>JANVYC010000005.1:4800000-6123291 GCA_027406025.1 Colletotrichum musae | reverse complement strand
AACCCTAACCCTAACCCTAACCCTAACCCTAACCCTAACCCTAACCCTAACCCTAACCCTAACCCTAACCCTAACCCTAACCCTAACCCTAACCCTAACCCTAACCCTAACCCTATTATATTAATATTAAAATTTATATTTAAATTAAAAAAATAGTTATAGTTTTTTAGAGTTTTTTTAATTTATATTATAATAAAATAATTATTATATTATTTATAAGTATTTATAGTAAATAAGTATTTATTAAATATTTTAACTTTAAAGGGTTTTATATATATATATATATATATAAATAAAAAAATTAATAAAAACTTTAATTATTATAATACTTTTAAATTAATTATAAATATTATTAAAGTTTATTAAGTTTTATATATAATTAAAATAAAACTTTATAAAAATAAAAGTTTATTTTAATATATTTAATACTATTTATTAATAATAGTAGTTATAATAATAATAATAATACTATTTTTAATAAATAATAAGTATTATTTATATATTAAATTAATATTTATTTATATTAACTTTTAATTAAACTATATTAAAAGTATTATAATATACTATAAAGTTAAGTAGGTTTTAATACTATTTATAATTAAAAATAAAGTATTTATTAATTTATATAAAATAAATAAATAGTAATTAATTATAAAATATACAAGTTAGTAATTAAAGTTAAAAATAAAACTCCCTTTAGAGTAATTAATAGCTTATAAACTATATACTTTAAAAAATAGCTATTTAACTATTTACTTTATTAATCTTTTTTAATATAGTACTTAAATTTACTTACTATAACGTAGTTTTTATAAATTTAAAGTAATAAGTATTTTTAATTAATTTTAAAGTAAACTACTAATTATACTATTAATACTATTAAAACTACTAATATCTTTTTAATAAACTATTTTTTTAAACTTATTAAATTTAAATTAAACTATTCTATTACTTCTCTTATAAGTTATATAATTATAGTTAGTTTAGTTACTTAACTTTATTATTATTAGTATCTATTTTAATATTACTTTATTAAATATATTAATATTAAGTATTATTAAAGTAGTTATTTAAGTTAATAAGACTTTAGTAGTTATGTTTTTTAGTTAGTTAAAGTATTTATAGTTATATTTAGTATTTAGGGTTTTTATATTAACTTAATTCCTTTAGTATAAATTATTTATAATTATTTAAGTATTATAGCTATTACTAGTAGTTTTATAATAGTAAATTTTAATAATAATAAGCTTTATTTTATTATTATTAAAGAATTTTTAGTAGTTATAAGTTAAGTTAATTATATTAATTTTTTTAACTATAAAGTACTTATTATAGTTTATATAGTTAGTTAATATTTATAGAGTTATATTTTAGTATATATTTTAGTACTAAGTAAATAGAATAAGGATTTTTTTTTTAAATATTGTGGGTTATTATTTATATATATAGAAAATAAAGGAATTAATATAAACTTTATTTATAGTACCTTTTTTTTTAATAATAAATACTACTAGGACTTATTAAGCTTTATATATAATTTAGTTAAAAGTCTATATAAGTAAAGGTTTATTTTAATATATTAGTTATACTATTTAGTACTACTTATTAATAATAGTATTATTATTATTACTAAAAGAATAAGTAAGTAGAATTATTAAAAGCTAAAGGGGGTTAAAACTATTAAATATACTCTATTAAATACTTTTATTTAATTATATTACTTAAAAATATATAGTTATAATATATGTTTTTTAAACCCCTTTATTAAAATATTTATACTAAATACTATAAAAAAATACAAAAGTTAAAAATAAATAAATTTAAAGTCTTTTTAATAATAAAACTTAAAATACTTATATAATAATAAAGTTAAATTTTTACTTTACTATACTATTATTAACTATAAATAGTTAACTTTAATATAGTTATTTTTATATTAATAGTTCTTTTTTTATAACTTAAGGTTTTAATTATAAATACTTTAAGTATTTTTTTTTAAAAAAATAAAGGTTTATTAAAAAAACTTAAAAATAATATTTTTAGGGTTTATTAATTAATCTTTTTTTAATTTAGTTTTTTAAAATTAAGTAGCTTTATTTTTAATAAAACTATAAGTTTTAATTAAAGGTTTATTTATAGTTATATAACTTACTATTTTTTTATATTTTTTAGTATTTTTAGTTTTTTTATTAAATCTATAGATTTTTTTATTTAAATACTCTTTTTTTATTCTTTTTTTATTACTTAACCTTTTATTTTAATTATAACTTTATTTATAAAAATAAAGTTTTTAAAAATATAGTTTTATTTTAGTTTTATAAAGTTATTAATATTATTACTATTTTTAGTAATTTATTAAATATTTTAGAGATTTTAGTATATATAGAATTATTATAATACTATAATATTTACTATTAAGTATTTTTTTTAATAGTATTTAATTTAATAAAGTATTTATAAAGTAAATAAAAGTTAGTATAAAGAATGAATAAAATTAAAAAAAAGTTTAAATAATTTATAATAAGCTTAAAAGTAATTATAATAGTATAAACTATATTAATATTAGTAATTATAGTATAAACTTTTAAAACTAAAATACTTTATATAACTTATTTACGTTTTATTAAACTATAGTAAATAATATTTTTATAAATTTTAAATATATTATTATTAGTAAATTAATATTATATAAGAATAATAATAAATTCTAACTATAATAATAAATTAGTATTATAAATAAATAGTTTATTTATAAAAATAAAAAGTTTATTTTTAAAAAGTTAAAGGAAATATATTTTAATTTTTATTATTAGTTATTAATTTATTAGTAGAATTATTTATTAAAAATAGTAATATTTCTTTATAGGTTTTTAGAATTAAGTTATTATAAAAAGATTATATAATACTTTAAGTTAATAAATTAATATAATATATACTCTTTAAGTATATTATAAAATATATTAAGTTTTTTAATTTTTATTAAGTTTGATAATTATAAGTTTTTTATTTTAGCTTTTTTAATAAAAGATAAAAGAATTTATTTTAAATACTAAAATATTATTATTAAATATTAATAGCTTTTTAAGAGTTAAAAAAGTTTTTATTTTAGTTATAAAGCTTACTTTTTTAAGTTTTAAAGTTTTATAAATTAAAAAACTATTTATTAAAAAACTAAAAGTATTATTTATTTATATTTTAATTAAAGTAAAGTTTAAATTATTAATTAATAATATTAATAAAAATAAGTTATATATTAAAGTATTTATTTTAAACTTTTTTTATAATACTTATAATATATATTTATAAGTATATTTTAGTTTTTATAATACTATAAAGTAGTTTTTTAATAACTATAATAAAGTTTTTTTTAAGTATTAATTATAAATTTAAATTAAAAAGTATATAAGAATTATTTAGTTTAGTTATTTTTTTAATTAAATATATATTTATATTATATATTAACTATATATATATTTATAGTATATTTTAAAGTTATAACTTTATATTAATTCTTATAAAAGTTTAAATTAGTATTAAAATTAATTATTAATTAATTTATTTAATATTAAAAACTTATATTAAGTTTAATACTTTTTTATTATTAATATAGATTTATATAATAAAATAAAACTTTTTATAAAACTAATTTATTATTTATATTTTAATTTTATTAATAATATATAATTTAAACTTTTTAAATTTACTATAAACTTTAAAATTAAAAAGAATAATTTTAAAAAATTTTTAATTTTATAAAACTAAAATTTATTTTTTAATTACCTTTTAAAATAACTCTTTTAAAGTAGTAATAATTTTTTATTTATTTAATTTAATAGTAAAAATAAAGTTAGTTTTTTTTAATTAAAATAAATATAGTAACTAGAGTTTTTTAAAGTTAGTTTTATTATTATTATAAAGCTTTTATTAATATTAGTTTTATAATAAAAAAGGGTTTATATTAATAATAATTTTATTAAAAATCTTTTTAATTTTATTTTTAAACTTATTTATATTTTTAACTTTTTTTTTAATAGTTATAAAGTTTATTAAAAAAAAGAAATTTTTAAATTTATATTATTAATATTTTTATTATAAAGTTGAATAAATATTAATTAAATAAATTAAAAACTTTATTACTTACTTTTTTTATACTATACTTTAACTATTAACTTAAAAAAAAAGTTTAATATTTTAAATAACTTTAATTTATTATATATATTAAAAGTATTATTAACTTTATACTTTATATAAATATATTAAATTTTTTTAATAGTTTTTTTAATTATTTAAGTATATTTAATAATATTTAAAGTTAATAAAGAATAGTTATTAATTTTTAAGTATACTTTAAAAATAAAAAGGGTTAATATAAAGTTATTAAAGTTTATAGTATTATTAATATTTATAATATATACTTAAAGTATAATTTTAAGTAATATAAATAGGTTTTTAATATAGTAAATTTAGTAAATTTTTTTTAAAATAGTATAGTATTTTTAAATTTTATTAATTAAATAGTAAGTTTTTATTAATATAATTTTAAAAGTAATTCTTTACTTTTTAATATATTTTTTAAATTTAGTAGTTTTAATTATTATAAGTTATATTTATTATTTAAAAGTTAAAAAGTTTTTAATAAATATTAATTTATACTATAAAAATACTTTTTTATACTACTTTAATAAATATATTTTTAAAAGAATTTATAATAGTAAATTTAGTTATAGTATTAATAAAGTAAATAATTATTTTATTATAAATATATATAATTTAAGTTTATTATATTTATTTAAATACTTTTTTTATTATAAACTATTAATTAATACTATATACTATAAAAAATTACTTTTATATTAAAAATTTTATTATTAAAAAGGGTTTTAATAAAGAATTATTAAATTAATAATACTTTAAATATAAGTATTTTTTTAAACTATAGTTTTAAAAGTATATTTACTTATATAAAAAACTACTATTAATAATTTTTTATATATTAGAGTCTTTAGTTAGTAGTTAAAGTATTTTAGTAGTTTTATAATTTTTTTAAAGTATAATATATATTACTAATATTTTAAATAATTAATAATATTTTTAATTTACTTTTAAGTATTATTATAAAGTATAGTTTAGTTTTAAAAGCTTTTTAAATAAAAACTCTATAGTTATATAAAAAAAAAAAAAGAGAGTATTAAAATAATTCTAAAAGTTATTAAAGGGTTTAAAAAGCTTTTAAGGGTTAATATAATAGTTTAAAGTAGTAAACTATAACTTTATAAAGTAATAAAAAGATTTTTTAAATAAATTAATTATATACTCTTTTTAAAGTAATTAATAACTTATAAACTATATACTTTAAAAAATAACTATTTAACTACTTACTTACTTTATTAATTTTTTTATTATAGTACTTAAATTTATTTATTATAATATAGTTTTTATAAATTTAAAGTAATAAGTATTTTTAATTAATTTTAAAATAAACTATTAATTATACTATTAATACTACTAAAACTACTAATACTTTTTATATACTTTTTACTATTTTTTTAAACTTATTAAATTTAATTTATATTAAATTAAACTATTTCTTTTTTTACTTTATTATTATTAATATTTATTTTAATATTATTAACTTTATTAAATATATTAATATTAATTATTTAAATTAATAAAACTTTAGTAGTTATATTTTTTAATTAATTAAAGTATTTATAGTTTTTTTAGTATTTAAAATTTTTATAGTATTTAAATCCCTTAAGTATAAGTTAAGTATTATTTTATTTATATTATAGTTATTATTAATAGTTTTATAATATAAAACTTTTAAAATTATAAGTATTACTTTATTATTTTTACTTTAGTAGTATTAGTTAAAAGTTATATTAATTATATAAGTTTTTATAATATAATAGTACTTTTTAATAATATTAATATTAATTAATATTTATAGAATTATATTTTTTTATTTTTTTTAAAGTTAAATAAAAGAAGTAGGAATTTGTTTTTAAATATTATAAATTACTACTATATATAAGTATATAAAAAATAAAAAAATTAATAAAAGTTTTATTTATAGTAGTAGTACTTTTATTTTTAATATTAAATACTACTAAGGCTTATTAAACTTTATATATAATTTAACTAAAGATTTATATAAATAAAGGTTTATTTTAATATATTTAGTATTATTTATTAATAATAGTATTATTATTATTATTAATATATTTATATTTATATTTATTACTATAAAAAAAGTAAATAAATAAAAGTATTAAAGTATATATACTTTATTAAACTTTATTTAAAAATATTTAATAAAGTTAAAAAGAGTTAAAGTTACTAAATATACTTTATTAAATACTTTTATTAAATTATACTACTTAAAAATATATAACTATAATATATTCTTTTTTAAACTCTTTATTAAAATTTATATATAAAACTCTAAAAAAAATATAAATAAATTAATTATATAATAAATACTTTTTTAAATAAAATAACTTTAAATGTATTTAATTATTAAATAAAAACTTAATATATTAATATTATTTATTAATACATAATTAAAGTTAACTTAGAGTTAACTATATTTATAATAATATTTTTTTTATTTAAAACTTTATTAATTTATAATTATAAAGTAGTAGTAACTATATATATTAATTATTAATTAGTATTAGTTTATATATAGTAAAAAAATAGTAATTAATTATAAAATATAAAAGTTAGTAATTAAAGTTTAAAAAAAATAAATTTAAAGTTTTTTTAATAAAAAGTTTAAAATACTTATAGAATAGTAGAGTTAAGTTTATACTTTACTATACTACTATTACTTATAAATAGTTAACTTTAATATAGTTATTTTTATAGTATTTAAAATAAAATTTTTATTAATTTATTTATTTATTATATTTTATATAATTAATACTTTTTATAAATTTAAAATAGTTTAATTTTTTATAATACTTAAAAACTATAGTTTTTTTATTATAATTTATAAAAACGTTTTTAAAATTAATTTAAGTATTAAAATATTAAGTATTTTTAATACTAATATTAATACTTACTTTAAAACTTTATTAATATATAAATAAATAAATATTATTAAATTTAGTTATATTTTACTATTAAAAACCTATTAAAATTTATAAATTTAATTTTTATATTATTAGTTTTATTAGTTATTAATTATGATTATAGTAAATAGAGTTAAAGTAGAAATATATTATTTAAAGTTTTTAATTAAGTATATTAACTTAGTAAATACTACTATAATAGTTATTAGAATTTTTAATAATATAAAAAGAGTTTTTAAAAATTACTATATAGTTTATAGTTTAATAATATATTATAATATATACTAATAAAAATAAAGTAAACTTTTTAAATTAAATTAATTAATTATAGTAATATAGTTTAAATAGTATATTAATTATATAAAAGGTTAATAGGTAAGAGAAGAAAAAAAAAGTTTAATTTAAATTAAATAGATTTAAAGAAATAATAAAAGTATATAAATAGTATTAGTAGTTTTAATAGTATTAATAGTATAACTAATAGTTTATAAATTAATTAAATATTATTAATATTTTAACTTTTATAAAGCTATATTATAATAAATATATTTATATATTAATTATTAATTAATAATAAAGTTAAAAAATATAGTAAATTATAATTAAATAAACTTATATTTAAATTACTTATATATAACTTATAAACTATTAATTATTTAAAAGGAAAAATCTTATTAAGTAGCTATAATATATATCTTTTTATTAATTTAACCTACCTCTTTAAAATATTAACTAATTATTAATTTACTAACGTTAAAATTAAACTACTTAAGTAGGAACTCTTGTATCTTATCTAATAATAGATCGTTATAATACTTTAATAGCTTAAGTAACTCAGTATAGTACTAAATCTCTATCTTCTAACTACTTTCACAGAATCTTCTATATTATTAAACCTTACTAATAAAGTTATATCGGCGGTAGTATATTCGAATCGTTTAGTATATATAGTTAGTAACCCTCGTAATAAAGCCATTGTTAAAGTTAATAAATAAAAGTATTAAATTAATTTTAGTAAATTAAAATATTAAGATATTTAGGGCTATTATAGTATATAGAGTAAAATATAGTCTCTAAATAACTTTATAATTGATTTTAGTAGTAGTAGTAGAATACTAATTAATAGCGGTATTAGTAGTAGCGTTAATAAAAAGCTACTGTGTAAAAAAAGTCGGATTTTTGGGCTAGATTTAGTGTTTTTATATAGGTAAGTGTTGTTTTACTTTAGGTTTTAAAAGCTACTAATATAATAAACTATAGAACCTTTTAAAACTAAATAAACTTTAAATATAAAATTATTATAACTTACGTTTATATTAGCTATACTTAAACTACTTTATTATAAAACACATTAATATTTATAATTAATTTTTAATTACTTAAAGTCTTAGTACTAGGCTATAGAATAAAACTACTTTTTAGTAAAGTATATAAAACCTTTTATCCGTTTATTGTTCTTTACTAGTAGCTTATCTTTACCCTTTAACTACTTCTTTACTTAAGTAATAGTATATAGTAGGTACTAATTAGTACTAGAGTTCTTTATATCTATAGAGTACTAGACTGTATAAGTACCTCGCTTTTAAACTACTTTTTATAGGTTTTTCTAAAGACCCTATAGTACTAATAATATACAGTCGCTTTCTATAACACCCTTAACTAAATTATTATTATAAATAAATAGGTACTTACCTTTATTCGTTTAGTTATTTACTATTATTACTATAAAGTAGTGCTAGAACTAGTTCTTTTACTTATTACTAATACTAACTTAATTTAACTAAGGGCTACTAAAAAAAGTAATCTAACACTTCTTTCTACTATAGGATATATAAGTAAAGTTACTTATAAAGTCCCTTTTTTAGTTGGATAGTTATAGCTTAGTTTTTTATAAATTCTTAGTTTTTCCGTCCTTAAATAAAATTAGTATTAAGTAAATAAGGGGTCCCTTGGGTCGTTAGAGGCGTATAAGAGTATTTTTAAGAGTATTTATAGATATATAGGGGTTACTTAGAAGTAAAATACTATTAGAAGTTAAACTATTACTAGTAACTATATCTTCCAGCTTAACTTAAACTTTTAAATTCTTAGTATTAATCTTAACAATAAGGGTTTCCCTATAGATTAGTAGAATTTAATTTATTACTAATAGTGTATTAAGCTTATTATAGCTAATTAGGGATTATAATAGTACTAAGGGATTTATAGCTACTAGCTAGGCTTAATCTTAAAATTTTTAGTACTAAGGTATAAAAAAGTAATTCTTTATTAATTAATAAAGAATATTCCGTTACTAAGTATAAACTAACTTAAATATAGCTAATTATAAATTAAATCTTTATTATTTAGACTTATTAACTATATCCCCTTACCTTTATACATTCACCGTCTTTATATACTATTCTTAGTATTCACAAGGCAGGCTTAAACTGTTAGTTATTACTATTAATATAAACAGAAAAGAACCCTTTATTAATAAGCAAGAAGGATACTATTACTAATTATAGACTAACTTAAACATAGCCAATTATAAGTTAAATCTTTATTATTTAGACTCGTTAACTATATCCCCTTACCTTTATACATTTACTATCTTATCTACTATTCTTAGTATTCACTAAATAAGCTTAAACTATTAGTTATTATTATTAATTTAAACTAGGAGGAATCCTTTGTTAGTAAGTAAGAGGAATACTATTATTAATTATAAATTAACTTAAATATAACTAATTATAAGTTAAATCTCTATTATTTAAACTTATTTACTAAATTTACTAAAAGTATAAGTTTAAAACTAAATCTAAGTTAACTTAAGTGTATACGTTCCTTATTTAATACCTACTTATAATAGTAAATAAACAGTTTAACTTTAACCCTAAAACACAAATCTAAGTTAAGTAGTATATTCCTACTCTAACAGACCTAAAACAACACAATACAGTACATAACATCCTAAACTTAATATCACTTTTAAATATTCTAGCCTATTAATATTAAAGTAGTTTTAGAGACTATAACCACTAATAGTACTACTTTCCCATTATTACTACTAACTTTAATAAGAATAAACGCATATAATTTTACACTAAAAAAATAGATTAAACAAAAGCCCGTTCTACTAGTATATTACTATATAGTACTATTAATATTAAATAGATTGTATAGTACGTACTATTCTATTGGGGGCTTAGTAGGTAGCGTTCTATTAACCTTAATTATAATTATAATAAAAGCTATAATAGTATACTTATATCTAAATAATAGCGTTGTAACTTTATAAAAAGGTTCTTATAAATAGAACCTCTTTATACAGAGTTACGTTATATAGTAGACTAGCCCCTAGGACTAATTCCTAGTAAGTAGTATAGAATACAGCTTTACTAAGTACAGGGCCTTTTAAGTTAAAACTTAATACAAGACTTTAACTAAAACTTAAGCTAAGTAGTACTAAATATATTAAAATAAACCTTTACTTATACAGACCTTTAGCTAAATTATACTATATTACTATACTATAATATACTGTAAGGACTAACAAGCCCTAGTAGTATTTGCAATTTAAAAAAGCAATACTACTACTATAAATAAACTGTTAATTATATCCTCTAGTAATTACTATTATACAGCCCGTTATTTACTTTATAACTACTCCTCTATATATTACTCTATTAAATTTACTATTAATACCTATCTAAACTATTAAAACCTTATAATTTAAAAACTAAGTAGTCTTAAAAGTCTTTATATATACTTTATCCTTTTCCTAAAACTCTAAGTTCTTCCCCTTATTTTCACAATAAGTACTAAAAACAATTAACCCTTCCACACTCCTTATAAACAATATCTCCTTTTCTACTCACCCTTAACTATACTACTATAAAGTTGTTTATAATAAAGGTTAATACTAAAGTACTTATACTCCTACTTTTTTTTAATTAATAGTTTTAAATTATATAGTAGAGTTTATTTAATTAAACTTTTAAACACTTCTTAACTAATACTAATCTATTATTTCTAATATAACTCTAAAAAAAGCTAAATATATATTTAGTAGTATATTAAGTAAATAAATAAATAACTTATAAGCCTACTTTCTTTTTTATAACTTATAAAGTACTACCCTAGCTATATTACATACTAATATTCATATTAATTTAATTACTATATAGCCTTTAAAGTGTATTCTAAAATATACTTTAACTAACTAGCCTTAAATATAAGTCAAGCTAGCTTATATTCACTACTACTTATCAAGCTAAGTACCTCCTACTTACTCTTTTCTTAACATAAATAGGCCTTATTTACTTTTCTACCTATATACTACTAAGTTATATTAATAATAACAATAACAACAACGCGCCCCAGTACTAACTACTCTACATATAATACAGCTAAAGTAAGGATATATAAAGTTTGCACAAAGTACTAGTACTAATTCTTTTTTTAGAATAAAGCCCCTTAAGCCAATCTTTATTATCATATTAATAAAGTATAACAAACAACTAGTCCTAATATACACCACTATCACTATATTTAACCCCACTAGTACTTATAGCCCCCTAAAAGGATATCACTATTTTATATTTATTAATAATAATACTCTTTCTACTATAAAAAAACCGCGTATATCTCTAGAAGTTACTATACCTAACTTAATAAATATATTCTATATAGTAAAAGACATTTTTAATACAACTAAAACTACTAGAATTTAATAGAAGGTCTAAGATATACAAAAAAGGCCAATCTTTTTTATCACACTAACTTAAAACACCTATACCTAAGCAGTTAACTTTTTCAATCTACAAAAGGACATCACAACTAGGCTTTTTATAAATACCCTTTTCAGCTAGTTTATTAACTAGTCCCTATTTCCTACTATTAACCTATTTAAAGAGCTAATATAGCTTAAAAAACAGACTAAACTATAATATAAGTAGAGCTAAACTATAATACAAACAGTCTTACTAATATAAATATTAAAGTTAATACTAAGTAATAATACTATTATACAACTAAGTAGTTTTAAAATATAAAAATTAAAATTATTATTACATAAGGCTCTCTACAACTCATATAATTACTCCTTTATTTAACATTATATAAATAAGTCTTAACTTATATTTAGTTATATTTTATATATACTCTTATTCTCCTTACTTTACTAACCTATACCCTTATATTTAGTACTAAATAATAAGTCTATCCTAAAACTTTAAAAACCACATAAACTTAAAATATTATATATACCTTCTACACTTTATTATTCTACTTTAGTATTAACTATAAGTCCCCTATAATCACTAATATCATCTTAGTATTTATAATTATTTTTCTATTAGTATATATACCTTTATATACTTTATCTATATCTAAATTCTAAAAATATATACTTTTTAAAAACAAATCAACCTAATAGTTTACCTATAGTTCCTCGTTTTACACTTAACCTTTCCTCTATTGTATCCTTATCCCAAAATCTACACTACTTAAGCACTTAAGTAGCTACCTTCTACTCTCTCTACTTAAGAAAAAGTAGAGTTTAAAAGCTATTTATCCTTAAAATTAATTTTACTTAAGTATACTTATAATCCCTCTAAATCAAAGTTATAGCACGTATAAATAAATATAAGTTCCTTATATTAAACCTACTTAAAGCCTAACTACTCTTAGCATTTTAGTGTTATTATAAGCCTTAAAGTATAACAAAATATTTCTATAAACACAGCGCATCCACTCTAGTCTAACGTTAATCCACCACCACCTTATCCCCAATATTATCCTCTTTAATCAAGCAATCGTACTAACTATACTTAACTTAATACTTATTCTCTATTTTATCTAAGTTCAACAAATACATTACAATCTCTCTAATACTAAACTATATATTCTAGTATATCCCTAGGCTTAATATAATAGTAAGTATACTAAATTCCCTAAGTAGGTCCTTAACAACACATCTCTTCTTATAAATAATATTATTATTAAGTATAGTATCTACTACTTATTAACTAAAAACTAAACACTTATAACCTATATAATTGCTAGTCTACCTATTCCACTATAGCCCTTACCAAATCTACATAATATAGGTTTATAGTTACGTCGCCTAGCTAGCCTTAATAAAGTTAATTAGCCAACATAATAAGCTTCTACTAAGTAGCTAGTATTTAAAGTAATAAAGCCCGCTACTATCGTTACTCTCTATACCAGTATCGCCTATTATAGCTACCTACACGTACACTACTAATAAAGTAACTTAATTAACTACGTTTTATTACCTTTCTCCTCCCTTTTTTAACACTTTAACTAACTTTAATAACTAACACAAACACTCACTATAACAAACACTACTATCTTAGTCCTTAATAAACCCCCTACCTACACACCAACATAAATATATATTACACAATCCCAACTACAGACTAAGGCCGTTTTGCACACTAAGCTAAACCGTATAAAAAAGGACAATATCAAGCCTAGTATACAGTAGCTATCCACTTTATCTAGTATAAATAGCACTTTATAATAAACTAACAGATCGGTCACATACTATATAATATTTATATACTAAAAAATTCACTACTTTATAAAGCGTTTCTAATAAACGTTAACTACTACTTATAAAAACACCGCCTATAAAAATACCGTATACAAAAACACTCTATACACTAGTAGCCCTAACATATTACAGCCTATAAAAACTAGTAACATCGTTCTAACATAGTCATTATAAAATATTAATAGTATATCCTTACTCCTTAAGTTAAGTAGCTTACTTAATCCTAATTCTATATTAACCCTTATTATAACTAAACTTACTTATAAAAACTATAAAAAGTCCTAAACAAAAATAATAAACTAAACTATAAAGGATACTTAGTCTTACTACTAAGTATAGTAAAGAACAGAGAGAGAGCAATATAACTAGTTTACTAGTTAAGTAGTAGTAACTGTTATATAGAATTTACTTAAATTATATTTATAGTTAAAGTATCTTAATAGTAATATAAAAGTTATTCTATACTACTAATACACAATTAACAGTAAAAAAAGAAGGTTATATTTAATACTACACCCTATCTACTCCCGTAGATTTATCCCTTATAGTATATCACTCCTACTACTCTAGTCCTAACTCGTCTTAGTTTAAATATAAGTACTTTATCTCTTTAAAGCGTATATTAATATAAACGTATATAAACTAAATTACCTCTATTAAAACCCTTTCTAGCGTTTTATACTTTTTAAAATACGTATTTAGTATAACTAAACTAAAGTAAACTTTATTACTAACACCCCTACCCTTAACTATATCGCCGTTTTTATTATAACCTAGCTTTTATATTTTTAATTCGCCCTCTTTTATAAAAAAAGTAATAATAATAGTAATATCTTTAAGTATAGTACTAGTAATAACTAAGTCCCTCTCGTTCTAACTAATATAAATTATTAACAACCAGGGTAGCTTAATAATAAAACTAATACTAACTTTAGTATTAATTATATTAAAATAAGTATCCACTATACCTCTTCTCTACTACTAATAACTACTCCTTTTTTTATATTAAGTTAAGCTATACTATAAAGTAGTCTTAGCCTCGTCGTTACTAGTAGCGTTAGAGTTATTACTATTATTAGTAGGCGCAACGTACGTCTTATCGTAACTATTATCTATATAGTTTTTATTTAAAAAGCTAGTAGCTGTATAACTCTAACTAACCTATCTAGTTTTATACTTTCCAGTACCCTTATATATATTACCTACTAGCATCGACTCTTTAGCTATAAAGACTTTAAAGTCACCCTTTTTATATTATAGTAATAAAAAAAACGTCTAGAACTACTTATTATAAGCCCAACGTTTAGTTACAGCCTAGTAAGCGTACTCATCAAGACTACCATTAATAATAAAAAAATCCTTAGTTTAGTTCACTTAGACTATTAATAAAAACGCAGTTAACTTCGCCTTATTATACTCTCTAACTATAGTATCTTAATACTAATATCGCAACGTATTTCTATAAGCCCTTTAGATTTCCTTAGTTATACTCTATATATTAATTTTATAACTACTTATATTAATATCTAGCCTAAAAGCATAAAATAGATTAAACCTAAAAGTATTAACCTAATTGTATACAGACATAATATATTCTAGGCCTAGGTATTAACATTCTACTAAAGCACACAGTAGTAAATTAACAGGGATACCCAGTAGTTACTACTTACTTAGGTATACCGTAATTTTTTATAACTATCTCCTCTTATATCCTTCTTAAACTAAAACGTTATAATTTTAAGTTTATATAGGGTATTAATAATTAAAACAGTATTATCGCAAGTATCCGTTTTAAGTATAAAGTATACTTATTATTATTAAAAACTGTAGGAGAAGTACAGGTAGTGTTAAAGAGCTATTAACGTTTAAAAAACAGTAATAAGTATAGGTTTTAGTTTTGTCACATTAATTATAAATAAAAAACAACTAAAAAAACAAAATACAAAAAGTATACAAAACAAGTTAGTAGTAATAGCTAGTACCCTTAACTAGACTTGTTAATATTAAGGGCCCTAGGAAAACTATAAGTAGTATTAAAGAGTTATAGATGTTTAAAAAACAGTAACGTATATATCTTTTTAGTTTCGTTACGTTAATTATAAAAAGCAGTAACTAGTAAAAGGAAAAGAAAAATAAAAAACTTAGAAAGTACACAGAATAAGTAGGTAGTAACGGCCCCGGCCTTATTTTCCTTCTCTAATAAAACTTATACTTAAGTTTAACTTAGTAGGTATAATAAAAAAAGCGTCCTTCCTTCCTAAAAAACAGCCACGCGTCACTAAGGGCGTTTTTTTAAAAAAAAAAAAGAACAGAAAGGATTATTAAAATTAACCAACCCACACCACCCAACAAAATAGCAAAAAAAAACCAACTAACTTAGAATCAACTATTACTAATTTTAAGCCCACCTAAACTTAAAATACACACCCACACACCAAAAAGTACATAACTTAGTAGTAGGTATCCTAATTACAATAACAAAAATAAAAGTTAAGTACAAACTACTAGCATTATTCTATTATCTTCTAACCTTATTTTAGCTCCTAATCTCCTAGCTACTAGAATTTATCTATACAATTACTACTAAACTAAGTCTTAAAACCCTTATTAATTAATACTTGTATCTACCTAACCCATAAAAAAGAAGTTTTTATACACAGAATACTATATTAAAATATAATAATTAGTATTAGTAATAAGGACAAAAAAAACAACTAAAACTAACTTTTATCTTAAAAATACATAATATAATCCTACGTTATAACTTCTACCCTCTCTAGCCCTAAGTAGCTATATCCTGTCTTCTAAACTATAGTAGTCCCTTTAGGATCCTATCGTACCTAAATCTCTATAATACAGCTAAAAGCCATCGGCTTCCATATCTCTCCAAACACATCAACAATCAAGCTCTTTACTAAGTAGCTCTTAATACTATATATTACTCTATAATCTTAAACAGTACTAATAAATCTATCCCCTATCCTAGTTATATTTATCTAATAATTTTCTAAAAATAGACTAATTACAGCATAGGCCAGGATATAGGTATTATTCATAAGCGCGGTAAAATAGTTATAAAGCCCCCCATCAATACCCCTAACCTCATTAAAATATTCTCTTAACACTAAAATTATAAATATCTTACTTCTATCCCTATTATATATATTAATTAGTAAATTTAATTAAAACTATTTAACAAAAGCCTTAGTTTACTTAGTTTTTATATCACTATTAAACATCAATCCACCCCATCCAAACTATTTATACAATACACAAGGCATAATTATATTCTTTAACTATTAGTTATACTAAAACTCTTTAACTCTAAAGTCTTAAAGTATAATAGTTTTTACTTTATTAAACTAGTATATACCCCTCTTCTTTTTACTCCTAACCTCAGTATTATACTAGTCTATAGTAGCGTTTACCTCGTTGTTATTAGTATCTTTAGCTATAAAATAAAAGGAATCGTTAAGTAGTAATAGCTATAATATAAAGAAGCTATTCGTTATTATAGAGACTAATAATATGTTTTACTCTAAAATAAACCTCTAAATCATTAAGGATACTTAGGTAAAAATATTAAGTTAGTCCTTATTAAACTCTCGTTAAGTTTAAAAAAATTATTAGTATTAATTTAAAATAATACTCTTAATAAAATTAATTACGTTCTTTTTATAATTATCTAATAGGATAAAATAAAAGAAATATATAATCTTCTTTATATCTTACTACCCAAAAAACCGTACCTCTAGTTATTAATATAGTATAATAGTAACCTTTTTAAAACTAAAAGTCTAAAAAATCTTACTCTATAAACTATTTACAGCCTTTTTATTATATATTATATTAATAATAATAACTTTAGTAAAGCCTAGTATCTTTATATATCTTAAAAAAGAGCCGGGAATATTAATATTACTATTCCTATAAAAGCCTATATACCGTCTAACTAAGTCTATACTACTTTTACCTTTTTCTTTATCTACTAGCAACTAAAGGGTTATTATACTAAGGGATAAGTCGCCCTTTTAATATCTTTTATCGTAATACATATCTAAAAAAGTATACTTATTACTATTTTAACTTATTAAAAACAGCTTTCTCTTTTTAGTTATAGTAGTAGACTTAGTAAAGCCAGTTCTAACTTCTAGATCGTATTCTTATATATAAGCAACTATAGGTAACTACTCTACCCTTTTATATAGCTAGTTTACTAGACTATATTTATTATACGTATAAAAACTAAAAACTTTATTACTATTTCTTTTTATAAAAAATAGTATTCTCTTTAGCCGTAAGTAAATAAGTATAGAATTTATAATAGCCTTTTATTTTATTAAATAACTAGTAACACACATTAAATCGTTACTAAAAGTACTTTACTCTTTAAGTATCTACCCTTATAGTTTATATACTAGTATTGTCACAGTAGGTAGTCTAATTCGTTTATATACAAGTACAATAATTTCTTTAAAGGATGCCTCCATATCTACCGTACTTCTATTAAAGTTAATAATAGTTATTTAAAACTTATACATCATTAACTAAATACGTTCTTTACTATCCTTAATAAATATCTCTTACTAAAGTAACTACTAAGTCGTAGCAAACTCGCTACTATAAGGCCTTTAGTAGTATTATAGTATATAAAGAATATTATTTAAAAAGGCTGCTATAGAATTTAAATAGTAATTTAGTATAGTTAAAAGTATTAGTAATAAAATATAGTTTTGTAGTAGGTTAAATAGCTAAGTAGGTTTAATAATAAATAAGTCTTAAGTCACCTAAGTAGGAACTAACCCTAATTTAAGTAACTATAACTCCGTACATATAGCTAGCTAAGTAAGTATGTATTATAACTAAAAAAAGAATATAAAATAGGCTAGGGCTAGTATAAATATATAATACAACTTCACTAACTAGCCAAGTACTAAATAAGCTATTTTAAAGCTATAAAGTCTTTAAATAGTATCTTAAGTATACTTAATACTACTTAAACTTATACTTATTTATTTTAATCTTAGTCCTTATTTATTTCTAAGTTCTTAGTTATTTTAAAGTATATACTTAACCCTATTTACCTCCTTATAAACTAATACTAAGTTAAGAAAAATACATTTTATCCTATAAAGTACTTTATCCCTCCCCCCGTTTAAAATACCTTTAAGTAATATATTAATAGTAAATTTAATAAATATAGAATAGTAACTAACTACTAAGTAGTACTATAGTATAGCTAGTTATACGTACGAATTGTTATAGTATCCTAAGCGTAGCTACTTAAACTATAATAAGTATATTATAAATTTACTTAGTAAAGTACTTTTTAATTTAATAATCTATAGCATTAAATAGGTTAGAGATTTTAGTTTCTTAAAAGGCCTAAAAACGTACTATATTTTAGTATTAGTAGTTAATTAAAAGCTTCTATACCTATTTACTATAGTATTACTTATTAAGTATAGTACTTATTAGTCGCTATTTAGCTATTTAGACATAAAACTTAAGTACTATAATTAATACAGGTATAATAAAGGGTACAGCTTTTTTATAGTTAAGTAAAGCTAGTTAATATTAATATTAAGTCTTATAAGTATCTTTATTTGTAAAATAAAGGGAATAGAATCCTAATACTAAAGTCTTATTTAAAGGCTTTTTAGTAAAGAAAAGTAAATATCCCCTAATATACTAAGTTTATTCTTTTTAACTATATTATTTAGAATAGTATAGTATATATCTAGAGTTGTTAATATATTAAAAACGTAAGTAAATATAAACTTAAAGAAGTATATAAAGGTAATAAAAAAGAGGTTTAGTAATTTATTATACCCTTAAGTAACCTTAGTAGTATAAAGGCTTAAAAAGCTAGTAAAGCTAAAACTTTAGTTTATACTTAAAGGAGCAAAGTTAGAATTAAAGTTAATTCAGAGGTTTTTAATATTCTTATACTTTTAAAGGAAATACTTAACTCTTTAAATACTATAAGTCCCCTAACTACTAACTATAAAGCTATATACATAAGTAGCCTTTACTAAGTAACTAACTAAGTAATATATACTACTATAAATAATAACGTAGGATAGAATAGTTTTAAGGTTTTTAAAAAAATAAGTAGTAAGTAAGCCTAGTTCTTTACTAAACTAGCACTATGCAACTTTACTTATACCCGTATTTAAAGTACGTATATAGTTTATAACTTTTATAAGTAAGATTTAAGGGGGTTAGTAGATAAATTAGTCTAACTTTACACTAGTCTACCTAACCTTAGTAGCTAAAGTATTAAATTACTTATTTAAAACTATAAAACGCTAAATATACTTCTTTAGGACCCTTTAAATTATTTAAAGGAGTATTTTAAATAAAAGGACCTTAATCTGTGCTTTAAATAAGGTTGCGTCTAGTATAACTATACTGTCTATAGTTACTACTGTTTAAGTTAAAATTAAAAAGTATATATAAAAGTTAATATATATTAATAAAAAGGAATAAGGGCTTAGTAATACTTAAACTTAAGCACTATAAAATAGACTATTTATTTAATATAACTATTAAGATATTTTTTAAGTAGGATAAGTAATATAGTATATTTAAGCGATAGTATAGGGATTTATTAGGGGAAGAAAGGGGAAAGGTCGGGCTTTATATTTATCTACACTTTTAAGAATATATAGCTTTTAAATTAATAAGTCTTCTAAAAAAGTATAATTACTTATAATAATATTTTTTAATTTTTAAAGTAGGGATAATAAAAGTAATTCCTATATAATAAACTAGTAGGTTCCGGTATTTACACTTCTATAATTATTAAACCTATTATCCTAAAACTATATATACTTAATTCTATAGTTTAACTACTTAAACTATAACTTATAACTTTATACCCATAATTTTAAAAAATATATAGTTAATATTTAATATTACTATACTACTAAATTAATATATTACGCACTATTACTAAACTAAGCCTAAGTCTACCCAAGTAAACCCTTAATAAACCTCTTCCTCTTATTATCTATAGTCTATATTAATAAGTATTCTAGAATAGCCTATAAATACATCCCAGCCTCTAACTAGTAAAGATATAAGAGACACAACAGCACCAACTTATCTTTAATTATCTTTACTAGGTCTTAAAATACACTATTATTAATTTCCTATAGTATTATAAAAGACTTACTAAGTATTAAAACACAGCCGGCCTTACTTTAGTTCTTAAGGGTTTAATATATTAACTAGTATATAATACTAAGTGGGAGTATATAAAAGGGTTAATAACTTAGTAGTTTAATAAGTAGTAAAGAATAACCCCCCTAGCTTAAAGGCGTTATATAACGCCTACGGGATAGTTAAGTTCTTCAAACCCTAGTTATACTATAACTTAAGAATATTTAACTTATAAAACATTACCTCTTTAAAAACGTTAAACTTTAATTGACCCTTTTAACTAATAATATTATAGTACTTATAAAGCTTTATAGTCTATAAGTTATTTAAGTTATTTAATATTTTAATAAAGTTGTTGTTAAAGAAATTTAACTAGACTAAACTATAGCTTTCTTAAATACTATAAATTATAGCCCCGTTAATCTTAAATCTATACTATTTTATATTGTTATATAGTTATAATAATTTAGTTACTTACTAAAGGGTATAGTTAAATAAATCGGGCGTCTTTAGTTAGCTATTATAGTACTATTTTAACTATAAAGAACTAATAAAACTAACTACGTTTTTATAAAAGTTATTAAAAAAAATACTGTAAAATAGTAATTTATATTTATAAACCTTTTATATTAAAAGTAGTCCTAACTTAATAATATAATTTTTAGTTATTATTAAGCTTTTTATTATAAACTCCTTAATAAAGTATTAGTATAGTAACTTAACTTAGACTTAACTATAAGTTGAGTCTACCTCTATAATTTAAATAAATTATATTATAGCCTTAGTTTAGCCTTCTAGCTCTTCTTTATTAATAGAGTCTCTATTATTAACAGGCTCTTTTTTAGTAGTAGTATTTTTTTTAATAACAAACTCTACTTTATTAATAGCATCACTTTTGTTAATAAAGTCCCTATTATTAATAGACTCTTCTTTAATAGTATCTTCTTTAATAACAAACTCTACCTTATTAGTAGCATCTTTTTTATTAGTAGTAGCTTTATTATTGGAGAGTATTATTTTATAAAAAGGCCCTATTTTATTAGTAGGCTCTATATTATTAATAAACTCTATTTTATTAAAGTCTACCTACTACTTTTTAGTTTTTAATTTACTAATACTAAAAAGTAATAATTGCTTTATTATTTAGTATTTCTAACTTAAGTTACCGTATTTTAAGCTAAAGTATAACTTAACCCTAGTATATATATTAGTATAAATATATTAGTAAAAAACTAGATCCTCTATTTCTATAACTATACTTAATACTACCTATATATAAGTTAGTATAAGGAATAGAGTAATAATAATAAAAGCAAAAAAAGTCATATAATATCAATCTATCTATAAACTTCCTCTACACTCTATAAAAATAAGTTATTAAAATAGTCTATATTTATATAGAATAAAGGAAATACTAGACCTTAAAGCGTTTATAATTATAATATTAAAAGTTTATATAAAGGGTTTATAAAGTAAATAATATTAAAAGTAGCTTTATAAAAAGAAAAAATATATTTAAAGAAAAGGCTTAACCGTTACTACCGTTACTCGCGCGTAAACAGAGTACTTATAGTAGTACTAGCTATAGGGATTCCTATGCGTCTTTAATTACATAGTTAGGGTTAGTATTTTTTCTTTCCCTTTTTTAATTTTAAGTTATTTAATTTAAAAAAACCTATCACTTAACTAAGTAACTAAGTACCCAGATCACACACACAAGCGTCTTAATCTACTTAAACTAAGCTAACATTTAAAAACTATATAATCTTAAAATCTACTTAGTACCCTAGTACTAAGTAATAGTATTTTATTAAATACTATAGTAGTAGTTATAATTACTTATACCTAAACTATAGCACACATAAGACTATTTATACACAACAGATCCTACCTTACTAATAATACTCAACTTTTACTTACTAAACCTTTAAATTAATATTTATTTATATATATAAAGTCAAAACACAAAAAGAATTATAACTTTATTTATATAAAAGTAATATAATAATAGTTATATATATATTAAATACTTTCTACCCTCACAACAACCACACCCAACAACTAACACCCAGTCTTCAGTTAACTATCAACCCAAAGCCCTAAAATTAATTAAAGTAGCCCCAATCAAAAAGTCTAAAAAAAACCAAAACTTCATTAATAACAAACTTACACTCTATATACCTAAATTCCCTACTACTAAATTTAATCCTAATCTTAAACTTTAATATATAATATTATTTACAGTATAATAAAGTCTAACAAAGTCGTCCTTAGCTACAAAAAGCACCCTCAAAAGCCAGCACTCTAGCAAAGCCAACCTCATCCTTATCACTAGCCCTAACACAATATTAAACAAGGCACTAGTTTACTACTTTTCTAAAACTAATATAAGTTAAAGTCCTTAAACAAATAAATTAGTATTTAACTCTACTTTTATTTTCCTATTAATCTTAAGCCCTAACCTATTAGTAACTTAATAATAAAGGCCTAAATTAAGTTTTAAAAAGTATAACTATAGTTTAGCAACTCTTAACCTACTTAGTAAAAAAGTATATTAACTTTAAAGAGTAATAGTAACTAACTTTTATCTACTTATAAATTAAACTCAGTACTACTACTAGTATACTCTTCTACTATAGTACTATAGCTATTATTAATACTAATAACTTTAATATCCTTAGTAGTAAAGCTACTTAAATAGAATAAAACTAAGCTAACTAGTAATAGAGTATTAAGGGATATTCTAAATAAAAAGGTTTTTATAGTTTAAACTTATAGTATAAAGTATACTACTATAATACCTAATAGTTATTACAAAAACGACTTTATAACTACATAAACAGCCTTTAAATCTAAAGCACTCACCTATTATCTAGCTACTTAACGAGTTTTACTAGTACTACTATATACTTAAAATAAAATAAAACGTCACCTTACTAAATAAAGACGTTAATATATTTAGAGTTCTTAAGTCCAAATCTTCTAATTTTAATTCTAATAAATAGAAAAGAATATTCTGTATTAATATATTAAAAAAGTTCTGTTACTAAGTATAAATTACAGCTTTTATAACTCTTTAAAGTTTATAACTTTAATTAATAAATAAAAGACACTAACTAGGTTTAGATTTTTTAATTTCGATTCTAATAAATAAAGGGGAATATTCCGCGTTAATATATTAAAGAAGTTCTGTTATTAAGTATAAATTACGGCTTTTATAACTCTTTAAAGTTTATAACTTTAATTAATAAATAAAAAACGCCAACTAGACTTAAATCTTTTAATTTTAATTCTAATAAATAAAAGTAAATATTCTATATTAATATATTAAAGACATTCTATTACTAAGTGTAACTTATAGCTTTTATAACTCTTTAAAGTTTATAACTTTAATTAATAGATAAAAAATACCAGCTAGACTTAGATCTTCTAATTTTAATTCTAATAAATAAAGGGGAATATTCCGCGTTAATATATTAAAGAAGTTCCGTTACTAAGTACAAATTACGGCTTTTATAACTTTTTAAAGTTTATAACTTTAATTAATAGATAAAAGACGCTAACTAGGCTTAGATCTTCCGATTTCGATTCTAATAGATAGAGGGGAATATTCTGTATTAATATATTAAAGAAGTTCTATTACTAAGTACAAATTACAGCTTTTATAACTCTTTAAAGTTTATAACTTTAATTAATAAATAAAAAACACTAACTAAGCTTAAATCTTCCAATTTCAATTCTAATAAATAAAGGGGAATATTCCGCGTTAATATATTAAAGACGTTCCGTTACTAAGTACAACTTACAGCTTTTATAACTCTTTAAGGTTTATAACTTTAATTAATAAATAAAAGACACTAGCTAAGTTTAGATCTTTTAATTTCGATTCTAATAGATAGAGGGGAATATTCTACATTAATATATTAAAAACATTCTATTACTAAGTATAACTTATAACTTTTATAACTCTTTAAAGTTTACAACTTTAATTAATAGATAAAAGATACTAACTAAACTTAAATCTTTTAATTTTAATTTTAATAAATAAAGGGGAATATTCTACGTTAATATATTAAAAACGTTCTGTTACTAAGTATAACTTATAGTTTTTATAATTCTTTAAAGTTTATAACTTTAATTAATAAATAAAAAACACTAGTTAAGCTTAAATCTTTTAATTTTAATTTTAATAAATAAAGGGGAATATTCCGTATTAATATATTAAAGAAGTTCCGTTACTAAGTATAAATTATAGCTTTTATAACTTTTTAAAGTTTATAACTTTAATTAATAAATAAAAAACACTAGCTAGGCTTAAATTTTTTAATTTTAATTTTAATAAATAGAGGGGAATATTCTGTGTTAATATATTAAAGAAGCTCCGTTACTAAGTATAAGTTATTTTTATTAGTTTTACTAAAAAGTTATAACCGTTGTAGGGCTTAGCTTAAATTATCTAATTCTAAGCGTAGTAGTTTATTCTTTATAAAATTAATTAAATATTAAAAAACGCTTTAGTTCTAAGTAATAAAGCAGACAATAAAATAAACCTTAACTTTATACAACTCTACCTATAAAAACTAAAGTAGTAGGTACTTATAAATATAAGCGGGCTTAATACTATATACGTAGTAGTCTATTAAATCTACACTTTATTATCCTAGTATTACTTATAGTATAGTTTGTCCCTAGGTAGGTATATATACTAGGTTACTTACTTAAGTAGGTATAAGTCTAACTAAACTTCACTTTTGCATTTTAACCCTAAATAGTCTTAAAAAAATAGCGTCTTAGTAATTCTTTTTAACCTAGCTATATATCTAACTACTAGGTGTATAAGAGCCCTATATCAAAGCGAATTACTAGCGTTAGTAATATCTACCTATCCTTCTTTACCTAAGTAGGCCTAGATAAGTTCCCTAAGCGCTTTTAATATTTTTATTACTTTTTTTAAAACTTAAGTATCTTATTACTAATAAAACCTATTTTAAAATTATAAGTAATTAGTTATTTAATACATAATACTTTTAAATAAACTTATACTTCTTTAACTTAAACTTTATAAGTATCTTCTAGGACTCGAGCGCGTTACTACTAGTAAAACCTATTTTAAAAACATAAACTAAGTATCTTATACGTAAAGGTTTATAAAAGACTTATACTTAGTAGACGCTTACTTAGTAGGTATAGTACTAAAAGAGTAATAAGTAGGCTTAAGTATCTCTAGCTTAGTTTTTATAACTATCTTTTTATAACTAATTAACGCGCCTAAGGCGCGGAGCTTAGTATAAGGGAGATTGTAAACCTTATTAGTATTTTTCTCCTTAGCCTTATTAATATCCTCTTTATTACTAAAGACTAAAATAGTTTAAAGAATTTCCTCCTTTTTAAACTTATTAAAGTTCTTATTTAGTACTAGTACTATTATTAGTAGTAACTAGGATAGCTTATTACTAAGCGTTACTTACCCTTCTACGTAACAGTGAGAATTCTATTATAAAAAACGCCTTTTTTAAATATTTTACTATAAACCTCTTTAAAACAATTCTATTAAGTAATTAAAAACAATTCTAAATAGGTACTATTTAAAAGAATAGAATTAATTTACTATATAGTAACTATTAGTTAAGGACTCCTTAGTATTTATTATATTTTACTTTATTAATATACTTAAAAATAAAAAAAATATAAACTTTAGTTTTTTTAAAAAGTATAATAAGTATAGGTATAAAAAGGGGGTATAGTTAAAAAAGATAATTTTTTAGTAGGGGTCGCTTAATTTAGACCTATATATATAGCGGCTTTACTTACTAAAAAGGCCCGGATTATAAATTCCTTTATAGGGGTACTATTTTAAACTAATAAATAATTATATATTTTAAATTAAACTATTTAAAGGTTATACAGCCTTTAAATTGTATTAGAACAAGTAGAGTCTTACTTTAACTAGCCCTTTTAGTTTTATATACTAAAGTTAAGTACCTAATACTACTTTACTTAGCACTTCTAAGTAGTTACTAATTAAGTAGTAATATTTATTTAAAGTTATTACCTCTTTATAGCCTAGCCTTCCTTCTTTATTTCTCTTTTACTCTTAACTAGTCTTACTTAATACTAACTTACTTA
This sequence comes from Colletotrichum musae, assembly GCA_027406025.1. Classification (NCBI taxonomy): domain Eukaryota; kingdom Fungi; phylum Ascomycota; class Sordariomycetes; order Glomerellales; family Glomerellaceae; genus Colletotrichum; species Colletotrichum musae. Next base: position 6,096,360 of record JANVYC010000005.1, on the reverse strand, counting down.
GTATATTTAAGTAGTTACTAGTTAAAAGTAAATATTTACCTAGAGTTATTATTTTTTCTTTCTTTATTTCCCTCTTACTCTTAACCTATCTTACTTAATATTAACCTATAGTTAACACATCCTACTTATTAAGTAGTATATATTTATTTATAGTTATTATTTCCTTATAAGCCTTTCTTCCTTATTCCTCCCTTACCTTTTATTTATACTACTTAGTATTAACCTACTATTAGTATATCCTATTCTATATACTATTAACTAGAACTATTAAATATATTATCCTTTAATAAAATAAGTACTAATAAGTATAAAGGATAACTCTACTAATTATAAATATATTGTATATAACAATACTAATAGCCTAAAAAATAAAACTATTTATAAAAATATACTAAAAGTAAGTTACTAACCCCTTATCCCCTAAAAAAAAAAAATAACGTATTAACTAATATTACTTTTTAAGTATTAGAACTTAGTATAAAAAAAAGTAGTATAACTATTTTAAGTGTTCTTAAAGCGGGTCTTAAGTCTAACCTTATTTCTAGAGTATATAGCTATTTAATTAAAATTCTTTAAGGGGTAAAGTTAAGGAGTAAGTATAATAACCTAAACGTTATTACTCTTTTTAATTTTAAAAATACTAATAATATTAAAAGTACTAATACTTAATTTACTCTATCTTTTTAATTATTAAAAGTTATATAAAAAGTTAAATAATAAAAGACACAAAACATTATTACTTAGAGTATTAATAATAGTAATACTACCTCTATTCTATTACTTAAATCTTTTACTCTTAGGGCTTTTTTAAAAAATACATTAGTTTATAACTATTAAATTAACGTTTTTATTAGTTCTAGTTATAGCTCTAATAAACTAGTAACTCTTATTAACTAGTTCCGTTACGTACTAAAAATAAAAAGTATTACTATTATTAGTAAAAAGTAAACTAAAACTATTATACTTATTAAAACTATACAGAGTATCGCTAAACTTATTTTTAACTAGTTTTTTATAAACTACTACTCTAATTTTATTATAGTTATTTAATAAACTAATAGTTATAATATTACTATTTATAAAAATAAAGTTATATAATATACGGGTAATAAAATACTAACCCTTATTAAAATACTAACTAAACTTATTTCTTATATTAGTATAGTAAATTTATAGCTTAACTTTAATATTATTTAACTAAATATTAACTACTACTATATCTATTAAAACTATATAAGTCTTATTGCTAAACTATAAAAAAAATTTAATATTAACTACTATACCCTATAGTACTTTGTATGTATTAACTTAAAGCTGCGTAAATAAAGTTAGTATAATAATACTATTACTAAAAAGGTTTTTTTTAATATCCTTTAAACTAATTTAAATACTGTTTTAAGGGTTTTTAAAAGTACTAAGTTAATATAGTTACTTTACTATTACTAAGGCGTAAAAGCCCTTATATTTATACTAGTAAATAAGTTTAAATACGTAATTTATACTCCCTTTTTAATTAGTATTTATATACCCTAATATATATTATACTAATTATATTATATAGTTTTAGTTATTTATTATTAATTTACTATATCTTTATATTAAATTAAGTTTTTAGTAAAGTTAAAAATTATAACTAAAGTATCTTTATTTAACTTTCTAAAGTACTTAAAGTTATAGTCGTTACTTACTTTATAAACAACTACTTACTCTATATTTATAAAAAAGTTATAACTAAATTAAGCCCGTTCTTTAGTAAAAATGTAATAATTACCTAACTCTTAGAGGTACTTAGTAATTTTAGTACTAAAGTAGAGTATTAAGAGTTAGGTAGTAGGTATAAGTATTGTGCAAAAGGTAAATGGAGCTAGGGTTAAAGGATATAGCTTAGGAACTTAATAAATAAACTATTACTTATAGTTAATAAAGAATAAATACTAACTTTTATTTTTAAAGGACCTTAGTTTTTATATAGACTAGTTTTATAAAAGTAAAAATAAATTAAAAGTTAATTAATTTTATAAATAACCTAGTTTATTAGTATTTACTATTCTTAATATATAAGTAAAGAGTATAATACTATTAATAGTAATAACTACCCCTAAGAACTTGTTAGGTATATTTTATTTTAAAACTATTTAGTTTTAAAAGTTAGTTTAGTAGATTACATTACTTATATACTAGAAAAATAAGTAAAAAAGCCCTGCGAGCTATAAATAGAATTACTATAATATATTTACTAAGTAATAAATATAAAAATAACACTAACAAAAAATAATAAATAACGCTACCCCTTATAAAATAATCACAAAACACGTCTAGCTATTTTAGTATTTTACTATATACTAAAAGTATAGTCTATAGTATAGTACCGCTACGCGTACCTAGGGCTTATATCCTACTATTTTCGTCTATATACACTTTAAGTATCTTTGCCCTTTTTTTCTTTTTTCCTAGGCTATAAGTATTCTATAACTTAGCCTTATGCTTTTAAAACTTTACTATAGGTATAATATTTTTAACTTCGTTGCTTAATATATTTATAATACTTAAACTTAATAAGTCTACCGGGGGCCTAGTAGTGTTTTTGTATATAAAAGTTAATAAGGGTTTATTTAGTAGTACTAGTATAGAAAAATATAATAATAGTTATTTTAGGTTAAAGGGTATATATAATAGAGTTAAATATATACTTATTAGGGGTATATTTAGATAGTTCTTACTAGGTGTTAGAATAAGTATAGGTTAGTTTACTAATACCGTTATATTATAATATTTACTGTATATATATAGCGTTTAAGGTCTAGTGGATTACTACCCCGTTAATTATACTTTTAGACTATTATAGTGTAGTATTAAAATTAATATAGATTCGCTTAGTAAGTCCGTTATATATATATTAGTTAACGAATTAGGGCTTATACCTATCCACTTATAAGCTTCCTTAAGCTAATTAAAATATTTTAACTATATTACTAACTACGTAAGTGTATTACTATTTAAGTTATTTTACTAATTAAAGACTAGTTAATACAGCTGTTACTCCCTTAAAGTATTTACTGTATTTAAAAGATTATTATATTTTAACTACTTTTATACTAATAAAGTTATATTTCTGTTTTATTAATTAGGGACTAGTAGCTAGTTTTACCAACTTAGAACTACTAACTACTATTTTAGTAACGCAGCTATATCTTTATTTTAATTATTACGGACTAATAACTCTAGTAGTAGTAACGCAACTATATCTCTCCTTTAATTATAAGGGGCTAGCGACTATAGTAGTAGCTCCTATAACTATCCTAACTAACTATAATAAACTTATTCTCCTTTATAAATCCCAATAAAAATCTACTAAATTCCTTTTAGCTCTAAAGTTAAATCTCTTACTTTAAAGGCCTAAAATATCCCCTATAAATACTACTATATATTATTTATACTTATTTCGAATTCTTAACGTAACTCTTTAGCCTTTTAAAGTACTTAGTTTAAAAGTTTAAGTACCCGTTCTAACTAATTATAAAGTACTAGTAGTTTTTTATTACTTAACTTATCTAAGTTATTAGAGGAGCTTAAACTACTTATACTATCTAAATTACTTAATAAAGGACAATTATCTATATTAAGTATTTCTTTATTATTTTTATTATTTTCGTTATCTTTATCCTCTTTAAAAACTAAAATACTTAGTAATAATAATAATATATTTAAGTCTTTTAGTAAAAAAGTATTATTAGTATTATTAGTTTCCTCGTCCTCTATAGGTTCTTTACTAACTATAGTGCTTAGTACTAATAATAACGCATTAGAGTTAAGTAACTTAAGTTAAGAATAAGGGTACTAAAATAAGGCGTTATAAAATATAATAGAATTAATTGTGCTTTTAATATATTAAAGCTCTTTACAAACTAGTTAGATTATATAAGTATTAATTACCTAGTCAAGGGCGTTCTATTCTAATACCTTAGTTTATATACCTAGGTAGTAAAATATTTATTATAAACTAGTGGCCTAAGATATAGTAGTATTATTATTAATTAGGAGTAACTATAGAAGGCTATTTTCTAGCTAGGGATACAGAACAGTATATTAGAGCATTTTAAATACTATTAGACTACAAATAGTACCGCCTTTTTACTATAGTATAGTAGGAATAGTAACTATTATCTTTCTACTCTATCCCTAAAATAAAAGTTATACTACTACTTATATACCCGCAATTCCACTTGTATTTTCTTAACTAAAAAGTAAGTTAAAGTACTAGGTATTATTAGTAACTCTATTGAAGAGGAAGAACCCCTAGTAGATCTCGTTAATATTAATGTTCTATTTAAGTAGTTTAACTACTTAGATTAAGAGAAAGGTATAGAACTTAGTATCTTTTATTACTATTGTAACTTTACTGTTTATAACCTCTATTAAGTATAGTACAATCTAGAACTACTAATTTAACGTCTTTAAAAGTAATATTTAAAATACTTATAAGTTATTAAACTTTATTATTTTAGGTTTAATAAGTCTGTGTTCTATTTAAAATAAATTCTAAATAATCTCTTCTTTAAAGGGCTCTCCTTATTATAGTACTTAAGGGCCAGTCTACTAGAGTTTAAAACTAAAAAACATTTCCTTAATCTTAGTACAGCCGCCTATACTTTCTACCTACTATAGTAAAGTTAAGTCGCTAAATAACTTATAAGTATTATTTACTTCTATAAAAGTAATAAATAGTCCGTCTTTTTATAATAGCTATTTATTATTATTGTTGGTTTAAGTAAATATTAGGTTAATATTTTATTTATAGTCTTCGCTAAGGAGTTTTTCCCCGCCCTTATCTTTAACAGTAATCTTCTAAAAATCTAAAAGAAGAATTTTATACTAACTAAAAACCTATTTATATAAACGTTATTCTTCTATATTATCTATAGTTAGTTATACTAAAGAGTTACATTTAATAAAGTAAAATTAATTACTATTAACTTAACTAAACTTAATATCTTTTAATATAAAGACTCGCCTATAGAATTACAAAGGAAACTGCAACAACACAGCAAAGTATAAAATTAAAGAATAAGAAAAATTTAATAGTAGAATTTACTTTATTCACATTAAATAAACCCATTTTATTATTCAGAGGTTTTTTCTTTATTTTATAAAGGATTACTAAAATAAGTTTTTCTTCCTTCCTTTAGTTATATCTTAAAGTAGTTTAAAGCTAAAAGGAATAACTACCTCTATAATACCTATAATAATCAACTCGCACCCCCTTCTCTAAATTAATTTATAGTTTATATATATTATTAACTTTATACTAATACAGAGACATAGCTTAGTTACTAAAAACGGGCACTTTTATCTATATACAATAACGTTTCCTACTATAATATATATACAAAGTACCGTTTACAGTTCTCTCGGGCAGGTAGCCTAGCTAGTATATATCCAGTAGTAGGGATACATATAGGGGCTAGTAAATAGTAATAAAACGGTCTTAGTATAGAATAATAGTTTCTTTTAACTATAAGAATCTCCACGAGACCTAACTATAGGTAATAGTTTTACCCAAGCTATATATAACTAACTTACGGGTTGCCCCCGCGCAGGGCCGTAGAACTATATAGCTAACAGCCTTTTTAATAGTATAGCTTCTATACTTTATATCTTATATACAACTAGTAGTTATATTAGTACCTTAGCCTTTAGGGCTAGTATTTAGTACGGCGCGTTAACTACTCTTTAGTAGGAGCCTAGTATTAAAGTCCTTAATTGTATCCTTGTTAAATTTAGTATTATTTAAGTTAACTATTAAGTCTACTCTATTAATTACTTTATACCTAAGTTAGTTAGAGTTAGAATTATAGTAGATATACTGACCTTTAAAAGCTTCTGTAATATACTCGTCCTTAGTTTAATAAAAATTAACTATATAGTTAATAAATATTTATTATAGTATAGTTTAAAAAGAATCTTAGTTAGGCGGTTAGAACGGTATACTTAGTAGTTACAGGGCTTATACTTCGCTGTACTATATACATCTCTATAAACAATACTTACTGCTTATTTAGATACTGGATTTAATAAAAGAAGCCTTTGTTAATATAATAAGTATATAATCTTTAAAAACGTGTTTTTTTATACTATTCCGGGGTTTAGTTTTATTTAATAAGTAAAATAAGTAAAATAGTAGTTTAGATGTTGCTAGCGCAGGAGTATAACACAGAGGGAGTATAAGGTTGGGGGTTGTATTTAAATTTAAAGACTATATAGGCTTTATTTCAGGTACTACCCTAAGAGTCTACTAAACCGGCACTACTTTTATTATCTGGTTATATAGGTCTCGGACACTGTAACTTACTATAAGTACTTCTTAATGCCTCTTATCCTAACGTATTCTTGTAACTATACCCTACGCGTTTAACTAACTAAAGCCAGAGCTTATTTACTACTATATCCTTTGTTTTATACTTTTTTAAGTATCTAAATCTTAATAATTATCTACTCTAAGCTACTACTGCGTATTCTTAAAGTCGCCCACTTTCTAAATAATAAATAATAAAGTCTAGTTAGATTAAAAATAGAATACGGGTCCTATTTTAAGACTATTTAGCTTTAAAATATAGGGGTAGCTAATAGAAGTATAGTTAACTACTATACTATAAGTTAAAGGCGGGCACTACGGTCCCTAGAGCTCTAGTTTAACTACTTACTTAGAAAAGGGGTAACTAAATAAATAAAAAAGCTTAAAAAATCGCGACTTTTATAGGGCGAATATAAATACCGGCTTAGCTTAGATCTTTAGATCTTAAACTAAATAAATAAAGGAAAAGATTCTGCGTTAATATATTAAGAAAATCCCGTTACTAAGTATAAGTTATAGTTTTTATAGCTATTTAAATATCGTAACTTTTGTAGAGTAGTTATAGATGCTAGTTAGGCTTAAATTTTTGGATTTTAATTTACTATGGCTCGCTATTATAGACCTAAGTACTAAGCTATATCTGTAATAGTACCTATATTAAACGTTTTACTAGAGTTATTAACTATTTATCCTTTTTCTACTTAAACTACGTTACTCTAAGCTACTAAAACTATTAATATAACTTTATTCTAGTATATAACACAAACCTCTATCTCTCTACTGTATAATAGAGCTATATAACTTAATTTAAAATACTAATAACTACTTTAGTTTATATTTTAGTATCTATATTATTTACTAAAGTAATTTACTTTTAAGTACTTATACTATACTTATATTAGTATTTTAATTTTCTATATATATATATATATATATAGTATAATATATAAATTATTACTCTTTTTTTAAAAGGCGTTATAACTTTAAAGGCCTTTAAGGCCCTTTACTTAATACTACTTATAACTAGCGCGTTAGTAGTATCGGCTGTACTATCCTTGCTATCTAAGTTATTACTTATAATACTATTAAAACTAAGTAATATTAAGTTAGTATTAGTATTGTTATTAAAGTCTAGAGAAAAATTAATTAAATTAACTACTTTATAAACTTTTATTTACTTAAGAGTAATATAAAAAGCTACTAGTTAGTTATTAATATAGCTATAGTAGTATAGTTATTAAAGGTTGGGGTGACGTTACCTGTAGTAGCTGCGTTAATAATTGACTTTTTATTATTTTCTATATTTTTAAAGTACTTAATAAGTACTTTAGTAAAAAATTACTATAATTGTTAGTATATACTTTTATGTAGAAATAAAAGTGCTTTATAGTAAGTATAGTGCCTTGCTTTATATTAATCTTAGCTTTTTTTTTAGTAGTAAAAGCGAGCTTTGTTTCTAGCTCCTTAATCTCCGCTATAAAAGTAAGGGATCTATAAATTAACTTAGGGGCCTTTATTATAGTTATAATTTTAGTAGTAGTGTTGTAGTTTTATAGATATTTATAGAAAATAGAAGTAATATTTTTAGATTTAATAGGAAGGATAGAATATTAGAACTAAGTATTATAAAAAGAAAAAAGTCTATAGTTATTATAGAAGGAAGGGGATTAGACTTATTAGTAACTAGGTTTAAGGTAATAGTTAAGAGGAAGTATACTAAGTAAGTAATTACTTATAGACTAGTAATAAAAAGTAAGTATAGAAGTTAGTATTTAGAAAAATAAAGTATAATATACTTATAGTAAGTTATATTTAATAGCTATATGGCCTTTAAATACTTAATAGGTATAGCTTTTTCTAGTCTTTATAACTAGGGATATACCTTAAATAAATAAATACTAACTCCCTTACTTACCTACTTAACTTAGTCTAATTTACTTATCTACTTCCCCTTTACTTTAACTTTTTTTTAGCCTAACCTTAATCTTTCCCCTGTCCTAGAAAGTTAATAACTTCTTTACCTTTTTTTTTTCTATATTAAATACCTATACATTAATAGGCCTTATTACTATATTTACTATTATTTTAATTAGTAATTAAAAGTAGAGTACTTAAATAGCTGTTTATAGCCTAGGCTAGACTATATATTACTTATATATAACTATAGTAGTACTTAACTAATATTACTATTTACCTAGGCTATTCTTAATACTATTTTTTAAAGTATATAAAAAAAGGGTATTTCTAATAATAAAGCTACTACTCTTATACAAAATTATAAGTATAATTACCCGTAAATATTTAACCTCTTAGGACTAATATTTACCTAAGTATAGTTTGTATTTATAATACTACTAATATAGTTATAGCTAGCTTTTTAATAGTAAGTAAGAGTAAGGTAACTATGGCCCCTAAGGGTAAAGTGCTTATGGCTTTTAAAGGTAAAGTAACTATAGTTCCTAAGGATAAGGTAACTACAGCCCCTAAGGGTAAAGTAACTACAGCCCCTAAGGGTAAAGTAACTACTATACCTAAGGGTAAAGTAGCTTAGTACTTTACTATTATATATAAGTTATTTAATAGTAACTTTAGAAAGAATAACTATAAGGCTGTAGCTATGCCTATAAAGAGTAGTACTATACTACTTATTAGTAGAGTCTGTATTATTACCCTAACTAAGGTCTTTAATACTAAGAGCCCTAGTTTTAAAAAGGATATACTAAAAAAGAGAAGTATATATTCTACTTACGGGCGACCTAGAATCTAGTATATAGGGCTAATAAATAAGTAGAGGTTAAGGCGGTTTTTACTAACTCTAGGGCTAAAAAGGCTTGGAGTAGTATTTAAATTAAGTTAAAAATAAGTTAAAGAATAGTAGCTAGTAAAGGGGATACTTTAAAGTTTTAAAAAAGGTTATAGACTACAAAAGGATACTAGACTAGTAGTAGGTAGAAAATAATAATTTTACTAAGTACTTAACTAAATTAAAGCCTATATAGTTTTAAAACTCTTTTTTGGGTTATGTGTACTTGTGTCCTTACTTGCTTTTAGGTACGTTTCTGTAGTAGGGTGGTGTGTGCTAAGTTATATAATATATTAATATTATATTAACGTTATACTAATACTCTATTAATATTATACCTATATAACGTTAGTAAAGTATTAAAGTTGTATTAAAGTAAGTATTTAATAGGTTATTTTAGTAAAATTTAGTAAATTAATAGTAATACTAATTACTATACTATATAAAATAGTAGGGATAGTAAGTAGAGCGTAGGGGATATAGGTAACTAATATTGTTTTAAATAAAGTAGGTACTTAATCTAACTTACCCTCCCCTTCCCCTTCTAAAAAAAAAAAAATATCTTAATTCTAAACCTCTTTATAGTAACTATTTCCTTTTTTCTTACTTATAAAAGAATTATTAATAAACCTAAAAATATCTTTTTACTTATACCTCTCCTATATTTAATATATACTAAACAACCTATATACTTACTAAACTATATTATTTATTATTTTTAACTTTTTTTATAAAATAGTAAATACGTTAAATAATAACCTAAAGGCCAGAGTAAGCCTATAGTATAGTATTATACTAAACTATTATTATATACTAGTTTTAAATCTAACCTTTCTATAGATTAAGGTAATTCTAACTACTCTCCCTTTTAAATAATAGTAGTACGTACTTACTAATATTAATACGTTATAGAAATAAAAGTTAAACCTAGCTTAAGGGGGCGATAACTAAGACTAAGAGTCGGGATTATTAACTCTAACACGTCACGTCCGACCCTATAAGTATAAAGTTTAAATTGGCCTAATAATACTAAGCTTTAATACTACTTATGTTATAGTAATAATAGGGCATTTATAGTACATAATTATATCTAGGGAGTTTAGTATCTATAAAAATTAATAGCTAATTATATAAAAACTTTTACTTAATAAAGTCTAGTTAATTGCTAGCTTACTGTTGATATAGCTTAGTAACTTTAGAACTAATATTTATTTTATTACTTAACTTACTTCTATACGTAGTATTCGGAAAAATATAAATAAGTACTAAAAAGTACTAATAAGTATAAATAATCCTTTTACTAATATAGCTTTATCACTAGCTACTCTTAAGGCTAATAAGCTAGACTAATTTATTAATACTAATATTATAGCTAGACTTAGTATTAAAAGGATTAGAGATATATAGTTTAAATTAAAAAAGGCACTAGTGGGTAATAATACTAATACGCTTAAGAAGAAGATTTAGAAAGAGTAGTAGAATTAGTAATAGTAGTATAGAGATAATACTAAGGATTTAAATTATAGTTGTTCTAGTAAGTAATAGGAGTCTAAGCTCTAGAACTATATTACCTACTGTTATAAACTAAAGCTAAAGAATCTACGCCTTTTTATTTAAAACTTAAAGATTCTAAAGTTTATAATATAAAAATAAGGTATAGGTACTTATCTACTCTTTACTAAATACAAAGGCTTATAAGTTATATCCCTATTTACTTCTCTAAGTAAGTTAAAGAACTAACTAGAGTTTTCCTTTTCTATATCCAGTTACTAATTAATTATTAAGTATATTTCGGCTTTTAATTAGGTTTTAGAGGTAGTTAACTATATAGATAATAGTCTATTTTGTTACCTTTTTAGGATAGTAGATAAGCTTGTCTATAGTATTATTATCCCTCTATAAAAGTTAGCAGTTAAGCTTTAATAGACCCACAAGGCCACGTTGGATATAGTGCCTAAGGACGTAGCCATTTTGGATATATTTAGTACGCTATAGAAACTATTTAAGCCGGCGCGGGAAATTACTAAGGCCTAATATATAGAAGGGGGACTAGACATAAAAAAGAGCTTTAGTTAAGCAGGTTTATTATACCTTAGGTTACTAAATAGATAATTTACATCAGAGTACAAAGTAGATAGAGGTAAATGTACTAGAAAAAAGAATATAGTATAATAGTATAGTACTTAGTAGACTAAAGTACTAATAAAAAGCTTATTTTAAAATTAGTTATCCTTAAAATAATTGTATATAATTATAAGCCTATGTGCCTATTATAAATTATATATTAATAAAATAAAAGTAAGCTTTTTAAATAAATAACCCTTTATTTTTAATACTTAGAGTATATATATATATATTATTCCCTATTTGGGTATTATAACTACGTCTACTATAATAGTATTCTTAGTATTAACACAGGTAGTAATAGCGATACTATTTAAATTTTAACATCTACTAGTAGTGCTTTATTTATGCCTAGTTTGTCTTTATCTAAGTACACTAGTACGCAAATTTTAGTATAATACTTTATAAGTTTAAGTAAGTGGCTTTAAGTAGTCCTTTGTAACGTACTTTATAGTTTAGTAACTATTACAATATACTATATAGTTATACTGTAGTACTTTAATAAAGTAGGATATATAGGATTATTAGTAGCCCTAAAATAATCCTTAGTTGTTAATTTATTAGTGTAATATAAAGGGTATCTAGTTAAGTATTAGTATTAGTCTTAGTGTTTATTATTATTATACGTCCCTTTAGGGTTACTCTAAAAGCATAACTACTATACTTTCTGTAATATATAACTAGTAGTGTTACTGCTAAGTGGGGGGGTTTTTAGTAATATAGGTATAGGGGTATCTATTTTAGTAGAAGGATATTTAATTTTTAGTAAAGTGCCGCAGTACTAAGTGCTACTGTACTAGCTATCAAAAACACAAGTAGTGTGTTTATCTATACTTAGGGGTAAAATTAGTATATAAGTCTTAATAGTGGACTTTAGTGGAGTGCTATTATCGTTGATTATTATATACGCAGTACCTATATAGCTCGCCTCTAGGGTTTAAGAACTAGTATAAAAGAGCTATTAAAGAACTAGAATATTAGTATAACTCTATTAAATTAATAGGTTCTTTTTTATAGTTAGTAAAAAACGTCTTAGTATCTTTTCTATTTTTTCAGTACCCCTTAATAAGGATAAAGGCCCTGTCCCTAATTTATACCTACCACTACCCATTAGCTATCCTAATATTATTAAGTTATTAAATAAAAACGTACTATAAGCTTTTATTTATTTTTTAGAATGCCTTTTTATAATACTATAGTAAATAAAGTTAGTTAATAAATGTGTTGTACTAAGTATAATAAGTAGTTAAGTAAGTATATGTATATAGTATTACTAGGCTAAATAGGGGTAATATAATTAAAGATACTTTAGCTTTTTATAAAGATAAGTAAAGGTAACGAACTATTATTAAATATCCTTCCCTTATTGTCTTATCCTATTTACATTATTACTAATATATTATTAAAAGGCGGGCGTTATTATACTATACTAGTAGTCTAGCCTAGGCTATATATAGATATATTAAAGGATCTAAGGTATAGTAGAGCTAACTAACTTTTTAATACTAAATAGTATTAAAATAAGAGTAGGTTAACCGACCTTTTAACACTAAATAGTATTAAAAACAGAAGTAGGTCTATATATATATTTTAAGCCTAGATTGTCTTAAAACCTAAGTAATTAAATTATCTGTTAAAAAAAGGTAGTATTCTTAATTTAAAACTAAGAACTCAAAACGCAAAGCCTTTTATCTTTAATACTTTTTATAAAAGGTCACTATCCTATAATTATACTATATAATACACTAATCTTATACAGCTAGTTAACTACGCCTTTATACCTTATAAGTAAGTAGGTATATTACGTTACACATATAGTAACTACTTTACTAGAATCTAGCGGGTTTACTACCCTCTATAGTAGGTTAGGTCTACTCTATAATTACCTTTTAAACCGTATACTCCTAAGTCTATTAATAGTCTATACTAGTATAAGGGTAAGCTATATTCTAGTTAGGTCCTATAGCTTAAATACAGTTATTTATAGTAGACTCTTTATAATACAAATAAGGCTTAATTTACTTTTAGTTTTAAGAGTATACTTATTAAATAATATAAACTTTAAAACTTTTCTTAAAGGTTCTTAAGCAGTATAACCCTAGTATAAATAGGCCGGTAATAAAGGGGTTTATAATAATTAGTATAATAGTGTTAGTAAGTTAGTTATTAGTATAATAGGCTAGGTAAAAGGCTAAGGGTACTTAGGGATTAGAGTAAATAAAGCTTATAAGTATAGTCTGCCGATTCCTCACAAAGCAGTAAATCTCCCTATTAAGCTCGTTTCTTAAAACACAAAAGAGGCAAGTACGCTAGTTAAAGAGCCTAATATAGCTCCCTTTTTTAAATATTATACTAACTATATCCTAGCTATAGTAGTTATACTACTACGTCAATAAGTACGTAAAGCGTTATATACTATATATATTACTACTTTCACTAAAATAAAGAGCAAGGAGTAGCTACTCCTTAAGGCCTTAGTGTTTTTATTATAATATAGTATAATAGTCCTTATACTCGCGGGTATTAAGCTAGTTAAGAAGATAGTAAAAAAAGATTACTATAGTACCCAGCTCTATTAGTACTAAGTTAAAAAACTAATAAAAAGCCCTGCCTTTTAATATAAAGTTAATACCTAAGACCCAGGCTTTTAGCACTATAATAAATGTTATTTATAAAACAGCCTTAGCGATATTCCGTATTTCTAAGGGTCTTTTTAAAATAAAGTATATACCTACGTCTTTGTTTAGCTCATTATAGTTCTTAAAAAAAAACTTAATACTAGTAGGCTTTATACTAGATTTCTTAAGCACATAGTATAGTACGTTAAAAATATCTAAAATACTCCTAAAATACAGTAGATTACAGCTAATTATATCGAGTTTTTCTAGAGCTAGGAGTACACCGAGTATTAACTCTAAAACGCTAGTATTAAGTATTAATACGTTATAAAACTAAATTATACAGAAGATATAACTACTCTAGTATAAAGAAGAGACTATAGAAATATTAAACGTGTTAATGTAGAGTGGTGTAGTCTGTATACTTGCTTGGGATTAGGATATATAGTAAACTTATATATTTTAATTATTCTGTATATTCTAGCTCTAAGGTTGTTTTAAGCTGTAGTTCTGTAGAAAACTATAATCTTACGTAGTAATAGTATTTCTTAGGCGTTTTAGCTTTTTTTAGTTTTACTATTATAAAATATAAAGTTTAAGTATAACTACTTGTATATTTAATATATAATATAAAAATAAATTAGGGTAAGTAAGAGAACTTATAAAGTAAATTATTAAAGTATAAAAGTAGGCCTTTGATATATACACTAGTATACCGACTAATCCTAGGGCCGCATACTAGAGATAATTAATAATTTATTAGCTAATTAGGAAAATATAGAAAGTAAGTAGTAGTCTCTTTAACTCTTTATTTAGTTTAAGGATTCTATTATTATAAGTAGAATCTAGGTAGAATCGCTAAGATATAACACTAATAATAGTAGTCTCCTACTAATAGTAGTTTCTCTACTAATAAAGTAAAAGAAAAACGTTAAAGAATAGTATAGAAAGCTGCCCCCTAGAGTAGATAATAAGATTAGTAATAGTTCTTAACTACGACTTGTAAGTTTCTTAGTAGGAGGGCCTAATAACTTAGTAGTAGGGTTTATTATTAGGGATTCTAAGTTTATTATAAAGCTTTAATAGAAAAAATATTTTAAATAGGCTTTGTATAAGTAAGCTAGATATTATAATAGGAATAAAGTAAAGTATAATTTTAATAATAAGTTAAGTAGGAAGTATTAAAGGTGGGAAAATATAAACTAGTAAGGGAGGGGAAGAAAGTTAGTAAGTGTAGTAGGTTATTTACTTGCTGTTTTATTATTACGAACGTGTATAAGGGTAGGGCGTAGCGGCTGTGTATTTAGAATATTTAAAAACTATATAGCTTTAAAATCGATACTAGTATATAGACTAGGCTTTAAAAGACACCTCTTTTATAAAAAAAAATCTACTTAACTCTTAATACTATTATTTTATTCCGGCTTTAGTATTATAGTTTCCCTTTTATATAACTTAGTTTATATCTAAGTGTAGGGTTATTTATTAATAAAACAATATTTACTTATATCTACTATACATTCTAAAGCCGTCCTTAATATATCTTCTAAACATTTCTATAATACTATTTTAACCTTATTTACCTACCCGTAGTAACTATAATAGTATCCTCTTCGTTATTATCCTTATTCCTATTATTCTTATTATTATTATTATTTTTATTATTATCCTTATTCCTATTCTCGCTTTTATCTATTAAATTAAAGGACACTACTAAAAATAATAATAAAGTTAAACCCTCGTCCTTGTTCCTATCCTTACCCTTATTATTATCTTTATTACTATCCTTTATTTTAACGTTGTTAAAGTACTACTCTAGTTAAATATACTTAATAACGTTAAAAAGAGGTTAATTATATAAAATCCCTTTATTATTATAAAGTGTATAACTATTATTAAACTATAGAATAGTATTATATATATAATAAGTAATATTGCTAAATATACTTTTAGTAGTAGTTAAGTACTTTAGTATGTATATTAAGTTGGAAAGTATGGATAGTACCGGGATTAAACTCTTATAACTATATAGTAGAATAGTTAGTTTAATAAACTTAGCTTAAAAATAGGAGAGGGTACTTTTATCTATACTTAGTTCTTGTCGTTAGTAGGAGTAGATATACCTTATTGCCCTAGGTAGACGTTAATACTTAAGGAATAAAAGCGTTTTTAAGTATTTTACTTAACTTCTTAGGGGTCTATTCTAATACTTAAGTAAGTACTTCTTTAATAACAGTTACATTACCTTCTCCCCAACGTCGGTCCAGTTTCTACTTATAGATATACTCCTTAATAGAGTTAGTACCCTCTTAAAACATCTACTCCTTAATATACTAGTAGCTATTATATAAAGAAACGTTATTTTTATTATACTTAAGTACTGTAACTGTAGGGTTTAAGTTATTTTAGTTAATAAGTATTATAATACAGGTAACTTTAATAATACTACTAAGTACATAGAATAGTTTATATACTATAAGTCTATTAGTGTACTTAGTACTATAGTAGGACTTTAATTTCTTAACTAGCTATTTAAGATTATCTCTAGTATTTTATAGTAAGTACTTAAAGAAAAAAGTATATATATCTAAGTAAACTTACTTATTAAAAAGGAGTATTGTTTATTTTTAATTTTTAGTTATTTTTAACTTGTATTTGTTTAGTTTTTTAAAAAAGTCGCAGGCTATACTTCTAAGTTAGTAAGTATTAATTCTATTAGAAATAACTATATAAGTAACTGTGTTTATAAAGGAAATAGGTCTAGGAGTAGTTTAAGTAGCCTACTTAAATTATTTAATTAACTCTACTATATACTTTAAGACTCTTTAAGTAAAAGCCTTAAGTTTATTAGTATTTAATAAATTAGTAGTAATAAACTAAGTAATTACGTTTAATACCTATAAAGGTATTAAGAAATATATTAAACGCTACTAAAGGAGGTATTATACTGCGTTAAATATAGCGCCCTTATCTTTGTAAATATAGGATAGTAGTTTTAGTGTTAGTTCTATTGACCTTATTATTGGTATTATTAGTGTTATTAGTATTATAGTAAGTCGCGTACTTAAAGTTAATAAATAAAGGACTAAAAGAGTTTAATAGTTTGTATATAGGTTAAGTTAAGTTAGGGAGGGGGGTTTCTTAGTATGTCTACTTAGTAGTGTTTTATAAAAGATTATATAGGAAAAGTAGGAAAAAGGGAAAGAGGATAAGTACTCTACTACGTGTAACGCGTCTGTATTTACTTATATTAGTACAAACACAGACTGTACTAGTACTAAGAAAAACTTAAGATAAACTTATTTAGAGCTTAAATAGTTTTTAAACTTAGTAACCCTAAATAGGTAGTTCCTTTCTAACTTATTTACTATATTTATTAGTAGTTTAAAAAAAAGAAGTTAGGTAATAGACTAGCAAAGCGACCCCTAGGTAGAAAAAATAATTAGTTATTATCTTTCTATAAATATAATAGGGTTTAAAGGTTATATAGCCTTTAAATAGCTTTTATAATACCTATTAGCTTTTTAAAGTAAAACGTATATAGGTAAATATAATCTTAGCTATTAAGTTACATTAAAGCCTACTTATTATTCTTTATAATTAAAACTACTTATTAGTAATAGCGTTATAAAGCTTATAAGCTATTTCTTTAAAGTAGTTTATGTTAATATTTATATAAACTTTAATACTAATAATAGCGCCCGTAATAGAATCGCGTTTAGGTTTAACGTTAGTCCCCTTAAATCTTTTAATTAAATTATTAGTATACCTATAAATTCCTTTACAAAAGGACTTAAACTTTTTAGTACTAGATTTATTCGTAGTAATAAATTTAGTAATTATCTTTAATACAACTAAATCTAGTTACTATTCCTTTAACCTAACTCTAGTAGTATAGTTTTACTATTATATAACCTAGTATATAAGTAATAAGAGTATAGACTTATTTATTAATAAAATAATCTTTACTTATTTCTACTATATACACTAAGGCTATCCTTAATATACAGCTTTTAAATAAATTTAATTATACTATTTTACCCTTCTTAATCTATTTAGTCTATATTAACTATAGTAGTATTGTCCCTATTCTTATCCTTATCTTCGTCTCCGTTCTCGTCCTTATCCTCGTCCCTATTCTTATCCTCGTCCTTATTATTATTCTCACTTTTGTTATTATCTTTATTATTATCCTTTATCTTAATATTAACACTATATTAATTAAATAGCTAAATAAAACTAGTTATATTAAAAATAAAGAGGCTCTTTATAAATTCTTACTCCTAAATAAGTATATAGCTGTTTTAAAATAACTTAAAGGGCCTAAGTATATAAAGAGTAATTTTATAGAATATACTTTTAGTAGTAGATAAGTATTAGAATACTTCTATAATTTCTAAAAGTAATAAGAGTACTAAAATTAAACTCCTATAACTATACAGTAAAATAATTAGTTTAATAAACTTAGTTTAAAAAAAGAAAAGGGTATTTATACTTAATTCTTATTATTAGTAGGAGTAGGAATACCCCGTCCCCCTAAATAGATATTAGTACCTAAAGAATATAGGCGTTTTTTAGTATTTTATTTAGTTTTTTAATAGTCTATCCTAATATCTAAATAAAAACCTCTTTAATAATAGTTGTGTTTCCCTAACTACACTATTAGTTTAATTTATATTTATATATAAACTCCTTAATAGAATTATTCTCTAGTTAAAACATTTACTCTTTAATATATTTATAAGTATTATAAAGGTAAATGTTATACTTATTATACTAAAGGGCAGTAACCATTAGGTTCACACTCTCGTAGTTAATTAGTAACACTTTATAAACTACTAAAAGAATTAAATTAAGTATATAAACTAGTTTAAATATTACAACCCTATTAGTATATATACTATTATAGTAGGACTCCGAGCTCTAAACAAACTTCTTAAAGTTAGTTTTAGTATTCTAAAAGAGGTACTTAAAAAAAAAAGTATATATATTTAACCGGGCCTTTTTATTAAGGATAAGCGTTACTGGCTTTTTATTTTTAGTAATTATAAAAGGGTATCTACTTAAGTTTTATAAAAACTCATAAGCCATAATTCTAAAATTACTCTAAATAATTTCTTTAAAAATATCTAGGTTAGCAACTACGTTATTAATAAAAATAGGTTTAGAGGCAGTTTAGGTACTATATCTAGATCTTTTAATTGCGTCTATTATATACTTTAAAACTCTTTAAAAAAAGGCCTTAAGCCTTTTAATATTAGACCTATTTACTATAATAAATTAATTAATAATTTTTAATACTTATAAACCTATTAAAAAAGATACTAAAAGTAATTAAAAGAAATAGTAGTATACTGCGTTAAATACAGTACTCTTATCCTATAAGCTATCTTTTAGTATCGTTATAAGCTATAAACTCCACTTGTTTTTAGTGGAATTAAGTTATAAAAGTAGAATTATTTTATTTATAGTATATTTTAAAGTAAATAGTAGAATTCTATAGGAGAAGTATAGAGAAAAAGGAGGGAAGAAGTTAGTAGAAAAAAATAAAGTAATAATATACTAAGTAAATTTTAGAACTAAATTATTTAAAGACTAAGTAGTTTTTAAATTAAGTAGGTACGCATAGATTAACTACCTACCGCTTTAATACTAAGTAGTTTTTAAATCGGATAAGTATATATAAATTAACTACCTACTATACGTACTCTATTATATATAACGCGTCTATATATATTTAATATAATATAAACACAAAAAAAATCTAATAGTAAATAAATTTCAAAGCAAACTATTTAAAAACTAACTAGTCTTTAAACCTATATAGTTATAACTTATATACTATATCTACAGCTACTAGTTATATTTTATTAAAATTACTATTTAAAGGGAAACAAGTCCTTTTTTTATATATAACTAGTAATATAATATATTAGGATAGATCTTTAAAATAAAAAGCACTAGTTTTTTTGGTAGTAAGTTAATTCTACCCCGTAATAACTTATAAAACGCCCTAAATAAATAGCGTTACTAAGGCGTAGCTGGCTCTTTAACTAACAAAAAAGAGCCGTTAGCAGTTATACACGTATCAGTAACATCCTTAAAACTACTAACGCTATACTACCTAGCGCTTTTGCAAAACTAGTACGTATATTTAAACTACCTAGTAACGTCTAACATAGTATAAAGCTATAGTGTATTGGGTATAAAATTAATCTAAGCTACAGTCGGGTCGGAGATACTAAAGTCTATATAGGTGCCGTCTATCACAGTAGCTATACAAGTAACGTAGAGTATAAATTAATTAAATAATACAGTAAAAATATTACTATTATAGTTAAGGGTCTAGTTAAGAATATTTAGAGTTTAAAACTATCTAAAGACAGCCGTTAACCTTAAGTAGTTACTAGTCTATATTAGTATAGAGCTATAAATACGTCTATATAGCTGTAAAGCTATTTATTACCTACTTAGTAATACCTTTTAAGTAAAAGAGTAGTATACCCTTCCCCTACTTACTATAAAGGACTTATAGTATTTTAGTCTTTTAGAGTATATAGTTAAACTCGTCCTTATTAATCTAAAAAAAGTAAATAATAATATCCTTAACTTTAAAAACCTAGGTTACTCCTCTTTCTATCCTAAAGCTATTTACTCCTAGCTAAAATACTAAGTTAAAATACTAACTAGTAATTTATATTTTAATAGGACTTTCCTCTAGTAAAGTAATAGCCTTTTTAATAACTTCCTATTTCTCCTTTATACTTATTAAATAGAGTTTATAAAAAATAGACTAATAATAAGGGTAATTAGTTTTAACCTATAGCCTTATAACTAATTGCACTAACTCTTAAATTTCAGCTAGCGCATTACTAACCTTAACTTATTATATAGTAACTATCCTCTTTCTAAGGCCCTTTAACTCCATAGTAAAGTAAAAGAGGTTCTCCCTTATACTAGTAAAAAAGTTATTAAAAAACATCTTAACTATACTTACTACATTAACTAAACCAAGTTAAATCTATTCTATATATTAACTCTTAGTAACTATAATTAGTATATTTATTAACTTAATAATAAACTATATTATATAAGTATTAAAGTTGTGTTTTAATATATTACTACTAAAGGACATAGAAAGATAGACTATTATAATATTACTACCTTCTAAGTCAGTATTATTAAATAGCCTCCTAATACTATATTCGAATTAAATAATAAACTATAACTTATAGCTAAGGACTAAAACAACAGCTTTAAAAGCCGCGTTACTAGCTATTCTTACCCTCTCTTTATAAAACTCTTTCTCTTTTATAGCTTTATTATAAAGTAATATCTTTAATAAATTATTAAGTATATCCTTAGTACCCTCTTCTTCTTCTTCCTCTATATTAAACACAGTACTATTAAATATTTCTTTATCCTCTTTAGTACCCTCTCTTTCTATAGTCTTATCTTCTTATAGTATATTAGACTCGTTAGTACTACTTAAAAGGGCCAATTACTTATCCTCTTTATTAAACTACAATAACTAGTTATTAAACTACTTTTAACTATTAATATTATTTAAATTATTAGGGCTAGTTTAGTTTTTGTTCTATAAAATAGTATTAGTAAATAGATAGTGTACTATTAAGTTAGTATTCTTAACTAAGTATCTCTTCTTCCTTAGTATTAAAAACAATCCTTCTACCTATAAAGCCATAGTAATCATCAAAGTTATACTACACTACTTTAAGCTATTCTAAAAAAGTATATTAGTTATAGTATTAGTATTATTTAGTTAATAAAGAATATAAAGTTAATAAAAGAGTATACCTTTAAATTTATATATAGTAAAAGCAACTACCTCCTATTTATACTTAGATTTTATCTTAAGGACCCTAAAAACTAACATTCCAATCTATTAATTAAAACCTATTAATACTAAACTTAAATACAATACTAGAACTAAAAACTCATATCAGCTAAAAGCTTAGTAATCTAGTTATAATTATATTTTTAATAAAAGTTATATTTAAAAATAAGTATTTAGTATAGTTCCTAAGGCCGTTTATAGTACTTATTATTTAGGAGTACATTAATAAGTAGTATATTAGTAGGTAAAAAGTAGTTTATTCTATAAATATAGACTTTTAAAAGTATATAACTTTAAAATTAAAAAAGTAGGAGTGGAGTAAAAGTAGCTAGGACTTAAGGGCCGGGTATAGGATATAATAGAGCTACCTATAAAGAACCCCTAACTAACTTCGCCCTAAGTATTTAACTTCTTAAAGTAGCCTTAGTACTTATATACTATCCGCAGAGCTTTAATCTATACTATAAATAACCTAAATATAATAAAGTACTTAATATATTAACTTTTCTCTACTATATTAGTTAATTACTATTCGTTATATATAGTACGTCCTACTACCCATAACTATAACAAACTAAATCCTTAAATAGCACTTTATAACAAAAACCTTAAAAAGAAAATTACTAACTTATTAATATTAAAATATTTAATTAACTACTTAGCGCTATAACAACACTAGTATAAAGTAAACTAAGCCTTACTACTAAGATATATATAACTAAAAAAGGACTAATAATAATATTAACATCTATAAGTAAGTTAATAAAAAGTCAGTAGGATCTATTTATTAGTATATTTAAACACATTGTTTAGGAGTTTAAGTCCTATTTAATATACTATAAGGATTTAAAGTTAGCAGTTGTAAAACTTATAAATATACTTAAAACTACTAAAGGCCTAAATAAGTAAAAATAAACAAAACTAAATAAGTACTTACATTCCCTTCTACCTTAAAACTTAACTAACATAGTCTCTTTAAATTAAAAAGCCTTATTATATATCCTACTAACTATAAATAAACTAATACTTATTATAAAAATACTAAGCCTCCCTTATAATAAAAGCCCAGCTAGTTCTTAAAAAAAGTATTACTACTATAACTATAAAGTAAACACTTAGAAATACAAACCTAAGTTTAAACTAAAGGGTATTATAAAGGAAATCCTTTATTATAAAGGTACTAGAGATATAGACCCTTTACTTAAAAGTAATAACGGGTCTAGATATAAGCACGCTATAGGTAACTAAATAGTAACTAAAGAGCTAAAAGACAATAATAACACAATATAGGATTTAGTATCGCGCAAAGATACAAACGAACTAATAAGTAACTAGAATAATATTAAAATATTAAAAATATCAGTTTAACTCTAAAAAACTATAGCTAAAATAAACTAACGGGTTAAAGTAATAAATATTACCTATAAAAGCCAGAGTATTAACTACTTTAATATAATAAATAGCCTTTAAATAAAGGTAAAGGGACGGTCTAACGTTATTTTTAATAACTAGAACTACTACTTAATTAAGGACTTTATATTCTACTAAGTTTTTAAAAATAATATATAAAACCGTTTATACTATTTTATTAAAGAATATAACCTAAAGAGTAGCTAGAAGCTTAATAGTATAATATACTATATAAATAAACTAGCCTAAAAACTAAAGGACTTAAGCTAAGCTAATTTTATAGAGCTTATTAAAAGCTAAGGGCTTATTATAAATAATACTTAGTAGATTAGAATATCTTAAAGCCGCTTATAAACCTACTAAAAGTAGTATAATCTATAGAAGCGTTAGTTAGAAGTAAAGGAGCTTAGTTAACAGAAAAGCCCTAGATAAGTAAAGCTACTAAAGTTCTTAAAGTTATAAAATATCAAACTAAAACACAATAAAACACTAAATAACTATTTAGTAAACTACTTTACTTATAAACTTAACTTAAGTAATATTAATTTTAGAGATAGTATCTACTACTTTACTATAGTTAGTATACTAGTTAATATTTTTAAATAAAGTATCCTTACCTTCCTACTTAAGTACTTAAACTTGTAGTATAAGTAATTTAAAAGTAGTAAAAAGTTAAGTTTAAAAAAGTATAAACTTAAAGTTACTTATTAGTTCCTTACTAACTAGGTACTTATACTTATAGGCCTCTATAAAGCTGCTAATATAAGTATTATAGAGTTAATAATTAAAAGCTAGCTACTAAAAATAACTAAAGTAATTAACTTTATATAAAGTAGAGTAAAAAGGAAGTAAGTAATAAAGTTACCCCTAATAAACTTTATTTATTTAAAAAAAAGGAAGAGTAAATATAAAGAAGTAATATTAAATAGTAAGACTAACTAGTAATAAAGGGATATAGATATTACTATAGAGTTAAAAAAGCTAAGTAATAGTAATAAATAAGTTAAGGAATAAAAGTAATTCCTCTAAAGAAGTTAATATCTAAAACCACTTTCTTTTCTTTTTAGTTTTTAAACTAAAGTAACTTATAGCTAAATAGTATATAAAGTATTACTTTGTAATTAGAATTACTTAAGTAGTAAAAGTTATAGAAGTAAAATATAACTAAATTAAAGTTAAAATACTAAGTAAAGTATTAAATAAGTAATAGTTTTTAGTTTAGCTAGTTTAGTTAGTTAAGGGACTTTTAATTTATATAGGTTTTAATTTAAATTAATATTTAAAACCCATAAGTTATTTATAAAAACTCTACTCTACTTCTTAATTATACTTATAAATAAAAAGAGCTAACTCTATTATATATAAACTATTTTAACTTTACTTACCCCCTTTTTACTATACATTACTTATAAGCATAAAGCGTTTAGTTAATATAGCGTCTTTATATTTTAAACTTTAATATAGTTACTAGTATTTCAAGCCTATATAACCTTAAATTTAGTTTATTACTTAACTTAAGCTAAAAAGTAGTACTATAGTTATTATAAATTAGAATTAAACTTTAATATCTCTTAAGCCCTTTTAAAAGTACTAAGTAACATAAGTATATATTAATATTACTTAAATATAAATAACACTTTATTAAATCGTTAACTTTAAATTACTATATTAAGTAATACCTTTTATACTTATTTACTTACTCCTTATAACTACTTTATTATACCTACCTTTATTAAGAGTAATTCTAACCTTAGTAAGAGCGACTCCTACCTTAATAATAACAACTCCTATTTTAATAATAATAACTCTAGTTAAAATAAGGGCGACTTTAGCTAAAACAGTAATTCTAACTAAAATAAAAGTAACTTTAGCTAAAATAAAAGTAAATATATAAATACTAAGTAGTAAGGTTAAAGTAAAGGAAATTTAGTAAACTAGAATTTTAGTAAGTTTATTAACTTTAAAAGTATATATAACGGGTTTATTAATAATAATAAAAGTAATTCTAGCTTCTATAACGTTAAGGATAATACTATTTATAGTAATATAGATAGTAGTATTAATAGATAGAAAAATAATAACCTCTAGTTTTCCTCTGTAAATAAAGATTTTAAAGAATTAAACGATAATAATAATAACATAACTTTAAAAAACTCTATAGCCCTAACCCCTAAACTTATATTTACTTTTAACTAATAAAAAGTTTATACTTAAGTTATAAATCTAGTTAATAACTAAAACAAGTTTACTAAACGTATTGTAGCTATTATAAAACTTAACTTAATTATATATCCTAAGTATAGTAAGTAGTAGTCCTTAAGCTATATAATAATAACTACTAAGAGTATTAAGGATTTTACTATAAAAGTAAAAACTAAAATATAAATAAAATTTCCTACTTATAACTAGCTTAGACTTAATAAGTCTTTTTTAATACTTAGAATTTTAATAGAAATAAGTAAAGTATACTCTTAAAGCCTTAGTATTAGTTTAATAAAAAGGCTTACTTTAGGGGTCCTATTAATAAACTTAAAACTACTTTAAATTAAACTAGAGTTAAAATAAAAGCTACTAATACTTATAGCTTTAGCTACTTTTAACGTTAATAGCTTTTTAAACGTTATAACCTTACTTAACAACTTTAAATCTTTAATAAATTTAACACTATTACCCGCATAATATTTAGTACTCAGTACTAGTATCTATTTTAGCTACAAAATTATAGTTAATAACAAAACACTATAAGTTAAACTCTATAGGATCCTTTATATATACTTTGTGTTAATAGTTAAAGAGTTAATTTATACGTTCTTTCTTAACCTATATAAAGCTTTAATAAAAGTTAAAAAAAAGTTAATCTATAAAACATAACTAAAAAATAAGTAATATAAGTCTTTCTATAATAATATAGTATACTTAAGTTTATAAGTTACGTATAAAAAACTATTAATATAAGAGTATATACCTTAATTGTTTAAGAATGTATTAAAGTAAGTATATAATACTAAACAAAAGGTTAGTAGAGGGGGGGGTGCATTCTTTATTAGTACTAGTATTAAGAAATATATATAGTTAACCCGTAAAATAAGTATATAAGTAAACGCTATAGCTAAGGATAAAAACGACTTTTGCGATTTCTTCTTTTTACTAAATTAAAAGAATACTAAGGGGCGCTATAGTAGAGTATAGATTGTTAAGAAGTACTTAACTAGGTTTTAGAATAACTAAAAAAAAAAAGTAAAAAAGGATTTATCTAATATTATATACCTTAATTCACTAGGTTCTAGAGTAGTAATAAACGGCCTATTATCCCCTTAGCTTTTTAACTTAACTATAAAATAGAGTTTATTATAAAAGGATTCTATACTTTAAATTTAACTTACTTAGTACTACTACTAACTAAATACTATCTAGTTCCTCTATAAATAGAATATTAAGCACACTCTTTTATTACCCTTTAGTTTTAACAAAAATATTTTAATAAACCCTTTAACCCTAATAGTTAAAAGCAGTACTCACACTTTATATTATATTAACCACCTCTAAAACTCTTATAGTATTACTTTTAAACCTAAGTTAAACTATAAAATCTTTAACTATAGTCTATACTACTATTAGAGCTATACTATTAGTTAAGAGTACTTAAGTTTAATTAATAAAAAACTATATAGTTATACTTATTTAATAAATAAAGGATATAATAATAATATACTAAAGGGGATTATAAAGTAAGTAACTCTAGTTAAGGCCTATAAAAAGTAAGATACTATTTTACTTAAATTTAACAATTCCCTAAAATACCACCTAAAGAAAAAGGACTAGTATATATACTAGTAAGTAAAGTAGCGGTATACCTCGTAGTTAGTACAAAAAATTAAAAAGGCAAATAAAGAGTAGTTTAAAAATAATAGCTTTATAAGGTTAGCCACTAAGGGCTATTTCTTTAACTACTATAATAAAAAGGCACTACTTTGTCCTTATAAAAAGGTATTTTTCTATATAAACTCCTATATATATTAAAAATTTATTAAAACAATCGCCAGCCTATACCTCCTTCTTATAAATACTATTTAGATCTTTATACTTTTATTACTAAACACTATTACAAAAACAACTACACTTCTCTATAGTATCTTAGTTACTATTCTATAATTATTTCTTAACCCTATTAATCCCTAATTCTAATATATTTTAATAAATAATTACTAAATCCCGTTAGTATCTCTTTAAAAAAAAACAGTATTTCTTTAAAAAGAAATAGTATTTCTTTAAAAAAAGATATTAATAAAGAAGGGTCTTAGCTTTATAAAAATAATTAAGATATATAACTTTAACTTCCTACTAAAAATCATAGTCTACTAAAATAAGTACTTAGTATATAATAACTTTAAACTAGACTTTAGTCTACTTAATTTCTAAACTAGTATAGGAAAGTAAAAGTTTTAGTAGTTAAGTAGTAGTAAGTAAGATTTATTCTATAAGTATTTTAAGTAACTAGAAAGGTACTAGTTAAATTTAAAAGAAGGTATAAAATAAGCTTATAACTTAGCCTCGTATTTCTTACTTTAATCCTTCTATTAAGAAGTACTACTTTATATTACGCTTAAATAAAAGTAAAACTAGGAATTTATATAAAAGGTTAATTAAAATACAGTTAAGTTTATCTAGTATTAAATTAAGGAAATTACTAATATAGCTAGTATAATAGTTTTTTAAAGTAGTAGTAATACCGTAAGTATACTAAAAAAGTATTTTTAAAAGATATAGGGGTAAAAAAACAACCATACTAACTAAGGGTATACTAGGCATTACTAATATAAGTTATACCAAGCTATCCTTAATAAAATTAGCTACTTTAAAAAGTTATTAAAGTCTAGTACTACTAGGGATATAAATAAGTATACTTTTAAACAGCTTTATATAAAGAACTTCTTTACGTTCCACTTAGTACTCCTATAGGTCGGGGACTGTAGAGAGCTCTATAAGCACTACTTTAAAAGTAGGTCAGAGGAAAATAAAAAAACAGTCTTATATATAAAAAGGTATATATATAGTTCGTAAGTACTAAGGGCGATTTTAACTAAAAGGGTATTTACTATTAATAGTACTAACGCTAAGTACGTAATACTATACTATAAAAATAGTTTATTTAGGAACTATATAGATTTACTAATAAAATTAAAGAATATATAAACTATAAAAGCCGTCTAGAATATAGTTCGCCCTTAGGCAGTTAAACTAGTAATAAGTACTTAGGGGTTTAGATTTTAAGGTTATATAGACTTAAAATATTAATTATTTATAAACTTAAATAGATTATTATTTTAAATATTAAAATTAATTATTTATTACCTATATTGTATATTAAAGTATTTATCTAAGTTAGGATTAAGTTAAATTTAAGTATATACTTTTACTTTTAGGGGAACTAACTTAATATAGAGTAGGTAGACTAAGTAACCCTAGTAGTTTAAGTAGTATATAATTAAAAAGTAGTAAGGGTATATAAATAATAATTAAAGGGATAAAGTAGCCTATTTATTAAAAAGAACAGAGCTCTTATTAGTACTATCTATTCTAGTTTTTATTATATTTAGATTTTTACTTTTTATATAGAAATCATTACTTAAAATAATTATTCTTACTAAAATTACACTTAGCTATTACTATTAATTAACATCCCAAATAAAACACAACAAACACTATAAATACTATATTTAATTAATCTACTCCTTTAAATACAAAAAACCGTAATAAGAGTAAGGTATTATTATAGTAATTATTTAAGCAACTCTATAGTAATAAGACGTAAAGAAATAAAAGTACTCCTTTAACTACTTAAGACTATACTAAGAGCAGAACGTTATTATAGTATTTATTTAAGTAACCCCGTATTAGTAAAATATAGAATAATACGTATAGCTAAATTATAAATCGAAAAAGGTATAATACCTTAACTAAGGAAAGTTAATAGTTATTTATTAACTAAGGAGTTAAATTATAAAAGAAATTAAAAAAGTATTAGAATTGTTTAATTTGTTTTATTAAAGTCTTAGTAAAAAAAACTAAAGTAAAAAAGGTTAAGGAAGTGTATTTCTAAGCTATATTCTACTTTATAAGACTTTTAAAAAGTATATAAATACTAAACTTTTTAAAACTTAGTAAGTAATATAAATAATAGTACTATATTTTACTAACTAATATATATTATAGTTAATAAGTATTAGAATTAGTATAATAAAAAAAGAAAAAAAAAAAAAAGTAAGTACTACTTTTAAATAAACTTATATTAATAATTAATTATTAGTTTTTATAGAGAATTAACTTATACTAAGTCTATCCAAAAATAAAAGAAGCTTAAATACCTAATAACTAGTGGGTAGTGTAAATATATAATAGCTAGCGGGTAGTATAAATACACAATAACTAGTAGGTAGCGTAAATATATAATAAACAGTAGGTAGCGTAAATACATAATAACTAGTAGGTAGCACAAATACTAAATATCTAATAGGCAGTGTAAACACACAACAGCTAGTAGGTAGTATAAATACTAAATAGCTAGTAGGCAGCGCAAATACACAATAGCTAGTAGGCAGCATAAATACTAAACAGCTAGTAGGTAGTATAAATACTAAATAACTAGTAGGCAGTATAAATACACAACAGCTAGTAAGTAGTATAAATACTAAATAGCTAGTAGGCAGTATAAATACCGAACAGCTAGTGGGTAGTACAAATGCCAAACAGCTAGCGGGCAGTATAAATACTAAATAGCTAGTAGGTAGTATAAATACTAAATAGCTAGTAGGTAGTATAAATACTAAATAGTTAGTGGGTAGTATAAATACTAAATAGCTAGTGGGTAGTATAAATACTAAATAGTTAGTAGGTAGTATAAATATTAATATAAATACTAAATAGCTAGTAAGTAGTATAAATATATAATAGCTAGTAAGTAGTATAAATACTAAACAGCTAATAAATAAATAAAACAAGGAGAAAAACAAAGAAATATAAAAAAAACACAACTAATAACTAAGTAGCAGAGTAAAACTATTATCTACTTATACAAAGTTTAATATAATTAAAAAACAAGTTAAAAACTAAAACCACAATATACTAACTATAGAAATTAATACTTCTCTACTAAGTTAATTAAAAATATTTATAACTATTAAAGAAGAGCTAGTTAGTTAATTTTTAAGTATATTAAATATAGAAAATATAAATTATATAAGAGAGTTATTATTTATTTGTATATTTAAATCTAATACAAAAAAGTAACTATATACCCTACTTAAAAAGTATATCTCTAAAAGTAGTACTATATAGCTGAGTTAAATAGAAAAGTATATCTAAAATCTAAGGTTGAGTAAAGCTTAAGAACTAGTAAAGTTTATTAAGGTTTAAGATATTATAAATAAGATTCTAATTAAACTAGGGGAGGTAGTAGTAAACTTATATTATTTTGCAGTTTAGTATAAAGTTTAGAGTTAGTAGGGGGAGTTAAAAAAGGCTTATAATACTAAGGAAAAAGTTAGTAAACTTAGGGAGATAATAAGTAATATAGAAAAAGAGAAACTAAGGGAAAAGTTAGATATAGTTATAGTAAAGTATTTATTTAGTAAAATAGACTTAAAAGAGAAGGAGAAAAAAAAGAAGAGGGGTATTTTTAGATTAACTATTTTAAAGTATTTAGTTATTAGTATATTAGTAAAGTACTTTAAGTATAGGGTTTTAATTTTTATCCCTAGGAGTATTAAAAGCTAGTAGAAGCACTTCCCTAGTATAGGAAAAGGGCAAAAAAAGGGCATAATAAAGATAGATAAGTTAAAGTAGATTTTATAGTATATAGTAATAAAGATGCCGGAACTATAGGAGATATATAATACTATAAATAAGAGTATTATAAAGGGGTTTTTAAGAGATAGAATTATTAAAGTTATATATATAATAACTTTAGTATAGAAAGGGGAGCTAAAGAAGAAGGATATTAAGGAACTCCTACTAATAAATTTTTTTAAATAGTAGTAAAGAAGGATTTATTGTTTTTAAAAACTAGATAGTCTTTAAAGTAGGATGTATTAATAGCTACTTACTTTAAAGTATTTTTCTTTAAGTTCTTTTTAGCTATAGAGTTAAAAGGCTAAATAAATATATACTTTGTTATTTTATTTAAAGTAGTTTAGTTATTACTATAGCTATAGTAGCTTAGCTATAGAAGCTATAACTTAGTAAGGGTTATATAAGCCCTAATAACCCACTTTTTAAATTAGCCCCCTTTTTTTTAACTACACTAGTATTTAACTATCTCCTCTATATTTATAATTCTAAAGTACATTATAAAAACTATATTTTGTTAAATTATAAGCCAGTTAGCTATCTAACTTGTACAAACTTTTTTTACTAAAAGGCTTTTAAAAAGTAGAGTGTTATAAAGCTAAATAGCTAACTAGCTATCTAGCTTGCGTAAGCTTTTTTTACTAAAAGGCTTTTAAGAAGTAGGGCGTTGTAGAGCTAAATAGCTAATTAGCTATCTAACTTGCACAAGCTTTTTCTACTAAAAGGCTTTTAAGAAGTAGAGTATTATAGAGTTAAATAGCTAACTAACTATTTAGTTTGTATAAGCTTTTTTTACTAAAAAGCTTTTAGAAAGTAGGGCGTTATAGAGCTAAATAGTTAATTAGCTATTTAGCTTGTATAAGCTTTTTTTACTAAAAGGCTTTTAGGAGGTAGGGTATTGTAGAGCTAAATAGCTAATTAGCTATTTAACTTAAGCGAGCTTTTTTTATTAAAAGGCTTTTAGGAAGTAGGGTATTATAGAGCTAAATAGCTAACTAGCTATTTAGCTTATATAAGCTTTTTTTATTAAAAGGCTTTTAGGAGGTAAAGTATTATAAAGCTAAATAGCTAACTAGCTATCCAGCTCGCATAAGCTTTTTCTACTAAAAGGCTTTTAGGAGGTAGGGCGTTACAGAGCTAGATAGCCAACTAGCTATCCAGCTTGCGCGAGCTTTTTCTACTAAAAGGCTTTTAGGAAGTAGGGTAGTACTAAGTTTAATAATTAACTAAAACCCTTTTTAATAAAGTATTTAAAAAATAATATAAAACATTATATTTAAAATATACTTATATTATTTTATTTTATTTATTTAATTAATTTTAAGTAATATTTTATTAAAGTATATTTTACTTTTAAAGTATTATATAAATAATACTAAAATATTATAATAGTAAGTTTTATAAATATAATAATTAATATTATTATATTATAAAACTTACTATTATAATAATAATAAAAATAATTATACTTTACTTAAAAATTAAAATATATTTTAATAAAAATACTTATATATAGTTTAAATAAACGTTTTATTAAAAATAACTTAATAAAAATATTTTAATTTCTCTAAACCTTAACCCGAAATAACTTAAGTAATATTATAATAAAAGTAGTATAGTTAATATTTTTAGTAAAAGGAATAAAGACTTAAATAAAAGGATTAAATATAAATATTAAAAAAGTATAAAAAGGGTATTATATTAAATTTAGTTTATATAAAAGAATAAATATATTATAATAAAATATTGTATAAAATATTTTAAAAATAAAAAAGTAAATTAAGATTAAGTATAAAACTTATTTATTATAAAGTAAAAATAGTATATATATATTAATAAATAGTTAATTTGTTTTTTTTATAATAAAATAAATTTAAATATAAGTTAGTTATAAATAATTATATATAATATTTTAATAAAGTTTATTTTATATTTTACTTTTAAAAAGTTAATTATAAATTATATATAATATTAACTATATTTTAGTATAATATACTAGTAATTAAATTAGTTATATACTTTATTTATATTTTATATTAAACTAGTAGTATATAAATATCTTTACTTACTATATTAATAAATATATTATATTTAAAGTATTAATATTAAAATATTATTTTTTAAAATAAAGTTAAAGTTAAAGGTTATTTATTTTATATTTATTAATAAGTAGAGTAGTTATATATATATATATAGTTATAGAATAATTATTACTATTTATAGTTATTATTATTTTATATATATTTAATAGTTTATTAAGTATTTATTTAAATATAATAGAACTAATATACTTTAATAAATAAAGTTACTATTATATAGTATTATTATATAAAAGTTAAGTAAAAGGAAACTAAATTATATAATATCTTTATATATATTAAATAAAAATTTAACTTAATACTATTTATTACCCTTTTTTAATTCTCCCTTAAATTATATAATCCACACAAGTACTACTTAATAGGCTACTAGTACAGAGTCTACTTAAGACTATAGTAGCCCACTGTATTACTTAAGTATAAACTATTCTATAATAAACTAAAAATAATCCATTATAATATTAACTAACCGGGTTTTTAGTACTAAGTTAAGTAACGTATTTAGTACAACTTATAGTATAATAAAGAATAGGGGTATTAAGCCGGGGATATTATATTATTTTGATATATATAGTACGTATTATACTAGTAGCTACTTAGTTGTAATACTAATAATAGAACGGTAAAATAAACTAAAAAAAGCTATAGTAAGTCGCACAACGCGCTTTATTTAAATATAATTATTTTAGTTATTAAAGTGCCCTATCCTAACTATTAATACCCCTAATAGCGGTTAAAAGGTTAACAAAATAGCATCGATATTTACTAACTTGGGTTAATTATATTTCGCGTTACTAAAATAATAATAAGGACGTAACTAGGCTGCGCGCGGTCTAGCCTTAAATTGAGGAAGAGAAGTAGTATTATAGGGCAAAGGGGTAAATAGTACTAACGTATTAATTAGTAATAGTAATAGTAATAAACTAATATTATAGCTCTTTAGTAAGTAAAATCTTAATAAAGCTAGGACTATTAAAAGTAACCTATAGAATTAACTATAAAACCTTAGTTAAGTTAAATATAAAAATAACATAGTAACGTACAATATCTAGTTAGGGTAACGTTATAAATATTATCTTTCTTAGTACTTATAACTAGTAATAGCTTTTAAAGTAATTAAAGTAAGTTAAAAAATAGTAAACAACTTTAAACAGAACTGTAAAATAAATATATATATACTTAAATACAGTAGCTATAATAAGTTAATTATAAGCCCTAGCCGTTAGTAGTATTACGTATTATTATACCTATAGAGTATAGTATTAAAAAACAAGTAAGTAAAGCTAACTAATATAGAATTATAAACTAAGGAGTTAATACTATTAATTATAAAGTATTTTATTAACGGGGCGGTAAGGAGGGAGTAAATATTAAACGTCCGCAACTAGTAAAGGGGATACTAGAACGTTAAAAGCTTAGTAGTATAACTATAACGTTAAAGCAACAAGTAGCTAGTAAAAGGACAATATACCTATAGTAAGTAGCTAAAAAGTAAAAAGGAGAAGCTGCGTAGGACGTTAGCGTTAGGAGTATAATAAATAAAGAAGTATCGGGCGTATAGTATAAACAACTCCTACTAAACACACAACCGTACCTAATTAGCGTAGTAAAAATATCCTACTGCAATATAACGTTTAACTAAAGCTATAGAAGAAATAGACTAAAGGATAATAGCGCAGTAGTAAACCTTATTAAATAATTTAATAGTCTAAAAGTTAGTTATAAGGAACTAACGAATTTTATATATATAGTAGTAATAAAAGAGGATTTTAAACGAATAATATAGTATATATACTAGTGCATTAGTTCTATAAGTTTAAAAGCTAATAGACTTATAAACTTTAGTAACTAGTAGGAGGTAGTTAGGAGTACTATTAAGGTAATTACTAGCTGTTATAGAGTAGTAGTACTTAAGGAATAGGTAGTATATAGTAATAATACTTAGGAACTTAGTAGGACTAGTAACAGTAGTGGGCTTTAGTAAACGTATAAGCTATATAATAAAAAAAGCCTTTTAAAGTATATACACTTAGGACTTAAGGTAAATATTAAAACGGCCGGAATAAAAATAAATAGTAATAGTATAATATAGTAAAGAGTAAAGTATCTACTAATACTTAACTTAAATAAAATAATACTACTAAAGGCTATTCGCAATAAGCTAAAGTAAATAAAGGAGGGCCACTACTTAACTTTTATACTAAAGCGTATAATATACTAAGTACTTAGAATCTCTATTAATAACTAAAAAATACTACTAATAAAGAGGCTTATAATCCTTTAAAAAGATAAGAAGTAGCGCGCAGAGGTAACAAAATAGTACAGTACCCGAATTAGAAAAACAACGTTTAATATCTTATACTAAAAGTAAATAATATAGAGCTAAATTAAAAACGTAAGTACCTCCTTTATAGTAAATAAAAGGTAATAATATACTAACTATTTATAACTAGTTCTAACTATAGTAAACTAATAAGGTACTACTAATAATTAAAGAAGTAGCTACTATAATAAATACTATTTTTAACTTAACTTTAAATAACTAAATACTTTTATAGCGGGTAATACTAATAAAGGTAAATAGAAGAAACGGTAAAGCAACAGTAGCTAACGTCTTCTTCCCGAGTAGAATAGTAGGAGAGGGTAGTGTATAGAGGCGCAGTTTCTTTATAAAAATAAAGAATAAAGAAGTATATAAACATCTATACAACTACTTTTATAGTAAAAACGCGCTAGGCCTTTTTAATATTAGTAGCTAAGTAGTAATAAAAAAAGTAGAGGCTAATGTACTTATAGTGTTAATAAAGTATATAGTATAGTAAGTTAATAGTAGTACTCTAAAAAGTAGTAGGTTTATAGTAGAAAAAAAGCAACTACTCTAGATAATACTACTTTAACTAGTAAGACAGATACTATAATAAGTACAAGTAAGAGCTAAATAGTACCCAGTAGCTATAAAGGAGCTTTATAATAACCTTAGTGTAATACTAAACGGCTTACTAAGGGAGTTAATGTTACTAAGAAAAGTACTAAAAAAAGTAAATAAAAAGTAACATAAACTACTACTATAAAAGTTAATATAATACTACGTTAGTATACTACATTACTATAGTAGGGACCCTATAAAGAACGTTACTAAAGTTATTTTACTTAAGTTCTAAAACTATATCTAGGCTGTAACTAGGACGTTTGTAAAGGAGTAGTTAAAAAATAATAGAGTAATAAATATACTTATAAAAAAGGATCCCGTACTAGGATAGAAAGACTTTAAAAAAAGGTTTAGGCACTATACAAACTAAGTATATATAAGAGATATTACAAGTGTATAGTTTAGATATAACTTTAACGTTTATAATAAAAGTAAAAGTAATAATAATAATAACAATAGTAATAATAAAACTAACTTAAATAATACTAGTAGTAATAGTAGTACTTTAATAATAGTAATATTAGTACTAACGTAGTAGAGGATTTAAATATAGGGTAAGTTGCTATTTACTAAAGTACTAAATGTTTTTATAAGGGGTTTTAAAGAGCTATGTAAATAAATAAAGAACCTAAAAATCGCAGTCTACTATAACTTTACTTTAGGGCTTCTTTAGGACGGAGTAGGGGAGGCTAAAAAGTTCTTTAACTTTATACTTATTATAGTTTTAATATTTAGTACTATAGTAAAGATACTTTTTACTAAAAAGAACTTAAATATACTAATCCTATTAAAAAGGGCGCTATAAAGGGGAGCAGTAAGGGCCGCGGCCCTTATACTATATATACTTTAGTTTTTAAAAAATAATTACTTTAAAACTAAAGAAGTAATAAGTTTAATTATAAAAAAGTAAAACCTATTTAAACTTATAAATAAGTTATTATAGACATAGAGTGCTATACTAGGGATTGTATATAACTATTAGTATTTATAACTTATAACTAATATAAACTAGTAATAAATAGTCTAGGGATTATGTATTATACACTTATAGTACTAGGTTAGTATAAAGTATAGTTAGGAGTGGGGAAGTATAAAGAAATCTTTAAAAGGTAGATAATAAAGTTAACTAATAAACTAGAAGCGTAACGGACCGCCCTATAGAAGAGGTTCGGTACACTAAAAGACTTCTTTACTAAGCTTTTTTATATACTAAATAGAGCTTTATAAATAGAGGAGTATAAAGGTATGCTAAAGAGGGTTTTTAGGGATAAGGGGTACTAATAAACTGTGTATTTTAGGGAAGAAGTAGGGGCGGGGTAGAGAAAGGTAGTACGTATAAGTAAATATAGTAGAGTAAGGTTTTAATAAATAGGGTAGGTAAATACAATACAAAAGTATTACTATAGTTAAAGGTTTTAGTTCTATATACTACTCTATAAAAAAGTACTACTACTACTTTATACTCTATAATAATAATAGTTTAAATAGTTTTAATTAAAGGGTTATAGTAGACTAGAACTAAACTATAGTTTAGAGTTAGTAAGTATTTAAGTAATAAAAAGCACTATTTAAAGAACGGCCTAGTATAGTTTACTTAAAATTACGGCTCTTTATTAAACTACAAGACTTAGCTATTTGGGGTTACTATTAATAGAGGG
The DNA here is from genome assembly GCA_027406025.1 of Colletotrichum musae. NCBI lineage: Eukaryota > Fungi > Ascomycota > Sordariomycetes > Glomerellales > Glomerellaceae > Colletotrichum > Colletotrichum musae. Next base: position 6,058,664 of record JANVYC010000005.1, on the reverse strand, counting down.
TCCTTACTCGTTATTACGGATAATAGAGTTTATAAAAAACGTGTATATCTCGGGTCTATACTACTACTTAAACATACTACTATTAACTAAGTTAGAGTTAATAAAGTACTAAGTAATACTTAATAAAGTACTAAAAAGTTAAAGGGTCTAAAGTACGTTTTATAGATTATAGGTAGTAAAAAAGTAAAAATAGGCGGTAGTAATAATAGAATACTTCTTAACTACAAACTCCCTATATTTAAATTATTAGTTTAGAATATAGTAAGGGAATTTTTAACTATTAAAACATTTACTACTATAAAGGTAGCGTACTAGTTAAGTACTAGGAGTATAATTAAAACCGTTACTATAACTATAAGCGCAACTAAAATAGTTACTAATAGGGTACTTGTGTTTACTAAATTTAACGTAGTATAATAACTATAATTTATTATTTAAAATAGTCTTAACTATAGTACTACTAACTAAACCTATGCCTTTATTAAGTAGAGTTAAGTAATTATGCAACTAGTAGCTATACTCTATATAACTATAGGGGGCTAGTAGGATTTAATAAAAAATATAGAGTAATATATTATTATATAACTAAGTAATAGTTAGGATATAGCTATATAAAGTAAGGGCTGTTTATTTAAATATAAGTTCTAGGGATATACTAGTAGTAGGAGGCGCTATAAAAAGTATAATAAGATAAGAATAAAATAATATAAATAACGCCTAAAGAAGAGACGGGACGATAGAGGGGTTAGGGGTATAGTCTTTTTAATAACGCTTTATACCTATACTAAACTTAAAGTAGTTAAGTAGTTATTTAGTAGTGGTATTATAGTAACGTAAGAGGGAGCGCGCGCGCGCTATTTAGCCCTTAAACTACTAGCTAGTGATAGATAGAACACGGGTAAGTGCTGTGTTATATAGAAAAGGCGTAGTTAGTAGCTTATATTTAGGACGGGTATAAAAGAAAGAGATAGGTGTTAGTATTAAAGTAGGTATAAAAGCTAAAGTTAATATTATATAAAAGCTGTAAGTCTAGTAGGGGGAGTAGAACAATAGTAGTGTAATATTATAAAATACAAAGCTATAACTATACTAGGCTTTTTAAAAGGGCTTTTTAGTAGCTAAGTTAGTTTTATAGGTCGGTACTATAAATAAGTACAAGCTTAGTAATACAAAAGAGTCTTCTTTATATATACTTAACTAGCTGTCTTTATAGTTAGAATTAAAATACTTATTATTTAATAATAGCTTAAAAGAAGATAAAAGGCTAATTTTAATAGGTAGTGTAGTAGGCGGAGCGATACGGGGGTCCCTAGTCTAGGGGCTATTAGTAGAGGGTAGGGTTACTATATATAGAGTAGTAGGGTTTTAAAAGTAGAGTTATGTAGTAGTAGTTTAAGTGTAGTATATAGAGTTCTACTAGGACTTATAAAAGTTATATATAACCTCTAGGTTGTTACTCCTTAGGTACTTTATATAGGAGTTATTATAATTAAAGTAGTTTATAAAGAGCTAATAATAGTAGTGTATTATATTAATAAAATTAAAAATAATTTAGTAAGCTTTTTAGAGTATAATACTAAAAAGCTTTTATATACTAAAGGTATTATTAAGTTTAAAAGCTTTTAGTAAAAGGGCGGGTTAGTAAAAAGTCTATATAATATATAGAGTAAAGTAAATAGTAGTACTTAAATAAGGGCCGCGGGTAGTATAGCCTAGTATCTAAATAAGGTAGCTAGTAGAGGTAACGTTATTAATAATAATAATATAGTTAGTTATTACGTTAGTACCCTTACCTATAATAGAGGTTACAAAGAGTAGTAGACTAGTTAGGCTAGTACTATTATAAAGCTCTAAGATATTTACGTTAGCTAGTGGGTCCTAGGTAGAAGGCGCGTCGTTCTACTACTACAGCGCCTTTTTAATATAGTAACGGGTAATAGAATTATACTTATTATATTTTAAAGAGTAAATAAATAACTAGTTAAAGCTCTTAGTAACCTTTTTAGCTTTTTTAAGTATAATTATAAAGATAATAAGCACTTTACGCGGCCGGGGCAGGTAGCCAGTAACGGGATCTTACTTAAAAAGCACTTAGTAGAGAAAAAGGAAAACATCGTCGTCAAAGCTATAGTAGTAGACGCAGTAGGAGAGGTCTAGGCGTTTAGTATTTATACAAAATACTTATTAAAGCTACTACTTATATAAAGTAACTAAAGATAGGTAGGGTAAACTCTAGGCAATATAGTTTCGTATATCTTTAATAGTTTTAAAGATACTTTAGTAAGTGTTTTTAATAGTACTAAAGAAGACGTTTTTTAAAAAGGGTAGTAGGGTAGTAGTAAAGAAGATCTAGCGGGGGACGCTAGTAAAGTAAGTAAGGACGTAGTAGAAAGCAGAACACTATTACTTAATAAGAGTCTTAACAATATTATAGTACTTATTAAAAATAACCCTATTAAGTAAATTACTCCTTTTAAAAAGTACAAGTACATTTCCTAAGTTAAAAAAGCCTATAGTACTATAGTTAGTAATAAACTTAAGTATTACTATAATTAAACGGGTTTTAGTAATACTAAAAGGGGCACTCTAGCGGGCCAGCTTGTAGTAAGTAATAACCTTAATACTATAGCTACGGGCACGCTTGGCTATCTCCTTAATAAAACGGGTAAAGGGGATAACAACAAGAGTAGTACCAGTATAAGTAACAAGCGGGGTAGTAAAGGTCACAGCTATTTTACTAAAGTTAATAAAGAGAACAATAACAGTATTAACCTTACTGCAGTAGGCATAATAAAGAGCACCCTTTTAACTAGGTTTAAAAACAGTATTAAAGCAGTAGCTAGTAGTATAGATAAGAGTAAGGGTAGAGTAAGTTACTATGTTATTTTATATAGCAATATAGTTAAGCTACAAGGCGTTATAAAATATCTAGAGTCTTTTTAGAATAATAGTAAAGTTAATAGTATTATAAATACTAAGATTTAAACTATAGTAGTAGTAAGGAGAACGTAAGTATATAGTTAATAGTATATAGAGGAAGGGGTCTACTTATTTAATTACAATAAAGGGAGTAGTTAAGCGGCGGACTAGTTTAACTCTACCTAAATAGAAGTGCTACTTAATAAACGCCTCAAAGTAGTTAAACATACACTAGTTATAATAGCGTTCTAAACTAGACTCACCTTAAACAGTATACTTTATAAATACAGTTTTATTACTATAGCTAGCCTACTTATATATAGTAAAGAGGCTTTTATTAGTAAAACAGAACAAAAGGGATTTATAAAAAAAAACAGTAATAATTTTAATAATATAGTAGAAGCTAGCTATAGTAAATAGAATATTAAAAACTCTTTTATAGTAACGAACAAATTATACACAAAACTTCTAGTTATTATATCTACTATAAGTATTTAGTTTAGGTATAAGTAACTATCTAGGGGTATTAAACGCATTAGGCTCTTTATCTAAGTTAATACCTAGGTCCCATAAGGTTTTATTAATAAATTATAAAATTATATTAAACTTTAATAGAGTCGCATTATAGACCTAGTTAGTATTACTAGTATCTAGGATTTATTCTAAACTAGAGCCTTTATTATTAGTATTATTATCTCTAACAACCGGGTTACCTTATATAATAAAAGCATTAACTTATAAGTTAGTATTATTAAGAATTTAATTAAAGACATAGCTAGAAAAAAAATATAGCCTATACTTTATTTTATCTATAAAAACCTAAAACGCCTCGGTACTAAGCGTATATATAAAAAGGAAAGGAGTATAGTTCTTAAGCGGACCTACTACGCCGGTATACTATAAAGCATACTAAATAAGGGAGAGGACGTAAAGGAAGTAGTAGAATATAACGTAGGAGAGTTATTAGGGGAAGAAGTAAAAGGCCAAGTCCTTTATATAAGCGTTATTATTACTCTTATAGTACAAGACCTTAGCGAACTATATTATCGTATACTCTTATTAAAAAAAGTTACACTAACTAAAAAACAAATTAGTATACTAAATAGTTATAAACTCTATTACTTAGTAAGGGGTACCTAAATAAATATATATAAAGATAAGTAAACTACTAATAAAGTTATAGACCTTATAAAAGAACTCCTAGAGCTTAGCGGAGTAGTAAGTAATTTAGTCCATAGCTAAGTTATAGTAAAACTAATTAAAGCCGGTAATAAAGTTAAACTAAAGTCTACTAATAAAGTAAAGTACGTAGTTAGTTTTAGAAAACGTCTATCAGAGGGTAAAGTAGTAATTCTTAAGTAAGTAGTAGTTGTTGACGATATTAGGGTAGAGTAAAAAACTATTAATATAATACTAGATTTCTTAAGTCAATAGTAGTATACTATTAACTAAGGGGACGGGGGGGAGGCTAAGTAGCTTAATAAAAAAGTAGTAAAAGTAGTTAATAAAAAAGACGTTTTTATACTAAAATTAGGCAAAACCAAGCTATTAAGTAGTATTAGTAGTTATTAAGGGAAGAGGAGGATGCGTTATACTAGGCGTTAACGTACTTTAACTTTAAGGCCGTAAAAGATAGTTTTACTATTAGTTAAAATATAAATAAATATTATACCTAGAGTTAAGTATAAGTTATTAATAAGGGAGTTATAGAATTACTTAATTTCTAGAGATACAAAATAAATAGTACTATTAATAAGGGTATAGTTTAAATAAAAGTTAATATTTAAACTAATATAGTTTAATAAAGTATAATAAATATTAAAATATATAAGTTTATTATTAGAGCGGAGTATATAAGTAACTTTCTAAATACCCTATATAGCAAAAGACGCTTTAAAAACAGTAATTACACTAAAAACGTTTTTACTAATATAAGTAGAATAAGTAAAGGTTATAGGCTTTAAATAAAGAGCACTAATAGTATAGTAAAGGGGGTTATTAAATATTCCTTTAGTAAAGTAGTTCTTAGTAAGGACAAAAAAGAGGTAAAAAAGCTTAATTAACTAAAGAATAGATAAGTTTAATTTAAGGTTAGCTATATTATTAAAAACTTAAATAGGATAGTTAACTAAAAAAAAATAAGTAGTTTTAGCTTTTTAACTAGAGTATTAACTATTAATAAAGGCAACGATATTAATAAGTACGTCTTAAACACTAAAGTATTAAAAGCTAAATAAAAAGTATTTAGTATTAGCTTTAAGTTAAACTTAAAATATATTAGTAAACTAAATAATACATAGTAGAAAGTAAAAAAGGAGTAACTAGTTTAAAACATAAGTAAGGATAAAGATTCGAATAAAGTATAATAAGAGTCTATAGTAAATAGTAAAGTAGTACTTAAAAGTATAGTTTAAAGTAAAAAAGGCGGACTTAACAAAAGGACTATACTAACTAAGTTTTTAAATAAACTACTTAATAGTTCTCTTTTTATTCTATTAATAATTAGTATTTAGAAGTTAAGGGATAGGTAAAATCGCCCTAGACTTATAATATTAAAGAGTATAACGCGTAACCTATAAAAGGCTTTAAAAGAATAAAAGTTAGTAAGGAGTTTAGTAATAACGGGGTACTTTTAATTACTATATAGCTTAAGCTACATAAGCCTATAAACGAGACTAAAATTAATATTAGTAGTAAAGTTATAGTTAAAGTAAAGTTTTTTAATATATATAAATAGTATATTAATAATATAACTATAGAGTGTAGCGATATAAACTAACTGTTTAATAATAGCTTTTTAAAAAAAGGCTTAAATAGTTAAGGGGAGTGCGTTTACTAGGTAGTTGCTACTAAAGAGCAGGAGGTTACTAGTATAGAGTACTGTTAATATGTTAATAGCTACAGCGTTAGTGGCTAAGTCGTTAGGGGCTATAAAGTCGGAAAAAAGTAGTATAACCTTAATAAGTGGAGAGAAGTAGTAGGTTTAGACTACTCTAAAAAGTAGCTTAATAAATTTAAAAACCTTTTAAAGGTATATTAAGTTATTTTTAAGGTAGTTATAGTAGGTATAGTACGGGTTAACGTATATAAAAGGGTCCTAGGGGCTCTTAAAGCTATAAATACTATAAAGGGGGTTAGTTAACTTAGTAGTTTTATACTAAAAGGGAATAAACTAATATTAAGTACTTTTTAGTGTAATTTAGTAGTTATTTTTTATTTAAAAAACCCTATAGAGTTATATATTTTATATTCTATATAGTATAATAGAGGAAATAAAGCTACTATTTTAAATAAAAAAGTAAATTAGAATTAGTATTAAAAGTTATAAGTAGTAAATTAAGTAGTTTTAACTAGGGCGGTAGTTAAGGGATAAAGTTACTATAGTTCTTAAGTAGAAAGAGTAAAAAGCTAGTAAAGTATTAGCTAAGAGTATACTTTTCCTTCTTACTATACTAAAATATAGTAGTATTATACTAAGTATTATTTTTAAGGTATTAAATAACCTATTTAATAGAGTTATAAAAGTTACTATTATATAAAAGTAGTTTAATAGAGGGGTAATATACCTCTTTATAAAGCTTATAGGGAGTACAGGAGTAGCTCACGTACTACTTAGGTTATAGGTAGGTATTATAAGTAAAGTAAGTAAAAATAAGTAGGTTAAGTTAAAAGAGTATAGATTTAGCAATATTAATAGTAAAGGGGCCTATTATCCTAGTAATAAAAGTAGGCTAGTATATAAGTAAATTATTAAAGCTAAGGGTTAAGAGAAACGAGTTAGTATTAAATATAATAGGCGCGTATATATTAATAACGACGTTTTATAACAAAGAAATTAGGAAAACTAGTTAATAGTAAAAATTATACTAAAGTAATATTAGTTTAAAGAGCTAGTAGAAGAGTCTATCCTTAGGAGAAAAGGGCGATATTTATATTTAGGTATTTATATTACTACTAGAATAAAAAGGGCTAAAAAAATAAAAAAAATAGTTTAATAGAATAGAAGCTCTAAGTTATAAAGATATAAGGTCTATTAAAGAGGGGTTAAGACTTTAATATAGTATAAGTATTAATATAGGGGGTAGCATAAGCGTTAAATAAAAACATAACAACGTAGTTTACTATATAAGTTTATAAATAAAATATAATTAAACATTAAAAACACTTTAAGGGATAAAAAGTTATAAACGTATCGCAAGAAGTAAAATACAGTTTGCTAGGGGCGTTGCGTTAATACAATAAGCAAAGCAAAGTATAGTAATAGAGTTAATAAATAGGGACAGTAGTATAAGTAGTATTAATAGCAAACGGAACAGTAAAGTATTTTACTTATTAGTAGTAAAAAGGTTTAGGGACTAGAAGGAGTACTCTATATAAATTAGGTATAAGGGTAAATTCTTAAAGTTACGTAGCTATACTAGTAGGGCTAACTATACAGAAAAGTAGAAGTAATAGCCTTTAGCTTAAAGGGGAAGGAGTATAGTAAAGTAACGGTCTTAACAGTATAATAGTGCTTCTTATAGATAATAAATAACAGAGGATTATAATTAATATAGGTATAAAAGAGGGGTATAGGGTATAATAAAAAAAAGGTATTACAATATTATAAAAAATTAAAGAAGAAGTAAAAAAAATTAAAGTAAGTCTATAAAGTATAAAAAGAAGGAACGTAGTTAAAAGTAAAAGTATTTACAGGGGTTATAGAGTATAAAAAGAATAACAAAAGGTCCGGGTACAGGGGTCCAGAGTCGGGGTACTAATACTAGTTTAAGTAAAGGTATTTAAAAAGGTTAGTAATAAACTATAAATTAAAAATAATAATAAGTAGACTTATTATATACTAGGGGTAGTATAGGTACAGCTATCAATAATATACTAAGGTTTTTTCTTCTAGCTATAAGGCCAAGGAATACATTTAATCGTTAAAACAACTTAAACTAAAGTCGTTTAATTAAAGATAATAAAAAGTATACAATTTTAGAAAAAATAATTATAATTCTAAAGAAAAAGGAATAGTAGTTATAGTAAAGTAGTTAATATTAGTAGAAAGGGAGTAGGTAGAATAAAAAGGATTAAGAGACTCCTTAAAAAAGAATACTAAGTTAAAGTAATAAAGAAAAGTATAGTAGCTTATAAAGAATACAAAGTAACAAAAATAGTATAATTAATATTTCTAGTTTTATTATAAGGCACTATATAGTAAGTTAAGTAGTTAGTAAAAATATAAAAAGAGCTACTATCTTAATTCTTAATAACACTAATTACTACTATCTATATAATATATATATATAGAGTAGTATTTATATAACAACAATTATAATTTTAAAAAACAGGTATAACGTACTATATAGTAGGAGTTCTACTTCTAACTAAACTAAAATACTACTACTCAATAGTAATATAAGTAATAAGTTCACAATACGTTAAATAATATTTAAACTTATTTATTCTAAGTAAGTTAACTAATATAATAGGCCTAACTTATATTATAGACTAGAGTGTAGTAACTAAGTATTTATAAAGGAGCAATATAACTTAGGATATAGAATAGTGCTTGGATATATAAATAGGTAATAATATATTATAAATAAACTATAAATAGGTAGGCTATAGGGGGAAGGGGATACGGAGCTTAAAGGAAGTATATTAAGTATATACTAAAATAATTTAGGGCTTAGTATAATAAAAGACAGGGGCAATAAACTTTATATTAAACTACAGTAGGAGGGGGTCTTATACTAAAAACTATATAATAGAAATATAGGGATTAAGGGGTAGAGTAAAGAGGTTTAAGATTTTAGCTAGGGGATTAAAGAAAGGGTTTTGTGTATTTCTATCCTAAGTTATTCCTCGTCTAATAACTAACTCTAAAGCAAAAAAGTGATATTATACAAAAAACGTTTTAAAAACTAAATACCCGGACTAAAAAGGGGAAAACTTAATTCTATTACCTATATTACTAAAGTTAAAAGAGTTATTAGTATATCTACTAAAAAGAAATTATAGTACTAAACTAAACGTATAGTACTAAGTAATAGATCCGCTAATTAAGTAACGGGGCTATATATATAGAGGCCTTTATAGGTTATTCTAAAACTACTATAAAGGGAAGGAGCGACTTTCTAAACTAAAAAGGGAGGCTATAAGCTTAGGGACGTTATAGTTTTAGGTAGACTACGGTATACGTAAAGGAATAAATTAAAAGTCGTAGGACTAGGTATAGAGACTTAACTATTATTAAGCAATATAATAAGAAGCTATAAAGTAAATTAAAGTAATAAGTAATACTTAAACTAGGGTTTAAAGTTACTATTATTTAATAGGGGTAAGGGCATTTAAGGGATTATTATATAGTTTAATAGTAAAAGAGGTTTAATAGAGTTAGAGATATTAAGTAAAGAGAATATAAAAACTAAGTAAAGGTTAGGCCTTATAAAAATAGAGGGGAGCTTAACCTTTAAGAGTAAGTTAAGGGTCTAAAGAGGGATATTAAAAGGACTTAAGACTAAAGTATTTTAAGTTACTTAATTATAAAGATATATAGGTAAGGGGTAATAAAGCTTAAAATAATAGCTCCTTTTTTAAAAAAGACTCTAAAAAGTTACTAAGTTTAAGTAGAGATACTTAAATTAAGTTTACTAGGATATTAAAAAAGAAAGAGGTAATAAAGGGATCAAAAGAGGTAATAATAAGGGGCTATTAAATATAAACTAAAACTATTACTTAAGCTATTAGTACGTTTTCTTCTGATTCTTAAGGCCGGGTAAGTAGCCTTAGCGTTAAAGCTAGGATAAAATAGCAGAAGGTAATAGTAATAGACTACTAAAAATAAGCTTTAGTTATTAAATTAACTATTAACGCGGCTTTTATTAGTTTTTAGAACTAAGGGAACGGCCTTAACGTCGAGTCTAGAATAAGAGTCTCTACTTCTACTAGTATTAAAAAGGTAGCTGTTTAGTAGTAGTAGGACTAGGATCTTATATAAGTAGTTTAGCCTTGTCCTTAGCGTTATTAAACTATAAAAGATAGTAATAACGTTGTAGTTTAAGTAGTAGTGGGTTTTTATTATATAATAAAATAAGTAAACTCTAGAAACTATTAATAACTTAAGTAAAAAGTAAAGAATATTAAAAGAAATAGCTTATAGAAGTAGCTTCTTAATAATAGTTATAAAAAATAAAAACGTTAATAAGAATCTTTTTATTTTATTTATTATTAGCGTAGTTAGCCCGTTTAAGTTAAAAAGAAAAATTTAACTATACAATTTACTTTTTCTTATTAGCGTTTTTTTAAGTGCGTTTAAAACGGAGTTCTATAGTAGTTAGGCCTTTAGAAAAAGTAAGAAATTACAAGTTATTAAAACTAAAATTAGAATATAGCTACGTATTATAACTACAGAGTTTAATAGTTATTAGTATAAAGTAACGCTACTACTATAAGTAGATATCCGTGCGATTTATATATTAAAGAAAGGGGGTAAAATTAAAATTTCTAGAATTAATTAGTTATTTATATTCTAATAGGTTAGGTATAGCTTAGAGTAGACAGCTAGTAGAAAGTAGGTAGGAGTAGATAGAGAGAGTGCTTAGTGCGAGAAATGTATAATAAACTTAGGTAGTTATACTTAGCTGTTTTAGCTATAGACTAAGTAATAAAGGGATAGTATATAATAAATTATAAGAATTTAGAACTTATTAATAGTTATAATAGTAAGTTAAATTAAATAGTAAATAAAAGACTAAGTAAGTTAAATAAGGTTTATATAGAAAGTATAGTTAAGTAACAATTAATAATATCTATCGAAAAAGGTATCTTAGTACTAGTATAAGTAGCAAAAACGTGTAAAATATAGAATTAAAACCAATTATAGTTTTTAATTAAGCCTTAGAACCAATTTTAAAATATTATAACTAGTTTAAAGGGATATAGTAGAATTATGTGTTTTTATAATATATAAAGAGTTTATAGAGAATAGGTAGTAAACTAACTTATAAGTAATATTAATAAGTTATTTTTAAATAAAAGTATAAAAAGGAGTATAATATAATATAGAACTATTTAAAAAGGGAAGTAAACTAATTTAAAATATTTAAGTACTTTAATAATATACTATAGTATAGTAAAAAAAGCTATATATATACTAAACTTTTAAAGTTAAAAAATAATATTTTATTAGTTAAAAACACTCAACTAATATAAAACAAAAGACCAGGACTAATTTTAAGATATAAGTTCTCTAGACTAATATAAAATAAAGAACTAGTTATTTATTAAACTAATTTTAAAATATAGGTTTTCTAAACCAATATAAAACAAAAAACTAGTTATTTATTAAACTAATTTTAAGTATAAATTCTTTAAACCAATATAAAACAAAGAACTAGTTATTTATTAAACTAATTTTAAAATATAGAGTCTCTTAACTAATATAAAACAAAAAACCAGTTATTCATTAAACTATTTTAAAACCACTAACTATTATAGTAACTTTCTTTTATAGTTATATAAACAAATAAACTAGAATAGTATAGCAGTCGGAGTTAAGTAGTATACTTACTCTTTAAAGTTTAATAAATTATTCTAAACTTATTATTAATTTAAAAATTATAAAAAAAATTACCTATAGTAAAGTATTTAATTTAAATTAGTACATCTAAGTAAACAAATATATAATAACGTAGTGTATAATATATAAAAAGTATAAGTATACTAAGAGTATAAATAGTATAAGGTATTATTTAAATAAATAGAAAGTATAATAGTAATAAGGGAAGGGCTTGTACTAGGGACCAATTTAAAGTAAAAAATATCGGTTCTACTACTTATATAGTAACTTATTTAGGATTTTAGACGTTAAAGTTGTTCCTTTTTATATTAGAACAAGATGTTTTATCTACTAAATAACCGATTTTATAATATACCGGATTTTCTATCTTAAATCAGTTTTATATAGTCCGTGCCTAAATTTTTCCAACCAATCCTAACCAATAGTTAGGACCGATTCGGTCCTAAGCGAGAATGTCCTACCTATTAGGAAACTTTGGTAAAATTAAAAAGACTTAGTAAAGTTTATAAAGTTAGGTTAGAGATTAAAAAGACTTAGTAAAATTTATAAAGACTTATAAGAAGTTAAAAATTTAAGTAAGAAATTAAAAAGCTTAGTAAAATTTATAAAGTTAAGTAAGGAATTAAAAAAACTTAGTAAAATTAAAAAGACTTAGTAAAATTTATAAAGTTAAGTAGGAAATTAAGAAAACTTAGTAAAATTAAAAGGACTTAGTAGAATTTATAAAGTTAAGTAAGAAATTAAAAAGACTTAGTAAAATTTAAGAGTTTTTATAGAAAATAGAAATAAAGTAAAATAGTTAGACTTTTTTTATTCTTCTTTAATTTTAACTAAGTATAATATCTAAATTTAGTATTAAACTTTTTTCTTCCTTTAGTACTACTCCCTTTAGAGTCCTTTAGTAACTATAATAGTTAGTAAAGGGCTCTATTAGTTATTACTACTTATCCTAACTATTTTACTTAGTAACTAAACTATTTCTTTTACGTTTAACTTATTAATATCCCCTTAGTAGTACTTTATAAAGAACTTTTAAACCCTACTTTAGTTTTTAATTTAAAGTACTATAAAGGCCTACTAAAGTAGCTTTTTACTTATATTATAGTACCTAAACTCTATAACTACTATCTAGGTATAACTACTACTAAACTACTTTACCTATATTACTCTATAAACTAGCTATAGGAAGTAGTAAAAAAAATAAATACCCCCCTTTATACTTATAAACTTAGCTCTATAAATACTATTAAGCTAGCTCTTATACTTATAAACTCTTACTTACTAGTTTTTTTACTAACTAAAAAAGGTCTTGCGGTACTTAGTATAGTTATAACTATAGGACTTAAAGTAGTAAACTAGCTGCTTTAGATAGTTATGTATAAAGCTACTAATAAAGAGGCACTTAATATAGACTTATTTATACTTATCCCTATTAAGGGTATAAAGGAGATTAAACTACTAAATACTATACTTCTTTTTTTTTAAAGTAGTTAAGTTATTAAGCTGTGGCTAGTTAACTAGTGTATAGGTTGTGAGTAGTAAGTTCTTTATTTTCCTAGTTTAGGCCTATTAGAACCTTATGTTAAGTCCGTTAATTGTTCTTTTAGAACCTAGTGTTAAGGCTAGTTGTGCTTTAGGTGTTACTAGGGGCTTTATAATATAAGGCTTTTATAGTAAGTCCTTGTTTTATAGACCTACTCCCTCTTCTTTAGTAGATATAGTTTGGCTTGTATAAGGCTTAGGCTATACTTTTTATACGTTATAGCTATAATGGTTCTTAATTCTTTTAAGCTTTAGTTATAACTATAGAGTAACTAGTTTAGCCTTTACTTTAAAGGGATTAAATAGAACTAGTACTAAATAATAAAGTTAGTTAGGTTAAATTACTTTACTTTTACTAAGTTACTTTTTACTTTTATTTTTATTATTTAAGCTTATAAACCTTACTGTAATGTTTTTTAACTTATTATTTAAGGGCTAGAGTATTAGTTTAACTATGTACTAAGACCCTTTGGGTACTACTACTAATTCCTTTGCCTTTATTTAGATTTAGTTCCTTACTATACTAAGTACTAAGTTTATAATAGTAGTAGTAAAAGCTATAGTTATTTATAATAACTTAGCCTTTTTAGTTAAAGGGGGTATAGTTAGTACTAAAGGGCTTTTAAGGGTATACTTATAGTTTTAATGTACCTTAAGTGTGACCTAGGGGGATAGAAAGTTATTTATAAATATACTATTCTTCTTAGTATAGCTAAAGCCCTACTCCTCCTTAACTATTTTACTACCATTATTAAATAAAGTATCTCTAGCAAAAGTGCCCTTTTTATTACTTTTAACTACTTTATTTTTATTACTAAATAGCTTTAATAAACTTAAGTGTATATACTAAACGTAGTCTATACACTAGTTGTACGGGTCTATAGCTTTTCCTTTACTTAAAGTATAGTATACTTTTAACTTTTTATTATTAAAGTACTTATTTAGTAACTTATAGTAGTAGTTAAAGGTTATAACGTACTTAAGTACGTCTAGGTTTTTATAAATATACTTTAGCCTTTTAGGGTCTTTTTTTAAAATATTATTAATAAGTATAACGGCCTACTTGTATAAGTCTTTTTAGTATATAGCTTAGCTATTTTTTTAGGTATAGTTAATGAAACTTTAAAGTATACTATAGTAGACTATAAAGAATATACCCTTTACGTCTAGGCCTTTACTAAAGGCACTAGTTACTATAATAATACTACTATACTTAAACTACGTTTAAAAAACTATAACTCTTACTTAAGTATTACTTAAGTTAAAATAGTAAATAAGTGTATTTAACTTACGCTTTAGTTTATTTACCTTTTACTTAGTTTGTGTATATATAATAGTTTTTAAATTATATTTTAGGACTTTAACTATATCCCTAATCTCGTTTTATATAGCTAAGGCCTATATAATAATAGTATTATATTTAATAAACTTATACTTATAAGTTATATTACTTTAGTTAATAGGTTTTTAAAACTTTATAATTTTTTTTAACTTTAAGTTAATACTAAGTACTTAGAAGAAGTGTATCTCTAGCTTTAGTAGTAGTATAGTAGTAAAATATACTAACTAGACACTAAATACTACTACCGTTTAACTTAACTACTATAGTACTAGCTAGAAGTTATCTCGTTCTTTTATAACTAAGTTATACTTATTAATAATAACTCTATTAAGTGTGTGTAATATAATAAGGCACTAGGCTATAAACTTAAACTTAAAAAAAACTATAAACTCTAGTGTTGCTAGTATTAGTATTACTATTAGTATAGTAGGGCCTATTTATACAGTTATATTAATTCCGTACTCTAAATAGTGTTTTTTAAGGTTCTACTATAGAGATATAAATAGTATAATAACGATAGTAGTACCTCCGGGGGCAGCCTTTATAGGTAGTATAAAGGAGAAACTTTTATTTAACTCTATACTAAAGATAAAGAGTACTAGTAAAGAACTTAAAGTAATAACTTCGAGAACGTAGGCCTAGTACAGCTTAAGGGTAGCTATTTACTTACTAAGTAGGCTTTATAACACAGCACTAAGGTCCTACTTCTTTAAAAACACTAGCCTACTATTTTAGAACTAACAGTAGAGTTTTTTCTTTTTAGTACTATATTTTAAGTACTTTTTAAAAAGAAGTTCTAAAAACCTTTAAAACTAGTAAAGCTCGTAGCTTATATATATTATTACTACTAGCCTACTATAGCTAAAGACTCTACCTAGCTTATAGAAATAACTATAAATTAGGTCCTTAGTTTATATAGAGTAGTTAGCTTAGTAATAAAAGGTATTAACGTACCTAGCGCCTACGTCTTTATCCTTAGCTAAGTTATACTTTTTATTTATTTTAGTACTATTCTTTTTTATTTTATTTAAAGGGTCTTAGTATTTAAAGTAGTAGTTTGTAATTATAGTAAACGTATAACAGAAGGGTAGGATCCTATATAGTAGCTAAAGGTATTAAGCAACTGTACTTAAAGGACGTTAGTAAAATACTAGCTTTCCTAGGCCGTACCGTTAAAGGTAGTATTTAGCCGGGGCGTATTAGTAAAGAAAAAGGGACTTAAGATTATTTTACTAAACTTAGGTCTCTTAACTAAATTTAAAAAGCCCTAAAAGAGCCGCATAAGCTATAGGTACTACACTACAAACTAGTTTACTTTCTATAGTAAGAAGCGGAGAATAACCTTATAGCTATTTATCTAAGTATACCCCTTATAGTATTTTATTATAATATAGACTTACTTAAACTAAATAAGAACATTATAAAATAAGCCTTTAGGGGTATTATAAACCTGGATTAGTATAATCTTAGTACTTTGTACTAGTCTACCGCCGGTTAAGTAAATAACAAAGAGTAGGCCCTAGAGGAAGCGTTTAACGCCAGTATTATACTTCTTTACTTCTCAACTATCCTACTTTATAATACTAAACTTACTACCTAGCCAGTATTTACCCTACTCTATAGCTACCTAACTAGTACTTTATATAACGTAACTTATAAAATAACTATAGTAAAGTAGAACCCACTACTTATTCCTTTAGTTCTTTAAAAACTAGTACCCAGCGTTTTAGTTACTTTAGTTATTCTTTATAGTAGCTTACGAAATAGTAGGTAAGTCCCTAGTTTTATAGCCCTTTATAAAGTAAAGTTCCTTTAGGGCCTCTATAGCGTCCTTAATAGCTTTATAGATTATCTTTTAGTACGCCTCTATAGTAAATCTAGTATTACCTAAACTAAGTATATTACCGTCCTAAATAACAAATCCTTTATTAAGTATAGTATACTAAATAGCTATACTATAGTTCCTTTTATAGTGTATTTAAATTAGTAGGGAACAGATTATAGTATTATCCTTACTAGTACTAAATATAGCCCTTTTTACCTACTTTCTTAACTACGTTATAGTCTACTTACTAAGTATAAGTTTCTTTATAAGGACTAGTTAGTCTCCCCTTAAGGCCCAAAAAAAAAGTAAAAGCCGGCTGATTTTAAGGATACTTAAGTACTTAGTTATATAGTTAAATAAGCTTTCTTAACTACTATCCTTCTTTAGTATAGTAATAGTAAGGCTACTAAGGAGTATACTATTATAAAGGCTACTATCGAGATTATACTCTATAAGAGTAATAGCAAGGTTAATATAGACCACCCAGGTAGTACTTACTAAGTAGTCGGTCTGCTCTAGTAGCTTAGGTGACAAGCCCTTACTAGGGTATATCTCAATACTATAGTACTTAACTAGTATATTATAAGCCTTTAGTTATACTAAGCTTAATTTAAAAAAGGGCCTATAACTTTCGTTTATATCTATAGTTCAAATAAAAAAGGTAAGTACATTAGTCTAGTACTTAAAGTACTTTTTAAAAGTACTATTAACTATAAATAACTAAAATAACTTATACTATTTTTTACTATTTTTAATATACACAAAGTTAAACATAAACTCGTAGTTATAGTACTTCTTTACTAGTTTATAGGCTTCTTTTGCAGCTCTTTAAAAGTACTTAACTATAAAGTAAATTAGGTACTTATTAAGTCCGGGCTTTACTATAAAAGTATAGAAGTCCTTTATATTAAAACCCTTTAAGTATTTAACCTACCTAATAAACTAAAGTTAAAAGTTTAGAGACTTATAGTTATTAAGCACCTAAACCAGCTAGTTAATAGTCTCTTTACTCTACTACTTATATAGAATAAACTCCTTAAACGCGGGCATTACATATCTCTCCCCCTATAGCTTACTAAGCAGACAGCTAACCTTAAAGGCAAATAATCCACTAACTTTTTAGCTACTAGGTATAAGGGTTTAAAAGGTAATACTACTACGTATATACGTACCTAGGTTAGTTAATATATAGTACTTAAACTAAAAGTACTTATAAACTAAGCTTTTAATAACTATAATATAGGGATAGTCCTTAAAGTTATACTTAAAGCCACCTATAGTAGGAGCTTTAAGTATACTATTAAGCGGGTTAGTTAGTAGCGGAGAGTAGAAGCTCTAAATAAACTCTTTTATTATTCTATAGATGTTTAGGTAGGCCTACTAGATAGCCCTTTTAATATTAATAGGCCGGCCTATACCTTTTTTATACTTATAGCACTTTTAAACGTATTACTCAATACTCTAAAAAGTGACGCTATAGTAGCAAATAGTATAAATAGTAAACTAGAACTACTTAAAATAGTTAAATAACTTTATTATAATAACTTAGTAATTAAGTTATAAAGTTAGTTATTAATAATTATGAATATATAGTTTATAGTTAGTAATAATAAATTACTTTAATAGAATAGATTAGCTTTTTATAAATAAAAGGTCTTTTAGGGATAGCCTTACTCTTACTCCTACTAAAACAATTATCTATTATACCGTTTACTAGCCCACTTAGCACTACTCCCTAACACACAAAACGGCTAGTAACGCGTCCGGTACTACTACTTATAAACTAACTTTACAACTTAGTTATACTCTACTAATCTCCCCTAACCTACTACTAACAAAACAACTTATAATTAACTTTACTTTTTCTACTAAGTATAGTTTTAGTTAAAATACCTAAATACCCTTACTTTACCGTTATATTACTACTAGTAGAGTTTACTAGTAACTTAAGCTGTACTAAAAAAATAGTAAAACTTACCTACTAACGCTTGTATTTACTAAGTATTTAATCTAGTAACTAATAACCTAATAGTAAAGTTACCCCTTTAATCTACACTACTTTATAATACCCCTTAGTTCCTTTATAAATTAAGTTTTCCCCTATTAGTTAGTTAAAAGTAGTGTGTACTAACTACTAGTTAACTACTTACTTAGCTCGTAATTATCCCTTTATTAGTATACTAACTATTACTATATACTTAAAAGCACTATAGTAGCTACTATAGAGCTATTATATCTCTTTAAACTATATATAGTAGAGTTATTCTAGTACCTATAATATTAGCTTTTTTCTTAGTTGCAGTTATTAGCTTAGCTCTAGTCTATTTGTCCTAATACAGTAGTCTATAGCTTACTCTTTAGGCCTCTATTATTATAGCTAGAAGGTCTCTAAGGGCCACTTTAGTAGTATACTTACTAGGAACTTAAAAGCCGGCTAACTTTTAACTACTACTAGTTTATAGCTTACTTTTTATAAACTAAATAACTATTAACTAATAAGTATTTTATAGAGTTTACTATTTACTATTTACTATACCTAGTACCCTTTAGGAGCGGTAAGTACTAAGTACTCTTCTTTATAAATACTAACCTAAACCTTACTTATTTTAATACGTTCTTTAACTTAGCTACTTATATTACAAAGTCCTTAAGTACTTAGTCCCCTATAACCTTACCTACTATTTAATAACTTTAAAAAATTCTTTATTCTATTTTTTTTTTTTTTTTTAAGTAACACTAGTACTTATAGAAATTCTTGCCTTTTTCTTTACCCTTATAACTTAGTAGTTAGTAGCTAGATCCGTAACTAGTATAGCTTAGTTATGCTCTGTGTACCCGGTGCCTTTAGAGTAACTACAGCCTAGCTATATAACTTTATTCTATATAGTAGCTTAGGCAGCCTAGCTCTATTTAGTTAAGTAGTTTAACTCTTTATTTTATTAATACCCTTTAAGTTAATTTATTATTACTAACTCTTATATTCTATAAAAGCAACTACTATAGTAACTTTAGTTATTTAGTATTTACTATAGGCGTTTTTCCTTTATTACTCTTTTAATTATAGTTCTATATAAGGCCCTTACTAAGATAAACCTATTTAACTAAATAAATAATAAAGGCACTAGGCTAATACGTAATAGTAAGTATCCCTAGTTTAAAGGTCTACTTAGGTAGCCTCCTCTATAGGGGGCAACTATAGTTATAAACTCTTCTAAACTAAGGCTACTAAGGCCTTAAGAAATTACTAAGGAGATACTATACTATAGTCTAGATAATATAGGACTATTTTAGCTTTATACTACTATAGGTTTAGGTTAAATTTATACCGGTATATAACTATTATAAACTAGTTTTTTAGTCTAGGTTTAAAGTAACTAGTACTAAATAGCTAGTAGAGGGACTACCGGCTGTGGCTATATAGACCTTGTCTAGTGCCCGTATATACTTTCTATAGGGTATTTAAGACTTTAGGCCTCTCCCCTTATATACTTACCAACTCTATTTATAGTTATATTTTATTATACTAGATTTTCTTTTAATTTTTTATTTTCTAAAAAAAAGATTTATATAAGAAAATAAAAAAATTAACTTACGGTTTTTAATAAACTTTATAATACTTATATAGCTACCCCTAGGCCCTAGACTTACCTATTAACCTTATTAGGTCTTTTAAACTACTCTAGTACCTAATAATTATTAATAGAGTAATACCTATAGTAACTAGAGGCTGCTTTTTAATAGGCTTAGGTATATGTATTAGCTGTTTTTAGCTTTAACAACTATAAAAAGAAGTATATAGATATATCGCTACTCTTTACTAGCGTCCCTAGGTACGTAGTATAGGGATATTTTAGGCTTTTGCCTCTTATAACTAACCTAGCTGCCCGCTAATTAAAGCCTTTACTAAGTAAGTAGGGGGTTACTCTTTAAAGGTTATATAAAAGGTATACAACTACTTATCTACTATAGACTATAGGTAATAAAGCTATACTAGTACTTTATTAAAAGTACTTTAATAAATCTTTTAGCTAGAGTCTTTACTAGGTAAGTAGGGGTACTAGTTAAAAATAATAATTTAAGGTACTATTTAAAGATTATTTAAAAGGTATATAGCTACTTATCCGCTATAGAATATAAACGACTATACTACACTAGTACTTTACTAAAAGTACGTTAATAAATTTTTTAACTAGGGCTTTTACTAAGTAGGTAGGGGGACTATTTAAAAACTATTATTTTAAGTATCTATCTAAAGGTTATATAAAAAGCCTATAGGAGTTTATTAAATACTTATTAATAAATCTCCTAGCTATAGCTCTTACTAAGTAAGTAAGGGGACTATTTAAAAATAATTATCTAAAATATTATTTAAAAATTATTTAGAAGGCGTATAACTACTTACCCGCTATAGATTATAAGCAATAAAACTATATTAGTACTTTACTAAAAGCATATTAGTGAATTTCTTAGCTAATGTTACTAGCCTTTAGCTACTTATATATAAATTAGTATTTTAACTACCCCTACTCCGGCTCAGCCTAGGCTATAAACGACTAAAGAAAGAAGTATATTTA
This sequence comes from Colletotrichum musae, assembly GCA_027406025.1. Taxonomy (NCBI): domain Eukaryota; kingdom Fungi; phylum Ascomycota; class Sordariomycetes; order Glomerellales; family Glomerellaceae; genus Colletotrichum; species Colletotrichum musae. The sequence continues at coordinate 6,037,896 of JANVYC010000005.1, read as the reverse complement.
CTATACTTATTTTTAATAAGTAAAGAACTAAGTAAAAGATGCTACTACTAGTACTTATATAGTAGTTTAGATCGGCTTTTATTTATTTAGTTTTAATATATAAAGACCCGAACCTTTTACTTACTTTTTTCCTAAGTTACTATATCGCCTATATATACTATACTTAAGTACAGTACTCTCTAAAAGGGTATATAGTACTAGATTAAGCTATAATACTTAGTTCCTAAAAGGGATTAATAGAGGCTTATTAAGGCTCCCTTTTATTTAACTACTAACCTACTAACTACTTCCTATTAGTAATATAAGAATACTTTACGCTACTAGGTTACTACTATAGTTTATTTTTATTAAAAGTTTTAGAAATAGCTATACTCTATTAGCTAGGCTCTTTATAGGTCTTAGTAGTGCTGTTTTGGTTCTAATAGGGACCTAGTAGTAGTTACTTAATATTTAGAGTTTTATAGTACTTTATAACCTAAATCTTAGACTTAACGCTTGCTCTGTGTGTGCCTCGTTTATAATGTACTTTTACTTTTATATTTAGCTTTAGGCCTTTTAAATCTATACTATAATTCTTACTCTTACTTAACTTCTTTTTATGCCCTTTTTATTTATTTACTACCTACTATTATATATATAAATTTTATTTTAAACTAAACCTAATCTATAACTACGCTAAGTAAACTATAAGCTAGCTTTTTAATCTAGGCTTAAGGCTTTAAAATAAATAGTTATTATAGTTAGTATAAAAGCCCTATATAAATATCTAGGGCTAGTGGTTACCCCCTTAGTTTATTTAAGTTCTATAGAGTAAGTAGTACTAAAGTACTTAGGTTACTTAAGTTAGGCCGGCTTAGTAATAGTAGACTAACCCCTATTAAGAGTAACTAAGTACTCTTATTTAGTTAAAGTTAAGCCTAACTCTTTATAGTAAAGTAGGCCCCTATTAAGGACTTTACAAAAACGCAGTAGTAGTACCCCCCCTAAAAGGGGTTTACTATATTATTTTAATACTAGCTATTTTAATAAAATAGTTTATAATAGCCTAGTCCTAACTCCTTTTTTTTACTTAAAGCGTTTCTTAACTCTATACTTTTAGTTAGAATACTAAAGTCTATACTTACTCTAGGGACCTATAGAGTAAATTATTAGTAACTAAATAACCTCTAAAGGGATAGTAACTAAGTAGTAGTTAACTACTTAGGTTATACGTTTTACTTAACTTTATAATACCTACTAGTAAAAAATAGCTTTTTAGTAAAACGGGTCCTTTTTAAATAAACTTTTTAAAACTTAAAGTTTACTTATCCCTAAAAAGGTCCTGTATTTTTATAAAACTAGCCTCTACCTAAATAGCGTTATTAACTACCTAGTCTGTATATAAAGTAATAGTACTAAGTAGCTAGCGTTTATTAAGTTTAGTAGGGATATACTTACTTTACTATAGCCTCTTTATTTAGGTATAAAGTACTAAAAGGAGTGGCTATTAAGACTTAGCCCCCTGTACTAAGTATAAAGGACGCTGTATAGGCTTCTAGGGCCGGGTTACTCTCTTAAGTCTATATAGATTTTAGTAGCTATTTTATAGTACTAAAGTACTTATAATATTAAAGTTAAGTAGATATAACTAAAGTTTATTTACTTTTATTAATAATAAAAAGGTAACTTTAAGGAAATTAAAGTTAAACTTAGACCCCCCTAGGGTAGAGTAGGATTTTTATTAATAACTTTATAAGAATATAAAAGTAAATCCCTAAGAAGAATAGAGGTACTAATTTGTTATAGTATACTAAATAGTAGAATAGTTAATAATAGCTTAGTTAATAATAATAGTATATAACTTAGGGTAGCTATAATACTTAGCTTTTACTCTAGCCCCCTAGGGTAAAGAACTAAGTACTATACTTTTCTTAAACTATAGCTTTATTAAAAGCTAAAATTACTTAAAGAGATATAATAACTAATATTTAAAACTACAAGGGTCACTTACTTACTTAGCTAGGGTACTTATTAGTATACTATATATCGTTATAAAAAGATCGTCCCTAAGTAACTTATAAATACTAGTTATACTATACTATAGCTATAATATAGTAAGGGGTCTTTAAAGCCCCTAGCCTACTTAGTACTGTATTTTTATAATACTAACTAAAGTTTAAAAGCCTTAGTTACTTAGTCTATACTATAGCAATAGAGTTAAGTAGTTAAAAAACGTAATTAGTTATTTTATAATATAATTACTATAGTATTCCTTATTATAATTAATTATTGCTAGTATATTAATAAAAGTCCCGTAGATATTTATACTATTATAGTAGAACGTTATTTTTAGTAGTAAACGTTAAGTTAAGTTTAAAACTTAAGTAAGCGGTATATACTATAGTTTAGAACTATAGTTTATTATTACTCTCTAAAGTACTATAAAACTTAATATTTACTACTAACTATAGGGCCTAGTACTACTACCTAGGTCCCTAAATAACTAATATTAATAGCTAGTATTATTTCCCTTATAACTCTCTTAACACCTCCTCTAGAGTGACTAACGGCCCACGGGCCACGTACTTTAGGGAATAGCCGTCCGGCCACCTACTTTATCAATCTTTTTCGTCGTTAACGGCACTTAAATTTACTTACTATAACGCAGCTTTTACAGATTCAAAGTAATAGGTATTTTTAATTAATTTTATAAACTACTAATTACGCTGTTAACGCTGTTAACGCCGCCGAAACTACTAACGCCTTCTGTACGCCTCCTACTGTCCCTTTGAACCTATTAAATCCGATCCAAACTAAACCGTCCCTTTCCTTAGTTATTATATTCCTCCGCGACTAATGCGCTATTACTGCACAGTTATAGCTAGTTCAGTTGCTTAGCCCTGCTATTGTTAGCATCCGTCTCGATATTGCTTCGCTAAACATACTAATATTAGTAGCTATTCAAGCCAATAAGACTCTAGTAGCTACGTCCTTTAGCTAGTTAAAGTACTTATAGTTATCTTTAGTATTTAGGGTTTTTATATTAACTCAATTCCTTTAGCGTAAGTTATCTATAGTTATCTAGGCGTTATAGCTATTACTAGTAGTTTTATAGTAGTAGATTCCGGTAATAGTAAGCTTTACTTTATTGTTATTAAAGAATTCTTACTAGTTACGGGTTAAGTTAATTATATTAACCCCTTTAGCTACAAGGTACTTGTTGTAGCTTATATAGCTGGTTAATATCTATAGGGTTACGTTTTAGTGTGTGTCTTAGTGCTAGGTGGACGGGGCGGGGATCTTTTTTCTAGATATTGTGGGTTATTGTTTGTATAGGTGTGTGGAAGACGGAGGAATTAACAAAGGCTTTGTTTGTAGTGCCTTTTTCTTTGATAGTAAACGCTACTAGGGTTTGTTAGGCCCTATGTGTGATCTGGCCGAAGGTTCGTATAAGTAAAGGTTTATTTTGATATGTTAGTTGCGCCCGCCGCTTATTAGTAATGGTATTGTTGTTATTGCTAGTACGTTTATGTCTACGTCTACTGCTACGGTAGAAAGAGTAGGTAAGTGGAATTGTTAAAGTATATACGCCCTACTAAGCTCTACTTAAAACTACTTAGTAGAGCTAGAGGGGGTTAAAGCTACTAGATACACCCTATTAGATACTTCTATTTAATTATACTACTTAAAAATATATAGTTATAATGTATTCTTTTTAGAACCCCTTATTAAAATATCTGTATTAAATACTATAAAAAAACATAAATAACTCTTTTAAAGAAGTCTTAACTTTTTTATAAAGTTCTTTAAGTTTATTTCTATAGTTTTTAAGTATAAAGATAGGCCTAGTATCTTAAGTTTAGTAACCTATTTAAGTAATAGGTTTTTTTAAGGTATAGTTTTAGTAGACTCGCGCTTTTATAAAATAAAAGGCTTACTTTAAAATAATAGTTAAAAAACTACTATATTAATATCTAACACCTAAAGTATCTTAACTTTATAACTATACTACTTTTAGGGGTAATAGTACTTATATTTTAGTATATTTAGTTACCCCCCTAACCTATAAATAGTCCTTACTACCCACTTTATTTAAACTTTTATATAGCTTAGTAATAAATACTTTAGTTTAACTTCTTAACTTAAACTCTTTAGTTAACTTTTTAGTATATTTTTTTAACTTAACTTTTTAACTTCCCTAGCCCTTTATAAACTAAACTTTTATTAAGTCCTACTCGTTTTATATTAACTAATATATAATATATACTAACTTTATTTATAGCTTAACTTAGTATAGTACTTAAAGTTGTTTTAATTAAGTAACCTAACGGTTCTAAGTAATACTTTATTCTATTAACTTATATTCCAGCTTAGTAATATAGTAGACCCTATAAGTTATAATACCTACTACTACTCCCCTTATATAGCTATAAAACGCTATTCTATAAGGTTTTTATAAAGTTTTTTATAAAAGACTAATATTTTCCTACTATTAACTTAAGTTTATAGATTTACTATAGTAGATATAAAGGGTATACTCTTTTATTATTTAGCTATAGTACTTTTATTCTAAAAACTTAAGGAGTATATTACTTTAATAAGAACCCTAAGGATCCCCTTTTACTACTAAAAATTGCAGCTTAGTAGAGTACTTTTACTAACTATAAAGCTAGTCCTTTTTATAAAGTTAAAAGTAATACTTAAATACTACTACTCTATTCTTAACTTAGCCCTATAGCTCCTTTTTAAGGCAGTATCGTTACTTTAGCTTATACTTTATAATACTACTTTATTTTAAAAACTTATAAGTATATTATCTCTATATTTTAGTAACTATAACGCCTAAAACGCTACTTATACTATCTCTTTTTAGCTTAATATAAAAGTTACTTACTTTAAATTTTTAATTATTTAGTATTTATTATTAAAATTTTTATATTTTAATAGTTATAATACTTAAAATACTACTTATACTATTTCTTTTTAACTTAATATAAAAGTTACTTACCCCAAAGCTTTAGTTATTTAGTATTTAATATTAAGATTTTTACTTCTATTACTTTTTTAAAGGGGCGTAAACCCCTTTATAGAGCCTATCTAACTAAACTACTAGGGCATAAGGCCCTAGAGCCCTACTAAGTATCCCTAGTTTAGTAGTCCACCTAGGCGGCCTCTTCTATAAAGGGCAACTACTACTATAAACTCTCTTAAACTAAAGTTACTAAGGCCTTAAGAGATTACTAAAAAGATACTATATAATAGTTTAAAAAATAAGGGACTAATATATATATTACTATAGTATACACTCTACTAGTAGCTACTATAGTGCCTATAGTAGGGGGATTTAGGTTTTAGTACTATTATTTAGGCGTTTCCTTTTCCTCTTTATAAACCTCTTAATACTTTTTTAAATTAAAATCTATTATACTTAATTTTCCCCTAATTTTTTATTTCCCAAAAAATAAATTTATATAAAAAAATAAAAAAATTAACTTATAACTACTAAAACCTTAAAAGTTCTTATACCTATTCTATATAGTTCGGGTTATTTAAGGGTAGGTTTTCTGTACTTAAAAGTAAGTTTAAGAGCTACTTTAGGGTAAGTTTCCCGTACTTAAGGGTAGGTTTTCTATACTTAAGGGTAAGTTTAAGGGCTATTAAATAGTTATTAATAAGTACTTACTTAGGTATAGGTAGTACTTTAGAGTAAGTTTAAAAGTTACTTTAAAGTAAGTTTTTTATACTTAAAAATAAGTTTAAAAGCTACTTTAAAGTAAGTTTTCTATACTTAAGAGTAGGTTTTCTATACTTAAGGATAAGTTTAGGGGCTACTAAATAGTTATTAATAAGTACTTACTTAAGTATAAGTAGTACTTTAGAGTAAGTTTAAAAGCTACTTTAGAGTAAGTTTTTTATACTTAAGGGTAAGTTTATAAGCTACTTTAGGGTAAGTTTTTTATACTTAAGGATAGGTTTTCTATACTTAAAAGTAAGTTTAAGAGCTACTTTAGAGTAAATTTAGGAACTATTAAATAGTTATTAGTAAGTACTTATTTAGGTATAGGTGGTACTTTAGAGTAAGTTTAAAAACTACTTTAGGGTAAGTTTCCTGCGCTTAAGGGTAAGTTTTCTGTACTTAAGGGTAAGTTTAAGAGCTACTTAAGGATAGGTTTTCTATACTTAAGAGTAAGTTTTCTATACTTAAGGGTAAGTTTAAAAGCTATTTAAAAGTAGGTTTTTTGTACTTAAGGGTAAGTTTAGAAGTTACTTTAGGGTAGGTTTTTTATACTTAAGGGTAAGTTTTTTGTATTTAAGGGTAGGTTTAAAAGCTACTATATAGTCCTTAGTAAGTATTTACCCTAAGTAGGTATAGTACTTTAAAGTAAGGTTAAGAGCTATTTAAGGGTAGTTTTTCTATTAAATTAAGTTTTAAGCGATATTACTACTATTTTAAGGTAGGTTTTTTTTTAAATTAAAACTTTATTAACTTAGTTACTACTTTAAAGTAGGTTTTCTACTAAATTAAGACTTAGTTAGTTTAACTACTACTTAAGGGTAGGTTTTTTATTAAAAAGTTACTTAAGGGTAGGTTTTTTATTAAAAAGTAACTTAAGGGATGTTTTTTATTAAATTAAAACTTAACTATAAGTTTACTCTAGTTATTACTTAAGGGTAAGTTTTGCGTTAAAGTGATATATATTACTAATAACTTAAATATCTAAGTAGAGCTTTTAAATTAAGTTAATACTTAAAGTGCTACTAGTATAGCTTATAGTTTTTATTTTAATAAACGCTTACTAAGCCTACTAAGTACTAGGGGCTTAGTAACTACTTAGTAGAGATTTACTATATATAATAACGCCTACTAGTTACGTAACTTACTTAACTAAAGCTTAGAGGTAGTAGAATAGCCTTATTAATATAGCTAAGCTACTTAGGTTCTTTTATCCCCTAGTTTAATACTTTTAATTCTATAACTATTTATTTTAAAACTCTTTTATATTTATTCTTCTTTTATACTTCTATATACGTTTTTATAACTTAAGGTTACTAAGCTCGCTAGGTATTACTAACTATATTAGCGTTTACTAAGTAATATTATATAAAGTATTTACTAGTCTTTATACTATTTTAACCTATAGACCGCCCTTATCTACTCTATACTATACTTACTAATACGTTACGTATTTACTGTAGTTTCTTTTATTATTATACCCTACTATTTTCTTAGCTAGCTTTAATGTATTTACTTTTACTTTTAAGCCCCCGCTCTTTTATTACTACCTTTATAGTAATAAGTCTTTATTTATAATATTATTAGTTTTAATTTTACTTAATAAGGATAAAGAAACTACTTAAAGTTCTTTACTCTAGCCTACCCTCTACTTACCTACTTAGCTATACTTATAACTACTAGTACTTAATTATTTCTTTTTTAATAAAATAATATATAATAGGTCTAATTAGCCCTTCTCTTCTTAGTACCTTTTTTCCCCTAGTAATTATACTAATTATACCTACTTTACTACTAAACTAGTAACTATAACTTCTTTTAAAATATCTAGTATCTTACTTAATAATATCTTTAGTAACTATCTATTTACGCCTAATAATAAGTTTAAAGAACAGCTTAATAAATCCCCCTTTTACTTAAAATATATCTTTATACTATATTATAATAACTAGTTAGTTTATATTATAACTAAGAGTAATAATAATATGTACTTTATTTGTATAGCTAGGAGTGTTAAGTATATAGTAGTTAGTAATATTTCTTTTTTAGTTTACTTTAGACTTTTACTAACTGCTTTTAGATTCCTTATACTTTTTATAAACCCGTTTATACTTATTAAACCTTTACTAAGTACTTTACTATAAGGGTTTATATTTATAATATAAAGTAGTAAGGACTGTGGCGGTTTTAGTATACTTTATAGAAGATTAGGTTCTGTATTAAGGTTGTTTTTTAGTAGTTTATTAACTTTAACTTTAATATTAGTAACTTAGGAGTAAAGAAGATAAGGAGTAAGAAGAATAAAAAAAAAGAAGAGCTATAAAGGAAGAGTAATATCCTTTTATAAGAGTATATTGCTTTACGTAATACTATAGTAGTAGCCGCTATAATATTTATAAGTTATTAGTATTTAGTTAATTAGTTATTTAATAGTTAATATATTTACTTTAGGTTTATAGTCTGTTTAGTAGTACTAAAATTAAAAGGTTTATAAGGGAAGCTATAGTGTTTTTTTAGTTTATTTTTACTATACTAGTATACTAGTATAAAGTTAAAGCTACTAAAGAGTTAGTATAACTACTTAACTTATTTACTATAAATAATTTTAATAAAATATAAATTACTAATAACAATTTTTACTTTATTATATTCCTTTTTAGTTATATAGTAAAACGGGTAGATATAATTAAGTAGGCCTTTAAACTTAAAAAACGTAGTTAATTCGGTTTAGATATTTATAAGACTTAGTTTAGCTAGGGTCTATTAAAGTATTATAAGAGTAAATTAAAAGTAGTTAGTACGGTACTAAGGGCTAGTAAGGAAGACTTAGACTTAAAGAATCCTTTATTAAAAAGTAGTAATAATAAGTTAGTTTTTAGAGAAGAAGAAGCTAAGGGTACTAGAGAGGAGGAGGGAGGAGAAGAAAAAAAAGCTAAAAGGAGTAGTAATAGGGATAGTAATAGTAATAATAGGAATAAAGGTAGTAGTAGTAATAGTTTAGACTAGGTAGTATATAATAAACTATTCTTTAAACTATACTTACTATACTTATTTTTTATAGTTCTTTACTATAGCTTTAGCTTTTACTCTACTATATAAGTAAAATACTTAAAAATATTAAACCTTTTTTTTTTTTACTCTTTAAGTAGTATTTAACTTTATAATATTTTAATACTAGTATAATTTAGAACTTTATTTAGCTTATACTTATATGACTATTAGTAGTTAACTTATAGTTTTATAATACTTTAAACCCTATTCGTTTTTTTACTTATAAGCTTACTATAAGTAATAGGCCTATTATAGTAAAGCCTTTTACTTTATATATAAAGTAGTAAAAGTAAGTAGCTTTAAGAGTTTATTAAGTTAATTACTAACTATATATATTCCAGGGTCTAGTGCACTATTAGTTAAAGATATATAGAAGTATATAAAGTATACCCTTACCCTTATAGTTTATTAGTTTTTAGAATACTACTAAGGGTAGACTAAGTTATATAATACGTAACTTTTAGTTACTATAGTATAAAAGTACGCCCTAGACCGGTCTACTTAGTCTAAAACTATATAGTAAACTATAGCGGTCTCTACCTACTACTATAGTATAAGAGTAAAAAGCGCGCCCTAGGCTAATTTACTTAGTACTTAGAGCTACTTAGTACTTTATAGTAATTTATCCCTCTCTAGGGCCTACTTTAATAAGTATATTTAGTATTACTAACTAAGTTATAGTTAATATTTTATTTATTTAAGTTTTTCTATTAAATAACTTTATTTACTTAATTTATAACTTTATTTACTAAAGCGTTCTTTAGTAGTAGAAGGATTATAGTATATAAACTAAGAGTAAGTAACTAGTTAACTAAGGCGCTACTCTATACTAGTTACTATACTTACTTAGTTTATATAGACTAATATAGGGTTTTTAAGTATTAAAAAGAGTTACTATACTAAGTAAGTACTTTTAACTCTAGACTTAGTGTCCCCTAGAAGAGCTACTACTTTAACTAATTTAATATAAAAGCTTAAATTATTTATAAATAAAGTACTACTAACCGTTTAGTTTAGGTAAGTCCTACCCCTTATAAGCCTTTTTTAATTTTAAATATTACTTGTTTAAGTATAAACCTAATATTAATAAACTTTATAAAAAAGCCTAAGTTACTCTTGTAAGATGCAGTACTAGGTTTAAAACTATACCGAGGTTTAGCTTAACAGCTAGGCCTTAACGGTACTAGCCTATATATAGATAACTATAGTCCCCTAAGGTCTAGTAAAAACTAGGACTGCTTTTCTAAGTTTAAACCCCCCTAGGGAAGGGTAAGTTAGGGAGTAGAGGACTTAACTTTAGTACCCTTATGCCTCTCTGTAGTATAAAGCTAAAAGTAAGGGGGGAGGGGTACTAGTAGCTAGGTAAGTAGGTTCTTCCTTAGTACTTTAGCTATTTAGTGTTTACTACTAGTCTTTTTACTACTATTACTTTAAAGAGTTTATTTAGTTAAACTATAGTTTATTTAAGTATTTTTAGTTTAGGAGTTTATTTAAGCGGCCCCCTTTATAAAAAGTAACTCCTCTTATAAACCCCTTTAAACTAAAGTTACTAAGGCCTTAAGAAATTACTAGGGGGATACTATGTAAGGGTTTTAAAGATATAGAATGTTTGTTTTATTTGTACTATATATTTCTATACTACGTAAAGCTTTTAGTACTTAAAAAAGACATTATTAAAAATAAGTTTAGTAGTTTACTAGTAAGGAGATTATACTAAAGTAACGTTAGAGGTATATTTATAAAAGGTTTTATTTTGTTTATACTATATATTTTTATACTATATAAAGCTTTAAGTACTTAAAAGAGATATTATTAAAAATAAGTTTAGTAGTCTACTAGTAAGTAGTTTACGCTAAGGTAATATAGTTAGTAAGTTTATAAAGGGTTTTAACGTTTGTAGAGCCTTTAGGGCCGGGTACTATAGTATAGAACCTAGTAGTTAATTAGGTTTTAGTTAAGTTATTACCTTTTTAGTAGTAGAGTCTAGCCCTTACTATATTTAATTAGTACTTATGTATTAATAAAATAGCCCGTATTTATACGTACTATTATAGCGGAATACTACTAAGGTAGTGGTTATTAAGTTAAGCTTTATACCTATGTAAGACGGTATAAAACTAAGGGAGTAGGTCCTAATAGCTTAGTAATATCCTACTTACCTAACATCCACTACTACGTACTTACTTAGGCACTACTACTTAGGTTTTCTGTTACTAAAAAAAACTAGACCCTAAGGTTTTAGTTATTTAGTATTTACTCTTAAGTATTTTTTCCTTTTAACTTTTTTAAATTAATATAAGGCCTTTTTATAAAGTACTTTAGAGTAGCCTATAGAACTCTAGAGTCCTATAGACCTACTTAGTATCCCTAAGTTAGCGGTCCACTATAGCAGCCTCCTTTAAAAGGGGCAACTACTACTATAATTTCCCCTAAACTAAGGCTATAGAGGCCTTAAGAAATTACTAGAGATATATAATATAGTAATTTAAATAATATAAAACGATTTTTACTATATTACTATAGTAGTGTGCTTATTAAGTGCCACTAGGGCGGTTTTATTAGGGAGTTAGTTATAGTAAGACTACTTCTTCCTTAATAGCCTACTAATAGTTTTTAGTACTAAAATCTACTATACTAGATTTTCTTTTAATTTTTTATTTTTTAAAAAAAAGATTTATATAGGGAAATAAAAAAATTAACTTATAACTACTAAAACCTTAAAAGTTTTTATACTTATTTTTAACTAAGAGTATAAAGGTCCTTAGTACTTAATAGTAAGTAAGTATAGTAACTTACTTTACTAACTACTAAGTATTATAGTTTTAGCTACCCTTTTAAGTTCTTTTTAGTATACCCTAAGAACTTTAGAGTAAGAATTAATAGAGTTATTATAACTTTTAGTATATTAGTTTTCCTTTATACTCTTTTAAGTAGTTAAGTTTAAGGAGTATATTACTATTAGTATTTCTATTTTAAACGTAGAGTTACTTTTAACTACGAGTACTAAGTAACATTAGTATATAGTAGTACTAAATAGCTAGTTATTTACTATACTTTATATTATTTAGTTAGGGTATAGGGGGCCCTAGTACTATTAGTTAAGTAGGTTATAGAGTATAGTTTTTATTTTTAAAGGCTATTTATACTAAAAACTATAGTACGGGCTTACTATAGCCGTAGTAGCTTAATTAGAGTTTGTAGTATACTTACTAAGCTACTCTCTATACTTTATTCTACTAATTAAACTTATTAATTTAGTATAATAACTTAGTTACTTAGTAAACTTAAAGTTCTTTACTATAGATATTATTCCCTAAGCTTATTTTTTTAGTTTTTTACTTTAAGATATAGTATAATTTGTTCTGTAGTAGCTATAGGCGTACTTATAGTATATTACTATAGTAGTTAATATAGGTAGATTTAGGTTTTAGTACTACTATTTAAGCGTTTACTTTCCTTTTTTATATACCTATTAATACCTTTTTAAGCTAAAATCCGTAGTACTTAATTTTTCCTTAATTTTTTATTTTTTAAAAAATAAATTTATATAAAAAAATAAAAAAATTAATTTATAATATTTTTTTAAGAATAATAAAAAAACTAGGCCCTATAGTAGTAAAGGAGACTTACTAGGGGTAAAATAGGGTATAAAAGATACTTAAGTACTTATTATAGCGGCTCTAAACTACCCCTAATAGCGTAGTATAGGTTTAAAGTTTACTTTAGAGTAAGTTTAGTAAACTTAGTAATATAAAAGTAGAGTTTAAGAGTTTAGTTAAGTATTTTAAGTAAGGAGTAGTTAGTGGACGCTAGCTAAGTAGTATAGAGTAAAAAAGAGTATAAAATATACTTAGGTACTTACTATAGTAGCTCTAAACTCTCTTTAATAGTATAGTATAGGTTTAAAGTTTACTTTAAAGTAGGTTTAGTAGACTTAGTAATATAAAAGTAGAGTTTAGGGGTTTAATTAAGTATTTTAAGTAGGGGGTAGTTAGTAAACGCTAGTTAAGTAGTATAGAGTAAAAGAGGGTATAAAATATACCTAAGTACTTACTATAGTAGCTCTAGACTCTCTCTAAATAGTGTAGTATAGGTTTAAAGTTTACTTTAGGGTAGGTTTTACGGACTTAGTAAAAAAAAGAGTAAAGCTAGTAGATTTATTAATATATATAATATATAACTAAGGTTATAACTAACTATTTAATATTATTAATAAAACGTAGTTAAAATTATATAAATTTTAACGTTAGTTATTTTAAGGCTTATAACTAATAAGGGTTAATAAAAAGGTAGTTTTACTTTTTTATTTTATTTTAATAAAGTAAAAATTAAAAACTATAAATATAACTTTAAATAAATATAAATAGTTAAGTAAAAAATATTACTTTATTATAATATATTTAGGGTTTTTAAAGAGGTATTTAAAAGTTAATTCTAAGTTTTAATTAAATAAGTACTTATTAACTATTTACTAAAGATTTTTTTATTTACTATTAATTAATATACTATTATAGAGTAAGTATAACTTTAATAATATACTTTTAAGTACCTTTTTAGTATAGAGTATTAATTAACTAACTACTTTTTAAATTTACTTTTAAGTACTATTCCTAGTATAAATATTAATTACTCCCTAAATTTACTCTAAAGTAGTAAATATAAAATTTACTCTAAAGTACTTAAACTTACTCTTAAGTACTATTCTAGTTTAAAGTAAGTACTTACTAATTACTTTATAAATTTACTTAAAAGTAGTAAGTATAAAACTTACTCTAAAGTACTTAAACTTACTCTTAAGTACTATTCTAACCTAAAGTAAGTACTTATTAACTACTCCCTAAATTTACTCTAAAGTACTTAAACTTACTCTTAAGTACTATTTTAGCCCAGAGTAAGTACTTACTAACTACTTCCTAAACTTACTTTAAAGTACCTAAACTTACTCTTAAGTACTATCCTAGCTTAAAGTAAGTACTTACTAACTACTTACTAAACTTACTCTAAAATAATAATTAAAAAACTTACTTTAAAGTACTTTTTTAGTATAGAATAAGTACTTATTAATTACTTACTAATAGAGTTAGTATAGGTCTATTACTTACTAAAAGTTACTAAAATTTTTACTCTAAGTAGTACTTAAATACTCTTTATATAACTTATAAGTATATAAAAACTACTCTAAAAGGTTTTTTATTTTTACTATAAAAACAGAGTTAAAATATAGACTCTTTTAGTAGTTTAATAAGTATAAGTTAATTTTTTTATTTTACTATATTAATCTTTTTTTTAAAAAATAAAAAATTAAATAAAAATACTATATAATAGAATTTTATTAAAAAAAGTATTAAAAGGTCTATAAAGAAGAGTAATAACAGCCACTATAAAGCAACTATAAAAGTCCTAACCTATTAAAAAAGGGCTACTAAGGAAAATAATAGCACTAGTTATACTAGTACTTTAACTAGTTATATTTATATAGTAAAGGGACTAGAGTAATAGTATAAGTATTTATAAAGGTATTAAAACTCTACTAAAGGTATATTAACTCCGCCCTTTAGTAGACAAGGGGAGTAGTTTAGAGTTATAATAAATATTTTATATTATTTAAATAATAATATAAACCTACTATAGCAGTTTTATAAGCCTTAGTAGCCTTAGTTTAATAGTATAGTTAACTATTATTACCCTTTATAAAAAAGACTACTAAAGTAGACTATTAAACTAGGGTTAATAAAAAGGGATTTTAAACTCTATACTTTTAACGCCTAACTAATAAACTTTATAAACAACTAACTACTAACTAGCTATATACTAAGTAATAAAAAATAAACTCCTAACTATAAATACTAAATAGTTAAAGTACTAAAGTAAGTCTTTTTTTTTAAGTATACTAGTTACTAAGTTCTTTTTTAGGGGGGTTTAAAGTAGCTAAAGGTATAGTAGTAAAGTAGAATAAACTAGTTTTAAACTTTATAAGTACTATAATTTAAGTTAGTAGCACTTTAATATAAACTTTAGTAACAGTATAACTTAACTCTATTAAGTACTACTTATAGTTTTAAGTACCCTTTTTAAATAAATAACAACTTACTAAATAGTTCTACTAGTAATTATAAACGACTTTAAAAAAAATAGAATAAGTAGAAATATTTAGTATTAAATAATTAACTAACTTAATAAAAGAATTTAGACTATTATAACCCTTAGGACTAGGAGTAACACTAGCCTAGTATAGTTTAATATACTTATTTAAAGTATACCCTTTTTAATAAACTAGTATACCCTACTTATAAAGAGTACTAGCAACTTAAATAAGTCCTTTATTTTAAAAAAAATAAAAAATATAAATAACTATACTCTAAAAACTTAAATAACTATAGTATACCAACAAAAAAGACTTTAACTCAAATCTTTATTTTTAAACTTAGTTAATCTATATACTTACTAATAAGTTATTTAAAACACTTATAGATAAAACAAGCCTAGGAAAGATAAAAGTAATTAACTCTTAACTACTAAGTATAACTAATTAGTAAAAGTATTTATTAAAAATATTTTTATTAACTAAAAGGGCTATTAAAGTATAAAGGTACTAGTAAGGAGCCCTTTATAGTAATAATAATACTATTTTTAGTAAGGGATTTTAGTTCTATATAGTAGTTATACTTTATAGTTAAAGTACTAATAAAATAAATAAACAATACTATTATAAAAGTAAGTAATACTATTTAAGTAGTTTACTATCTTTACTTAAGTATACTAAAGTATTATAGTACTTAGTAGAATCTAACTTACTTATTAGTAATAGTAGTACAAACCTAGAACGTACATAGTACCCTTAAGTATAGCCCTTAAATCCACAATCCTAGTTTTAAGTTACTATTTAAGTAGCTACTTTAGAGCTTAAGTTAATAGTAGTACCTACTAATTAAACGCTTTATAGTAAAAGAAAAAAAACTAAAAAGGATACTTTAGTAGTAACTCTATTATAAAGTAGTTAAAGCTCTTTTTTAAAATCTACATTATCTATACCCGCAGGTTAGTACTAAAGTTATAAGGGCAATACTTACTTTTTAGCAGGCCCTAGCTATTTATAACTAAGGGCTCCCCTACTTAAAGAGTAGCTTTAGTTTAATAAGCGATAGTTAAGTTATAGTATAATAGCTAGGCAAGAGAAATACTCTACTCTAGTATACTAATACAGGGGAGTAGTTCCTAAATCTTACCTATAACTAGTACTTATAAATTAATCCTATAGACTCTTTATATATTTAAAGAAATACTTTACTCTAGTATATCTAAGTAAGAAAGTAGTTTTTAAATTTTAGTTATATATATTATATTTTAATAACTCTACTTAAGTTTATTAGTATAAGTTAAGTAGGACTTAGGAACTACTTTAAGTAAAAGGCAAGTGCCTTTTAAAGCTAAATACTATTCTATAGGTTTAAATTTATTATAGGTAGTATAAACTATTATAATTAGTTTTTTAAGTTATAGAGTAATAACTACTAAAAAGCAACTAAGCCTTACTTTAGTAGCAATAATACGCCTCTTTAATAAGGCTTAGGTATATAAGTAATAATTAATTTTATAAACTTTAGCCCCCTTTATTTAAACTATTTATAAACTTTACTTTATTACTTAGTTACTAACTTTAGTTTTAACTAAAATAAATAATATTATAGGGGGTTTTTTAACCCCTTTTATGTTTTTTTTTTAGTAATTATAACTCTTACTAACTACTATAACTATTACTTTTAACTTTAGTAGGGCTTTTTTAAATCGCTAAACTAGTACTAAAGTTATAAGCTATAATAGGCTTTTTATCTATATTACCGGCCCGATTACTAGTAATAGTAGGGCTTTGTAGTTTAGTAGTAAGGGTAAGGGACTATTAGTTAATATATATAGCGTTATAGGACTTTATAATAGGTTATAAGGGCCTAGACCCTTTTAAGTTAAATATTATAGTTTAAGTACTAGAAGTCTATACTAACTAGGAGAAGGAGCTTTTATTATTAACAAAACCTTAAAGGAGTTAAGTAGCTAAGTAAAATATTAAATAAGTACTATAAAAAAGTAATTACTTAGTTACTTAATTTATTAATTAGTTCTTATATATATTCTAGATTTTAATTTAGAATTAAATTTAAACTACTAAAACGCTAAATTTCTATTTAGTTTAAAATAGAAATACATTAGTAAAATACTATATAGCCCTTTATATATAAAATAAAAGCAGTACTTATTTAAGTTATTACTTAGTAAGTATAGTATATTAAGTAGTAAACTATTATTCCCTATACCCTATTATTTTTAGTAGTCCCTTTAGGTAAGAGGCTGCTGTATAAATAATCTTAGGCTTAATACTAAAAAGGGATACTTTTATTACTATAAAACGTTTATATTAAGTTACGTTAGTAATTTTAAAATACTTTCCTAGTCTAGTTAGCTTTTTAAGTAAACTCTATATATTCTTTTTTTAGTAACTATACCTACTAGTACT
The DNA here is from genome assembly GCA_027406025.1 of Colletotrichum musae. Taxonomy (NCBI): domain Eukaryota; kingdom Fungi; phylum Ascomycota; class Sordariomycetes; order Glomerellales; family Glomerellaceae; genus Colletotrichum; species Colletotrichum musae. The sequence continues at coordinate 6,020,623 of JANVYC010000005.1, read as the reverse complement.
AAAGATTAAGCTAGTTTAGGATTAAGTAGTTTATATTTACTCAGAATATAGTTTCTTATAGTACTCTACTTAAGCCCATAGGTTAATATATATATTATAATAAGGCTCTTTATAGGGATATTTAGGGGTAGGATATACTTAGTAACAAAAGAAGTAAGAGTTTTAAACTTCTTAAGTATTACTATTTATAAAAGCGTTTACTAAAGATGTTTTTATTTACTAAGAGTTAGTTTAGTAAACAGTACTTTAGGCTAGGGGTTTTAAGTATTAGTTTAGAGATTCTAACTAAACCTTTTAATTTCAGTTTTTTTTTACTACCTAACTAAGAGATAGTCTATATAGTAATATAACTAACTATAGGGACGTTAGTATAGTACTTTAAATAAACTTATTCTATTCTTTAAATTAAATAGTAAAACACTACTACCCTTATACTATAGTTTAGTATTTAAAAGTACTACTTATTATATATTTAATAAGTAGTTTAGGTAGTATATTAATTAATAACTAAACTTATAAGAGGGTAATACCTATACTAGAATAGGACTTAAGAGCAATTCTGAGTAGGTTTTATAGTAGTTAGTTTTAGTACTATTTTAGCTTACTTTAGTATTACTATTAATATTTTATAGGCTAGTTTTAGAGTAGACGGTTAAGTATAGGGTTTTTACTTTAATAAGAGTTTACTACTAGGCCTTACTATTTATATAGTCCTTCTTTTAGTCCCTTTACTTTATAGTATCTTTTTAATAAACTAGTCCTTAGCTAAATATAGAGTTCTTTATAATACTCTAGTTTTGTTTATTTAAAGTTAATTAATAGTAGGGGGCGAAATTTATAACTTATTTACTTACTAACCTGTTTTTTTTATAATAATTTAATACTAGTTAATAAGTTAGGCTTTAGCTTTATAGATTTACTTAGTAAAATACTTTAACTTTATAGCTTTTTAATTTAAAATTAAAGATTCCTAGGCCTTTTTTAGCTTTTTAGGTCTTTTATAAGGGTCGGCTTAAGTTAGGCCTATAAAGGCTCTTAGTAGTATATCTTACTATTCTTTAAACTTTATTTTAGTTTAATATTTATTAGTCTTTATAGCTAGAGTAGCTTTATAAAACGGTTTTACTATTATACGCCCTTAATACCTATAGTATAATACTTAGTTAAAGCCTACTTTAAATATTTAGTACCTATCTATTTATATAGCACTAAGGCTACTTATAATTTTTATAGTACAACTAAGGGACTTAATTAAGTTAAACTTAGTTACTTATTATATAACTAATAACTACTTTTATATATACTCTAACTTTTTATATCTTTACTCTATTTTAGTAAAGTAGCTTTTTTTTTATTTATTTAAGTTTATATAACTAAGCCTTACTTAGTTAGTAGGGTTTATTATAGTATATTAGTTTAAAATACTCTTTAATATTATACTTTAAATACTATTTTAAAGTTCTTTACTTCTAGCTTTTAGGGTTTAAATATAAGTTATAGTAGGGAGTAATAGTATACTTTTTATACTCCCTTTACTTTTAAGTTCTAGGTTTTTAATATAAGTTATAAAAAGTAGGACTAGTTAAGTTAATAGGCTTAGTATAGTTAGTTATAGAGGGGCTTTATTTTAAAGTAAAGGAGTAAGTAGCCTATTTTTATAATACTTTTTAACTTAGGTTAAGTTAAAGTTTTATTAATATAGTTTTAACTTAGCCCTAACTACTTAAAACTTTAGGGATAAGCTATTTAGTACTTTTTTTTAAAAAAGGGTTTTTTTATATAACTTAAACGACCTATAACTATAAAGTATAGTAGTTAGTTATACTAGTAAGTTTAGTATAATTAGTTTTAGAGGTTTTATACTTTTAAATAGGATACTAAATAGTTTTTATTTAAAACTTTAAGTAGTATAAATTAAGTAGAGGTTCTATACTCTAAAGTAAGGTATTAAATAACCTTTATCTATAGCTTTAAGTAGTTTAAGTTAAGTAGGATATTTATACTCTTTAAAGAGTAAAAAACTCTTATTTAACTTAAGCAACCTAGAGTCCTAAGAAAGGGCTATTTAGTACTCTACTTTAGGGTACTAATCTTCTTTATAGCTTAAACTGTCTAGGACTCTATACTCTTAGGTAAGATACTATATAGCTTCTACTTAGGACCCTAGGTAGTATAGGTTAAGTAGAGGTTCTATATTCTAAAGTAGGATACTAAATAACTTTTACTTATAGCTTTAAGTAGTTTAAGTTAAGTAGGATCTCTATACTTTTTAAAAAGTAAAAAACTCTTATTTAACTTAAGTAACTTAGAGTTTTAGAAAAGGGTTTTTTAGTACTCTACCTTAAAGTACTAATCTTTTCTATAGCCTAGACTACCTAGAACCTAAGAACTTAAAGGGTTAAATATATTAATAGGTTTAGTATAATTAACTATAGAGGGTTCTTTTTATACTTTTAAGTAAAAAGCCGAGTTACTTATACCTATAGCTTTAAGTAACTTAAGTTAAGTAGGAGATCCCTACTTAGTACTTTTTTTTAAAGTATAGGTTTTAGGATACTTTATAGTAGTAGTAGGCCGTTTTAGTTTAAATAAGTTAAGCTATTATACTAACTAGTTTAGTAGGAGACTATTAAGTTAGGGGCTTGTACTAGTTTATTCTTTTAGGTGCTGAGGGATAGTTGTTTATATTACCTTACTGTCTAGCTCTATTTAAAGCTAGCCTTAAGTACTACTTTACTCTAGGGTTCTTTTTTTAAATATAGACTATACTAGCTTACCTAGACCTATCTACTTAAACGTAGGTACTTAAAGTATTAATTTACTAGTGGGTAGTGGGTTTTGTTACTTATTTTTACTAGCTAGTTAAGTAGGGGACTATTAGTTAATTAGCTTTTACTAGTTAGTTCTTTTAAGTACTTAGGTATAGTAGTTTATATTACGTTACTACTTTTATTTAGTAGCTTTAGGCTATTATACTAAGTTATTTTAAAGTTCTTTTTTTATTAGTACTCTAAATTAGTTTATTAAGTTTATTAGTATTAATTAGTTTACTATATTAGTTAGTAAGTAGGAGTAGAACTTAAATAGGGCTTTTTACTAGTTAGTTATTTATTTATTAGTTCTTAAGTAGGGTATAGATCTCTACTTTAGTTTTTTACTACTTAATTTATTATACTTACTTTTCCCCCTATTACTACTTAGTTTATTTTATCTTTTTATAAAAGCTTTACTTTTCTTTTGTGTATATATAAGAGTAAAAAGATAAATAGCTAGTTTAGCTTAACCTAGCTTTTTAGTTAGTATACTACTTAGTCTTTTACTTAGCTTACTAGTTTATTCTCTAACCTACTTAGTCCCTATACACAAGCTACTATAGAGCTTTATCCCCCCTATCGTACTAGCCTACTATACTAATTACCTTACTAAGGGGTACTTATAGTTAGGGTTAGGGTTAGAAACTTAGGGCTAGGGTTAGAAACTTAGGGTTAGAGTTAGAAACTTAGGGTTAGGGTTAGAAACTTAGGGTTAGAGTTAGAAATTTAGGGTTAGGGTTAGAAACTTAGGGTTAGGGTTAAAAACTTAGGGTTAGGGTTAAAAAACTTAATTTTTTAAAAAATTAAATAACTTAGTTTTAAAGATAAAAAGTTTATATTTTAATTAAAAAACTTAAGTTATTTTAAAACTTTAAAGTTTAAGTTAAAAGTCTTAAGTTAGGATTAAATAGTTTAAAGTTTACTTTATAAACGTTTAATATTACTAAGTTTTTAATTATTTTAAAATTAAAAATAAAAAAAGGTTCTATATTTTAAATAAAAAATAACTCTAAGTTAACTATATAGTTATTAATTTAAAATTTAAGAATTATTAAAGTTAAGTAAAAACGTAAAGGAAACTATAGAAGATTATAAAAGTTAAGTAAAAGACTAAAAGAACTTAAAAATTCTATTTTTTTAATAAAGAATTATTAAAAACTTAATAAAGTTTAAAAATTTAAATTATTTATTTAAAAATAGTTATAAAATTTATTAAGTTTAATAAAATATTAAAAAAACTTAGTTAAACTTTAAAATTAAAATAAAAAGTTAAAAAACCTTAGTAAAACTTATAAAATTAAGTAAAAAATAAAAGAAACTTAGTAGAATTTATAAAATTAAGTAAAAAGTTAAAAAACTTTAGTAAAATTTAAAAGACTTTATAAAATTTATAAAGTTAAGTAAAAAGTTAAAAAAGTTTAATAAAACTAAAAAGACTTAAATAAATTTATAAAGTTAAGTAAAAAGTTAAAAAGACTTAATAGAATTTATAAAGTTAAGTAAAAAATTAAAAAGACTTAGTAGAACTTATAAAGTTAAGTAGGAAATTAAAAAGACTTAGTAAAATTTATAATATAATATAGGAAATTAAAAAAACTTAGTAAAATTAAAAAGACTTTATAGAATTAGTAAAGTTAAGTAAGAATTTAAAAAAGTTTAGTAAAATTAAAAAGACTTAGTAAAGTTTATAAAGTTAAGTAAGAAATAAAAAATACTTAGTAAAATTTATAAAGTTAAGTAAGGAATTAAAAAAACTTAATATAATTAAAAAGACTTAGTGAAATTTATAAAGTTAAATAAAAAGTTAAGAAACTTTAGTAAAATTAAAAAGACTTAGTAAAGTTTATAAAGTTAAGTTAGAAATTAAAAAGACTTAGTAAAATTTATAAAGACTTATAAGAAGTTAAAAATTTAAGTAAGAAATTAAAAAGCTTAGTAAAATTTATAAAGTTAAGTAAAGAATTAAAAAAACTTAGTAAAATTAAAAAAACTTAGTAAAATTTATAAAGTTAAGTAGAAAATTAGAAAAACTTAGTAAAATTAAAAGGACTTAGTAGAATTTATAAAGTTAGGTAGGAAATTAAAAAGACTTAGCGAAATTTAAGAGTTTTTATAAAAAATAAAAATAGAGTAAAATAGCTAGACTTTTTTTATTCTTCTTTAATTCTAACTAAATATAATATTTAAATCTAGTACTAAACTTCTTCCTTCCTTTAGTACTACTCCCTCTAGAGTTCTTTAGTAACTATAATAGCTAGTAGAGGGCTTTATTAGTTGTTACTACTTATTTTAACTATTTTATTTAATAACTAAACTATTTCTTTTATATTTAACTTATTAATATCCCCTTAGTAGTACTTTATAAAGAACTCCTAAACTCTACTTTAGTCTTTAATCTAGAGTACTATAAAGGCCTACTAAAGTAGCTTTTTACTTACGTTATAGTACCTAAACCCTATAACTACTATTTAGGTATAACTACTACTAAACTACTTTACCTATATTACTCTATAAACTAGCTATAGAAAGTAGTAAAAAAAATAAATACCCCCCTTTATACTTATAAACTTAACTTTATAAACACTATTAAACCGGCTCTTATACTTATAAGCTCTTACCTACTAGTCTTTTTACTAGCTAAAAAAGGTCTCGTAGTACTTAGCGTAGTTATAGCTGTAGGACTTAAAGTAGTAGATTAACTACCTTAGATAGTTACGCGTAAGGCTACTAATAAAGAGGCACTTAATATAGACTTACTTATACTCGTCCCTGTTAAGGGTATAAAGGATATTAAGCCACTAAATACTATACTTCCTCTTTTTTAGAGTAGCTAGGTTGTTAAGTTATAGCTAGCTAACTAGTGTATAGACTATAAGTAGTAAGCTCTTTATTTTTTTAATTTAAGTTTATTAAAACCTTATATTAAGCTTATTAACTATCCTTTTAGAACTTAGTATTAAGGCTAGTTATACTTTAAGTGTTACTAGGGGCTCTATAATATAAGGCTTTTATAGTAAGTCCTTATTTTATAGACCTACTCCCTTTTTCTTAGTAAATATAGTTTAGTTTATATAAAGTCTAGGCTATACTTTTTATACGTTATAGCTATAATAGTTCTTAATTCTTTTAAGCTTTAACTATAACTATAGAGTAACTAACTTAGCCTTTATTCTAAAGGGATTAAATAGGACTAGTACTAAATAATAAAGTTAACTAGGTTAAATTACTTTACCTTTACTAAGTTACTTTTTACCTCTATCTTTATTATTTAAGTTTATAGACCTTATTATAATATTTTTTAATTTATTATTTAAGGGCTAGAGTATTAGTTTAGCTATATACTAAGACCCTTTAAGTACTACTACTAATTTTTTTACTCTTACTTAAATCTAGTCCTTTACTATACTAAGTACTAAGTTTGTAATAGTAGTAGTAAAAGCTATAGTTATTTGTGATAACTTAGTCTTTTTAGCTAAAGGGGGTATAGTTAGTACTAAAGGGCTCTTAAGGGTATACTTATAGTTCTAATATACTTTAGGCGTAACTTAGGGGGATAGAGAGTCGTTTATAAATATACTATCCTTTTTAGTATAGCTAGGGCCCTACTCCTCTTTAGCTATTTTACTACTATTATTAAATAGAGTATTTTTAGTAAGAGTGCCCTCTTTATTACCTTTAACTACTCTATTTTTATTACTAAATAGCTTTAATAAACTTAAGTATATATACTAGATATAGTCTATATACTAGTTATACGGGTCTATAGCTTTTCCCTTACCTAGAGTACGGTATACTTTTAACTTTTTACTATTAAAGTACTTATTTAATAGTTTATAATAATAGTTAAAGGTTATAATATACTTAAGTATATCTGGGTTTTTATAAATATACTTTAGCTTTTTAGGGTCTTCTTTTAAAGTATTATTAATAAGTATAATAGCTTATCTGTATAAGTCTTTTTAGTATATAGCCTAGTTACTCTTTTAAGTATAGTCGATAAGACTCTAAAGTATACTATAGTAAACTATAAAGGACACACCCTTTACGTTTAGGCCTCTACTAAGGGCGCTAGTTACTATAATAATACTACTATACTTAAACTATATTTAAAGAACTATAGCTTTTACTTAAGCGTTACTTAAGTTAAAATAGTAAATAAGTATATTTAGTTTATACCCTAGTTTATCTACCTTTTACTTAGTCCGTATATATATAATAGTCTTTAAGCTATATCCTAGAACTTTAACTATATCCTTAATTTTATTTTATATAGCTAAAGCCTATATAATAATAGCGTTATACTTAATAAACTTATACTTATAGGTTATATTACTTTAGCTAGTAGGTTTTTAAAACTTTATAATTCTTTTTAACTTTAAATTAATACTAAGTACTTAAAAAAAGTGTATTTTTAGTTTTAGTAGTAGTATAGTAGTAAAATATACTAGCTAGACGCTAAATACTACTACTATTTAACTTAACTACTATAGTACTAGTTAGAAGTTATTTTGTCCCTTTATAACTAAGTTATACTTATTAATAACAACTCTATTAAGTATATATAACGTAATAAGGCACTAGGCTATAAGCTTAAACTTAGGAGAAACTATAGACTCTAGCGTTACTAGTATTAGTATTACTATTAGTATAGTAGGGCCTATTTATATAGTTATATTAATTCTATATTTTAAATAGCGTTTTTTAAGGTTCTGCTATAGAGATACAAATAGTATAATAATAATAGTGGTACTTTTAAAAGTAGCTTTTATAGGTAGTATAAAGGAGAAATTCTTATTTAACCCTATGCTAGAGATAGAGAGTACTAGTAAAGAACTTAAGGTAATGGTTTTAAGGACGCGGGCTTGGTATAGCTTAAGGGTGGCTGTTTACTTACTAAGTAGACTCTGTAATATAGCGCTAAGGTTCTGCTTTTTTAGGAATACTAGTTTACTATTTTAGAACTAATAGTAGAGTTCTTTTTTTTTAGTACTATATTTTAAGTGCTTTTTAAAAAGAAGTTCTAGGAACTTTTAAAACTAGTAAAGCTTGTAGCTTATATGTATTATTACTATTAGTTTATTGTAGCTAGAGACTTTATTTAGTTTATAAAAATAACTATAGATTAGGTCTTTAGTTTATATAGAGTAGTTAGTTTAGTAATAAAAGGTATTAATGTACTTAGTGCCTACGTTTTTGTTTTTAGCTAAGTTATACTTTTTATTTATTTTAGTACTGTTTTTTTTTATTTTATTTAAAGGGTTTTAGTACTTAAAGTAGTAGTTTGTGATTATAGTAAATGTATAATAGAAGGGTAGGATACTTATATAGTAGCTAAAGGTATTAAGTAACTATACTTAAAGAACGTTAGTAAGATACTAGCTTTTTTAAGTTATATTATTAAAGGTAGTATTTAGCTGGGGCGTATTAGTAAAGAGGAAGGGACTTAGGATTGTTTTACTAAACTTAAGTTTCTTAACTAAATTTAAAAAGCCCTAGAAGGACTGTATAAGCTATAGGTACTATACTACAAGCTAGTCTACTTTTTATAGTAAGAAGTAGAAAATAACCTTATAGCTATTCGTTTAGGCGTACCCTTTATAGTATCTTATCGCGATATAGACTTACTTAAACTAAATAAGGATATTACAGAACAAGCCCTTAGGAGTGTTATAAACTTAAATTAGTGTGATTTTAGTGTTTTATACTAGTTTACTACTAATTAGGTAGATAATAAAGAATAGACTTTAAAGGAAGTATTTAATACTAGTGTTATACTTTTTTACCTTTTAACTATTTTACTTTATAACGCTAAACTTACTACTTAGCTAGCGTTTACCCTACTCTATAGCTACCCAGCTAGTACTCTATATAACGTGACTTATAAAATAACTATAATAGAGTAGGACCTACTACTTATTTCTCTAGTTCTTTAAGAACTAGTACTTAGCGTTTTAGTTACTTTAGTTATCCTTTATAGTAGCTTATAGAATAGTAGGTAGGTTTTTAGTTTTATAGTTCTTTATAAAGTAAAGTTTTTTTAAAGCCTTTATAGTATCCTTAACGGCTTTATAAATTATCTTTTAGTACACCTCTATAGTAAACTTAGTATTACTTAAGTTAAGTATATCGTTATTTTAAATAACGAATCCCTTACTAAGTATAGTATACTAAATAGCTATACTATAGTTCTTTTTATAGTATATTTAGATTAGTAGGGAATAAATTATAGTATTATCCTTATTAGTACTAAATATAGCCCTTTTTACCTACTTTCTTAACTACATTATAGTTTATTTACTAGGCACGGGTTTTTCTATAAGGACTAGCTAGTCTTTTTTTAAGGCTTAGAAGAAAAGTAAAAGCTAGTTAATTTTAAGAATACCCGAGTACTTAGTTATGTAGTTAAATAGGCTTTTTTAATTACTATCCTTTTTTAGTATAGTAATAGCAAAGCTACTAAAGAGTATACTGTTATAAGGGCTATTATTAAGATTATACTCTATAAGAGTAATAGTAAGGTTGATATAGGCCGCCCGGGTAGTGCCTACTAGGTAGTTGGCCTACTCTAGTAGTTTAGGTAACGAGCCCTTACTAGGGTATATCTTAATACTATAGTACTTAACTAGTGTGTTATAAGCCTTTAACTATACTAGGCTTAGTTTAAAAAAGGGTTTGTGACTTTTATCTATATTTATAGCTTAAATAAAAAAGGTAAGTATATTAGTTTAGTACTTAAAGTACCTTTTAAAAGTACTATCAGCTATAAATAGCTAGAATAGCTTATGTTGTTTTTTATTATTTTTAATACGTATAAAGTTAAATATAAACTTATAGTTATAGTACTTTTTTATTAGTTTATAGGCTTCTTTTACAGCTCTTTAGAAGTACTTAACTATAAAGTAAATTAAGTACTTATTAGGTCTAGGCTTTACTACAAAAGTATAGAGGTCCTTTATATTAAAACCCTTTAAGTATTTAGTTTACTTAACAAACTAAAACTAAAAGTTTAAAGACTTATAGTTATTAAGCACCTAAACTAATTAACTAATAGTCTCTTTACCCTACTACTTATATAAAATAAACTCCTTAAATACGGGTATTACGTATCTCTCCCCCTATAGCTTACTAAGTAAATAGCTAATTTTAAAAGTAAATAATTTATTAACTTTTTAGTTACTAAGTATAAGGGTTTAAAAAGTAATACTACTGTGTATATACGTACTTAGGTTAACTAATATATAGTACTTAAACTAAAGGTACTTATAAACTAAGCTCTTAATAGCTGCGATATAGAAATAGTCCTTAAAGTTATACTTAAAGCTACTTATAGTAGAAGTTTTAAGTATATTATTAGGCGGGTTAGTTAGTAGTAGAGGGCGGAAGTCCTAGACAAACTCTTTTATTGTTTTATAGATATTTAAATAAACTTATTAAACAGCCCTTTTAATATTAGTAGGCTAGTCTATATCTTCTTTATACTTATAGTGCTTTTAAACGTATTACTTAATACTCTAAAGGGTAATACTATAGTAGTAGATAGTATAAATAGTAAGCTAAAACTATTTAAAATAGTTAAACAGCTTTATTATAATAACTTAGTAACTAAGTTATAAAGTTAGTTATTAATAATTATAAATGTGTAGTTTATAGTTAGTAATAATAAATTACTTTAATAGAATAAATTAACTTTTTATAAATAAAAAGTCTTTTAAAGATAGCCTTACTTTTGCTTTTACTAAAATAATTATTTATTATACTATTTACTAGCCTATTTAGTACTACTCCTTAATACATAAAACAGCTGGTAACGCGTTTAGTACTACTACTTATAAACTAACTTTATAACTTAGTTGCACTTTATTAATTTTTCCTAACTTACTACTAATAAAACAACTTATAATTAACTTTACTTTTTTTACTAAGTATAGTTTTAACTAAGATACTTAAATACCTTTACTTTACTATTATATTACTACTAGTAGGGTCTACTAGTAATTTAAGCTATACTAAGGAAATAGTAAAGTTTATTTATTAATACTTATATTTATTAAATACTTAATTTAGTAACTAATAACTTAATAATAAAGTTACTTTTTTAATTTATACTGTTTTGTGATGCCCTTTAGTCCTTTTATAGGTTAAGTTTTTTTCTATTAGCTAGTTAAAGGTAGTATATACTAACTACTAATTAACTACTTACTTAATTTATAATTATTCTTTTATTAATATACTAACTATTACTATGTACTTAAAAGTACTATAGTAGCTACTATAGAGCTATTATATTCTTTTAAACTATATACAGTAGAGTTATTCTAGTACTTATAATATTAACTTTTTTCTTAGTTATAGTTATTAACTTAGCTTTAGTTTATTTATTTTAGTATAGTAGTTTATAGTTTACTCTTTAAGCTTTTATTATTGTAGCTAGAAGGTCCCTAAGGGCTACTTTAGTAGTATACCTACTAGGAACTTAAAAGCTAGTTAACTTCTAACTACTACTAGCTTATAGTTTACTTTTTATAAACTAAATAACTATTAATTAATAGGTATTCCGCGGAGTTTACTATTTACTATTTACTATACTTAGTGCCTTCTAGGGGCAGTAAGTACTAAGTATCTTTCTTTATAAATACTAACTTAAACTTTACTTATTTTAACGCGTTCTTTAACTTAACTACTTACATTATAGGGTTTTTAAGTACTTAGTCCCCTATAACTTCACTTACTATTTAGTAACTTTAAAAGATTCTTTATTCTATTTTTTTTTTTTTTTTTAAGTAACGCTAGTACTTATAGAAATTCTTACTTTTTTCTTTACTTTTATAGTTTAGTAGTTAGTAGTTAGATTCGCAACTAGTATAGCTTAGTTATACTCTGTGTGTTTAGTACCTCTAGGGCGACTATAGCCTAGTTATATAACTTTATTTTATATAGCGGCCTAAGTAGCTTAGCCCTATTTAGCTAAGTAGTTTAACCCTTTATTTTATTAATACCCTTTAAGTTAATTTATTATTACTAACTTTTATATTTTATAAAGGTAACTACTATAGTAACTTTAGTTATTTAGTATTTACTATAGGCGTTTTTTCTTTATTACTCTTTTAGCTATAGTTTTATATAAGGCCCTTACTAAAATAAATCTATTTAATTAAATAAATAATAAAAGTACTAGGCTAATACGTAATAGCAAGTATCCCTAGTTTAAAGGTCTACTTAAGTAGCCTCTTTTATAGGGGGTAACTATAGTTATAAACTCCCTTAAACTAAAGCTACTAAAGCTTTAAAAGATTGTTAAAGAGATACTATACTATAGTTTAAATAATATAGGACTATTTTAGCTCTATACTACTATAGGTTTAAGTTAAATCTATACTAGTATATAGCTATTATAAACTAGTCTTTTAGCCTAGGCTTAAAGTAACTAGTACTAAGTAGCTAGTAAAGGGACTACTAGCTATAGTTACGTAAGCCTTACCTAGCGCCTATATATACTCTTTATAGGGTATCTAAAGCCTTAAGCCTTTTTCTTTATATACTTACTAACTCTATTTATAGTTATATTTTATTATACTAGATTTTTTTTTAATTTTTTATTTTTTAAAAAAAAAATTTATATAGAAAAATAAAAAAATCGACTTATGGTTTTTAATAAACTTACTTTATAATACCTATATAGCTACTCCTAGGCCCTAGGCTTACCTACCGACTTTATTAAGTCTCTTAAGCTACTTTAGTACTTAATAATTATTAATAGAGTAACGCCTATAGTAACTAGAGGCTACCCTTTAATAAGCTTAGGTATACGTATTAGCTGTTTTTAGCCTTAATAACTATAAAAAGAAGTATATAAATACGTTACTACTTTTTATTAGTATCCTTAAGTATATAGTATAGGGATATTTTAAGCTTTTGCTTTTTATAACTAACTTAGTTATTTATTAATTAAAGCCTTTATTAAGTAAGTAGGGGGTTACTCTTTAAAGGTTATATAGAAAGTATATAACTACTTATCCGCTATAAACTATAGGCGATAAGGCTACGCTAGTGCTTTACTAAAAGTACTTTAATAAATCTTTTAGCTAAAGTCCTTACTAAGTAAGTAGGGGTATTAATTAAAAATAATAATTTAAAGTACTATTTAAAGATTATTTAAAAGGTATATAGCTACTTACCTACTATAGAATACAAATAACTATACTATACCAGCACTTTACTAAAAGTATATTAATAAATCTTTTAACTAGGGCCCTTACTAAGTAAGTAAGGGGACTATTTAAAGACTATTATTTTAGGTATTTATTTAAAGGTTATATAAAAAGTCTATAGAAACTTACTAAATACTTATTAATAAATCTCTTAGCTATAGCTTTTACTAAGTAGGTAAGGGGACTATTTAAAAATAATTATTTAAAATATTATTTAAAAATTATTTAAAAAGTATATAACTACTTATTTACTATAGATTATAAGTAATAAGGCTATATTAGTACTTTACTAAAAGTATATTAGTAAATTTCCTAGCTAACGTTACTAGCCTTTAGCTACTTATATATAAACTAGTATTTTAACTACTCCTACCCTAATTCGGCCTAGACTATAAATAACTAAGGAAGGAAGTATATTTACTATACTTATTTTTAGTAAGTAAAGAACTAAATAAAAAACGCTACTACTAGTACTTATATAGTAGTTTAGATTAGCTTTTGTTTATTTAGTTTTAATATATAAAGACCTAAACTTTTTACCTACTTCTTTCTTAAGTTACTATATTACCTATATATACTATACTTAAGTATAGTACTTTTTAAAAGGGTATATAGTACTAAACTAGGCCGTAATACTTAGTTTCTAAAAGGGATTAATAGAGGCTTATTAAGGCTTCTTTTTATTTAACTACTAACTTACTAACTATTCCCTATTAGTAATATAAGAATACTCTGTACTACTAAGTTACTACTATAGTTTATTTTTATTAAAAGTTTTAGAAATAGCTATACTCTATTAGCTAAGCTCTTTATAGGTCTTAGTAGCGCTATTTTAGTTTTAATAAGGACCTAGTAGTAGTTACTTAATATTTAGAGTTCTATAGTACTTTATAACTCAAATTTTAAACTTAACGCTTATTCTATATGTACTTTATTTATAATATACTTTTACTTTTATATCTAGCTTTAGACTTTTTAAATCTATACTATAATTCTTACTCTTACTTAACTTCTTTCTATACCCTCTTTATTTATTTACTACCCGCTATTATATATATAAATCTTATTCTAAACTAAACCTAACCTATAGTTATACTAAGTAAACTATAAGTTAGCTTTTTAATTTAAACTTAAAGTTTTAAAATAAATAGCTATTATAGTTAGTATAAAAGCTTTATATAAACGTCTAGGGCTAGTAGTTACTCCCCTAGTTTATTTAAGTTCTATAAAGTAAGTAGTACTAAAGTACTTAAGTTACTTAAGTTAAATTAACTTAGTAATAGTAAATTAACCTCTATTAAAAATAACTAAGTACTTCTACTTAATTAAAGTTAAACTTAACCCCTTATAGTAGGGTAGGCCCTTATTAAGGACTTTATAGAAATACAGTAGTAGTACCTCCCCTAGAAGGGGTTTACTATATTATTTTAATACTAACTATTTTAATAAAATAGTTTATAATAGTTTAGTTTTAACTCCTTTTTTTTATTTAAAGCGTTTCTCAACCCTATACTTTTAATTAAAATACTAAGGTCTATACTTACCCTAAGGACCTATAGAATAAATTATGAATAACTAAATAACTTCTAAAGGAATAGTAACTAAGTAGTAGTTAATTACTTAGGTTGTACGTTTTACTTAACTTTATAATACCTACTAGTAAAAGATAGTTTTTTAATAAAACGGGTCCTTTTTAAGTAAGTTTTTTAAAACTCGGAGTTTACTTATCCTTAAAAAGGTTTTGTATTTTTATAAAACTAGCCTTTATTTAAATAGTATTATTAACTACTTAACTTATGTATAAAGCAATAGTACTAAGTAGTTAGTATTTATTAAGTTTAATAAAGATATATTTACTTTACTATAGCCTTTTTATTTAAGTATAAAGCACTAAAAGGAGTAGTTATTAAGACTTAGCCCCCTATACTAGGTATAAAGGATACTATATAGACTTTTAAGGCTAAGTTACTTTTTTAAGTCTATATAGGTTCTAGTAGCTGTTTTATAGTACTAAAGCGCCTATAATATTAAAGTTAAGTAAATATAGCTAGGGTATATTTACCCTTATTAATAATAAAAAGGTAATTCTAGAAAAATTAAAGTTAAACTTAAACCCCCCTAGGGTAGAGTAGAATCCCTATTAATAACTTTATAGGGATATAAAGGTAAATTCCTAAGGGGAACAGAGGCACTAATTTATTATAGTATACTAAATAGTAAAATAGTTAATAATAACTTAGTTAATAATAATAGTATATAACCTAGAGTAGCTATAATACTTAACTTCTACCCTAACTCCCTAGAGTAAAAAACTAAGTACTATACCTTTTTTAAACTATAGTTTTATTAAAAGCTAAAATTACTTAAAGGAATATAATAATTAATATCTAAAACTATAAAGGTTACTTACTTACTTAGTTAGGGTACTTATTAGTATACTATATATTATTATAAAAAGATTATTCCTAAATAACTTATAAATACTAGTTATATTATACTACAGCTATAATATAGTAAAGGGTCCCTAAAGCCCTTAGTTTACCTAGTACTATATTTCTATAATACTAACTAAAGCCTAAAAGTCCTAGCTACTTAGCCCGTACTATAGTAACAGAGCTAAGTAGCTAAGGAACGTAATTAGTTATTTTATAATATAATTACTATAGCGTTCTTTATTATAACTAATTATTACTAATATATTAATAAGAGTTCTATAAATATCCATACTATTATAGTAGGACGTTGTTTTTAGTAGTAAATATTAAGTTAAGTTTAAAGCTTAAGTGAGTAGTATATACTATAGTTTAGAACTACGACTTACTATTATTTTTTAAAGTACTACAAAACTTAATATCTACTACTAACTATAAGGCCTAGTACTACTACCTAAGTCCCTAAATAGCTAATATTAATAGCTAGTATTATTTCCCTTATAACTCTTTTAAAGAGGTCTTAGCCTCTTTATAAAGCTCTTTAAGCCTATTTCTATAGTTTTTAGGTATAAAGATAAACCTAGTATTTTAAGTTTAGTAACCCGTTTAAGTAACAGGTCTCTCTAAAGTATAGTTCTAATAGACTTATATTTTTATAAAATAAAAGGCTTACTTTAAAATAATAATTAAAAAACTACTATATTAACATTTAATACCTAAAGCGTCTTAACTTTATAACTACACTACCTCTAAGAGTAATAGTACCTATACTTTAGTATATTTAATTACCCCCCCGGCCTATAAATAGTCCTTACTACCCACTTTATCTAGACTTTTACATAGCTTAGTAATAAATACCTTAGTTTAACTTTTTAACTTAAACTCTTTAATTAGCTTTTTAGTATATCTTTTTAACTTAACTTTCTAACTTCCCTAGCCCTTTATAAACTAAACTTTTATTAAGTCCTACCCGTTTCATACTAACCAACATATAATATATACTAACTTTATTTATAACTCAACTTAGTATAGTACTTAAAGTCACTTTAACTAAGTAACTTAATAACTTTAAATAATACTTTATTTTATTAACTTATATTCTAGCTTAATAATATAGTAGACTCTATAAGTTACAATACCTACTACTACTTCCCTCGCATAACTATAAAACACTATTCTATAAAGTTTTTATAAAGTTTTTTATAAAAAACTAATATTTTTTTACTATTAACTCGGGTTTATAAATTTACTATAGTAGATATAAAGGGTATACTCCTCCGTTACTTAACTACAGCACCTTTATTCTAAAAACTTAGGGAGTATATTACCTTAATAAAAACCCTAAAAATCCCCTCTCACTACTAAAAATCGCAGCTTAACAAAACACTCTTACTAACTATAGAACTAGTCTTCTTTATAAAGTTAAAAGTAATACTTAAACACTACTACTCTATTCTTAGCTTAGCCCTATAGCTCCCTTTTAAAGCAGTATTATTACTTTAACTTATACTTTATAATACTACTTTATTCTAAAAACCTATAAATACATTATCTCTATATTTTAATAACTATAATACTTAAAACACTACTTATACTATCTCTTTCTAACCCAATATAAAAGTTACTTACTCTAAATTTTTAACTATTTAGTATCTATTATTAAAATTTCTATATTTTAATAACTATAATACCTAAAACACTATTTATACTATCTTTTTCTAATTTAATATAAAAGTTACTTACTCTAAAGCTTTAGCTATTTAGTATCTAATATTAAAATTTTTACTTTTATTACTTTTTTAGAAGAGCATAAACTCCTTTATAGAGTCTATTTAGCTAAACTACTAGGGCATAAGGCCCTAAAGCCCTATTAAGTATCTTTAGTTTAGTAGTCTACTTAAGTAGCCTCCTCTATAAAGAACAACTACTACTATAAACTCCTTTAAACTAAAGCTACTAAGGCTTTAAAAAATTACTAAAAAGATACTATATAATACTTTAAAAAATAAAGGACTAATATATATATTACTATAGTATATACCCCACTAGTAGCTACTATAGTACCTATAGTAGGGGGATTTAGGTCTTAGTACTACTATTTAAGCGTTTCCTTTCCCTTTTTATAAACCTCTTAATACTTTTTTAAATTAAAATCCATTATACTTAATTTTTCCCTAATTTTTTATTTCCCAAAAAATAAATTTATATAAAAAAATAAAAAAATTAACTTATAACTACTAAAACCTTAAAAGTTTTTATACCTATTCTATATAACCTAGGTTACTTAAAAGTAAGTTTTCTGTACTTAAGGGTAAGTTTAAGAGCCACTTTAGAGTAAGTTTCCTATACTTAAGGATAGGTTTCCTATACTTAAGAGTAAGTTTAAAAGCTATTAAATAACTATTAGTAAGTACTTACCTAAGTATAAGTAGCACTTTAGGGTAAGTTTAAAAGCTACTTTAGAGTAAGTTTCCTATACTTAAGGGTAAGTTTAAGAGCTACTTTAAAGTAAGTTTTTTATACTTAAGAGTAGGTTTCCCGTACTTAAAAGTAAGTTTAAGGGCTACTAAATAGCTATTAATAAGTACTTGCTTAAGTATAAGCGGCACTTTAGAGTAAGTTTAAAAGCTACTTTAAGGTAAGTTTTCTGTACTTAAGAGTAAGTTTATAAGCTACTTTAGAGTAAGTTTCCTATACTTAAGGGTAGGTTTCCCGCACTTAAGAGTAAGTTTAAAAGCTACTTTAGGGTAAGTTTAAAAGCCACTAAATAGCTGTTAGTAAGTACTTACTTAGGTATAAGTAGTACTTTAGGGTAAGTTTAAAAGCTACTTTAGGGTAAGTTTCCTATACTTAAGGGTAAGTTTCTTATATTTAAAAGTAAGTTTAAAAGCTACTTAAGAGTAGGTTTTCCGTACTTAAGAGTAAGTTTCCTATACTTAAGGGTAAGTTTAAAAGCTACTTAAGAATAGGTTTTCTATACTTAAGAGTAAGTTTAAAAGCCACTTTAGGGTAGGTTTCCCGTACTTAAGGGTAAACTTTTTATACTTAAGGGTAGGTTTAAAAGCTACTATACAGCCCTTAGTAAGTACTTACCCCGGGTAAATACAGTACTTTAGAATAAAATTAAAAACTACTTAAGGGTAGTTTTTTTATTAAATTAAGTTTTAAGTAATATTACTACTATTTTAGAGTAGGTTTTTCCTTAAATTAAAACTTTATTAACTTAATTACTACTTTAGAGTAGGTTTCTTACTAAATTAAAACTTAGTTAGTTTAACTACTACTTAAGGGTAGGTTTTCTGTTAAAAAGTTACTTAAGAGTAGGTTTTCTATTAAAAAGTAACTTAAGGGATGTTTTCCGTTAAATTAAAACTCGGCCGTAAGTCTATTTTAGCTATTACTTAAGGGTAAGTTTCGCGTTAAAGCAATATATATTACTAATAACCTAAATATTTAAGTAGAGCTTTTAAACTAAGTTAATACTTAAAGTACTACTAGCGTAGCTTATAGTTTCTATTTTAATAAATACTTACTAAGTCTATTAAGTACTAGGGGCTTAGTAACTACTTAGTAGAGATTTACTATATATAATAACGCCTACTAGTTATATAACTTACTTAACTAGAGCTTAAAGGTAGTAAAATAGCCTTACTAGTATAGCTAGGCTATTTAAGTTCCTTTATTCCTTAACTTAATACTTTTAATTCTATAACTACTTACTTTAAAGCTCTTTTATATTTATTTTTCCTTTATACCTCTATACGCGTTTTTATAACTTAAAGTTACTAAGCTTACTAAGTATTACTAACTATATTAGTGTTTACTAAGTAACGTTATATAAGGTATTTACTAGTCTTTATACTATTTTAACCCATAGGCCGCCCTTATCTACTCTATACTATACTCGCTAATACGTCGCGTATTTACTATAGTTTTTTCTATTATTATACTCTACTATTCTTTTAGCTAACTTTAACGTACCTACCTTTACTCCTAAGCCCCCACCCTCTTATTACCACCCTTATAGTAATAAACCTTTATTTATAATATTACTAATTCTAATTTCACCTAGTAAAAATAAAGAAACTACTTAAAGTTCTTTACTCTAACCTACCCTCTACTTACTTACCTAACTATACTTATAACTACTAGTACTTAACTATTTCTTCCTTAATAAAATAATATATAATAAGTCTAATTAGCCTTCTTCTCCCTAATACCTTCTTTCCCCTAGTAATTATACTAACTATACTTACTTTACCGCTAAACTAGTAGCTACAACTTCTTTTAAAATATCTAGTATTTTACTTAATAATATCTTTAATAACTATTTATTTATACTTAATAATAAGTTTAAGGAACAGCCTAATAAATCCCCCCTTTACTTAAAATACGTTCTTATACTGTATTATAATAACTAATTAATTTATATTATAACTAAGAGTAATAATAATATATACTCTATTTATATAGCTAAAAGTATTAAGTATACAGTAGTTAGTAATATTTCTTTTTTAACCTACTCTAAACTTCTACTAACTACCCTTAAATCCCTTATACTCTTTATAAACCCATCTATACCTACTAAACCTTTATTAAGTACTTTACTATAAAGGTTTATATTTATAATATAAAGTAGTAAGAGCTATAATAGTTTTAATATACTTTATAAAAAATTAAGTCCTATATTAAAGTTATTTTTTAGTAGTTTACTAATCCTAATTCTAATATTAGTAACTTAAGAATAAAAAAAATAAGGGATAAAAAGAATAAAAAAGAAAAAAAGCTATAAGAAAAGAGTAATATCCTTTTATAAAAGCACATTGCTCTGTGTAATACTGTAGTAGTAACTACTATAATATTTATAAACTACTAGTATCTAACTAACTAGTTGTTTAATAACTAATATATTTACCCTAGGTCTACAGCCCGTTTAATAGTACTAAAGCTAAGAGGTCTATAAAAGAAGCTATAGCGTTTTCTTAGTTTATCTCTACTATACTAGTATACTAGTATAAAGTCGGAGCTACTAAAGAGCTAGTACAACTACTTAATTTATTTACTATAGATAATTTTAATAAAACGTAAATTACTAATAATAATCCTTACTTTACTATACTCCCCTCTAGTTATATAGTAAAACGGGTAGATATAATTAAGTAGGCCTTTAGACTTAAAAAACGTAATTAACCTAGTCTAAATATTTATAAAACCTAGTTTAACTAAAGTTTACTAAAGTATTATAAAAGTAAACTAAAGGTAGTTAGTATAATACTAAGGACTAGTAAAAAAGACTTAAACTTAAAGGATCCCTTATTAAAAAGTAGTAATAATAAGCTAGTTCTTAAGGGAAAAGAAGTTAAGGGCACTAAAAAGGGAGAAAGAGGAGAAGAAAAAAAAGCTAAAAAGAATAGTAATAGAAATAGTAATAATAATAATAAAAATAAAAGTAGTAGTAGTAATAACTTAAACTAAATAGTATATAATAAACTATTCCCTAAACTATACTTACTATACTTATTTCCTATAGTCCTTTATTATAACTCTAGCTTTTACTCTACTATATAGATAAAATACTTAAAAATATTAAACCTTTTCCCTTTTTACTCTTTAAATAGTATTTAACTCTATAATATTTTAATACTAGTATAATTTAAAACTCTATTTAACTTATACTTATATAACTATTAGTAGTTAACTTATAGTTTTATAATACCCTAAACCCTACCCGTTTCTTTACTTATAAGTCTACTATAAATAATAGGCCTATTATAGTAAAGCCTTCTATTCTATATACAAAGTAGTAAAAGTAAGTAGCTCTAAGAACCTACTAAGTTAATTACTAATTATATATATTCTAAAGCCTAATATACTACTAGTTAAAGATACATAAAAGTATATAAAGTATACCCTTACCCTTATAACTTATTAGTTTTTAAAATACCACTAAAAGCAGACTAAGTTACACAACGCACAACT
Organism: Colletotrichum musae; assembly: GCA_027406025.1. NCBI lineage: Eukaryota > Fungi > Ascomycota > Sordariomycetes > Glomerellales > Glomerellaceae > Colletotrichum > Colletotrichum musae. The sequence goes on along the minus strand of JANVYC010000005.1, from coordinate 5,999,191 downwards.
CTTAACTACTATAGCATAAAAGCGCGCTCTAGGCCGGCCTACCTAGCCCAGAACTATATAGCAAACTACAGCAGCCTCTACCTACCGCTATAGTATAAAAGTAAAAAGCGCACCCTAAACTAGCCTACTTAGTATCTAAAGCTACTTAGTACTTTATAGTAACCTACCTCTCCCTAGGGCCCACTTTAGTAAATATATTTAGTATTACTAACTAAGTTATAGTTAATACTTTACTTACTTAGGTTTTTCTACTAAATAACTTTATCTACTTAACTTATAACTTTATTTACTAAAGCGTCCCTTAGTAGTAAAAGAATTATAGTATATAAACTAAAAATAAGTAACTAACTAACTAAAGCGCTACTCTATACTAGTTACTATACTTACTTAACTTATATAAACTAATACAGAGTTTTTAAGTATTAAAAAGAGTTACTATACTAAATAAGTACTTTTAACTCTAAACCTAGTATTCCCTAAAAAAGCTATTACTTTAATTAGTTTAATATAAAAGCCTAAATTACCTATAAATAAAGCACTACTAACTATTTAGCTTAAGTAAGTCCTACTCTTTATAAGCCTTCTTTAATCCTAAATATTACTCATTTAAGTATAAACCTAATATTAATAAACTTTATAAAAGAGTCTAAACTACTCTTATAAAATATAATACTAAGTTTAAAACTATACTAAGGTTTAATTTAATAACTAGGCCTTAATAGTACTAGCCTATACATAAATAACTACAGTTCCTTAAAGTTTAGTAAAAGTTAAAACCGCTTTTCTAAACTTAAACCCCCCTAGAAAAGAGTAAGTTAGGGGATAAAAAACTTAACCTTAGTACCCTTACGCCTCTCTATAGTACAAAACTAAAAGTAAAGGAGGAAGGGTACTAATAACTAAGTAAGTAAGTTCTTCTTTAGTACTTTAACTATTTAGCATCTACTACTAGTTTTTTTACTACTATTACTTTAAAAAGCCTATTTAACTAAACCACAGTTTATCTAAGTATTCCTAGTTTAAAAGTCTACTTAAACGGCTCCCTTTATAAAAAATAACTCTTACTATAAACCCCCTTAAACCAAAGCTACTAAGGCCTTAAAAAATCGCTAGAGAAACACTATATAAAGGTTTTAAAAATATAAAATATTTATTTTATTTATACTATATATTTCTATACTATATAAAGCTTTTAATACTTAAAAAAAACGTTATTAAAAATAAGTTTAGTAGTCTACTAGTAAGGAGATTATGCTAAAGTAACGTTAAAAGTATATTTATAAAAAGTTTTATTTTATTTATACTACATATTTCTATACTATATAAAACTTTAAGTACTTAAAAAAGATATTATTAAAAATAAGTTTAGTAGTTTACTAGTGAGTAGTTTGTACTAAAGTAACGTAGTTAGTAAGTTTATAAAGAGTTTTAATATTTATAAAGCCTTTAGAGCCGGGCGCTATAGTACAGGACCTAGTAGTTAACTAAGTCTTAATTAAGTTATTACTTTTTTAGTAGTAAAGTCTAGCCCCTACTATATTTAATTAATACTTATATATTAATAAAATAACCTGTATTTATATATACTATTGCAGTAGAATACTACTAAAGTAGTAGTTATTAAGTTAAGCTTTATACTTATATAAAATAGTATAAAACTAAAAGAGCGGGTCTTAATAGTTTAGTAATATCTTACTTACCTAATATCTACTACTACGTACTTACTTAAGTACTACTACCTAGGTTTTCTATTACTAAAGAAAACTAAACCCTAAGGTTTTAGCTATTTAGTATCTACTCTTAAGTATTTTTCCCCTCTAACTTTTTTAAATTAATATAAGGCCTTTTTATAAAGTACTTTAGAGTAGCTTATAGAATCCTAAAGCCCTATAAACCTACTTAGTATCCCTAAGTTAGTAGTCTACTATAGTAGCCTCCTTTAAAAGGAGTAACTACTACTATAATTTCCCTTAAACTAAAACTATAAAAGCCTTAAAAAATCACTAAGAATACATAATATAGTAATCTAAATAATATAAAATAATTTTTACTATATTACTATAGTAGTATACCCACTAAGTACTACTAAAGTAGTTTTATTAAAAAGTTAGTTATAGTAGAACTACTTCCTCTTTAATAGCCTACTAACGGTTTTTAGTACTAGAATCTACTATACTAGATTCTCTTTTAATTTTTTATTTCCTAAAAAAAAAATTTATATAAAAAAATAAAAAAATTAACTTATAACTATTAAAACCTTAAAAGTTCTTATACCTATTTTTAACTAAGGATATAAAAGTCCTTAGTACTTAATAATAAATAAATATAGTAACTTACTTTACTAACTACTAAATATTGCAGTCCTAACTACCCTTTTAAACTCTCTTTAGTATACCCTAAGGACTTTAAAGTAAAGATTAATAAAGTTATTATAACTTTTAATATATTAGTTTCCTTCTATACTCTTTTAAGTAGTTAAATTTAAAAAGTATATTACTATTAGCGTCCCCGTTTTAAATATAGAGTTACCCTTAACTATAAGTACTAGGTAACGTTAGTATATAGTAGTACTAAATAGCTAACTACTTACTATACTTTATACTACTTAATTAAAGCGTAGGGGGCCCTAGTACTACTAATTAAGTAAGTTATAAAGTATAGTTTTTACTTTTAAAGGCTATTTATACTAAAAACTATAGTACAGACTTACTATAGCTATAGCGGCTTAGTTAGGGTTTGTAATATACTTACTAAGCTACTCCCTATACTTTATTCTATTAATTAAACTTACTAACTTAGTATAATAACTTAGTTACTTAGTAAACTTAAAGTTCTTTACTATAAACGTTATTCCTTAAGTTTATTTTCTTAGTCTTTTACTTTAAAATATAGTATAATTTGTTCTATAGTAGCTATAAGTGTACTTATAGTATATTACTATAGTAACTAATATAAGTAAATTTAGGTTTTAGTACTACTATTTAAGTATTTACTTCCTTTCTTTATATACCTACTAACGCCTTTTTAAGTTAAAATTTATAGTACTTAATTTTTCCTTAATTTTTTATTTTTTAAAAAATAAATTTATATAAAAAAATAAAAAAATTAATTTATAACATTTTTTTAAAAATAATAAAAAAACTAAGCTCTATAGTAGTAAGGGAAACTTACTAAGAGTAAAATAAAGTATAAAAGATACCTAAGTACTTACTATAGCGGCTCTAGACCACTCTTAATAGTATAGTATAGGTTTAAAGTTTACTTTAGGGTAGGTTTAGTAGACTTAGTAATATAAAAGTAAAGTTTAGGGGTTTAGCTAAGTATCTTAAGTAAAAAGTAGTTAGTAGATACTAGCCAAGTAGTATAGAGTAAAAAAGGGTATAAAATATACTTAGGTACTTACTACAGTAACTCTAGACTCTCCTTAATAGCATAGTATAGGTTTAAAGTTTACTTTAAAGTAGGTTTAGTAGACTTAATAATATAAAAGTAGAGTTTAGGGGTTTAGTTAGGTATCTTAAGTAGGGGGTAGTTAGTAAACGCTAGTCGAGTAGTATAAAGTAAAAAAGGGCGTAAAATATACTTAAGTACTTACTATAGCAGCTCTAGACTCTTTTTAAATAGTATAGTATAGGTTTAAAGTTTACTTTAGAGTAGATTTTATAGACTTAATAAAAAAAAGAATAAAACTAATAAATTTATTAATATATATAATATATAACTAGGGTTATAACTAGTTATTTAATATTATTAATAAAACGTAGTTAAAATTATATAAGTTTTAATATTAGTTATTCTAAGGCTTATAACTAATAAGGGTTAATAAAAAAGTAGTTTTATTTTTTTATTTTATTTTAGTAAAGTAAAAATTAAAAACTATAAATATAACTTTAAATAAATATAAATAGTTAAGTAAAAAATATTACTTTATTATAATATATTTAGGGTTTTTAAAAAGGTATTTAAAAATTAATTTTAAATTTTAATTAAATAAATACTTATTAACTATTTACTAAGGATTTTTTTATTTATTATTAATTAATATACTATTATAAAGTAAGTATAACTTTAATAATATACTTTTAAATACTTTTTTAGTATAGAGTATTAATTAACTAACTACTTTTTAAACTTACTTTTAAGTACTATTTTTAGTATAAATACTAACTACTCCCTAAACTTACTCTAAAGTAGCAGGTATAAAACTTATTCTAAAGTACTTAAACTTACTTTTAAATACTATTCTAACTTAAAGTAAATACTTACTAACTACTCTATAAACTTACTCTAAAGTAGTAAGTATAAAACTTACCTTAAAGTACCTAAACTTACTCTTAAATACTATCCTAACTTAAAGTAAGTACTTATTAACTACTCCCTAAACTTACTCTAAAGTACCTAAACTTACTCTTAAATACTATCCCAGCCTAGAATAAGTACTTACTAACTACTCCTTAAACTTACCCTAAAGTACCTAAACTTACCCTTAAGTACTATCCTAACTTAGAGCAAGTACTTACTAACTACTTACTAAACTTACTCTAAAGTAATAACTAAAAAACTTACTTTAAAGTACCTTTTTAGTATAAAGTAAGTACTTACTAACTACTTACTAACAGAGTTAGTATAAATCTATTACCTACTAAGAATTACTAGGATTTTTACCCTAAGTAGTACTTAAATACTCTCTATATAGCCTATAGGCACGTAAAAACTACTCTAAAAAGTTTCTTATTTCTACTATAAAAATAAAGTTAAAGTATAGACTTTTTTAGTAGTTTAGTAAGTATAAGTTAATTTTTTTATTTTACTATACTAATTTTTTTTTTAAAAAATAAAAAATTAAATAAAAATACTATATAATAGAATTTTATTAAAAAAAGTATTAAAAAGTCTATAAAAAGGGGCAATAACAACTACTATAAAGTAACTATAAAAGCCCTAACCTACTAAAAAAAAGCCACTAAGAAAAATAACAGCACTAACTACACTAGTACTCTAACTAACTATACCTATATAGTAAAGGGACTAGAGTAATAGTATAAGTATTTACAGGGGTATTAAAACCCTACTAAAAGTATATTAACTCTACTCCTTAGTAAATAAAGGGAGTAGTTTAGAACTATAATAAACGTCCTATATTATTTAAATAATAGTATAAACCTATTATAGTAGTTTTATAAACCTTAGTAGTTTTAGTTTAATAGTATAGTTAGTTATTATTACTCCCTATAAAAAAAACTACTAAAGTAAACTACTAAACTAAAGTTAATAAAAAAGGATCTTAAGCCCCATACTTTTAATACCTAACTAATAAACTTTATAAACAACTAACTACTAACTAACTATATACTAAGTAATAAGGGATAAACTCCTAGCTATAGATACTAAATAGCTAAAGCACTAGGGTAAGTCTCTCCTTTTAAGTATATTAATTACTAAACTCTCCCCTAAGGGGGTTTAAAGTAACTAAAAGTACAGTAGTAAAGTAGAATAAATTAGTTTTAAACTTTATAAATACTATAGTCTAAACTAATAGCGCTTTAATATAAACTTTAGTAATAGTATAACTTAACTTTATTAAGTACTACTTATAGTTCTAAATACCCTTTTTAAGTAAACAATAGCTTACTAAATAGTTCTACTAATAATTATAAATAACTTTAAAAAAAATAAAATAAATAAAAATATCTAGCATTAAGTAACTAACTAACTTAGTAAAAGAATTTAAACTATTATAGCCCTTAAGACTAAGAATAACACTAACTTAATATAGTTTAGTATACTTATTTAAAGTATACCCTTCCTAATAAGTTAGTATACTCTACCTATAAAGAATACTAACAACTTAAATAGGTCCTTTATTTTAAAAAAAATAAAAAATATAAACAACTATACTTTAAAAACTTAAATAACTATAGTATACTAATAAAAAAAACTTTAACCTAAATCCTTATTTTTAAACTTAGTTAGTTTATATACCTATTAATAAGTTATTTAAAACACTTATAAGTAAAACAAGCCTAAAAAGAATAGAAGTAATTAACTCCTAACTACTAAGCACAACTAATTAATAAAGGTATTTACTAAAAATATTTTTACTAACTAAAAGGGCCGTTAAAGTATAGAAGTACCAGTAGGGAGCCCTTTATAGCAACAATAATACCATTTCTAGCAAGGAATCTTAGTTCCGTACAGCAGCTATACTCTATAGTTAAGGCACTAATAAAATAAATAAGTAATACTACTATAAAAGTAAGTAATACTACTTAAGTAGCCTACTATTCTTACTTAAATATACTAAAGCGTTATAGTACTTAGTAGAATCTAACTCACTTACTAGTAACAGTAGTATAGACCTAGAACGCATATAGCACTTTTAAGTATAGCTCTTAAGCCTATAATCCCAGCTTTAAGTTACTACTTAAATAACTACTTTAAAGCTTAAGTTAGTAATAGTACCTACTAATTAAATACTTTATAATAAAAAAAAAAAAATTAAAAAAGATACTTTAGTAGTAACTTTATTATAAAGTAATTAAAGCTCTTTTTTAGAATCCGTATTACCTATACCTATAGGTTAGTACTAGAGTTATAAAAGTAATACTTACTTTCTAACGGACCCTAGCTACTTATAGCTAGGGGCTCCCCCACCTAAAAAGCAGCCTTAGTTTAATAAGTAATAGTTAAGTTATAGTATAATAACTAAGTAAGGGAAATACTCTACTCTAGTGTACTAATACAGAGAAATAGTTCCTAAATCTTACCTATAACTAATACTTATAAGTTAATCTTATAGACTCTTTATATATTTAAAAAAATACTTTATTCTAATATACTTAAGTAAAAAAGTAGTTTTTAAATTTTAATTATATACATTATATTTTAATAACTCTATCTAAGTTTACTAGTACAAGTTAAATAAAACTTAAAAACTACTTTAAGTAAAAAGTAAGTACTTTTTAAAGTTAAATACTATTTTATAAGTTTAAATTTATTATAAATAGTATAAACTACTATAACTAGTTTTTTAAGTTATAGAATAATAACTACTAAAAAGTAACTAGGCCTTACTCTAGTAGTAATAACACACCTCTTTAATAAAGCCTAAGTATATAAGTAATAATTAATTCTATAGGCTTTAGTCTCCTTTACTTAAACTATTTATAAACTTTACTTTATTACTTAGTTACTAGCCTTAGCCTTAACTAAAATAAATAATATTATAAGGGGTTTTTTAACCCCTTCTACGTCTTCTTTTTAGTAATTATAACCCTTACTAACTACTATAGCTACTACTTTTAACTTTAGTAAAGCTTTTCTAGGTTATTAAACTAGTACTAAAGTTATAGACTATAATAGGCTTTTTACCTATATTACTAACTTAATTACTAGTAATAGTAGGGCTTTGTAGTTTAATAGTAAGGGTAAGGGACTACTAGTTAATATATATAGTATTACAGGACCTTATAGTAAGTTATAAGGGCCTAAACCCTTTTAAGTTAAATATTATAGTTTAAGTACTAAAGGTCCGTACTAACTAAAAAAAGGAACTTTTATTACTAATAAAACTTTAAAGGGGTTAAGTAGTTAGGTAAAATATTAAATAGGTACTATAGGGGAATAACTATTTAGTTACTTAGTTTATTAATTAGTTTTTATATACATTCTAGATTTTAACTTAGAACTAAATCTAAACTACTAAAATACTAAATCTTTATTTAGTTTAAAATAGAGATATATTAATAAAATACTATATAACTCTCTATATATAAAATAAAAGTAGTACTTATCTAGGTTATTATTTAGTAAGTATAGTATATTAAGTAATAAGCTATTATCTTCTATACCCTATTATCTTTAGTAGTCCCTCTAGGTAGGAGGCCACTATATAAATAATTTTAAACTTAATACTAAAAAGAGATACTTTTATTACTATAAAACACTTATATTAAGTTATATTAGTAATTTTAAAATACTTTTTTAACTTAGTTAACCTTTTAAATAGGCCCTATATGTTTTTTTTTTAGTAACTATACTTACTAGTACTAAAGATTAAGCTAGCCTAGAATTAAGTAGTTTATATTTACTTAGAATATAGTCTTTTATAGTACTCTACTTAGGTCTATAGGTTAATATATATATTATAATAGGGCTTTTTATAAAGATATTTAAAAGTAGGATACACTTAGTAATAAAAGAAGTAAGAGTCTTAAACCTCCTAAGTATTATTATTTATAAAAGTATTTACTAAGAATGTTTTTATTTACTAAGGACTAGTTTAGCGGGTAGTACTTTAGGCTAGGGGTTTTAAGTATTAATCTAGGGATTTTAACTAAACTTTTTAATTTTAGTTTTTTTTTACTACTTAGTTAAGAGATAATTTATATAGTAATATAACTAACTATAGAGATATTAGTATAGTACCTTAAATAAACTTATTCTATTCTTTAAATTAAATAGTAAAACACTACTATTCTTATACTATAGCTTAGTATTTAGAAGTACTACTTATTATATACTTAATAGGCGGTCTAGGTAGTATACTAGCCGATAACTAAACCCGCAGGAGGGTAACACCTATACTAGAATAGAACCTAGGAGTAATCCCAGGTAGGCTTTATAGTAGTTAGCTTTAGTACTATTTTAGTTTACTTTAGTATTACTATTAATATTTTATAGGCCGGCTTTAGAGTAAATAATTAAGTATAGGGTTTTTACTTTAGTAAAAACTTACTACTAAGCCTTACTACCTATATAGTTCTTTTTTTAACCCCTTTATTTTATAGTATTTCTTTAATAAACCGGTCCTTAACTAGACGTAGAGTTCTTTATAACACTCTAGCCTTATTTACTTAAGGTTAGTTAATAGTAAGAAGTGAAATTTATAACTTATCTACTTATTAACCCGTTTTTTTTATAATAACTTAATACTAATTAATAAGTTAGGCTTTAGTTTTATAAGTTTATTTAATAAAATACTTTAACTTTATACCTTTTTAATTTAAAATTAAAGATTCCTAGGCTTTTTTTAACTTTTTAAGTCTTTTATAAGGGTTAGCTTAAGTTAGGCCTATAAGGGCTTTTAGTAGTATACTTTACCGTTTTTTAGACTCTATCCCAGTTTAATATTTATTAGTCCTTATAGCTAAAGTAGCTTTATAAAATAGTTTTACTATTATACGCCTTTAGTACCTATAGTATAATATTTAACTAGAGTTTACTTTAAATATTTAGTACTTATTTATTTATATAGTACTAAAGCTACTTATAATCTTTATAGTATAGCTAAGGAACTTAATTAAGTTAGACCTAGCTACCTACTATATAATTAATAACTACTTTTATATATACCCTAACTTTTTATATCTTTACTTTATTTTAGTAGAGTAGCTTTTTTTTTATTTATTTAAGTTTATATAGCTAGGCCTTGTTTAGTTAGTAGGGTTTATTATAGTGTATTAGTTTAAAATACTTTTTAATATTGTGCTTTAAACGCTGTTTTAAAGCCCTTTACCTTTAGCTTTTAGGGTTTAAATATAAGTTATAGCGGGGAGTAATAGTATACTTTTTATACCCCCTTTACCTTTAGGTTCTAGGTTTTTAATATAAGTTATAGAAGGTAAAACTAACTAAGTTAGTAGACTTAGTATAGTTAGTTATAAAGGGGCCCTACTTTAAGGTAAGGAAGTAAGTGGTTTATTTCTATAATACTTTTTAACTTAGGTTAAGTTAAAGCTTTATTAGTATAGCTTTAACTTAGCCCTAGCTACCTAGAGTTTTAGGGATAAACTATTTAGTACCTTCCCTTAGAAGAGAGTTCTTCTATATAGTCTAGATAACTTATAACTATAAAGTATAGTAGTTAGTTATACTAGTAAGTTTAGTATAATTAGTTTTAGAGGTTCTATACTTTTAAGTAAGATACTAAATAGCTTCTACTTAGGACTCTAGGTAGTATAAGTTAGGTAGAGGTTCTATACTCTAAAGTAAAGTATTAAATAACCTTTACTTATAGTTTTAGGTAGTTTAGGTTAAGTAGAATATCTGTACTCTTTAAAAAGTAAAAAACTCCTACTTAACTTAAGTAACCTAGGGTCCTAGAAAAGGACTATTTAGCACTCTACTTTAAGGTACTAATCTTTTTTATAGCCTAAACTACTTAGGACCCTATACTCTTAAGTAAAATACTATATAGCTTCTACTTAGGACCCTAAGTAGTATAGGTTAAGTAGAGGTTCTATATTCTAAAGTAAGATACTAAATAACCTTTACCTATAGCTTTAAATAGTTTAAATTAAATAGGATCTCTATACTTTTTAAAGAGTAAAGAACTCTTACTTAACCTAAGTAACTTAGGGTTCTAGGGAAGGGTTTTTTAGTACCCTACCTTAGGGTACTAATCTTCTCTACAGCCTAGGCTACCTAGGACCTAAGGACCTAAAGGGTTAAATATATTAGTAGGTTTAGTATAATTAACTATAGGGGGTTCTTTTTATACTCTTAAGTAAAAGGCTAAGTTACTTATACTTACGGCTCTAAGTAACTTAAGTTAAGTAAAAGATCCCTACTTAGTACTTTTTTTTAGAGTATAGGTTTTAAGATACTTTATAGTAGTAGCGGGCCGTTCTAGTTTAAATAAGTTAAGCTATTATACTAGTTAGTTTAATAAAAGACTATTAAGTTAGGGACTTATATTAACTTACTCCCTTAAGTACTAAGGGATAGTTATTTACGTTACTTTACTATTTAGTTCTATTTAGAGCTAGTTTTAAGTACTACTTTACCCTAAGGTTCTTTTTTTAAATATAAACTATACTAGCTTACTTAGACCTACTTATTTAAATATAAGTACTTAAAGTATTAACTTACTAGTAAGTAGTAGGTTTTACTACCCGTTTTTACTAACTAGTTAAGTAGGGGACTATTAGTTAACTAGCTTTTACTAACTAGTTCTTTTAAGTACTTAGGTATAGTAGTTTATGTTATATTACTACTTCTATTTAGTAGCTCTAGGCTACTATACTAAGTCGTTTTAAAGTTTTTTTTTTATTAGTGCCCTAGATTAACTTATTAAGCCTATTAGTATTAACTAACTTATTATATTAACTAGTAAGTAAAAGTAGAACTTAAATAAAGCTTTTTACTAATTAGTTATTTATTCGTTAGTTTTTAAGTAGAGTATAGATCTTTACTTTAGTTTTTTACTACTTAACTTATTATACTTACTTTTTTCCCTATTACTACTTAACTTATTCTATTTCTTTATAAAGGCCTTACTTTTTTTCTATATATATATAGGAATAGAAGGATAGATAGTTAGTCTAGTCTAGCTTAGCTTTTTAGCTAGTGTGCTACCTGGTCCTTTACCCGGCTTACTAGCTCGTCCCCCGACCCGCCTAGTCCCCGTACACAAGCTACTATAGAGCCCTATCCCCCTTATTGCGCCAGCCCGCCGCGCTAGTTACCTTACTAAGGGGTACTTATAGTTAAGTACTTACCCTTATTCGTTTAGTTATTTATTATTATTACTATAAAGTAGTACTAAAACTAGTTCTTCTACTTATTACTAGTACTAACTTAATTTAATTAAAGGCTACTAAAAAAAGTAATTTAATACTTTTTTCTACTATAGAATATATAAATAAAGTTACTTATAAAGTCCCTTTTTTAGTTAAATAGTTATAGCTTAATTTTTTATAAATTCTTAGTTTTTTTATTTTTAAATAAAATTAGTATTAAGTAAATAAAGGGTCCTTTAGGTTATTAGAAGTGTATAAGGGTATTTTTAAGGGTATCTGTAGATATATAGGGGTTGCTTGGAAGTAGAATACTATTAGAAGTTAAACTATTACTAATAGCTATATTTTTTAGTTTAACTTAAACTTTTAAATTCTTAGTATTAATTTTAATAGCAAGGGTTTTTTTATAAATTAGTAGAATTTAATTTATTATTAATAGTATATTAAACTTATTATAGTTAATTAGGGATTATAATAGTACTAAAGGATTTATAGCTACTAACTAAACTTAATTTTGAAATTTTTAGTACTAAGGTATAGAAAAGTAATTCTTTATTAATTAGTAAAGAATATTCTATTACTAAGTATAAACTAATTTAAATATAGTTAATTATAAATTAAATCTTTATTATTTAAACTTATTAACTATATCCCCTTACTTTTATATATTTACTATTTTTATATACTATTCTTAGTATTTATAAAGCAGACTTAAACTATTAGTTATTACTATTAATATAAACAGAAAAGAACCCTTTATTAATAAGCAAAAGAAATACTATTACTAATTATAAACTAATTTAAATATAGCTAATTATAGGTTAAATCTTTATTATTTAGATTTGTTAACTATATCCCCTTACTTTTATATATTTACTATCTTATCTACTATTCTTAGTATTTACTAAATAGACTTAAACTATTAGTTATTATTATTAATTTAAACTAAGAAGAATCCTTTATTAGTAAGTAAAAGGAATACTATTATTAATTATGAATTAACTTAAATATAATTAATTATAAGTTAAATTTCTATTATTTAAACTTATTTACTAAATTTATTAGAAGTATAAGTTTAAGGCTAGATTTAGGTTAACTTAAGTATATACGTTCTTTATTTAATACCTATTTATAATAGTAAATAAATAGTTTGACTTTAACCCTAAGACGCGGATCTAAGTTAAGTAGTATATTCCTACCCTAACGAACCTAAAACAACACAATGCAGTATATAATATCCTAAACTTAATATCACTTCTAGATATTCTAGCCTATTAATATTAAAGTAGTCCTAGAAACTATAACTACTAATAGTACTACTTTTCTATTATTACTACTAACTTTAGTAGGAATAAACGTATATAATTTTATACTAAAAGGATAGATTAAATAAAAGCCCGTTCTACTAGTATATTACTATATAGTACTATTAATATTAAATAAATCGCGTAGTACGTACTATTTTATTAAGGGCTTAGTAGGTAGCGTTTTATTAACCTTAATTATAATTATAGTAAAAGCTATAACGGTATACCTATATTTAAACAACAGCGTTATAACCTTATAAAAAGGTTCCTACGGATAGAACCTCCTTATATAGAGTTACGTTATATAGTAAACTAGCCCCTAGGACTAATTCCTAGTAGGCAGTATAGGATATAGTTTTACTAAGTATAGGGCCTTTTAAGTTAAAACTTAATATAGAACTCTAACTAGGACTTAAGCTAAGTAGTACTAAATATATTAAAATAAACCTTTACTTATATAGACCTTTAGTTAGATTATACTATATTACTATACTATAATGTACTATAGGGACCGACAAGCCCTAGTAGTGTTTATAATTTAAAAAAGCGGTACTACTACTATAAGTAAGCTGTTAATTACGTCCTCTAGTAATTACTATTATACAGCTCGTTATTTACTTTATAACTACTCCTCTATACGTTACTCTATTAAGTCTACTATTAGTACCTATTTAAACTATTAAAACCTTATAATTTAAAAACTAAATAGTTTTAAAAGTCTCTATATATACTTTATCCTTTTCTTAAAACTCTAAGTTCTTCCCTTTATTTTTATAATAAGTACTAAAAACAATTAACCCTTCTATACTCCTTATAAACAATATCTCCTTTTCTACTCACCCTTAACTACACTACTATAAAGTTGTTTATAATAAAAGTTAATACTAAGGTACTTATACTTCTACTTTTTTTTAGTTAATAGTCTTAGATTGTATAGTAGGGTCTATTTAGTTAGGCTCTTAAGCGCTTTTTAGTTAATACTAGTCTATTATTTTTAATATAGCTTTAAGAAGAACTAAATATATATTTAATAACGTATTAAGTAAATAAATAAATAACTTATAAGCCTACTTTCTTTTTTATAGCTTATAAAGTACTACCCTAACTATATTATATACTAATATTCCTATTAATTTAATTACTATATAGCCTTTAAAGTGTATTCTAAAATATACCTTAATTAACTAGCCTTAGATATAGGTTAAACTAGCCTATATTCACTACTACCTATTAAACTAAGTACCTCCTACTTACTCTTTTCTTAATATAAGTAGGCCTCGTTTACTTTTCTACTTATATACTACTAAGTTATATTAACAATAATAATAATAATAATACACCCTAGTACTAACTACTCTATATATAATACAACTAAAGTAGGGATATATAAAGTTCGTATAAAGTACTAGTACTAATTCTTTTTCTAAAATAAAGCCCCTTAAGTTAATCTTCGTTATTATATTAATAGAGTATAACAAATAACTAGTCCTAATATATACCGCTATTACTGTATTTAACCCTACCGGCACTTATAGCTCCTTAAAAGGATATTACTATTCTATATTTATTAATAACAATACTCCCTCTACCATAAAAAGACCACGTATATCTCCAGAAGTTACTATACCTAACTTAATAGATATATTCTATATAGTAAAAGATATCTTTAATACAGCTAAAACTACTAGAATTTAACAGAAGGTCTAAGATATACAAAAAAGGCTAATTTTTTTTATTATACTAACTTAAAATACTTATACCTAAGTAGTTAACTTTTTTAATTTATAAAAGGACATTATAGCTAGGCTTTTTGTAAATGCCCTTTTTAGTTAATTTATTAACTAGTCTTTGTTTCTTACTATTAACCTATTTAGAGAGTTAATACAACTTAAAAAGTAGGCTAAGTTATAATACAAGTAGAGCTAAGTTATAATACAGATAGTCTTACTAATATAAATATTAGAATTAATACTAAATAATAATACTATTATATAACTAAGCGGTTTTAAAATATAAAAATTAGAATTATTATTATATAGGGCTCTTTGTAACTTATATAATTACTCCTTTATTTAACGTTATATAAATAAGTCTTAACTTATATTTAGTTATATTTTATATATACTTTTACTCTTTTTACTTTACTAGCCTATACCCTTATATTTAGTACTAAGTAACGAGTCTATCCTAAAACTTTAAAGGCTATATAGGCTTAAAATATTATATATATCTTTTATACTTCGTTATTCTACTTTAGTGTTAACTATAGGTCCCCTATAATTACTAATATTATTTTAGTATTTATAATTATTTTTCTATTAATATATATACCTTTATATACTTTATTTACGTCTAAATTCTAAGAATATATACTTTTTAAAAATAGATTAACTTAATAGTTTACTTATAGTTCCTTATTTTATACTTAACCTTTCCTTTATTATGTCCTTATTCTAAAATCTACGCTACTTAGGTACCTAAGTAGCTACTTTCTACTCTCTCTACCTAGAAAAAAGTAGGGTTTAAAGGCTATTTATCCTTAAAATCGGTTTTACTTAAGTATACTTATAATCCCTCTAAATTAGGATTATAGTATATATAAGTAAGTATAAGTTCTTTATATTAGACCTACTTAGAGCCTAACTACCCCTAGTGTTTTAGTGTTATTATAAGGCTTTAAGGTATAGTAAAATATTTCTATAAACGCAGTATGTCTACTCTAGTCTAATATTAGTCCACTACCACTTTATCCCTAATATTATCCTCTTTAATTAAATAATTATACTAACTATACTTAGTTTAGTATTTATTCTTTATTTTATCTAAGTTTAGTAAATGTATTGTAATTTCTTTAATACTAAACTATATATTCTAGTATATCCCTAGGCCTAATACAATAGTAAGTATACTAAATTCCCTAAATAAGTTCTTAATAGTATATTTCTTTTTATAGATAATATTATTATTAAGTGTAGTATTTACTACTTATTAACTAAAAGCTAAACGCCCGTAACCTATATAATTACTAGTCTACTTATTCTACTATAGCCCTTACTAGATTTACGTAATATAAGTTTATAGCTACGTTACTTAACTAGCTTTAATAAAGTTAATTAACTAATATAATAAGCTTTTATTAAGTAGTTAGTATTTAAAGTAATAGGGCCTACTACTATTGTTACTTTTTATACTAGTATTACCCGTTATAGCTACTTATGTATATACTACTAATAAAGTAACTTAATTAACTACGTTCTATTACTTTTTTTTTTCTTTTTTTAATACTCTAATTAACTTTAATAACTAATGTAGATATTTACTATAATAAACGCTACTATTTTAGTCTTTAGTAAACCCCCTACTTATATACTAATATAAATATATATTATATAATTCTAACTATAGACTAAGGCCGTTTTATATACTAAGTTAAACTATATAAAAAATAATAATATTAAGCTTAGTATATAATAGCTATTTACTCTATTTAGTGTAAATAGCACTTTATAATAAACTAGTAGATTAGTTGTGTACTGTGTAATATTTATATACTAAAAGATTTACTACTTTATAAAGCGTTTTTAATAAATATTAACTACTATCTGTAAAAATACTGCTTATAAAAATACTATATATAAGAATACTTTATGTACTAGTGGCCTTAATACGTTATAGCCTATAGAAACTAGTAATATCGTCCTAACGCAGTTGTTATAAAATATTAATAATATATCCTTGCTTTTTAAGTTAAGTAACTTACTTAATCTTAATTCTATATTAACCCCTATTATAATTAAATCTACTTATAAAGACTATAGAAAGTCCTGGGTAAAAATAATAAACTAAACTATAAAAAATACTTAGTTTTATTACTAAGCGTAGTAAAGGATAAAAAGGGGGCAATATAACTAGTTTACTAGTTAAGTAGTAGTAACTGTTATATAGAGTTTACTTAAATTATATCTATAACTAAAGTATTTTAATAGTAATATAAGGGTTATTCTATACTACCGATGCGCGATTAGTAGTAAAAAAGGGAGGTTATATTTAACACTATACCCTATTTACTTCTGTAGATTTATCTTTTATAGTGTATTACTCCTACTACTCTAGTCCTAGTTTATTCTAGTTTAGATATAAGTACTCTATCTCTTTAGAGTGTGTATTAATATAAACGTATATAAGCCGAATTACTTTTATTAAAACCCTTTCTAGTATCTTATACTTTTTAAAATACGTGTTTAATATAACTAAGTTAAAGTAGACTTTATTACTAATACTCCTACTCTTAACTATATTACTATTTTTATTATAGTTTAGCTTTTATATTTTTAATTTACCCTTTTTTATAAAGAAGGTAATAATAATAGTAATATCTTTAAGTATAGTACTAGTAATAACTAAGTCCCTTTTATTCTAACTAATATAAATTATTAATAACTAGGGCGGCTTAGTAATAGAGTTAATACTAATTTTAGTATTAATTATATTAAAGCGAGTATCTACTATGCCTCCTTTTTACTACTAACAACTACTCTTCTTTTTGTATTAAGTTAAGCTATACTATAAAGTAGTCTTGGCTTTATTATTACTAGTAGTGTTAGAGTTGTTACTATTGTTAGTAAGTATAACGTATATTTTATTATAGTTATTATTTATATAGTCTTTATCTAGGAAGCTAGCGGCTGCGTAACTCTAACTAGCTTATTTAGTTTTATACTTTTTAGTACCCTTATATATATTACTTACTAGTATTGGCTCTTTAACTATAAAGACCCTAGAGTCGCCCTTTTTATATTATAGTAGTAGAAAAAACATTTAGAGCTACTTATTATAAGCTTAATGTTTAGTTACGGCCTAGTAAGTGTACTTATTAAAGCTACTATTAATAATAAAAAGATCTTTAGCCTAGTTTACTTAGACTATTAATAGGAACGTAGTTAACTTTACCTTGTTATGCTTTTTAACTATAGTATTTTAGTATTAATATTACGACGCGTTTCTATAAGCCCTTTAGATTTCTTTAGTTATACTCTATATATTAATTTTACAACTACCTATGTTAACGTTTAGTTTAAAAGTATAAAATAGATTAAACCTAAAAGTATTAACCTAATTGTATGTAAATATAATATATTTTAGGTCTAGGTATTAGTATTCTACTAAAGTGTGTAGTAGTAAATTAATAGGGATACTTAGTAGTTACTACTTACTTAGGTATACTATAATTTTTTATAACTATCTCTTTTTATATCCTTTTTAAGCCGGAACGTTATAATTTTAAGTCTATATAGAGTATTAATAATTAAAATAGTATTATTATAAGTATCTATTTTAAGTATAAAGTATACTTATTATTATTAAAGACTATAGGGAAAGTGCGGGTAGTATTAAAGAGCTGTTAATATTTAAAAAATAGTAATAAATATAGGTTTTAGTTTTATTATATTAATTATAAATAAAAAATAACTAAAAAAATAAAATATAGAAAGTATGTAAAATGGGTTAGTAGTAATAACTAGTGCTCTTAATTGGGCTTGTTAATATTAAAGGCTCTAGAAAAACTGTAGGTAGTATTAAAGAGTTATAGACGTTTAAAAGACGGCGACGCGTATATCTTTTTAGTTTTGTTGTATTAATTATAGAAGGTAGTAATTAGTAAGAGGAAAAAAAAAATAAAAAACTTAGAGAGTATGTAGAATAGGTAGGTAGTAATAGCCCCGGCTTTATTTTTTTTTCTTAGTAAGACTTATACTTAGGTTTAACTTAATAGGTATAATAAAGAGGGTGTTCTTTTTTTTTTAAAAAGTAGCTATATATTACTAAGGGTATTCTTTTTAAAAAAAAAAAGAATAAAAAGGATCGTTAAAATTAACTAACTTATACTACTTAATAGAATAGTAAAAAAAAACTAACTAGCCTAGAATTAGCTATTACTAGTTTTAAGCCTACTTAGGCTTAAAATACATACCTATATACTAAAAAGTATATAACTTAGTAGTAGGTATTTTAATTATAATAACGAAAATAGAGGTTAAGTATAAGCTATTAGTATTATTCTATTATTTTTTAACTTTATTTTAACTCTTAGTTTTTTAGTTACTAAGATTTATTTACGTAGTTACTACTAAGTTAAGTCTTAAAACCCTTATTAATTAATACTTATATTTACTTAACTTATAAAGAAAAAGTTTTTGTATATAAAATACTATATTAAAATATAATAATTAGTATTAGTAATAAGGATAAAAAAAACAACTAAAACTAACTTTTATTTTAAAAATATATAATATAATCCTACATTACGACTTTTACCCTTTCTAGTTCTAAGTAACTATATCCTATCTCTTAAACTATAGTAGTTCCTTTAGGATTCTATTATACTTAAATCTCTATAATATAGTTAAAAACTATTAGCTTTTATATTTCTCTAAACATATTAGTAATTAAGCTTTTTACTAAGTAGCTTTTAGTACTATATATTACTCTATAGTTTTAAATAGTACTAATAAATCTATCCCCTATTTTAATTATATTTATTTAATAATTTTTTAAGAATAAACTAATTATAGTATAGACTAGAATATAGGTATTATTTATAAGTGCAGTAAGATAGTTATAAAGCCCTTCGTTAATACTTTTAACTTTATTAAAATATTCTTTTAATACTAAAATTATAAGTATTTTACTTTTATTCCTATTATATATATTAGTTAGTAAATTTAGTTAGGACTGTTTAGTAAAAGCCTTAACTTATTTAGTTTTTATATTACTATTAAATATTAATTTACTTTATTTAAACTATTTATATAATATATAAAGTATAATTATATTTTTTAACTACTAGTTATACTAAAACTCTTTAACTCTAAAGTCTTAAAGTATAATAGTTTTTTACTTTATTAAACCGGTATATACCCCTTTTTTTTTTACTCTTAACCTTAGTATTATACTAGTCTATAGTAGTGTTTACTTTATTATTATTAGTATTTTTAGCTATAGAATAAAGGGAATTGTTAAGTAGTAATAGTTATAATATAAAGAAGCTATTCGTTATTATAAAAATTAATAATATATTTTACTTTAAAATAAACCTCTAAATTATTAAAAATACCTAGGTAAAGATATTAGGCTAGTCCTTATTAAACTCTTATTAAGTTTAGAGAAATTATTAGTATTAATTTAAAATAATACTCTTAATAAAATTAATTATGTTTTTTTTATAGTTATTTAGTAGAATACAGTAAAAAAAATATATAATCTTTTTTATATTTTACTACTTAAGGAACTGTACTTTTAGTTGTTGATATAGTATAATAGTGACTTTTTTAAAGCTAAAGGTTTAAAGAATTTTATTCTATAAACTATTTATAGCTTCTTTATTATATATTGTATTAATAGTAATAACTTTAGTAGGGCCTAGTATTTTTGTATATTTTAAAAAGGGGCTGGGAATATTAATATTACTATTTTTATAAAGGCCTATATACTATTTAACTAAGTCCGTACTACTTTTACTTTTTTCTTTATTTACTAATAACTAGAGGGTTATTATACTAGGGGATAGGTCGCCCTTTTAATGTCTTTTATTATAATACGTATCTAAAAGGGTATACTTATTACTATTTTAATTTATTAAAAATAGCTTTTTTTTTTTAGTTATAGTAGTAAGTTTAGTAAAGTTAGTTTTAACTTTTAAATTATATTTTTATATATAGGTAGTTATAAGTAACTACTCTACTCCTCTATATAGCTAGTTTACTAAACTGTATTTATTATGTATATAAAAACTAAAAACCTTATTACTATTTTTTTTTATAGAAAGTAGTATTTTTTTTAACTGTAGGTAAATAAGTATAGAATTTATAATAGCCTTTTATTTTATTAAATAGCTAGTAATACGCGTTAAGTCGTTACTAAGGGTACTTTGCTTTTTAAGTATTTACTCTTATAGTTTATATACTAGTATTATTATAGTAGATAATTTAATTTATTTATATATAAGTATAATAATTTCTTTAAGGGATACCTCTATATCTACTACACTTCTATTAGGGTTAATAATAGTTATTTAAAACTTATATATTATTAGCTAAGTACATTCTTTACTATCTTTAGTAAATATTTCTTACTAGAGTAACTACTAAGTTATAGTAAGCTTATTACTATAAGGCCTTTAGTAGTATTATAGTATATAAAGAATATTATTTAAAAAGGCTACTATAAAGTTTAAATAGTAATTTAGTATAGTTAGGGGTATTAGTAGTAGAGTATAATTTTATAGTAAGTTAAATAGCTAGGTAGGTTTAACAATAAGTAAGTCTTAAGTTACTTAAGTAGAAACTAACTCTAGTTTAAGTAGCTATAACCCTATATATATAACTAGTTAAGTAAGTATGTATTATAACTAAAAAAAAAATATAAAATAAACTAGAACTAGTATAGATATATAGTACGACTTTACTAGCTGGCTAAGTACTAAGTAAGTTATTTTAAAACTATAAAGCCTTTAAATAGTATTTTAAGTATACTTAATACTACTTAAACTTATACTTATTTATTTTAATTTTAGTCCTTATTTATTTCTAAACTCTTAGTTATTTTAGAATATATACTTAACTCTATCTACTTCTTTATAAACTAATACTAAGTTAAGAAAGATATATTTTATTCTATAAAGTACTTTATTTTTCTTTTTATTTAAAATACCTTTAAGTAATGTGTTAATAGTAAGTCTAATAAGTACAGGATAGTAGCTAGCCACTAAGTAGTACTATAGTATAACTAGCTATACGTATAAATTATTATAGTATTCTAAGTATAGCTACTTAAACTATAGTAAGTATATTATAAATTTACTTAATAGAGTACTTTTTAATTTAATAATCTATAGTATTAAGTAAGTTAAAGATCTTAGTTTCTTAAGGGGCCTAAAAACGTGCTATATCTTAGTATTAGTAGTTAACTAAAAGCTTCTACGCCTATTTACTATAGTATTACTTATTAAGTATAGTATTTATTAGTTACTATTTAGTTATTTAGATATAAGGCTTAGGTACTATAGTTAATATAGGTATAATAAAGGGTATAGCTTTTTTATAGTTAGGTAAAGCTAGTTAATATTAATATTAAGCCTTATAAGTATCTCTATTTATAAAATAAAGGGGATAGAATTCTAATACTAAAGTCTTGTTTAGAAGCTTTTTAGTAAAAGGAAGTAAATATTCCTTAATATACTAAGTTTATTCTTTTTAGTTGTATTGTTTAAAATAGTATAGTATATATTTAGAGTTGTTGATATATTAAAAACGTAAGTAGATATAAGTTTAGGGGAGTGTATAAGGGTAATAAAGAAGAAGTCTAGTAATTTATTATGCTTCTAAGTAACTTTAGTAGTATAAAGGCTTAAGAAGCTAGTAAAGTTAGAACTTTAGTTTATACTTAAAGGGGTAAAGTTAGGATTAAAGTTAATTTAGAGGTTTTTAATATTCTTATACTCCTAGAAGAAATACTTAACTCTTTAAATACTATAAGTCCCTTAACTACTAACTATAAAGCTGTATATATAGGTAGCCTTTACTAAGTAACTAACTAGGTAATATATACTACTATAGATAGTAACGTAGAATAGAACGGTTTTAAGGTTTTTAAAAAAATAGATAGTAAGTAGGCCTAGTTTTTTATTAAACTAGTACTATACAACTTTACTTATACCTGTATTTAGGGTACGTATATAGTTTATAACTTTTATAAATAGGATTTAAGGGGGTTAGTAGATAAGTTAGTCTAGCTTTATACTAGTTTATTTAGCTTTAGTAGCTAGGGTGTTAAATTGCTTATTTAAGACTATAAAACGCTAGATATACTTCTTTAGGACCCTTTAGATTATTTAAAAGAGTATTTCGGATAGGAGGACCTTAATCCGTACTTTAAACAAGGTCGCGTTTAGTATAGCTATACTGCCTATAGTTACTACTATTTAAACTAAAATTAAAAAGTATATATAAAGGTTAGTATATATTAATAGAAAGGGACGGGGGCTTAGTAATACCTAAACTTAAGTACTATAAAATAGGCTATTTATTTAATATAGCTATTAAGATATTTCTTAAGTAGGATAAGTAATATAGTATATTTAAGTGATAGTATAGGGATTTATTAGGGGAGGGAAGGGAAAAGGTTAAGCTTTATATTTATCCGTACTTTTAAGAATATATAGCTTTTAAATTAATAAGTTTTTTAAAAAGGTATAATTACTTATAATAATGTTTTTTAATTTTTAAAGTAAAGATAATAGAAGTAATTTCTATATAATAAACTAGTAGGTTCTAGTATTTATACTTCTATAATTATTAAGTCTATTATTTTAAAACTATATATACTTAATTCTATAGTTTAACTACTTAGACTATAACTTATAACTTTATACTTATAATTTTAAAAAATATATAGTTAATATTTAATATTACTATACTACTAGATTAATACATTACGCACTATCGCTAAACTAAGCCTAAGTCTACTTAAGTAAGCCCTTAATAGACCTTTTCTTTTTGTTGTTTATAGCTTATATTAATAAGTATTCTAGGATAGTCTGTAGATATATCTTAGCTTTTAACTAGTAGAGATATAGGAGATATAATAGTACTAACTTATCCTTAGCTATTTTTACTAGGTCTTAAAATACACTATTATTGATTTTTTATAGTATTGTAAGGGACTTACTAAGTATTAAAACGTAGCTGGCCTTACTCTAGTCCCTAAGGGTTTAATATATTAACTAGTGTATAATACTAAGTAGGAGTATATAAAGGAGTTAATAACTTAGTAGCTTAGTAGGTAGTAAAGAATAACTCCCCTAGTTTAAAGGCGTTATATAATACTTACGGAATAGTTAAGTTTTTTAAACTTTAGTTATACTATAACTTAGAAATATTTAACTTATAAAGTATTACTTTTTTAAAGATATTAAACTTTAATTAGTCCTTTTAACTAGTGATATTATAGTACTTATAAAGTTTTATAGTTTATAAGTTGTTTAAGTTATTTAATATCCTAATAAGGTTGTTATTAAGGAGATTTAGCTAAACTAAACTATAGCTTTTTTAGATACTATAAATTATAGCTCTATTAATTTTAGATTTATACTATTTTATATTATTATATAGTTATAATAATTTAGTTATTTACTAGGGGGTATAGTTAGATAAATTAAGTATCTTTAGTTAGTTGTTATAGTACTATTTTAATTATAAAAAGTTAATAAAGTTAACTACGTTTTTATAAAAGTTATTAAAAAAGATGCTGTAAAATAGTGATTTATGTTTATAAGCCTTTTGTATTAAAAGTAGTTTTAACTTAGTAACGTAATTCTTAGTTATTATTAGGCTTTTTATTGTAAGCTTTTTAATAAAGTATTAGTATAGTGACTTAATTTAGACTTAGTTATAGGTCGAGTCTACTTCTGTAATTTAAGTAAGTTATATTATAGCTTTAGTCTAGCCTTCTAGCTCCTCTTTATTAGTAGAGTCTCTATTATTAACGGGCTCTTTTTTAGTAGTAGTATCTTTTTTAATAATAAACTCTACTTTATTAGTAGCGTTACTCTTGTTAGTAGAGTCCCTATTGTTAGTAGGCTCTTCTTTAACAGTATCTTCTTTAATAGTAGACTCTGCTTTATTAGTGGTATTTCTTTTATTAGTAGTGGCTTTATTATTAGAGGGTATTGTTTTATAAAAAGGCCCTACTTTATTGGTGGGCTTTGTATTGTTAGTAGGCTCTGTTTTGTTAGAGTCTATTTACTGCTTTTTAGTTTTTAGCTTATTAGTACTAAAAGGTAATAGTTACTTTATTATTTAGTGTTTTTAACTTAAGTTACTATATCTTAAGTTAAAGTATAGTTTAACCCTAGTGTATATATTGGTGTAAATATATTAGTAGGAGACTAAATCCTCTATTTTTATAACTATACTTAATACTACCTATATATAGGTTAGTATAAGGAATAGAGTAATAATAATAAAAGTAAAAAAGGTTATATAATATTAATTTATTTATAGACTTTTTTTATACTCTATAGAAGTAAGTTATTAAAATAGTTTATATTTATATAAAATAAAGGAAATACTAGACTTTAAAGTGTTTATAATTATAATATTAAAAGTTTATATAAGGGGTTTATAAAGTAAGTAATATTAAAAGTGGCTTTATAGAAGGAAAAGATGTATTTAAGGGGAAGACTTAACTATTACTACTATTACCTGCGTATAAACGGGGTACTTATAGTGGTACTAGTTACGGGGATTTTTATGTATTTTTAATTATATAGTTAGAGTTAGTATTTTTTTTTTTTCTTTTTTAATTTTAAGTTATTTAGTTTAAAAAAGCCTATTACTTAACTAAGTAGTTAAGTACTTAGGTTGTATACGCGGGTATTTTAGTTTATTTAAATTAAGTTAATATTTAAAAGCTATATAGTTTTAAAATCTACTTAGTGCCTTAGTACTAAGTAACGGTATTTTATTAAATACTATAGTAGTAGTTATAATTACTTATACCCGGGCTATAGTATACGTAAGACTATTTATACGTAACGGATTCTACCTTACTAATAATACTTAACTTTTACTTATTAAACCTTTAAATTAATATTTATTTATATATATAGAGTTAAAATATAAAAAGGATTGTAACTTTATTTATATAAAAGTGATATAATAGTAGTTATATATATATTAAATGCTTTTTGCTTTTATAATAACTATACTTAATAACTAATGTTTAGTTTTTAGTTAACTATTGGCTTAAAGTTCTAAAATTAATTAAAGTAGCCTTAATTAAGAAGTTTAAGAAGAACTAGAACTTTATTAATAGTAAGCTTGCGCTTTATATACCTAAATTCCCTACTACTAGATTTAATCCTAATTTTAAACTTTAATATATAATACTGTTTATAGTATAATAAAGTCTAATAAGGTTGTTTTTAACTATAAAAAGTACCCTTAAGAGCTAGTGCTTTAGTAAGGTTAACTTTATCTTTATTACTAGCCCTAACGTAATATTAAGTAAGGCGTTAGTTTACTACTTCTTTAAAACTAATATAAGTTAAAGTTTTTAAATAAGTAAGTTAGTATTTAACTTTACTTTTGTTTTTTTATTAGTTTTAAGTCCTAATTTATTAGTAATTTAATAATAAAGGCCTGAATTAAGCTTTAGAGGGTATAACTATAGTTTAGTAACTCTTAACTTACTTAGTAGAAAAGTATATTAACTTTAGAGGGTAATAGTAACTAACTTTTATTTACTTATGGATTAAACTTAGTACTACTACTAGTATACTCTTCTGCTACGGTACTATAGCTATTATTAATACTAGTAACTCTAATATTTTTAGTAATAAGGCTGCTTAGGTAGAATAGAACTAGGCTAGTTAGTAACGGAGCGTTAGGGGATATTTTAAATAAAAAGGTTTTTATAGTTTAAACTTATAGTATAAGGTATACTACTATAATACCTAATAGTTATTATAGAAACGACTTTATAACTATATAAGTAGCTTTTAAATTTAAAGTACTTATTTATTATTTAGCTACTTAGTAAGTTTTACTAGTACTACTACGTACTTAAGATAAAATAGAATGTTACTTTACTAAATAAGGACGTTAATATATTTAGGGTTCTTAAGTTTAGATCTTTTAATTTTAATTTTAATAAATAGAGGGGAATATTTTGTATTAATATATTAAAGAAGTTCTATTACTAAGTGTAAATTATAGCTTTTATAACTCTTTAAAGTTTATAACTTTAATTAATAAATAAAAGATACTAGCTAGACTTAGATCTTTCAATTTTAATTCTAATAAATAAAGGAGAATATTCTACGTTAATATATTAAAGAAGTTCTATTATTAAGTGCAAATTACGGCTTTTATAACTCTTTAAAGTTTATAACTTTAATTAATAAATAAAAGATACTAGCTAGACTTAGATTTTTTAATTTTAATTTTAATAAATAAAGGGGAATATTCTACGTTAATATATTAAAGACGTTTTATTACTAAGTATAACTTATAGCTTTTATAACTCTTTAAAGTTTGCGACTTTAATTAATAAATAAAAAATACTAATTAGGCTTAGATCTTCTAATTTTAATTCTAATAAATAAAGGGGAATATTCTGTATTAATATATTAAAAAAGTTCTATTACTAAGTATAAATTATAGCTTTTATAACTTTTTAAAGTTTATAACTTTAATTAATAGATAAAAGACGCTAGTTAGGTTTAGATCTTTTGATTTTAATTTTAATAAATAGAGGGGAATATTTTGTATTAATATATTAAAGAAGTTCTATTACTAAGTATAAATTACGGCTTTGATAACTCTTTAAAGTTTACGACTTTAATTAATAGATAAAAGACACTAACTAGGCTTAGATCTTTTAATTTTAATTCTAATAGATAGAGGGGAATATTCTGTATTAATATATTAAAAACGTTCTGTTACTAAGTATAACTTATAGCTTTTATAACTCTTTAAAGTTTATAACTTTAATTAATAGATAAAAGATACTAACTAGACTTAAATTTTTTAATTTTAATTTTAATAGATAGAGGGGAATATTCTGTATTAATATATTAAAAACGTTCCGTTACTAAGTATAACTTATAGCTTTTATAACTCTTTAAAGTTTACGACTTTAATTAATAAATAAAAGATACCAGTTAAACTTAGATTTTTTAATTTTAATTCTAATAAATAGAGGGGAATATTCTATATTAATATATTAAAAACGTTCTATTACTAAGTATAACTTACGGCTTTTATAATTCTTTAAAGTTTATAACTTTAATTAATAGATAAAAGACGCTAGTTAGGCTTAAATCTTTTAATTTTAATTTTAATAAATAAAGGGGAATATTCCGCGTTAATATATTAAAAACGTTCCGTTACTAAGTATAAATTATAGCTTTTATAACTTTTTAAAGTTTATAACTTTAATTAATAGATAAAAAATACTAACTAGACTTAGATTTTTTAATTTTAATTTTAATAAATAAAGGGGAATATTCTATATTAATATATTAAAAAAGCTTTATTACTAAGTATAAGTTATTTTTATTAGTTTTACTAAAAAGTTATAACTGTTATAGGACTCGGCTTAAATTGTTTAATTCTGGGTATAGTAGTTTGTTTTTTATAAAATTAATTAAATATTAAAAAACGCTTTAATTCTAAGTAATAAAGTAAATAATAAAATAAACTTTAACTTTATATAGCTTTACTTATAAAAGCTAGGGTAGTGGGTACTTATGGATATAAGTGGGCTTAATACTATATACGTAGTAGTTTATTAAATTTATACTTTATTATTCTAGTATTACTTATAGTATAGTTTGTTCCTAGGTAGGTACGTATACTAAGTTACTTACCTAAATAGGTATAGGTTTAACTAAACTTTACTTTTATATTTTAACTCTAAATAGTTTTAAAAAAATAGTATTTTAGTAATTCTTTTTAACTTAACTATATATTTAACTACTAGGTGTATAAAAGCCCTATATTAAAGTAAATTACTAGCGTTAGTAGTATCTACTTATCTTTTTCTACTTAAGTAGGCCTAGATAGGTTCTTTAAGTACTCTTAGTATCTTTACTACTTCTTTTAAAACTTAAGTATTTTATTACTAATAAAACTTATTTTAAAATTATAAGTAATTAGTTATTTAATATACAATACTTTTAAATAGACTTATACTTTTTTAACTTAGACTTTATAGGTATTTTTTAGGACTTAAGTGCGTTACTACTAGTAGAACCTATTTTAGAAATATAAGCTAGGTATTTTATGCGCGGAGGTTTATAAAAGACTTATACTTAGTAGACACCTACTTAGTAGGTATAGTGCTAAAAGGGCAATAAGTAGACTTAAGTATCTTTAGTTTAGTTTTTATAGTTATTTTTTTATAATTAATTAATACGCCTAAGGCGCGGGGCTTAGTATAAGGGAAATTATAAACTTTATTAGTGTTTTTCTTTTTAGCTTTATTAATATCTTCTTTATTATTAAAAACTAAAATAGTTTAGGGAATTTCTTTTTTTTTAAACTTATTAAAGTTTTTATTTAGTACTAGTACTACTATTAGTAGTAACTAGAATAGCTTGTTACTAGGCGTTACTTATCCTTCTGCGCGATAGTAAGAATTCTATTATAAGAGACGCCTTCTTTAAATATTTTACTATAAACCTCTTTAAAATAATTCTATTAAGTAGTTAAGAATAATTCTAGGTAGGTACTATTTAAAAAAATAGAGTTAGTTTATTATATAGTAATTGTTAGTTAGGGACTTTTTAGTATTTATTATATTTTGTTTTATTAGTATATTTAAAAATAAAAAAGATATAAACTTTAGTTTTTTTAAAGAGTATAATAAGTATAAGTATAGAAAGGGGGTGTAATTAAAAAGAATAATTTTTTAGTAGAAATTACTTAATTTAAACTTATATATATAGTAGCTTTATTTATTAAAAAGGCCTAAGTTATAAATTCCTTTATAGGGGTACTATTTTAAGTTAATAAATAATTATATATTTTAGGTTAAACTATTTAAAAGTTATATAACTTTTAAATTATATTAAAGTAAGTAGGGTTTTGCTTTAACTAGTCCTTTTAGTTTTATATACTAAAACTAGGTACTTAATACTACTTTACTTAGTACTTTTAAGTAGTTATTAGTTAAGTAGTAATATTTATTTAGAGTTATTACTTCTTTATAGTCTAGCCTTTTTTTTTTATTTTTCTTTTATCTTTAACTAATTCTACTTAATACTAACTTACTTAGTATATTTAAGTAGTTATTAGTTAAAAGTAAATATTTATTTAAAGTTATTATTTTTTTTTTTTTATTTCCCTTTTACCCTTAACCTATTCTACTTAATATTAACTTATAGTTAGTATATTCTACTTATTAAGTAGTATATATTTACTTATAGTTATTATTTCTTTATAAGCCTTTTTTTTTTATTCCTTCCTTACCTTTTATTTATACTACTTAGTATTAATCTACTATTAGTATATCCTATTCTATATACTATTAACTAGAGCTATTAAATATATTATTTTTTAATAAAATAAGTACTAATAAGTATAAAAAATAACTTTACTAATTATAGATATATTGTATATAATAGTACTAATAGCTTAGAAAATAAAACTATTTATAAGAATATACTAAAAGTAGGTTACTAACCCCTTATCCCCTAAAAAAAAAAAATAATATATTAACTAATATTACTTTTTAGGTATTAGAACTTAGTATAAAAAAAAGTAGTATAATTATTTTAAGCGTTTTTAAAGTAAGTCTTAAGTCTAACTTTATTCCTAAAGTATATAGCTATTTAATTAGAATTCTTTAAGGAGTAAAGTTAAAGAGTAAGTATAATAACTTAAATATTATTACTTTTTTTAATTTTAAAGATACTAATAATATAAAGGGTACTAACGCCTAATTTACTTAGTCTTTTTAGTTATTAAAAGTTATATAAAAAGCTAAATAATAAAAAATATAGAATATTATTACTTAAAGTATCTATAATAGTAATACTACCTCTATTCTATTACTTAAATCTTTTACTCTTAGGGCTTCTTTAAAAGATATATTAACTTATAACTATTAAATTAACGTTTTTATTAGTTTTAGTTACAGCCCTAATAAACTAATAACTCTTACTACTTAGTTCCGTTGCGTACTAAAGATAAAAAGTATTACTATTATTAGTAAAAAGTAAACTAAGTCTATTATATTTAGTAAAAGTATACTAAATATTACTAAGTTTATCTTTAACTAGTTTTTTATAAACTACTACTTTAATTTTATTATAGTTATTTAATAGACTAATAACTATAATATTACCGTTTATAAAAACAAAGTTATATAATACACAGATAATAAAATACTAGCCCTTATTAAAATACTAGCCGGACTTATCTTTTATATTAGTATAGTAAATTTATAGCCTAACTTTAACATTATTTAATTTAATATTAATTACTATTATATTTACTAAAACTATATAAATCTTATTACTAAACTATAAAAAGAATCTAATATTAACTACTATACTCTATAGTACTTTATACGTATTAACTTAGAACTATATAAATAGAGATAATATAATAATACTATTACTAAAAAGGTTCTTTCCAATATCCTCTAAACTAACTTAGATACTGTATTAAAGGTTTTTAAAGGCACTAAGTTAGTATAGTTACTTTACTATTACTAAAGCATAAAAGCTCTTATATTTATACTAGTAAATAAGTCTAAGTATATAATTTATACCCCCTCCCCTATTAATAACTATACAGCCTAGTATACATTATACTAATTATATTATATAGTTTTAGTTATTTATTATTAGTTTTCTATATTTCTATATTAAATTAAGTTCTTAGTAAAGTTAAAAATTATAATTAAAGTATTTTTACTTAGTTCTTTAATATACTTAAAGTTACAGTTATTATCCACTTTATAAATAACTATTTACTTTATATTTATAAAAAAGTTATAACTAACTTAAGCCCATCCTTTAGTAAAAACATAATAATTACTTAACTCTTAAAAGTACTTAGTAATTCTAGTATTAAAGTAGAGTATTAAGAACTAAGTAATAAGTATAAGTATTATATAAAAAGTAAATAAAGTTAAAGTTAAAGGATATAGTTTAAGGACTTAATAAGTAAACTATTACTTATAGTTAGTAAAGAGTAAATACTAACTTTTATTCTTAAGGGACCTTAACTCCTATATAAACCGGTTTTATAAAAGTAAAAATAAATTAAAAGTTAATTAATTTTATAAATAACCTAGTTTACTAGTATTTATTATTCTTAATATATAAATAAAGAGTATAATACTATTAATAGTAATAACTACTTCTAGGAACTTATTAAGTATATTTTATTTTAAAGCTATTTAGTTTTAAAAGTTAGTTTAGTAAGTTATATTAACTATATACTAAAAAAATAAGTAAAAAAGCCCTATAGACTATAAATAAAATTACTATAATATATTTATAAAGTAATAAATATAAAAATAATACTAATAAAAAATAATAAATAACACTACTCTTTATAAAATAATTATAAAATATATTTAGTTATTTTAGTATTTTACTATACACCAAGAGTATAGCCTGTAGTATAGTACTACTACGCGTACCTAGGGCTTATATCCCACTATCTTTATCTACATACACCTTAAGTATCTTCGCCCTTTTTTTTTTTTTTCTTAAGCTACAAGTATTCTATAACTTAGCCTTATACTTTTAAGACTTTATTATAAGTATAATATTTTTAACTTTATTATTTAATATATCTATAATACTTAAATTTAGTAAGTTTATTAAAAGCCTAGTAGTATTTTTATATATAAGAGTTAATAAAGGTTTATTTAATAGTACTAGTATAAAGAAATATAATAATAGTTATTTTAAGTTAAAGGGTATACGCAATAAAGTTAAATATATACTTATTAAAGGTATATTTAAACGGTTTTTACTAAGTATTAAAATAAGTATAAGTTAGTTTATTAATACTATTATATACGTTTTTATTAGTAAATTAAGACTTATACGCGTTTTTTTATAAAATACCTTATATAAATATAAATATTATAGTTATATTACTAACTATATAAGTATATTATTATTTAAAATATTTTACTAACTAAAAACTAGTTAATACAGCTATTACTCCTTTAAAGTATTTACTATATTTAAAAAATTATTATATTTTAGTTACTTTTATACTAGTAAAGTTATATCTCTATTTTATTAATTAAGAACTAATAACTAGTTTTACTAACTTAGGACTACTAACTACTATTCTAGTAACATAACTATATTTCTATTTTAATTATTACAAACTAATAACTCTAGTAGTAGTAATACAACTGTATCTCCCCTTTAATTATAAAAAACTAGTAACTATAATAGTAGCTCCTATAACTATCCTAATTAACTATAATAAACTTATTCTTCTTTATAAATTCTAATAAAAATCTACTAAATTCCTTTTAACTCTATAGTTAAATCTTTTACTTTAAAGGCCTAAAATATTCCCTATAAATACTACTATATATTATTTATACTTATTTTAAATTCTTAATATAACTCTTTAGCCTTTTAAAGTACTTAGTTTAAAAGTTTAAGTACTTATTTTAGTTAATTATAAAGTACTAGTAGTTTTTTATTACTTAACTTATTTAAATTATTAAAAAAGTTTAAACTACTTATACTATCTAAATTACTTAATAAAGAATAATTATCTATATTAAGTATTTTTTTATTATTTTTATTATTTTTATTATTCTTATCCTCTTTAAAAGCTAAAATACTTAGTAATAATAATAATATATTTAAGTCTTTTAGTAAAAAAGCGTTATTAGCGTTATTAGTTTCTTTATCCTCTATAGGTTCTTTACTAATTATAGTACTTAGTACTAATAATAATATATTAAAGTTAAGCAACTTAAGTTAAAAATAAGGGTACTAAAACGAAGTATTATAAGATATAATAGAATTAATTATACTTTTAATATATTAAAGTTTTTTATAAATTAATTAAATTATATAAGTATTAATTACTTAGTTAAGGGCGTTCTATTTTAATACTTTAGTTTATATACTTAAGTAGTAAAATATTTATTATAAACTAGTAGCCTAAAATATAGTAGTATTATTATTAATTAGGGGCAACTATAAAAGGCTATTTTTTAACTAAAAACATAGAATAGTATATTAAAGTATTTTAAATACTATTAAACTATAAATAGTACTACCTTTTTACTATAATATAGTAAAAATAGTAACTATTATTTTTCTACTCTATTCCTAAAACAAAAGTTATACTACTACCCATATACCTATAATTTTACTTATATTTTCCTAGCTAAAAAGCAAGTTAAAGTACTAAGTATTATTAGTGACTCTATTAAAAAAAAAAAACCCCTAGTAGATTTTATTAATATTAACGTTCTATTTAAGTAGTTTAGCTACTTAAATTAAGGAAAGGGTATAGAACTTAGTATCTTTTATTACTATTATAACTTTATTATTTATAACTTTTATTAAGTATAGTATAATTTAGAACTACTAGTTTAACGTTTTTAAAAGTAATATTTAAAGTACTTATAAGTTATTAAACTCTATTATTTCGGGTTTAATAAGTCTGTGTTTTATTTAGAATAAATTTTAAATAATTTTTTTTTTAGGGGGCTCTTTTTATTATAGTACTTAAAGGCTAGTCTACTAGAGTTTAAAACTAGAAAATATTTTTTTAATTTTAGTGCAGCTGCTTATACTTTTTATCCGCTATAGTAAAGTTAAGTTACTAAACGGCTTATAAGTATTATTTACTTCTATAGAGGTAATAAATAGTCCGTCTTTCTATAGTAGCTATCTATTATTATTATTAGTTTAAGTAAATACTAGGTTAATATTTTATTTATAGTTTTTATTAAAGAGTTTTTCCCCACCCTTATCTTTAATAGTAATTTTTTAAAAATCTAAAGAAAGAATTTTATACTAATTAAAAGCCTACTTATATAGACGTTATTTTTTTATATTATTTATAGTTAATTATACTAAAGAGTTATATTTAATAGAGTAAGATTAATTACTATTAACTTAACTAAACTTAACGTCTTTTAATATAGAGACTTATTTATAGAATTATAAAAAAAACTATAATAACATAGTAAAGTATAAAATTAAAAAATAAAAAAAATTTAATAGTAGAATTTACTTTATTTATATTAAATAAACCTATTTTATTATTTAAAGATTTTTTCTTTATTTTATAAAGGATTATTAAAATAAGTTTTTTTTCTTTTTTTTAACTATATTTTAAAGTAGTTTAAAGCTAAAAAAAATAACTACTTCTATAATACCTATAGTAATTAACTTATACCCTCTTTTTTAAATTAATCTATAGTTTATATATATTATTAGCTTTATACTAATATAGAAATATAGTTTAGTTATTAAAAACGGGCGCTTTTATTTATATATAATAACGTTTCCTACTATAATATATATATAGAGTACCGTTTATAGTTCTTTTAAGTAAGTAGCCTAGTTAGTGTGTATTTAGTAGTAGGGATGTATATAGGGGCTAGTAAATAGTAATAAGACGGTTTTAGTATAGAATAATAGTTTTTTTTAACTATAAGAATCCCCGTAAGGCTTAACTATAAGTAATAGTTTTACTTAAGTTATATATAACTAGCTTATAGGTTGCCCCTACGCGGGGCTATAGGACTGTATAGCTAACGGTCTTTTTAGTAGTATAGCTTTTATACTTTACGTTTTATATATAATTAGTAGTTATATTAGTACTTTAGCCTTTAGGGCTAGCGTTTAGTACGGCGCGTTAGCTACTCTTTAGTAAAAGCTTAGTGTTAAAGTTTTTAATTGTGTCTTTATTAAATTTAGTATTATTTAGGTTAACTGTTAAGTTTACTCTATTAATTACTTTATACCTGAGTTAATTAAAGTTAGAATTATAGTAAATATACTAACCTTTAAGAGCTTCTATAATATACTCGTTTTTAGTTTAGTAGAGATTAACTATATAGTTAATAAATATTTATTATAGTGTAGTTTAAAAGGAATTTTAGTTAGGTAGTTAAGATAGTATACTTAGTAGTTATAGGGCTTATACTTTACTATACTATACGTATCTTTATAAATAATACTTACTATTTATTTAAATACTAAATTTAATAAAAAAAGCCTTTATTAATATAATAAGTATATAATCTTTAAAAACGTGTTTTTTTATACCGTCCCGGGGTTTAGTTTTATTTAGTAAGTAAGATAAGTAGAATAGTAGTTTAAATATTACTAGTGCGGGAGTATAATATAGAGAAAGTATAAAGTTAAGGGTTATATTTAAATTTAAAAACTATATAGGCTTTATTTTAAGTACTACCCTAAAAGTCTACTAGACTAGTACTACTTTTATTATTTAGTTATATAGGTCTTGAACACTATAACTTACTATAAGCACTTTTTAATATCTTTTATCCTAATGTATTCTTATAACTATACTCTATGTATTTAACTAACTAAAGCTAGAGCTTACTTACTACTATATCTTTTATTTTATACTTTCTTAAGTATTTAAATTTTAATAATTATTTACCCTAGACTACTACTATGTATTCTTAAAGTTGCCTACTCTTTAAATAATAAATAATAGAGTTTAGTTAAATTAAAAATAAAATACAGGTCCTATTTTAAAACTATTTAGTTTTAAAATATAGGAGTAGTTAATAGGGGTATAGCTGACTACTACGCTATGAGTTAAAGGCGGGTACTATGGTCCTTAGAGCTTTAGTTTAACTACCTACTTAGAAAAGGAGTAACTAGATAAACAAAAGAGCTTAAAAAATCATGACTTTTATAGAGTAAATATAAACGCTAGTTTAGTTTAAATCTTTAAATCTTAAATTAAATAAATAAAAAGAAAGATTCTGTATTAATATATTAAAGAAATCTTATTACTAAGTATAAGTTATAGTTTTTATAGTTATTTAAATATTGCGACTTTTATAGAGTAGTTATAGACGCTAGTTAGGTTTAAATCTTTAGATTTTAATTTACTACGGCTTGCTGTTATAGGCCTAAGTACTGGGCTATATTTGTAATAGTACTTGTGTTAAATGTTTTACTAGAGTTATTAACTATCTATCTTTTCTCTACTTGGACTGTGTTACTCTAGGCTACTAAAACTATTAATATAACCTTGTTTTAGTATATAATATAAACCTCTATCTCTCTACTGTATAACAGAGCTATACAACCTAATTTAAAATACTAATAACTACTTTAGTTTATATTTTAGTATTTATATTATTTACTAAGGTAATTTACTTTTAAGTACCTATACTATACCTATATTAGTATCTTAGTTTTTTATATATACGTATATATATATAGTATAATATATAAATTATTACTTTTTTTTTAAAGAGTATCGCGACTTTAAGGGCCTTTAAGGCCCTTTACTTAATACTACTTATAATTAGCGCGTTAGTAGTATCGGCTGTACTGTCCTTACTATCCGAGTTATTACTTATAATACTATTAGAACTAAGTAATATTAAGTTAGTATTAGTATTGTTATTAAAGTCTAGGGAAAGATTAATTAAGTTAGCTACTTTATAAGCTTTTATCTACTTAAGGGTAATATAAAAAACTACTAGCTAGTTATTAGTATAACTATAGTAGTATAGTTATTAAAGGTTAGGGTAATATTACTTATAGTAGTTGTATTAATAATTAACTTTTTATTATTTTTTATATTTTTAAAGTACTTAGTAAGTACTTTAATAAAAAATTACTATAATTATTAGTATATACTTCTATATAAAAATAAAAGTACCTTATAGTAAGTATAGCGCCTTACTTTATATTAATTTTAGCTTTTTTTTTAGTAGTAAAAATAAGCTTTATTTCTAGCTTTTTAATTTCTACTATAAAGGTAAGGGATTTATAGATTAACTTAAGGGCCTTTATTATAGTTATAATTTTAGTAGTAGTATTATGGTTTTGTAGATATTTATAGAAAATAAAGGTAATATTTCTAAGTTTAATAGAAAGGATAAAATATTAGGATTAGGTATTATAAAAAGAAAAAAGTTTATAGTTATTATAAAGGGAAGGGGATTAAACTTATTAGTAGTTAGGTTTAAAGTAATAGCTAAGAGGAAGTATACTAAGTAAGTAATTACTTATAAATTAGTAATAAAAGGTAGGTGTAGAGGTTAGTATTTAGAGAAATGGAGTATAATATACCTATAGTAAGTTATATTTAATAGCTGTGTAGTTTTTAAATACTTAATAGGTATAGCTTTTTTTAGTTTTTATAACTAGGGATATACTCTAAGTAAGTAGATACTAACTCTTTTACTTACTTACTTAACTTAGCTTAATTTACTTACTTACTTCCCCTTTACTTTAACTTTTTTTTAGTTTAACTTTAATCTTTTCCCCGTTCTAAAAAGTTAATAACTTCTTTACTTTTTTTTCTTCTATATTAAATACCTATACGTTAACGGGCTTTATTACTATATTTACTATTATTTTAATTAGTAATTAAAAGTAAAGTACTTAAATAGTTATTTATAGCCCGGGCTAGACTATATATTACTTATATATAACTATAGTAGTACTTAGTTAATATTACTATTTACTTAGGCTATTTTTAATACTGTTTTTTAAAGTATATAAAAAGAGGGTATTTTTAATAATAAAGTTACTACTTTTATGTAGAATTATAAGTATAATTACTTATAAATATTTAACCTTTTAGGACTAATATTTACTTAAGTATAGTTTGTATTTATAATACTACTAATATAGCTATAGTTAGTTTTTTGATAGTAAGTAAGAGTAAGGTAACTATAGCCCTTAAGGGTAAGGCGCTTATAGCCCTTAAGGGTAAAGTAACTATAGCCCCTAAGGGTAAAGTAACTACGGCCCTTAAGGGTAAAGTAACTATAGTTTTTAAGGGTAAAGTAACTACTATACTTAAAGGTAAAGTAGCTTAGTACTTTACTATTATGTGTAAGTTATTCAATAGTAACTTTAAAAAAAATAACTATAAGGCTATAGTTATACTTATAAAGGGCAGTGCTATACTACTTATTAGTAGAGTTTGTATTATTACTTTAACTAAGGTTTTTAATACTAAAAGTCCTAGTTTTAAAAAGGATATATTAGGAAAGAGAAGTATGTATTCTATTTGCGGGCGACTTAAAATCCGGTATATAAAGTTAATAAGTAAGTAAAGGTTAAGGTAGTTTTTACTAATTCTAGGGTTAAAAAGGCTTAAAGTAGTATTTAAGTTAAGTTAGAAATAAGTTAAAGAATAGTAGTTAATAGAGGGGATATTTTAAAGTTTTAAGAAAGGTTACGGACTATAAAGAGATACTAAATTAGTAGTAGGTAGAAAATAATAATTTTACTAAGTACTTAGTTAGATTAAAGTTTATATAGTTTTAAAACTCTTTTTTGGGTTATATATATTTATATCTTTATTTACTTTTAGGTACGTTTTTGTAGTAGGGTAGTATATACTAAGTTATGTAATGTGTTAATATTATGTTAATATTACGCTAATACTTTATTGATATTGTGCTTATGTAACGTTAGTAGGGTATTAAAGTTGTATTAAAGTAGGTATTTAGTAGGTTATTTTAGTAAAATTTAGTAAATTAATAGTGATACTAGTTACTGTACTATATAAAATAGTAGGGATAGTAAGTGGGGCGTGGGGGATGTAGGTAACTAATATTATTCTAGATAAAGTAGGCGCTTAATTTAACTTACCCCCCCCTCCCCTCTTTAAAAAAAAAAAAATATCTTAACTCTAGACCTTTTTATAGTAACTATTTCCTTTTTTTTTATTTATAAAAAGATTATTAATAAACTTAAAAATATCTTTTTACTTATACTTTTTTTATATTTAATATATACTAAATAACTTATATACTTACTAAACTATATTATTTATTATTTTTAACTTTTTTTATAAAATAATAAACGCGTTAAATAATGACTTAAAGGCTAGAGTAAGCCCGTAGTATAGTGTTATACTAAACTATTATTACGTACTAGTTTTAAATTTAACTTTTTTATAAATTAAGGTAATTTTAGTTATTTTTCCTTTTAAATAATAGTAGTGCGTACTTACTAATATTAATATATTATAGGGATAGAAGTTAGACTTAGTTTAAAGGGGTAATAACTAAGATTAGGAGTTGGGATTGTTAACCCTAGTACGTTACATTTAACTCTATAAGCGTAAAGTCTAAATTAGCTTAGTAATACTAAGTCTTAATACTATTTACGTTATAGTAATAATAGAGTGTTTATAGTACGTAATTATATTTAGGGAGTTTAGTATTTATAAAAATTAGTAGTTAATTATATAAAAACTTTTACTTAACAAAGCCTAGTTAATTACTAACTTACTGTTAATATAGCTTAGTAACTTTAAAACTAATATTTATTTTATTACTTAACTTACTTTTATATATAGTATTTAGAAGAATATAAATAAGTACTAAAAAGTACTAATAAGTATAAATAATCCTTTTACTAATATAGCTCTATTACTAGCTACTCTTAAAGCTAATAGACTAAACTAATTTATTAATACTAACGTTATAACTAAACTTAGTATTAAAAGAATTAGGGATATATAGTTTAAACTAAAAGAAGCGCTAGTGGGTAATAATACTAATATACTTAAGAAAAAGATCTAGAAAGAGTAGTAGGATTAGTAATAGTAGTATAGAGATAATACTAAGGATTTAGATTATAGCTGTTTTAGTAAGTAATAAGAGTTTAAACTCTAGAACTATATTACTTACTGTTATAAACTAAAGCTAAAGAATTTATGCCTTTTTATTTAGAAATTAAAAAATTCTAAAGTCTATAATACAAAAATAGAGTATAGGTACTTATTTACTCTTTACTAAATATAAAGGCTTATAAGTTACGTTTCTATCTACTTCTCTAAGTAAGTTAAAAGACTAACTAAGGTTTTTCTCTTTTATATTTAACTACTAATTAATTATTAAGTATATTTTAGCTTTTAATTAAGTTTTAAAGGTAGTTAACTATATAGATAATAGTCTATTTCGTTACCTCTTTAGAATAGTAAATAAACTTATTTATAGTATTATTATCCCTTTATAAAAGTTAGTAGTTAAGCTTTAGTAGGCTTATAAGGCTACGTTAGATATAGTACTTAAGGATGTAGCTATTTTAGATATATTTAGTATACTATAGAAACTATTTAAACTAGTACGGGAGATTACTAAGGCTTAATATATAGAAGGGGGACTAAATATAGAAGGGAGCTTTAGTTAAGTAGGTTTATTATACTTTAGGTTACTAAACGAATAATTTATATTAGAGTATAAAGTAAATAGAAGTAAACGCGCTGGGAAAAAGGACGTAGTGCGATAGTATAGTGCTTAGTAAACTAGGGTACTAATAAAAAGCTTATTTTAAAACTAGCTATTCTTAAAATAATTATATATAATTATAAGTCCGTATACTTATTACGAATTATATATTAATAAAATAAAAGTAAGCTTTTTAAATAAACAACCCTTTATTTTTAATACTTAGAGTATATATATATATATTATTTCCTACTTAGGTATTATAACTACGTCTACTATAATAGTATTCTTAGTATTAATACGGGTAGTAGTAGCGATGCTATTTAAATTTTAATATTTACTAGTAGTACTTTATTTATACCTAGCTCGTCTTCGTCTAGGTATACTAGTATACAAATTTTAGTGTAATACTTTATAAGTTTAAATAAGTAGCTTTAGGTAGTCCTTTATAATATACTCTATAGCCTAGTAACTATTATAATATACTATATAGTTATACTATAGTACTCTGATAGAGTGGGATATATAGAATTATTAGTAGTTCTAAAATAATCCTTAGTTATTAATTTATTAGTATAATATAGAGGGTATTTAGTTAAGTATTAGTATTAGTTTTAGTATTTATTATTATTATACGTCCCTTTAGAGTTACTTTAAAAGTATAACTACTATACTTTCTATAATATATAATTAGTAGTATTACTACTAGGCGGGGGGGTTTTTAGTAATATAGGTATAGGGGTACTTATTTTAGTAGAAGGATATTTAATTTTTAGTAGAGTACTGTAGTACTAAGTACTACTATACTAGCTGTTAAAAGTATAGGTAGTGTATTTGTCTGTACTTAGGGGTAAAATTAGTATATAAGTCTTAATAGTGGACTTTA
Organism: Colletotrichum musae; assembly: GCA_027406025.1. Lineage (NCBI taxonomy): Eukaryota > Fungi > Ascomycota > Sordariomycetes > Glomerellales > Glomerellaceae > Colletotrichum > Colletotrichum musae. The sequence goes on along the minus strand of JANVYC010000005.1, from coordinate 5,957,495 downwards.
GTAGGGTGTTGTTATTATTAATTGTTATATATATAGTACCTATATAGCTTACTTCTAGGGTTTAAAGACTAGTATAGAAAAGCTATTAAAGAACTAAAATATTAGTATAGTTTTATTAGATTAATAGGTTTTTTTTTATAGTTGGTAAAAAACGTTTTAGTGTTTTTTTTATTTTTTTAGTACTCCTTAATAAAGATAAAGGCCCTATCCCTAATTTATACCTACTACTACTTATTAACTATTTTAGTATTATTAAGTTGTTAAATAAAAACGTACTATAAGTTTTTATTTATTTTTTAGAATACCTTTTTATAATACTATAGTAAATAGGGTTGGTTAATAGATATATTGTACTAAGTATAATAAGTAGTTAAGTAAGTATATGTATGTAGTATTACTAGGTTAAATAGGGGTAATATAATTAAAAATACTTTAGTTTTTTATAAAGATAAGTAGAGGTAACGAACTGTTGTTAAATATCCTTCCTTTATTGTCTTATTCTGTTTATATTATTATTAATATATTATTAAAAGGCGGGCGTTATTATACTATACTAGTAGTCTAGCCTAAGTTATATATAAATATATTAAAGGATTTAAAGCGTAGTAGGGCTAATTAACCTTTTAATACTAAATAGTATTAAAATAAGAGTAGGTTAACTAACCTTTTAACGCTAAATAGCGTTAAAAACAGAAGTAGGTCTATATATATATTTTAAACCTAGATTATTTTAAAACTTAAGTAATTAAATTGTTTATTAAAAAAAGGTAGTATTCTTAATCTAAAGCTAAAAACTTAAAATACAAAGCCTTTTATCTTTAATACTTTTTATAAAAGGTTACTATTCTATAATTATACTATATAATATACTAATTTTATATAACTAATTAACTATACTTTTATACTTTATAAACGAGTAGGTATATTATATTATACGTATAATAACTACTTTACTAGAATCTAGTAGGTTTACTACCCTCTATAGTAAGTTAGGTCTACTCTATAATTACCTTTTAAACTACGTACTTTTAAGTTTATTAATAGTTTATACTAGTGTAAGGGTAAGCTATATTCTAGTTAAGTCCTATAGCTTAAATATAGTTATTTATAGCGGGCTCTTTATAGTATAAGTAAGGCTTAATTTACTTTTAGTTTTAGAAGTATACTTACTAAATAATATAGACTTTAAGGCTTTTTTTAAGGGTTTTTAGGTAGTGTAACTCTAGTATAAATAGGCCGGTAATAAAGGGGTTTATAATAATTAGTATAATAGTATTAGTAAGTTAGTTATTAGTATAATAGGCTGGGTAAAAGGCTAGGGGTATTTAGGGATTAGAGTAAATAAGACTTATAAGTATAGTCTACTAATCCCTTATAAAGTGGTAGATTTCTCTATTAAGTTTATTTTTTAAAACGTAAGGGAAGTAAGTATACTAATTAAAGAGTTTAATATAGCTCCCTTCTTTAAATATTATACTAACTATATCCTAGCTATAGTAGTTATACTACTATATTAATAGGTATATAGAGTGTTGTATACTATATATATTACTACTCTTACTAAAATAGAGGGTAAGGAGTAGCTACTCTTTAAGGCCTTAGCGTTTTTATTGTAATATAGTATAGTGGTCCTTGTGCTTGCGGGTATTAAGTTAGTTAAGAAAATAGTAAAGAAAGATTACTATAGTACCTGGCTCTATTAGTACTAAGTTAAGAAACTAATAGAAAGTTCTGCTTTTTAATATAAGGTTAATACTTAAAGCCTGGGCTTTTAGTACTATAATAAATATTATTTATAAGATAGCTTTAGTAATATTTTATATTTTTAAAGGTCCTTTTAAAATAAAGTATATACTTATGTTTTTGTTTAGTTTGTTATAGCTTTTAGGGAAGAACTCAATACTAGTAGGCTTTATACTGGATTTCCTAAGTGTACGGTATAGTACGTTAAGAATATCTAGGATACTCCTAAAATATAGTAGATCGTAGTTAATTATATTAAGTTTTTTTAAGGCTAGGAGTATACTAAGTACTAGCTCTAAAACACTAGTATTAAGTATTAGTATATTATAAAACTAAACTATATAGAGGATATAACTACTTTAGTATAAAAAAGAGACTATAGAAATATTAAATATATTAATATAGAGTAGTATAGTTTATATACTTACTTGGAATTAGAATGTATAGTAGACTTATGTATTTTAATTATTCTACGTATTCTAGCTTTAAGGTTGTTTTAAACTATAGTTTTATAAAAAACTATAATTTTATATAGTAACGGTATTTCTTAAGTGTCTCGGCTTTTTTTAGTTTTATTATTATAGAATATAAGGTCTAGGTATAACTACTTATATATTTAGTATATAATATAAAAATAAATTAAGGCGAGTAGAAAAACTTATAAGGTAAATTGTTAAGGCGCAAAAGTAGGCCTTTAATATATATACTAGTGTACTAACTAATCCTAGGGCCGTATACTAGAAATAATTAATAATTTATCGACTAATTAAAAAGATATAAAGAGTAAGTAGTAGTCCCTTTAACTCTTTATTTAGTTTAAGGATTTTGTTATTATAAGTAGAATTTAAGTAGGATTGCTGAGATATAACGCTAATAATAGTAGTTTCTTGCTAATAGTAGTCTCTTTACTAACGAGGTAAAGGGAAGATATTAGGGGATAGTATAAAAAGCTGCCCCCTAGGGTAGATAATAAGATTAGTAATAGTTTTTAATTATAACTTATAAGTTTTTTAGTAAAAGGGCCTAATAACCTAGTAGTAGGGTTTATTGTTAGGAATTCTAAACTTATTATAAAGCTTTAATAAAAAAAATATTTTAAATAGGTTTTATATAAGTAAGCTAGATATTATAATAAGAATAAAGTAAAGTATAATTTTGATAATAGGTTAAGTAGGAAGTATTAAAGGTAGGAAAATATAAGTTAGTAAGGAAGGGGAAGAAGGTTAGTAAGTATAGTAGGTTATTTACTTATTATTTTATTATTATAAACGCGTGTAAGGGTAGGGCGCGGTGGCTGTGTACTTAGAATATTTAAAGACTATATAGCTTTAAAATTAATACTAGTATATAGACTAGGTTTTAAAGGACACCTCTTTTATAGAGAAAAATCTATCTAACTCTTAATACTATTATTTTATTTTAGCTTTAGTATTATAGTTTCTCTTTTATATAACTTAATTTATATTTAAGTATAGAGTTATTTATTAATAAAATAATATTTACTTATATTTACTATATATCCTAAGGCTGTTTTTAATATATTTTTTAAATATTTCTATAATACTATTTTAACTTTATTTACTTACCTATAGTAACTATAATAGTATCCTCCCTGTTATTATTCTTATTCTTATTATTTTTATTATTATTATTATTTTTATTATTGTTCTTGTTCCTATTCTTGCCCTTATCCGTTAAGTTAAAGGACACTACTAAAAATAATAATAAAGTTAAACCCTTATTCTTATTTCTATTTTTACCCTTATTATTATCTTTATTACTATTCTTTATTTTAATATTGTTAAAGTACTACCCCGGTTAAATATACTTAATAACGTTAAAAAAAGGTTAATTATATAAAATCCCTTTATTATTATAAAGTGTATAACTATTATTAAACTATAGAACGGTATTATATATATAATGAGTAATATTGCTAAATATACTTTTAGTAGTAGTTAAGTACTTTAGTACGTATATTAAGTTAGGAAGTATAGATAGTACTAGAATCAAACTCCTATAACTATATAGTAAAATAGTTAGTTTAATAAACTTAGTTTAAAAATAAAAAAGGGTATTTTTATTTATACTTAGTTCTTATTATTAGTAAAAGTAAATATACTCTATTACTCTAGGTAAACGTTAATACTTAAAGAATAAAAGTGTTTTTAAGTATTTTACTTAACTTCTTAGGGGTTCGTCCCGATACTTAAGTAAGTACTTTTTTAATAATAGTTGTATTACCCTCTCCCTAATATTAGTCCGGTTTTTACTTATAGATATACTTTTTAATAGGGTTAGTACCCTTTTAAGATATTTACTTTTTAATATACTAGTAGTTATTATATAAAGAGACGTTGTTTTTATTACGCTTAAGTGCTGTGACTATAGGGTTTAAGCTATTTTAGTTAATAAGTATTATAATACGGGTAACTTTAATAATACTACTAAGTATATAGAATAGTTTATATACTATAAGTCTATTAGTATACTTAGTGCTATAGTAGGACTTTAATTTCTTAACTAGTTATTTAAGATTATTTTTAGTATTTTATAGTAAGTATTTAAAGAAAAAAGTATATATATTTAAGTAAGCTTATTTATTAAAAAAGAGTATTATTTATTTTTAATTTTTAGTTATTTTTAACTTATATCTATTTAGTTTTTTAAAAAAGTCGTAGACTATACCTCTAAGTTAATAAGTATTAATTTTATTAAAAATAACTATATAGGTAACTATATTTATAAAGGAGATAAGTCTAGGGGTAGTTTAAGTAGCCTACTTAAATTATTTAATTAACTCTACTATATACTTTAAAACTCTTTAAGTAAAGGCCTTAAGCTTATTAGTATTTAATAAGTTAGTAGTAATAAACTAAGTAATTACGTTTAATATCTATAAAAGTATTAAGAAATATATTAAATGCTACTAAAGGAGGTATTATACTGTGTTAAATATAGTGCTTTTATTTTTATAAATATAGAATAGTAGTTTTAGTATTAGTTCTATTAACTTTATTATTAGTATTATTAGTATTATTAGTATTATAGTAAGTTGTATACTTAAAGCTAGTAAATAAAGGACTAAAAGAACTTAATAGTTTGTATATAGGTTAAGTTAAGTTAGAGAGGGGGGTTTTTTAGTATATTTACTTAGTAGTATTTTATAGAAGATTATACGGGAGAGGCGGGGGAGAGAAAAGGAGAATAAGTGCTCTACTATACGTAATGTATCTATATTTACTTATATTAGTACAAATACAGACTGTGCTAGTGCTAAGGAAAACTTAAAATAAACTTATTTAAAGCTTAAATAGTTTTTAAACCTAGCGACCCTAAATAGACAGTTTCTTTTTAGTTTATTTATTATATTTATTAGTAGTTTAAAAGGAAGAAGTTAAGTAATAGACTAGTAAGGTGACTTTTAAGTAAAGAAAATAATTAGTTATTATTTTTTTATAAATATAATAAGGTTTAAAGGTTATATAGCTTTTAAATAGCTTTTATAATACTTATTAGCTTTTTAAAATAAAACGTATATAAGTAAATACAATTTTAACTATTAAGTTATATTAAAGCTTATTTATTATTCTTTATAATTAGGACTATTTATTAGTGATAGTATTATAAAGCTTACAAGCTATTTCCTTAAGGTAGTTTGTGTTAATATTTGTATAAACTTTAATATTAGTAATAGCGCTTATAATAGGATTGTATTTAAGTTTAATATTAGTCCCTTTAAATCTTTTAATTAAATTATTAATATACCTATAAATTCCTTTATAAAAGGACTTAAACTTCTTAGTACTAAATTTATTTATAGTAATAAATTTAGTAATTATCTTTAATATAACTAAGTCTAGTTACTATCTTTTTAACTTAACTTTAGTAGTATAGTTTTACTATTATATAACTTAGTATATAAGTAACAAGGGTATAGACTTATTTATTAATAAAATAATCTTTACTTATTTCTACTATATATACTAAAGTTATCCTTAATATACAGCTTTTAAATAAATTTAATTATACTATCTTACTCTTTTTAACTTATTTAATTTATATTAACTATAGTAGTATTATCTCCGTTTTTATTTTTATTCTTATTTTTATTTTTATTCTTATCTTTATCCCTATTTTTATCCTCGTCCTTATTATTATTCTTACTCTTATTATTATCTTTATTATTATCCTTTATCTTAATATTAATACTATATTAATTAAATAGCTAAATAAAACTAGTTATATTAAGAATAAAGAGGCTTTTTATAAATTCTTATTTTTAAATAAGTATATAACTATTTTAAAATAACTTAAAGGGCTTAAGTATATAAAGAGTAATTTTATAGAATATACTTTTAGTAGTAGGTAAGTATTAAAGTACTTTTATAATTTTTAGGAGCAATAAAAGTACTAAAATTAAACTCTTATAACTATATAGTAAAATAGTTAGTTTAGTAAACTTAATTTAAAAAAAAGAAAAAGTATTTATACTTAGTTTTTATTATTAATAAGAGTAGGAATGCCCCGTCCCCCTAAATAGACGTTAGTACTTAAGGAATATAGGCGTTTTTTAGTATTTTATTTAGTTTTTTAGTAGTTCGTTCTAATATTTAAATAAAAACCTCTTTAATAATAGTTATATTTTTTTAACTATACTATTAGTTTAATTTATATTTATATATAAACTCTTTAATAGAGTTATTTTTTAATTAAAATATTTACTTTTTAATATATTTATAGGTATTATAAAAGTAAACGTTATACTTATTATACTAAAGAGCGGTAACTATTAGGTTCGTACTCTTATAGTTAATTAGTAATACTTTATAAACTACTAAAAAAATTAAATTAAATATATAGACTAGTTTAGATATTATAACCCTATTAGTATATATACTATTATAGTAGAACTCTAAGCTTTAAATAAGCTTTTTAAAGTTGGTTTTGGTATTTTAAAGGAGGTACTTAAAAAAAAAAGTATATATATTTAACTAGGCCTTTTTATTAAGAATAAGTGTTACTAGTTTTTTATTTTTAGTAATTATAAAAGGGTATTTATTTAAGTTTTAAACTTAATTTAAAAAAAAGAAAAAGTATTTATACTTAGTTTTTATTATTAATAAGAGTAGGAATGCCCCGTCCCCCTAAATAGACGTTAGTACTTAAGGAATATAGGCGTTTTTTAGTATTTTATTTAGTTTTTTAGTAGTTCGTTCTAATATTTAAATAAAAACCTCTTTAATAATAGTTATATTTTTTTAACTATACTATTAGTTTAATTTATATTTATATATAAACTCTTTAATAGAGTTATTTTTTAATTAAAATATTTACTTTTTAATATATTTATAGGTATTATAAAAGTAAACGTTATACTTATTATACTAAAGAGCGGTAACTATTAGGTTCGTACTCTTATAGTTAATTAGTAATACTTTATAAACTACTAAAAAAATTAAATTAAATATATAGACTAGTTTAGATATTATAACCCTATTAGTATATATACTATTATAGTAGAACTCTAAGCTTTAAATAAGCTTTTTAAAGTTGGTTTTGGTATTTTAAAGGAGGTACTTAAAAAAAAAAGTATATATATTTAACTAGGCCTTTTTATTAAGAATAAGTGTTACTAGTTTTTTATTTTTAGTAATTATAAAAGGGTATTTATTTAAGTTTTATAAAAACTTATAGACTATAATTTTAAAATTACTTTAAATAATTTCTTTAGAAATATTTAAGTTAGTAACTATATTATTAATAGAAATAGGTTTAAAGGCAGTTTAAGTACTGCGTTTAGATCTTTTAATTGTATTTATTATATACTTTAAAACTCTTTAAAAAAAGGCCTTAAGCCTTTTAATATTAAACCTATTTACTATAATAAATTAGTTAATAATTTTTAATACCTATAAACTTATTAAAAAAGATACTAAAAATAATTAAAAGAAATAGTAGTATACTATATTAAATACAGTACTTTTATTCTATAGACTATTTTTTAGTATTATTATAAACTATAAGCTCTATCTATTTTTAGTAAAATTAAGTTATAAAAGTAGAATTATTTTATTTATAGTATATTTTAAGGTAAATAGTAGGACTTTGTAGAAGAAGTATAGAAGAAAAAGAAGGAAGAAGTTAGTAAAAAAAGATAAAGTAATAATACACTAAGTAAATTCTAAAACTAAATTATTTAAAGACTAAGTAGTTTTTAAATTAAGTAAGTATATATAAATTAACTACCTACTACTTTAATACTAAGTAGTTTTTAAATTAAGTAAGTACGTGTAGATTAACTACCTACTATACGCGCTTTATTACGCGTAACGCGTCTGTGTATATTTAATATAATATAAATATAGAAGAAATTTAATAATAAATAGATTTTAAGGTAAACTATTTAGAAACTAACTAGTTTTTAAACTTATATAGTTATAGCTTATGTATTATATTTATAGCTATTAGTTATATTTTATTAAGATTACTATTTAGGGAAAAATAAGTTCTTTTTTTATATATAACTAGTAATATAATATATTAGGATAGATCCTTAGAATAAAAGGTACTAGTTTTTTTAGTAGTGAGTTAATTCTGCTTTGCGATAACTTATAGGATGCTTTAGATAGATAGTATTACTAAAGCGTAGTTAGTTTTTTAGTTAATAAAGAAGGGCTATTAGTAGTTATATATGTATTAATAATATCCTTAAAACTACTAATACTATACTACTTAGTACTTTTATAAAACTAGTACGTATATTTAAACTACTTAGTAACGTTTAATATAGTGTAAAGTTGTAGTATATTAAGTGTAAGATTAATCTAAGCTATAGTTAGGTTAGGGATACTAAAGTCTATATAGGTACTATTTATTATAGTAGTTATATAAGTAATGTAGAGTATAAATTAGTTAAATAATGTAGTAAAGATATTACTATTATAGTTAAAGGTTTAGTTAAGGATATTTAGAGTTTAAAACTATTTAAAAACAGCTATTAACCTTAAGTAGTTACTAGTCTATATTAGTATAGAGCTATAAATACGTCTATATAGCTATAAAGCCGTTTATTACTTACTTAGTAATACTTTTTAAGTAGAAGAGTAGTATACTCTTCTTTTACTTACTATAAAGGACTTATAGTATCTCGGCCTTTTAAAGTATATAGTTAAACTCGTCTTTATTAATTTAGAAAAAGTAAATAATAATATCTTTAACTTTAAAGACCTAAGTTACTCTTTTTTTTATTTTAAAGTTATTTACTCTTAACTAAAATACTAAGTTAAAATACTAGTTAGTAATTTATATTTTAGTAGGACTTTTTTTTAGTAAAGTAATAGCCTTTTTAATAACTTTCTATTTTTTTTTTATACTTATTAAGTAGAGTTTATAAAAGATAAACTAATAATAGAAGTAATTAGTTTTAACTTATAGCTTTATAACTAATTATACTAGTTTTTAAATTTTAGTTAGTATATTACTAACCTTAACTTATTATATAGTAACTATCTTTTCTCTAAGGCCCTTTAACTCTATAGTAAAGTAAAAGAAGTTCTCCCTTATACTAATAAAAAAGTTATTAAAAAACATCTTAACTATACTTACTATATTAATTAAATTAAGTTAAATCTATTTTATACATTAACTCTTAGTAACTATAATTAGTATATTTATTAACTTAATAATAAACTATATTATATAAGTATTAAAGTTATACTTTAATATATTACTACTAAAAAATATAAAAAAATAAACTATTATAATATTACTACTCTTTAAGTTAGTATTATTAAATAGCCTTTTAATACTGTATTTAAATTAAATAATAAGCTATAATTTATAGTTAAGGACTAGAATAATAGCTTTAGAGGCTGCGTTACTAGCTATTCTTACTCTTTCTTTATAAGACTCTTTTTCTTTTATAGCTTTATTATAAAGTAATGTTTTTAATAAATTATTAAGTACGTCTTTAGTACCCTCTTCTTCTTCCTTCTCTATATTAAACACAGTACTATTAAATATTTCTCTATCCTCTTTAGTACCCTCTCTTTCTATAGTTTTATTTTTTTATAGTATATTAAACTTATTAGTACTACTTAAAGGGGCTAATTACTCATTCTCTTTATTAAACTATAATAACTAGTTATTAAACTACTTTTAGCTATTAGTATTATTTAAATTATTAAAGCTAGTCTAGTTTTTATTCTATAAAACAGTATTAGTAGATAAGTAGTGTGCTATTAAGTTAGTATTCCTAACTAAGCGTTTTTTCTTTTTTAGTATTAAGGATAATCCTTCTACCTATAAAGCTATAGTAATTATTAAGGTTATACTATACTACTTTAAACTATTCTAAAAAAGTGTATTAGTTATAGTATTAGTATTATTTAGTTAGTAAAGAATATAAAGTTAATAAGAGAGTATACTTTTAAATTTATATATAGTAAAAGTAACTACTTTTTATTTATACTTAGATTTTATTTTAAAGACCCTAGAAACTAGTATTTTAATTTATTAATTAAAACTTATTAATACTAAACTTAAATATAATACTAAGACTAAAAACTTATATTAACTAAAAGCTTAGTAATTTAATTATAATTATATTTTTAATAAAAGTTATATTTAAAAATAGGTATTTAGTATAATTTTTAGAGTTATTTATAGTATTTATTATTTAAAAGTATATTAATAAGTAGTATATTAATAGGTAAAAAGTAGTCTATTTTATAGATATAGGCTTTTAAGGGTATATAACTTTAAAATTAAAAGAGTAGGAATAGGGTAAAAGTAACTAGGACTTAAGGGCTAAGTATAGAATATAGTAGAGCTACTTATAGGGGACCCTTAATTAACTTTACCCTAGGCGTTTAGCTTTTTAAAATAGTTTTAGTATTTATATACTATTTACGGGGCCTTAGTTTATACTATAAATAACCTAGATATAGTAAAGTACTTAGTATATTAACTTTTTTTTACTATATTAGTTAATTACTACTTATTATATATAGCGCATTCTACTACCTATAACTATAATAAACTAAATCCTTAAATAGTACTTTATAGTAAAGACCTTAAAAAGAAAATTACTAACTTATTAACATTAAAATATTTAGTTAGCTACTTAGTATTATAATAATACTAGTATAAAGTAAGTTAAACTTTACTATTAAGATATGTATAACTAAAAAAAGACTAATAGTAATATTAATATTTATAAGTAAGTTAATAAAGAGTTAGTAGGATTTATTTATTAGTATATTTAAATATATTATTTAAAAGTTTAAGTTTTATTTAATATACTATAAGGATTTAGAGTTAGTAGTTATAAAGCTTATAAGTATACTTAAGGCTACTAAAGACTTAAATAAGTAAAAATAGATAAAGCTAAGTAAGTACTTACGTTCCCTTTTACTTTAAAGCTTAGTTAATATAGTTTCTTTAAATTAAAAAGCTTTATTATATATTTTATTAACTATAAATAAATTAATACTTATTATAAAGATACTAAGCCTTTTTTATAATAAAAGCCTAGCTAGTTTTTAAAAGAAGTATCGCTACTATAACTATAAAGTAAATACTTAGAAATACAAACTTAAGCCTAAGTTAAAAGGCATTATAAAAGAGATCCTTTATTATAAAAGTACTAAAGATATAAACTCTTTACTTAAAAGTAATAACAAGTCTAAACATAAGTACACTATAGGTAACTAAATAGTAACTAAAAAACTAAAAAATAACAATAATACAATATAGAATTTAGTATTATATAAAAATATAAATAAACTAATAAATAATTAAAATAATATTAAAACATTAAAAATATTAACTTAACTCTAAAAAACTATAGTTAAAATAGACTAATAAGTTAAAATAATAAATATTACTTATAAAAGCTAGAGTATTAACTACTTTAACGTAATAAATAGCTTTTAAATAGAGGTAAAGGGACAGTTTAACGTTATTTTTAATAACTAAAACTACTACTTAATTAAGGACTTTATATTTTATTAGGTTTTTAAAAATAATATATAAAACTATTTATACTATTTTATTAAAGAGTATAATTTAAAGGGTAGTTAAAAGCTTAATAGTATAATATACTATATAAATAAACTAGTTTAAAAATTAAAAAACTTAAGTTAAGTTAATTTTATAGAGTTTATTAAAAACTAAGGGCTTATTATAGATAATACTTAGTAGGTCGGGATATTTTAAAACCGCTTATAAACCTATTAAAAGTAGTATAATTTATAAAAGTATTAGTTAAAAGTAAAGGAGCTTAATTAATAAAAAAGCCTTAAATAAGTAAAGTTATTAAAGTTTTTAAAGTTATAAAATATTAAACTAAAATATAGTAAAATACTAAATAGCTATTTAGTAAACTACTTTACTTATAAACTTAACTTAAGTAATATTAATTTTAGAGATAGTATTTACTACTTTACTATAGTTAGTATATTAGTTAATACTTTTAAATAAAGTATCCTTACCTTTCTACTTAAGTACTTAAACTTATAGTATAAGTAATTTAAAAGTAGTAAAAAGTTAAGTTTAAAAAAGTATAAACTTAAAGTTACTTACTAGTTCCTTACTAACTAGGTACCTATACTTATAGGTCTTTACAAGGCTATTAATATAAGTATTATAGGACTAATAATTAAGGACTAACTACTAAAAATAACTAAAGTAGTTAACTTTATATAAAGTAGAGTAAAAAAGAAGTAAGTAATAAAGTTACTTTTAATAAACTTTATTTATTTAAAAAAGAAAAGGAGTAAATATAAAAAGGTAATATTAAATAGTAAAACTAACTAGTAATAGGGGGATATAGATATTACTATAGAGTTAAAAAAGCTAAGTAATAGTAATAAATAAGTTAAGGAATAGGGGTAATCCCTTTAAAAAAGTTAATATCTAAAATTACTTTTTTTTTTTTTTAGTTTTTAAATTAAAGTAATTTATAATTAAATAGTATATAAAGTATTACTTTATAATTAAAATTACTTAAGTAATAAAAGTTATAAAAGTAGAATATAACTAAACTAAAGTTAAAATACTAAGTAAAGTATTAAACAAGTAATAGTTTTTAGTTTAGTTAGTTTAGTTAATTAAAGGACTTTTAATTTATATAAGTTTTAATTTAAGTTAATATTTAAAACCTACAAGTTATTTATAAAAACTCTACTCTACCTTTTAATTATACTTATAAATAAAAGAAACTAACTCTATTATATATAAACTATTTTAACTTTACTTACCCCCTTTTTACTATATATTACTTATAGGTATAAAGCGTTTAGTTAATATAGTATCTTTATATTTTAAACTTTAATATAGTTACTAGTATTTTAAGTTTATATAGCTTTAAATTTAGTTTACTACTTAGCTTAAACTAAGAAGTAGTACTATAGTTATTATAAGTTAGGGTTAGGCTTTAATATCCCCTAAGTCTTTTTAAAAGTACTAAGTAATATAAGTATATATTAATATTACTTAAATATAAATAACACTTTATTAAATTATTAACTTTAAATTACTATATTAAGTAATACCTTTTATACTTACTTACTTACTCTTTATAGCTACTTTATTATACTTACCTTTATTAAGGGTAATTCCGACTTTAGTAGGGGCGACTCCTACTTTAATAATAACGACTTTTATTTTAATAATAATAACTTTAGTTAAAATAAAAGTGACTTTAGTTAAAATAGTAATTTTAGTTAAAATAAAAGTGACTTTAGTTAAAACGAAAGTAAATATATAGATACTAAGTAGTAAAGTTAAAGTAAAGGGAATTTAGTAGACTAGAATTTTAGTAAGTTTATTAATTTTAAGAGTATATATAATAAGTTTATTAATAATAATAAGGGTAATTTTAGTTTTTATAACGTTAAGAATAATATTATTTATAGTAATATGGATAGTAGTATTAATAGATAAAAAGATAATAACCTTTAGTTTTTTTTTATAAATAAGGATTTTAAGGAATTAAATAATAATAATAATAATATAACTTTAAAAAACTCTATAGCTTTAACTCCTAAACTTATATTTACCTTTAATTAATAAAAAGTTTATACTTAAGTTATAGGTCTAGTTAATAACTAAGATAAGTTTATTAAATATATTATAGTTATTATATAGCTTAGTTTAATTATATATTCTAAATATAGTAAGTAGTAGTCCTTAAGCTATATAATAATAACTACTAAAAGTATTAGGGATTTTACTATAAAAGTAAAAACTAAAATATAAATAAAATTTCCTACTTATAACTAACTTAGACTTAATAGGTCTTTTTTAATACTTAGAATTTTAGTAAAAATAAGTAAAGTATACTTTTAAAGCCTTAGTATTAGTTTAATAAAAAGGCTTACTTTAAGAGTTCTATTAATAAACTTAAAGCTACTTTAAATTAAACTAGGGTTAAAATAAAAGCTACTAATACTTATAGCCTTAGTTACTTTTAACGTTAATAGCTTTTTAAATATTATAACTTTACTTAGTAACTTTAAATCTCTAATAAATTTAATACTATTACTTATATAATATTTAGTACTTAGTACTAGTATTTATTTTAGTTATAAAATTATAGTTAATAATAAAATACTATAAGTTAAACTCTATAGAATCCCTTATATACACTTTATATTAATAACTAAAGAGTTAATTTATATATTCTTTTTTAACCTATATAAGACTCTAATAAAAGTTAAAAAAAAGTTAGTTTATAAAACGTAACTAAAAGATAAGTAATATAAGTCTTTTTATAATAATATAGTATACTTAAGTTTATAAGTTATATATAGGGAACTATTAATATAAAGGTATATACTTTAATTATTTAAGAATATATTAAAGTAAGTATATAATATTAAATAAAAGGTTAGTAGGGGGGGGGGTATATTTTTTATTAGTACTAGTATTAAGAAATATATATAGTTAATCCGTAAAATAAGTATATAAGTAAATACTATAGTTAAAGATAAAAATAACTTTTATAATTTTTTTTTTTTACTAAATTAAAAGAATACTAAGGGGCGCTATAGTAGAGTATAGACTATTAAAAAGTACTTAATTAGGTTTTAAAATAACTAAAAGAAAAAGGTAAAAGAGGATTTATTTAATACTATATACCTTAACTTACTAAGTTCTAAAGTAATAATAGACGGCCTATTATCCCCTTAGCTCCTTAACTTAGCTATAAAATAGAGCTTATTATAAAAGGATTCTATACCTTAGATTTAACTTACTTAGTACTACTACTAACTAAATACTATTTAGTTCTTCTATAAATAAGATATTAAGTATACCCTTTTATTACCCTTTAGTTTTAATAAAGATATTTTAATAAACCCTTTAACCCTAATAGTTAAAAGCGGTACTTATACTTTATATTATATTAACTACTTTTAAAACTTTTATAGTATTACTTCTAAGTCTAAACTAAATTATAAAATCTTTAACTATAATCTATACTACTATTAAAGTTATACTATTAATTAAAAGTACTTAAGTTTAGTTAATAAGAGACTATATAGTTATACTTATTTAATAAATAGAGGATATAATAATAATATACTAAAGGAGATTATAAAGTAAGTAACTCTAACTAAAGTCCGTAAAAAGTTAAATACTATTTTATTTAAATTTAATAATTCCCTAAAATACTACTTAAAAAAAAAGGACTAGTATATATACTAGTGAGTAGAGTAGTAGTGTACTTTATAGTTAGTATAAAAAATTAAAAAAGTAAATAAAGAGTAGCTTAAAAATAATAGCTTTATAAAATTAACTACTAAAGGCTATTTCTTTAATTACTATAATAAAAAGGCGCTACTTTATTCCTATAAAAAGGTATTTTTTTATATAAACTTCTATATATATTAAGAATTTATTAAAATAATTATTAATTTATACTTCCTTTTTATAAATACTATTTAAATTTTTATACTTTTATTACTAAATACTATTACAAAAACAACTATACTTCTTTATAATATCTTAGTTACTATTCTATAATTATTCCTTAACTCTATTAATCCCTAATTCTAATATATTTTAATAAATAATTACTAAATCCTATTAGTATCTCTTTAAAAAAAAATAGTATTTTTTTAAAAAGAAATAGTATCTTTTTAAAAAAAAACGTTAATAAAAAAGGGTCTTAGCCTTATAAAAACAATTAAAACATATAGCTTTAGCTTCCTACTAAAAATCATAGTCCACTAAAATAAGTACTTAGTATATAATAACCTTAAACTAAACTTTAGTTTACTTAATTTCTGAACTAGCACGGGAAAGTAGAAGTTTTAGTAGCTAAGTAGTAGTAAGCAAAATCTATTCTATAAGTATTTTAAGTAACTAAAGAGGTACTAGTTAAATTTAAAAAAAGGTATAAAATAGGCCTATAACTTAGCCTTATATCTTTTACTTTAATCCTTCCGTTAAGAAGTACTACTCTATATTATACCTAAATAGAAGTAGAACTAAGAATTTATATAAAAGATTAATTAAAACACAGTTAAGTTTATTTAGTATTAAATTAAAGAAATTACTAATACAGCTAGTATAACGGTTTTTTAAAGTAGTAGTAACACTATAAGTATACTAAAAGAGTACTTTTAAAAAATATAGGAATAAAAAAACAACTATACTAACTAAGGGTATACTAGGCATTACTAGTATAAGTTATACTAAGCTATCCTTAATAAAATTAACTACTTTAAAAGGTTATTAAAGCCTAGTACTACTAGAGATATAAACGAGTATACTTTTAAACAGCTTTATATAAAGAACTTCTTTACGTTCTACTTAGTACTCCTATAGGTCAGGGACCATAGGGAGCTCTATAAGCGCTACCTCAAAAGTAAATTAAAAAAAAACAAAAAGATAGTTTTATATATAAAAAGGTACATACATAGCTCACAGGTACTAAGGACAATCTTAACTAAAAGAGTATTTACTATTAATAGTACTAATACTAGGTATATAATACTATACTATAAAAATAGTCTACCTAGAGACTACGTAGATTTACTAGTAAAATTAAAGGATATATAAACTACAGAAGCCGTTTAGAATATAGTTCGCTCTTAGGCAATTAAACTAGTAATAAGTACCTAGGGGTTTAGATTTTAAAGTTATATAAACTTAAAATATTAATTATTTATAAACTTAAATAAATTATTATTTTAAATATTAAAATTAATTATTTATTATTTATATTATATATTAAAGTATCTACCTAGGTTAGAATTAAACTAAATTTAAATACATACCCTTACTTTTAAAAAAACTAACTTAATATAAAGTAAATAAACTAAGTAACTCTAGTAGTTTAAGTAGTATATAATTAAAAAGTAGTAAGGGTATATAAATAATAATTAAAGGAATAAAGTAGCTTATTTATTAAAAAAAACAAAGCTTTTATTAGTACTATTTATTTTAGTTTTTATTATATTTAAATTTTTACTTTTTATATAAAAATTATTACTTAAAATAATTATTCTTACTAAAATTACACCTAACTATTACTATTAATTAATATTCTAGACAAAACACAACAAACACTATAAATACTATATTTAATTAATCTACCCCTTTAAATACAAAAAACTATAATAAAAGCAAAGTATTATTATAATAATTATCTAAGTAACTCTGTAGTAATAAGATATAAAGAAATAAAAGTACTTCTCTAACTACTTAAGACTATACTAAGAATAGAATGTTATTATAGTATTTATTTAAGTAATTCTGTATTAGTAAGATATAGAATAATATATATAGCTAGACTATAAATTAAGAAAAGTATAATACCTTAACTAAAGAAAGTTAATAGTTATTTATTAATTAAGGGATTAAATTATAAAAGGAATTAAAAAAGTATTAGAATTATTTAATTTATTTTATTAAAGTTTTAGTAAAAGAAACTAAAGTAAAGAAGGTTAGAGAAGTGTATTTTTAAGCTATATTCTACTTTATAAAACTTTTAAAAAGTATATAAATACTAAACTTTTTAAAACTTAGTAAGTAATATAAATAATAGTACTATATTTTATTAGTTAATATATATTATAGTTAATAAGTATTAGGATTAGTATAATAAAAAAAGAAAAAAGAAAAAAAGTAAGTACTACTTTTAAATAAACTTATATTAATAATTAATTATTAGTTTTTATAAAGAATTAATTTATACTAAATTTATTTAAGAATAAGGAAAGTTTAAATACTTAATAGTTAGTAGGTAGTATAAATATATAATAGCTAGTAGGTAGTATAAATATATAATAGTTAGTAAGTAGTATAAATATATAATAGGTAGTAGGTAGTGTAAATATATAATAACTAGTAAGTAGTATAAATACTAAATATTTAGTAGGTAGTGTAAATATATAATAGCTAGTGAGTAGTATAAATACTAAATAGCTAGTAGGTAGTGTAAATATATAATAGCTAGTAAATAGTATAAATACTAAATAGCTAGTAAATAGTATAAATACTAAATAACTAGTAGGTAGTATAAATATATAATAGTTAATAGGTAGTATAAATACTAAATAGTTAGTAAGTAGTATAAATACTAAATAGTTAATAGATAGTATAAATACTAAATAGTTAGTAAGTAGTATAAATACTAAATAGCTAGTAGGTAGTATAAATACTAAATAACTAGTAAGTAGTATAAATACTAAATAGCTAGTAGGTAGTATAAATACTAAATAGCTAGTAGGTAGTATAAATACTAAATAGTTAGTAGGTAGTATAAATACTAATATAAATATTAAATAACTAGTAGGTAGTATAAATATATAATAGTTAGTAGGTAGTATAAATACTAAATAGTTAATAAATAAATAAAATAAAGGGAAAAATAAGGAAATATAAAAGAAATATAACTAATAGTTAAGTAGTAGAGTAAAACTATTATTTACTTATATAAAGTTTAATATAATTAAAAAACAAGTTAAAAACTAAAACTATAATATACTAACTATAAAAATTAATACTTTTTTACTAAGTTAGTTAGAAATATTTATAACTATTAAAAAAGAACTAATTAGTTAATTTTTAAGTATATTAGATATAAAGGATATAAATTATATAAAAGAGTTATTATTTATTTGTATATTTAGATTTAATATAAAGAAGTAACAATATACTTTACTTAAAAAGTATATTTTTAAAAGTAGTATTATATAATTAAGTTAAACAAAAAAGTATATTTAAAATTTAAAGTTAAGTAAAGCTTAAAAACTAGTAAAGTTTATTAAGGTTTAGGATACTATAAATAGAATTCTAATTAAACTAGGGGAGGTAGTAGTAAACTTATATTATTTTATAGCTTAGTATAAGGTTTAGAGTTAGTAGAGGGAGTTAAAAAAAGCTTATAATATTAAAAAAAAGGTTAATAAACTTAGGGAAATAATAAGTGATATAGAAAAAAGGAAACTAAAAAAAAGGTTAGATATAGTTATAGTAAAGTATTTATTTAGTAAAATAGACTTAAAAAAGGAAGAAAAGAAGAAGAAGAGGGGTATTTTTAAATTAACTATTTTAGAGTATTTAGTTATTAGTATACTAGTAAAGTACTTTAGGTATAGAGTTTTAATTTTTATTTTTAAGAGTATTAAAAGCTAGTAGAAGTACTTTTTTAGTATAAGAAAAAGGTAAAAAAAGGGTATAATAAAGATAGATAAGTTAAAGTAGATTTTATAGTGTATAGTAATAAAGATACTAGAACTATAGAAGATATACGATACTATAAATAAGAGTATTATAAAGGAGTTTTTAAGAGATAGAATTATTAAAGTTATATATATAATAACTTTAATATAGAAAGGGGAGTTAAAGAAGAAGGATATTAAAAAGCTTTTATTAATAGATTTTTTTAAATAGTAGTAAAGAAGGATTTATTGTTTTTAAAAACTGGATAGTTTTTAAAGTAGAATATATTAATAGCTACTTACTTTAGAGTATTTTTTTTTAAGTTTTTTTTAATTATAGAATTAAGAAGTTAAATAAGTATATACTTTATTATTTTATTTAAAGTAGTTTAGTTATTATTATAGCTATAGTAGTTTAGTTATAAAAGCTATAACTTAGTAAGGGTTATATAAGTTTTAATAACTTACTTTTTAAGTTAGTTCCCTTTTTTTTAGCTATATTAGTATTTAACTATCTTTTTTATATTTATAATTCTAAAATATATTATAAAAACTATATTCTGTTAAATTATAAGTTAATTAGTTATTTAGTTTATATGAGCTTTTTTTGTTAAAAGGCTTTTGGGAGGTGGGGCGTTATAGAGCTGGATAGCTAACTGGCTATTTAGCTTACGCGAGCTTTTTTTACTAAAAGGCTTTTAAAAAGTAGAGCGTTATAAAGCTAGATAGCTAACTAGCTATCTAGTTTGTACGAGCTTTTTCTACTAAAAGGCTTTTAGGAGGTAGGGTATTATAGAGTTAAATAGTTAATTAGTTATTTAGTTTATACAAGCTTTTTTTACTAAAAGGCTTTTAAGAGGTAGGGCGTTATAGAGCTAAATAGCTAACTAGCTATTTAGCTTATATAAGCTTTTTTTATTAAAAGGCTTTTAGGAAGTAGGGCGTTATAGAGCTAGATAGTTAACTAGCTATTTAGCTTGTGCGAGCTTTTTTTACTAAAAGGCTTTTAGGAGGTAGAGTAGTACTAAGTTTAATAATTAACTAAAACCCTTTTTAATAAAGTATTTAAAAAATAATATAAAATATTATATTTAAAATATACTTATATTATTTTATTTTATTTATTTAATTAATTTTAAATAATATTTTATTAAAGTATATTTTACTTTTAAAGTATTATATAAATAATACTAAAATATTATAATAGTAAGTTTTATAAATATAATAATTAATATTATTATATTATAAAACTTACTATTATAATAATAATAGAAATAATTATACTTTATTTAAAAATTAAAATATATTTTAATAAAAATACTTATATATAGTTTAAATAAACGTTTTATTAAAAATAACTTAATAAAAATATTTTAATTTCTCTAAACCTTAACCCGAAATGACTTAAGTAATAAAGAGTTTTAGTTCCTTTTTAAAATAAACTTAAAAGTTATCCTAAATTAAGTTTTTAATATATTTAATTCTTTTATAAATCTTAACTAAATTTTAGTTAAGTAATACTACGCTACTAAAAAGGTTGTAAAATACTTTAAAGTGGGTAAGTTCTAAATTAGTATTATTATTATTAAGTATTAAGTTTTTATTTATTTAATTAGCTTCTTTAGGGTTTATTAAAGTAACTATAGTAGTAGTACTACTTTTTTTTAATAAAATAGCTTAAGTAATAAAACTAGTATAAACAGAGTTAACTAGCTTAGTATTTATAGATTTATTAATTTTAATAAATAATTAAGCCTTTGTAAATTAATATAGAATAAATATCTTAACTTTAATTAACTTTATATATAAAATATTATTAATTTTGTTTTAGTACTTTTTCTTTTTATTCTAAAACTTTATATATACTTTATAAAGCCTATTAAACTAAATAGTATCTAACAAAATCTTTTTATACTTATTAAATATACTATCCTTATAAATTAATATATATAGCTTTTTAATCTCTTTATTCTTAATTAAGTTTTTATTTAATAAATTAAAAAAACGTTAGTAATATATATCTTTAATTACAAACTTAGCTTCTTTTATTCCCGGGTAGTAATTAATTATACTTATAGCGGCCTTAAGTTAAATAGCGTCTTTAGTAATATAGTAGTCTTTAAATATATTAATATTTACTTTTTACTTTTAGTAAATAACTTTAGAGTAATAACTTACTTACTTAATTATATTATTATAAATCTATAAATACGTCTATAGTACCTTCTTACTCTTTTAGTAATAAAGTAGGTTTATAATTATTATTATAGTATATACTTAATTTTTATTAAAATAGCTAGCTATAAACTTTTAAGTCCTTTTAATTATAAAGTCTACTTTATAGTTAATATACTTATAAAAAATAGTAAAAAAATAAATTATAAAGTAATAAGTTATAAAAGTAAATATTATATTCTAAAAGATATTTTTATATTATAACTTATCTACTTTACTTAGTATATATACTTTTCTATTAATTATTATAAATATAAATAAGTAGTTATTCTTTATTTTATTAATTAAGTACTTATTATCCTTAACTAAAAGCGTAATATACTTATAAATAGCGTAGTAACTTAGGGTAGACTTTAAAAATATATTCTTTAGTTTAAATTTAAACTTAAGTATAATAGTATTAGCCCCTTTACCCTTACCTATAGTAGTATTAGAGTTATTAATAGTCTCGACTAATTTAACCTTTTACTTACCCTTTTTACCCTTTATACTCTAGGCTTTTATTAAAGTAAATATTACTTTAAGCTTTATAGACTTTATTTTAACTACTAAAGAAGTTTTAAAAAAAGGAGTTTTAATTAAAAGCTTTATCTAAATATAAATAAACTTCTTAAAAACGTAAAAGACTTAAAGTAAATTAATATAAATTATTATAAATTGTAATTAATAAAAAAAAGTATAAAAAGGGGAATTAAGCTTTATAAAGTTAAACTAAAAAGGGGGATTTAGGATTTATAAAAATAGAGTTATAATTAAATTTATAAATTTTAAATAGGTTAAAGGGGGACTTACTATTAATATTAAACTAAGTTATTAACTTATTAGCTAACTAAAAGCTAAGGTATAGTAAAAGGAGTTTAATAAAAAACTACTCTAGGGATTTTATATTTATTAAAACGTAAATACTAAAAAAATAGTCCAAAAAGAGAGTTTTACTATTTAAATACTCTTATAATAAAGCTTTATATTAATTACTTAGAGTACTAGTAGGTATATACTTAGTATAATTAAAAGGGGTCTAAGGGATATAATAAATATATTTAATAAAAAGTAGAATTAATATACTGTATTTTTAAATAAAGTTTATAATATTGTTTTTATTATAGGTTTTAGTTCTACTATACTTTTTTGTATTAAGTACTTTTATAGGTATATTTAAAATTAGTTTAAAGGCAAAAGGGCAACTCTAACTAGAGTAGTTACGTTTATTAACGTCTTCTAGTATTATAATTAGTATAGTTAAGGACTAATAAAATAATAAATCACTATTAAGTTTAAAATAAGTATTATCTTTCCTACTAAAGCCTTTATTACTAAGTAAGTTGTTATTAGAAGTAAGTTAAGGCTTATTAGTAGTTAAAGTATTTTTTTTACCTTAAAAACGGACACTGGCGCGGGTTATTTAGTAGCGGCTTCCTACTATTAACTTAATAGTCTTAACTTATAAAGCTTTAAGTACTATTTTAATCTTTATATATTAAAAAGCACTTATTAAAATAGTTTAAAATTTATAAATTAAAAATAAATAATAACTTACTATATAGTTATAATTAAAAAGTTAAGTTTTATTTTTAAATATTTATAAAAGTATACTAAAGTACTAAGGGCCTAAAAAGCTATAACTAGTTATAAATTAAGCTTTATAAAACTATATATAGTAAAAAAAAAAAGTACTAATTAAGTTTTATAAAATAAATTAAAAGAAGAAGAAGCTAATTAAGCTTTATAAAAGGACAAAAAGAAGTAAAAGTAAGTACTTAAATTTATAAAACTAAAGAATTACTACTAACTCTATTAACTTAGAATAGTAGGTATTTATAAGTTTAAAGTTACTACTAAAAAGATTTCCTTATAAAGAGTACTTTAGTAGTCTATATACTAGTAGAACTAACTATATTAAGTAAAAAGTAGCTAGTTTTATAAATCTTAAATAAACTACTTAAGTATTTAAGTAAAATATAAAGTAAAAAAAATAAAAATAGTTTTAAATTAATATATAAATTTATAAATCTTAAATAAAGTAATTAATTAAGTAAGTAAAAAAAAAGTTTAATTAATTATATAGTTATAGGTATAAATAAGCAGCTTTATAAATCTTAAATAGTATTAAAAGTATAATATATATTTATTTATTATCTAGTAAAGAGGTATTAATAAATAACTAATAGGGATAAGTAACTAATATCCTATTCTTTAGTATTATAAATATAGTAAACTTAAAAAAAAAGTAACTAATATAAAATACTATAGTTTAATTTTTAAATAGCAATTATATAATAATATTAACCTTTATAAATCTTAATTATAAACTAAAGTTTATTACTTTACTAAAAGTCTTTAAAGTTTAAGTTTTCTATATCTTTTTCTATCTATTATCTTTAATTTACTCTAATATTTTTACTATATTAACTTAACTATTAATAAAAAGTTAATAAAGTAGGTTCTTAGTTTAAAGTATTAAATTCCCCTCTATCTACTAGTTTAGTATTAGTATTTATTAATAATACCTTATACTTATAACTTAAATAGTATTAATAAATAGTAGTTTATAGCTTAGTAAGGTCCTTACTCACCTTAAGTTTAACTAACATTATATCTATAAACTCATTAAGTTAATTCCCCTTTTTAATACTTTAGTTAATATTAAAACTTAAAAATTAACCTATAAAACCCATAACTTTTCCACATTAATTACAACCTTAGTAGTAACTTAGTTATTAAACGGGCCCTTACTAGTATAACCCTTACACACAACTTTTAAAAAGGAGTATACTAGCCTATTTAATAATAGTAGAATATAAACATATAGCTTATATATTATAGTTATACTTATAATAATAAATAATCTTAAAAATAATATAAAAAGCATAACTCTAGTCTTTATTTAAGTATTTTATTATAAATACTTAATACTCCTTTATATTATTATTAATTCTACTTTTTATATACTTAAAAAAGATATTAAAAAAGTATAAAAGTAACGCATATATAGCTAAAGTAAATATCCCTTTTTAGTAAATATTACTAAACCTTAAGTACTTAATATACTAGGACTTATAAATATACTCGTTTTTCTTTAAAATAAAAAAGGAGTATTAAGTATTAAGCTCCTTTTAAAAGTATTTATAGTTAAAGTCTAAAAACTAAATAAACTTATAAATCTACTTTTAGTACAACTCTATTTTTAGCGGCTTCTAAAAGTCATTACCTTTTAAGGCCTTTATAATATAGTTACTTTTACTAGTTTTAGTAACCTTTAAAGTAGTTTAAGTATTCTATACAGCCTCCTTTTTAGTAATAAATATATTAAACTCTAATATAAACTATACTTTTAAAAAAAGCTCTAATATACACAAAGCTTATATAAATATTAATAAAGGATAAAAGTAGTTTAAAGTTTATAAAAAGGAGTTAAGTTTCGTCTTTATAAATCTTAAATAAGTACTAAAATAACTAACTATTTAAGTTAATTTAAGTTATAAATTAATTAATATTAAAAAAGTTAAAATAAAGAATAAAAGACTTCCTTTAATATACTAAAATAATTCTATAATTTATAATAATATAAATACCCTAAAAATAAAGTTTAGAATTACTATATTTTAAGTTATACTTAGTAATTAACTTATTTTATTTCTTACTAATAAAACTAAAGAGTTTATAAATATAAAACTTAAATAAATTATAACTTTTAAAATAAAACTATTTAATTTTAATAAATAAAAGTACTCTTTATCTTTATTTAGTTTTATTAATATTAAAAGCGTTATATTTATTAACCCTTTTTACTACTTTAACTTCTACGTATAGCTAGTTATTAAGGTACTTAGTAATTATAAATAGTTTATTAAAACTTAAGTAACTTAAATACTCTATTTATCCTAGTATAGTAGAGTTAGTAGTACTAAGTTATTATATAATACTATTAATAGAAACTATAGTTTTAATAACTAAATTAATAAATAAGAGTTAGTAGTTATTTTATAAAAGGGTAAATATATTAAGTAGAGTAAAGGGTAATTAAGATTTATAAAAAGAAGAAGAGGAGTAGTTAATTATATAGATTTATAAATATAAGTAGAAAATTATAGTTAGTATTATTAAATATTAAAAACTTAAAGTTAGTACTAAAAAGATTTCTTTAAATAAAGTACTTTAGTAGTTTATATACTAGTAAATTTAACTATTTTTAGTAGTTACCTAGGGTACTTTATAAATTTTAAATAGCTTAGTAGATTAAATAAACTCTTAGTTAAGTAAATATAGTAAAAAGGGTATAGTTATAAATTAATTTTTTTATAAATTTTAAATAATATTAAAGTGCTATATATAGAAAAACTATAGTACTTATTTACGTTATTTATAGTTTTATATTAGTAAATAGGGGCTTTAATAAGTAGGTTAATAAAGAATATTTAATAATATACTGTAGTTTAAATAATATAGGGGTTTAATAAGTAGGGAGTAAGAGTATAGTAAGCTATTTATACTTATAAATAGATGTTTTTAAAAAAGGGGTATTAATAAAAATAAATAAGTAATAGCTTTAATTATTTATTTAGTATTATTAGTATATATTATAATTATAAATAATTTAAGTTTATAGTTAATTAATTTATAGTAAAAGTAAAGTTAATTTATATAAATTAAACTTTAAAATAAGTTACGGGGAATTAGTAGTTAAACTTTAGGCAGTTTAATACTTAAATAGAGTCTATAGCTATTAACTAGCGTAATGTACTATATAGTTAAGCTACCTACTATAGTATAGACTAATTACTAAAGTAATATAGGGCTAAGTATTTAAATAGACTATACTAAAGTAACTTAACTAACCCTATAGTACCGCTAATATAAGTAATACTTATAATAGATATATAAACTATTAAGTAGTAGTTTACTTAAAGTTTAGTTTTTATAGTAGTTAAGGGTAAAGTCTTTAGTTTACTAGAAATATTAGATAGGGTCTGGGTTAATTTAAATCCTAAACTGGATACTTTTCTACGTTTTAAATTAAGACATAATAGTATAAAAAAAATAATTATAAAATAACTATTAACTAGTTTAACTTTATATTTATATATAATATTAAATAGACTTTTATAAATATATAAGTAGGCTTAGCCTTTAGTTATAGCTTTATTTATATTACTATAATACTAAATAAGTTATAAGTAACTATAATAAAGGTTTTATAAAGATATTACTTAGTATAAGTTAAAGAAACTAAGTAGAATTACCCCTTAAGAGTAACTATTAAGGGAATATTAGTTTAATAACTTATTCTATAAAAACCTTTATAAATTTTAAATAGTTTATTACTTTATTAATACTCTAGTTATTTATTAATTTAGTATTCCTTTAGACTTTATTTATTAAACTATTCTTAACTATATTATATAGTAAATAGAGGATTAAAGTTATTTACCCTTTTCTATAAGATATTATATATATTTCTAAAACTTATATTTCTATTATAAACTTACGTCCTTATTTAAACTCTTATTCTAAGTTTATATATAGTTTATACTTAAAACCGCCTCTACCTTTTATTTAAATACTATAACTTATAAAGTAAATAAAAAACTTAGTTCTATTTATTATACTAAGTATAATTAAAACTTAAACTATTCTAATATACCTAAAACGGGCCTCTGTAGTTATTACTTACTAGGCTACTATAGTGATTTAGCTTTTAGTAATGTTATTATTAAGTACGGACCTATAGTTACTTTAAGGCTAGGTTATAGGGGGCTTTTAGTCTTTATAAAAAGTCCCGTAAAGGATAGAAAATATATAAGTTTATATTAAATAAAGCGTATTTAAGTATTATATTAGTATAGCTAAATAGGGTATCCTCTTAGCTAGGATAAAGCTTTAATTATATAGCTAGAGAAGGTAATATTAAAATAGTACTCTAATTTATTTTCTAAATTTTATTAAAATATTAC
Organism: Colletotrichum musae; assembly: GCA_027406025.1. NCBI lineage: Eukaryota > Fungi > Ascomycota > Sordariomycetes > Glomerellales > Glomerellaceae > Colletotrichum > Colletotrichum musae. The sequence continues at coordinate 5,929,888 of JANVYC010000005.1, read as the reverse complement.
TTTTATTATTAAAAAATATTAAACTTAAAAATAAATAACTATTTAAAAGTAAATTAATAACTAATATCTATAGTTAGTTTATATTATAAAAAATATAAAATAAGTACTTATATAACTATAGTTTTTATTTTGTTTTATTAACTAAATACTAAATATCTTTTACTAACTAAATAATAAAGTATTTAAATAAAATTAAGGGTACATTTATTCTACTTAGCTCTTTTAGTATAAAGCTTAACTTAAAGTTATCCTTAGTATTAAAAACCGTACTAAAAAGAGCCTTTAAAAGCAGAGTATTACCTAACTTTAAAAGACTGCTGTTCTTAAATAAATACAGAAAAGTAGTATAGTAGTAAAAGAATAAGTGTTTATATATCTCTTTAAAAGATAAAAGCTAATTTAAGCTATACTAGTACCTACCCCTAATATATTTATTAATAGTAATATATATATTATACTAAAAGTATTGCTAGTTTTAATCTTTAAATAACGTTTAGGTTTATTTATATAAGGGGCTAAGGAATAGATTATATAGTATATTCTTTTAAGTAAAGTACTAGAGGTTGTTGAGGGTTCTTTACTTTATTCAATTAAATTTAGACTTAATAGTAGTTTAACTATATTCCTAAATATAATATTTTAAGTTAGGGAATATAAAAGTAATTTAGTCTTTATCGATTCTTACTTATTACAAAACTAGTTTATTTCTATAAATTATACTTTTAAAGGCGGCTTTATAGTACTACTAGAGGATAAAGTAGGAAGTAGTAGTAAGAATAACTTTTATTTTTGTACTTCTATTTGTTGTTTTTATAAGCTTTATTAAGTAGGAAAACAGACTATTAGGGGTATTTTTAGTTAGTATAAACTTCTTTTTATTAATTAATATTTATAGCTTTAGAATACTAAAGTTATATATTATAGACTTATATATATAAAAAGCGTCCTAGTTAATAAAGTATTAAAGGAGGAAACTAAAACTGTACTTATTAATAGTAAATTAAAGCCCTAGGTTTTTTTTCTTTTTTACTATTCTATTAACCCCTATACTACTAGTATTATTAATTAGTACTGCCCTTAGTTTATTACTAATTTAATAAAGGCTAAATAGTATATAGTAAAAGTATGGGTTAACTAGGTTAATAAAGGACTTTGCAAAAGTAACTACTGTAGTATAAAGGAGTATAGTAGTTAGTAGTATTATGTTGTACTAGTAGTAAATTATAATAAGGTTTATAATATATATATAGAACTTAATAAAGTAGTAAATAAAGAGCTAGTATATTTTAAATAGAATATAAAAAAAGGTATAGTTACTAATAAGTAGTAGTTTATAAAAGGGTTTATTAAAGGGTAGTATTAGAATAGCCTTTATAAAAGCTAAGTATTTAAGCTACTTTTAGTTATATAAGGTAACTAATTTAGTTAAGTAGCTAGAGTACTACTACTTTACTTACTATAAAAAATACTACTCTTTATTAAATTTAATTAAATTAAAGAAAAATTAGTAGAACTTATTTAAAAGTTAATTAAACTCCTTATAAAATGTAATTCTTTTAAATAACTTAAATAGTATCTTAACTAGTATATTATTAGTATAGCTACTATAGAGTAACTTATTTTTAGTATATAGCTTCTTACTAGTAGTATCTATAACTTCTTTACTAATAGTATAACTTTAAAAGTAGTAGAGTCTAAAACTATAGATTAATAATATAAGCTACGTTATTATACTAATAGTATTTTAGAAAAGATTAACGTTATAAAAGTAATAAAGGCCTCTAGGGATTTTAGTTTACTAAGAGTTTTTAGTATTTAACTCTTTAAGTATATTTAACTCTATAAAAGTACTTTTTTTAAAGAGTACTTTTTTTACTCTACTATAAAAGAATTTTAGTATATTAATTTAGTAGTAAGTACGAGTAAAGAGGATAATAGTATTTATATAACTTTTAAGTAACTATTCTATTACTAGGTTTAGGAACTATAGGTTATTTTTTATAAATTAGTCTAGTAGGCTAAGGGCTTTATTAATAATTTTACTTTAAGTACTTTAAAAGTTAGTAAAATATAATTTTATATCCCCTATACTACTATACTAAACCTTAGTATTCTTTATATTAATAAAAAAAAAAAGTCTTTTATTATTAAAATATAAGTTTTTGTATTATTTACTTTATTAACTTTTAAGTTATATATAATATTATTTATATTATTATAGATTTTAATACTAAGTTTAGGTAGTTAAAAGGATAAAAGGAAAAAGTTAAATAGGGGTAGTATATAACGTATAGTTAAGTTACTTAAAAACTTAGTTTTATTAAAAATAGCGCTATATATAATTTTAATATAGCCTATTATTAACTTAGAGAAGCTATTATAAATACTTAGACTTATAATTTAATTATAAAATATAGAGTATTTATTATTTATTAGTTTTATAGTACTATTCTATAAGTTTATATAAGACTTTATAGCTTAGTAGAGACTAAAGAAAAAGATATATATTATTTATAATTAAATAGTTTTAAAGTAAGTATAGGGTATTTTATAAAGGGCGATATTATTTTATATTTTTATTTATAGATTTATAATTAAGTATATAATATAAACGTTTAAATATAGTTTATATTTAAATTAATAAATAAGTATATAGTTAATTGTATTATTAAAATTACTAATATTTAAGACGATGTTAAAAAAGCTATTAATATTAAACTTTATATAGTAGATTTAGGTAGCTTAGTTATAGTTAATATTAAGGGATACTTATAGATTAATGGGTATATTAATAAAGTTTAATATTAATTCTATATTTTTAAAAATATTAGCCTTTAGGAGTAGTATATAAAAAAAGTATTTTTTACGAAGTAGAGTAAGGTCTTCTTAATAATATAAACTAAAGTTTAAAAGGTCCCTTTTTTAATCTTTATAAATATCTATTTAGGTATAGATATTATATAGCCTATAATAACTATTTTAGCTTAGAGTAAAGCTTTATTAACTAGAGGTTAGTTAATGGTGTTTTTTTAGTATAAAGTAGTAGTTATATAATATAAGGTTAAGGTAAATAATAGTAGTAATGTGTTAAGTAAAGCGGTTTTAGTTACTTAAAAGTAGGTTGTTAACTTAGTTAGCTATTACTTACTATTTAATATAAGTAAATGTGTTTTTTAGATTAGTAATAATAATAGAAGGTATAATAGTTAAAAGTCTGTTGTTACTAGCTGAGTTACTATTATTCTTTTTATTTTTATTAAGAATTAATTGTGTATTACTATTTATTTTAAAACTATTAAATAAATTATCCCCCCTTAATAGTAAGTAGAGGCTTTAATAAATAAACTTTAAGTAGGCTTAGTTGTTTAAAGAAGGACTAAGGGGTACTGTTTTTAGTTAACTTTAGGTATTATTATTTATATTAAGTTCGGGGATTATAAATAAAGTATAATACTTTTATTTTATAGAACGTTTTTAAGTTAGGTTATTTATTTTTATATATATTTAATTTTCCTTTTTTTTATTTAATTAAATTAATATTTAAAAATAATAGTATACGTTATACTATAAATTACTTTATTTTTATAATTTACTATTAACTCCTTTATACTCTATTTATAAACTTAATTAGGTAAGTTTTTTATTAGCTCTTTTTAAATTCTATTATTATATTAAAATAAGGGTTTGTTTTAGTTTAAAACTAAATTAAGACTTAAAAAGTGTATTTTATTTTAATAAATACTATTTTATCTTAATATAGTATATAGCGGTTCTTAGTTTAAGTATTAGTGGTATTATACAAAGTTTATGTTCTTTACTATTTACTAGTTTAGTTATAAGATATTATTAGTTTTAGATATTAGTATTTTAAATTATAGCTATTTTTAATATTTTTTATATGGTTAGTAGGGGTTAAAAGGGATTTGAGATTTATAAATACAGTATATATTTAATTTTGTAAATTTTAACTAATTAACTATTTAGGTTTTTTTATTTTTATTTGTTTATTTTTAGTATTAAAGTTTTAACTTAATTATATTTATTTTAGTTTATAGTAATAATATTACTAAAAAAGGGAAAAAGGATTTAATTTAAAGATACTATTAGTAAGGGGGGAGTATACTCTACTAATAGTCTACTAAGGAAGTAATTATAAAAAATATTAGTATAGTATTTAGTATAGAAGGATTTATTTAAAAGCTATAAGGTATTAGGAATATAAAATAATAAAAAGATTTTTTAGTAGTTTATATACGTAATTAAGTATAACTTAAAATAATAATAAAAAAAAAACATTTATACTATATATATTATAAAGTTAGTAGAAGTATTAAAAAGTTTGGGTTGTGGATAGGGAACTATTTATAAGTTATTATTTAATTTATATTACTTAGTATATTAATAATAGGAATTTAAATAGGTAAGTAGAGGTGTTAGTAGTAAAAGGTTAAAGTAAGTTATTAAATAGTTATTAAGATAATACTTAAGATTTTAGATAAGTAACTTTTAATAATACTAATTTAGTTAAAGAAAGGGAACTATAAAATAATAAAATAGAGGTAAGTTTTAAAAAGGATAGTATAAGTAACTCAGTTATATAAAATAAGATAATAGTAAGTTAATAAGATAATAATAATAGGGATATGGATAAAGAGCTTAAGGTTAATATAAGTATTTTAGAAATATTAAATACTAAAGCTAGGCCTTTAGGTTAATTTTTTTTATAGTAAAAAAGGTCTACTTTATAAAGTTAAAGGGGTTTATACTCTGTAAAAATACTAGAGACTTTAAAGACTTATATAAAAGAGGAGGATATATTATATACGTTACTAGATTCTTAAATAGTATTATAAAGTATTATAAAGGAGCTAAAAGTAAATAATAGGTTAAAAATATAAAAAAATAACTACTATTATATTAAGGAGCTTATTTTTTATTATATATTTAAAAAGGTATTTAAATACTAGCTATATAACTTATTAATTAAGTATAATTATAGAAAGAGTTTATACTTAAGTAGTATAGTACTTAAGGTTAGAATACTTATAAGTAAGTTTAAAGGAAGTTAGAACCTATAGTTAGTTTTTTTTATTATATAATAGGGTTTTGTTATAAATAAAGTAGTAAGTATATAAATAGTAGCTTTTTAAATATAAATATATATTTAGTAGTATAACTTATAGAAGTATTAAATAGAACTAAAGGAGTTTTATAAAAATAGGATAGAAATATTAAGGCTATAGGAGTTTTTAAAAAAGGAAGGATTGATAATAAGGTAGGGGAAGGGGTTAAATAGTTATTTAATAGTTTATTTTATAAAAAAGCTTAGTTTAGGTAATAGTAAAAAGTTTATTAATACTATTTATTAGTTTACTATATTAAGTATATTAGTTAAGGTATTGGGTTTAAGAGTTTTAGTGTTTTTATTAAAGAATATTAAGTTATAGTATAAATAGTTAAAGGGGGGGGGTAAGGGTAGTTAAATTAAATTTATAAAAAAGAGAAAAATAGAGTTAATTTGTTATATATTAGTAAAAAAGGTACTATTATTAAAAGACCTGTATTATAATATATAAAAGAATATTATAAATAGGATTTTGTATAGTTATAAGTTTAAAATAATATAGGTTATAGAGTAGATAAGGGATAGAAAGGAAAGGGATAGTATAATAAAATTACTTTTAGAGGTATTTATAGGAAGTAGTAGAATTAAAGAAGTAGTAGGTAAGGTTAGGTTTAATAGTTAGATAAAGAGTAAATAAGAGGGGTCTTTTAGTTATTAATAGTAATTAAAAGAGTACGGGCTATTATTATTTTTTAGTTATTAATAGTAATTAAAAAAGCACGGGCTATTACTATTTTTTAGTTATTAATAGTAATTAAAAAAGTATAGGTTATTACTATTTTTTAGTTACTAATAGTAATTAAAAGAGCACAGGCTATTACTATTTTTTAGTTGCTAATAGTAATTAAAAGAGTATGGGCTATTACTATTTTTTAGTTATTAATAGTAATTAAAAGAGTATAGGCTATTACTATTTTTTAGTTATTAATAGTGATTAAAAGAGTATAGGCTATTACTATTTTTTAGTTGTTAATAGTAATTAAAAGAGTATAGGCTATTACTATCTTTTAGTTATTAATAGTAATTAAAAGAGTATAGGCTATTGCTATTTTTTAGTTACTAATAGTGATTAAAAGAGCATAGGCTATTACTATTTTTTAGTTACTAATAGTAATTAAAAGAGTATAGGCTATTGCTATTTTTTAGTTGCTAATAGTAATTAAAAGAGTATGGGCTATTGCTATTTTTTAGTTACTAATAGTAATTAAAAGAGTTTAAATAGTAAGATATTTTAAAACCTAAATGTTTCTACTTTAATTAATAGTATTAGTATTATAAAAAAACTAAAAAGTATAATTATAAATCCCTAACTTAAAACTAATAACTTACTTATAATAAAGTTTTAAAAATAAAGCTTTTTAAAAAAAGAACTAATATTATAATTTATTAATTAATAAACCTTTAATAATAACCCTATAAGGGGCTTAATAGTTAAATAAGTAATATTAACTTATATTAGTATAATACTCTATAGAATAAAAAAACTAAAATATAAATTATATAATAATAAGTAAAACTAATATATAATAAGTAGTTTTAAAATAGAACTAATAGTACTAAGGGTGGTTTATAGTAAAAAACTAATATACTTAATATTAGTTTTAAAAATAAAAAAATATATTTATAAAGAACGGGACTTATATATAAATAGAACTTAAGTACTTTTAAGTCCTTTCCCTTTTAGTTCTTTAGCTATTAACTTTATATTAATTTTTAAATACTTTTAGCCTTTTAGTAATAACTATTATAACTCTTTTATTAAATACTTAAACTAATTACTTAAGTACTTTAAACTCTAAAATCCCTTTAGTAACTTATAGTACTATTATTAATATTAAACCTTAGCTTTTATTAATACAAACCTTATTATTAAAAAACTAACTATAATAGTTTTATATTATAATATTATTTTTTTATTATTAATATAATTAATAAAAATATAAAAGTAAAGTTTAAATATATAAAAAGTAAAGCTTTATATATATTAATATAAAGGTACTTTAAAATTAAGAATTTAAGTTAAAAAAAAAGAAAAAGATTTATAAAAGTAGGTTAACTATAAAGGGATATTTCTTATAAAGTAGTTAGTATAGTAGAATAGTGTAGTTGTAGTATTTATAATATAGCTTTAGTCTGTAATAAGCCCTTTATTAATTTTAATTTTGTTATTAGCTGGGGGTTTCTACTTGTATATATCTATTAGTAAATTTTTAAAATACGCTGCGTTTTCCGTGCCCTAATCCAGGTGTAGTATATAGACGGGAATAATTTGTACTGGGTTAAAGACGATGTATTTTAAGTTATAGTTTATAACGTATAAATCAGCGTTCTTATATAGTACCGACTACTTGCGCTAGTTATTTCCCCTTAATATTTATTGCACGCGACCTATAATTATAGTACATATAATTAGTTTAAAACTAAAGTACTTAGTAGGCAATATCAGTACTACTGAGTCATTTAAATAGCTTAAAAAAAAGTCAGAGCTTAGTAAACTATAGATTCTATGACCGTAGGTAGACCTACAGCGCACCTGGTGTACGTTTTTATAGTTTTGTTTTTTTCCGGCCTTTGGTAAGCGCGAACTTGGTTTAAGGAAGCTGTGCTGTACGATAGAGGGAACGAAATAGCGCTGTGTGCCGTAGAACGTGATGTGTGGACGAAGGAGATGCTTAACTTTGTCCTTAAGATAAGTGTGTTTTAAGTAGTACTTTAGTAGCTTGGTGGGGTGGTTTATGAGCTTTTCGCGTAAATGAGCTTGGTAAGTATCAAAACGCGTAGCTAGGTCGCGGCGGATAACACACTCGGTGTGGAGAACTTGATAATGAGAGGGAACTGTCTTATAGATCTCTCTAGCCGACTTTCTTAGGTACTTTAACGCGATTTTGTTGGTTGTAATTGTCTTAGCGGCCTTTTTTTATTCCTACGGTATGCATTCCGTCTCGCCGCCTTTTTGGCGTCCCTGTTTGTTGTTGTTTAAGTGGGCTTGACTTTGAAGGGCTTTTACTAGAGTATCTGCCTTTTAGGCTATCTGTAGGATAACCTTTTTTACCTTGAAGATTCTATACTTTGTAATTTCTTTTTTAAGCTATTTTTTAGTATAATTCGTATTAGCTGCGTTTTTAATTACACAGTGAAGGGTATTGCGCAGGCTGTTTATTTCTTTTTGTATGAGTGTAAGGTTAATGAGGTTAAATACGGGTGCCGTGATGGGATAGTGGATACTGGCTGTGACTTAGAGGACGAGCTCGTTGTGTGTAAAATAAAGGAGGTTGTTTATTAGAAAGGATAAGTAGTAGTTGTTACTTAGAAAGTTAGTATTAATAAGGGCGTCTGTCTCTTTATTATAAAAAAGAGATAATTAAATAATATTATTTTTAGAGAATTTAATATTAACTATTATAGAGTTTTTAATATAATATAGAATTTATAATATGGATAGTTTAGAACTATAGTTTAGTAAAAAACTAGTTAATGTGGTTGTTAGGGGTTTAGTTAGTATAATTTAGTTTGTTTGGGGATTTTTAAATATAACTTGGAAATTGTAAGCTAGATCGCTAAACGTTAAATAGTTTGTATAGTTTAAAATCTTAGATAGCGGACGGTTAAGTAGTTGTTTAAATAGCTATAGCTGTTAATATATAATTAGTATGCTAATTTCTTAATTGCGTGACTTACCTAACCGCTATAAGGGTCCTATTGCAAAAAAGTTTACTTTAGCTACGTTAGGGTTAGTATTATCTTCACTTCTCAAGTACTACTCCCCCACAATATTCTACTTAAATCTTTACATAAACCAGCCACTACTATCACTATACCCTAACAGTACAGAAACAATTATCCTTATAGACTTTAAGTAGGGCCGCAATATCTATAACCGGGTCGCCCCTAAAATCTAACATATTAAGTAGATCACAGAACTCGGCAGTTAGGAGTTTGTTAGGACCAACGAGCCGTCTAGTTATATAATAGACAAGTTTAGAGACGTCCTATCGCAATATTTAAAATCGCGTAATTACCTAGGCGAGTTACAAGCCACAAGGCTCGAGTATAACAATCCGCCTCTGGGCTGGTTAGGGTTATTTCCCAAATGTTCTACCATACCACCACAAATAGAATAAGTTATTAGGAGGTACACAACGGGGACCCGAGAGTGGATCAACGGGCGAATCAAGATATATCGTAGAGAGGGGAAGGTGATTCCTCTTGGGAGGACGGTGCGCAACGGCGAGCCCGAGAGGACCGTAAAAGAAACCAAGGAGGTGATCCGGCCCTTCTGAAGTGCGGAGATGGACAAGGCGGTCGCGCTCGCCGAGGCCCGGATGCGACACAACCGCGAGGAGGCGTGGAAAGATGACATGGAAATCTTACACTACCTGCAGCGGCCCAGGCTCTATGAGGTCCTGGCGGCGCTCGAGGACTTCCAGCGAGCCGTTGGGCCGGCGAGCGGCGGAGATGGCAAATCATGGCGAGTGTGGTAGTGGTTCGGGTGGTGGTAGCTCGCTCAACAGGGCAGAGTACGCGAGCTGAGCAGGAACAGATTGATATTCTGCCAATCCGAATTATCAAGCTTCGTCACGATAGTCATTTTCGTGCTCAAGCCGAAGCAATGCCCAACTCTAGGGGCCAGTCGAGTTGGCCAGTCGCTGACACCATCTTATCAAGAGCCGGAGGGGCGCCGAGTGGCGTAGAGCGGCACCGAGCATCATCTTGCCGGACCGCGTGCCGATAACAAACACGAGCTGGTTCTTGGGCAAGATCCCGGCAGAGAGTATTTATATTCGGACCAGTTCGGTGAATCACAAGAAGCAGTTGCACGGCGTCACCGTCGTGACCGGGTCATCCCGCCGCGATTGGTTACTTTCGCCCCCTGTCGATGTAATGGCAATCAACTTACTCAACCTGTGGGGGGCTCCCGGGACGTTTGATCCCGGTAGACAGTGGTGGCTGTGTGATGTCGACGAGGAGCCTCTCCAGTGGCAGGGACAAGTCTAGGTAGCAGTACTATAAGCAGAGCCTCACTAAGAAACCACGCGACTCCGCAGTAGTGCCCGAGGTTACCGTACCAAACGGTGCTTTCCTTTTTGTTAGATACCTGTACCTCTGAGATGCAGATATTGTCCATCTTAAACTGTGAGAGTATGATGTCTGGCGAGAAATAGTGATGCACACAAAACTGCACTTTCACTAGCATCCTGCGGCTCCACGCCGGCAAGGACACACGGGATTGGAGGGCTCGGGAAAGCAGAGCCTCATGGACTCGGTCCCAGGCAAGTCTCGTTGTTGCGCAGGGATAGGTCGATTGCTCTCCGGGCAGGTCCCAGGCTCGCCTTTGCAGGTAATATAGTTCGGGTATGTCTTGGCAGTTTGTAGGTTACATTATCACTGTGTGCAGTCCGGATCTCTTCGATACTATCGCTAGCTACTCAGCCGTCGTGGAAGCGAGGCCGCCTGATAATATGAGCCATGAGTTCCTAGCCGGTCTAGACTATATAGACAGCTTCCGAGTTGACGTCCGAACCTGCCAATAACCCCATGAGTGGCCAGTCCGAGGCATGACTCGGCGCTAGCATAGAGGAACGAACTGTTAACGCGAGATGATGGCGGTGAGGTCCGAACGGCAAGGTACGTAGTAGAGAGAAGTTGCAAATAAGCACCAGTCCAAACAAGGGTTTCGAGTCCGAGTCATAGCATATTGTAAGTTAGCTGGTGGTGGGCCTTGTTTCGCTTTTGCTCGCATCTTGTAGTGCCAATTGAAACTTACCAAGGTGCTTTGTGAAGATGATCGTGACTTGGCGGGTGTGAAGAGAAGCTTCACGTCTAGAAGCAGCTAAATAACGTCCAGCAACGCGTATAAAAGAGCGACACTTCCCACGTTGTTTTTATAAAGCTATGTTTCTTCACAGTCGAGCCGAACGAACACTTCCAGCCCTCACTATCACTCTCACTAAGATGGTCCAACTCACCTCCCTCTTTACTGCTACTACGCTTTTCGCCGCTACGGTGGTGAAGGCTGGATGCTATACCACCGGTGCTTCTTGGGGAATGGGCGACAGAGATGCCGCCAATCACGCCTTCAGTGCCTGCAATGGCTACTCCAGCAACGGGCAACACGCTAAGGGCCGATTGAGAATGTACGTTACATTTAAAGCATCCCGGCATCTATATTCCGTGTCATTTTGGTCTCTTTGGTGTCCCCAGCTTATCTCCCCAACCTTATGATAACTTCGACGTCCGTAACGCTAACCTATCGTCCAATCCCAGGTTTGGTTCAAGTCCTACGCCGAGTCTAGCGCACCAGCAACTACCTGTATCAACCTCGGCGGGGCCAAGCATATCGTCTTCCAGGTCACCAACCTTGTTGGTGGTCGAACGTTGCCCACTAACGTTTGCTACGACGGGCTCCAGTGGGGCATTTGGAGTTGCGCTCGTGACGGCGAGTATGGGACGGACAACTGGAGCTTTAGGTAACTTGCTTGTTCCCTTTTCCTTATCATCAAGGAATGCGTCCTTTAAGAAATGGATGCTAACTAGCGGATGTCTCAGGAGCGATATCAACAAGGGAAACTATCCCTAGGCAACCTGGCAGTGGAACAATCACAGCTAGTGCTATCTCAACTCCTCAGTCACTCTAAATCCTTCCATATTATCCATGACATTCTCATACAACGGCGCCGATTCACTCGATTCACCGTACGGCGGGGGCTCATCTATGACTGCCGTCGGTGGAAGTGATGATTCCGTTTCTACACGTGTCGTCCCTTCAGCTTCCCTATTGGCTGCATCCTCCACCTCCGGCAGCACGACGACCTTCTGAGACCCGCGCCATTGCCACACCTCCCCTGCGATATCAAAGTCTAACTCCCAGGCCAAGGCGTGAGTGAGCGCTAAGCAGTAGGTCGTAAAGTCTGGTAGCCCCGACACGCGACGTAGACTCAGCCCACCGAAGAGCGAACTCAAATCCAATGACTTCTCCTCCGTCGTCATTGGGACAAGAAGTGAGACAGTTTCGCTTCGTCCAAGACACAACGTCTCTGTATCGCGGGTCTCGTACTTTTCCCCTGGTCCCGGAGATGCCGCAGTCCATGTAGCACACATGTTGAGGGCCACGCTCGTAAGATACACCTTTTGAGGGACGTTGTCGAGAATCTTGGAGGGCTTGGATCGATCCGGTGTTACTTTCAACCGGAATGGGATGTTGGTAGGGTTTCGTAGTTGGATGACGGATGGACATTCCATTCGCACATTGAAATGCCAGGTTGGAACTCTCTTGGAGCCAAGAAACATTTGCCTCTTTTGCGTAAATGTCAGCTTCGCGTGCTCCAGCCCCGGTGTCAGCCGATGGCTCGTAACGCATCCTTCCGCCGTCGTCCCCTGCAGTTCAAAATCGCTGATCAGCGCCGGCGCTGGCCGTGACGACACCGGCACCGGCAGCGTCGCCTCGATGGGACCGGTCTTCTTCCCCTCGAGCAGTAAGTCCGCCTCCAGATAGTACTCCACATGCGCGCGTCCCTCCTCGAAGAGTTTGAACTGGCTCGCTGGAAGGGGCTGCTCGGGTAGACCTTGGTTCCCGTTGGGGTCACGCGGCGAGCGGAGGTAGCTGGCTTCCCGTTGGTTTCTTGTCAGCCCGGCGTTCAAGGCCTTACTATCCGTATGCAGTGGCACTACGAGGGTAAATGGCCAGGTCTGAGGCGCGGTGTTGGACTCCGATGCGATGTGTAACGGGCCCCGGTAGGCGACTTGGGACACGGCATTCCGAGTCCAGAAATCGAATGCAGTGCTGTAATAAGCATCTATGTCGTCGTGCACCGTGGCGGTGGCGTAGCCGATTAAGGCCACGCGGACCGTGACGGAGGCGGCAACAATATGTGATTTGCGGGTGATGTGGCCACGAATGACGGACCCTGGATAAACCGGCGCGGAGGGATTGGAAAGTTGGATGGACAGATCTGGGCCCTGTATTGTTTTCATTAGTCGTGGCATCGTTGATTGCTGGCAATATGCGAACGTCCTGACTCCTTTGCTGGAATAGAAGAGACAGTGGTGAGGATGGTAATGAAGAATGGTAGTTGCTGTTGTTGGTTCGGATTATTTAAGCAGTGGAAAACATGGCCAACCAACACCACACCACCACCAGTCCTCGGGAGGTAGCCAAGAAAAAACCGAATACGAAATTTCTTCAGCCCGTGTGGTGCAGACTGTCCAGTCCGGAAAGAGACTAATGCCGCCAGGCAGCAGGAAATTTTGCGTTGCTTCATTGGGCGATCCATGAATTCCACTCGCTCAAGTGCAAGAGATTGTGCACCGCCAAGCAACATCCAGGACATGGGGTCGAACTTTTCCGCGGGCGTCACGATTTCGCAGTATCGGTGAGCAGCAAAGAGGAATCGCAACCTTTAGCTGCGAGGAGATGGTGGATAGCACGGCAGCGCCATGCGACCATACCTAAGAAGAGAACGCACATACAGTATCAGTACCCCAAAGTATGCACACCTGGCAACGGGATAGATGGACGTGTCTTTCGGCGAGTGCGTACGTTTATTGCCGCGAAGACTTCTCAAGGCTGGCCAAACCCTGTCTCTACCGCTCTAGCATTCACGAGCATGCTTGGTTTATTTGAGTGATCTATATGAAGAACCCGGCAGAGGACTACTTCCAGCTGTTCGAGCCTGAGTATGGAGAGAAATGAAAGGCACGGTCTCCTGGTGCTAATACAATCTCGACACATTCGACCGGCATTGAGATGTACTCGGTCTTCCTCCGTCATGAACAACACGCCGTACCCTTTCCTTTTACCTAGTCACTGCTGGTGGAGAAGACGTGACGGCTTGGATTGAGCGAGGACCGTCCCACAACTCTTCGCGATCTTCGCGTGAATACCCCATCGCTCCAGGCACCACGACTTTGAACGATGATGGTAGAGGCATACTCTGGCCCCTTGAAGATCCCGGTTCATGCCTCCACTTACAGCAGGGTCTCGTCTCGTCTTGTCGAGGAAGCCGTCTATTCTATGGTCTGCCCCCCAGATCACGCCGTGGACAGCCATGCGGGCTCCCTCTCACAGACTACGTTACAATGTCTGAGATGTGCAGCAGAATTGAGGAGGGCGTCCAGCGAGTGTTTATGTCTGGCACGGCTGTTGTATAGACCGGTTGGTGAAGCCTACTAAATGTGAGGACCGTGGGAATTCTTGCTGGGACCCAGGCGCCCAGTGTCATAATCAAAGGCCCAATCTATTCCATATGGAGACAATCTCCGTTGTGAATTTGTACTGAATACTCGAAGTCTAATTCCTCTGTGATGTTGCCATGGCAGGTACAAATCAGCTGTTTTTTGGGGCGATGCATACAGGAGGATTCAGGCCACGGCCCGCGTGCGACACCCAGGACCAAAGCAAGGAAGTTTTTGTTCTCGCAAGAACCGAAGACCTTGTGGGCTGATGGGACGAGGCAAAGACCGGTCAGAAACTTTGAAAAGAATCGACATCGACGCTGTCTTCGCCACCGTTCCTTCCAGCTGAGAGGGTCTGCGGAGATGCGTCCAGAAGCTGGGACTGCCTAATTTTGTCGTTAGACCACCCTCCGTGGCTAGATTCCTGTCCCTTCCTGTGATCATACTGATGGTGGAAAAACCTAGAGTTTCTCTACCAAGGACCTCGCCGAGCTCTGCTTGTGCGCCGTGGCATACACATAGACTTTCGTCGGGGCCAGATCAACAAGTATCTGCGGGACACTTAAAAACTACAAAAGGAGCCTGGCAGTTGGGACGACTCCCATGAACTTGTCGTCCAGTGAGGTTTGCAAAAGCGTCTGGCTGCAATCAGTGCCCGGAGCTGGAGAACCGAGTCAAGTATCAAGATGAATGTCTTGGATGCTAACACTGACTGGGAGCAGCACCAAATGCGGGTAGAAAAGAGCCAGACGGCATTTTGATGATGTCGAGGTTGGAGTCTATTGAGCTATTTATAATGTTACTCCTGTCTGCCTTCTCTGGGTGATGAAACTTGCCCTTATGCACACATCTCGACTACTCTCATATCCAAGATGGAACATTCCCTTAGGACACGTGGGCCACAGTCGGCTTGGTGTCCGGAGCTCCTTCGTCCCTCTCCACGGGAGCGGCGGTAAGGTCTTCCGCCTTCGGATACGCGACTTTGTGAACCGTGTACCATGGGCGGCTGAAGAGGCTCTCCATAGACTCGAGTGACCGCCCCGATGTCTCCGGCATTGCAAGATACACGTATACAAGTGATATCGAGCAGATGGCGGCAAAGAAGATGAATGCGCCGTACCTCTCGGTAGCTGCAAGTAGTGAGGGCATGGCGCGAGAACAGCCGAAATAGAACGCCCAATGGAATGCCATGAGCACAGAGACGCAAAGGGATCGGATACGAATTAGGAACACCTCAGCACTGACAAGGTAGGGAATGGAGAACCATCCGATCGACCACGCAATAGCATGAAGGTAAATGGCCGCAATCGACGCTTCACTTGCTCTCCGGGTGGCAGGATCGCTCGAAATTTCTTCAGGTGTACGGCCGTTGGTGATTTTGAGGTAAATACCGACAAACAAGAGGGTGGTGATTTGGAGGCTGATACCGGTGATGAGGGATCGTCGTCGGCCGATGAAGTCAATGACGAAGACGGAGAACAACAAAACGGAAACGAACTTGAGGATTGCATACACCCCGGTGGCGAGGAGACGGCCCTCCTCGCCTTGGATGCCGAGATAGCCAAAGATCGAAGGGCTGTACTGGGTAATCGCGTTTGCACCAGACCATTGCGAGAACAAATGGGCAAGGAACATGAGGATGAAGCGGCGTCTGTTCGGCATGTCTGTCCATGTCTCCTTGGCGAGATCCCACACGGTGGCACCCGAAACGATTTCCATCTCATGCTCCAGCTGCGCTTCCATGGCTCTGAATTCGTCTTGGACGTATGGGTGGTCGGCGGGGAGATTTCGGAAGTCGCAAAGAACCTTGAGTGCCTCTGAAGGCTTTCCACGAGACAGAAGGAATCGTGCCGATTCAGGTGTGAAGATTGTTCCCAGTCCCCATATAACGGCCGGCGCGATCTGGAGGGCTGTGGGAAGCTGCCACTGTACTTGCGAGCCGGCGAAATGCTTGGTTATTCCGTAGTTGAAGAAGAAGCCAAAAACAACGCCGAGTTGTTGACAGCAGGTGTACTGAAGTGTGAGCAGGCCACGGATGGATCGTGGGGCAATCTGAGCGAGATGCTGTCAATACCTAGGTAGTCTGGACGTAGGTACTCAATAGGTCCTGTCTTCCCACTCACCTCTGAAATGTAGACGGGTGGCAGTACAGTGGTGGCGCCGATGCCGACGCCGGAGATGATCCTCGAAACGTAAAGTCCTGCCATGCTTCCGGAGGCGAAGGTTTGTCCCAGGATACCTGCGATGTAGATGATGGTGAATATTTGCATCGTCAACTTGCGGCCGAGCTTCTCGGTAAGTTTGACACAAGCCAAACACCCAAACACGGCGCCAGCTGTGGCAATCGCAACAATCCAACCCTTCGTGTTCGAGTATTCGGTCTCTGACTGGTGATCGATTCCAAACCGCTTCTTGAATACGGCCATTGTGACGAGTGAGGCGATGTTGCCTTTGCGGTAGACAGCACGGTCAGCTTACTCCCCTTCGCGGCACCGGATTATTTGACCACTGCGCAAACCATACTTACCTTCATCGAAACCTTTGGCGACTCCTGAGAAACTCCATATCCAGGTGCATCCGAAGAGATACCAGTTGAAAATCTCTTTTGGGCTGTTCTTCACAGCGGCGGTGGTGGCGCTGATCAACGACATGGTGTAAAGTTTGGGGATTCGGTTGCAAGACAGACGTGACGATAACCAACCCTCGAAAACGTCCGTAGGAGATAATGTTCTTGGGAGCAGGCAAGTTCAGACAAGCCTGGCCAAGACCTGCATGCCAAACATTGCGGCGCTGTTTAATACTGCGATCAGAATCGGCACTCGGGCCCAAAGTCGAGTTCCCCGGACTCCAGAACCACAGAGGGGAACTGCTGAGCTGCGGGGACGTTGGGGTAGACAAGGTGGAGAAACTGAGAAAAACAGAGATAAAGGGGCCCGGAATGCCGCCGAAGGTTGGCTATGTCGTGAACCGGAGCGATTCCGATGCAGCCGCGCCGGCAGGACGGTCCCCGGCCGACACCGGTAGTCGACGGGCAGGGCATATCCAAGCACCAGTTGCACCCCACTATGCCAATCCCGCGACAATAAAGTCCTACACTGGTACTAGTACTATTACTTGGCGGGAGAGTGTGGACAACTGTTCTCTCAATATCCATTTCTCGCTCTTTTAGGTCCAAAGCCGTGTACGCACTGCATACTACGGACGCTATCCGTCATGAACTTTTACCCAGTTCCTCCGACTATCCAAGCCGAGCTCTATGTGCGCGTTCCAGACGACTTGCGGTGCCATGGAAGGGAGACGGAATGGCGCGGTGGGTTTGCTCGGCCATTTCAAAACATCTTTCTTGAAGGGCCTGTTGCAGACCAGTCCGGCAACTTATATGTCGTCGACATCCCTTACGGCAGAATTCTGAAAATCGATGCAGCCAAGGAGATAACTGTGGTCGCACAATGGGACGGCGAGCCCAACGGCTTGGCTGCTACCCAAGATGGCTCGCTAGTCGTCGCGGACTATAAGCTGGTAAGATGGCAACGACCGTGTCTGCACAATGTGCATTGGGTCTCGCCTAACCAATTGTTGTTGAATAGGGAATACTCACCTTTGACCCTGCGCTTGCCACAGTCAAGCCCCTGATGACTCGGCGTCATCTCGAGAGGTTCAAAGGCCCAAACGACTTGATCGTTGATTCGAAAGGAAACATTTATTTCACCGATCAGGGTCAGACTGGCATGACCGACCAAACGGGTAAGGTCTACCGTATGCTCCCAGACGGAAAGCTGGAGAGCCTTGTCGAGAATGGCGTATCACCAAACGGACTGGTGCTGTCCCTTGACGAAAGGTTTCTTTTCGTCGCCATGACACGCTCTAACCAGGTGTGGCGTCTTCCCCTTCACCCAGACGGAACCACGACAAAGGCCGGTGTGTTTTTTCAGTCCTTCGGGAATGCTGGCCCAGATGGCCTGGCCTTGGACGAGGAAGGCAGCTTGTTCATTTGCCATCCCAGCCTTGGCTCTGTCTTTGTGGTGGATTCAAACGGCGTGCCAAAAGCCCGCATTGTCAGTGGGACCAGTGGTATCAACTTGACCAATTGTTGCTTTGGCGGGCCGGAAAACAAGACACTTTACATCACTGATAGTCTTGAGGGAAATGTCCAGAAAGTTGAATGGCATTGTCGGGGAGCAAAGCCTCTTCCACGGCTGAGGACATGAAAGTGCTTGAACTACCGGGCAAGCTCTTCCAGAGCGACGGTCTCGAGGCGGCCCTCCGTAGATGCAAGCATAATCTGGGCTGTTTCCTGCCTCCAGACACCAAAATCGTCCCTTCGTTGACCAAATGGAGCGTGACAAGTTTGGCAGCGACCTCTGTCTTGAAATGCAACGCCATGCTGCGTTTGTTTGGTCAGACTTCTTACTCCGATTCATCAAGATTCGTCAAATAGGCAACACAATCGCTCCCAGCAGTGTGCAATCCTGCGGCCTATGTGTGTTACCCCTCACAGTACTCACCAGTAAGCCCCTGCGACTACGATACTGTTACAGGCGCAGCCGGCAGCTTGGCAGCTTGAGGATCAGTGTTTCCCACGCGACCTCTGGACACAGGCCCTTGACCATTGCTCGAGTGGCGCAAGTGACGCAAGTTTGGTCAGGAAGATCGGTCGCGATAAGCTCGTCGATTCACGCCAGTATCCCTGATGCCATGAGTGAGTAGCCAATCGCAAGACAGACGACCAAGAACAGCCTGAAAGACCCAATGGGCTCTCTCTGCAGCCGAAACATCATCATCGAGACGAGATGCAGTTGTTCAGATGAAACACCATGGCGAGCAGTGGGGTCCGAGAACGTGGTGGCGGATATGATTCAAAACAAGAGATGTAACACGCGCGTGCACGCACTGCGAACACTGGTGGGAGCAGATTCAGGACAAAGGTGTCGATCCGAATAAAACTGGTCACCTCTCCCCTAAATACTCTCATCAAACCGCGCATTGCTTCACCATCCGACCATCGCAATTGTCGTATGCAACTCTGCACCCAGAATGTCTTCGACTCCCGAATATCAGCCCTTTTTAAAATACTCAGACGACCCCGCAACCGAGGAGACTAGTCCACCGCAGCACAATGTTCGACGTCGAACTACTGTCGTATCCCACGTTTTAGTTTTCGTCGCTACATCGCTCGTCTGGGTCCTCGTTTTCTTCCTGGTCGTCCCTTCAACGCCGACCGCTTCGATGCAGAGCGCGGCGACCAACTGTTCGGACGGGAAGGTGGCCGGCGAGCGACACAACATCACTACCGGCAGGCGATTCACTGAATGTGGCAACACGACGACAGAGGCGAGAGCTCGGGGGTGCAAGTACGACATCCTTCTCAACCACTGGGTGCCAGCGGCCTGTTTCGACAAGGATTCGGTTGCTGAGTACCAAGAGGACGATAGCTGGGGTGCCTTCGCCGACAAGAGCATGACCCAGCGGCTGAGTGTCGACGAGATGTCGGAGAGAGACTTTTACTGGACATCAATTCGCGACCACATCAATCACTGCGCCATTATGTGGAGACGCCAGTTCTACGCTCTCTACGACGAGAGAGACGCGGTCGATTCCGTCATAACCAGCCCCGGCCACACTGAGCACTGTTCTCAATACCTTATGGATGCGGTGGATTCAAAGTGGAAAGAACCGACAAAGACAATGAGGGGATTTGCTGGCTGTTGGATCCGCAATTGAGGGCAACCTAGGCCGATGCAGGAATTGGACCGTATCTGGATGTCGCGACAGCACCTTTGAGCGTTCGTCTTTTAATATAAACAAGGAAACCGTGCTCAAGATATCGATGAACTCGGTGACGATATTCCAAAATGACCGCGGCCATGTTTGTCGGCCATTGTTTACAGGGGTAACATCAATTCCCCGCTCCTTGGGGGGAAGTGCCGCAGCTCGTATTCACTACCTTACCTAATACTGCGGCATCTGGACTTTCGGAGATCCGCTGTTGAGTCAGTCGGACAATTGCCGAGCGAAGCCGAGCTGAACTTCGCACACTGCATTCTCTCGGAGCTGGTCCGAAAATCCTCACAATTCACCAATCTTGACCAACAGATTCTTGCCACAACGCGGCCGGGTGCGCTTACAAGTCGTGCAGCGCTGCATAGATTGACATTCAGGGCCTTGTCCTTGGCAGTAATTACTGAAATGGACTCCGCAGCAGACCGTCTTCCCAAGCTTCCGGCTTGTCAATTGTGTTACCAGAAAAAGATCAAAGTGCGTTGCCTGTTTCTTGGAGAACACAACGCCACGCTCCCACCAGTCTACCTGAGCAAGTTGGCTAATTTGCGTCAGTGCGACAGCACGAGGCCGAAATGCACACCTTGTGCCAAAAGTGGAAATGAGTGTGTTGTTCTCAACTCACCAGGCGATGAGTTGCTCTCCAGGGCGTACGTCACATCATCCGCATGCCGTCGGTCTTATGTCACCCTAGTAATCATTACTTCTTGGTGTCGTACAGAGAAATTGACCGTCTGGAACAACGAGAGAAAATGCTCGAGGCCAGATTGCGAGACGACGAGGTGCAATCGTCGGAGCTATCCACCTGCAGCCAACCCATCATCGAGCCCGGGCGTACCATCGCCTCTATCGAAAACTCTCATGTTTCACATGGAGAGGGACTCGGGTGTGTTGACCCAAAGCATAATCTCTCCCAGAGGCTCGTCTAAGAAATTCTCCCAGTTTCATGGCTTCTTTGTTCGCCGACCCAGACCTGAGAAGGAACAACTCTGAGCTACTTCACATCCTGGCCAGGGTGCCAAATGCCACCGAGCCCCGGGTCGAGCCTTGTGGCCTCCCTAGTATGGAAGAGGCCGAAATATTGTTTGACAAATAGTAGGTTCTGTCGTTGCTGGGTTTGCTCTGCCTCTAGCGATCTCAGGCCGTGCCGTTCCGTCCTCTCATGTGCTTACCCGAAATAGTCTCAGTTGGTCCCACGTCCAGAGCCCTTTCCTCTGCCGTAGCGAATCTCAAGACCTTGTCAGCCGATTGTATTCTTCTTCGCCTCCCGGTACCTCACTCCCGGACCACGAACTCTTCCGGGTGTTCATGATTCTAGCAGTGGGGTCGGTCTTGCCCTACAGAAATGGCGCGCACAGCCAACACCCCGAAGGCTACTACCTAGCTGCGTTACGGTACATGGGGTAGTAGACCTTTTAACCAGGGGGTTAGACTCCATTCAAGACTTGCTTCTTGTGTGTCGCTCGGCATTTACCATCGTATAGGTAAGGCTACCGAGGTGGTGTAGTAATCTCAAGAGTTGTGTTGACGTTTCCAGGAACATCGATATGGGATGTCATACGCCTCTGCGGGCGTCTCTGTACTGAACAAGGTTTGCATCTTGACAACCAAGACAGCAAGAACCTTCTTCAGGCCCAAATGAAGCGTCGAGTCTTCTGGCAATTTTATATGATAGATCGGTATAGTTCCACCCTGCTCGGGAAGCCTTTCGCTATCGACGACCGCGATATCGAAACTAGCTTCCCAGCAGACGCAAATGACGAAGATTTAATCGCAGCTGGTCAGCCCCAACAAGACCTTGCAGCATTCCAAATTTCACACGTCTCTCTCGGTACAAACGAGATGACCGTGTTCTTCACTTCGGTTCGCCTCAGACAGGTCACATCAAGAATTCATACCGAGTTTTCCAGGCTCGCCCGAAATCATTCCGATCCATCACAAAGCCACCTCGCTCCCGGGTATATCTACACCACCATGAGTCGTCTCATCCACGAACTGCAACAATGGAGAGACAGCTGCCCTGTTTTTCAGGAACCGAGATGTCTCTTTGAATCCCAAGACTGGTACGATCTCTTGTTGGCCCGGGAGAAACTATATCTCGTACGAAGAGCTATAGATATCGTCCCTAAGCGAGAGGGCAAGACACCCCGGCATGTCTCGGTCCTGTGTCTCAGGACTGCTCTGCGGACTATACAGGTCTACTCGGATCTGTGCAAGCACCGACCTCTGATTACACACACTCGAAGTTATTTTCACATGATGTTTACAGCAGGATTATCTGTTATATTCTGCATCTCTTCTTCATCGGCGGTCGAACGAGAAGACATTCAGCAGGCTACTTCTGGCCTTGCTCAATGTGAAGACACTTTGAAGGATATGGTTGAGCAGCTACACAGCGCCAGGCATTACGTGATTGTTTTCGAAGCCCTTCGCCGCAACACTTGCAAGAAGCTGGGTCGAATCATGGAGAGTCTATCTTCTGAGATCACTTCTTCCGCTTCAACGGCTCAACAATTGCCTTCGTTTTTCTCCTCTGGACCCCCCTGGCATCCTACACGGTCATTCATGGACTCTAGCAGCGTGCATTTGCATAGTTCCGTGAGCCTGGATGCGCGGGACCCTTTGCGGGAAGAGATTCGGGCTTCCAACGATGCTGCTGCAGCTCAGTTCAACTTTGCGTTCCATGACCAAAGAGTCGCTGGTGACTCTATCAACCCACCTTTCGCTGATGGCAGTACCTATTCCTCCTTTGGAATCCCCGACAACTTTTCTCCCGGCAGTGAACTATTTGACTGGGCGTTTCTCAATGATGAGACATTGTGGAACATGGAGACGGTCTTGGGGGAGTATGTGTATGGTGACCCGAGCCGACATGCCGGGATACCTGATAACTTTGACTTAGCCTAGTTCAAACCAACTAGAGCTCAGTTTTTGAATGAAACAAGTAATGTCCATTCCCATATGATGTCCGCTGACCGAAAATACTGTGGTGAAAGTTCTCACTTTTGTCGGGTGAAGCTCTCTTCCCACGAGCCTCGATACTGACGCAGCATCGCCAATGAAATTTCCACGCAATTTTCCCTAGATCCACACAAACTTTGATCTTCAAGGGAAATGGATGGAATTGAGCTTTTGAGTCAAGATTCACGGATGCTAGTACAACTCTCAAATCACTCTATTAACCTGCTCTAGGGCTACCTATGCTACTCAATCCGCTCTACTTCTGGTGTATTCCAGAAGCCGAACGGCTGCTGCCATTCCAGTTTGCACCTGGGTCTCTCTTGTGGCAGCGCCAATGTGAGGAGTGCTGATTGCCCCAGCGTCCCACAATCCCCCATACTTGTCTTGGCTCGGTGGCTCTTGCTCGTGACAATCGAGGCCTGCCCCCCAGATGAGGCGTTCAGACAAGGCCTGTTCCAGCTCAGATTCGTTGATGATGCCACCGCGAGCGGTGTTGATAACTATCGCAGTCTTCTTCATGATCTTGAACTGCGGGTATCCAATCAAGTTCCGCGTGGTCGGTGTAAGCGGCATGTGGACCGTCACGACGTCGGATGTCGACAAAACCTCCTCGACAGACTGCGCGCGTTGATGAGGGACATCAGCCCAAGCGTCGGCTGGCAGGTAAGGATCGTAGGCGATGACGTCCGCTTCAAAGGCCCCGCGGAAGATCTGGGCCACGCATTTTCCGATGTTGCCCATGCCGAGCACCCCAATGGTCTTACGGTGCAAAATCAGACCGGAGCATTTCTCCTTGGGAACCAGGATGCCAGAGTTCTGCTTCCGTGCAATGCTGCCAACTTGTCTAGCGACCGCAGTAGTCAATGTGAGAACAAGTTCAGCGACGGCCCTGGCGTTGACTCCGGGGGTGTTGAAAATCTTGATACCGCGGGCTGCGCAAGCGTCGGCGTCGATCTTGTCAATACCAACGCCTTGCTTGCCAATTGCGAGAAGATTTGGGCAGGCTGCAATATCCTCGGCCGTCAGGCGCGATGAACGAACTAGGAGAAATTTGGCGTCTGTCTTCCATTTCTCATGCTCGGGATGGCCTGGGAGAATGGCGTTGAAGTTCTCTTGACAGAAGGAAATAACTTCGGGCTGGAACGAATCCAAGACGTAAACTGTCGGCTTGTCGCCAGGAAGCCTGTCCGCAGGCTGGTCAGACACGACTCCGGGTGCCATCTTGAAATGAATGGTGGGGACGCTGGATTGGTTGGGGACAACTAAGTGATAATTGATACTCGTAAGGATCGTGCGATGCCAAGGACAGCTCTTGGGACGCTCTATCATCGGGCTTTCTGATTTATTATGCAACTTTTAACAGAGGACGGGGGGTCACTCGGCAATAATGCGGTTAACTTGACTGTTGCCCTCTCCGGAACTGGCCCGTGGCCCCACCGGAGGCCCTCCGGGATAATCGGAGGGGCTCCGTGGTGTCCTTCCCCACGACGATTACGAGACGGCATGGAGCCGTAATCATTGAAACCGACTACTCACAGAAGCTGCTGCGATCTTCATGGTGCTCCGAAGCAGGGGCCCGGAACCCCGACAAACGGCTTCTGGGGCACCGATGGAATTCTGGTAACCTCGGTCGTAGCCCGAAAAGAGACGCGAAGCCCCCCAAGGAGTGTGATTATATCAATGGTTATGTCACCATATACTTTTGCCGCCATGAGCGAAGCACAAGTCAGTTGACATTATCATTCTACACCAATCCCAAGATCGAGTTTTTGCATCCCCTCCTACCTTCTCAAGATGGCCGTCTCTATCCCGCACTCGTTCAAGGAGAAGCTCCTCCGCAATGAGGTGGCATCCACTCTCAGCGTCAAGCTCGTCAAGTCGGTCGAGCTTCCCATGATGGCCAAGACTGCCGGCTTCGACGGAATCCTCGTCGACATGGAGCATTCCTCATTCGACCTCGAAACCACTTCACAGCTATGCACAGCGGCACTGTATGCCGGCATCTCCCCGATCGTTCGCGCCCCTAGCAAGGACCCCTTCTTTGTCTCGAGAATCCTGGACGGTGGCGCACTTGGCGTTATTGTGCCCCATATCCGCAGCGTGCAGGATGCCCGCGATGTCGTCGCCGCGGCCAAGTTTCAGCCAATCGGTACACGCTCGTCGACCAACGGGCTGCCTCACTACCAATTCCGCACCATCCCAGCAAAGATCTCCAACCCTGTGACGAATGATGCGACTCTCGTCATCCCCATGATCGAGACACTCGAGGCACTGGAGCTGGTGGACGAGATTGCGGCAGTGGAGGGGGTTGACTCTCTGCTCATTGGCACCAACGACTTGACGGCCGAAATGGGAATTCCCGGCGAATACGAAAACCCCAGGCTGACCGAAGCGTATGAGCGAACAATCGCCGCCTGCAAGAAGCACGGCAAGTGGGTCGGAATTGGTGGTCTTCACTCGCGCCTGGACTTAGTTGAGAAGTTCTGCGCCATGGGAGCACGTTGGGTCATGGCTGCCACTGACGGGCCTCTTCTCATTGCGGGAGCGACGAAGA
The DNA here is from genome assembly GCA_027406025.1 of Colletotrichum musae. Classification (NCBI taxonomy): domain Eukaryota; kingdom Fungi; phylum Ascomycota; class Sordariomycetes; order Glomerellales; family Glomerellaceae; genus Colletotrichum; species Colletotrichum musae. The sequence goes on along the minus strand of JANVYC010000005.1, from coordinate 5,904,299 downwards.
GGGCCGCCGAGATGGCCAGCCTGAGCGAAAGAGCAACCGGGGCCCAGACTAACGGGTCGTCGTAAATTGTCCCAGATAGCCCTTGTCATCAGTTCAGCAAGATTCTCCAAATTTCCAAACCAACGGAGCCCCGAGTCATCTTTAGTGAAAATGTTGAGATGTTTGTGTTCGTGTCTGTGTGCGTCTCTCTCTCTCTCTGTGTGTGTGCGTGCGTGTCCCGGGGATGTTAAGGCTGACCTACACGATATAATACATAGAGTCTTGAGATTCAAGGTTTCACTTTGAACTTCCTGTCCTTTTGCTGTGATGTGTCATCCGACCCTGTCCCTCAAGTTTCCCGAAGAGTCCAGTTAGTATCCGTAGAAGCGGGTGGTATTCGTGTTCTGGGGACATTGAAAACACTGGGGCCCACGGTGCACCGGGCCCCTCTGGGGAAACGGAAGTGCATGACTAAGCATTTGCACAATTGGAGAAACAGGATCACGTAAGTGAAGTAGTCTGGCGACATCGGGCCAACCTCGCTGCAGCAAGCAAAGTCTGATGGGTGACGACGTTTCTAGCCTCAGCATTTATCAGAATCACTCTGTCTGTCATCTTATCCTCATGCTGTACTATTGAACCTTCCGCGCCATCTTGTAGATGGCGGAGGCCGAATCATGAGTTCAGTGACATCAGGTCGTGAGGTTCCCAGCTCCGGCGAACCTGCCGAGAGCCCCCGAGAGTCGCCAAGAACGCGGCCGCAGGCATGCGAAAGATGTTGGAAACGGAAGCAGAAGGTTTTTATTATTGCTCTAGGAAACTTCTTGATGTGCAGAAAGCTGACCGGCCGTATTTCATCTGCAGTGTGACCGGCGACTCCCGTCATGCTCCTCGTGTCAGGGGCTGCGGGTTGAGTGTGTCCCACGCCACCAGGACTTCAACTCTTTGGCCGAACTATCCCATACTTCCGTTATCGGGTAATTATTTCTTGCCTCGGATGGTGAGATGGCCCTTGGGCAGGCTTTGATGCTGACCTCGGACAGTTATGTCGAATCTCTGAAGAAAAGAGTCGCCGATCTCGAGCAAGATGCCCAGGCTTCTTCGCGGAAACGACTACGTACCAGTAGTTATACAGCCGAATCGCTAGACCACTGTTCAAGCACCAGTCCGGCGATCACTCAACCCCAGCTTACAGCATCATTCTCACCCAGCGCACCTGCCCAAGCTACCAAAGACGGCCACGAGGACTCTTCCGTGCGGGCTACGATGGGTGCAATTGGATTTCTCTCTCGAAGCGCCATGGCTGAGCCAGGCGATCACTCGGATGATCTGCCCAGAAAGTTCTCTCTAGCTGAGATGATTTCAGGGACCTTGGCCATTGACGGCCGAGACCCTTCCGCAACTTGCCCTGCACCCAGTGCCCCTGTGATTGACAGTCCCTTTGTGTCAATCACTCGGGATGGTACTAGCAACTACCTTAAACGATTCCTGGATCAGGCAGTGTTTCTGCCTTATCTAGATGAGACGAGTCTTCTGGATCAGTACGAGACGGTGCTGGTCGGTACCCAGCCTCATAGCAGGACAAGCCCAAATCCGATGCACACTTTCAACATTTATATGGCTCTGGGGATCGGTGTGCTGATGTCGCCAGGCTCGTCCCATTCATCAACGCTCAGCTCTAGCTTCCATGCTGTTGCTGTAAAACAGCTCCCTGTCATCATACGGTCAGAGCCACCGCAGGAGCACATACATTGCATGATCATGCTTCTTCTTTACTCGCTCTATAGCTCTGTTGGTGGCTCAGCGTGGCATCTACTCGGGCTCACAGTCAAAACCTGTATTTCTCTTGGTCTCCACCGAGAGCCCGACGTACATGCTGTCCTCACAAATGTCGAAGGCAATAAAAGGAGATGGCTATTTTGGAGTGTCTACACTTTAGACCGGTAAGAACTGAATTTCTCAAAACTCCGCTGAGTTACGACTAATGGGTCGCAGCACTTTGAGCCTGGTGATGGATCGCCCGCTTAGCATCCAGGACGACGATATTTCTGTTCGAGTGAGTTTATATCACGGTTACCTCTTCTTTCTGCATTGTAATGCCACAATCACCAAGTGACTGATCGTCATGAATGTAGATACCCGCCGACGAAGGCGAAAGCCCGGCACCTACAACTACTCACGATCCATCTAAGAGACTGTCCTTGAGTAGGTATATCATCCACCATGCACAGCTAGTGTCTAGTATTCAGACGCGCAAGCAAGCGGATGTTCTGCTCGACTACAGCAACATATGTTTTTGGAGGGACCTACCGCCGAGCTTAGATCGATCTCCAGCGCCGAGTTTCGTAGGGCTTCTGGAGCAGCTAACATGCCGAGCGTTGGCTCTGCTTATCTCACCGACTCATCCCACCGCTAGTAACATCGGCCTTCTACTTGGTACCGTTCACGATGTTGAGCTCGACGTACTCTTTTCTTCCAGACATTTTATTAGTCGGTCTTACGATCGATTCATCCAAGGGGAGTTCATAGGCTCGTTCATCGAGGCTTATGACATCTTCCAAGCAGCAGTTATCTGCGTCTGCCTCACTCGTCGAATGAATGTATCAGAGCGTAATATCACTCAGATTGCCGAGCTTATCAGCAAGGCTTCGACACTGGTCACGGTTGTGTCGTCAAGATTTCCCGCATTATCAACTTTTCAACGGGTTTTAATGTCTCTTTCGATACGCATGATGGATGATAGAAACACCAGCGACAGCGTGAGTTTCTTGGGTGTAAACTTTTATTCGTTCTTTTTGCTAACTGTGCTTCAAAGAACCAAGTCTTTGAACCCCTTTCGCCAATAATACCTCGTCGTATTCAACAGTTTATCCGGTATACATTTGCATAATAGGTTCTACTCAATTTAGTAGACAGCGACTGGGGTGCCTCAGACAATACAGACCGACAGCCTTGGCCGGTGCCATACGTACAGAAGTCCGTCTGTTTCCCATCCCCACTCTACGCTGCCTACAATGGTGAATCTACATGTGAAGCTTTCCAGCAGAAACTTCAGAGTACCAAATTCACTTTTGGACTGCCAGAACCTGTCGTCGTGAATCCACCATTGCGGTAAAGGGGCGGTCTGTTGTCTAGTCGCTGAGCTGGTCTAAGCGCCGGGCTCAGCGAGATTCGGGGCAAGGGAAACGAGTCAGGGATGTTCCATTAGCATCAACGTATCAGGCGTGACTACTTTCTCGGCATCACGCCCCTCCCATTGCGATGACTACCACACTAGCCCTTTCAAGGTGCGGTTGGCGCAAGCGGGCTTGGCCCGAGCAATCTCTCTCGCCATCGGACGAGGTCCGGCAGGACAATTCGACCCCAGATAACCCGCTGCTTCCAAAGTTGCCCTGGATAGGTCGCGGGGAAACGGGTCCAAATGCGGGGGAGGTTGACTTGGGTGGCCATCTTCTGGTTCCACATACTGTCCCATCCGTTTGGATGGAAGACCGCCGATTTTGAAGTTTTCCTTGAGTACATAAAGCCTTCATGCGGACGGGCTTGCCTGATAAACGAACACTCGCTGTTTTCAGTCAACGGGCAATTCTCACTTGTATCGTTTCAGGCCGCAAGCATGACTGCCTCACAGGACTCGAAACGCGGTTCGGTCGACGTCAAAGTCGATATTGAGTTGGAAGAAACAGCTCCTGTCCGTGATCCTCTCATCGAACAGTATGAGCTTATCAGAGACAAGTCAGCCGAGGAGCTCAGCGCTCTTGACAAGTCTGTGGTCCGAAAGCTAGACTGGAAGTTCTTACCGATGGTCTGCGCTATGCTCATGATGAAGTAAGTCTGCCTACTCCTATCCCGACGGCTGAGTTAACCTTTGATTTCCCTCTCAGCTACCTCGATCGCATCAACGTTTCCAACGCGCGGCTTGCCGGTATGCAAGAAGACTTACACATGTCGGACACCGAGTGGTCCGCTGGAATCTCTCTTTTCTACGTTGGATACATTCTCTCTCAGGTGCCTGCAAATGTCATCATCGCGAAAGGGAAGCCTCGGATACTACTCCCTTGCTGCATGCTGGGCTGGTCGTTTGTAACCATCTCTATGCCCGCTGTCACTGTAGGCTGGGGTTTTATGCTCTGCCGTTTCCTTGTTGGACTCACGGAAGGCCCTTTTGTTCCTGCGGTGTCCTTGATGACATCTTCCTGGTACACAAAACACGAGTCCCCTCTTCGTATGGGTATATGGCACGCTGGCAACACGATATCCCAGGCCATTTCAGGTCTTCTGGCAGCCGGTATTCTTCAGAACATGGACAATGTCGCTCGCCTTAGATCGTGGCAGTGGTTCCTGCTTCTTGAAGGTACGCAAAACTATCGCTAGACGCCACTGTGTTACCTCGCGGCTTACGGGATTACAGGCATCGTGAGCATCATAGTGGCTCTTGTCAGCTTCTGGTTCATCTCCAACTTCCCTGAATCAACTGGAACGTACTTCTTCACCGCCGAAGAGTCGCAAATGGCCCAGTACAGGCAGACCGTGTCCGCAGGTGGTCAGTCTGAGGATGACGAAGGCGACTATTGGGGAGGCGTGTGGATGGCACTAAAGGATCCCTTCACATACTTCTTCTCCGCCATCCACTTCTTCCTGATCATTGCGCAGTCCTACAAGGACTTCTTCCCATCCGTAAGATTCCTCGACTTCCTTCCACACAGAGCCTCGCGTCATGCTAATCCATCGCACAGATTCTCGCCACTCTGGGCTTCGATAAAACAACTACGTACCTCATCCAAGCCCCACCGCCGATCATCGCTTTCCTAGTAACTCTGGCGGTGTCCTGGTCATCTGGACGTATGCTCGAGCATGGCTATCACATCATTGTGCCCATACTCCTCACGCTTGTCGGCTGTGTTGTCATGATCACAACCCTCAACGTTGGAGCTCGTTACTTCTGCATGATACTGCTTGTCACTGGACCATTCGGGACTTAATGTTTGTTTCCCCTTCTTATTCATTCCATTGAGCCGTCTCTGACCTTCCCCTTTAGCTTCAAATATCCTGGGAAACAACCGTGGTTCCCCGCCCCCGAACCAAACGAGCGGCACTGATTGCTATCGCAAACTGCGTTTCATCGGTCTCTCACTGGTTCACCCCCTACTTCTTCCTGCGTAGCCAGGAACCTTACTATCAGACTGGAGGCGGAGCTATTATTGTCGGTTGTGGATTGACAGTGATCTTCGTGCTCATTACCAAGTGGTACTGCCGCAAGAAGAACCGGGAACTAGAAGAGCAGGAACGACTCGCCGGGGAGCCCAAAGGATGGAGATTTGCATCTTAATACGATCCACCCACTCACTCATAGTTGTGCTGTTTGTTTCCTGATACAGAGTCAGTCAGCTGTCTCCTTCGCACGCTCTTTGTTACTAGGTCCAGGATTTCTGCCTACATTTCATTCTGTCTATACAGAGCCTAGAAAGCCAAATTCAAAGTCAACGTCATTAGCACTACTCACGTTTTATCTTTTGTCGTGGTGAACGAGATAGTTCTGGCACCTCTTAGGTAATGTGGCGCGAATGTACTACAAGTAAGCTTTACCGATGAAGTCTTGTATCCCATCATTAAGATATTGAACTTTGCGTTTCTGTTTACTATTTGGAGCTTTTATATCCGGTTGTTTAGAAAGTTACAGAACTAAATATAACTGGTCGGACCGTAGAGGAGATAAAACATGTCCAAGAAACATGTAGGAGAACACAGTCCGATAGCAAAGTCTTGTGGCATTTCTTAAACTAGAGATTTATCGGCGAACTCTCTCCGCATGGCCGAGACCATCTCAAACTATCATCTCTTCTTCGACGTGTTGTCTACAAAGTGTACTTATACAATGGGCTCGCTTCTCCCATTCCGTCGAGCTGTTCTTGAGAATACTGCTGGCGAACCTCATCCTCGGAAAGTTTCGCCTTCTTTTTGTTCAGAGTCCACAACAGAAATTCAAGGGAGAAAGCAGAAACAAGACCCAAACAGATGATTCCCAAAGAGTTTCCATAGCCAGTAGGGTAGCGCGGGCCCTCCTTGTCTAGAAAGATATTTGTTCTAATAAGACCTTCAGACTGCATCAGTACAAAGGCCTTTGAAAGCGATCGGATAGATGCGGTGAGGACTTACTCCCCAGATTGCCTGCAGCCAGAAGCCAGGCAATCCCAATCGAGCGCTTCCATGAGGACGCCAAGTTGTTCCCTATCCAGGCAGTGATGCCTGGCAGAAGGGGGTAAAGGCCAATCTGTGCGAGGACGACACCGAAATACATCGTGGGGACATTGTTCGCAACATCGGCAGAGAAGCGGAATAGAACCGCGAGGGCCACTGCAAGAAGTGTCATCGGCCCCGCGATAAACGGCATGCGCCAAGAGTATCTGTCGGAGAATCTCCCAGTAATCCACGCCGACACGCCACCACAGAATTAGGGAGGTATGGTCAACAGCTGCGCCTTCTCGGTGGAAAAACCCAGTTGTTTGATAATCTGCGGCATGGTAAACTTGAAGGCAGCATTAGGGACAGAGTTGGCCCAGGCAAGCAAGATGCCCAAAGCAATCTTTCAATCCGTCATGGTCTGAAACAGCAACCGCCATGAGAACTTGTCGCCTTCTTGGGTCTGCGAGCGAACGCCAGAAAGTCGAAGACGCAGGTCAATGAATCGCTTCTCGTCATCTCTCAGCCACTTAGCCTTTTCAGGTGTGTCCAGAATCAAGAAGGGCATGGCAAGGCCTGCGGCGACTGTGACTGCACCTTCCAGGAGGAAGATCCATCTCCAGCCCTCGATGCCTCGCACGCCATCCATTCGAGCTATTCCGAAGGCAAGGAGGCCGCTCAAGGCACCCGAAAATGCAGACGCAGTGTAGAATATCGCGAGTCGTTGCTGAAGCTCGTGCCGGGGATACCATGTGGTGACAATAAAGACAGCACCGGGGAAAAAGCCGGCCTGGTCAGACATTTGTCAGCTAACCGTCAGCATTAACCCACTATCCGGCAATGGAGCCGCTACCTCGCAAAGACCAAGAAACACCCGACATATCACCATGCCCGTAAAGTTCTTGACGGTCCCCATGAGAGTCAGTTCCCCAGGAGAGGACCAAGAAGGACAACCACAGGCTAGGACGGACCTTCTTCAGAACGATATTGGAGGGGATCTCTGTTCGTTTCCAGCATTCGTTTCAGTAAACGTTGGACTAGAGTAGGCGGTAGGCGTACCAAAGAGGATGTATGGCACGAAGAAGATGGTGCTCGCGATGTTGTATTGGTTCCCGGTCAGTTTGAGATCCGCATCCATGCCTTCAATCTTTGCGTTGCCAATATTTCCGCGGTCTATGTGAGACAGCAAGTAAAGGAGGCCCATGATGGGAATGAGTCGATAATCAATCTGGATCATAGCGGATAATCGTCAGCGTTTTTTCTCCTCTCGCTCCTCTTGCCGGACCTTCAATTTTACACGAGCTGTTAGATGCCAAGATGGATTTCGAACGCACTTTCCTGACCACACTCTTTCCAACCTTTCCCTCATACTTTCTCATATAATCGGCGTCATCGAAGCTTAGTCCCGCATACGGACCCGAAGCGGTTGCTGCTTCCGTGTGCTTGGGATCTGAAGTAGCCCTATCGTCGCCATGCTGAATGCTGGGTTTCTGTTCCATGTTCGATAGAATCTGTGAGTAGGCGGAATGACGTTCGTAAGTGCGCAGACGGTTATCCTTGAATGAGGTTTCCGGAGATGTTTAGCAGTAAACTGCAATCACTTGTAACAAAACAGTCGGACATGACCCGCTCCCACTAAACTACCTGGGCACGAATTCTTCCTTTTGCGGGGTCTCCGCAAGCCCCAACATGGAATGTTATGCTCTCCATCCTTCTCCACGCTATAACCGTGGCCGGCCTAACCCCGTTCCTGTGGTGTCTCCCCGCCACAAGCTGTGCAAAGTTTGGGGTATTAATCTTGGTTCAATAGTTTCTCAGAGTCAGTGCCTAGGTAAAAGTCCGGATCCCATCCGGCTGGTATCCGGCCGGCATTGGAGCGTCTCCGACGGCGGGGACACTCCGAAGTCACTTTCGGAACCTTTCCACGCCCACCCATCTGTAGCCTTCAATCCCGTGAGGAATCGCAATCTGCTAGTTATCTCGAAGCCGACAGCACTGGGGTGGATATCAAGGAGATTCGACGGCCCATCGTGCCATGCCGGGAATCATGCCATAGAGGTTCAACGCGAAGTATCCGCCCCCATTATTGAAAGCTCCTGGTCTACCTGCTCAAGACGGGGCGTTTCCTTTCTCAAAGAACACTGATCAAGTGGGACATTCCCTTCGGCCGCCGTCTTCGAAATTAAACCACCACTTTGTCCGTCTCTGCCGCAATGTCAACTGGTCGCTAACCCAGCTTTGAGCGCCTTCCACTTGACCCAGCTGGGCCTCGAGGGAACGCATAGGGCCTTTAGGGCCCTGCAGACCAAATAGGAACTCTCAATCTCCTCACAGACGAGGTAGTCGCGAATGCAGCCAAGGAAAACATAATCAGTGGCCAAAGGGTGTCTTTAAAGTAAGATTTGTTCAGCGTTGGTCTCAACGAAACTTGAAAGATCGAGATACATTTCAATACTTCTGTATGTCCCTAAACAAACCTCCTAACTTTACTGCAGCTGGTCTATGACGGGTGCATCCAATCCCAGGTTTGCCCGGAAGCTCTTGGAGTTGCAGTCGATCAATAAAGCGCCCCTCAAGCACGCCCACGATGATGAGGTCTGTCTGCAGGCTCAACAATCCGTCGTTCTGAGCTCGGCTGATTTGAACGTCATTAGTGGACATTCAATTCGCAGTGCAGCTCGCAGTGGGATGGGTTCCGACACTACGCCTACCAAGAGGAAGCTGTGAGTCGCCAGCCAACTCTTTTCCTCTCTGTGTTCCTTCTGACCCCTCAACCAGGCTGTACTACATGGGACGCACCGCCAAAGACTTTGCCAGTTCACCCATACCCAACGGCATTCAGCGTATGTTCAATTCATGTCCACTTCAGTCATCTCTATACTTCGTTCGCGCCCCTGCTATGTGTGCCCAACATTGACGTTGCCTCTCTGCAGATATATCTATGAAGGGCATTGCTGGTCGGGCAGTTTTCATCGACTGGTATGCCTGGGCGCAAAAGAAAGGCCTTGAAGTGGACGCCTTTACATCCTATGAGGTTCACTTTGTCGACATCATCGAGGCTTTGAAAGATCAGGGTCTTGGTGTAGAGGTGTTCCGCCCAGGTGACATTATCGTCATTCGGTTTGGTTACCTCGCCCAGTACGAAACGATGGCCGACGAGAAACGAGAGAGTCTCGATGAGCTTTACAAGACCGCAGAAGCCAGACAACATCGGCATGAAGCCCTCTCGAGAGCTGCTTGAGTTCTTGTGGAACAACCAAATTGCCGCAATCTGCGGCGACACTCGCTCACTCGAGGTCTGGCCCTGTAAGGACCCAGAGTTGCATTTACATGAGTGGTTGTTAGCCGGTTGGGGCATGCCGATAGGCGAGCTTTTCTACTTGGAAGACCTTGCACATATTTGCTCGTCGCTTGGGAGATATGTGTTCTTCATGTCGTCCTCTCCGATGAATGTAAGTTTTCTTTCATTTCTAACAGCCTCCCAAAACCGGCTAACCGTTCTGTTTCCTTTCCCTTCCCATAATAGGTACCAGGAGCAGTCGCGAGTCCTCCCAATGCTCTGGCGTTTTTCTGAGATCTGTCAATGCATTCCACTCCGGTTGCACCAGGAATCCACTTGTTGACTCTTTAGTACTTGATCTATTGTTAGCTAGTCTTTTATCTTCATCTCGAATATCGTCTCGCTGTCATGTTCCGCCTCGCAAGAATTTCAGCAACCGAGAACAAAAGTTCTTTCAGTTCCATAATTCCCCTACTTCTATTTAATACTGGGAAGTCCTTCTAGCTGTCATTTCTTCGCGATCATCGATCCCGACCCTTGGTTCCAAGCAGGCCGTCCAGGTATCTCCAAGCTTTCTCGACGTTCTCAGGGATGTCAACGTGAACAAGAAACCCCTTGCCCTTCGGCCCATAACCATTACAATCATCTCTCAAGCGGGGTATCTCGCCCATAAGCAGGTCTACCAAACGCTTCAAGTTCCATAAATCGCGCGAGCCAGCAACACCTCCCTCGTACTCGAGATATTCAATTTGGTCGACCGGCTTGTCATCAAATGCGTTTCCGGGTTTGAGAACGACCCTGGGAGTGAACGTCGGCCAGCTAATGACCCGAGGGGCAGCATCTCTATGGTCGGAATAGACCTTCTCGAAGGTGGCGAGGGTCCTCTTGGACATGGTAGGATCCTGAACGACGACGATTGAGCGTGGAGCTGAGACTCCACATCTTTCCAAAATCTCGCGCGACTTTGAAGCATTTTCTCCGCAGTTCGTAGACTTGTCTTCGACGACGACAAGGAATCTGCCCGTATCATTCTCTGTCATGGTTGCGCCCTCAGACCCTGCATCGAGTGCGTGAATTCCAAACCATCGCTCTGCGATCATTCTCAGAATTCCAGCCTCCGGCTGTCCTCGCACATCTTCAGATATACCGTAATAAGCTGGATGTCTTGCCACAGCATCATACATGAAAGGTGTCGAGTGGCCGATACCTCCACACAAGACGAGGACAGTATTTCTTCCGCGCCTGTAGTAGATAATGGTCAGCTATGGCATTCCTCCCATAGACTTTGCTTCGTCTTGAAGATTAAGAACTTACAAATCAACTCTCAAAGGTGAGTTATCTGCAAAAGCTGAGAAGACTACTTCGGCAAGGGAGAGGACGGACGACGCGCAGAAAACAATGGCGTCGACAGGTTGCAGCGCATCGTGCCTAGTGGACGTTGGGAGTGACTGGAAAAAGGCATTAATACCATCGACGCCGATAATTTTCTCATCGGATAGAAACGAAGATATCGTGTTAATTGCATCTGCCAGCGCAGCCATGTTCACAGCCTGCCGGGGGAGTTGTTGATGATGGGGATGAGTATCGAATGCTTCCGGCGAGGGGCCAGGCCACAGGTGTCGGCATTACGCTAACCGGATTCAGTACCTCCGGCGTGCCACTCCTTAACTCCGGCATGTGCCCACGACGCTATAACCCTCTAAAGTACGGATACTCAGGTATCGTAGCCCAGGTGAAGCAGGCAAACCAGTAACCAAGTGGAAAGACCTGGGTCAAACGTCGTTCATGGTCCAAGTCACCGCCTTCATACTAGGTACCTCACAAGCGGCTGATGGTCGTCTTCAGGATTTAAGTGAGTCAATTAGATATACTGGAAATGCATAACGATTAGCAAGGCAGGATATGATTCCCAGATATGCAAAACAACACGCACTCTGTTCCCCCACGGCCAGGATGGAGGCATGCCTTATTATTCTCATTGTGACAACTGGTAATGCTGTTGAAGCAGGGTAAAAAACTCTCTGCATATCTTACTCTGTGTATGATATGGATTCTTCATTGGATACTTGCTGTGGGAGCCTTACAAGAGTACCTTACGAAACTCCCACTAATGGGATCTAATCCATAACGTGGATGCAAATGCGAGAATGTACTGGGGCGGATCTGCGGAGTTTGGAGTTCATTATTAAGCCCAAGTCCGCATCAGAACCAAATTCCGCAAACAACCCTGGGAATATCGTTTCAGCTTGGAGTGAATTCATCTTGGCACTTTTGGGTAATTGGATCAATACCTGCTGTGTAGTTATCTGATCCACAGTCTTTGAGACCGTGTTTTTGGCGCCTTTTTCAAGCACACCGTTGAGCTCGGTAGTCTGCGGAGCACGGCCTTCCGATTCTGCTATATATATTCGGACTTCCAAGTTCCTCGGTCTGCAGTGGTCGCGGGATATTCCAGTCTCTAAATTTACATATGGACATTCTTTGAGTCACCCCTGCATTACACATGTCTATATCAAACATCTCGACTAACAGGGCTGTCGTCCTCTGTGGTGTTGGGCAGGGCGGGATACTGGAAAAGCGACCGATTCCCTCAGCAGGCCCCGGCAGTGTTGTCATCCAAGTTCTCGCGGCGTCCGTTCGAAGCAATTCTCCAACTGTTTATCGGAACCCAGATAGCGGGCACGCCTTGCCGTTCCCCTTCGTCCCCGGGTTTGCCGCCATCGGGAGGGTTGTGGACCTTGGACCGGATGCAACTAAGTTACGGGCGGAACAGCTTGTCTTCTTTGACCCTTTCATACAAGCTCGCGACCGTGGTGGCATCTATATTTCCGGCATGATGGAAGGGTTTGACGACGGCAGTCAGAAGCTATCACGCGGAGAGTGGCGCGACTCGACCTACGCCGATTTCACCAAAGTACCTCTCGAGAACTGCCATCCCCTCGACGAACAACGGCTCCTCGGCGACATCAATACCGGCGGCTTGGGCTACTCAATCTCAGATCTCACCCATCTTTTCAGCATGTTCATCCCTTTCGGTGGACTCGCCGACGTCGACGTGAAGTCTGGGGACACGGTCATCATTGCACCGGCAACTGGCAGATACGGCAACGCTGCGGTCCACTTAGCTCTTGCTATGGGCGCGCACGTCATCGCTGTTGGAAGGAACACCGAGGTTCTTTTGGCACTCGCGTCAGTCAATTCACGCGTTTCCACGGTTTGTCTAAGTGGTGCTATTGAGCAAGACACTGAGGCATTGCGGAGGGCATGCCGAGGATCTGCAGATGTGTTCTGGGACATGTCCCCCTCTGCGGCAGGCAATTCAACTCACTTCAGAAGTTGCCTCAACGTTCTCCGTTACGGCGCGCGCATCAGCTTGGTCGGTGGCGTCTCCTCTGGTGTTGACTTTGGTTACATGGACGTGTTGGGGAGGGGATTGACAATCAGGGGGACATGGATGTGTACCCGCGATCAAGCCCAAAGGCTCATTAAGATGGTTGAAATTGGCGTTCTTCCGCTCGGGCAGAGAGCACGAATGGGCCCAGTTCTGCAATTTGGTCTGGAACGTTGGGAGGAAGCCTGGGATACAGCGGCGCAGAGAACGCAACCTGGGGAAGTCATCATTACTCCCTGTTCTATGTAGTATAAGTTTAGGACGGCATCCTTTTACCCCAATTAGAACATGGTTGGTACGAGAGTTGTCGACCCTCCCTCATGACCTACCTAGGCGAATATCGACAAACGAGGATGCGAAATCGATCTACCGCCTTAAACTTGCCTGAATGGACTGCAATGGCGCGTCAGTCCCATTTCTTCGCTTTTGAGGAATTAATCTGTGCTCCGCTCCGTTCATATCTCTGCTGCATCCAGGTGCCGATCTAACCGACTGGCAATTTCTCCGTGGACTGGATCAACCAAGAATAGGGCTCACTTATTCCCACTAGGAACTGTTTCAATCAGGGGTTGGTGCCGACTAAATAAGCCGAAGAGCTTATAAACATATTTAAGCATTCTTGTGTGCTTGGCTTTCCAACATCAGTTTTCTGTCTTTATCCCAATGCTTCGTTCGCTCGTTTGATCTCGACTATAACATCTCCAAGAGGCTGGAGCTCTTTTAGGTCGTTTTTCTTTCAATCACAAGATGTTTAAAATGCGCAATTCGATTCTTGCCACCGTCGCATTGGCTCTGGGAGCAAGGGCCGACATCTATAGTCATTCCGAGTATGGCAACATGTTCTACCTCGGACCGACGACCGGCGGCCAATACATCACTAAAGCCACCTACTCCATGGAAGTTCCCGCACCTCCAAAGGACTGGGTCAAGTCCAACGAGAAGGAACGCTGGCTTTCTTTGTGGATTGGTGTGCAGGACAACCCGAGCAACGGAGATGTGCTGAAGATGAATTTTGTCCAGCCTCTCCTCAACTGGGGTCCGGACAACTCTGTCTATGGCTGCAGTGCTCCCAACACCCAGTGGTGTGCTTCTGCAAGCACCTATACCCCTGATGGCCAGATTGGACAACCCTATGTCCAGGTTGAGGAGAATGCCGTTCTGGACTTCGAGAGTATGCCTACCCAAACCACTCGTCCCTCATGGCGGAGTGAACCAGCTTGGCTGACATGGCCGTAGTCTCTCTCAATCCTACGACGGATCAGATCGACCAGAAGATTTACCAAAAGGGCAAGTTGATCTCTTCGGAATCCAACTGTGAGTTTGAGTCAAGCAATTGTCCCCCGGCGAGACTAATCAAGCCGGCACAGCTAAGGGCATGAGACCCGCAATTTTCTACTCCGGTAACGAATGCTACGGTGATGGCTGTGGCACACTCGACGCTTACAGCTACAACAACATCACCCTCGTGTTCAACAAGGCTGTCCATGACTTGGGAAATTTGGTAACTTACACCAACGCGACTCACACCGAATGGCAGACGAAAGACAACGGTATTACTTGGACTGTTGAGTCTATTGCTATCGAAAAGGATAACCTGACGCAGTAATCATATGGCTCCTTTCGCGTCGAAGGGGCGTTCGTGCAGCACTTCTTTGCTTGTTTCTCTGTAAATAAACTAACTAGGACTTAGTTGCCAGTCTCAAGCTGGCAAAATCGTACAGAATCTGTTCAACATCACCACCTAGTTGGCAACGCCAAACCCCGCCATCCCATACAGGGGCGTCGCAGGCAGGGCGGCGATTTGCGTCAGGGCGTATATGGGACACAAGCCTTTGTCTGTGACTCAGGGCGTCAACTTTGTTCATATCGGATAGGACTGGAGCTTTTAAGCCCGCGACACTTGGTAGCCTCTACCTAGTGTAGTAGTGCTGTTCCTTGTAAATCAAAGCGCCCACTGTCAACCCTTGAACCCTTGGAGCCGCGGCGTGCGCGGAAGCCTCGGCGAGAAAACTTTCCTTATTAGGCAATTCAGGTCTCCGACGGCACAACATGTCCGAGCCGGCGGGATTAAGCTACGCCCAAAACTTAATTGGAAGACTAATGGATTTTAGATATCTCCGACAGCATGAAACTCCCACACTGCCCCTATCAGATTAGTATAGTGGTTTGACGTACTTCTGGGCTGCATTCAACCTGTAGTTTCTCGTCCCAAATACCCAGACGCATGTCAATCTATATGTCTAACTGGAGTTTGCACTATCGCCGGTCCGTTGTTGGCACTCTAAGACGCAGACAAATACAGATACGAGCCGATGCAGATTAAGTATTGAGCGTTCCCTGTGATAAATACCATATCCACGCACCTTCCTTTTTACTTCACATCGTCAGCAGTCACAGCATTCTCCGGGTCTCGGTTTCACTGATTAATCCAACATCAGGTCCTCTTCTCTTGTAACAGTCCAAGAGCACTCAATCGCAACCATGGCCCCCAGAAACCCCAAGTACGCGAGAGACCAGCCGACCGGTTTCGCCAACCGCATCGAGAAAGTGGCAATCGTCGGTGTAAGTGACCCTCGCGCAGGAAAGAAGATGACTGTTTGAAATCATGTCAAAAAGTACTGCAATAACTAATGGCGCGTTAGGCCACCGGCACTATGGGTAAATACGTGACCCAAGAGCTTCTCGGGGGTAAAAGACATATCATCACGGCCATTACCCGCCACAACAGCGACTCCAAGCTACCCACGGGCGTGATTGCGGCTAAGGTTGATTACGACGACGAGAACTCCATTGTTGAGGCTCTCAGGGGCCAGCAGTATCTCATAATCACCTTGTATAGTCGTGCTCCAAGCGACACGCAATTGAAGCTCGTCAGGGCTGCTGCCAAGGCCGGCGTTCCCTACGTCATGCCGAACGCCTGGGGTCCGGACCCGAACAACGAAACTCTGATGAGCGAGACTCTCCTTGGCCACTCGTTTCAGGAAGCTGTGGAGGAAATCAAGCAGCTCGGTGGCAGCGAGTGGATCATCATGTCTTGCGGTTTCTGGTATGAATTCAGCTTAGCAGGTTCCCCGGATCGTTATGGTTTCGATCTGAAGAACAGGTCCGTGATCCTGTTCGACGACGGTCAAGTGAAGATCAACACTTCGACCTGGTCCCAGTGCGGCCGTGGCCTTGCAGCTTTCTTGAGCCTCAAATGGCTCCCTGACGACGAGGACGACAAGTCCCCCAACATCCAAAACTGGGCGAACGACACATTCTACATCTCGAGCTTTCTGGTCTCTCAGCGAGACATGTTTGAGAGCCTCAAGAGGGTTACCGGCACAAAGGACAGCGACTGGACCATCAAGCACGAAAATTCCAACGACAGGTGGAAAGCTGGGCACGAGGCCTTGAGGTCGGGAGACAGGAACGGGTTCTCGAGGTTGATGTACACTCGCGTGTTCTACCCGAACGGCGACGGCGACGTCGAGCACAAATACGGCTTGGCAAACACCGCACTCAAGCTGCCGAGTGAGGACTTGGACGAGGCCACCAGGGACGGTGTGCGCATGTGTTTGTCAGGGGAACTGAACAGTTATTAAGACGGTGCCAGTGACATAGAAACTTGATCGAGGCAGAATATTCGATTTCTCGGCCTGATAATTAGTAGTAACAATTTGTGTAATGCATCAACTTCTTCAGCTGATATAACAAAGTGACTCTATAGCAGGCATCATCGGGCTGAGCTAAACAATACCAGAAAGACTATGAAGGTTGATTATCTTCCCCGGTAATGAGTGCCGCATCGCCATCCACATTGTTACCTTTGCAACTAGGTAGTGACACGTGCGCATGATCGCGTTCCGCGGGCTTCAGACTTGATCAACCCTTGGCTTGGCAACATCCCACCGGCGAAGCTTAATAATTGATCAGAAAATGCACCCTTCTTAAGTCGGGACCTGCCCCGACTCTTGAGATTCGCCTTTTTCCACGACTGTATCATCGTCTTTCACCTACCTCATCATCAGCAACCCGAAAACTTTTGAAATCACCACATCGACATCATGAGCAGCCCCGAAAAGACCCACGAAGTTGTCAAAGTTGTTGACGCCCCCATTGCTGACATCTGGGCAATTATTTCGGCCTTCGGTTCCGAGAGGCTCTGGTTCCCTGGCGTCGTCAAATCTAGCCTCGAGGGCTTCGGCATCGGGTCGGTTCGTACCCTCACGTTCGACCACGGAACAGTGGTACACGAGCGACTGGAGGTGGCGGATCCCGAAACCCACACCATCCGATATCTCATCCTGGACGGCGTCCCCAACACGACCAACCCTCGCGGCACTCTGCAATTGAGCGCTGTCGACGAGAACAAGACGCAATTCAGCTGGTCCGGCGCGTCGGATTGGACCGAGCCTACTTTCAAGCCGGTACTGGCCGAGATGTTGGACAAGATGTTCAACGGGTGCATCGATGCTGTCGCAGCCAAGTTGAAGTAGCCCGTAGACTCGGGAATTGTTCTTGCGCTGGGTGAATATTTACATGAAGGATCTATGTACATGAGCGCTCAGAGCGGAGCAAAATTCGGGTTGGTTCAAGGTGTGTACAGAATGGGTGAACGCAATATTAGGTATCAACTCTGTAGGATGTGATTCGGGCGGAGGAAACGGATCGAGTTACGCAGCCTCAGAACAGAACATATCAACGGCGAGTAGCCGCGGTTGGCATTACTCGGCGTGCATGGGTGCTGTCCAGATGACATCTTGGCTTTGATTCGGTAAACAGCTCTAGTCTTGGCGATCGTCGCGGTCGTGCTTCTTGCCCTTCTTACACGGACGCTCGGGCGCGGGCGCGGGATCTGCATTTGAACCATATTTAGCGACTGTGACGTCTCACTTGGCAATGCTTGTCCGACTTCTCCGGGACGAACAGCGACAATGATGGGACGGAAAACATCACAACGTCAAGTGTCGAAGGCAAATGTCCCGGTCGGAGCTGGACTCCGTTTTACAAGTTATCGAGAAAGAAAAAACATAGTATTCTCGATTACAAAGATGCTCTAGTGAATCTAGTTCGTACCTTGCTCGGCAACAATCTTCTGCAGGCTAACCATGGCGTTCTCCAAAAGGTTCATCTCGCCAGGGTTGTTCTGGGTGTAGCGGGAGTTGAACTTCATGATGTTCTTGGTCTTCTTGTAGGTGGCAATGTCGAGGTTGATGGGGGTTCCGACAACGTTCCAGGCAATGGCCTCCGTGCAGGGAGGAGTGGTGAGAGAGCCGGAGTACCTGACCAAGGTTAGTCAACGCTGTTCAGCCTTTTTTTCGGGGACACAAGGGGACATACTGGAAGATGGTGTTCTTGGAGAGGTGGGTAGCCAGGCTGCTGAAGTCGAGGGGACCAGTGGCGGCGTGAGATCCGACCTTGGTAACCTGGTCGACGTTCTTGAAAACAGCAGCAAGAAGAGGGTCGGAGGTCTCAGCGACTTCGATGGGGAAGCCAACGACGGCAAGGGAGGTGCCTGAGCGGTTCTCGTTAGTAACAGAGCCCTTTATGTGTATCAGATGAAAAGTTCCGGAGACTCACCGTTGCCGGCCTCGGACTCCCAGACAAAGTGGACCTCGAGGGGGAAGTGCTCGCCGTTGATGCGGTGCTCGCTCGGGGTGTGGAAGTGGAACTGGCGGAGGACAAAGTTCTTGCCGCCGTTGACCATGGTGCCGTTGGCGCGGACCTCGAGGAAGCCGTTCAGGTTCTCCAGCTCGGCGCCCTCGGGGTGGTCCTCGACGGCGAAGGTGATGGTGGAGCCCTGGACCTGCTTGGTGTTGGACTGGAGAACGTTGATGGGAGACTGGTTCTTGCCGAGGGCACAGGCGGAGTTGTTGGAGGTCAGAGAGTGCCAGTTGAGAGGGCCGTTCATGCCGTCGAAGCCAAAGGTGCCCTCGGCTCTCTTGTAGAGGCTGGTGCCATGGTGGCAGAAGGCCGAAACGGCGGGGATGAGAGAAAGAAGGGCGGTAGTCTTCATGGTGAAAGAGTGATGTGGTGATAAAAGATCGTGTTGTTTGCTGTATGTACGGAGAAGATTGTAAATGTAAAGAATGAATGTGCTCGGTGAGGTGAGTTGCGAGTGCCACGATGAAACAACAGATCGAAAGAGGGACAGATCTAGAGGTAATTATACACCAGCACTGCAGAGTAGCAGTCGATCGTGGGGTCGGAGAAGCTATGACATTTTGAGATGCGATATTAATTTCGTGGAGTCATGTTCAGAGGGTGAGAGTGAGAGACAAAGCTATCTTGGTTCATGGCAACGTCTTGGCGGGTTGACCTGGCCAGAACGCCAGAACAGCAGCGCGAACCACCTGGCCAAGCCTCCCCCCTTTGAGAGACGGACCTGCAAGCACTCTGCCGGTCGGCGGTTTGGGCACGAAAAACGGGCAGACCTTCAGCAGACACGTGCTTGGCAACGCTCAATCGCGGACGGGACCAGGGGTGCAAACGGCAGGGGGGAGAGTCAGTCACGGTGAAGGA
Organism: Colletotrichum musae; assembly: GCA_027406025.1. Taxonomy (NCBI): domain Eukaryota; kingdom Fungi; phylum Ascomycota; class Sordariomycetes; order Glomerellales; family Glomerellaceae; genus Colletotrichum; species Colletotrichum musae. Next base: position 5,884,965 of record JANVYC010000005.1, on the reverse strand, counting down.
GTCTGGTGGGAAACACATGACGAGAACGAAGGGGAGGCTCCCCGTGACGGAGGAGGCATGGCCCCTGAGAGAAAAGGCGCGTGGTGGGCGGAAGGCCCCCCGAGAGAATGTCCGAAAGCAGGTTGTCATCAAAAAGTCAAATTTGGCGAGCGCTTGGCGGGAGGGCATCGCTATGCTGCGAATGCTGAAGCCAAGCAAAAGATGCGTTGTCGTGGACCATGGTGCGATGCTGATGAGTATCGAGATTAGCATCGCCCCCGTAGCCGTAGGAGCACCACCACCACCACTTCCCGCATTCAATATGTCAGCAGGGAGCCAAGACCTCACATTTGGGTCGGCCGATACCCATGGACCATGTGGGAAAAAAAATCACTCGGCCATTCTTGCATGTCGGCCCAAGTGGTCGGCGCCGGCTGAGTCATGGCTCAAGAGAATCGCAGGCATGAGATGGTCATAGGAATTCATCAACTTGGGTCAAGACTCTGTCAAGAATAGCCGCATCGTCTGGGATAGAGCCCGTCCGGTGTTCCTGACTAGAATCGTCCGAACTCGAGAGTTACGGGTAGGCGAACAGAAGCGCGCGCGGGAATGGAGGGACGGAACCCAAACTGTCATCGGGGAGACAAGGGGAGGGGAAAAGAGCAGTAAATGCTGACCTAACCAGTGACGGATGAAATTTTGTACCGGGCATGATGATGCGACGAGGCCTACGGATACCTATAGATGCCAAGATCAGGGGGCAGGGCTCCGGGGTCGCCAGCGGTTGAGACTGAGAGTGACGGACAGGAGGGCAGCGAGATGAGAGGTCCTATACACTGTACCATAAGGTAGTAATAGTACTCATGTAGTAGATTGTAGTGTAAGCTCGGCTCCGGCTGGGTACATGTTGTGGATAGGGGAATAGGGGCACTTCCTAGGTATCCTGCGGAAAGGCAAAGCCGAGCCTCTGATGTGCTGTATAGCGTGAGGTGCTGTGAGTGTGAGAGAACAGCTGCAGATAGACTGAACGCTACGTGGTTGATGCCGGTCAAGATAAGGTTTAAGGCCCTGGAGGGCTATGCAGCCAAGCGCATCTGGCCTGCTTGATTGGAGAATACAGAAGGCCGAGAGATGAGCTACAGGTGAGCTGGCTGTAAGGCCAAGACATTCAACAGGGGGGGGGGGGGGGGTGGGGGGGCAAGGCACAGCCACGAGAAGGAGAGTCCGTCCACGATCCACGATGGCTTGACAGTGGAAGAAGCCCCTATGGATACATGTGTGTGGCAAGTCTAGGCGACCTTCCCACATGACGGGCAGTCAAACGGGATAGACGAAGGTACGGAGTACGGATTGCCCCGTGGCAAGTGCCCTGCGCACCTTTAGTCCGTTTGGTCGCCCCATCCCGTCCTCATCTTAACTGTCGCCAAGCCCGTCGACTGAACGACCCCCTCTCTCGACGTTGGTAGCCAAGTCGGCTTGGCGGACATATAGCTGCTGCGTCTTCTCTTCTGGAATTAACCAAGACTTTTGTCCAAGACTCGGCTAAACGTCCAAGAGGCAAGACCAAGACCTCCAAGACCTGGGGACGCAACCGACTTGCTGGTTCTAGCATGGCGTCGCCGTTTTTCCGTGGCTTGGAGCGGGCGTACCGGCATGCCGGGACCGGCACATCAGCTCGGGTCCATATTACTCTTTTGTTCCTTTTTTTCTCTTTCGTCCCGTCGCCATTTCCGAATTGCTGGTGCTTAGGTGTCATCCCAACACCAAGGTACTGGAATGTTGAACTGAGCATCCAGGGAGAAGACATGTTTTTCATCATCTAAAGCACAGACCGGACGTCAACAGCAGTTGCCAGCCGGTGCCCTAATTTCGCCTATGGAACGTTCCTCCCTCAGCGGCGCTGTCCCGTCAGGCTCAGGCTCAGGGGCCTTGGCGCACTAAACTCAGCACTGCACTGCGTACGCCAGCGACTGTTCTCATTGGGTGTTGGTGCTGTATCTCACCTAGGTACCTAGTGTACCTAGTGTTGGGGCTGTCGTTAAAGTGGAGACGTCGCAATTGGCAGGCGGGAGGAACATGCACCAGGGCTGTGGCTGTGAACGTGAACCACCACTGGGGAACGGGCAGGAACAATTCCAATTCTTTCCTGGTGCATCCATCCATCCATAGGAGGTATCGATGTACCTTCTTGCCGACCATCGCGCGCACCGGACGTCATCACCAAACTCTCCCACCCGGCGCGCGTATTTGTACCTATCGCGCGTATTTGTTGACAAGGTACATACCTACGCAAGTTGGCAGGGTCTCTACCTACGGTCTGCCTACCTCTACCTCTAGCAATCATCCATGTCGCTCTCATTGTATTCCCTGTCGCAGGCGCTGCCAGTAACAACAGCAACATCGACGACGACGACACAATCATCGCTGTCTGCAGCCCCGCGTCCGACCGTCACTGCCTCGCCCGAGTCTTCCATCTGGAGAGACCTACCTGAGCTGGTCTTCAGGCAGCATGTCGTGGAGCTCGAGAAGCTGACAAATTCCGTCCCCGTCGACGCGCAAACATTCCCTCTTCCTCTGCCTTGTCCGGACGACGGAGGCTCGGAGGGTCCGGACTCGGACGTCGACGGCCGAAACTCCGCCTCCGCCTCTGTTTCTGCCTCTGCCGGCCAACCCCGCCGACTCTCTCTGGCATCTGAGCAACGGCTGGCTGATGACATCGCATACCTGGTCGCTGTTGGGGAAGGTGCCCAGTCTGTCGCTGCTTCCACCGTCCAGGAGACCTGCCTCCCGGAAGGGAAGGGACCTCGGCTCAGAGTCGCAATTGCCTCCGTTGACGCCATTGAGCCCAGCTCGCAGGCTTTCCTCCGCTCCATCTTCCAGAAATTGTCATCGTCATCGTCATCGTCCTCCTCGTCGTCGACATCACATGAATCTACCCAGCCTCTATCGAATGCCAAGACGTCACAATTACCTGCAAGCCTCTTAGACGAAGTCACCCGCCATCACCAGGCTCGTCTTCTCAACCGCCTCCGCTCGTCCAAGTGGAAGAAGCCCGCCTACCTCGCCCGCACCCACAAGAAACCCCTGCACGCCGACTTTGCTAATTTGGTTCATCGCGCCCAATTTCTCTACACCAAAAAGGAGACGCCAACGCGGGCGCAGCTCGAACGCGACCTCTTGGCCCTCGCCGCCACTCTCGAAGCCTTCGAGACGGCCACTGACGACCATGCGAGCCTCGTCGCCGTCGTCCGCTCCACCTACGACGTGTGCACCTCGCCCCTGGTCGCCGCCTATCTCCAACGACTGCAGGCCGTTAGACCGACGACTCAAATTCAAGCTTGCCTGAAAACCTTGCGCCAGCTCGAGAAGATCGCTGCTTACTACCGCATCTGTCTAAGCCTCACCACCATGTCCCAGTCTTGGCCCGACATTTTCGACGACGTGGACCTCCTCTTCCTACCTCCGTACGAGCCGGTGCCCCTCACCACCGTCGCCTACCAGCCGTGGGCCAAGTCAACTCACGTCCACGCCGAAGTCATTCTCAGCGTCCATCACGACCTCGAGGCCCATCGGCCGCAGCCCGGCGGTCCTTCTTGGCACCCCCCAAGATGCCTCGGCGCCTCCAAGTACTTTTGTTATCTCTGCTTCCTGTTCATCCGACACCACGGTGCTTACTTCGCCGCCAACACGCACGGGGCGTGCTACGACCAATGGACCGTCCCGGACCTCGCCGACTATCCTGAGACGCTTGCCCGCCGCTACGGGGAGGTTCTGCGAGCCATGGACTCGGAAATCCAAAACCGGATGCAAGGCGCCGTATGGAGACCAGAGCCCATGACGAGTCGGGAGAATTTGATTGGGAACATCGGAGAATAATAACCGGCACTGCATGTTTACACAGTACTACTAGTACTATTAGCATGCTTTTGTTGTTGGCCTTGAGGCAAGTGGCTGTGGCTCAGCCGGGCAATCCGCAGCCCAAGCCCACCCCCGTTCAAATGCACGTGGCTTGTCTGCAATATTTCTGCTGCGGAGTCTACACAACGGGTCTGTCCAAGCAACCAGCTGTCTCTCGTAGATCCTCCTATCATGCGCCCGTTTTGCGCGCGCACATGAATCATGTTCACACGGGGAGTTAGCAGCTTCTGCTATGCATTGTCAGATTCCCGTCTGCATGGCTACGTCGATCAACAGAAATTCCCATTTCCACGGACCGATATGGCCGTTGCAGATCCCATTCATTAAATGTACTCTTCGGTGCTATGTGCAGTGCCTCCATAGCCACCTGGATTCGCCAGTGCTGGCGTTCGACGCTGTCTTCGGAGTCTACCTAGGTCAGATGACTGGCGATATCGCCGATGCTCCTGACTCTCGCAGCTCCACCATAAATCTGCCTTTCAGTCCTCCTCTTCCTTTCTGTTTTTGCTGCGCTCTAGTACTGATAAGGGAGCCCGGTCCGGCGCAGCCTGCGCTTGTTCAGGAAGTAGTACTGCACGTTGGCCCAGATACCGCAGAAAGCCGCCACGGTCACGAGACCAGTAATCACAGTCCATCCCTGGCGGTACTTGGGCGCGTCCTCCTCGCGGAAGAGCTGCTTTCCGACGATGCCCGAGCAGTTGGCGGCCATGATGAGGATGGCCATGGTAATCGACCGTTCGCCAGCAGACTTGGCGTTCATGGAAACCCACGCGCCGTTGACGGGATCTGGCCGACGAGTCGAGTCAGCTGCGTGATTACTCAAGAATCTTGGATAAAGAAAGGAACTCACGCCAAGGAAACGAGAAGGCCGTGGACAAGGTCAACATGGTGAACCTCTTGGTGCGTCCAGAATCAATAAGCAACATGTTGCCAAGCTGCGCATTGTCAGGTGATATTCGGCCAAGAAACATCGCTGGCTGAGAGTCGACTCACGTTGAACCCCCAAAATATAAGCAGACCCAGGAACACCCATGGACCGCGCATCTTTGACTTGTCGCTGTCGAAACGGGTCAGTTTGGTTTGGTTTTGATCACCTGCGACTTGGCAACCATCCAAGATTAGCTAGCACTTACGCGATCCAGCCCCAGAACAGGTTGACGGGGATGAGCAGCCAGGCGCCGATCGAAACCATGGCGTTGGACTGCAGCCTGTCGTATCCCATTGATGCAACCAACGACGGCGCGTACGAGCTCAGAGTTGAAGATGGCGCGAGCGCCCCGATGGTGAAAATGACGTGCGGGAGCAATCTCCAGTTGGTCAACTGTTTTCCGTCAGTCAACGTCATCTCTAATGGCTCAGCGATCTGCTTCAGGTACTTACGGCCGACCTCAACTCTGGCCAGCTGACAGAGCGCCTGGGGTGTGCTTTGGAAGGGTCGTCGATCATGACTCTCTTGTACAGGATCTCAGCTTCTTTCTCTGTGAAGTAGCGGAAGCCAAGGATGGAAACCGGGTTGTCAACCTGGTTGGGGAAGAAGGCAAGAAAGCCGATGCCGATGAGGACTGTGAAGATACCCTCAAGCTAGCAAGTTGTTAGCGTTGCTATTCAGGACTGCCCTCTCTGAAGATGATCAACTCACGATGAAAAGCCACTGCCATCCGGTAAGTCCCGCAACTCCCCTCATGTGCAAACTAAACGGCGGTTTGTTAGATGCTGTCCCTAGCCGAAAGGTTCAAGAACCACTGAGCTTACATTCCATAGGCAATGAGACCCGAGCAGGCGGCGGCAAGCATGTTTCCGATGAAGAACCACGAGAACCGCTTGCTAGTCTCCTCTCTCTTGTACCACCGGGTCATAGTGTACAGAGCGGCAGGAATGAAACCAGCTTCACAGAGTCTAGATTCGTGATCAGTTGCAGTTCGGCCAAGACACTTAGGTAGGGCTGATGACATACCCGAGAAGCAGTCGAGTAACCATAAAGGGTCCAAGGCCTGACTGGAAAGCTTGGAAAGTGGCCACCAAGCCCCTATTGGTTCGATTAGCATTCGTCAACGTCTTGCCAAGACGGCCACAACGAACCATGCAACGATCTGCCCACCAATCCACAGAGTCGGTCCAATACGGTAGAGGATGAGGTTGCTGGGAATCTGGGCAGTTGACTGCATTAGTTGCCGATATCTGCCAAGGGTGAGCGCCGTCATGAGGAACTGACCTCCAGAATGACGATACCTGCAGACAGAAGCTGCTGACCGACGTTGAACTGATTCTGCGTAATGCCGACGTCCCTGAGGAAGAAGTCCGTCAAGGCGTTTCCCCTAGTCCACCGTCAGACTTGTCCCCTTATGTTCAGTATTGTCAAATCGATCGAGATGTCGTACATGTTTCCGCGATCGAGCTGCAGGGCAAAGAATGCCATGATGAGGAGAGGCATGATGAGCGCATCGACCCTACAGACAGCAGATGTTAGTACCTAAGTGAGCTGTCCCAGCGCATCATCCACGAGCCACGGGCTTGAATCAGCTTACTTTCGAACTAGTCGTTGCTCCTCCTCTGGCGACCAGTCGATCTCCGGGTGGTCGCCATCGCTCTGGCTATCAGGGCTTTCTGACGCCGTCTTGATGTGCTTCTCATCCATAGTTGCCATCGTGAAGCAGGCTTGTCGATTCTCGGGCTGGCCGCTGGGTATCGCAAGATGCTGGAGATAACAATAACGGAGGTGGCCTCACAGTGAATCAAGTCCTTTTTTTTTTTCCTCTTCTCCTTCAGCAGCAACAAGAATGCTTTTAAGAAAAGTCTACCTTGCAAAGAACTTGCATGTCGACCCTCTGCTGCCCCGGCTCCTTGACCCAGTCATTGGGCCGTGGTTCCGCGTTCCGCCCCGTTGTTCCACGCCCTAAGCATCTATCAAAGTCGGTTTCTAGGACCATTGATCCCGATGAAGCCATGAGGGAGCATTTGCGTGGGGAATCGACCAGGAGACCACGCGTTGAGCAGTCCTCTGGACGGCTTCGGAGCATGGTTCCCTTCGGATGGCTCCAGAATGGGACCGGCCGGCGAGGCCCACTCCCGTTGATGCCATCGGATGAAGCGCGCACGCCATCGGCAATCACCTCTAAACGCACGCAATTCGCATCCACAGCATGCAAGCTCGCTTACCTAACCCTCTGATGCAATAGACCATCGGGATGGCGAATGCCTTTCAAGACCATAACATTGGCCAGCTCCCTCTGGAGGTGCCGCTATTCCATGCGGTCCAGTTCTTAGGACGAGCGATTTGTCGGTCCAAGTCCGAGCATCTCTCTCTATCGATGCCTTGAAGTTTACCCGATTTTCCTCCAGACTTCCGCTCCCCTTCGTGGGCGAGTCATAGTTGCCTGCGGATATGGTTTGGGAAGCTATGCCTCCCTTGCGAGGTGGGGTGGCGTTCCTCGCGCCGGGTGTGCTGAATGTTGTGAAATCTCTTGACGACCCGGTCGTTGGGGGTTATTGCCAGGGCTGCTGCATTGTTTGCCTTCTTTCCTTTGTGGACCTGCTGTTCAGAATCAAGATTTTGAGAGCAGTCTGTATGGAAGTATTGTCCTGGGTCTTTGTCTGCTTTAAATACTTGCCGCAGCGTACCTCGAACAGCCAGTTGCCGAATCAGGAGTTGATCCGCTGTCTCTCATATACGATCTGAATGGCGCAATACGCGGGCGCAAGATGGCTAGCTGCGATTTTTAGGGGAAAAGACCGATGATGTGCTCGCAATTTTGTTGATAAGATAGGTGCGTGGTCATCTTGGACCAGCACGACATCCGAGTCCTGCGACGATATTCGCAATAGCCATGGCAAACTTGGAGTCCAGAAAGCACATCTCCCCGGACTCGGGCTTCCCTATCACTCTCCATCCCCATTTCCATCCCAAAATCAGAGATCATGTACCCCCGGAGCCTGCCAGGGAGCAGTTACACCCGGACAAGGACAGGGCCGCCTTCGCGGACCCCGAGAAGAAGGCGCTCTTCTCCGTCGCCAAGCCGGTTGACCTCACCGAGTCCATCGGCACGGTCCTCGAGAACGTCCAGTTGTCGCAACTCACGCCCCAGCAGCTAGATGAGCTCGCACTGCTCGTGACCGAACGCGGGGTCGTCTTCTTTCGAGACCAGGACCTGACGACGGAAGGTCAGGTGAAGCTCTTCGAGCACTACGGTACGCTCGACCGTCACCCGGCACGAAAGGACGTGAAGCACGTCGTCATCAAGGGAAGTCGCGAAGATCACCGGGAAATACTACAGTACACACCCTGGCCGTCGGGGGATTTCCATGCCGACACATCGTTCGAGGTCAACCCACCGTCGTATTCTTTGCTCCGCATGGAGGAGCACCCAAATGTGGGAGGAGACACGGCCTGGGTATCCCAATATGGCCTCTATGACGCTCTCAGCGACGCCATGAAGAGGTTCGTCGACGGTCTGCACGCAGTACACACCTCGAGGCTACAGTATGACACCATCCTCGATCTCTGGGGTGTAGGTCCAAACCGCCCACCGATAGACTCTCATCATCCTGCTGTTCGGACCCACCCCGTCTCCGGACTCAAAGCCCTTAACGTCAACCCCGGCTTTGTGACTGCATTTGCCGAGCTAAAAAAAGGTTGAATCCGACAAGCTCCTGGACTTCTTCGCCTACCACATCCACTCGGCCGATGACCATGCCGTCAGGTGGAAGTGGCAGGTGGGCAGCGTTGCAATGTGGGATAACAGGTTTGTAAAGCCGTGGGTTTGACCTGGGGTTCAAGCTAAACCTCCAAGGTGCACAATCCCTCGAGTTAGCCCCGGAACGTACGATGCCCCTCGAAGAGGTATCAGAACGACGGTGTTTGGGGAGAAGCGTAAGGGCACACTTAAGCACTGGCCATATGGGATCATGGGTACACAGCTAACAGACCTCGTGTAGCCTACTTCGACGCTTCCAGCGAGAGTCGAAATGAAAGACAAAGGAGACTGAAAGCCCTTCCTGCCACCGAGAGCCAAAATAACCATAAGAACGAGGGCAGCAGCAAGCCGGATTCGACACCGACTTGATCAAGTTTCAGCGCGAATTAGTTGATATGTTCCGTACGACTCTTGAAACCGCCTGTAGTTAGACCATCTGACCAATGGATGGCCTGGATGAAACGACAGTTCAGACTTTGTCATGTCAAAACCATAAAAGAGCGGCCATGAAATGAATGTAAAACGCTTAACGGCATCAGTAGTACTTCTTGCCTGGGTATCACTACGTCCATTGCATTCCGTTACTCGTGATCTGACCTTCATGTCTTGGGAGGCCAACGACCATCCTGTTGCTTCGCTTGTAGTGTTTCAACCCGGCCAGCCCTCCCTGCAAGATAAACCTTTCCGCATCTTGGTATCAATCCCAGACTATTCCCTCGTCACATTCCAGTTTGTGTGTACGCGAATCGTGGATTCGGGTTGCTCTCTCGTCAACTTCCTTTCGGATCCGCCATCGTCGTTACTTCCTGTCTCGTTATCCTTATCGTTCTAGAATACCAGAGGGTTAGCTTCTCTTGGTTTAGGTTTGGATTTGCTAGGCCAGTTCCATTCGTTGAACCTCTCTGAGCGTGTAGGCGACAACAGAGGATGGCCGGCATGTAGTTCCGGGGTCCGGGCTCGTGTCAAAGGACGGTATCAACTTACCAGTTCTATCCAAGCAGTGTATTGGCTCGGTTTAGGCTGGACCTTGAGCTGGTTGTTGCGTGAACCCTTGACGCCGCTTTGGGTGTTGGAGTTTTCCAGCTCGGAGATCTTGTACTTCGCTCTCCACCGAAGGTAGAAAGGCCGAAGCATAGGAATGCTGATGCAGAGACCCGCAAGCATGAGCTCGACGGTGCAGAGCATGAAGGTTGTCAGAGAGGTGCCGGTCAAATTGCCGACCAAGTCGATGACGAAGATCTGCCAGAAGCGAACGATGCCAATAACGCAGCATCTACAAGTTCGTTAGCATTCGTTCAAAGAAGCGCGAGCTAAAAGGATATACGTACGCGAGACCTAGCGCAAAGCAGGCGATAACAGCCAGCTTCTCCGTTTTCCGCATCTGCAATTGCCAAACTGTCCATATCGGCAGGATGACGATGAAAAGATCAGTGACGACATTCGTCATGATGATGCACTTCAAGACCAGGATTTGGTCCATGCAGTGGCCGATTCGCATCACTGTCCATTGCTGCGAGATCGGGTCGCAGAGAAAGATGAAGATGAAAGTGAAGGTGAGAGCCCAGATAATGACAATGCCGGCAACGACATAGATTATCTTGCTGAGTTGCAACGCGAATGCCCTGTAGTAAAACCAAAGCTGGCTGAGTTTCAAACACGCCAGTGCCCAAAGGTAGACCAGCGTAAAGGCGAAAGTCACTTTCAGGATATATTGTAAGTTGTTGACCACTTGAACATATAAGTCAGCGACTGGGCCCCCCAAAAATACAAAAAGCAGGCCTGCATACACTTTGGATATACCTCAGAGTTTGGGTCGAAGTTGTAACCCACTCCAGTTGTGAACACGGCGGCGTTCAAGCCTATTGTGCTGCCAGATAATATCTGCGGGCCATGTTAGCATACCAAGCTTCCTTTGTTTGGTCTGGGCAACGAACACAAGCAACCAAGGCCAAGATGTCGTCACCGCTAATGCCGATGCCACGATAACGTCCCCACAACCGGGCAAACACTACCGCAGCAAACAAAAACCACAGGAAGCTAATGGCAATGAGCGAGTCCCGGGCACTGGTCGTCATTGGAATGTACTGAAGTGGCGGCGTCGCCACCTCCCCTTCCGCGGCCATGGTGAGTATCTGGCCTGAGCTTTGATCCGACTTCGGTCGTTTGTGAGGTCGCAGTACTGAGGTTGCCGAGTGTTGCAGGGCGACTCGAGAATCAGACACGGATCTGACTCTGGGGGAAGCGCGAGATAACAAGAGGAGATATACTGGATCAAGGACTGGTCCAAACCCTAGAAGCCCCAGCACTTAAAGTTAACATGACTGCTACACGAGATCCCCTGTCCTCGAATCCCAGATTTTGCTCCTGTTCCTGGGTGCTCCGCAAGCGACAAGCAACGGGTTCGGATTTGTCCGGCTGAGGGGCCGAGAATCTGCCTGACGGCGTTGAGATTCGGCAGGGTCATGAACCTTGTCTCGCCTCGGACTTTTACGGGTCTCTCATGCAAGGAACCACAGTATGTTGACTCGCCAAGTTCCATGACCTCAATCCTTTGGAGATGTGGTTTGTAACTTGTTTTAGAGCGAGCTGGAAAGACTAGGGCAGAGCTTACTTAGGCGGATCCTTCAAGCTTCAACTGCAGCGTGTGTGCCATGGGCTTGACTCGTTTACATAGGCAGTAGTCGTTATAGGAGAAAATGCAAATTTGCTCACTTTCGGGAATTGCAACCCATATCCTCTTACACGTACAGAGACAGTGTTCTGGTTTTTGAACTGCCGCTGAAAGCGCATGATTCTCCCCTTGGCCGCGAGTGTTGCCAACTATTGCGGGTTGTGGCGGTGGAGATTCAACTAAGAACCCGGGGAAACCTGCCTGACAGGTTGAATTTGCGTCTTTTTCATACGCAAAAGCCCTGGAGTGCAGCCCCTTTAGGGTCAGATCTGTTAGATTACGTGGATTTGAGCCCACCGCTCTAAACAGCGTGGGAGCGGATTTCGGCCACCCGTACGAGCCGATAGCTAAGGGCCGGCCTGGATCAATAGAAGGTCTAGCAGCTGAGCCCCTAACGGCTAGTGTAGGGCGTAATAGGGGCGAAAATTGCGTATAGTGGTATATAGATACTTACTTTAATATATATACTAATTAGTGTATAATTTAATAATTAAGAGTTTTATACTATAACCCCTTTACTATATATAATTAATTAATTACTATAAGTCTTTTTAGATGAATATATTACTATAATAACTAATTTAGTTATTAATAAGATCTTCTTTATAGGCCCTAAGAATTAGATTCCCTAGTAAAACGCTATTTAGGCTTAGGGGGTTTCTTTTAATTTTTAGGACGCTATTAACTTAAATATAGACTACTAACTATTAATTAATACTATAGTACTGCTTCTAGAGCTACTTTTAAGTCACTACCTAAAAAGCTTTATTTACTATAGACTAAAGCTACTGAGCTTTTACTTTTTAATACCTGTAGGATTTAGGCCTTTTATAACTATCCCTAAGGACGTTCTCCTTTTGTATAGTATTAATAACTTTTACTATACTATAAGTATTGTGGACCTTTTTACTAAGTGCTTTAAGTACTATACTAATACTTAGGTTATATAAAAAGCTATTAGTTATTATTATAAAGACTATAAAAAGAATAAAAATAACTTAGTTATATAAATATAAAAAACTATATTTTTTAAGCTTTAGTACTAGTACTACAATATAAACAAGGGACTAGTTAATTAGTTATTGTGTTTTAAGAGCTACTTTAATATAACTACGTTTTTTTACTATAACTATGTAGAGTAGGTGCTTTAAAACTACTTTATAATCCCTTATAGCTGTTACTTTATATTAAAAGTAGCTACTACTAAGTAGTTTAATTTATAGATTATTAAGATATATAAGGGATAAGTTGTTTTACTTAAGGCCTTTTTAAAGAATAAATTTTAGTTACTTAATATATACTAAGCTTTTAAGTACTTATTAATTTAGAGCTTTATTTAGGGCTTTAAGTTAAGGTACTCTAGGGTATAGTATATAGTTATACTTAAAGAAGTAATTTTATTAATTACTAAAGCTATTAACGACTTACTAGAGTTAATTAAAAGATTTTAGTATACTTCTAGAGTATTTAATATTAGTTAAGTAAGTAGCTAGGAGTTAAATAAGTAGTATAGAAACTACTTATAAAGTATCTATTTAAAGTAAAATAATTACTAAGGCTTTTTATAATATAATATCTACTCTACTTACAACTTTACTTATTTACTTAATTTATATTATTATATCTTTTTTAAAAAGGTATTTAAGGAATAGTATTATAATATAGTTTATTAAAAGTAAACTAATAAGTACTTAAAGACTAATAATTAGTTAATTAAATTTATTAAAAATTTCTATAGTAAATAACTCTATAGTTAATATATTAAGAGTCTTAAGTAGCTACTAGTAGTATTTTAGGCCACTCTTTATAAGGGCCCATAAGTTTACCCTTTTAAAGACTTCTACCTCTTTAACTTTAGTATATTAATTTATATATTTTATAATAAGTAGCTATTTATAAGGCTTTAAGTAGCTAGTATAAATAACTATTTATAAGCGGACTTTAAGTTATTTATAATTAAAGTATATAGAAATATAAGTATTAGAGTTATTTAAGTTAATAAAAAAAGATTTATAATACGCCTTTATAATATAGTACTCTATACATCTATAGTAATAAATTTCGTTTCCTACTAATAGTTATATAAATAAAAATACTAATAGAACGAGTACCCTAGGTATTAGTTAATACTATATAGATTTAATTATAGTCCCTTTAGTATTATTAAAGTTAAATATAGTTAATACGTACTAAAGTATAATAAGTTTACTTTTAAAATAGTATATAGTAGCTATAGCTTTGTATAGGCCGTTTAGTATACTTATACTTTATAGTAGTAAAATAAGTACAGCTCTATAAGGTAATAGCCTTTTAAAAGTAGTAAGGAAATGTAGTACTAGTAGCTTAGCTACTCTAGCCCTAAGCTACTCTACTGTTTAATAAGCTTTATAAAAGGAGTCTATATTATAATTAGCGCCTTTAGATTTAATAATAACAAGGCCCCTTGCCCTTACTACAACGCGTATAGTATTAGTAAAGTAAAAAGAATAATTTATTATAAACTACAAAAGAGTAACACGTACACCTACTCTAGTAAGTATATTATATTTAACTTCTACTTATATATAAAAGGATATAGTGGGTTTATATTTATACTAGTATTTACTAACTATATTACTTAGTACTTATAGGACTATTACTTCTTTAACTACTCTATTAATACCCTTACTAAAACCTTTAATAAATTTATTTTTATAATAAAACTTTAGTATAATATTAATATACTAGTATTTAAGTATAATAAAAAGCTTACTAAATATAAAAGACTAATAGCTACTTTTTAAGTATAAAGCTATTTTATTAAGTTATTTACTTTAAATACTTAAAATTAAAACGGTAGTACTAAGTGCGTTAGTACTATAGTTAAAGTAAAAGTAAGAACTATAAAAAAAAGTAATAAGCTCCTTTATAAGATATAGCTTAATATATATAAGTCCGTAGTATATTTTTATAACTATATACTATAAGTAGCTTTTAGTTAAAAGACTCTATATAAAGTACTTTATTAGTAGCTTAAAGATAACAATACTACAAAGTTAAGTCTTATGTACTTATAAGTATATAGTTATAAAGTATATATTTTTATAGCTACTACTTAATTTAAAAAAAAGTACTTTAACTACTTTACTAGTTATACCCTTTTAGGGTTCCTTATAGGATATACTTTAATAAATTAATACTATATATAGATACCTTTAACTAGAAAGGTTATTACTATAAAGAACGTAACGTTTAATAAAACTTAACGATTTAATAGTAACTTAAAGGCCTTTACTAAAAATACTTTAAACCTTAACCTCAATACTATTACTATATAGGTTTATAACTACTTTACTAATAATAGGGAAAGTAATTATTAAGTACTATATAGACCCCTTCTACTAAGTAAAAAAGATAACGAAGTTATACTTTTTATAAAGGCCCCTAGTGAGATTTCTAAAAATCCTAATTCTAAAGACCCTACTATAAAGTAAGCTCTTCTTAGTAATTACTCTTACTTAATAGCTTACTTTAAGTTAATATTAATACTACTTAACTTACTTACTACCTTTTTTTAGGTGTTTATTTATAAAGAAGAGTATTTAGGGAGGTATATAGGAGTAGTACTAAGTTATAACGATTTAAAAGACCCTAAGTAGACTTATTACGACGCGCCTACTAGGCCCTATTAAAAGTAAAGTTTTTATAAAGCCGCCTTTTTAGTAGAGACTTTATTATTATATTAAAATACTTTATAGTATTACTACTTTTAAACTAGCTCCTTAGTTATTTATAAACTATTAAAGGGGATTCCTAGTATTTAATATACTCTAGGGGTATTTTAAATAGTAGATATTAAACGCTTTAATAGTAATTTTTAGCTATAAAGAGAGAATATAAGCACTTAGAGAAATAAGACCTTTTTACTAAGTAGGTATAAAAAGCTATATAAAGTACATAGTAATTTACTAGTACTGGGTACTCTTTAGAAAGATCTTTAACTTTTACTTATATTTTATATAAAAGTATTAGCTTATCTATATACTACAGCTATACAAGCAGCTAAGGCGACTTATTTTAGAAGTTATTTAGAAATAAACTTTTAAAGAGAGGTATTTATAGGTACTATAAAAAGTACTTAAATCCTTAGTTATTATTAAGTCTATACTTATAAACTAAATAAATATAATAAACTTTTAAAAATTAAAGTTTAGTTTATTATACATAGTAACTAGTAGTATTAAAATGATTAAGAAACGTATACCTTAATACTTACTAGTATGTCCTTTTAAACGCTAATAGCTATTACTAACTACTTTAATCTTAAGTTTTTATAATATAATACTATAAATACTTTTATATACGTAAAACTTAATAAAGATATTTATATATAAATACCCCCTAGTTACTAAAAGAAGGGTACTATTTTTAAGTTTATTAAAGTACTTTATAAATTACGTTACTTACTACTCCTTTAGTAGTACTATTTTAAGGCGGGTTTATAAAAACTTAAGTTAAAGTAAGTTACTAGTAAAAACTATTATTAAATACGTAACTATATAATCTTTTTCTTTTATATAAATAACTATATACTTTACTTTTTTTTAAAGTACTATAATAAAGCTATAAAGTTTATTAAAGCTTTTTAAAAGTAGTATTATCTTAAGGGTAGTTAAGACTTATAATAGTTTTTAGAAATTAAAGTTATCCACAACTATACTATAAAGTAACTATAGCTCTTATAATTTATATATATTAATAAACTTACTAAATAACTTTAGTAACGCGTAATAAAATTAAGAAAAGTATATACTTTACTACTTTAGTTAAACAAGCTCCTCCTATATAAGGGGACGGCTATATACACTAAGACTAACTAGTACTAAAGTAACGTTAGCTTTATAATATATTTAATAATAATAGCCTAGTTTAATATTACTCTTTTAACTAGCTATTTTACTTACTTTAACTATAACCCTAGCTTAGAGTATACTAAAGAGGCTAAAAAAGCTATAGCCTACTTTATTTATTAATATACTCTATACTTTAAATATAGTTATAAAGAAGGAGGACCTAACAATAGCCTTATAGTTACTATAAATATAAGTTTTATTAATAATATAGTAAATTATAAAAGCTCTTAGGCCTTTATAATTAAGCTTTTTAATAAATTAATTAAGTAGTAAATTAATAAGTAAAATATAGTTACTATATTAACTATAAAGGCTAAGTTATTTATACTCTTTTAAGTAGTAAAAGAAGCAATCTTTATAAATTAATTAATAACAGCCCTTTATATAGACCTTAAAAAAAAGACTTTTAAAGCTACTCTAGTATCTTTAGTACTAAGTATATAAATTTAATATAATAATTAATAAATAATCTACTTTATTAATAAAAAAATAGTTTAACTATAAACAAAGCTATACTATATTAATATTTATAACTATTAGTTATATTAAAAGGCTTAAAAAGGCTATATTATTATTAAGTATACCCCTATAACAAGGCTAATAGTTAATAGGTTTATAAAGCTACTTACTAGTACTTACTTTAAAGTATTTTTTAAGTAGTTAAATTTTATTAACTAAACTAAGTAACTTAAAGTACTTTACAAAGCTAAACTTAAGAGTAAAAGGCTTAAGAGCCTTAATTTTATTAATAAAGAATAAAAAAAAGGATTATAAGCCTTAAGTACTTTATAAATAGTACTACTCTTCTTATTATAGAGGTAGAGGTTTAATAAAAGTAATAAAACTACTTAAAAGCTAAAGAAGAGTAACAAATATACTACTCTAAGGAGGTATTTAAGAGGCACTAATTACTAAGTAATTATAGAATAATTAAGGAAGTAATTAAACTATAAAGTATATACTAAAAGGAGTAAATAGAACGATATATTTAAAAGGCCTTTTAGCTATTAATTTAGTAGTAAGAGCCTTATAAAGGCCTTTACTAAAGAGGTATATTAGATTATATAGATTTAAGTTTACTACTCTAAATAGTATAGGAGTAGATTTTAGCTACCTATACAAGCTAATAGCTAAGGGCTAGCCTGGATTAATAGAAGGTCTAGTAGCTAAGCCCCTAATAACTAGTGCGGGGCGTAATAGGGGCAAAAATTACGTATAGTGGTATATAGATACTTACTTTAATATACGTACTAATTAGCGCGTAATTTAATAAGATTGGCTCGTTTTTATTTATCCGCTATAAATTATCCTATAAAGCTAAAAGTGACCTAAACCCCTAGTTTTTTATAAGTTAGTAAAAGGGTTTAATTATTAATATACTTTATATTAAAAAAAAAAGGGTACTATACTATTTTAAAATAACTATAAATTATTTAACTAACTACTTCTAAGTTAAAAATACTAATATAAGTTAATTTAAGTAGAAAAAAACTTTCTTTTTATAATATATAACTATAAGTAGTTAACCGTCTAGACTACGGGCAGCCTTAAGCCTCTTTAATAAAGCTAAGTTTATTTTAGAACCTATTCTTAAAAATAATAAATATTTAAAACCCCTAGTACTTATTAATAATAATACTATCTCTAAGTATAATAATAAAGACAGTAACAAGGACGAATTACAGCTACTAAAGTCTTAAATAATATTTAATAAAATTTCTACTTCTTTATAAGTAATCCAAACTTCTACTTATACTAAACTAGTATACTAAATAATACTTATTAAAAAAACACTCCTTAAAAGCTACTTAGTACTTAAGTAAACTAAAAGACTCTTTATAATAAGTAATAAAGTAATAGCAGTTACTATAGCTTTTAATAAAGTTCTACTTAATATATTAATAAAGTACTTAGATTAGTTATAAACTATAAAGAATTTATATACTAAGTATAAGGACTTATATAGTACGTACTATAAAGTGTTATAGTTATATAAAAAGTTTAGTATAGAGTATAATAATAAGAGTAGTATTTTTAAGGTTTTTAATAAGATATAGAATAAGTTTAAAAAAGAATAAAAGAGTATTAATTAGGTATAGATTTTAGGCTTTTTATAGATTTAAAGTATACTATAAGAGTTATAGTTATTAACTTAAGCTATAGGGAAGGATATTATAGAAGTTAGGGATATACTATAATAAGGGTGTATATATATAGTAGTAGAGTTATTATTTAACGCGCTAGTATTATAGTTAAACGCGCCGGTATCGCGTAGTACTATAAAGAAGTAATAAAGAAAGCGGCTTAATCCTAATATAAATCCCGAGATATTTATTCTAATAAATAACTTCGTTAAGGATCGACCTTAGCCCGTAAGGATTTAGTAAAGTAAAGAGTTAGTATTTTTATTAAAGATATTAAAAACGATTAATTAATTTAGGAATAAATTAATTAAAGTAATATTAATAGTTTTTTAATTAAAAGAGGTAGTAGTAAAAAAGGTAAAAAAAAAGGTAATTACTATTTGTATTAAGATTTTTAGAGACGAGATAGATACTTAGTAGCTTATTAATATTAGTGAATTTTTTATTAAGTATTTAGAGTATATTTGTATTTTTTTAGTTTATTTAAAAGAGGCTAAAGAGGTATTTTTAAAGTAATACAGGTTATTAAAAAAAAGGGTTAAAGTTAATAAAGATATTAAAGATACTAAAGATAGTAAAAGTAACGGAGTTAGTAAAGAAACGGCTTTTTAGCTTTAGGAGATATAAATTATAGTTTAGCTTTAGTATAAATTAAATTAATAAAACGCTATAGATTTTTTTAAAAGTAGATTAAAAGTGGGAAATTTTCTAATAAGAGTTTTTTATTAAGCCGATAAGAGAATATATAGGTTTTATTAGTTTTTTTTTTAATAAGGCTATAGCTACTAGTAGCTTAAATATCTCTTAGGGTAATAATAGCTATTTTTTTAATTTTATTTTTAATTATTATAACTACTCTCTTTAAATTCTTTTTTTTTTACTCTTATAAGTAGTGTGTATTATTAATTTTGTACCTCTTTTACTTCTTAGTATAGGCCTTTTATTAATTCTATCCCTATATTGCTAATTAGTAGCGTATTTCGTTACCGACTTTATTTTTAATTACTTTATTAGTACACTACTAGGCTAGCTCTATAATTTTTTTTTTCTACTGTTAGCTTTGCCTACTCCTTTTTTTAAGCCTTAATAAAGTTAAAAAGCCCCGTTAGGCTATATATAAGCTTAATCTACGTTTTAAAGTCATACTCTACCAGCGCCCCTTATAGAATTAAAAAGGATCTCTTTAGGACCCTAAAAACCTTCTTAACTACGTAGTAAAACCTTGTATAATATAAGTTATATAGTTCCTTTTTACTTTTTAGCTTTTCTAAGTCCTTACTAGTAAAATTTTTAAAGTAGTACCTCTTTCTTTTAAATAAAATAATAATACTTTAATACTTATTATTAAACTCTATGTTAGTAAAGTAAAACTTTTCCTTAGGTACTTAAAAGGACCTTTCTAATACTTAGTATAGTAGATTTATGTTATTAAGGAACCCTTTGCCGCTAGTAAGTATATATAAAATTAAATAGTTAAACTGTACTGCTATAAGGATATTTTATAAAAACTGCCCCTTTTAATTAAAAAACCGTTACTACTTAGCCTTAGGGATATATATAAGTATATAGGTACTATTAATAGCTTTAATATAACTATTAAACTAACTTCTAACTAGGTTTAGCTTTATCTTTATTAAAATATAGTTTTATTATAGTTACTTAATAAAGTACTTATATAGAGTATATATACTATTTAGTATATTATAAAAAACGTTAAATATAGTACTCTAGGCTATATTAAACTATACTATAGCATTCTACTATACTATAGAGTAGCCTGTAATATATAAAAATATTATTATTTTCTACTTAACTATTTAGTACTACGTATCTTTAATTATACTATTCTTATAAAACTACGTAATAAAATTACTAAATTTAGCCTTTATTAATTAAAAGAGGCTTTAAAAGACTTCCTCTAGGTATATAAAGAGGTTATATACCTTCTTTATAGCTATTAAAAGCCCCTTATAGATTAATTTTAGGGGCTTAGTTTAAAGTAATATCCTTTTATTAATATACAGCTTTTTAAGGCTATTAATTTTAATACTAATAACTATAGTTATAATAGAATAAACTATTAAAACTACTGCCACTACAAAAGTTTATTTAGTACTTTTATTATTATTAGTATCGTTACTAGTATTATTAATTTTTATAGTTATATTAATTGTGTAGAATTAAGGATACTACTATAGAGATTTATTACTCTTAATAATATATTTTAATTAAGGGAAATCCTTTTTAAATTCTTAAAAAAACGAGGATTAATTCTAATAGTAGAAATTTATAGAGTTTTTTCTTTTTTAGTAAAATATATAAATATAAGGGCCCTTATTAATAAAGATATATTACTTAGATAGGCTATTCTTAGTATAATTAAAGTAGTAGAGCCTGGTTAAGTTGTATAAGTAATTTTTATACGTAAAAAGGTAAAGTCTTACTAAAAAATTAAAAAAATTAATTTTACTGACTTTATAGGATGATTTATAGTGGATAATTTATGCGAGTCGATCTGACCCTTACCCTCTTGAGATCAGACTCCATGTCGTGACGGATTGTGCCGCTCGATGGTAAGGCACCAGCCCCAAAGCCCCTCCCTCACTTCGTGAGACTGAGTCGTAGCTTCTTGGCGTATGTGTGCGGTGGGCCGTACCAGAGCCTCTCTATAATACCACGTTCACGACCGTTTAAATTGGCCAGCCCTGATCGGACCCGAGTTTTGGAAAAGACAGTGGGGCTGATTAACTGATGGCTACCCGATTGGACCCCTTGAAAGTGACAGGAGCACTTTTTCATGGCATCGCTGATCTTGTCCAGAAGCGGTAGCTCGTGACTTTCAAACTGTCCTGTCTCTCAAAGCCGCTCGCTCGTTTATCCTCAGGACCCATTGACTAATTAGTACCTATGAAACGGCGTTAGTGAATCTTCCTGTCGCTCACGTCGTCCAAGAACCCAGGCTACCACGGTTTCGAGTCGATCGGCAACGAAATTGTGAGGCCGGCAGTCAGAAATCATGTCTTGACACTGATAGAGGCAAATTTTGTTCATCACCCCCTCTTCTAGTATCCAACACCCCTATGTGGCTCGGCCCTCGAATCGTCGGCCTCCCTCCTTCTCTACTACACAATAGACGACGACGACGACGACGACAACGGACAAAAACGACGATAATAACGGACAATAATCATAACACTATAGCTCTTTACTTGGAGACACCTAGCCACGTAGTTGTGGCTAGAGGGGGTACCGGATGCTATGTGATAAATGAGATCTCCCCTGATAAAAGTGATGCAAAATTTTCCTTTGACTCGAAGCTCAGGTTCATGTACAAAGTGAGCTCCCAAAGACACCAACCGCTTGCTACACGTGAAAGTAGATTGTGGATGCTCCGGACTCGGCCGGGTCGACGGACTCAATCTGCGATTCTCCCTTATTTCGATCCCATTGGAGGGCTCGCACACAGAACGGGGGAAGTACATGGTGTAGTAATCACCAGCGGGATGGGGGCATGTCGTTGAGGTGGGTTTGGTGGAGTTTCTGTTCACAACCCCAGCCTGTGTCATCGAATCAGAGCCGCCTCGACGCTGAAGATCGATGATGAATTCGTTCTAGTGCTGCCTAGGTAGGTCGTATTGCGGCAGTGGCCTTGCATTCCCCGAGGCGCCAGCGGTGTGGGAGCCCCTAGCGTTGTAACTCTACGGTCTACCTGACTCTCACATCGTCGTGTATCGAAACCGAGACCAAGAAATGCTGTGTCACAATCCCCTCGAAAGTTGTACGGCAATGACCGCATTCTCCTGAAGATCCTCCTATCTTGTCGTCTTGGTCGTTCGATTCCTTGTTCTTCCGCTGGTACATGCATCTATTGCCACCGGTCCTTATGGAGAGAGCCACGCTCAATCCCGCAGGTACGCACCAGTGCAGTCGCCTCCACGAGGCTTCGCCGAGGATTTCCTTAATGGCGACTTGCTGCGTGTTGTGGACCGCCTCCACCAGTGTTGCGCACTACCAAGTATTAACTGCACTGCACTACATACACTTCCAGCCAATGTTCCCACTCTTCTCAGGGGTTGTCGTGGCCGTGCCTCAATCTTCACGACTGGACAGGGACCCGGAGCAGCTTGTCCAGCCAGTCAGTTTGCGTGCTTTGTGGATGACCTGGGAGCTTGTGGGTCTGATGCCAGGCGAGATGCAGTTCTTCAGCAGATGCTTGACTTCTATATATCTCTCACATAAAATCATATGCCTATGAAGATCACGTTTCGCACCATCTTCCCTCCCCCAGCGCGTACACTCTGCACTGACAACTCGGGAAGTCCAGGCCCAACATGGCTGTGAACTCTCTCGTAGACGGCCTCCAGGCTGCTCTGAGTCCCATGGCCGTCGTTTACTTTATCGGTCTTTACGTCGCCTACTACGTCCTGGTGGCCTTGTACAACATCTCCCCTTTCCATCCTCTGGCCCGCTTTCCCGGCCCCAAGATTGCGGCCGCGAGTTACCTGTACGAAGCCTACTACGACTGGTGGCTGCTTGGAAGATATGGCAAGGTCATCGCACGGATGCACGAGCAATATGGTGAGCCCATCAAGCACTAGTCATGACCACGAGTGAGTTCTGACCAGATGCTTCCTCCCCCACGCCGCAGGCCCCATCGTGAGAATCAACCCCGATGAGCTTCACTGCTCCGACCCCCTCTTCACCGACGAGATCTACGCCGGCCCTGGACGCATCCGCGACAAGTGGCAGCACCAGCTGAACACGGGCGGCGCCGGACCCGTGTCCGTCACCGGCTTCTCCACCGTCAACCACGAGGTCCACCGCATGCGCAAGGGCGCCCTCTCCAAGTTCTTCTCGCGCCAGCAGATGATCAAGCTCGAGGGCGAGGTCCAGGACTTCGCCCAGCTTACCGTTGACAAGATGCTCCGCTCGGCGGGCAAGGAACCTTTCGACGTCAAGGAGGCTTTCAACTGCTTCACTGCCGACATCATTTCCCAGTATGCCTTCGGCGAGCCCATGGGCTTCATCGCTCAGGAGGGCTGGGAGCCGAACTTCGCCACTTGGGTCAAGTCGTTCTTCAAGAGCGCCTACATGATGAGGCACAATGCTTTGGGTAGGAAGATGGCCCAGGTACTTCCCATGCTGGCCGACTACATGGGCGAGGACATCAAGGCGGTCA
Organism: Colletotrichum musae; assembly: GCA_027406025.1. Classification (NCBI taxonomy): domain Eukaryota; kingdom Fungi; phylum Ascomycota; class Sordariomycetes; order Glomerellales; family Glomerellaceae; genus Colletotrichum; species Colletotrichum musae. The sequence goes on along the minus strand of JANVYC010000005.1, from coordinate 5,861,491 downwards.
TGAGGCAGATGAACGTCGTCATTCCCGGTTACATCCGAGCGGCTCTCAGCAACCCTGACAACGGGAGAGTATTCGCCGACCTGATGGAGTCCAAGACACTGCCCGAGTCTGAGAAGTCCTTGTACCGCCTGTCCGGCGAGGGATTCAACTTCCTGCTGGCCGGTACCGAAACCACTGCTGTATGTTTGGCCTGTTCATTACTAGTGCTTGGCAGTGAACTCCTTAAATAGTTGCTGACCCAATATCCAGGCTACGCTCACTGTCATCACCTACTACCTCCTTGCCCAGCCGAAGACCTACGCCCGTCTCATGCAAGAGCTCCAGGGCCTCAACCCTTCGAGCCTCAAGTGGACCGAGCTGGAGCAGAAGCCCTACCTGTGGGCCGTCATCCACGAGTCTCTACGCATGATGCCGGGAGTCTCGCACCGCTCAGCTAGGATTGCACGCGAAGAAGACCTGGTCTTCAAAACCCGTGAAGGCAAGGAGTGGGTCATTCCCAGGGGCACCCCCATCGGCATGACCTCCATGATCAACCACTGGGACAAAGACCTCTTCCCGGACCCTGACGAGTTCATCCCTGAGCGGTGGCTGGTCGATGGCCAGCCGAACTACAAGCTTCAGAAGTTTTTGATTGCGTTCGGCAAGGGCAGCCGTTCATGCATTGGCGAGAAGTGAGTGTCGCTGAACTTTCCTTGTCGTCCATCCGCTAACATTTGGCAGCTTGGCATACTGCGAGGTCTACATCATGGCTGCTCTGTTGGCGCTGCGTGTCATCCCCAGGTCCCGTCTCTACAACACCACGGTGGAGGACATTTCCTACGACCACGACCTCATCGTCGTCCAGACCAAGAAGGGCTCCATTTCTGTCAAGATCCAGATTGACTAATCAACTTGCCCGCAGCGAGGTAGATTATAATTGACTCTTCGGACTCATCGTTAGCTATCATCACGTGAACGGCAATACAGGAGTTGATATCTTCAAGAACTAAGGCCAACTAATGCCAGACTTCTCCTTCTGACGGCTTCCACCCGTTACTCATGGCTGATTAGTCTGGACTTTGAAATTTCTCGTGATCGCAGGTACGGGACCTTCTGCGAAACTAAGAAAAAGCTTCCGCACCTGTGTCATAAACTATCAGAGGGTTGCTGACTCACTGACTACCACGGAAGGAAATCACTCGCCAGGTTGTATCATCTTGGATGTATGTATTGTTTATCTACTCGTGTCTACCGGCGTGAGGTCGCAGAGCAGTAGCTTTGAGGGTGCTTTCCCCTGTGACAAAGGGTATTCTCAACCACCCCTGGGACCATCCAAGGGGCTGACGGTCGGGTCCCAGCAGACCGGCGCATACTCGTCGGTCTCGAGGGACTTCATGTCCTCGTCAGACAGCTGGAAGTCGTAGATGGCCGTGTTGGCCTGGATCCGGGAAGGGGTGACGCTCTTGGGCAAGGGAATGTATCCCTTCTGCAGACTCCACCGCAGCAGAACCTGAGCCTCGGATTTGCCGTGCTTGTCGGCCAAGGCCTTGAGGTTCTTCTCGCCCCATCTCTCTCCCCTGACAAGAGGGCTGTACGCCTCGATGGCCACGTTACGCTTCTGCAGCCACTGGACGATGTCGTTTCTCGCACACCAGGGGTGGATCTCGTACTGGGCAACGTTGATGGCACCGCCCTTGCCGGCACCGCCTCGCTCCGCCTCGAGTTCCTTGATGTGCGTCTCCAGCTCGTCGAGGTGGTGCACGCCGTAGTTGCTGACACCAATGGAGCGCACCTTGCCGGCCTCCTGGGCTTCGACGAGGGCTTTCCAAGCACCCTTGCGGCCTTCGGAGCCGCCGTAGGGGCAGTGGAGGAGCATCAGATCGATGTAGTCGAGGCCCGTCTCCTTGAGCGTCGTCTCGACCTGGTCCTTGGCGCCGTCATAGTGGATGTGACGGACCTTGGAGGTGAAGAAGATATCGGAGCGGGGGACGTCCTTGGCCTGGCGGATGGCACTTCCGCAACCAGCCTCGTTCTTGTACGAGGCGGCCGAGTCGATCTGACGCAGGTTAGCGGGCGAAGAGGCAGGCTGGCAGGTATCTTACGTGACGGTAGCCGACTTTAAGGGCCTCGATGACCACCTCTTCGGCCTGTTCAGGGGGACTGCAAGTGTGTTGGCCCGGGTGATGTTGCAGACAGCTAGGGACAGCGATGGGATACTCACGTCTTCCAGAGCTATTGAACTGTCAGCCAAAGTCTCGTAATCGCGCAAGGGAGGAGGGGATACATACGCCATATCCCAGCACGGGGATTTCGTAGCCGCTGTTGAGCTTCAGCTTCGACTGCAGAGTAAGGGAGGCGGCCATCGTGTGGTGTGCGACGCGTCAGGTTATCAGGCTTCGTCGATCCAATGTGAATAGCGGCAAGTAGAAAGGAGGGGTTTTGGAGCTCAGCGAGGTAGGTAGTCCAACGGATTGTCCTTGCCGAATGAGGACATTAGTCATGAGAGAAAGACGGCACGGCAGGATCCATCGCATCCAATTGCACCTTCCGCCGCGATTGCTGCACGTTCGGTGTTGCTGTGCCGAGCTCTGTCCCGACCGGCACACACTGGGCAGCGCCTGCCTCAGCGCGCCTCACTGTAAAAAGGCCCTCACGAATCGCGTTTCAGTAGGTTACCTACCTACTTGGTGGAAGGGCTCTACGTCATGCGAGGATGAGGGGCAATGGGCCATTCCAGCCCGAGCTGCTTTTATTTACCCCGCCATCGATACCCCGCTCTCACTGTAAAATTGCGGTCCAGACACAACACCCGATCGCTCAGTGTTGGAGATACCTTCACGCACGGGTATCTATCTACAGGCAAAGAGGCAAAAGTAGATATCGTAATTTGACTGCACTAATTGGAATGGAATTCGTAAGGGTATGTAGCTATCTTTGAATTGGAATCATCATCTCGTTATATTATAGTCTCTTCCTCCGCATCCCCTGATGCTGCTGCTGCACCATCTTCGGCCTCGTCCTCATCCAGGTCGTGGATGGGATACGACAGGATGGCGGCGATACTGCCCAACATGTCAAGGCGTTGCCCGCTCTCGTGGTCGCTGCTAAGGATCCTGACCTCGCCGCCGTTCGCTTTGACCTTGTCCACCAGTGCAACGTACTTTTTCCTCGTAGGGATGTCGGAGCTGCGGAAGAGAGAGTTGTTCATGATCAGAACGCCGCCGCCAGGGCCGATGGCGCCCTCGTTGACGGCCTTGGCAACGGCCGACGCTCCGTACCACGCACGTCCGTCGTCGAGACGCAGCCTCTCGAAGAATTGGTCCATCAACCTCGTCTCCTTGGTGAACTTGAAGTCCTTGAGCTTGTTACCCATTTCCGGGCTTTTCAACACCTCGTTGAGGCTATGGACGTGACCCGAGTTGGTGTGGATGACGATAGCGTCCTTAGCGATTGCCATCAACTTCTTGTTTGATTTATCCCGACCCTCGTCCGCAATGTACTTTCTGAAATCGGCGGCGACGAAGCCGGGGCTCGCTAGCAACAGTGGTCTGGGCTGATCGAAGTTGACGGTTCGGAGGAGTGAGGTGAGGGTCTTCTCGAAGAAGCGCTGCATGCCCTGGGACGTCTCGGTGGCGGCGCTGCGCTTCTTGGGGATGATGCTCTCGATGCGCTGCTTGACGACGGTGCGGAACTGGCTGATGAGACAGATGTTGGCGATGCCCTCCTGCATGACGATGGCAGCCATGGCGCCATCCTTGTCGTCTGACAGACTCTCGTCCAGCGTCTCCTTTGCGACAGAGTCCCAGCCGTCGGGTTTGCTTATCGTGAAGTTGCGGGCGATCTCGAGGTCGAGTGTGTGGTACTGGCCGAGGCTGACGTAGGCGTTTTCGGACTTGACGGTGCCGCTGACCTGGAGCTGGCCGACGAGGGGGTCGAAAAAGGTGCTCTTGACCTGGATCGCCAGGACGGTGTGGACGCGCTCGGAGATGGTACTGCCCGTCTTGGTCTCCTGCACGACCTTACGGACGGCGTGGGCCATGACGAGGTCGCCGGGGCTAATGAGGTTGTAGGCATGCCACTGTTTGTCGCGATCGCGGGTTAGCTGGGTGTCCTTGTCGCGGTCGCGGTCGCAGAAAGATAAAGATGCACACGCAGGGGAGGCGAGGGGTAGGTAGGGAACCATGAATCGTGGGGCGACTTACCATGTCCTCCGAGTCTTCGGGCATGAGGGTGACGGCATCTTCGCCGATGAGCTCGGACGCCTTTGTCGGAACGACCTTCATCTTGGTGTAGGTAGTGTAGTGTTACTGTGATGTGTGATCTGACAATGAGCCAGGGATGTCGACGGTGGACTCGTAGGCTCTTGTTGGAGGAAAAGACTTGGAGATTCGCGAAAGTGGTTCGTCGATTTTTTTGACAATGTCTCAACGCAGATTGGTAGATTGGTTGATCGGCAAGGCACAGGCTTAGCGGGTATGACGCTGTCAAGCGCTTTAAATAGGTTGGGTATTGACAGAGGAGCCTGCCTGGCCAACCCACAAGCTGTCAAGGCCCTTTGAGCACCTTGATGCTCAAATCGTAGTTATCGCAGGTCAAGACCCACGAGGCTTGAATCTTATTTACACAATTTTCATTCTGCAAAGCAAATTTTGTTTACGAGGGTTCTTTTGAGATGTGCAGCTCAGCAGGGTGAGTCTTTCGCGCCTTAGGTATCTAGGTACCTGGGTAGCCAGGTGCTCAAGGCGTCTTATCGTTATCGCAGCTCCCTTGATAACGATAAGACATATATTTCCAACATGGGAGATCTTATTCGTCACCTCCTCTTCTGGTGTCCAACACCCCCTGTGTAGCTTTTCTCTACCTAGTTGTTAGCCTCCCTGCCCCTCTACTACACAACGGACAACGGACAACGATGACGGACGATAATAACAATAACGGACGACAACGACAGACACGACAATGACGGAAAATAATGATGGATAACGACAATAACAACAACAGAGACAATAATAAGTTCATAGAGCCCCCGGGCCTTGACTTAGTGACGCCTAGCCGCGTGGTTGCAGCTAGAGGGGGTGTTGGATACTAGAGAAGGGGTTGACGAATAAGATATCCCTTCCAACATCCAACATCCGAGACGTCAGTGGCCGTTGAGTCGTTGGCAAAGCCACGTGAGGAACCTGCGACGGAAACGGGCATCGCCAATTGGGTTTTGCGCCTGGCAACATAATCCCGGCGGATTGGAGACGAACCGTGAGTTTCTGCTTCTCTCCCCAGGTCTGCACGCGCGGCGAATCGAAAACTCATTGCGAATACGTCCAGTCCAGGGGGTCAGAGCGGTCCCTTCAGGCTTCAGCCATCACCTTAAATTGCCGTGTTGCCACGAGGTTGGAGCGCGGGCCAGGCCTAGGCCACCCTCGGGTCGCATCCATCAGTCAAGTGATTGGTCATCGTGGGCGTCTTCGCCCGACTCGAGTCTGGTTTGTGCGAAGTTCGATCATCGCAGGGCGCAATCGGGCGGTGGCAGAGCGACGTCATTCCATGGGGATGGACGGCACTGGGTATTTATTTGGGTTACGTGTCTGTCAAGGTACCCAACTAACCGCGGGGGTAATTGCAGTGTAGGTATTGCCCGGGTCCAGTGGGTAGTTGCCTAGGTAGTGTAGGTAGATTGGGTTCGGTACCCAGGTAGTAAGTAATGGATGACGATACATCACCACCAACATTGCCCAGCCACACTGGACCCAAAAGTCCCTCGCCGTCTCTACTGCCCGAACCAGCAAAAATGCAGCGAGCCTCCTATGGCAGTCCAGTCCAGTCCCTCCTTGGAAGCGCTGTGCATCACTGCGGCTGGTAGGTTGGCTGCGTCGGATCCGTGGTTCTCTCCAACTATGGAAGTGGAGGCTAACCGCAGTCGGGTGGGAGCACCCGGGGCCGGGATTATCTGCTAACGGGCATCTATAGACAGCGCGTCATCCACCACCACCACCACTTCTATGGTGGTGGTGGTGCTGGTGCCGTTCCAAGCTGGCGTCAGTGCTGTGGATGAGTGATGTGTGAAGTGTGTCGTCTTAGGTTTCGCCCTCGGCCTCCTCTTACATCTGAAGCTCTGCTGCTCTGCATCCGGCTCTCCATGTCACTGACCCCGTTGATTCCAGTTTCTGTACCTACGAAGTACCTAGTGTACCAGTAATACCTACCGGGCTACCACCTAGGCACCTACCAAGGTACTTGCCTCTTCTCCCCCTTCCTCACCTCCGTCGCACCTTCTTTCACTCTTCTTCTATGCAACTTCGCCCGCTGTTTTCTTCACATTCCCATTCCCATTCCCAATCCCAATCCCATTTTCTTCCACTTCACGTCCAGTCTCCACGGCTCTCCACCTCGAGTTGACGCACCGTCGGCATCGCATCAGCCTCGTGCCACACGCAAAGCGGCATTAATCGGGCCCCGTGGTTCATTTCGTGCCCAGTCTCAGCCCGGACCCGCGGGGACTGCCTACTCGCTCACGGCCTGGACTCCGCGGACGACAGCTCGGGATTCACTCACCTCACCTTGACGCTACCTCGGCCCCGATCGATCTGCGTCACGCGTGTTTGGCTCTAGCTTCCAGCCGAGCCGCGTCGACAAGAAACATTCAAGAGCGTTTCTGCTTGCTTCCCCTCCCCTCCATCATCTCCACAGTCTGCCGGCCGCGAGGGGAGAATACCACAAGGTAATCCCGGCCACCTGCAAGGGAAGCTTTGCGGACCCAGCCGCGCATCTGCACTCTGCCATCTGGTCTGCTGCAATCTGCACACCCGAGACTGCACTCTGCCTGCACCTCGCGCCGTGGCTTACATCAACGTTTACCAACCAACGACAAAACCTACCTCCAACCGTTCAGGTAAGCTCTTCACCCTCGTGGGGTTCGCAGCTTGCATTTCCCAGCACTTCCTGTTCCCTGGGTTTACCCGTCTCTTCGCTGCGAGGGTGCCTTGTCTTGCCCTTTTTCGGAATACGCGGACTAGACGAATGCGATCCCGCGTACTCCGTATTAGTTTGCATCCCCAAATCCCACATTCTCCCAAGAGCCTAGAGGCCCATTCCCAACCACCACCAAAAAAAAAAGATCCCACATCGCATGCACCCGGCCCCGAAGGATGAGAGACACTAATAACATCTGACCGCCAGACTTGCCTCTTCCTTTTTTTTTCCACTGTCGATTCCTCGGCCCACCGGCTTGTCCGAAGTGTCCACTTCATCTAGTTTCCACCACTTTCGCACTGCGCTTGCTCGCTTGCATCGTGTCGGAAACGACGGGAACGAGTTAGACGACTTACCACCCCGAGGCTCGTTGTCACTGGCCGACCACTTCCGGCCCGTCAGTCTCGGCCATCTACAACTCTCCGTTCCATTGCCAATCATCCCTCCTGCCGCCGCCCCCGACGAAATCTCGCTCATAATTATCGGGTCTCTCGGATCGCTCGTATTACTTCTTGACCTGTTGGCCATGCCATTCAGTTGCACCCTGTCAATCAGCTAGACCTCGAGACTCGAGCTCCTCAAGCCACCGGTGCAACTCGGCTTACCGCGCTTACATTCCCCACGTCGCCTCACTCTTCACGCGCTTGACCTGCGCAGACCCGAACCACACTTCGACTGACCTATTCCCCTGGCCCACGTTTCGCATGATGGGAAATGTCGACCCCTACGTCCGCCATAAAGACTGCGGACGCTGGCCGTCGCGATGATGCCGCCCAAGCACCATCGCCGCCACCACCTCCCGCCTCCGAGCCTCGTCTGCCAACACCCGTCAGCCGCGAAGGCTCCGCGACCGCTCAAAGGTCCCCAGGTGCTTCCGAGTCCCAGTCGCAAGGTACGTAAGGCCAAACTGTCGAGGACCACTTTCATTGCCCCAGACTGGAGCTGGGAGGGGTCTCTGATCGACATCCCCTCCCCATGTGGCGCAGAGACCTGGACGCCGCCGATGCTGACCGTTGTGCGGGTACAGGCAGCAGTTTTCCGACCTTCGCCAAGAAGACGCCCACGAAGCTGAGCCGGAGCACGACGCCGAACGCGAAGGACTTCAAGCCCGTCAAGGCCGCGCCCGCCCCCGTCCAATCTCCCGCCGCCATTGACCCGCTGTCCCAAGTTTGTCTCCCTTCAGTTGCCACAAACAACTTCCTCTTGGCTGACATGGCAAAGCACATCTTGATGCGAACAAATACCGACCACATCGTCCCTCCGCAGCTCCGCAGACCTCCCGATAGCCCTATTCCCGACCCAGAGCAGCCAGCGAAGCTCGCAGCACATGCACTCGACACTACGAAGGACAAGAAGTGGGTTTTGCCGACGGGCAGCGCTATCTCGCGTGCGTATGACTTGGACTGACAGATATGCAGGAAAGGAGGGGTGTCATTCTTGAGTCGATTGAGTATGCGAGGCGGCCGCAGACGCGACGATGACGACGAATCCGTTTTCAGCGACCACCGGACCGACGGGAACAATGCCCACGTCTTCTCCTCCGCCATTGGCTCCGGCTACATCCCCCATCACAAGGAGCCGCCGCGGTACATCCGTGTCAAGTCGCACAGTAAGAAGAGCCGCGAGTTCAATCGCATGTTCCTTGCCCAGGAGCTCGTCATCCCGCAGCCCGAGGCAGGCGATGAGAAGACCACGACAGTCACGACATCGAATGGCAGTCGGCGGGCGAACAACGCAGGGGCTATATGGGCTTCCGAGTTCAGCATGGATGGTAAATACTTTGCCGCCGCCGGAAAGGATCAGGTCGTGCGTGTGTGGGCTGTGATTTCGACGCCAGAAGAAAGACGCCGACACGAGGAAGAAGAAAATGCCAACGGTGCCGCTGGGGAGAGGCTAAGTGCGCCCGTGTTTCGAAGCAAACCAGTGCACGAGTTTCGGGGTCACACCGGAGAGGTGCTTGACCTCAGCTGGAGCAAAAACAACTTCTTGCTGTCCTCGTCCATGGACAAGACGGTTCGGCTGTGGCACATCAGCAGGAAGGAGTGTCTCTGCACGTTCAAGCACAAAGATTTCGTCACGTCCATCGCCTTCCACCCTACCGATGACCGCTTCTTCCTGGCGGGATCTCTCGACTCGATCTTGAGGCTATGGAGCATTCCAGATAAGGCTGTGGCATACTCAGCCCAACTATCCGACCTGATCACGGCGGTAGCGTTTTCGCCAGATGGCAAGACGGCAATTGCTGGCGTTCTTTCGGGCATGTGCATGTTTTACGACACGGAAGGCCTGAAGCATCTCACTCAACTCCACGTCCGCTCGTCTAGAGGCAAAAACGCCAAAGGCAGCAAGATCACGGGCATCAAGACGATGATAATCGACGAGGAGGTCAAGGTGCTGATCACGTCAAACGATTCAAGGGTCCGCATTTACAACCTTCGCGACAAGAATTTGGATGCCAAGTTCAAGGGTCTCGAGAACACGTGCAGTCAGATCAATGCAAACTTTAGCGACAATGGGCAATGGATCGTCTCGGGAAGCGAGGACAAGAGGGCGTACATCTGGTCGGTGCGCTCGGTCGATTCGGAGAAGGACAAGCCCTGTGAGTATTTTGACGCACATTCGGATCGAGTGTCAACGGCGGTCTTTGCACCGACAAAGTCACGCCAACTGCTTGGCGGCTCGGGAGATCCTCTCTATGATCTGTGCAACCCGCCGCCGGTGACACTGATGAGTCTCGAAGAATCCATTGCCAGCCAAGGGGGGAATTCCGACGAGGAGAACAAGCCCCCACCGCAGGTGAAGAAGCCCGAGGAGTCGCCACAGTACATCGAGAAGTCCAAGCACCCCGACGGGCAGATTTTAGTGACAACAGATCAGTCCGGCGTCATCAAGGTGTTTCGCCAAGACTGTGCATACATCAAGCGCCGGCACGAGAACTGGGAGACAGGGTCAACCTTTTCGCGTCGACTGGGAGGAAGCATCGTGGGACGCAGCGGCAGCGTCGCGACACGGACAAGCGTCGGTAGCCACCCTCGCTCGCGCCGTGGCTCCATTTCCAAGGTCGCACCCCCCGGTGCAGCTCAGTTGAGCTCTGACATCATTTCATGGCGTCAGGGAATCGAGCATGGTCACGGCCGGCCACACTCGATGGTCCTCACACCTTCACAAAGCGAGCGTTCTCTTTCGCCCAATAAGGCGTCGCATACTCCCATCAACACGAGTGCCGCGAATCTTGCATCCGAAGCGCGGAGGCAGCCCTACGGAGGCCCATCGCCGCAATCACGGCCACAGCTTCCAGCCAGTCCGACGTCGAGCCGGGCTTCCCGCGAAAGGGGTCCGTCAATTCCCCCAACGCCGAGTTTCTCCTTCCGATCCGCCGACGACGATGACGATAGCGACGAACTCCGAATGGATCCAGCCGGTGCCAGCTACTCGTTCTGGAATCTGAACCGGTGGCGGGGCATCTCGTCATTGCGGTCATCGGTGTCTTTTAGCAACGTGAGCGCCGCACAGTCGCAGACGGGTCAGACCCGCAATAGCATGAGCACTGCGGAGACGGCGCAGACAACTACGAGCAACGGAACCAAGGCCTCCCGACGCAAGAGCACAGGGCCCGGTATCTACGATAAGACAGTTCAAGAGGAGCAGAACATTACCCCCAACAGCAGAGAAAAAGACGTGACAGAGAAGGTTGAGACAGACGCCAGACTGCTCCGACCAAGTGGCAACGATCCCAACAGCCGCATGAATTCCATCGTCAGTCGTTTGAGTTCAGAGTACACGAGCGACGAGGGAGAGCAGATGCTGTGCCAAAAGTGCGGGAGCAGAGAGTTCAAGGCCAAGAGAGTGGGCGGCAGGCAACGGCTCATCTGCACGGGATGCGGCAAATTGGTCGACGACGGCAAATAATGAGTGAGCGAGCGAGGGAGTTTTGTTTTTGATGATGAGACGACTTAAATGGATCTTGTTTTTTGTTGCAACAGCGATGGATTTGACGTTCTGGGCCCATCTATGACGAACAAGGATACCATATACCCCCTTCTATAACGGCTGAAGAAAAAAGACAAGGACGACAACAGCATCTATCTATACACTTGGGATTTCTCGTTCTTATACAATTGGCAAAAGTTTAGCTACCGACAGCAACAGTTGGCGCATGGTTTGGATTTGGGTTTGGGAATATCTGAAAAAGTCAACACATGATTTTATTGATCCATTGATTCTGTTGGTATCTACCAGGACTCCATTATGCCTGCTCGCTTCCGTGACGATGATGAAAAAGAAAGGTCCTCCTCGAATGTCTCTCGTCACCTAAGCGACATCTTCCAGTCGGACCTCTTCCCGCCGCCACCGCCGAGGGTGTAGCCGCCAGAGACGGTCGAGCCGTCGTCGGGCTTGGCCTCGGCCTTTTCGGCTTCCTCCTTCTGCTTCCTCTCGGCCTCGGCCTTCTTCGCGGCCGCGTCGGCGGCGGCCCTCTTCCTGGCGAGCTGGGCCAGCTCCTGGACGGTGGCTTGCAGGGTGCGGGGGTCGGCGCCTCGGATGACGCCGCGGCCGCCGTTGTAGGGCTCGCCGTTCTCGAAGAACATGAAGGTGGGCATGGCGGTGACGCCGTAGCGGCGGGCGATGTCGGTGGCCGAGTCGACGTTGACCTTGACGAAGACGAGCTGGCCCGGTTGGCCGTGGGTGTTGGCAAGGTTCTCGTACATGGGCTTGATGGCTTGGCAAGGGCCGCACCAGTCGGCATAGAAGTCGGCGACGAGGTACGTGTTGGACGACTTGAGCCGGTCGAACTCGGCGAGCGAGGACGTGTGTAGAACGACCATGGTGTTGCGTTGGGGTGTTTTTGAGTCGGTGATGATGAGTTCGTGTGACTTTTGCTTATTTTTGCGTTTAAGATGGTCGAGAGTACGGAGGGTTTGAGTTCAATTGTCTTATGTATTCAAACGCTCCGGTGATGCATGTCGCGATTTGAGATGGTGAGTAAGAAACTCATGTGAGTTTTCACTGAAATTGTCAGCAGCAAGTTGAGCGCCTGCCATATCGCATCGTCAGCTTCCCTTCCCAGCGGTTATAGTGGGGGGCACTCAGCCGCCGAAGAACCTTCCAGTGTTCAGGTCACAGCGCTCGCTCCAGGGTCAAGCGCCATTGGTCCCCTAACTCATTTGTCATTGGTCAGTCAGTTCAACATCTGTAATCCACACACCACCACCACCTCCCCGCGGTTCAGTTGATTCCATGCTGGAAGGTACCGAATACCTGCTGGGCGGGAAATGGAACGCTCCTCTCAACATTTGTCATTTTGCCTTCACAATGGGAAGGGAACTCGTCCATTTATCGCCGTACGGCTGCCCCCCTCTCTGGCGCCCCTGTGACATCGAGACGAGGGAGGGGCATGCCCTTGCCGTTCGTCCCTGATGCGGCCAGCTGCATGCATATCGTCGACCTCGCTGACGCGGTTCCAGTGCAGGCCGCTGAAGCGGCTTCTTCTGCATACTGTCCGAGTCACCGGATCTCGACTGTTTCTTGAATGGGACTTACCGCTGCGCTGCGACCCCGCCGATCGGATCCGATCTGTCTGGATGACCCGCGCCGCAATTCGGAGTTCATCGTCTCAATCTCCAAGTTTGGTCCCTCGCGGACACTCTCAAGGAATTAGCCGCTCTCGACTCGCCGGGCTCTCAGGATTCTCACCCTCCACCACCCTCATCCTGGTCTATATTCATTGTTCAGTCGACAATGCGCGACAGCCAGGAAAGACCGTGGCTTCTTCTTCCCTCTACTTCCACCACGCTGACCTACGCCTCCAGGACTCCTCTGCGCTCGTCAACCCTTTTCGATACGACACTCCGGATCCAAGACTGATCACCTGGGCCTTCAAGGTTCTGAACCACCTCAGGTAACCTCGCCGGGATCTTCTCTCGCCAGGCCAACCCAACAGCCGCCGTGGAGGGTCCTGGTCCTTGACGCTGGAGCAGAAGGGGGAGAGTCTAACCCTACGATACCAATGTTGCTCAATCCCCACATCGTACGCCATCGATCTGTGGACGGCCATCGTGCAAGTGACATGGCCACGGCACAAGGGCAACGGCCGACCCAACGACATCTATTTCCGACGCTTTGTCCGTACTCGGAGACCTTGAAAGACGCCTGGCCAGACAGGTCCAACGGGAAACCCCTCACCTCCCCCCCTTTGCCGTTGCGTCAGATGACCCCATCGAGTGTATCGCAAAGTTGCAATCTCCAACCTCCAAGGCGCCCGCTGACGGCCCCCTCCTGCCCGGTTTTCACCCATGGTTCGCGCCGGCCCCTCCACGTTGGCGATTCACACCTCCACGGCCCCCAACGGCGCCTATTCTGCGCAGACGCCGGGAGGGAACCATTGTGTCTCTCTGCCTCTGGAGTGTCAAACAGATGCGCCCATGTGGTAATCGACCGTCTTCGGTCTAGCCTCCCGCTCCGTCCCTGCAGATACCGCGCCCGCCAAGGGAACCCCCTCCGGAGTATCAGGCTGCCTCCAGCTGCGGGAGGCGCTTCTGTGTGCTGACGGCCGAACCTCATTCGACCGAACGTAAGGCTGGCTGGCTTGCTTTGGTCTCGTCGGCCCCCACCCCTCTTCATCATCTGAAAGCCAGACCCAGGCCCATGTCTGATATCGATCCTGTCGAGCTGTGAACGAGTGGCAACGGATGGCTTTCTCCTGGACGAAGCGCCCACAGTGAGCGTCTCGCAAGATGGCGATGGACGCAAGACGACCACAGCCTGTGGTTCAAAGGCCTAGACCTCTTCTTGATACGCTCCTATGGGTTTTGGGGCCGGTTATCAAAGCCAGGAGGCTCAGGGAGGTTGGACCTGCTTGCCTCTGACGGGATGTCGTCTGTAGCTGTTGATTAACGGCCTTGAACAGGCTTCTCAGGGGCCAGGAGAGTTGTGGGAGAACCCGCCAACGTTCATCAAGCGATGAACACAGTTCCTTGGTCTGCGGCTCTGCTATAAAATCAACAAGTCATGATTATCTCATGGAAGTCCATGCGCCTCTATCAAGCAAGTAGCAGCTGCCTCTGAGATCTCACTTGCAAGCTTCGTCTTCAACATGTCCATCTATCAGTCTTTCAACTTTGGCCTGGAACTGGAGCTGTCCCTGAACAGCAGTAAAAAACACAAAACATGGCTGTCCATGGCCCAGGACACCAGTGTCCGCCTTGCCAAAAAGGGGGTGGTCAATCACGTCAAAGAGAAAGTGGACACCAACTACCGCAAGTGGTCCATTGTTCAGGAGATTACGATTCCCCAGCATCCGTCCAAGAACAATTGTGGGTTGAGCTGAAAGGGAGCGATGATATCAGAACTAATCATGACTCAGGGGCACTTGAGATTGTTTCTCCCGTCTTCAACCTCGATTCTCCGTGGCTTGCCGACACCGACAACATCTTCGCCGCTATCCGGAAGCACTCTTCGGTCCAGAACGTTCCCCAGTGCAGCACCCACGTCCACATCAGCCAGGCCGGACAAGAGTTCTCTCCGTACCAGCTGGCCGCCCTTTCAAAGGCAATTCTAGTGTACGAGGCATGCTTTGACTCCCTGGTGCCGACCGACAGAGCCTCGGCATACTGGTGCCAAAGCAACCGCTGGAACCCAGTCTTGTCGCGATGCCAGACCCTGGAAGACTGTCTCGATCACCTGGATGCCGCGGCGCAGCGTGGGACAGCCGCCGTCATCGAGGCGATGTGCATGTTCCCGGCTTCGAGCGCCTACGGCCGTGCCCACGGTCGGAAGAAGGACTTCGTCCACGGCAAAGTCTACAAGTGGAACTTTGCGCGCCTCCTCGGGAAAGACGCCGGGCGGACGATTGAGTTCCGTCAGCCCTCCGGCAGCACCTGCACGGAAGACGCCATCGGATGGGTCTTGGTGACGCTGACCTTCGTCGCCGGGGCTACCGGCGGCGGGAACTGCATTGGGGCCTTAGAGGCCGGCGGCGACGACCGGACGGAGTTTTGGCATCTTTTGTGTCACGGTGCCGAGGTTATGGGTCTTGATCCCTTCCTTCTCGATGTACTCAGCGGTTTCCTAGCTCGGGCTGCGGCTTGAAGTCGCCATCAGACGGCGCTTCTTATTATCTTGCCGCCTCTTTCTGCACTCGGGGTTTCTTCCTCTTACATTCTCTTCGGAGGACAATCATGGTCTAGACCAACGTAATAATTCCACTCCTTTGATTCCTCGCACTGCGATCTTTTCTGGTGAAGAATCATCTGTCACGTGTCCGGCTTCGATGATGTCCAAGTACCGTCGCCCGCCTCCGAACTGACCGATTCAGGCCCGGAAGCTCGGCCTCCGCAAGAACGCACCCTACCCCGGCTTCCGGACTTGTGCCGCACTGCTTGAACCAGGTTCGGGCCTAGATCTTCTTTGAAGCTACCACCCTGCAATATGGATTCAATATACTTGGAGCGCCGTCATCCCGAAAGATTCGAGCCCATCTACCACGCTTAATCAACTTTGCCCCTTTTCGCGCGCCTTGATTGCCCGAACCAAACTTCTCCCCCATGACTGAAAAGAGGTTCCTCCGGCAAGAGCCCAGCTGACGGGGCTTTCGGGAACCAATGCAACATAGCCATTCATCTGCTTGGCAGGCCCTCGAGTATATAAATCCCCGAACTTGGCATCATGGCCTTAGTGATCGCCAAGCAGCTGCGAACTCACCACAGATCCAACGTCTCCGCATCTCACTATTCCAGATGGGTTTCAGAAGCCTCTTGGCCAGCGGCCTCTCTGCAACGCTGGTATTCACGTCAGTCGCGGCACAAAGTACCGCTCCTGTTTGGGGGCAGTGTAAGAGTGCCCTTCACCAAAGCTTCAGGCGACAGCTTCTGACAACACGACAGGCGGAGGGAACAACTGGACGGGGCCTACTGCTTGCCCGAACGGATACACCTGTTCGGTCCTCAAGTAAGCCAGCCCCTCTCCCTGGTTCAAGAACGGTTATTGACTCATCTTTCGCAGCCCTTTCTACTCCCAATGTATTCCAGGGGCAAACGTGCCGACGAGCACCTCCTCTAGGCCCGTCTCAACCCCCGTCGTAACCGGAGGGACCACGCGCACCACATCGAGCTCTCGTGCCACGACGACGCTCGTCACCGTGACCACCACGGCAGCTGGCGGCGGGAGCCCGGTAACCCCTGTTCCTACCACACTGGTCTCCGGGTGGTACTGGATCCGCGGTGTTGCCGCGCCCAACTTCCACAGCTACCTCCAGGCGAAGCCGACAGGCACACCTAGCAAGGCGTACCTCGAATCCCCGGGTGGCGCGGGCCAGTTCAAGGTCGAGGCCGGCCAGCTCGTCCACCTTACCGGCTCGTCGTCGCCGCTGTATCTCAACGTCGAGAACCCCGCGGACAAGACGCAGAGGAAGCTCGAGACCTGGTTCAGCGCGAGCAAGAACGCGTACGGCACCTTTGCCTTCCAGGGCGACACCCTCACGTGGAGCACGCCGGACATCAACCGTCCGAACCTGGCGGCGTGGCTCGTCTGCGAGAACCAGGAGGTCTTCATCAACACCGGGGCCTATCTTTACCAGACGCCCGCTGGGTGTTTCGACCAAACCGTAAGGGGAATCCAATCCGGTCGGCGCTTGCCCTCGCTGACGCTTTCTAGATACACTCTTACGGGGGTTCAACGGCGGATCTCTGAGGTCTCATAGGATCTCTCTTCTGGATTGACGTTGATGGAGCCTAGTTCGATTACATGCTGTTTCTCGATATTCCTTAAATCGAATAAGTCATTCTTTTGCATCCGCTACGCTTCTCATAATCCATTCCCTATTCCAAACCATTCGCTGCGAGCGGCTCCCAAGTAGTCGGGGCCGTGGGGAGCGTGTAATTTGTCGGGCCTACGTACGACTCGACAACACTGCCGTCGTCCAGTGTCACCTTCTTGATAGAGACCGAGTCGAAATGCTCTCCGCCGTACACCGACTCCTGGCTGGAGTAGTCCCACCATATGCTAAAGAACATGCTGTTTCCCACCGGCTGCAGGCTCCAGACGATTGATTTGTCTTCGTTGCAGACCAGCCTCTCGATCGTAGGTACTATCGGGCCCGTGCCGGTGGTCACGGAACAGCTGGCAAAGCTAGCGCTGGGTTTGACCCGAATAGCGAATCTGATGCTGGAAATTGAGCCGTCAGTAACAAGATATGCTGAAGAGGTGACTGGATCTGTCACCGACTAGTTTCGAACTGTCCCGGGCAGGCCGCCGGCGGCGAAGTCTTTGACCTCGAAGGGTGCGTACACAGGCGACTGCCGCTTGACAGGTTGAGGGTCGGGTGTCCCAAAGGCCACAGTAGAGAGGGAAAGCACCCGTAGGAAAAGCATTTCGCAGGGACAAGTGTCAGAAGTTTCATAAGATTTGCAAGTATGTGGGAAGAATAGGTATTTGTGAAGAGAGGGTTTCTTTCACCTTTTATGCGAAACAGACTCCGCATAGGTACACTCTTTCCACCTGCCCAGCCCAGGTCGTACGTCAATTCTGTCCAACACAGATGGCGACAACTTCAGCGACGGAGAGCATTCGACCGCCGTCGGAACACCAGTGAAGTGCCGGAAGCCTGAAACCCACACAGCTCGTGCCTCCCGTCAATTTATGGCCAAGAGGCGAAAGACAACTCTCACAAGAGCTCCTGCAATAAGCTCCGGGGCATCTTATTCATCACCCCCTCTCCTGGTATCCAACACCCCCTATGTGGCTTGGCTCTGCAATTACGGCCGCCCCCTCTACTATAATAATAGATAACAATAACGGACGACGATAATGGACAATAATGACGGACGACAATGAAGGACGATAATAATAGATAATAAGGATAGTAGTAACGTATATAGCCCTTCGGTACCTTAGAGACGCCTAGCTACGTAGTTGTAGCTGGAGGGGGTGTTGGACACCAGAGGAGGGTGTGACGAATAACATCTCCCTAAGCTCCCATGTGACTCTGGGGGGTGACACTCGGCTGCGAAGGTCGAGTCGCCGGGGTTGTTTGAGACTTTTAAGGATTTCGTGTATCATCACAAGCGAAGTCAACACATCCAATCGATGCCCGTTCCGACCGAATTCACAGAAGACGAAGGTCTTCATATCCACGTGTCTCAACGCAAAGCAAGCTGGGTATTCCCTCGCAGAATTGTTACGCATGGTCTTCATATCAACAAACAAAACTTGGTATCCCTTTTATCTATCCCAATTCCTCTAAACGCTAATCGTCCTGAAGGCACTGAACTCGTCACCGGTAGCCACCAAGCTGCCGGTGATCTGGGGGTGCCAGTGCAGCTCCTTGACGTTGGACAGGTAGTGAACGAACAACAGCTGGGGCGGGACGTCCTTGACACCGCCCGTGTCCTTGCTCTCCTCGTCGTCGAGCTCGACGGCAAGATCCCACAGGGTGACGGTGTTGTCGCCCGCGGCGACGGCAATAATGCTGTCGTCCGTGGGGTGCCACTCGATACTCGTGATCTGTTCCTTGTGGTAGTTGAAGCTCGCGATAGGCGAGGGCCTGTCCGAGGGGGAGGTAGAGCTCTGCTTCCACTGTCTCAGGTCCCACACGGCAAACTCGCCGTTGTCGTCGCCCGAAGCCAGCAGGTGCGTCGTCAAGCGAGACCACGACATGACGTTGACGTCAACCGAGCTGACCTGCATCGTCAGCGCAGGCTTCCTGCTCTTGCTACGCACATCCCAGACGCGAACAGTGCCGTCGCTCGATGCCGAAGCGAAGACGGGCTGCTCCGAAGGGCTCCACTGGATCTCCTCGACGCTGCCCGTGTGTCCCTGGAATGCCCTGGTGTCTGTGACAAAGCCACCGCCGTCGGTGCGTGTTGTGACGTAGATAAGGCCGTCGTTGTCACCAGTCAAGAGCTTGCCAGTGGGGACCAGCGGGGACCAGTCGACTGCGTAGCCCTCGGACTTGTGGGCGCGGATGGTGGACACCGGCTTGTTCTGCTGGGCGGAGATGGTGGTTCCGGGGTTGTCGAAGGAGTAGATATGAGGGGTAATGTCGTGAATGAAAACGTTGGAAGACTCGGTCATGGTGGCCGTCAGGGTGGTTGGGGGTCTGGAGGGGTCCTGAGAGGGGATCTGGTGGGCACGGATTCGGTTCGTGGTCGAGTTGAGGGGGATCGACTTGTGCTCAATAATGGGGTCGGAATCCTCGTCCTCGTCATCGTCATCGTCAGAATCTTCCTCGTTCTTCTCGGTGCGACTCAAGCCGCTGAACTTCATGACCATCAGCTCGTTTTCGCCCGCCCTGGCGCCCTCCGCCTGTGTGCCGGCCACGGTGTACATGGTGGCGGGGTAGACCTTGCGGTTGTCGCCGAGACTATCGCGCAGGATATCGAAGGAAAGACACGGCCAGGGCGTGCTGAGGTTGTGCAGCATCTCGTAGGTCGAAGTGTCGGGCGCAAGGGTTTGGCCGGGCTCGAGCTTGCTTCGGCCAACGATGAACGTGCCTTGGTCAACCTCCATGTCGCCTATTCGGTCAGCTCCTGGACGCAATTTGCGACGCTATCCGCAGCTCGATTTTCGTACCTTCTTTTTCCTCGGCTTCTCTCTCGGCGTCGGGTCTTCCATCCACGCCGGCCTCCATGATGCCATCTTCACTCTCGCTCTCGAACTCGTCCTCGAACTCATCCTCGAACTCGCCCATGCCGGGGTCCTTGTCATCGATTTCCATGCCCTCGGGGCGCTCTCCACCCTTCAAGGGCGCATCGCCCATTTCGATATCCGCGGCGCGCTTCGACATTGTTTCGGTTTTTGGGTAATTTGCCGTCAAAAAGAGAAGCCGATTTCTGCTGCAGCTGTGAAATTTGGTGGTGCTGCAGGAAAAAAAAAAATATGAACGCCCCGCGATTTGTGGCGCATGTCCTTATCGATACCCCGCGTGGCGCTGTGTTTCGATCTTCGCCAGGGTCCATCCGTCATTGTGGCTGACCATTTGCGACCACGTGACTTGGTTTTCGCGTCTTGCCCAGACGCGTCCAGCTTTCTAGGTAGGTAGGGTGCCTTCGGTGTTATCTGCCCCGCGACCAGGCCTAGAGTGTACCTACCACAGGCACCTCGGTGACCTGGAAAGACCCTGGCTTCAGTTGCTTGACCGACAACAACGCTCTCCACGACTGGGCTGCGTCAAAGATTCCTCCCCCGACCATGTCGTCGAGATCATCGTCCTCAACATGGCGCCGCACCAGAATACGTTCACCGTCATCTCGAATGGCGCGCCACGCGGCGGCGCTCCGAGCAAGCCGCCCATGACGTCGAAGCAGGCCCAGAAGCTCTACAAGAAAGCGAACAAAGCCCCACGACTTTCCAAGGCCGAGCAACGAAAGTGGGAAAAGGAAAGGCAAGAGGAGATACGCAAAGAGCTGGAAAAGGAACGCGCCGCCGTCAAGGCGAAAGCGGCCAGAGAGCGAAAGAAGGCGAAGGAAGAAGAGGCCCGCGAAAACAGACGGCTCGCTGGACAGCCCTTGATCGATTGTCGACCGAGCCAGGATACAATTGCGCGATTCGTCCGTGGAAACGGAACCAGCAAGAAGAGAGACTCGTCCGGCGAGCCAGTATCGGAATCCGATGATTCCAATGCCGCTAGGCCCGACACAAAGCCTCGGCCGCCTGCTCCAGTTGCGAAACCTGACCCGCCTGCGTCTTCCTCCCATTCTGCTGCATTTCAAGAACGCAAGCCGGCTACCACGTCTATGATGCCGCCGCCCCCTCGTCCATCACAAGCTCCCCAGCTGCCTACGACGAGTCCGTCATCAAGGACATCACAGCGCAAGCCACTCCAGGACGGTACCATGCCTCCTCCTCCACTTCCGAAAGCCCTTTCGGCCGCGCAGGCACCACGTGCGCCTCCAATTCTCAAGCTCCCTGTAATTACACCGATTCAACACCGCCCAGCTGCCTCTGTTGTTGCAGGCCCTCCACTGAAGCCGCGATCAAGGTCAAGACCTAAACCGTTCATGATGCCCAAGGTGATCCTGCCGAATCTGTCCGCAGGTCGTCAACTGCCATTCAAGCAAGAAGGACTCAGAAAAATGCCCGCCGATCGGAAGCTGGCTGGCTTGAAGCAAGCCGACCAAGAACAGCCGCCTTCGAGGCAGTTGCAGACTGAGCAGAAGCAAGTCCATCGGGACACAGTGAAACAGGAAACAGTCAAGTCTGATTCTATGAAACTGGAGATTCCAACAAGGCAGAAGTGTGTTGAACAGAAGCACACAGATCAAAAGCTAACAGGACAAAGGGTGGTTGATGAAAGGTCCTCAGAGGAGAAGTCTCCGGTACAGAAACAGTCACAGCAGATGCAGCCTGGTGAGAACCAACCTCAGAAGAAGCTATCTCAGTCCCAAAAGCAGTCTCTGGGGGAGCCGCCAGTTCAGCAGTCTCAAAGACCTTCACCTAGGCAGTCACACCAGATGACCCCTATTGCCCCTCGGTGTTTATCTGTGCGGGATCCCGTCGCACAACTGCCACCGCCCAGCACACAAGCCATTCTCCAGGGCCGCTTTGATGACTTCTTTCCCACGGCATCTCAGCTTGCATTGGAGCTTGAGGATGCCGAATTCGAGGACGGTTCACAAAGGAGAGCTCAGAAGCATCCGATGGGTCCGGTCAAAGACGTTCCCAGTGCGCCATCAGAGTGTCTGCCAGGCAATCTGAACCTTGCAAAGGCTGCAGTACATGACGAGGCGGTACGGGGCCCAGCCCAGCCCCATAAGAAACAAAACCTTGAAGCTTCACATGAAATCAAGCCCATCAAGCAGCCACCAGGCTACTCCACAGGTGGACGACACGCAGTAATGCAAACCAGAGGTATCACAACGGTCCAGCAGCCCACTCTAGGGCAGCGTGGCCCAGGGCAAGACAGATTGGGCCATCCGCATCGCCCAAATGAAAGGAAGCTTCCAGCGCATTCTCGCTCGTTCCCGGTTCCTCCCAAACCGGTCCCCATGAGCACCAGACACACCGCACAAGCATTTCAGCAACGAAGACCACCCATAGATGGTCGTCTCAACACTTTACATGGCATAGCCGTACATAAAACCAGCAAGAATCATGCCCCGGCATCAAGACCAACCGCCGCGGCCAAGTCTTCTCCTCTCGGGGACTTTTTCTCGCTGGTCTGCACTCAGGACTTGATGATGTCGTCCCAGGAGGTGCTGGAAATAGAATCCCCAGCCAAGTTGGACAGCCAGCCATCTTCAGCGGGGGTGACTTCTCACCCGTCACCCTCGGTTGAGTTGGATTTGGCGACAATTGACTGGGATGATGATTTAGATGACTTTTGACGCAAACGAGCATACAGCGACGCTTGGGGTTTATGGCATTTGTAATACCAGAGCGTGGTACATCGCGGAGCAGTGCCAGCATAGAGGTTAGAGGGTTTTGGAAGGTTCACTTGCATTTGTATACCCTTGGAAGGAAACAGGAGGTGCACTTGAGTTACGTCTTGTCACTTGGTATGTGCATTAGGAAACACGAGAAGCATGACTGAGAGAACTTCAACGAGGATCAAGCCTCGAGAAATCTATACCAAGGTCCAGAAGAGCTCTGGAACCGAACGCTATGTGCTCGAGTGTGCTAATGTACTTCGTTCATGTAACCGCTGGCCTCCCACTCGAGTATCGCTCGAGAGTCTTTAAAATTTCGGGCGGCCCAGCGGCGAAAGCCAAAGCAAGCAAAGTAATCCTATACCGTGATTGTGGGAATTCCTGTTCCAATGTCCCTCACCCCAAACGCCTCGCAATGCATCCCGCCAGTCCGGTTGACGCCGGCCATTCGACCCTGGGCCCAAGGATCGGTCCAAACCAGACTCCTCCACGTGACATCCTCCAGCATGACCACTCAGAGATAGATAGCAACCCAAGACGACTTGTTAACGGCTTGCGTGTCGCAGCCATCTACTGCACACACGATCTTGCCTTCAGCATCACGAGGGAAGCCGGTGTCCGGTCGCTTAGTTCCTGGTCTGCGGCGTTCATGGCAGTCCTCGCAGTAGACCTGGCCCGTTGTCAATATGAGAAGTGCGGTGTACGGGGGGTAAAACTTACGTGTCCGCATGATTTAAGCGCGAAGAAGTGGTTCTCGCTCCGTTTGCGCTTTCCTTTGCGTCCAGAATTACTTTCAGCCACTGGCGCCTCGGGGTCATATGCCAGCTCCTCGTTGCATGCTGGACACACAACAACAAGGTCGGACGCGGTGTCTCTCGTGAAACCGGGCTTTGGTGGAGGGGGGGCTTGATGCACGGGCTTCGGGGACTCTGCGCGGTCGAAGGCACCGTGTTCATATTGGAGGTTGATGTTGCCAAGAGGGTTGTTGAGGTCTCTTGGGTTGATCCTGTTGTGGTGGAGAAAGCCGAGCAGTTGCACATCCTCGTCAGGGGTGGGAAACAGGCGAAATGGATACAGGTGCCGTCTGATACCGGCCGCGAGTCCACTAATTGCGCCGCCGGGTTGGTTGAACATGAACCCAGCCTGGTTCCGAGGAGGAGGCGGAGGAGGCGGATTGGGTCTGCGGTGGCGCGGCACCTCTGGAGAATCGTCCGTCAAATCAATCACAGGGGGGTTTCCTGCCAATATGCTGCTGTCGCTTCGTGCAAGAGCGGGAGGGTTGCGCGCCTGAGAGTTCTGACGTCGTGGGTTCATGCTCGGGCGAGGTGCATGGTGCTGAACGGGACTGTCTGGTTCATTGGTGAGATCAATCACGTCGGCGGGGCCTTGTCGGTTCTGCGATCTGCGCTGTGATCGGTCCTGCCTAAAGTAGAGCTCCAAATCAACAAGGACATCGCCGCCGGGTATCTGGCGCGTTGCGGCGCCGTTCTGTGCTCGTTCTTCCATGCCGCCGTCGTGGATACCGGGCACGTGAAGGTCTGCGAAGGGTGGTACTCCGTTGTCGATTTCGGCAAGAAGAGCTAGCTCGAGTTCCCCTTCGAGGTCTGGAGAAAGGGGGTACGAGTCGGGTCGAGGATAGATGCCGCCGTTCTCGAATAGAGGATCAGCCGAAGATTCTCGGGATGCTGAAGAGCCTGGATCGCGAGAATGCGAGACAGAGGCTTCAGAATCCGAAGAGGTCTCTGGCTCGTAGTCGATCTGGGCGTCGACTTCGGAATCGAAAGAGGAAGGTCTTCTGTAGGGAGATTCGTGATCGAAATCCGAATCAGATATTAGGTCGCCAAAGAGGGCAGCCTCGTCGTCATCCAAGACAGAGCCAGAGTCTATTGATGCGGAAGATGGAGGCAGAGATGAACTCATGATCTGGAATAGGCCAATAGGTGTGGCGCTGGAGCGGGTTAGCACATATCCGAAGGAGTCCACGTATCCAGTTTCTAGGGCTTGACGAACAACCGTATGTCCTCAAAAGTTTCGATTCAAATTAGGTTCAAGTTGAGGCTCAGGATTTGCCTGGGTCCGCCTTCGGGGAGGGTGGGTGCGAGCTCTTGGTGGAGGTGGAGCGAAAAGGCAGGAGCGAGTCTCCTACAACGAGCGCGAAAATGGGGCGACCATGCCGTGGACGGTGTACCGAGAAAGTCGTCGCGGAAAACAATCGAAGGTTGCTCTTTTTTTCTTCGGTGCCCTCGGGGCGTCGCAGTCGAGGAAAGAGGCAGGCGGTCGTGGCCTCGTAGTGGCGGTTGTTTTGATGTTGTCTAGGTCGCAAAGTGCCGTACGGACCGGTGGTGCCCCAGCAGAGTGGACGGAAGGCAACTGGGTGGACCTCAGCCTTAGATAAGCTCACACAGTGCAGGGGGCAGTTTGCCGCGATAAGCAGGAACCCTTGGGCGGCGGCAGTGTCTGTGGGTACCTGCCGGGAGGGCATGTCGCTGGGCGGAGAAGACCTTGACGGCTATCAACAGACGGTGCCAGGGCTCTTTGAATCACAGTGCCCGGGGCAAATTATGTCATACCTAGGCAGGTAGTGTCGCCAACGGTGTGGAAAGTCGCGATTCACTGACCGGATTGAGGCTTGCATCTTATGATGAGGAAATTCTACTTTTGGAATAAGGTACACTTTAGGTTTGAGGACAGCGTCGGGCTTTTGGAGAACCGCTTTTTCTTTTCCCTTTCTTTCCAATGGATTCTTTTCACCCAAGTCACAAGCCTCTATCCGCACAGCTCCCTTCAGCGACGTGAGAAACAATAGCAGTGTTCAAACCCAAAAACTATCTACAGAGCCCAGTCAATCAACCGGTACCTAGGTACGTGGCGTAAGTACCCAGGTAGGCATGTACCTCAGATGCTCCAGGACCAGTAGCAGCCAAAGACATCGGATATCATTTTTTCGATAGACTCTTCCGCCCCATTACGTATAATACAGATGCAGTAAACCCGGAAGCCCGCTTAATCTTGCTTGAGTCCGAACACAGAAACAACGCCTTCCTCATTGACGGCAACCAGCTGCTTCGCATCGGCGCCCCATTTCACCGAACGCGCCGAAACAGAGCTCCTGAACGGCTCAGACCACGACTTGGAGCTCTTGGTGTACTGCTGTACGGTGATACCACCCGCGCCAGCGGTCGCAAGGTACTGGCCAGTGTAGTCCCAGGCCAGGGACTCGACGGGGCCACCGGTCTCGATCGTCTTGGCCCTGGCAGCATCTCCCTCCTTCCGCAGATCAAAGATGGTGACGGAGCTCTGTCCCTTCGCCGTTGCCGCCAGCCAGAAACCGTTCTCTGAGAACGTCAAAGCCTCGATAGGGGCACCCAGGGAGAAGGAGGCAGCGACCTCCAAGCTGGTTGTCATAAAGAGCTTGATGTCGCCCGTGGCGGTACCGGCGGCAAACAGGTGACCGTCAGGGTGGAAAGCGGAGGAAGTGAGTGCTATAATCGTTAGCAAGGTTACCTGAATGCGGCGAGAGGATGTTCACTTACCAGAATCAGTGTACGCGCGGCTGACCCTCCTCAGAGTGTTGAGATCGTAAAATGCGATGCTCTTGTCCGAGCCGACTGACGCAAGCAACTCGCCCGTAGGGTGGACGCTGAGCGATGTGGCCGGTCCTGCGTGCTCAGAAAGCGACGCGGCCTCGCTACCGCTCTCGAAGACCTTGATCGATCCCTTGCTCGTGGCAAAGATGAGTTTGCTTCCAGCCCATGCGGAGTCGAGCACCGGCTCGTTGACAGCGACCTGGCGCTCGAGCTGGTTTGCCTCCACAGAGTATATCGCGGCCTGACCATCATGACCACCAATGGCGGCGTAACTCCCTGCAAGAGCCAGCGAGGATGCTTGCGATACGGGTAGTGATGTGGAGGCTACGGTGGCCAAGGAGGCGACTTCTTCGGGTGTGGCCCAGCCCTCGGGGACTGGACGCTTCTTGCGGCCCTTGGAAAGTCTACGCTGTGTTTTAGTAGGCTGACCAGTTTGAGCTGAGATTCGACTTCACTTACTCTTGATGCTTCGCGTTGACCTTCTCGACCAGGTCTTCGGGAAGGCCTTCGGCGGAGTCGATGGCCATGGCGTCACCGTTGGTGGCTCCCACAGTAACGCTGACCTTGGACAATGCCTCTCTGGCCTCATCCCGCTCCTTGGTCAGCCTCGCGATAACTCTGACAGCGGCATCGTGTTGGTATAGTGCTGTTGCAAGCTCTTCCCGCGTCCTCGCAAGCTGCTCCTTCAGGTTGAACGTCTCAAGCGCGAGCGCGTCCCACTCGTTCTGGAAAGTCGCCAGCAGAGCAGGGATCGAGGTGAGTGTAGGGGGTCGGGGTCGGACGATGTGCGACTGGGTCAGAGGAAGAAGGTCGTCGGTCGTCAGAGCTCCTCCCGTACCAGGCTCGGTTCCGTTCTCTTCGATGTACTTCTCGATCAAACGCTTCTCAAAGACGGTGCCTAGTCGTTGTCAGCCAGCCACATCGACTGCTACGAGTGCAAGTTCTTACCCGACTTCTTCGAAGCAACAGGCTCCTGCGGAGCTTCTCCAGAGACTGCAAGTCGCGTCAGGCATGTCCAATTGGTGCGAACAGTGACTCAACTTACTTGCGCACAGCATTTTGGCCAGACTTCGCGATGTGATGGGCCGTTTGGATGGTTCGCGTCGGCTTTTACCTCCAAAACAAATCTTCAGCCTCGCCGACTGCCAGGCACACTACAGACTGGGCTCCAGCTCGAGCTCGAGCCACTCAATCACGTGTGGCTGGTGGGTCATTGTGATTAGTCAGCTATTCAATACGTCTGTTCATGGACACCCTTGATGGCTCTTTCCCGAGTCTCAGACACAGCAGAGATTCTTCTTACACGTTTGCACTGCGCAATGAATATTGTCGCTGTAAAACCGTGATTTTCACTCAACGTCTTTTTCTTGGTTGTTCTAGCGTGGCACATTAGGTGTAGAGCGGGAGGCATTCAGCGGTATTAGTACGGATAGGTATGCGTGCCTAGGTACCTAGGTACCTGCCCGGGCAGTTGTAGTCGCTGCTTTCCCTTATCGCCTTATCGCCTCATGATATCACTCCCGTCCTCTGCACCTCGGCATCTCGAACTCGCCCTCCCATCTTCTCCAAATCTACCTTGAATATGCTCCGGAAACTGCCCATAGCTTCTAAACAATGACTTCCCTGCCCGATATCAGCCAAATTCGCAGTCTATCTGCGGAGGAACAGACCAAAGTTCTCGACGCCCTCTTCGAACCGAGCCCTGCCATCCATGCGCTTATCCTCCCATCGATGTCGGCCACTTCCTTCGACTCCTACGACGACTTCATTGCGCATGCCCAGAAGACATTCGAGGCGCTCGTTGCCGATCCATCACAAAAGATAGCCTTGCATTCCATTATCGGGTCGCATCCTCGTTTGGGTGCCAAGAAGGTCGAGAGTGCTCAGTCCGCGGCCGAGCAGGCCAAACTCCAGATGGGGGATGCGAGCGAGCTGGCCGCGCTGAACGCGGAGTACGAGCTGCGATTCCCGGGGCTTCGCTACGTCGTCTTCGTCAATGGAAGGGGCCGCCCAGAGATAATGGAGAACATGCGTGCACGCATCGCGCGTGGTGATATTGCTTTAGAAGAGCGTGCAGCGGTTCAGGTAAGCCAGTCACGGCCATTGGGTTGCAATGGTTGCTAACTTGGATAGGCTATGTGCGATATCGCGAGAGACCGAGCAACTAAGCTTCAAGCTGCAGCTTCTCGATGAATATCCGGCGCCAGTTTCGTACCGTCACCATTAAATGCCTAGCTAGATAGGCCAGCGTCAAAGGGAACGACGATGAGGGTGCATGCACAAACCGAGGCATCGAGCTATCGACAAAACGGTCTTCTAATCTCGTTTCCAAGCCGTCTAAGCAATTGTACTCTCCTCGTATCTATCTGAAAGCATCTTACAAGCTCCGAGCTCTATCTACAACTTCGCAGTCTCCTCGAGCAACTTCAGCAGCCGTCCGACACGTTCGGCCTCCCTGTAGCCGCTGACGACAGCTCCGGCAACGCTTCCACGGTGCTCCATCTCAGTGTGCTCTCCGGCGAAACCAAGTCTTCCGTCCCAGACAGGTCTGCCCAGCTCCTTGAAGTCCAAGGGGCTCCGCTCTCCGTTCTCAGAGATGATTGACGGTGTCGTCGTGGCGCCTCGGGAGTACTCGTCTGTCAGCCAGTTGGTCAAGCTGGTTTCGGTAGGCTCAGGGGGCTGAGAGGACGGCTGGAAGCGGGCAATAAGGAACTTGTGCAGGGCGGTAGCAACTTCCTTGGGGTCGCGTTGAAGAAGGGCCCTGGCAGGAGTTTCCGACAAATAAGTGAGGAGAGTTGGGCTTGGGCCTGGGAGGGATGGGCTGGCAAAGTTGGCGGTGACCAAGGTAGAAGCCTCCAACACTTCAAGCGGGGTCGAGCTCTCAGTGACGGGCTTGTCAGAGGTTGGCAAGAAGGTGTATGAGCCGGCCTTTTCGGCCTCGGGCCACCAAGCCGTAGGATATTGGAGCAGGAGCTTCTCGAGGACTCCAACGTGCGTGCCCTTGATCGCTTCCTGAAGACGAGGCGGCAGGGCCGGGCTAAACGCGCTCTCCGGCAGAGTCTTGAGGACTCCGAGCGGAATGGTGGAGACGGCCGTCTTCGACGTGAACTTGTTGCCATTGGTGTCCGTCACGACAACACCGTCCTCGGTTTGCGCAACCGCGGCAATCTTCGTGCTGAGCTTCACCTCTGCGCCCTTAGCCTTGGCATCTTCAACTACCTTGGCGACAAGAGCCTGGTAGCCTCCCTCGGGAGCGGCGTCGGAACCAGAGAATGCGGTGGTGCCCTCCCAGCCGGCCCACTTCAGGGAGGCCTTCTCAAGCTTGAGGCCAAGCGGGATTTCAAGAGATCTCGCAAGAGCGGCGGCGAGCTCCTTTGGTGTTTCGGCGGTCGAGGATGCGAACAACGACGAGCTGGGCGCCAGCAAAGCCGACGCGAGTGAGGCGGATGGCGGGGGCGCAGGGTGAGGGAGCTTCAGGGAAGCCTGCGCACCACCCAAGGATGAGCGCAGGTTGTCGGCACCTGAGCTTGAGAGACGTCCTAACCATTGAACTGTCAATCGATGTGATCCTACCATGCTTCACGAATGGAAACGCACCTTTGGGGCCGTAAATGACGCCCTCTGCGGGCTTGGGCAGATGGGCAGCCTACGCCATCTCATCAGCATCATGGCACTCACAACCTTGACCAGTGAAGACTTACAACACCAAAATCCTGAGCGATATATCTAGCGGGGTTGCCCTCCAAGTAGCCATGAATCCAGCTACAGCCAACGTCAACCTTGACGTCTCCCTTCACCCACGTATTGGCGCGTCCACCGATGCGGTCCCTCGCCTCCAACACGAGGACCTTGCGGCCTTTGCTAGCGAGCTCGCGGGCGGCGACAGCGCCGGACCAGCCAGCTCCAATGATGATGGTATCCAGGACTTCGGCCATGATGCTGCGGGCAAACATATGTACAGGTAACAACTACTCAAACGGCATCGAAGCGTAAACGGGTGTTCCTAGGTAATTAAATGACACCCGCCGTCACCCCGCCTTGCGTCACCCCACGCGCGGGCGGGACCCGGGGAGATGTCCGACCGGGCCGATCATCGGAACCGGCGGGGTTCCCTGCTGAGGAGACCTGGAGCCCCCCCAACTCTTACGGTAATACGTCGGCGATATCGTATCACACCATATCTCGAGGTTAAGTTGTCTTGCCGAGAGATAACCTTGATCTGTGCGGATTGATAAACACATAACTGGGCCATGCCCCTTCACCGCAACTACTTGTCACCCTCATCCCTCGTCACTGGCTGAGATTCCCATCAACGGCTCTTCCAAATCAGAGCAGGTCTCACGCTTCCGTCGTGCGCCCAACGAGACCATATCACGGACCCTGGAAATTCTCCCAAGCAACTATTGCTTAATCGCCTCAAAAGTCGCGGCCCCATGCAGTTGGTACAATGTGGCCGGCACCGGAGAGCTGGCGTTGCTGCCGCTTTTCTTTGTTTTACGGGTTTTGCACTCTTTACCGCATCCTTCTCGATGTTGCCTATGCTCCTCTACATGCTTTGCCATCCATGCTTTCTTGCGATCTTCCACCACCTGTCTAACGTACGAAGCCTCTTGAAGCTGTGCTCGCGAGATCCACCGCTGGTGAGCATCAAACTCGTCTGCATTCCCTCTCGGCTCATTCGATTGGGCCTCCCCTCTGCTTAATCACCATCGTCACTTGTTAGTTCACCTCTCAACCCATGATATGCCGTCTAACTCATCGAGATACTCCTCGTACGATCCGTCGTCGTCGCCGTGCGCAGTCTGCGAAGAGCCCCCGAATATAGCGCCAAAATCCGAGTACACGTCTTCCAAGTCATCTTCGTCGGCCCACGCGTAGCGACAGTTTTGGTCCTCCATGGGAAAGGCCAGCGCACCGTCGTCGTCCATCTCGTCAAGCATCGTCTCGCAAGGTGCCAAGACAGGAGACCGCGTTGGTTGCAGCCGGGGAGACGTAGGCAGCACCCGAGTAGACTGCGGCGTCACCGGGGGTGAAGGCCTCCGCTCCGGTTGTGTCGACAAATTGCTCGAAGCCGAAACATTGAAGCCCCCCGGCCGCATCAGAATTACCCTCGGAGGTGGTTGGCATTGCTGCTGGTGTCGTTGCTTCTCCTTCTCCTGGCGCTGCTGCTTCTGCTGCTCTGCAAGTGTAGACGGCGGGGCGACGAACCGGGCCCCCGTAGCCAGCTGCTGTCCGTGATGAAGAACGGCAGCGTTGGCAGCCGCCGCGGCAACGACGAGGTCCCCGCGCTGCGTCGCCTCGTTCCGCACGCGTATCCTCACGCGGTTCAGCACGGCGGCCCTGAGCATCACCGAACCCTCGCGGTTCAGGCCTTGTCTGCTGGGGTCCGGGGAAGTGGCCACGGCGGCGAGCTTGACGAACCGCTTGTCGCCGGACGCCGCCCCGTCACGGTTGATGATGTGCGTGGCGGGGAGCGAGAACGGCTGGGACAGTCTGCTCGTGACGAGATGGAGCCTCAGACGGCGTTTCTTGCAGCTCAAGGCGGCGGTGTATGGCCCATCGACGTCCGAGTGTGCCCTCCTTCGTTTCTCGAGCCTGAGTGGGCAAGGCGTCTGAGGGAATTCAAAGTCCGGCGGCTTGTGAAGCTTGTCAAAGGTGAACGGGACTTTCGCGTGGCTGGATGAAGTCGAGGGGTGGGACCGTGTGAGCTTCGAGAGGTTCGTTGGCGATGAGGTTGCCAGGAGCTCCAAGCAATGCCTCAGCTGGCTCTTCGCACTTCCAGGGCCAGGTTTGCCTGGTTCTCTTATTGAACACGGCCCCTCATGGCTTGAGCAATGTCGTGGTACGAGTGAGGAGAAGATGTCCGCCTCGACGTCAATGTCGTTGTTGTCTTCGCGTCCCGTCCGCTCGAGCCGCCAGGTCTTGAACGGCTCTAGGGTGTTGCGGTTCAAGGAACCCACCTCGAGCACCATGGTTCGCTTGACAAGTGTCTTCGGTGCCTCTTGTTCGGGCTTGAAGACGGGATACTCGGTAGCTTTCGATTCGTTCCAGGCACCTAGGTTTGGTGGCACTGGAACTGGGATACTCAAAACGTATTCATGTTTCCCGCACCGCTCCCTCGATACCGTATCTAGCTTCTGGACTCCGACATGAGAGAAAATTGCTAGAGAGAACGAAAGACCAAGAGATAGAA
Organism: Colletotrichum musae; assembly: GCA_027406025.1. Classification (NCBI taxonomy): domain Eukaryota; kingdom Fungi; phylum Ascomycota; class Sordariomycetes; order Glomerellales; family Glomerellaceae; genus Colletotrichum; species Colletotrichum musae. The sequence goes on along the minus strand of JANVYC010000005.1, from coordinate 5,829,407 downwards.
GAGGCACCGAGAAAGGACGAAAGGGTGGGGGCACCGTTCTAGATCAAGGATCCGAACCCTCACTATGTATGTTCAGTCAGTACCGGGCCCTACTTCGCATCAGGGAGGGCGGGTAGGCAAGTTGGGATGTGTGGAGAGGGCGGCAACGGCAAAAAAAAGAGCTAACTCTGACCGGCTGCAGGCAAATCTGGCACGAGACCCCGTCTTATATTTATTCTCTGACCAAACAAGTCTTTGGGAGTGGAGAAGCGAGAAGGCGGAGAGACGGGGAGGAGGGAGATCAACGTAAACCAACGGGGCGGGACCGGCCACAGGAACTCAGCCAGCATGCTCACACGTTTCTCCCCTCCTCTCTGGGAGTTGTGTGTGTGACTGACACTACAACAGTAGGACCACGCACGACACTAAGCGTACTTTGGAGGTCCAAGTTGGCTGATGGTGGAGGGCGGCTGCTTGGGGAACAAGACCGGGGTCGCGGAGGTGCTATTACTTGGTAGGTATGGGCAAAAGACCTGGGGAAAGGTTGCCGTGGAGCGAATGGCATGGTCGGGATGCGCCGGTCCCCCTGGTCATGCACCACCACCCCGGTCCGGGGTTGAGAGGGGAAGAAAAGGTGACATGGGCGGGAAATTGGGGCTTTTTTTTTCTCATTCAGCCTTCGCAGTCAGTCTCTAGGGGGGGTATGCGTGAGCTGTATGCGAGTTCATCGCCCAGGTAAGCACGCTGTGTAGCACAAGCACAGCTGAGCGGCAGGCAAGGAGAAGAATGATTCATCTATTGTCCGTACCACCGTACCTATACGAAGAGGCTCATGGTGATCACTTGCTTCCCATTGATTTCCCCGTCGGTTGATTGGCCATATCATGGCTGCCAAAACAGGCCCGTCAACACGGACGCCTATTATTACAGGAGAAGAAAAGGTCGCCTGCATTCGAGGCAACACAGGGAGGCAGAGACATGTTTTCCTGCACCCCAGACCGGGTTCTTTCGTCCGGGCTCTACTCCGTCCGTGATACGACGACGCGCGCCACACATTGCTGCCAGGAGAGAGCCAAGCATGCCGTGTGTTCACGTTGTCACTCTTGGGAGCGACTTGGAGGCTCAGCGGGGGACTTTGTGAGATGTCTCTGCAGGCGTGCCCGAGCAGGATTTCTGCTCTTGTGGATAGGGCGTGAGAGCAGGCCATGGTGCTTCTTTTCCCGATATTCCCAACATTCAAGGAGGTCAACCTCCGTAGCTTTCTTTTTCTGGTGATGGCTTGGGTCAGCCGCCCTGCTGGACTCTTATCCTCTCCCGAGAAGCGCAAGATGCATCTCAAATACCTAAGATATCCATACGGAAAGAAAAGGATTTTCTCGGTCCTGCGCTTACTATGTATGTTTCAGATGCACATTTGCTAGAGAGCCCGCAGTCGGACCGCACGTCGAGGCAGGCGGTGACGACTGATCAGCAACGCGCGATCCGGTGAGGGTCGTCAGCGGAAGGGCAAACTGCAATGATCTGCCTCTTTGCCTCTGTTGCCGTATTACTTGGCCTCTGGGTCCCGTCCTTGACGGCAACGTGACTTTGTCCCCTTACGTTGCGAACCGAGATTCTCACAAGACCGGCCAGGTCGTTCGGGATGCAACGATTCCAAAGCGGTATCGCAGGAAGATCACGGCAGAGGTCTGGTGTCGCGTCAGGCGTCCTCATTCGCCTTCGTGGTTTGCGGGGAAAGCATCCTCCCCCCGGCTGTTGTCCTACCATCGTGGGCGTACTGTACACTATGTACGTGCGTCTCCGCCCATCACTACGGGGTGCATGTTGCAGCGCGTGCGCCCAACGAATTGTTCCGAGACCGCTCGTCGTCACCACACGCCACCGTCCATGTTGATGGTACACTGGTGGACAGGCGGGAGGGAGCTGAGAAATCGGCGAGGCGAGGCGGGGAGGTGTTTTGCTGCGGGGAGCCCGGAACGGCATCGCGCCCTGCTCGTTTGCCTACCGATCAAGTGCACTTCCGGCACGGATAGCGACTTTGCGTTGGACTTTTGGACTTTTGGACTTTTGGAGGACATCTAGCCTCCAGGCCGCTGGTCGAAAAAGCCGCTAGCCACGGAACGGGAGGGGTCACGCGCGACGTGTTTTTTTTTTTTTTCCCCTTCTCTTTTTCTTTTCCCCCTCTCCCTCCTGTGTGAGTGATTTTGTGCGACGAGAAAGAGTCTTGTCAGCCAATAGCTCCAATTGGAGTCGTAGAAGGGGCGAGTGACTTTCCCAATTCAATGCTGATGAGTTGAATCGTCTTCTGTGGGCTGGGCTGTCAGCCGTAGGTATCTAGACAAGGGGTATTAAGTGTGGTTGTGCCCCAACCAAAGACCAGAGTTCCATGCCGTGAATCTAACAGATCCAACGGCAGCAGGTGATCGCAACACAAACAGGACAGTGCCGATTGTTCGATGCTTTCTTGGGATCTCGGTCGGTCGGCCGGTCAATCATACCAAGCCTTCCTAACTGAAGCGAAGTCATCCAATGGCCCGGAACGCCCGCGTGGTGCGACCCGCTGCATGATCACCCTGGTCGAGCTTATAAACCTGGGCAGAGATGTGCCATACATAGCTAGTCGACTTCGTCCGGAACCCACAACCCGGTGGTCCTCCATCACTTGTCAAAAGTTGCTGACTGCCGTCCCCAAGGCCGAGACTACACACCAGGCCGCAAGTGTAAGGTGCCAACCGGCCAAATGTCATTTTGAGCTTCTTCGTAAGTTCGTTCTAGGCAAGTCCTGTCAGGCTGAGGCAAACAGCGGAAATGAACCCGAAAAAAAAGGGTAGCAGCGGCTTTGGCGTCAGACCATAGGGACGTCCAGGGTCGTGCAGGTGTCGAGCGAGGGCCCTAGGGCGTGACCTTTTAGTGAGCAATAGGTCAACATTTCCATCAGCCATTTTGCATGTAGATAGCATGAGGCCATTACATACCATCGATCAACCCGTTCCGTCCGGCATCCCCGGGTTGCTTGCCCCGGAACCGTCCGCTCTCGAGTCGTAGCGTATCTGCTCTAGGCCGAAATTTGCGGGTCTCTTACGGAGCAAGTCCGGGGACCCCACAAACTGGCACGGTTCTCCCCCAGAACACAAGCTCATCACGGCGTGGGCTCTCCACTGAAAGCTCCAGCTTCAGTGTGAGCTCCAGTGTCTCCCCCCCCTCACATGGGTACCTCGGCTCCGCAATGCGAGTTTGGAGGAGAAGCTCCGGCACGCACGGCCACGGCCCCGCCACACATCACCTCGTCCCGAGGTTCACGTCGTCCATGCGTCTCAGAGCAGAGCGCAGTCTGTCGAGCAGAGCTTAGCTCCGGGAAGCTTAAACTTCTCCGTCATCCTTTCCTCGAGCCTTTTGTTCAACCTGTCATCTTTGGTTGCCAGAAGTCATCTCAAAAGCGTGTGCAGTGTCTTGATTGCGCTTCATTGTTTCTCATCAATTGATTTCCTCCAGCGTCCCTTGGCACCTCTCGTTCTTCGTATTGCCGTCCACTCGCCCCCGTCCTCGCCATGTCTGAGCTCTTGTTCCAAAACGTTATGGCACTCGCCCAGCTGCCGAGTGCCCCGGGCGAGACGGTCAAGCGGTACATGAGCCTTTGGCCGGCTTGGGTGCCGGGCTCTGAGTTGGTCGGCGGGAAAGGGCGCGGGTCAAAGGCAGATCCGAGGGCGGCGTACGGTGGCCATGTGTACACCCAGGCGCCGCTCGCCGCATGCCAAGCAATCCAAGAGGAAGAGCCAGCCGGAACAGGAACAGAATCCGGCGGTTTCGGGCTTCATGTGAGGTTTCGATCCTTGAGTCTTGGATTGGATGCCGCGTGCTGCTAACACTCCATACAGACTATCCAGGGCTGTTTCTCAGCGGCGGCGAGGGCAAACAGGCCATTCGTTTACGAGGTTTCCAGTCTTTCGACCAGTCGAACGTTTTGTTCTCGGCTGGTGACGGTGCGGCAGCCGAAAGAGGCCAGCAAGCGGATCACCGAGGACGACTTCACCCTAGGGGACTTGGAGGGCGGTCTCGGGGACGTGTGTTTCAGCTGCATATGTACCTTCAAACGCCCAGAAGAGGGACGCGTCAGTTCTCAGGAGACATCGCCGCAGGAGAGGTTCGCCGACATACTGAAAAGAAAGGCTCCCATGGACTGGCCTCACGCGCCTGCTGTGGACGTGGAGGAGATCAAGGCCATGTTTCCAGACGCTGGCACGGGGCAGTTTCCGATTGTCGATATGCACAAAGTCGACTTGACGGCGTATAACGAAGGGAAGCCCGTATCCGAGAGGAGAGAGCTGCTCTTTTACCGGCTCAAAGGACCGTTGCCAGCCGCCGATCCCAACGCCCACGTGCTCGTACACGCCTTCGAGTCGGATCGAAACGGCCTGCTGATGCTGGGCAACCACATCGGCCTCGGGTGGAGCTTAGGACTGGCAGCCAGCTTGACATACTCTTTCGTGGTGCACGTCAACGTCGACGAGGCTGTGATGAAGGACGCGGCGGGCCCGGAAGACGGATGGTGGATTCAGGAAGTGTCGTTCCCTCGAGCCGGCCAAGGGCGAGGAGCGCTCATGTTCAAGATGTGGAGTCCGTCCGGCGTCCACGTTGCGACAGGCTATCAAGACGGCATCGTCAGAGAGCGGAGGGAAGAGAAGGAAAAGTTATGATACAGGGACGAGGACTGACCTCCATGTTCAATGTCTAGGTGCTCCTCCAACGTATGGTTTGGGTGGTGCCTACCTAAATTACTGATGGATACGGCAAGAGCCTGGGAGAATATCTGGTGCCCAGGTGCCCTGGTACCCAGATACAATAAATAGAGTGGAAAATTCAGTGGCCACCTAAAATCTCCTCCCAGGGAAGGAACATATCTCAGTGGCACCTTCTGTCCCTGGACATAGGTGCTGTCTACCTAGGTACCTAACAAAGCAGGTGCCCTCTGGCAGAAGCAGTGGGACTGGACTTGTAACCCAAGAGTTCTTGCCTTTCCAGGAGACCAACCTAAACACATACACCACACCTCCTTCTCTGCTTTGACTTCCGCAGCAGAACTCCCTCCTCCTTTCACCATTGTCTCCAGTCGGCACTCACACCTTTTTGCTCTGTCTTTTGCTTCCCCCTCGCGCAGCTCATCCTCCAGCCTTTCAAAAGAAACATAGCTTTACTCACACAGCTTGTTCTCTGGCTCTCAAAGAGACACACGCGACTTCACCCTCATTCGTTGCTTTCGCATCACACAACTTACCCCTTTGCGCTCAACAGGATCCTCATCTTCACCTTTCCGATTCAAGCCTGTTCCAGCTCCTACTCTCACACCCTACTGCAGTACTTACCGACCTGCAACTACCACACTTTCCAGGCTTCTTGATTGGTACTCTTGATTCAAGCCAGGCCCTGAGAAACACGGAACAAAACATTCCCTTGGATTCGGCTCAAAATTGGATTTCCAAGCAAGCTCAACATGGATTCAATCTTACAGTCTGAGCCAAGGATGCACAAGTCCCAGCTTACCACTTCTATCGAGGAGCTTCAAGTTGCTCTGCTAGCTGCTCAGTCTGATGCTGACCATGTTGAGACACAGATCGCCTACAAGGATGCCGAGATTGACGATCTGAAATCCTATAGGATGAGCACCACAGGCACCACTGTCAAATACGATGCAGCGATTCGAACAGCTTTCGAAGAAAAGCAAAAGTTATGCGATTCGTTCGTTGAGAAGTCAGACAAGGTTGCCATTCTGAGCAATAAACTTGACAAGAAGCAGGCAAGACTTTCAAGCATCGCGCCTGTTGAGTCCACAAGTGCACCTGATCCCCGGGACAATGAAGAGGCTGCAGCTCTCCTGGAGGTCACGGCTACTCCTTGGAAGGATGTCTTTGTCACCAGCAGCGACGGCACGATCTTCATCCAGCCAACCATGCTTCAGGGAGTTCCAACAGCTCCCATCACGGAAGATGGCCCCTACTGGAAGTCCTCTTGGCTCAAGTTTGGAGATGCAATCAACGAAGTCGAGCTTCAGCACCAGCACAACCAGGACATGGAAGAAAAGCGGCAGAAATCAATGCATGGCCCGCTCTCGCCAGCAGAACTGGCCGAATTTAACAGGAGGGACCAGCGGTACCAGCGCTCGATGAATATTGCCAGGGTCGCCAGGAAGTGGTTCTGTCCCGGAAGGACCCTTCATCCCAATCAAATGCTGGCCAAACGATACTTGCCTGACGTTGGCTTTTGCCAGCCATACAACATCTACCAGATCTGCAACATTCTGAGTCGACTGAACGTCCTCTACGAGCGAGGTGAGCTGGCCATGCAGCCGATTTACTTCCTCCTCTGGCGAATGAGCGTCGTTCTCGAGCGAGAGCCGCAGACCGGTATCAAGTCCTTCACCAGGGCCATTGTCGAACAAGACCACGCCTCCCTTGACCCGATTCTCCGCCAGGCTGCCATTCGGGCAGCCCAACACACGAACGACTACAACTGCTACGGTCGACGACCCGGAGGCTTTTCTTCCTCCCGAGACGATCCCCTACTTCAACCAACTACCACCTTCGGACAAGCTAGTACCAGACGTCCTTCGAATCCGGCGACACCTGTCCCAGGATGGAACGCCTCGCGAATGACGACGGGACCCGCGACAACACCGACCACCGAGTCTGATGAGGCGTTGTCTCCCACCAAGCGTCCGAACCCGGCGACCCTTCCCGGACGAAAGAGAGAAAGGTCTCCCAAGCCCTTGGGACATCAAGCTTCTGCCCAGGAACTCGGCGATCTGTCGTATATGGTCAGTCCGTCGGCCAAGATCCGCCGGCTGCAGTTCGAGATTCCCCTGAAGTCCGTGTCTTTGAAGCAGCTGGCTCAGGCAGATGCAACTGTTTTTCAGCCAGCGAAAGCCAGCAACGACGGCGATTTGACAGCAGCTCACCCAGCGGGTCACGAAGGTCGAAGTGGCAGCACGCAGAACGTCGCGACACAGGCCGAACCCATCGATAAGCCGAAGCACAGCAAGCACCCCGAGTTCAATGCACACAAGGTGCCCGAAAGAGTCGCTGCGCAAAGTCCGCAACGCAGTTCTGATATCACCGCCAGCGCAACTCCAAAGACCGGTACTCACGAAGAGAATGAGGGGGGCGTGCGACTGGGAACCAAGGGAGTTGGGAGCTCCGCGCCTCAGCAAGAGAGCCCAGACGTCGAGATCACTGGGATGCGAACTGTCCAAAAAAGTCCGTTTCCGAGAACCGGAAGAAGAGTGGCACACGGATTCATATTCCCGTGGTTGCCGTGCACCGAGCAGGAGGCAATGGAGTCGTGGTACTGAGTGGTTCCTTGGGAGGAGCAGTTCAGGCCCGCCCACGGCCCTTTTGCAAGAACTGGGCAGCAGCGCAGGAGAACGCATGAGCTCAAGGGCTCGACACCAGGTATAGGGGAATTCGGATTCATGTAGGATTATCCAACTCGAGATCATGCTACCCGCATCTCTAGATAGCAACGACTCAAACCAGCATACCTACCCTACCTAGGTACAGTACCTACATAGGCAGCTAGGTACATCACCACCTACTTCCCTGCCATAGGTACTCAGATAGACAGACAGACAGCTGTAATGTCACAGCTCTCATTTGCTAATCTCCGCATCACGTGACGGCTCGTCGCTTATGATTCCGGTTACGGCAAGTACCTTGGCCAGTGCTCGAAAGTGGACTCCCCGTAGGTACCTTACCCGACAGCCGCAACATCAAACCATCAAATCAGGCCATCGACAAATCCCTCTCTTCTCACCCAAACCCGACGTCACGACGAAACCTCTCCTCTCCAACCACCAATTGCCGCCGCCATGTTCTTGCAACGCTCCGCCATCGCCGTCGCCCGCCGGGCCGCCGTCGCTCCCCTCGCCAGACGCACTTTCGCGACCACCATGCTCCGCCGTACGAGTGCCCCTCCCCAGGTCCAATTGCGGTCCTGACTCTGCCAAATCCCGAAAAAAAACACACGAGAGTCGTGATCCCGACATTTTCCATCGTCGCTGACCAGCCGCGCACCGCGCACACAGGCGACGCTGCCCCCAGCTCTACCCCCGCCAAGAACTACAAGACCCTCTCCGGTAAGGTCTCCCGTCAATTGACTCGAAATTTCCTTCCGTTCGACGATTCTCGGCCGACGCGGTCTTCCGGAATGCCAGCCAGCACCGGCCCCCTCCGACATCCCTTTGGACCGCGTCGTACGATGAACAGCCGAGGAGGAGCCCGAGTCGAAATCAAGGCTTTTGAGGACAACAGAGAGCTAATTATCATTTCAATTGCTGCGATATAGAGATCAAGGCTGAGGACGACCTGCTCGGCCCCGGTGCCAAGGCCGGCGAGATCCCCACCGACCTCGAGCAGTCCACCGGTCTCGAGCGTCTCGAGATTCTCGGAAAGATGGAGGGCGTCGACGTTTTCGACATGCGCCCCCTCGACTCCTCCCGCAAGGGTACGCGATTCCCCCCGGCCGCCCCTCGTTGAAAACTCGCAGTCGTCTAATATTATCGCCCAGGAACCATGGAGAACCCCATCCCCGTCCGCTCCGCTGGTGACGAGCAGTACCTCGGCTGCACCGGTGTCCCCGCCGACTCCCACGTCACCCTCTGGCTGACCGTACGTTTCTGGCCCCCTCCGCGCGAATTGAGCCGTTTGTTGGGCTCCGTGAATGCTGACCTCGTTCCCAGATCTCCCGCGACCGCCCCATCGAGCGCTGCCCCGAGTGCGGCTCCGTCTACAAGATGGAGTACGTCGGCCCTACCGAGGACCACCACCACGACCACCACCACGGCCACGGCTACGAGGAGCCCAAGACCTTCGCCGACTTCGTCAAGCCCGAGTACCGATACCAATAAATGCTCGGTTGTGACGCGGGCCTGTTGTAGCAAGGAGACGGGGGTATGGGGCGGCATCGTGGTTGCTCTGGAGTGAGCACGGCAGATGTGTAGATTACCTTAGTTGTGGCTGTATAGAACCTTTTTCTCCCGCGTGCCGTCTTCCTTGCGCGTCGTGCATGTGCGTTGGTCGTCCGGGTTGACTGTTGTCGGAGCTGTTTGTAGCTTGGGTAAAGCTTGCGGCAGCTGCACAGATGCTCTTGATGACTTGGGATGCCGTTCTCGTGATTATGCTTCATTCTGGCTCGTCGAAGCTGAGCTTGATCTTCTTGCCCTTCTTCTTGCCGGCCTTCTTCTTGGCGCCTTCCTCGGCCTTTCCTTCATCCTCCCCCTGGCCGCCATCTTTCGCGTCTTCCGCCCCTTCTCCGATGACCTTGCCCGCTTTCCTCTTCTTGCTGGCACCGATCCCGGCAACCCTTTCCGCCTCCCGCTTCTCCTTGGATTCCTCCTCGTCCTTCTCGGCCCCGCCGTCCTTCTTCAGCGCGTCTTCGTCGACGTCTCCGTCCTTGCCCACCCGCACGTCGACGACATTGCCGTCTTCATCGACGACGAGCGGCGCGTCCTCGGCCTCCTCGCTCTCGGAGCGCTTCTTGCCCGCCCTCCGCCGCTTCGAGAGGATGGGATCTGGATCCGCCGCGTTCCCGGCGGCTTGGGCGTGGAGCGCGCGCAGGAACGGCGGGATCTTGGTGTCGTAGGAGAGGTTCTTGGAGGTGATTTTGTCCGACATGGCGACGGCGGCGGCAGCGATCGTGGTCGCGTTCGCAATCACGGCGCGACAAGAGTGTGGCAGCTTTTTGGGCGATGTAGGTGGCAGATGGTCCACTTCAGCGCATCCTGAGTGAAGACGGGCGCAAGGTGTGTTGTGGAAGAGATGCCCAGGAAGATCGTGCGCAAGTTGTTTCTTCTGGAGAACCACGGCCGGAGCGGTTGGTGCCCCAGGTGGTGGGGTTTAGCGGCGTGCCACAAGTTTTAGCGGATCTAGGTGCCGATTAGCGGGCTTCGCAAGGTCGTAGTGCAGCACCTGGGCAGCCGCTACCCAAGTCGCAGTGGGCACCTGCTGCGGACATGGTGACCACAAAAGTGCAAGTCCCAGCCCATCAGGGTGCAAAACTCAAGACTCACTCAATCTCTCCATCTAATCTTGTTTTACCCCGAGGTTTTCGTCTCTTCATCGACATCTCGCCACCCGATTTCGATCTCACTCTCACATGAGTACTCATCCGTAGTTCTGATCATAGGCTTTTACTTCTTCCCGAGACAGAGACGCGGAAATATTCTCAAAATTGGCCCGACATGTCACAGTGCAACACCACGATCGAGGGACCGACGAGACGATGATGAAGTGATTCAGACCTCGAAGCCGAGGTGACTAATCTAAAGACCAATGACTAAGGTATCTTTTCACAGCAAGAACCGAATAAAGCAAGCGGTATCACGTCTGTACCAGCCACGAATGTGACCGCGATCCCCCCAAACGCCTGTGGCTCGCCTAGCCATGCAACGCCGATGCCCTTTTTTTCGCCGTCCACGAACACACAATTCCAAAGAGGCCGAGCTGAGATCTCAGGAGACTGACGTACTTAGGCAATCTGCTGGACGAACTGCGGTCCGAAGCCGACCTCGCCGAAGGCGGAGACCGGGATCGACGCGGCGCTGCTGGCGGTGAGCTTGCCCGCATCCTCGCGGTTGAAGGCCAGGAGGCCGGCGCCGGCGTTCTGGTTGGTGGAGAAGAGGATCTTCTCGTCGTTGGAGAGGCTGAACATGCGGGGGACGGCGCCGCCGGAGGACAGGGCCTCGACGAACTCGAGCTCGATGCTGCCGGGCGCAGGCTTGCAGGGAGAGCCGCCCTCGCCGGCGATGTGCTTGACCTTGAAGTGCGAGATGGAGTCGGTGTCGTTGCCCGTGAGGCGGTTAGAGACGTAGACGTCCTTGCCGTCGCCCGTGACGACGACCTCTCCGGCGGCCGCGGTGGTGGCGTTGGCGGGCGGGAAGGCGGCGCCGTAGGTGCTCAGCTCCTGGGTGCGGGTGAAGGAGACGCCGGCGCCGTCGTACGAGACGGAGAAGACCTGGAGCTGGTTGGTCAACTCGCAGGCGAGGATGAAGTGAGTCGCCTTGTCGGCCTTGGCCGGGTACCAGACGCCGTGGCGGGGGCCGCAGCCGGCGGCCGGGACCTTGTTGCGGGTGACGATCTCGTAGGCGTCGTCCTTGGAGTCGACGATGAGGACGGTGTCGCTGCCCAGGTCGCTCACGGCGAAGAAACGGCCGGAGGGGTCGAGGATGGCCTGGTGGGCGCGGTTGGCGTCCTGGCGCTCAGCGTTGGGTCCGAGGGTGTCGTTGGACTGGAGCTGCTTGATGAGCTTCAGCTCATTGGCAGAGGTGATGTCCCAGATATCGATCTTGCCCAGAGAGCTATGAGACAGACGGTCAGTCGGTAAACTCACAGTACTGCTGGCGAGTCTTGAACTTACTAGGAAGTGCCCACGAGGCGGGTCTTGTCAGTGTTGAAGGCGAGGGAAACAACACCGAGAGAACCGGTGCCGTTGGTGACATACTCAATCTTGTTGGCAGTGGCATCGTACTGTAGATTGAGGTAGTCAGCATGAGAGCTTTCAAGTGGCGAGGGTGTTTATATGTAAGCTCTTACCTTGAACAGACGGGTGAAGTTGCTGTTCTCGTCAACAGCGTAGATGAGGTTGGGCTCCTTGAAGGCCATCCAGCTGGCAGCACCAGCATCAGCGCCACTGATGTTGGCGGTGATCTTGAACTCCTTGTTGTTGTACTCGGCGACCGCGATGGTCTGGGAGCCACCGATGAGGACCTTGGCCGAGGACGAGCTGTCCTGACGGGTAATGACAGCGGCGGAGGCAGTAGCCGCCATGGCGATGAGGGAAGAGACGCGCATTGTGATTTTTTGTTTCGTTCTGTGAAAGTGACTGACTTTTGTGTTGTTTATCTTGAGTCTCAAAAGTGAGTGAATTTTTTTGCTTGTGAGAAGGAACGAAGGGAGAAAAAAATCAAAGTGGTAGAAGTAAGTGAGTGGGTGTGGGTGTGGGTGTGGGTGGGTGGTGAAGAGGAGGTTCAAAAGGCAGGAGCGGGCAGTGCTTTGACTCTACAGTGAATAAGTGAGAAGAGTACTATTGCTGTGAGTGAGTGAGAGAGACACTTAGAAGCGACGGAACGGTTCTGTCTCTCAAGCTGAAATTAGGTTTGGGTTGAAATGTTGCAAGTCGAATAACATACGAGGTTGGAGTCTTCATCCAAATGTCTAGAGCAGCAGGTAGGGTCAACCTTATAACTTGGATTAAACAAAACAGCAGGAGCCTCGTTTTTTGTCCAGGGGTGTGTGTGTGAGCCAGTCATACACAGCAGAGAGGAGGGAGAAGAAGGAGGCTGCGCATGGTTTGTCGACTCTAATCCATCCCATCCAATGCATCCTGCCTTGATCTAACGCCCACCCGGACACATACTCTCTTTCTCTCACACCCCTCCCAGCCACAGGCCACGGCCGAGTGAAGGGATGATGGGATGACAAGCCCACCTCGGCGGGCGGCCACCATGAACACCAGGTCCTAACAAAAAACGCCTCACAAAGAGTGGCCCCCTATTTCCCCCCTCTGTGTTGCTTGGGACGGCCCCCCGCATGTACGTCGAATCCTTTGCTCAAGGCAGGCTGTGGATTTCAAGAGGTTCAGAAAGACGCAATGGCAAGGGATGTCAGAGTCAAGGGCCCCGGCCAAGGGGGGCAACGATTGGCAGCAGAGACACAGAACGACGCATCCAGCAGATCTGTTGGTTAGGCGTTCGCGCCGTTGTATGTACATGGCAGTACTATAGTAAACACTTGGATGGTTTAGAACGAGCTTGACTTACTCGTCAGGCATGCCGAGAAGAAGCTGCAAAGGAGAACACACCCACACACACACCTGTGCTGCGCTTGCAGCATGCCAGCCGAGACGCCAGGCGCTTGCTGGCAACTTTCTACGCAAGGCTCTGACTGCTGGTGCTGCTCCTCAAACCCGGTCGAATGCAGGTGAGGTGAGCTTGTTGCGGGGCGAGCGTCAGTCAAGTCCGAGACCCGTTCACGGTGGATTGGTTTGGATCCTGTCAGCCCAGAACCCTACGGACACAAGCCTCGCTCTCTTTTGTGTTTGTAATGTCAGCTTGGCAAAGCGAGGCAAAGCGAGAACAGGCCCGGCATCAGCAAAAGGACTGGCGAGTGGTGACTGATGACAGGTAGACAGACAAGTAGGCCTCCCCATCTGGTCGTCTTCTGCCTCTCATGTTTCCAGCAGAAACCCTGCGACCATGTGCCACCCAATACTCTTGAAACAGGGGCTTCCAACACGTCCAATATGCAAAATGCAGAGGCGGAAAACAACGTACGGGGATGAGGGCACGAAACAACGTAGGTACCTTGCGGACAGTGACCTTTCGGGGGCCCTCTAGGTCCTGCGGTTGGTCGCCTGGTGCTGAGGGCTGAGTTGGGCGGTGTTTCGAAACATGTTCACCCGCCATGCGCGACGTCCTTGGCCCGTGACGGATTGGATGAGAAATGTCCCGACGGCTGAGGTATGCGCTGTGGAGACTGCTGTTTCCCCCCCTTTGGCCCCTATGAGCCTGCACTACGATGTACCTGATTAGGAACTAACACAGCATCCATTGGCGTCGCCAGGAACCCCAACCTCAGTGGCCCGGCCCCCTCGACAGTAACTGTAGGTAGGTTGGGTGTACCTACCCCATATCCGTAACGCGAGTTAGATTGGTGACACTACATGTCTCTATCCCATTTCCACTCACCTACGGGTCCTTCGTTCTGCTAATTCAAATGCATGCAACAAATAATGGGTAGGCTATGGCCAACGGGACAAAGCAGATTGGCGCAGCAGCAGCAAAAGACAATAAAAGCCTTCCGCAACAGAGCCCCCCTAAGCTCAGCTCAACACCCGGTAGTCCGGGTCACTACCGGCGCTAAAAGTGGGGGGCGTCGCCAACTGCGGTCGGAAGGCAGGTACGTACCCGAGCCTGGCCCTGGAACCTTGCCCCTCCCGTTTCTTACATCTATTCTCGGTGTGGCTGCGCTTCCATGACCAACCAAAGAAGCTCACCTACACTTTCACTAGACACCTCCACCACCATCCAACAGATCAAGATGGGACGCCGACACACGCGGTAAAAGATGGGCAGCCAAGCTCAGCACTAGCACTGCAGGGGAATCCGGAGAGGAATGGAATGAATTCAGACGTAGGCGTGCCTCACCCAACCAAGTCACCGCCAGCGAGGCACATCGTGTCATCGGAACTCGTGTGTTCACACCTTTACCGACTTGGCTTTGACAAGGGCCATCTATCCGTCTGTCTGTGGGTGTCACAGACAGACATATGCAACTCAGGTGTTGCACTGGTTTCTTTGGCATGAGAAACAGTTGGTCATGGCTCAAACGTCTCTCACAAATGCATGTCATCATCCATTCAATCAGACTACATGTAATTATTCTAGAGACGATCTATCACTTTCAACACTCTCAACTCGATGAAATCGGACACACATTGCCCTCCTCATCCATGGCACCCTCCCGAAACCCTCACCAGGTGATGGACACGGCCTTGCGGACGTACTCGGGCCCTCCCGTCCGCAGCACGTTCTCGTAGATCCAACGCCCGACGTCCTCCCTCGAGATGCCGTACCCGACCGCCTTGCTCTCCACCCCGGTCCGCGGGTCCTCCACCCCGACCCGGATCTTCTTCCCCGGCGCCGCCCCGTCGCTCAGGAACGCCGGCCGCACCACCGTCCACTCCTCCGCCGACGCCTCCAGCCGCTCCTCCATCACCTTCTTGTCCGCGTGCGGCGCCCTCAGCAGCACGTGGTACATCGGCACCTGCAGCATCGGCACGTCGCACCCGTGCTTGGAGATCCCCGTCGTCGAGATGACCACCACCCGCGGCGTCCCCTTCAGCCCCTCCCGCCCGCCGCGCAGCCTCTCCAGCGCCCCCAGCACCGCCGCGATGCCGTTCTTGCACACGTCCGGGTCCTCCACCGTCATCCGCGCCAGGTTGAGCGGGCTGCCGATGCTGAACGACACGGCGTCCACGAGCCGGCTGTCGTCGAGTGGGTTGACGAGGCACGCCGTCACGTCGTCGACGTTGTGCGCGTTGCCCTTCTTGACCACGAGGTTGGGGTGCTGGGCCTCGGGGAGCACGTCCGTCATCTTGGCCGGGTTACGGCAGAGGGCGATGCAGATGTGCCCGGCGGCCAGGGCGTGCTTGAGAGCCGCGAGGCCGCAGCCGCCCGAGGCTCCGAAGAAGGCAATGGTCTTAGTGCCGGACATGTTCTGTTGTGAAGTTGTGCGAAGAAGTAATGAAGTGAGGAAGTGATGTTCCAGATGTATAAGTGCTCTGGACAGTACAAATCGTATACTTCAAAGTGTTATCGGCAAGTGACTCAAGTACAGTGATAATGTTGATGATAATGAATCCCCCTATTCATCGATGGCCAACTTCATCCACTTATATGTGCCATCGTCCCTTGACACCGCTGGATAGGATCTTTTGACATGGCCGCGCCGCCCTCATCTCGCCAGGCGGCCGCAACGCCGCGAAACGGAGAACCAACAACACAAGTCTGCCTTTCGAAGATCCTCGCAGCCATCGGATGCGTGTTGGTCCGCCCGGGCCTGTCGAACCTGGAGCATCCCGGGATCATGATCGACGCGCGAGAGCGTGCTTCAAACCCCCTGGCCGTGGCTTTCAGGATCCTTATCCCGCCAACGCTGGGATCCCCATGCCACCAGAGGGAACTTTGGTCGGTGCCAGAATTTGTTAAGGAATGGCTGATATGAACAGCCAGACACTATCTCGCAGTAACGTATCGCCCGCCGCAAAGTTCCCCCGTCGGCTCGACCGCTCCCAACTCGCGGCGCAGCTCGCCCTTTCGCCTTTCAACTCGCAGGCCAATTCGCTTCGCGAAGGACGTGGGCCGTCTTCCAATATCAACGCCAGCCTCCCCGTGCCGCATCAATGCTTTTGCAACCTCGCCATCGCCCAGGATGCCGCGTGCTTCGCGTCCTTGATCGACACATTCGACTCATTTCCCGTTGCTTGGCAGTCGGACTCTGCAAATTCCCAACGACATCGGCTCGGGTCTACCGGCATCTCACAATCATGTCTCAAACACAAACACGCTGGAGAGACTCTCCTCATGCATCACAACATGTACGGCTTGCTTGTGCTTCCACGAGAATGCAGCGTCTTGATATTTACCACTTTTCAAATCTCACTACGGCCGCCTGCGTATGCAATGTGGCTGTTCGACTCCTGGAAGAAGGAAGGGACGGCAAGCGCCATGACCTCAGAATATGCCCGACGAAAATATGCCCCCAAGGAAAATGCTTCCATTACATACAAGGAGCTGAATAGGAACCCGAATGAGTACTGTCACGTTATCCATTAAACCTTTAAAGACCAGAGAACACAAGATGAAACCCGACATTAGACCCAGAACGCGGCAGCACCGGCGAGCAGTGCGACGAAGGCACTCGCACCGGCCATGGCCTCGTGGCGCACACCGAAAGAGGTGCCGCCAGAGCCGCTGCCGCTGCCGCCGTCGGCGTCGCAGTTTTGCGAGAAACCGCCGGCACCGCACGAAGAGCTACCGGAGCCAGAACCAGAGCCCGAGTCGCCAGAGCCCGAACCACTACCCGACCCCGAACCGGAATCGGAATCCGAGTTGGAGCCGCCGCTGTTCTGACCAGGGTCGGCTCCCGGGCCGGTGTTGCTACCTCCGGGAATGGTAGCTGCAGACGCAGTAGGCTTCGCCGCCGTGCCGGAGCCAGAGGCCGATGAAGCGCCGGCGTCCATGTCGAGGCCGGTGCCGAGGAAGCTCTTGAGGATGGTGTCCTTGTCGCCGTCCACGACGGTGTCGTTGGTGGACTTGATGTCCTTGTAGACGTAGCTCTTCTTGTTGCTGGTTCCGGGGCCGGACTTGGCGTTCCAGCAGTTGATCTCGATGTCCTTGACCTGGGCGTAGTAGTAGCCGGCATTCTTGATGTCCTCGTGCTCCCAGCTAATGGGACCACCGGCCCAGTCGACGGTGCCCTTGGCGTTGCTTTCGGCACCACCGGGCCAGATGGAGAGCTGCACACGGGCGGGCGTCTGAGGGTAGTCCCACTGCTGGGCGGTCGCGTTCCAGGTGTCGGCGCGCTTCTTGGTTCGGCCAACCTGGCCGTCCACGAGCCACTTGATCTCGTCGGGAGTCCACTGGATCTCATACTCGTGCCAGTTCACGAAGGTGTTGGACAGCGAGATGTTGCCGGATTGGTCGTCTTGTTCAGGGTCAGCACGGTTCGAGCAGGAAGCACGGATCAGACTTACATCTGGGGATACCCTGGAAGTAGTAGTTGGTCTGGGACATCTCGAGGTCGGCACCGACCCACTCGTAGTCGATCTCGTCCTTCACGTCACCGTACAGGATAAAGGCCGTGACGACACCGGCACCACGCGACGTCTTGATCTTGGCCTTGACACTGCCGTACCACAAGTAGACGGTCGAGGCGAGAACGGTGCCGGGGCTCTTGGCAGGCATGGTCAGGAGCACAGCGTCCTTGAGCAGCGCAGGCTCACCCTGGGCAACCCAGTCGGCCTTGCTGGGGTCGCCCAGGTACTTGCTGATGTCGACGATCCTGTCCAACGAGTTCATTTTCAACTTTCGGTCCTGGCAGACGGGGGCAGGAACGCAGGCGTCGAGGGAGAAGGACATGCGGGGGTCACAGCCACCGAGGCAGAAGGCACCGGTACCGCACTGTCCATATTCTATCGAGTCGTCAGACGAGGGAAAATGTGCCATGCGACTGGCGAGGACAACTTACGGGAGCAGCAAGGGGCGCTTTCCGGGCACTTGTTGGTCAGCGAGCAGCTGGGCGGCGTCTGGGCGAGAACGGTCGAGGCACCGAGGAGGGCGACGCCCAAGGGGAGAAGCGCTGGCAGCATGATGGGCGAATGTGTTTGTGGTCGGAATTAAGGTATTATGAAGTGGTCAGAACGAGTGACTTGGGAACCGAGTGGTTCGCCAAACGAGCGGCCTCGAGGGTAGTTTGTTGTATTGGGGCCGAAGGAGCAAGGTCGACTCTCGCCGTCCGCGGAGGGCGTCGGGGTTGTTTTTGTGTATACCGCCCGGTGGGAGGAATTCGGGTGTCCTATCCAGACAACGGTTCCGTACCGCGGCCTGTAAAACGGGTGCGTTCGAAGACGGTGACGGATGTCTTGGGCGTTTAGGGCGTCTGGGGACCCCGGCGTCGAGAGGAATCGAGTCGAGTTCGGTGTTGGGACGAAACAAGAAACGTTCGGATAGAGTTCGTCTGGTCGCGAGAGGGAAACGGCCACGAGGAAGGGCGTGAGACTGTTTTTTTCGTGGTGCCTTGGGACACGGAGTGGTGACACAACCTAACGAAAGGGTGCATGTGTGTAAGGTAGGCGGTATCGAGATATGTATTAAGCGATAGTGGTGATGAATACGGCAAGGAAGAAATACGCAACGGCAACGCGAGTCTGGAACGAGTGACGACTGCGAAGACGAGGATGGGGATGGCGAGATGGAGGGAAAAGAGCCAAGGCGGCGAGAATTAATTTGGGGAGTGGAAGGGAAGGGAGGGATAGGCACACTATGGGATGGGCTATGGGGACAGCGGGAGGGGTGGGAATGCGCGGGAAGTCAATCAGGCGATGGGCACGGCCAAACCTTAGCGACCTTATTCAGATGTACTGCACCAGGTAAACGTGCCCACGCAGTACTTGGGTGTTGATCTGGCGCAAACACACACTCACCACTCTCACACCAGTGGCAGTGGTCTAATAATGACCTGCCTCAGTGTACATACCTAAGGATACTTACTCAGGCGATACCTATTTGTAGTCCATAGGATCTGGGCAACGGCCTAATAGCCGTAGCGAGTGCCCGATACTGCACATCAGCAGCAGGCTCGCCAATCCTGCTGAAGCTCAACCAGTAGTTATCCCTCTCGTTACCTATGCCCTTACCCCTTTCTTCCTTCAGGTGCCCTGGCACAGGGCAATGGAGACAAGTACCCTAGGACCTACCTACGGATACCTAGGTATGTACACCATCCGAAAAGCTCCTCACCTCACTTCACCCATCACACTGTGACCTTGGGCGGTGGGCACGGCACCTGACCAAAGGCAAGCAAACTGGATAGAAAATCATGGTCGATAACCCATGGAAGACACGCTGGGCCGCCCTCGATTACCTCATTCGGCCAAGTGCGCTTTTAATTTAGGTAGCAGAGCCGGAATGGCCCCTCCCCTGTCGACCAAAAATACGGGGGAAGTCCACTGTTGAGCATGGAGAATGCGCTCCGCCAATCCGCCAATTCTCTCGTAATGAGGTGGCTGCTGATCCTCGTCGCCTATTGGACCCAGATGTCCCCCGTACCTCGCCTGTTCCTCGCTTTTCACAGTGCTCTTTCCTCCTTTCGGGACTAGCCCCCGACGGTCGCCGCGCCCCCCCTTTCCCCTCCTAGACCTTCAGTGGACTTTTCTCGTTCTGTCCACTTTTGCAATTCGATTGAGTCTTTGCCTGCAGTGATTTTCGCCCCCCCTTGTGCTTGTTGAATGTCCCGTGCTCGGAATCGAGTGCACGGGGCACGGCATTATCTCGACGTGCTTCCCCTGTTGACCGAGGTGAGCCGAGAAGCCGTCTACTCTGAGTAAGCTCGTGAGCCGACTCGAGTGCGAGACATGAGCCGATCCCAATGTGCCTAGGTAGGTAACAGGTCGTAGGTCGTCGACCGTTGCATGGCCTCCGCCATCCGATATGGAGTGTAGTGCATCCGTAAGCTTGATTGACAGGCGCTGTGGCACCCGGGCTGCCTGTCTGTATGCACCTAGGTACGCATACGTATGTATGTATTGTACACTACGTATGTATGTGCTTGGAACTTGCCGCTGCCTGTGTGGGATGAGATGGGATGCATACTTGGCTAGCCGCCGCCCCGGAAACGCCTGATGGATGGGAACCAAGAATCTTTCAGCCATTAGCGGCTCCTCGATATCAAAGATGAGGCGCTCACGAGCATCCTAATTCAACGTCCTCGGGAGCCGGTGTCAGCTCCCCCAGATCCTCCAGATCCTCCGCATCCTGCCTGCAAGCAGCAAGCAAAAAACGGGCGGGAATGAGTGTCACACTACCGAGACGGGCATCTCGCCTCTGCACAACCGTTGAGAACGTCAACACCAGCCTGCCTGCGACCGATGCAACTGTTGTGAACGGTCTGACGGCATCCCGAGGCACGACAGGTGCAAGATCGCGCTGCTAGGCCGGCTCCGGCCAATCGCCTCCCGTCGCCGAGCCTCGTCCTGTGCGACGTGAGAAACGCCTTCGCCAGCGAGGCTGGGCATGTACAAGCGAATTCTTGGGACGTTCCGCGAGCAACACCACCAGTATGAAGGCGCGGCACAAGACTTTCACTGCGGGGGAAGAATGGATCTGAGCTTGGGGTTGACCTTGGTATTTCAAGTCGAGAGAGGGAGTACAACTCTGAAACAGAGTAATTCCGCATCTTCCGCGCCCAACCCAAAGAGCTCAGATCACAGAGCTAGGGGGTAGGGTGGTTGACCTTTTGGCTTTCACAACTCTATCCGTAAGACGAAGTCTGATATCTAAGCGATGAGGTTCATGATATATTACTCGTAACTTGTTTCTCAGGTACCTAGGGATCTGTCTTTCAACAGACGATTGAAGCTCACACATGGTCGAACGCCACGAAGGATGAAAACATTAGGAAATGGTTTTGCTATGAGGCCTAATTGAGTGGTTACTGGGGTCTCCTTCTACTTGCTGCGCCTATTGGACGAACAGGATCATGATAATAGAGCCGAGCAACGACGACAGAGCCCAGGAAGCCTCATAGGTAGTTGAGTAGAGAAAGGCCCCGAGAGCCACTTGACAAAACTTGACTTTATAATCGATATCAACTACACTGTATCCACCAACAACACACATCTGCGATAATTAACGGTATCGTAATACCAGTCTGTTTCATTACTTGGTCTACATATAGCCCAAATGGGTGATAGGGACGACCGGGATGGCAGCTCATGCACAATGCTCGTCATGTCCATCGTGCCATCGCACAATTCGTCTTCGTGAATAGCACGGCCACGTCAGACTTGAGTTTGAATACAACTCTCACTTCCGTCAACAGTGTCACTGACAAGCCAGCCGAGGCACTTGGTGATCAACCCATGATTATTCAGCAACGGCCCTACACTGGGTAGCAAAACATGGGTATTCACATTAAGGGTATAGACTCGTAATGAATCGAACAATTTCACCGTCCACTTCCCCACCAACCCATCCGTGACACCAGCCCTGCCAGCTAGTGTCTACAGTGTTTGGGCATCCGTCGCCAATACTTCCTCCTGCGAAAGGCAGGAGTCCAAGATAAGGGGACTCATTATCCTCTCAGCCCTGTGCAATCACCGCCGTCAAGACATGAGGCCTTCCGGCCATGCTCAACGACCTGATGTTCACCCGCCATCTCAACTTCCTTTTCGTGTTGCGCTATGAAATATCAGAGCACACTGCTAGCCTGTGACCCGACCGGGAGTCACCCCATCCGTCGCACACATGAACCCGCGCCTCCAAAAAAAAGCAAGTCCGTCCCTGACCACTGGAGCCAGGAACCCCAGGCCGGTCTGAGCAGACCGGCGAGGGATGGCCCACGCGCATACAACCCATTGGTGATTAAAAGTTCAACCTCCAGAGAAGGAAAAGAAGGGATAAGAGCAAAAGGAAAGAAAAATACAAGGTGCAAATGGGGAATCGTCTTTTCGGGTCCGGGTCGTTGAGATCGTCAGAACGAGAAAGAAGAAACACGTGTGGTATAAGCCCAAGGCATCGAGACACTCCCAGCGCCGTTTCGCAGTGTTGCCCGACTCCCGAGTATCCTCAGAACCGCCGATGAAACTGAAGCTCCTCTACCGGCTGGTTGGCTTGGCGTAGAGGTCTACGAATCATTTAGTATCGAGGATGTGTCTGCGGCCGTGCCGACGCGATGTTGAGAGAGGGCATACCGGGAAAGTGCTCCTTGGCGTACTGTTCGCAGGCCTTGGCTGGTTTGCCGACCTTCTGCCCGATGACCTTCCATTTGTTGTTTTCGTACTCCTTGATGGCATTGAGGAGGGCCTGGCTCTGCATGCTCCATTAGCGACGGTCCTTTGCGTCTGCGATACAGCGTCATGACATACCTCGTCCTCCGCGAATTCGGCGTAGTGCATATCCTTGTACCAGTGCTTCTTGACAGAGCCCTCGGTGCGAGTAGGGAATGTCTACTTCACGTTAGCCGAGCTCGACTGATGGCAGGAGGTTGAAATGATACGAACCTTGGCGATCTCAGCCCAACTGCTGCCGGCGTCACGCATTTGCTTAAGACGGAGCTCCTCGGCCGGGGTCCAAGGGGTATTTGTGCGGCTCTTCTTGGCCGGGGGAGGCTGGGGAGTAGCGTTGGCATCATCCGTGGCGGGCTGAGCCTGGGGGGGGGGAGCAGCAACGGGAGGAGCCTGAGGAGGGGGGATAGGCGTCGTGCTGGGAGCCGCGGGGGCAGACGGCATGGACGGGGCGCTGGTAACGACGGGAGGAGCAACCGGAGTCGGGGCCGGGGCCGGGCGCTTGCGGTTCCTGTTGGTCTGGGGCTGGGGCGGAGGAGCGTGCTGAGGCTGGGACTGCGGCGGCGGCTGGGTGGGCGGCTGCGGGATGTTCATCGGGGGCTGCACCGGAGTGGGGTGGTGCTGCTGAGGGCCGGGACTCTGCTGGGGCGGCGCTCCGTACTGGAACTGGGGGTGCTGATCCCGGCGAGACATGTCCTGCTGCTGGTAGGTGTGCTGAGGACTGCGACTGTGGTGTCAGTGAAGTTTCATTCCAACGGGATCATCGTCATTGTGAGTTCGAGCCCGGCTCTTGGGTCCCCATCGGGAGAGCAAGATGACCGAGCGAGGATGCATGTGTGGTTATGTGTTATATGTGTGCTTGTGTATGTGCAGTGTATGCAAGATGGCGGCAAAGGCCCGCGTTGTGATTATTGCCCGTTACACGCCGGCACCCTCAACCTCGAATGAAGGTCGAACCAGGCCAGGCCAGGCGGCAAGGTCGAGCGAGGCCAAGCAGAGCTGGGGGGGTGGTTGCTCGAATAGTGTAGTGTAGTGCCGTCGAGCAACGAGGTACTATCCCGATGGTACATGGGGATGTACACCCCGGAGGATAGGACCGTGTTGGTATTCGGCAGACAGCCTCGCGGGGGGGCGGAGAGGAGGAGGATGGAACGGGAACGGAGAAAGGGGGTAAGGTAGTGAGTGACTTTGGGCTGGAGGAACGGGAGGAGACGGAGATGGGGATGAAGGGGGAGGACAGGTACAACGACAACGGGGCGGGAGGTACTTACTGCATGTCGTTAGGTTGGTGGGTGGAGTTGGAGTAGATGTACTCCGGCACTGGGCCGACTTGCCACTGCTGCATGTTCTAACGAGCCAAACGTTAGTACAGGTTCGTATCCGCTGGTGTTTCGCGACCGAGAGAGAAACAAATTTGTCGCGCGAGAGTCATGGCCCCACGACCACGGCCGCGGCGTGAGGCGCGAACGCGACACGGGCGTTTGCCGACGAAGGGAACATGACAATTGCGCGCGTGTGTATCGAAGGACGCGACGACGAGGGGAGAAAATGAAAACAAGACGTGAAGACGATGATGAGTCGCGTGATTGAGAATGGCTCGTCGAGTTGAGGTCAAGAAGATGAACAGTCAGTCGCGATCACCCAGTGCCGAGGCGGCAAGGGAGCAAGCGAAAGAGAGCGACAGCGATAGAGCGTGTGTGTGTGAGAGGAGAGAGAGAAGCGCGAACCCCAGAATTAATCGACAAGAAGGTGTAACGTGTGGTTGCGCGTTTGAGGGCGATCGTGAGGAAGAGGGTTGAATGCGACGACAGAAGAAGTCGACGAAACAAAACGGTCGCGATGTCGCGATAGCTTCACCGACGACAGCGACAGCGACGTAGCTTGACGAGATTGTCGTCGACGTGAGCGCCAGGCTGACAGCCTCGAGGTACAAGCGACAACAGGATGTTCCTCGAATCGCACCAATGCGAAAAAAGCGACATAGGAAACGGGTGAAGGTACTTACGGGCGATGTAGTGGTGGTATTAACTCAAGCAGCGATGCATAAACCGATGGTTTGATGGATGGGGAATATTTTTTCTGGCCGATGGTCCGTCGCGTTGGGTGGAAGAGACACTTGGTCCAAGCCTGACGTCGCAAGGCAAGAAGCGGGTCGGTCACGTACACACGCCCAGGGGGAAGGGTCGGGTGAGAGGATTAGAGAGACCTGACGGGAAGGAGGGGGGGGAGGGAACTTGAGGGACGTGGAAGGGGGGAGGGCGAGGTGAAAAAGGAACAAAGATACAAAGGCCCGCGAAGCCGAGGACGTGTTTGCTTCAAGTACTCTTTTTTTGCGCTCCTGCCCAGGGTGTGGTGTGCGATTGGTGGCGTGCGTGAGCGAAAGCGACTCGGACGCGACGACACGCAGTAACAAAGTGGCAGGCGGCAGAAAAAAAAAACAGGAAAAAGAGGCGGTGCAAAGGCGGGAAGCAGTGGATGCTGTGAGGTAAGGCAACCAAGGCAGAGAGACCGTGGCAGCAAACCTAACCAGGTGAGCGTCGATAGACCGAAGGTACCGACGGAAGGAACGCTGGAGAGAGATCGACAACGTGATGTCGTTTGCTCGGTGAAGAGGAAGGTGCCGCGATGAGAGAGACGTCGTCCAGCAAGGATGAAGGTGAAGAAGGTACTTCGAAAGTCGTAGGTACCGTGGGTATCGATCCAGGATGATCAAGTAACGAGGTTCAGATCAGGTCGGGGGACGATGTAGACAGATGTAGAGGCGAGGGGGAAGAGGTAGCCTGGGAAAAGAGGAACTGAGGACAGCCCAGTTGTACCAAGTGCGAGTGGTGCCGTCTTGCGTAGGTAGCGTTGGGTGCAGCCGGTGGTCTTTTTTTTCCCTCTGAAGTGGGGAAGGAACCTTGGTGGCGGGACTTGGGGCAAGCCGCAAGGCAAGGGTGGGAGAAAGTGACTTGATGGCGGGAGCGTGGGCTTCGTTTCGCTTCGCTTCGATGGCAAGCGAAGGGAAGGGAACAATAACAACAGACAGCCAACACCGAAATGCGCGTGGCTGGCGATTGTGTGTTTGACGTGCGTGAGAGAAAACTCAGACACCGTACGGCAAGAAGGATTGATTGCAGGGAAGAAAAAGGGAAGGAAGCGCCGGCGTGACAGCCAGACAGACAGATAGTAGACGTAGGTAGCGGTGGGTGTACGTGCGGCGTGGCGCCGTGCCTGTGAGGTAAGGCGTTGGTAAAGTTGAGGTCAGAGAAAATTGATGGGAGGGGTCCGAGGTGAATTTGATGAACGTCGGTGGTAGTGGTACTCCGTAGTGTATTGCGTCCAAGTGTTGGCGTTGGCTCTCGGTCGCAAGTAAGCGCAGCGAGAAGTGAGGTAAGTAGCGGGCGGTAGTGGTTTTGGTGGTGTGGGAAGATGCGTGGTGAGGTCACAGTATCGACGACGACGGCAATGTCGGCGATGTTCCTGAGGTGGGTAGGTGGTAATAGTGATGGAGGAAGGTACGGGATACGTGTCGCGACAGCAGTGATGGAAGCAGTGACAATGGCGATGGCGACGACGATGCGTTGCGGTGCGCTGTGGATGGTGGTGAGGCTCAACGCGTCGCTGAGGTCAACCTAGATAGGTAGGTACAGAAAATGAGAAGGCTACGACGGCGGTAGCGAGGCCGAAAGGGTGGAGCGATACTCGATGGGAAAAGCTGGGAATTGGGAGTTGGGATGCTCTCTGCTTCGCGATGGCCCAAGGATGTACCTCTGATGGAAGTAACTTCCTGGGTTCACGGTGATGTTTTGGACTGGTTGCCCTCTTTTTTTTTTGCTGGGAGAAAGTGGGTGGTGTAAGGGGTCAAGGGAAAATTGCTAAGGGGGAGGGGGGAGCGCGAGGGAACATGGAAAAGAAACGAGGGAGGTGGGAGGGGGAAGAGGCAGGTGCCAGCAAGGGCCACACGCCGCATGTGCTGTAATGTACCGCGTACCTGCCAGGCCTTACGCAATACGGTACGTAGCGCGAAGCATGAGTGGGGCCTCGGCTCATTTGTTAGGTTTCTTGAAACGACCGAATATTATCCGATTCGATCACGTCTTGCCTGGAATCCAGCTGCCGCCTGCCGCTGCTGCTATCTCTTAGTAATAGTCCGTGACTTCTGCCACCACAGCGCGAACCGACGGACCCCTCGTGGTGCACAGGCCACTTCGCTTGTCACTCGTCACTCGTCACCTCGTCATCGCCCCAATGCCCATTGCCCAGTGGCTTGTGTGCTCGTGCCAGCTGCTACCTCGGTACCTAGGTACATGTCTGATGGAAGGTAAGCCCCTGCCATGAGGTACGTTCTCAAGCATGTACGGATACTTCGAGCAGATACTTAGGTAGGCAGGTAGAGTACCAAACGCCGTGCACTCTCTCTTGAACCCGCGACCTTGGACAGCTTACGAGGGCCAGATATATAGCCATGAAGCTGTTCTCTTATTTCCATTCTCAATGACCGTGCAAAGACGGCAGGGATAGCTGACTTTCTGTCGTCGCCACACCAAGAAGGTGACAGCGGACGCCGCGCCCGTGACTGCCCGCAACTGGCCCCAAAGGGAGCATTGATGACTGAGGCCCGGCGTTTCTTCTTGGGCGGGGAAACCAAGCCACGTTCATCATTCAGGCCAACCAGACGCTGCCCGCGGGAGGTCGCACAATCGACCAGCCACTCCAATTCCTGCTTGCCTGACTTTGGCGGCATGAATACGGAATGCCAGACCGAGCCTTGGAGGTGGGCACCGAGAAGCTCGGAGGGGGGGAAACTCGGGGGCCGAAAAAGCAATAGGCCAGGCGAGGGGGAAAAGAAGTAGCAGAGTGGTCGTCGTTGATACTATCACCGCATCCTCAATTGGAGTTGAGGCGTCCATTCTCAGGACAACCTCGCGATCACCAGGCAGATGTACTACTGATTGAAGTATCTCCCCTTGGCGACTCGATCGGTACCTGTCCATGTACCCTCTGCATCGCTCAAGTACCAAAACCTCACTCAATGTACCTCTTGTTAGCGGTACTGCAGGTGGACACCGACCAAAAGATCAGACCTCGAGCGGTACGTACAGTACTTCTGCTCTTCACAGGTACATCCGTCTCGTTGCGCGATGTACCCTTCGTTCAAGCCGACTTCACTTACACCGAGTTCTCAATGTCATTGTCGCATGCCTGACGGTGATGGTGAGCATAACATTATGGGCGAGTAGGTAGCATGCGAGGGGCCGGCGACAAATCAGTCCAGGAACAGCTGCATCCAGCCTCGGCAGATTCCAATTGACTACAAACATTCAAGAAAAGGAGGGCACCCAGCTTGATCTACAATTGCTCAGCCTTGAGCCTCAAAAGCCCGTCTTCAAGCTTCCTCTAGTAGAATGATATGTTTGACCTCCCAAGACTTCTTCCGGGCCTCGGAACGCATTCGGGGCTGGGCCAGGTAAAAAGACCTCGGCATCCCGCGAGCATCCGAGGATTCCGGATAGTGCGGAGCCCGCGGCCATAATCACGGAACGCGGGACAGCAGATAGCGCGCCACGGCAGCGGACCGAAGGCCCGACATTTCCCAGGTTGCATCGGGACAGGGTCGGTGCCGCAGGACTGCTGGCCGGGGGCGGAAGGGTGGGGGCTTTGTCCGCTTCTTCAGAGCGTACCACGGTAGCATCGGCCTCCGGTTAGGCGTATCCACCCTGCCGAGGAGTGTGACATTGCTTCCCCCGAGACCTTGGCGGACCCGGCAGGGTTGTGGGCCCCTGCTGTCCGGAGCGCCTGCACTACCACACTGTGTAACTCGGGCGTCGGGCCGCCGCAGCTACCCGTGCTCGCGGCGCCAACATCATCCAGCGAGAACGAACGAGAGTCCGAAGGATAATAGGCTGTATGCTCTTTGCGGATGAGACCTTGGCGCGGAAAAACCAACAGCAGGGAGTGACAACAAAAGACGACGCTGCGAGCGTCCCAAGACAGAAATTGTTTCAAACGACGAGAAAGAGACGACGAAACAAGCTGGCCCTCCCAAACCCCTGCCAGCTGCCCCAGATCGTACCAGGCACCAGACGAAAATGAGCCCCATGACAACCCGAGATGGGAGAAGCGCCCGGTTGCGCCAAGCTTCAGCAAAATCGTCGTTGAGACCTTGAGGCTTGGCCGCCCTTCTCGCGCCTTATCCGGGATCGAACTTCCCAAGCGGTCAGGAAAGGCGTACCTACCTAAAACGGCCTCAGAGACCCTGACCTGGGGCCTGGCCTTGTCTACTGCCATCCGGTCTCTCGACTTTATGCGCCCGTAGGGCCGCAACGCTCCGTGACGCCATCTCCTCATCGCCAGACCTTGCATGTTCGTTCCGAACATGGACAGAGTTTATGCCTCCTCGACTGGTTCACGATGATGCACCCCGGCGCTGAAACGGCGCAGGTCGCAGGGTTCCGGCACCAGGTGTTTGAGACTCGCGGCTCTTCACCGCGATGGCCACATACGGGCAAGAGGCGGCCCACGTCCACACGGGAAAAATAAAGAAGAAGCCAGAGACTGTGCGCATGGTGACCCTGGTATCGGCCAAGCCGTGAATCGGAACGCTGGTCGGTGCCCGTCGCGGCTGGTTTTGTCGTGTGTCTGTCGATGTTTTCCCAGAGCACGCTGCAGAGATGGATAGATACATGGGATGATGGGGAGGTTTTCATGCGAGCGTTGAGACAGCCGAGGACCAGATGATCCAGCGACGATCCGTTGCGAACAAAACCCACAGGGAACGAGGTTTCCAGAGCTGAACGGGCGGGCGTCCAAGGTCTGAAAGTTTCCGTCGCAATTCTGCTGACCGCCTCAGCCCCTTTTCTTTCCTGTTATTCGGAACGCGTGGGATAACGAAATAAGAGAGCATCGCAAGGAACGCCCTGACGCACGACCCCCACAAGGCTGTATACTTGGTCAACAGCCTCTCTCGGCCGAGCAACGTGGCAGAAGCGGACGCCGCCGCTCCACGTCTCCGGACATTGGCAGTCTTGAACCAGAGAGTGACAACCAGAGAGAGGGCCTGTCCGGTTCACGCGCCTAGGCGACGATCACCACATCTAGACCGGTGGCCGTCACGGAATCGGAACCGAACCCTTGGAGGTCGTTCTGCAGCTGGCACAGTTGGTGCCGCGACCTGCAATTTCGCGGTCCAAATCTCCGTCCTCACAGTGAGCGGTGTCGTGGCCGTGGAGTGTGGAGTCGCCAGAGCCCACCCAGAGCCGGCCGGAGAGATCAGACGAAAGTTAGTGCCGCCAAGCTTCTGTCAGGGAACCGGGCGTAACGGTTCATCTAGTCGAATCCGGTACGGTACGGTGCCAGCAGCACCACGTTAACTTTACCCCCAGCCTGACGCGAATCCGAGCCAGAGTTGCCATCAATGCCGTGGAGTTTTGCCTCTCAGGCATCTGATTTCCACCAACCGTACACACAGATAAACCGCCGATGACATTCGGTTGATGGGCGTTCCGATGATCGTCACTTCCGACCACCAGGGGGCGAGTTGAGATGGCAGAGCAGAAGACAGGGGCTGTGACGCTTGAAGATACCTTTATCTCTCTTCCTCTCCTAGGTTCGAGGTACGAAGGCCACTCGGCCTGCAGCAACTACCCCGCCGGAAAGATCTGGCCGCGGGCGCTCAATGACCATCGCGGGTTGTGGGCGATCCCCCAGGTGTCCCAGGACCGACTGGCACTGGTCGACGGGAGAGCTTGTTGCCCGTTGATGCACCGGATGATGAACTTTCCGCCCCGTGACATGATACTCGCACATCTTGGAGGTCCGAAGGGGGTGAGGTCCTTTGTTTCTGGCCACTCTTGGCTGGAGGCTCTCCCACGCAGGGGGGTCAGTTTGGGAGAGTGACTGGGTCCTCGATTGGTAAGGCGGCCCATGTTGGGTTGGTTGTATTAGTCTGTATTAGGTGTTGCTCAACACTGTCCGTATTCCGGAGGTATCTTTTCCTTGGAATACTCGAGACCAGACAGACGGAACCAAATTGGAGCCGGGGGTGGCCAAGTTTGGCGCCTGGGAGCCTGGAGGACAATCAATTATGGTTCTTCGTTGTGATCAGCATTGTGGCTTTGCCAGGCAGCCCGGAAAGGAAAGGGAAGCATGTGTTGGTCGGACAAGCGAGGGAGCGGGCGGGAGGACGGGCGGGCAAATCTCTGGCGCGCAATATCCGTTGTGGACGCCGAAGGTCAGGGAATTTGACCACGGAAAATTGGGGGCCGCGAGAGGCCGTTACCTCGGCCGGCTGTGCAAAAGTCTGGTGGATGGTCATTCATCTCCCGCTGGAGACTTTTTTTCTTTTCAACGGTTTTTTTTTTTTAGCAAGCCACGCCAGGAGCGGCTTGTTTTCGTGTAGCGCCGTGGCGGCCAACAAATGTTTCTGCCGACTAGCTGTATGAGATAGAGTGCCATATGTCATGGGTGGCAAGCCAGCCGGTCTTGACTCGGGCGACCCGTCCGTCAGGTTAGGCAGCGCACCAGTACGGTGGTTTGACAGGCAAAGCAAAAAAGGTCAGACGAAAACTTTTTAAGGGTGAAAATCGAGGAAGAAGGTGTGGAGGTCCGAGACCGTGGGTGGTGTGTGAGTGTCTGTTCCGACATGACATGGCGTCTGTGGAGAGTGACTGACTCCTTGCGACTCTCAGACTTTCGTCCCTGACGACCCAAACTCTCGGCCACGAATGACTGGCTGAGCGATGACTGACGGGCTGCTGGTTGATGAACAAAGGGCCAAAGGCTCTCGCAACGGGGGCACCTGAGGGAGAGAGGGGGCATGCGATGTTCCAGTAGGAGGGGAATGCCTGGGAGGGGGAAGAATAAGATGGCCGACCCCGTCAGAGAAGTCCGAGCCAGATTCAGATTCAGCAGAGATCTCAAGAGAAACAAATAAGGTTTCCTGCATTAGGGCCCCTCTGTTGTTTCTTGCAATCCATGTTCGTCCCGTCGACTGGACTGAGGGGAGGGGCTGTCGGCTGTCTGTTCGCAGTGTGCGTTTGGCATGAAGAGGAAGTGATTGGTGTAGGTGTCTGAGTCTGAGAGAGACTGACTGACGACAGGAGGTCGAAGACGGTTGGCTGTAACGGTTAGATGTGGGTCAAAACGGAAATCTCTATTGGCCCACGTACCTCGGGATGGCGGCGTGTATGCTGCGTGAGTGGCCAGACCGCTCGGAGAAGTGGATAAGGATTGCTGACCTAAGACAAAACTGGAAGTACGTACCACCATCAGGGGCCGGCACTGCAACGCTGCAACGCTGCAGCACGCTGGAAATGGGCGACCAAGAGGGAAAGGGCTGATACGCGGGTGAAATTGCACCTGCTCGCTAGTGAGTTTCAAGGGACGTGGGCCCAGGGCCGCAACTCACGGTGGGCGTGTCTGGGGATCCCTGGCCAGTGATCACCCAGCAGGAACAGTAGGTGGTTTTTTTTCTTTCCCTTCCCCCCCCCCCCCCCTCGCCAATGCCATGCAGCGTAACCCACCCCTTGGGGATTTTTGGGAGGGACAGAAGGAGAAACCGACTATCCTTTAATTGTGCTCTTGTTACGAAAACAGGTGAAGCGTTTTTATTGCTCTCTCCACATCTTGGCGGCAAAGTGGTGTGGTCTCGACGGTTTGGTGTGCCTCGGCGGCCACGGAAGGCGGGGGAGGCCACGGTTGCTGATGTATGGACTCATGGAGTACATAGAAGGTATGCACACTGCCACTACTACATTACTAGATAGGAAGTATTGCGATGTATCCGTAGTGTAGATAGATAGATTATCTCACAGCCTCTCGCAACAAGAAACACGCAAGCCAACATGTACTACGATCGTGGCGGTGTCATTGGATCGCTGGCGTTTGAAGGCAATTAACAGGTTTTATGAATAGCATCCGTGTTTATCCGTCTCTGCACCGCTGGGGAGGTACTGGTACGGAGACTTACCGGCCCTTGGTGGCGATGTATCGATGCACGCTGTTTCTAGGTTCGGTGATGCCTGCCAATGCCATCGTAAGGTAGGGCAGTCAATATCGACAAACATGCCGCTATGCCGCGAGGGGTGGAATGGCCCCGCGGCCGGCCCCAATGACACTGCTGCGTAGCCTGTAGGTACCATAGCAATGGCGGGCTGATGGTGGAATTGTTGGTCTCAAGACCCAGGGCGCGGATGCCGAGGCGTCGTCACAGAAGGACGAACAAGAAACAGCCTCATGTTTCGATGCCAATGCCAATGCCATGCCCAGGCCCTGATTGACGGGTGGTCGAGAAGATCAGACATATCGTCACTCATCCACCATCAGGTAGGTTAGGTAGTATTGAATCCGTGGTGTAGGTAGCCGTCTGCTAAGATGTCGACTCCTTCCTTACCTTAAGTTATTGCAGTTAAGCCCCCAGGGTCGGGAAGGGGGAAGGCCCTGACACTGCACCAAACCAAACAGCCGGGTAGGGTGATTATAACGGCGGCTGTTAATGAGCGGAGGAGCGCGCTGAAGACGACGATACTGGAAAGTGAGAGAGACACACACCTAAAGAGAGGGGCGCGGCTCAGGCGCTGCCAGGTACACCTACCTGGACTAGGTCCCTTTTTGGAGGCTCTTACGGTGCGACGGAGACAACGGACAGGGGTGCTCGGCCCCGCCGCACCGGTGTTCATCGTCTTGTGGCTCAATTGTGGGGGGGACTATGTACGGGAGTACGTACCGATTCAGGTACGCTGGCGAGGCTGATGCCAGGGCTACGGCTCCAGACTGTTCCTGACTTATCCCGATATGGTCTAGGGCCTCCCATCATGCGGTAGGTACGTACCGAGCCCGCGCTGGTCCCTACTGTCCACCCGTGCAGGGAAGGCTCAGGGGGCGGCCGCAGAAACGAGCCAATGACAGGCGCCGCCTTGCCTCTGTAACACGTACCGTCCGTCGCTCGACCCCGCCGTCAAACGTCAGACAGTCATCCTCACACAACCTTCAGACACGAGCGAACACGACGGGCAAAAAAAGACAGACGACACTCGAAGCCGATGACGACCACCAACCGCCGCAGCAGCCGCCGCGGAACCAACACACACGCACACACACACACACACAGTTGACGACGACGACTAACCCTGGGTTCAACACGGTCCACACCCATCAATACGCTGCCTGCACGGCCGTTGCGTCGTCCGTATCGCCCACCGCACGCACCGTATTCCGTTCCGTACGCAACCGCAGCAGCAATGCCAGCATCGTCGGCGCGAAACAACTTGCTCACTACTCCATCGTCTCCCCCAAATGGCATACGCAGCGAGTGTACGCAACGCGTACCCGTCGGCTCCCTGTCCTCGAGCAGTCCGTCCTGTGCGCGCGCAAACACTGCCGGCACCTGACTGACTGACCTCGGTTTCGATCACCCCCCATCAGCGATTCAACCCTACATCCTCGCCAGCGCCTCCTCCGCGAGATCGACACCGAGCAGACGTATGCTTATCGTGATCACTGACTTGAGACCAGACGTCGGCCCCAAATAGTAACACCCTCTTCCTTGCTCGCGAGCCACCCGACCCAGCGTGACGGTGTCGATAATGTGTCGTGGTTTCGTCCTCGGTGGTTTGTTCCCGAGTCAAGAAGGCCCTGCCAAACAAACTTCGGCGATGCCATGCCATTCCATTCCATGCTATGCTATGCCACGCCATGCCATCCTATATGACCCCATCTACGGTATCCAATGCCACGCGCTCGGCACCAAAGAAGCAATGCCAGCAAACTCTTCACCAGTCATGAACAGATCCACTGGCCATGTGCCGTGACCGAAACCAAAACCATCCGGTGGGTAATCAAGATGCTTGCAGACGTGAGGCTCTGGAGTCGGAGTCTGATTCTGATTCTGCCCTGGGTGGGGCAGGGCGGGCGGATGGGCTCAGACCAGGTTGCACTCGCATCCCCTCCGAGGAGAAAGAGCACGAGAACGAGGAGGAGCAGGACCAGGAGCTCAATGTAGCAAGAGGAAGAAACAAACTGGAGGCGAGACACCGCTCTTTTCGGTAAGCGGACGCTACCATACGCGGCGCGCGCGGGTTTAGGTGGCCCGGTCTCTTTCTCTTTCTCTCTCTCTCTCTCGATCTCCTCCCATGTTCCAGGTTCAACACAAGAGCCTCTCCTCTCTATCCCTTCGGGTGCAAACTATGGTAGGACACTAGTGTATCCGTAGTCTGTTCTCAACTGGGGGGGCAAGTCTGCCTCGTTCAACGTGGCATACCATGCCCTTGGCCCTGTATGTCTCTCCCATTTCCCGGTATCCTCCAACGGAGGGTTTACTCTGGTAACTTGGTCCATGCTTCACCCGAGGCTACGTCTCTTTGCGGGTAGTTTTCCATCTCGCAAGTTGCTCTGGGCCGGGCTCTAGGCTTGTCCGCTCCATATTGGGTGGCTGCTCACTTCTCAATCCATCACGACCGCCGCCATTTGAGACGCACGTTCGTCTCTCACCGGATCCATAATCTCGCACCCTTGCCCGGTCTTGGTCTGGGTATGGGTTTCTCGTCTCCTCTTTCTGCCTCGAACAGGGGTGTGGCCCGAACAGGGTGTGGCTTGCACAAGCGTTGCTGGGCGTGTCTGGTCTGGTCCTCTTTTTTTTTCTTCCCTTTTTTTTTCTTTCCCCTCTCTCTCTTCACATAGTAATGGGGTACGGAGACTATGTACTTGCTATTACTCCTCTATTCCCTGAGGATGGAAATGGGGATGGCAGCAGCCCCGGCGGATCAGACCAAACGTTATGCTCTGCTAATTCTGTCACATCCATGATCCACCCCATCTTCTCCAGGGTCTGCTGGCATCACTGCTGAACATCTGCAACAGGGCTAGACTTGACGGTGTGGCTACACGCCCCCTGTCCTGGATGTACCAGCGCCCGAACATCATGAGGCAATGTTGTTTGCCATGCCCCCGGCCGCTTCTGCTTTTCTCTTTTCGTACTTGTGCGTATGTACTCAAGCTACGGATACATGGTAGTAGAGTAGGTGTGTGTGGGTAGAGACAGGCCTGCCTGCCTTACCTGCTACTCACTACGTACCCTTTCCCTCGCTTTCTCGTGTGGACGGATACCTTGCATGGCATGCAGAGAGACCGGTCTCTGTCTCTCTGATGATGCTTGTCTCTCTAGTCTCTCTGCTGCCGGCTGCCAGACCAGACGGGGACTAGACCACCAACGGCTGGGAGGCTGCATTATTACTTTATCCTCCCCTCCTCCCCCCCGTCTCGATCCTTTTTCTCATTCTTCCTGTTTACCTTCTCTCCCTACTTTGGGTTCATCATCAACATCCCTTTTTTCGTCTTCTTGAAGCGCAGTTGCGTGTCCTTCTTTTCTTCTCCCGCAGCTAGGGTTTTACTTTCCTTCATTGTCCAACTGGCTTGGCTGCACACACTCATTTGACTACGCTTCTTGAACACCACCTTTTTTTTTGTCAATATACTTGACCTATCCGGTTTATTCAAACGAACGACTTCACTTCTCTTCTTTGGGTCCCTTTTTGAGCGTCCTCCCCGCATCAACAAAAACAAGCTTATCCGTTTCCTCTCCTTGATCCGGATCTGCAGAGAGCCGACTTCGTTGTTGCGAGCTTCCGCCTGGGAATCCCTCCTTTTCTTCCGACAAACCATCACCACCCGATTTTCAACCACCTTCAATTCATCGGCAGCAAGTTTCTGCCCACCCTTTCAACCAAACCCAGCTTCCAGGACGACGCCGAAGACGCGCGAAGATTTCATCAGGATTTTTCTTTTCCAACAACAAAACGGGAATACCAATAGGCTAGCCTACTTGAAGAAGAGCTTCACCTCTCAAAACATCCCATCGATTCACTGCCCGGAAACGATTTTACGAAGGAAAAATGTCTCCCACGATGCAACTCGCCCCCCACACCACCACCTACACTCCCACTTCTGACGCCATGGACCGTCACGAGTACGGCGTCACCAAGAACCGCAAGGCGGCTTCGACCGGAGGAGGCCGAGCATGGAGCGAGGATGAGGTATGTCTTTTCTCTCTGCGGATGCGGCTCCGGCCCGTTCCCAGACATTGTGTCTCATCGCAGACCGGGGGCAAGATGGTCTAACAAATTCAAACAGGAAGTCTATCTTCTCCAGACCCGTCTCCAGAAGATGCCCTATAAGCACATTGCCGCTCACTTGAAGAAGACCGAGCTTGCTTGCCGCCTTCACTACCACCAGCTTAGCCACGGCAGCAACCGCCGCAAGCAGCGCACGACTTCGGTCTCTTCTGGTTCCTCCGCGAACCACTCCCCCGTCATGCAGGCGACGATGCCCTCCCCGATCCGAGAGTCGACCCCTCGCTCCGTCTCGCCCCCGGGCAGCTCGGGAAGCTTCGCACCCGTCTCGCCCGCTCCCATGCAGCTGCCCAGCATCATGGGCAACGGCGCGTCTCCCCGCCTGCCCGCCATCCTCCCCAAGCCGGTCTGCATGACCCTGCCGGCTCGCACCGCTTCTCCCTCTCGGGGATACCCTACCCCCCTCCCGGAGCCTCACAGCGCCGCCCTCCCCTCGGCCTCCTTCCAGTCCATGTCCAGCAGCCTCCCCATGACGCCTCCCCTGCGCCTGGAGTGCACGCTGCCCCCTCCCCAACAACCTCCCGTCAGCCATCAGCACGTTGATATGAACCGCCTCCAATCCGTCTACACTGCCCACCGGGCCTCCTTCTGGGCCGCCGTCGCCAACGACTACGGCCCGGGCGCCAACCCCGTCGTCCTCGAGCAGGCGTGGAAGAACGGCTCCTGCTGCGGCCAGAACCAGGCCAGCACGCCCATCACCCCGACGTCCAGCCCCGACAACATGGACCGCGAGACGTACGGCAAGCCGCAGGACAAGACCCGCATCTCCGCGATCCTCGGCATCGACGCCAACCCGCGTTCCCCCCGCGAGCGCGAGTTGGTGAGGCGCATGGAGGAAGAGAGAGTCGGAGCTTGAAAGAGGACAACTTCCTTTTCTCAATGCCCTCCCGACTTAATCTCTTTACGTTTTCGCTTCTATCAGTGTATTACTTCATAACTTTTTGTGTCTGATTCTTGCTTGAGGTTCGACTTCTTCCTGATGTGAGCACAAGAAGATTACATCATCGAGCCACAGCCCTGTTTATTCACTTCTGTCGGCTGACTCTGGCTTACCAAGAGTCGATTTTACTTTCTTTGTCTTTTTTCTGGTTTATTGGTCTTTTTTTCTCGCCAATTTTCCCGTTTTTTTTTCTCACATCGTACACGAACACATACGACCGGGAGGGTGTCGGGTGGGAGGTTGATATCCGGCGCAGGAGGTGGGGTGGTGGTCTGCGGGACTTCTTTTCATGGTCCAACTCGGACACACACGACTTTCGAGCCGGATCGAAATCCGTGAAGGCTCTCGCGAGGAATTCGACAGGGCCAGACAGTGGAAGTTAGGGGGCCCGGCGTGACGGCAGTGCGGAGGCATTCTACCATTCTTCTTTCATGTTCTCGGGGAGGCATCTTTTCAACAACAACCCATTGCAGAAATGAAGTGACGACACACACACACACACACACACACACACACACACACACACACACACACACACACACACACACACACACACACACCACACAAACGCACACACTCGCACACTCACACAAACATCACACAACATCTTTTGCGTACATTTGATCAGTGTATGGCGCGCGCGTTCTTTTGTACACTAGAGCGGGCACCCCGATGCGGGGCCCGGAGAGGGAACTATCATGCAGACGACGATTGCTTTACTTTTTTTTTTATCTTTTATTTTTTTCAAAACGGCGAATTGAAAGGAAATCAGAGTTTTGAGAAAACCACACTGCCCACATAATCGCTCTCGTGACCTCCGTGTTGATACATCGATGCTACGCCCTAGTGAAATGAATCCATGAGCCATGGCGTCGAGAGGGTGGAAGGTGGAAAGGACTAGCGTCTAAGCGTCAGGAGACTGACACTTGAACCGTCCGCTGCCAGAGTCTAGATGATGGCGTCAGTCAAACGAGTGCGGGCTTGAAAGTCTATCCAGGTGATGGCGCTGGTGCGAGATTGATTAGTGCTTTGATCAAGTTGGAGGACTTGCTTCCCCCGGCGAAACCAACGCCCATACATCGATCCATTCCCTCAAACGGTCGTACCGCGAATGCAGTATGAGCACATCGGCAATTATTCCCCCAACTGATGCTTCGTATTTTCTGCTCAGACGTTCAAATATAGAACAGCGAGTGACGTGCTTCTCATCATTCAATGTCCAGACGGCCGACGGAAACAAAGCAATGACGTGAAATCGAGACGAAGAAGAGACCAGGACGTGTGTAAGTAGACCAGCCAATGAGGCGGCGCTGCTGATGTCCGTCCTCCGTCTCACCCTATTCCAGGCCACCATCTGTCTCTCTGTTATCAACACACACACACACACACACACGCCCCCCAAACCACGAAACCTTGTTTTCTCCCATCTCTTGAAGCATATTCGGTTTGGGATATCTTATTCGTCACCCCCTCCTCCAGTAGGTATCCAACACCCCCTCCAGCCACAACTATGTGGCTAGGCGTTACTAAGTCAAATTTTTATTATTATTGCTGTCGTTATTGTCGTCGTCGTCGTCGTCGTTGTTTATAGCAGAGGGGGCCTAAGGGAGGCCGATAATTAGAGAGCCAAGCCACATAGGGGGGTGTTGAATACTAGAAGAGGGGATGATGATTAAGATCTCCCTTCGGTTTGGGCCATCGCTGGACCGTCCGCACGCCAAGCATCGTCCCTGGATATGTGCGGGGGGGATTCGTCACGGGCTGCGCCATCCGTCTGGACTTTCGAAACACCGCGAACGCGGAAGAAAGAGAGTTTGGTCGGATAGCTCGGACGACGAACGATTGCCGGGTGCCTGGACGGTTGCCAGACGAACTCCCTTCCCTTCCTGACCATCCCATCGCCGGCTGCATCACACGTTAGGCATTCAACCTAAGCATATGCCCGCGCTTCTTGGTGTATTTCTAGCGGCGGTCGATTTGGACAGAGTGTCGTCCCATCCTGACCTGTTTGAGGGGACAAAGGCGCCCGTTCATAGCACTTTAAGGTGTTCGACCCCATCTTGTGCAGCACGACAGGGCCTCGGCTCAGGGTGCGTTTCTCGATACGAGGGTCGATGTTGCAAACGACCAACGCGAGATAACCGGTCAATCGGTCGTGCTGAGGGGCCATGACCAAGTCTCAGTGCCGTGGACGAGTGCGTTCGGCGCATGGCTGTTTCTGCGTCTCCCTCGCGAGGTCGCATCGTCTCGCCTCCAGACCCAGACATTGAACCCACGGAATCCAGTTCTATATTCGAACGCTCTTGGATGCGGGGTAATAACCTCGTGTAAATATGTCCCTGCGGTTGTGAGCAGTGCGACTAGTAATGCTTGCGTGGTCCTCGAACTTTTGCAAGAGAAGAGAGTGCAAGAGAAGAGAGTCAAAGAACCTCACAGACGCGTCGAGTGTATGAATCGGCGACTCTTCGGACTCCGTCTGACGAATGCCCCCCTCAACTCCCAGCCCTAGGTACGGACTGAAATGTTTGTGCTCTGACATCCAGCACTTTCTCGTGGATTTGTTGCGCCTCGTCAAACCGGTGCAAGCCTGTGTAGATTCGTCGTTATTCATCTTCTCAACTTCGATCGGCGGCCTCCCAGGCACCAACTTCAGTCCCGATTCTTCGTGTCTGGTTGTCACGAGGATTGAACCGTGACAACAGTCGGGAGGAGATGAAGAGATAATAGATCTGGATTATCTGCGTCGTCGACCACCAGAAACCAAGTACCGTGTTCCTCTTTCTGAAGCCACGTCTTGACGAGTGAAAGTACGTCAACGGAGAGGTTTCGGCGCCCAGGGATGCCACACATTAGGGCAATTTCGGCGTAGCTCTGCTGAAGTGACTCTCGTGTGCTTGCATCGACCCAGAAGATGGAAACACTGGGGCTCATTCCATGAAGCCAGTGGACATACTCGAGCGCGATTTGAGTCTTTCTGTATGATCCTCAGCAACTGCCTTCCCAAAAGCAACATGACGACTCACCCTATGCCACTTAATCCGCCGAGACAGATACGGCGTTGTCCGTTGGTTCCAGAGAAACTGCTAGCAGCGAATCCCTGCTTGAGTTGCTCTAGTATGTCGATGCGACCGACGAAGTGGGCATTTCGAGAATGAAGTACTGCAACTGTATTTTCAGGTCAGTGTCCTTCAAAGGTCTCTTGAATCTCTGTGAGTTGTTACTTACAGTGACCTGTCCGTCTCTTTATCTCTGTAGTGGAAAGCCTGGGAACCTCTGTGCCTTCTGAGCCCGGCCTCAAAGGATCAGCTACGGCTGTGTGATGGATCTCTTTCACCCAACGCCGAATCTCGGCGCAAATAGCCACAAAACCAACTTCCTCTGGGCTAGCAAATTTCGACATGTCCTGATGGTTGCCTCTGATCCCCATAGGTTTGTATCCCGGAAGAATTGAGAATTCTCGCGGGACAATCTGATTGATGTTGATATTAGTAGGTGTATGAAACAGTTGTAGGTCACACGCACTAGCCCGACAGTTGGTGTTGGAAGCTCTTCATAGAAACAAGCAATCTCTACTGGGCGCTCGCCATTCCTATTGCGTGACTGAATCATGGTGTGAAAGCCGTCCTGTATTTGAGAGAGAACCACTGAGTCCTGGCGGAGATCTCGAGTCTTGCAGAAGTCCGGCAGCACCATCATACCAATGGACCGACAGAGTCTTTCAGTCCAAACGGCCAGTCCTGAGCTGTGATGAGGTGTACCGAGGAATATGATTCCCTTGGTTGATTGGTAAATTGTTTGGAGATGTTTCTCTAAGCGTTGGCTCGAAGATATGAGAGCCTGTGGTAGGTAGCAATAACAATTAGTAGTGATCGCGTCACAGTAGCCCGTCCTATGGGCATTGAGCACCTACATCTTCGCACACAAGGCCGCCAAGACTGTGACACACGAAAATCATAGGTCGTTCATTCTACATTCATCAGTACTGCCAGCTTTCGTTTCCTTTTCGATTCATACTGACCGAGCCGTCTTCCTCCCGAAAGGTCGCCAGCGCATTCAAGAGGTCTTGAGCGTGGTTACCGACGCGAATGTTTATTCCAACACCCCTCGAATCTGTGACAGAGCCATCGTATCCAAACGCGAGCACTCGAACATTCGGTATGCTCGCAGGCAGAAGGGACTTGGGCCATGGATCGATCGCGGCAGGGGATGTCCAAGTATTTTCGCGGTGGCCGGTCAAGCCGTGGACATAAACAACGCTGGAGCATTCCGCCAGAATTTCCCCCCGTCTTCAGTTCACGAGACATATACTCAGCTACAGCGGGTGTCGGCGGATCATGGAGCAGCTTGATCCCCGAAGGGCTTGGGGGCGGGGGTGAGGGAATCTGATTTCGCAAGCGGTTCTGCAACTGCTGCAGAACGTCGTCGCGATTCAGATTGATAAAGTTGTTCATCGTTGAAAGTGTCGTCGAGAGATCCGCAGTTAAGGAGCCAAGTCAAATGAGCGAGGAAAGTGGTTGGAGATGATGACAAGAAGCAGGCAGCGACCGCCGAAGAAGAGCTCAGCCGCAAGAAGGAGGAGTTGGTTGCACCGCCACGCCATTCTTCCTTTCCTGGCAATACAGTGTACCATGTTTCTTATTTCTTCAGTGAGCATGAATTCCAACATAGCATCTCTGACATTCCATTACTCAGGTGAGAGTCTGGAGGCAAATCGACTGAACCGCCGTCAAAGTAGCTCACTCCCGAGTCTAGTTGCGTGATAACACGCCCCATATGGAGTTATGTCCTAATGAGATTCAATCGGGAGATCTTGTTCATCACCCCCTCTGGCTATAACTGCGTGCCTAGGCGTCCCTAAGTACTCTCCCTAGGATTGATACTAGGTATCAAAGGCGCCATGGGCTCAAAGTTGTGTCATCGTCGTCGTTGTCGTCGTTGTCGTCGTTGTCGTCGTTGTCGTCGTCGTCGTCGTCGTCGTCGTCGTCGTCGTCCATCGTCGTCGTCGTCGTTGTCCATCGTCATTATTGTTATAGGAGAGGTAAGTCACTTAGGGGGGTTGAATACTAGAGGAGGGTTTGACGAATAACATCTCCCATTAAATCTTACAAATTCTCAGCAGTACCAAGAGAAGCCGTCGTTTTCTCAACTCAGTTGAACTCAGTTGTTCCCTGAGGTCTAATACGATGCCATCCCGAAAAATGGCAAACCTCGTCTCCACTCGAGTCCCTTGAAGCTGCAGGCACTTGGCACGTAGATCTGTTGCTCGCAGCAATTTGCCCCGAATATCGGACTGTCGACCCCGAGCCGCGAATTCCGGACGTTTTCCGTGACCCGGAGCGGCTTTCCTGCGCGTCTCCGAGCCGAGGGCCTGAATTCAGATGACTGATTGGGTGCACCATCTTGCTTGATGCAATTGCTCCCTCCTAACACTCAACGGCAATGATGAACACCCAACACAAATAAATCTGCCGTGATTGGAAGAGAGGCAAGTGGGGGAGGGTACATACCTACACTAATACGTAGCTGGAGGCTGCATCATAAGCACCCACCCACACCACCCACACTCCTCCTCTCACCTCTCATCGGCAACGACACTTGTTGTACGCAACATGGTTCACACGAAAGTTGTTGCGCCAGACACTTCTACGCCCTCGTCTTTTCTTCTGTTCCGGGCTTGCAAGATGACATCAATAAGGTGCCTGGAAAAGTTCACGATGCTGCACATATCAGGGTCAATTAAGCTTGGCGCGCTTCTCCGCCCGTCGACCGCGGACAGCACCCCGATCTCCCTCCGATCCAGGCTGGGATCCCCCGACACTGGAGCCGCTTTGTCTCTCGGGGCCGGGAGCGCCCCCAATGAAATCGCAGGTAATAAGCAGCGAGTCCGGTGGCCAGGGGGTCCCTCCCGAGCGGATCTATCCCCGGTGGAGCATTGGCGATTTCCCCGAACACAACGAATGGGTGAAAAGAGAAAGAGAATGGTACGAAGTAAAGACATTGGAGCTTCCAAGTTCCAGGTGCTCCAGCTGGGTGCGCTTTCCCCCGCCTTCTTGCCCGCATTTTCCCTTTCTTGGGTGCCGCCTTCCGTGTCCGGGGGAAGCTGAAGCTGCTCTTTCCTCCCCTCCCCTCCTGTCCATCCCTTCCCTTCCCTTTCCTTTCCCTCCAGACTGCAGTGTTCTT
Organism: Colletotrichum musae; assembly: GCA_027406025.1. Classification (NCBI taxonomy): domain Eukaryota; kingdom Fungi; phylum Ascomycota; class Sordariomycetes; order Glomerellales; family Glomerellaceae; genus Colletotrichum; species Colletotrichum musae. Next base: position 5,786,093 of record JANVYC010000005.1, on the reverse strand, counting down.
GCCTGCCGTGTGGATGCCACAAGCTCTGGTACACCGCATGTACCAGAATTACCTACCTACCCGTCACCTCCCTGCGTGACTCCTAGTACCTACCTACCTTGCATACCTACCTAGTACTTGAGGTTCAAAAGGAAGTCAACCCCGCCCCAGTCGCGTTGCGCTTTTCTCCCAATGCTGCCTGCCCATTGAACCTCCCCTCCTCTCAACTGGTGATTCCAATTGTTGACACTGACATCCTACTTCCCTCCACCTCCGCCCATACTGGTACGGCCTAGCTGGAACTCTGTTTTGCTTCTCGAGCTCACAATCCGACCCTCCCCTCGACGCAATTCCTCTCATTTCCCTCAAACGAGACACGTCACCACTCCCAAACGGCACGGAACGCACGAAACACCCACCACGAGCACATCACGATGACGGCCGACCAAGCAGGACAGGTCCCTAGCGACCATGAAGACACCACCTACAAGGACAGCAACGACTACCTCCAGTTCAAGACACTGCCCCCCGGCGGCCCCTTGAATCGCTGGTCGCACACGATCACGAGGGAACATGACTTTCCTGGCGCACAGGTACGCAGAACGAAGAAGACCCCCGGCGAATACGACCAGGTTGGGGAATGCGGGGTCCCAGCTGGCGAAGCCGTGTTGACATTGTGCGGGGTGTCGCCGCGGGGGACCGCGGGGTACTCGTGCCAGTGCGAGACTTTGTGTGGCAGAAGAGCTTACCATGATTGTTGTTTTGCTAGGCCATGCTGTACGGGGCGGGAGTGCCGAACAGAGAGATGATGAAGAAGGCCCCTCACGTTGGCATCGCGACGGTGTGGTGGGAAGGCAACCCTTGCAAGTATGCGTCACGCCCTCGAGCGTTCGACATGTTGACTAACACGACGCAGTACTCATCGTGAGCCTTCTGAGATTTAGAGAAGAAACGGGAGGGACAGGGCTAATGCGACACAGTCCTTGAATTCGGAAAAATCGTGAAGAAGGCTGTCGAGAAGCAGGGCATGCTCGGATGGCAGTTCAACACCGTCGGCGTCTCAGATGCCATCACCATGGGAGGCGAAGGTAAGCGACCAACGAACCCCTATCTCTGCCAGCCGACGACTAGGCACTCTGATGAAAAGATACTGACTACTACAGGCATGCGCTACTCCCTCCAGACCCGTGAAATCATCGCCGACAGTATCGAGTCCGTTACGTGCGCCCAGCACCACGACGCCAACATCTCCATCCCGGGTTGTGACAAGAACATGCCGGGAACCATCATGGCTGCGGCTCGCCACAACCGTCCTTTCATCATGATCTACGGTGGCACCATCATGAAGGGCCACTCGGAGCTCCTTGAGAAGCCCATCAACATCAGCACCTGCTACGAGGCCCGCGGAGCTTTCACCTACGACAGGTTACACGCCAAGTGCAACCCCGGCGCCGAGGGTCGCACGCCCTCCGACGTCCTTGAGGACATCGAGCGTCACGCCTGTCCTGGAGCCGGTGCTTGCGGTGGCATGTACACGGCCAACACCATGGCCACGGCTATCGAGGCCATGGGTCTTTCGCTTCCCGGCTCCTCGTCCTACCCGGCCCTGTCTCCCGAGAAGTCCCGCGAGTGTGAACGCGCCGCCGAGGCCATTAAGATCGTCATGGAGAAGGACCTCCGTCCCAGAGATCTCATGACCCGTGCCGCTTTTGAAAACGCACTCGTCTTGACCATGATTCTTGGTGGCTCCACCAACGGAGTTCTTCACTTCCTGGCCATGGCTAACACCGCGGATGTGCCCCTGACCCTCGACGACATTGACCGCACGAGCAACCGCATCCCTTTCCTGGCAGACCTTGCCCCGTCAGGAAAGTACTACATGGAGGATCTGTACAGGGTTGGCGGAACGCCCTCTGTGTTGAAGATGCTAGTCGCCGCAAACCTGATTGACGGTAGCATCATGACCGTGACAGGCAAGACCCTCGCCGAAAACGTTGCGGACTGGCCCTCCCTCGACCCCAACCAGAAGATTATTCGCCCTCTCTCCGACCCGATCAAGAAGACGGGCCACCTCCGCATTCTCCGCGGCAATCTCGCTCCCGGCGGTGCCGTCGCCAAGATCACGGGCAAGGAGGGTCTGTCCTTCACAGGCATCGCCCGCGTCTTCGACAAGGAGCACGAGCTGGACGTTGCACTTTCCAACGGTTCCATCAGGCGTGAAGACGGCAACCTTGTTCTCATCGTGCGGTACGAGGGCCCCAAGGGCGGTCCCGGCATGCCCGAGCAGCTGCGGGCAAGTGCTGCCATCATGGGCGCCGGTTTGGACAACGTCGCCCTCGTAACCGACGGACGTTACAGTGGTGCTTCGCACGGCTTCATCGTCGGTCACGTTGTTCCCGAAGCGGCGGTCGGAGGTCCCATCGCGCTGGTGCGCAACGGCGACAGGGTGACGATCAACGCCGAAACAAACCGTATTGATGCTATTGACGTTGACGAGGCCGAATTTGAAAGGAGGCGGGCGGAGTGGAAGGCTCCTCTGCCGCATGTGCGGAGGGGCGCCCTGGGTAAGTATGCCCGGCTGGTCGGCGATGCGAGCCACGGTGCGGTGACGGACCAGGCGGATCCCTCGTGGTAGTCGTCAACTAGTGATGGGAGACGGAGAAGGAGGAGTGGCCGTACTAGATGCCAACTGTGAGGTAGACCGTCAAGATCATCTTAGTATGGACTTGTCCAACGTAATCGAGTCAACGTAAGTCAACACACTTCACATGATTAGCAAGTGTTGGATGCTCGCCAACGCCAGCTCGTCCCAAAAATAGAAAACGCCAATTCTTCAACTTCTCGCCTCGAAGAACCGGCCCGGCTTTGTGAGACACTTTCTTGCTCTGAATCGAAGCCTTCCATTCCAAGCTGGCGGGAAAGGGAAGACCGCGAGGAAACCAAAACAAAAACACCACGGCTTCATGACTCTGAGACATCGCCGTTCCAGCGACCTCGGAAGGGCGTTTGCTTAGCTTGCCCGAGGTAGAAATGATGGTAAACACGCACACAACCATGGAAAGAAACATATTCAATGACAATAGGGGCGCTGATTCTTCTGGGGCTTCACTCTGATCCATGGAATACGCCAAGAGCCAAGAGCCAAGGATGGAATGACCATCAAGAGTGAGTTTCTCATATCAACGAACGTTCTCTCATGTGAGAGTCGTACTCGTCATAGGTGTTCAGCTTCAGACGTTCAAATCGCGAAGCATCCAGTCCATCCTGCAGCGAGGATCCGTCAAGAGATGACGTCTCTGACGGTAGGGTGACGATCGACGGTAGGCAGTCTCTGGTTGGTGGAGGTTCACACTGACAGCTTGGTCCCCAACATCCCACCATCCAGGCCAGCATTTCACACCTAGAAAGTCAAGAAAAAGGCATGTGTACCGTTGGATTCCGCTGGGGCACGTCCGTGACCCCGCATGCTACCCTTCTAGACGTTGGAAACAAGTGTCTCCTCTCTTCTTTCTCTTTGTCGCCCTCCCGCCCCGCCCTACCTCCCATCTCTCGCCCTCTGTCCAGTACCAAACATCCATGTTTGTCGTTTGTGTCTCGTTCAACTGGTATCCTTCGCATGCATGGCAAAAAGAAAGGGCCCCGCGTCGGAGCCCTCTTCATCTCTCTTGCGCGCTCTCTCTCCGCGAAATACACTCGAAAAAAGTAAGACTCTCTTGGCAATCGGAAACTAATCCAAGGCCGAGCCAAGTCGTTTCTGTAGCTTTCCATCTCTCTATTTCATGCTTCGCAAGTTCCCAGTGCGGTGTAAAAGGAAGAAAAAAAAGAACTGATTATAGACAAAGGCCCGGAATACTGAGAACCCGTAACTCCCAAATGGACTGGGTGGGCAAAGACCAACAAGGTGGCCATGCTGTTACACCCCATGCGCGCGCCAACATTAAACGAGACAACCTATGCAGACAAGGACGTCTAAAGCGTCTCCGCTTTCATCAATATACAATCAATCCCGTTTCTGGTTTTGTCGTTTCTCCACCCAACTTCTGGCGCCAGGAGTGGTATGTGCTGGCCGTGACTCGTGACATCGTGTGTGCCATGTTCTTTGTCGTCCGGATTTACGGGCTGGCCCATCCGCCGGCGACGTCGACCCACTCGGCGAGGCAGGATCCCTCCTTGCCCTCAACGTCGACAATGTCAGTGTCACATCTGCAGCGGCATCCGACACCGTTCTCCTTCTCGGTATCCCAGTGCTCCCAGTAGTCGTCTTCTTCGAAACGCTTCTTATCGTCAAGAGTGGTCTTCTCGAGGTACGGCTCTCTGGGAAGCTGTCGGGCCGGAGCGTTGGCGGGGCAGTGCTGGATGGTTGTGTGTCGGTATCCGAAGTCTCGGAAGTAGTGGATGTCGCGGGGAGCGAGCAGGGCGCCGGCCGCCAAGGAGTGGATGGGGGCGTCACCCCACTGACAGGTGTTAGCTTGGGTCTGACCGTCATACGAGCTAATCACTTACGCGTTCCATCCAGAAACCTCCACTGCGATCCATCATCTGGAAGAAGTCCTCGTATTCCTTGCTGCGGAACCAATCAAGACTGGCAATCTCGAAGTTGGACCAGAAATGGCACATGTTGTACGTCTCGCCCTCCATGGCCTCGGGGTCAACGTCGGGCACGGTGTTGCGGCTGGGATCGCTGCGCAGGACTTCCTCGGGGAGGGGGGTTTGGTCCGTGGGCTCCTCCTTCTTCTCGGGAACGGGGTCGACAAACATCTCCCAGAGACCCTTAGACTTGAGACCCTTGAGGCGCTTGTAGGCAGATGCGTAACGGAAGATGTTGGGGACAGTCTCGCGGAGTTCCTTCACGGCGATGGTGAAGCCGTACGTCTTGTTGGCGTCGATCATGGCCCAGAAAGGATCACTGTGTTGGTTAGCGAAGGCAGTCAAGAGCGACCGGATGAGCACGTACTAGGTAATGTCGCAGAAGTACTTGATCTCCGGCTCCAAACGCCAGTACCAGTTGTACTTGGCAAGAAGCTCGTGCTTGTAGAAGAATCTGCAACATGTTTTAGTAGCGATTCGGGAATTCTCGCCAAAATCTTGGCTGCTTACCCAGAGTAGAAACGGCACATGGCGTGGTAGCTCTCCAAACCGCCGTACATGACTGCGGCGTCGCCCTGCTTGGCGATGCCCTCCTTGGCGACCTTGTGGTCGATCCAATCGGGGTAACCCCACATCTCGGGGCCGACCTTGCCAAATTCAACGGGGGCAGAGGTGTAGTTGGTGACCACCTCCTTGAAGGTCTCGTTGAAGTCTCCGTCGTTCAGGAAGACGTAGGGGTAGTGGTACCAGCGGTTGAAGTGACGCTCGATAGACTTGATGGACTGGATGACACCGTCAAGCTCCTTGTTGCGGGCCAAGACGACAAAGGCACCGTTGGCTTTGGGCCGGCTCGTGTCGGGCTGGAGGCATCCGGTGACAAAGACCTTGTCGTGGTCTTCGCTGATTTTCCTGCACGCGAGCATGTCAGCAAGCAGCCAATTGCAGACGCGCGGAAGGAAGAAACATACCTGATAGCTGGCGGGGCGCCGGCGGGCATCAATATCCTCCCAGGGGAGCTGGGGTGTCTCACAAACAAGACGAGGATAAGAATGACGACGATCAAGGGGAAGAGGATGACGACCCCGAGAGGTACGGAAATGCTCGAGTTGCCGCGCAGGCGCAGCGGCCTCCTGAAGAAAGCGAGGCGCGAGGTGAATCTGTTCTGACGAGCATGCTTGGTGCTGGGCTTCTCGTCGGCGACGGGGAGTTGCGACGATGTCGACGGGATGGCCTTTGCGGCTCGTCTAAAGAGATCCATGGTTGCGTCTGATCGTCGTCGCCGACAATTGTGGGATCAAGAAAGAGGTCGGAGGCGAGGGACGACGAGCTGGGGTGGCTCCAAGGGCAAGCGTGGAAGGGTTTGGCGCGTCGATTATGAGCGGTTGTGGTATGGTGAGGTACCTCTGGATAAAGGGGAGGAGGCGATTGCGAGAACCGGATTAAGGATCTTTGGACGAACACGCGAACCGCGAACAAAAGCAAAGCCGTGTCTAATCGAAGCAGGCGAAGGTTGAATGGCGGGCGATGCGAATGCGAAGTAGACGTGAACGAGCGGCAGGGACGAAGAATTTCCCTCGAGCAAGCGTCGGGTCGGGTGAAGGCGTGATACCGCGAAAGGGCGGGATCAAGACAGCAGGAAAGTGAAGGCCACCTTGGACTAGACTGACGGGTGTTCTAATCTGACCGAGTCGAGCCGAATCCTCGTCTTTGCTTTCGGGGGGGAGGCAGTATCAATTGCGACGAAAGGGCTCGGCAGGCGACATAGACACAGGTCAGCGGCGCTGGCGAAGGGGGTGACCGAACGCCGTGGTCGTCGTCGTCTTCGTCGTCGTCAGGGACCGAGGAGGGTTTTCGATCTCGAGGGTCGAGTTCGAGGTCGAAGTCGGGGGAGTCGAGGGGTTCGTGGGAAAGGGAGTTGGTGAGAAAGTAACCAACTTTTTCGGGGGGTGTGGGAGGAAAAAGCTGACAGATGTCACGGATGGGGGAGGACGGAGGTCCAGCAGGCGGGAGAGGCAAGGCGAAGGCAAGGTAAGGCAAGCGCAAAGCAAGGCACAGGCACAGGCACAGACAGACAAGAGGCAAAGGCAAAAGTTAGGGTGGCATATTTTCTGGGCGACGCGGCGATAGGGGTTCGACGGGGGCCCGGGGGGGGAGGGAACTAGGCTGTCTTCAGTGAGTGCCTTGGCTCCTGAGGGTCCAGACTGTGCTGCTGTGGGTGCTACAAGACAGGACTGGACAGTGGTAACAGTGCCATTGGCAGTTGCCAGTGGCAGTGGTAGTGGACTCGGCCCTGGTACTGGCACTGGTACTGCACGGGAATTGCAACAGCTCCTGCTCGTCGCGACCAACCAGGCCAGGTTGCGGAAAGAAGAGTGGGTACGAAGGGGGGCAATGGGTGGACCCATGTTGGTCCAGGCGTATCTCGTCATTGGACCATTCGTCCCGCCAAGACACGCGGAAAGGAGGAAGCGGGGCCCTCTCCTTTTTCTCGGGCAATCTGGACTTTCACTTTCACTCTGCGTTGTTCGGGTGCGTCCTTCCAGACGGAATATAGAACATACCTAGAACCCCAAGCCTCAAGAGTCCAGACGTGGTGCTGCTGCGCCGGGCTCCTCCTTCCTCTTCTTCTTGGACCCTTTGCCTGGGCAGGAGCAATTGTGCAGGTGCCTGCAAGCGCAACTTCCTTCCCTGTATTTGCATTGGGTCGGCAAGATTGCCTTCCTGCGCCAAACCTGCCGCTTTCCCTGCTGCAGTTTCCTTCGGAAGCTTATCACCTCTGCGCCACACTTCTTCCCCCGTCCAGTGTTCCGTCCTATTTCAATTCGGCCAATGGACATGCGCACTTTTCGTGTTTATCCAATCCTTTCCCCGGTCGGTGGCATCTACAGGTGGCATTAGTACAGTGCCACCATCCCACGGCCAATCGCGACCACTTGCGTGCTTCTTTAGCGCATGCAACGCTTCCTGTTCCCGTAATCTCCAGTGAGGAGCTTGCTTGCTGGCTCTGGCTGAGACTGTGGCTGTGGACGACTCGATACCAGAGATCTCCATGGTGGACGGACAGTGATGTTGCTTTTGATAATCATGATTTCAACTTTGTGGATAACCATGATCATTCTATACATATCTACAGTGCAAACTCACTTCATTGCCCCTATTACCTACCTACAGATATCTTTCAACCTTCCAACGCACATACCTATTCCTTGCCCTGCTCAACCCACACTTGATAGATCCCATCAACCCAAATTGCGCGACTGTCACTGTTTAGAGAATGCCTCCTTTTCCTCGTACCGCAATCTCCCAAAGACCTTCGCAAAGAGCGGCTTCCTCACCGCAAAAGGCACGAGATCCAACGCCAGCATCTGGATCAAGTGTGGCCAGTATGGAATCAGGACTGGCCGGCCACAACCCACACGGTCCAGGATCGCATTAGCAATCGTATCCACCGCCGGCCAGAACAACCTCGGCGTCAAGAGTTCCGGCTTCGTGGCCACAGCCCCGATACGGACCCCCATGACCTCGATGTTCATACCGTCCAGTGCGAATTCCATCGCCATCGAGGTCGAAATTGAGTTGATGTAGGCTTTGCAACCTCCGTAGAAAGTGAGCAGCGGCCACCCGCCGTCTGATACCGATCCGACGTTGATGATGAGCGCGGGCTCTGCGCTGCTGGTGAACCGAGGTATCATGATTGCGTTCAATATCGTCGGGAACAGGGCATTCGTGTGCACGGTTGACGCTATTTCGTCTATGGATGACTGATCCAGTCGCCGCATCATCGGGTCCGGCGGGGGCCCGCCGACGTTGTTGACGAGGACCCTCAGGTTGAGTCCCTCCACGGAGGCCAGCATGACGTCCCAGGGCTGCGATCCGGAACCCAGCACCCCCGCGTCCCCGACCATGATGCGGAACTCCCGTTCAGGATGTTTGAGGGCGAGCTTGTGCCTCACCCCCTCCAGCTTGACGTCGTTGCGTCCGTGGAGGACGACGTTGAAACCCCGGCGTGCGAGCTCATCCGCCAGGCCTTTGCCAATGCCATCGCTGGCGCCTGTGACCAGAGCCCAAGCTGGCTTCCCATTGACGACTTTGAGATAACGATTGAGCTTGGAGCTTTGGAAGAAGGGGACGAAGAACCAAGCAAGATTGTATGCTGCCACGACAAGAGCAAGGAGGCCCGCGCTGCGGATATACCCGTAATAGTCCATGCCTACTAAATGCTACAGTAGATCGAGTGAAGATGTGAAATTGAGAATCCCATTTCTGGAGAGATAATAGCTGCCCAATGGCTTTTTAAATGTCTGAGGGAAACAGACCGCACATGTGAAGGGGAGCAAGAGGCGTCATGTATTTCAAAGGACGATCGAATTGACTCTGGGAAGCAGGGATGGTAGAATCAGACCAAACGCTCGAATTTCATGCTTGAGCAGATGGGAATGTGCTATCCGAGGAGGGTACGAGACCGAATAGCCCGTGATGCTGATACAGTGATACGGATACGCTTTCGCGGAACGATGGCATACTCCGGACGGCCCGCATGATTCCACCTACGATCTGAGCTGTTAAGCCTACCCCCATTCATAAAAGTTGGGCCGAACTCAGTATGCGATCCCCACCACCCGAAGGTGCCGTCGAGGTTTGCCTTTCTCTCTGCCTGAATCCCGTGGCCGAATATCGCTGAAGAGCATTTGCGTATCAGACGGAAGCCGAGAGAGACCGGTATTTGGGAGAAGGCCCAGCGGTTCTTCTTTTTCTTGCTGCAATGGGGGGTAGTATACATCGTGTCTGTACATACATATCGCTTGGAAGTAATGGTACAAATCGTCTGCTGCGGCTCTGTCTCCTCCTCTCCCCGTCGTCTCCCTCCGTCTTCCTTTTACCAGAGGGTGTTTTCCTTGACGACTTCCTTCTTGCGCGCCTTCTTCACCTTCACGACCGTCTTCGGGACGGGCACCTTGAAGTACAAACTGGGCGACTCGCCCTTCTGGAGCTGGTGGCTCAGGTATCCGCGGTGGGCCGGGTCGCGGTAGTACTCAATATCGGTACGGCTCGTGGGGTCGGGAAGTCTGTACATGAAGGGTTTGCTGCGGGCGGCGGCGAGGACGGCCTCGACGTGCTCCTTGCCCTGGGGCAGCGGCTTGTCCGTGTTCTCGCTCTGGCCGCGCAGGAGCTGCTTGATGGATTGCTTCGTGTAGTATCTCGTGAGGATCTTGCCGCCGGCGCCCTCGACCGCCTCGATGGCGGAGGCGGAGGCGCGGGACACCATGATGTCGACTGGCTGGCGGAGCTCGCCCTTGCCGCGGCCGAGCAGCTTGATGCCGTCCTTGACCGTGCCGACGAGTCCCGACTCGATGATCTCCTTGACCGTGATCTGCTTCGTCGGGTCGAGGCGACCGGCGTCGATCCACTCCTGAAGCTTATCGAGGTTGACCTTGGACATGCGGGGGGCGCGCCTGCGAGACGTCAGTCAGCCTTTGCTGCAACATTGCGACGAGCGATCTCCTAGGGGCCAAAAGCTGCCGTCTACGACAGCAATTGGCCGCCATTGAAGCTTCCCAGGGCCACGTACCAGTTGTCGAAACCCTTCCGTCCCTTTTGCACGATCAAAGGCGTCTGACCACCCTGGAACCAAGGCTTCACGTGGCCGTGCTGCTTCTGACCCTTGTGACCACGACCGGACGTCTTGCCCTTGCCGGACGAGGGACCGCGACCGAGTCGAATGCGCTTGTTGTAGGCCCCCTTGTTGTCCCTCAGGTTGGCGAGGATGGAGGCGCTGCGGGTGCCGATCGAGAGGCCGGCGAAGAGGGAGACGAGGCTCAGAGGGTTCGTCGTCGACGCGGACGGGCGCAGCGCCCGGCTACAGCATGTCGACACATGCAATGGGGATAACCGTGGCGGCATGGTGGGTGGTGTGGTGTTTGGCGACTGGCGTGGGAGTGGTAGTGCAGCCCGAGGCTCCTGGCTCGAGGCTCCCAAAATTTGATGGAGCTGCCGACGAAGCGGATGCGAAGAAAGGCCGAGCACCAGCCACGACCGACCGTTGCTAGAGATGGATGTCGGGTCCGGGCAGGGTGGCTAGGTAGGTCCAGGTACTATGGAAGATTGATGGATAATTGTGGCTAGTGCAGGGTTTTCTGGAAGCCGGCCGATACCTACAATGTACCTAAGGTACCTAGGTCGTTCAGTGGGGACAGTAGACGTAGGTACCTAGGTAGACTGTGACTTCACTGCTGCACGCAGTTAGAAACTCAGTGGAGTGTTCCAGGAGGCAGAACGTGAACAAGCCTGGTGGATCGCAGTGCGGATACCTTCCTGCCCGGAGCTCCCCCCTACCTAGGTACCTAGTGTACGCTGCCCGTAATACCTGGTCGGTGCCACAACATCCCCAGCCCCCCCCATCTGATGCGCATATGATCCAGCACCTGCGGCAGGCCCTGTTTGCTCCGCATCAGCGTGGTGTACCGGGTTGCTAGGCGCTGCAAGCTGGGCTGCAGTCAGGCTCTGGGGGGGCTTCTCGGGGTGCGTTGGGTGTCGTCAGCGTTCCCCCGTCCACGGGCCGCGCGCGAGGTGTCTCAAGCTTTGCGAGTTCGCCCCAGCTCGGGCTCCGACGATCAGGCAGGTGAAAAAAATATTGAAGCTTTTCCGTCGTGAAGTCTAGGACGCCATTGATTTTTTTCGAGGTTGCGTGGCTTGTGCATGGTTCTGTCTATCGCCATCATCATCGACTGCATCTCGTCACGTCGTATCGTCGTCCCGCTGATATCTAGGTACTTCACCTCGAGGTACCTATCAACCCAACGACCTACGTCTATCAGGCATCCTCACGGAGCACGTCAAGGTATACCATACCGTACCTACCCTGCGCGCGGCACCTTACGCGGCAACCTTGGAAGCTCGACGTACGAATACCTCGCTGCCCGTTCCTTATCTCTCGCTCTACATTGCGTCCAGTCTCATCGCCGCGTCCTCCACCACCAGGCCAAGGTCACTCCGAGGTTCCGTTACGCATCAATTACGAGGCCGTTCCATCCTTTGTCGACATCCATTGGACGGCATCGCTCCATCGGCGCACAGCTTCCAGCGAGTGCTACACTACCTACCTCACACCTAACAGATAACAGCAGGTTACAGCAATAATAATACTCCTGTCGTAGCAGCGCGTAGGCTCTAGACTCCCCCGTCATGTCTCTCTTCGGCTCCTCACCACCAACGGATTCGCCATCCAACATCTCCGCCGTCCCCTCGAAATCTCTCTTCGACGACGAGCCCATGTCCAAGTCCGGTTCCAACTCCCTCTTTACCGACGACGACTTCGCCGGAGCCGAGAGCTCGCCTTGGGACATGCCCACCCCGCGGAAGCAGAAGTCCCGCGCCGACGTCGTCCGGAACCTGCTACCTCCCTCCGACGTGCCTGACGACTACATCCAGACCTTTGATACCGTCGTGCGCGAGGATGGGACTGCTGGCCGTGTCAATGCCGGCGGCGTGGCGAAGCTGTTTGCTGCCGCGCGACTCGGGGCTGACCAGCAGGCGCAGATCATGTCCATGGTGGTGCCCGCCGCAGGTGGCGACATTGCTGTTGGACGCGCCGAGTTCAATGTCCTGCTGGCCCTCATCGCCCTGGCCCAAGAGGGCGAGACAATCAGCCTCGACACTGTGGACGAGCGACGCAGAAGTATGTTATTCCCTCTTCTCCCCCCCAGATCCAGCTTCAGCTCCAGCTCCATCCCCATCCCCATCGCTCCCGCTGGTCATGACGATGATGGACTCGGTCCCCTGTCTGCCGAGCCATCGACTGTCGACTTATCAGTGCGCAATCTGTGTGGGGTTCCTTGCTAATTGCCAATACACTAACCAGATCTCCCACTCCCCAAGCTGGCCGGCTTGAATGCTGCTCCGGTGATGCCTCCCGTCTCCGAGCTTCCAGTTGCCCAACCTCCCCAAGCTCCGGCAACGCCCACTCCTGAACCGCCCGCATCGCCGCCGAAGCCAAGCACCCTGCGCCGACCCCCGATGGACTTCCCAGAATCCGATGACCCGTGGAACTCCCCCGACGTACACAAGGGCCATGCCCACGCCGCCGCCGAGTCTCCGAGCAGGCTTAACGGCGCCAGCCCACAACGTCATTCCATGAACGGTAATGGCAATGGAAATGGCAACGGCAATGGCAACGGCAATGGCAACTACGGCACGTCACCTAGCACCGCCATTGCCGGTCGCACCATGTCGTCTTACACCACCGCGACCATTGATTCCGAGACGACTGCTGCTACCCAGAATGTAAACACCGGGACATCGCCCGGTGGCGGCTGGGGTGGATACTTTGACGGCAGCGGCACGGGAGGCGGCTTCAACGAGACGATTCCGAACACCGTGACGAGTCCTTTCGGCGCCGCCAGTGGTGGACGCGACCCGGTTGCGAATGCTCCGAGCGTGCCTGCTCTACGAACTGCTGCGAGTGGGCGGACAGGCGGCAGTGTGGAGGAGAACATCATCGTCACCCTGATGCCGGAGAAGGAGGGTCTCTTCATGTTCCAGCACCACAACTACGAGGTTGCGAGCATTCGACGTGGCAGCAAGGTCATCCGCCGATACAGCGACTTCGTCTGGCTGCTAGACTGTCTGCACAAGCGCTACCCGTTCAGAGTCTTACCGTTGCTGCCGCCGAAGCGTGTCTCAGGTACGTTGTCGCGTTTTCTCCCATTGCGTTTGCAGTTGTCGCTAACGCCGCACAGTGAATGGAAACCACTTGTCCAACGATGGCGCCTTTATTGAGAAGCGCCGCCGCGGCCTGGCAAGGTTTCTGAATGCCCTCGTTCGCCATCCCATCCTCAGCCAGGAGCAGCTCATCATCATGTTCCTCACCGTGCCTACAGTATGTTGATCCCAGTCACTTCGGATTCTTACACTAATAGCATCAGGAACTCTCGGTATGGCGCAAGCAGGCTACGATCTCTGTACAAGACGAGTTCACTGGCCGCGTTCTGCCGCCTGGACTGGAGGACTCGCTGAACCCCAATCTCGAGGGCTTGTTCGATAAAACACGCTCCGGTATCCGACGATCAGCCGAGCTGTACATTAACGTCTGCAACATCATGGACCGTCTGGTCAAGCGCACCGAGGGCGTCGCCGCCGACCATGCCCGCATCGCTCTGTCTCTGGCCTCCCTGACAGAGACGAGCGCCGACACCTACGCAACCGATACCAACGATGTTCCCCTGCTGAACGACGGCCTGACATCCATGAGCAGGCATCTCAGAACTTGCCAGAGCCTCATGGAAGACGAGAGCAAGGCATGGGACGAGGGTGTGCTGGAGGACCTCAAGCGCCAGCGTGATGCTCTCGTCAGCGTCCGCGAGCTGTTCGACCGGAGAGAGCGCCTCGACAAGGACAACATTCCCTACCTCGAGCGCAGGATCCAGACGAACGAGACCAAGCTGGCCAACCTCCGGAGCAAACCCGAGGGCCTGGTGAAGCCGGGCGAGATCGAGAAGGTAGTGGATGCCATCATCAAGGTATGCCAAGGTTCCCCCGTCTTCCTCGGACCCACCGCTAACAACCCCCTGCAGGACAAGGAGTCCATCGTGAACCAGCACAACCGCTCCATCTTCGTCAAGGAGTGCATCCGTGACGAGCTCATCTACTTCCAGACAACCCAGTTCCACGTGTCGCGCTGGAACCAGGACTGGGCCCAGGAGCGTGTCAAGTACTCGGAGATGCTGGCCGACAACTGGCGTCGCCTGCTGGACGAGCTCGAGGGGATGCCTCTCGGCGACTAATTCGGCACTCGTCCCCATCACGTATGTCTGTAAACGGGTCTTGCTTCGCATACCAACCAGCGTCCTTCTCCCATTTCCGGCGTTCCGGTCTGCTTTCACATCCGTCAGATTGCTCAACAACCCTCTGTTGACTGTCAGCGGCAGTCCAAGTCTCGTATCGATTTTTCTTTGTCTTCAGCGCGATATTTCGATAGCCAAAATGTACATCTAGAGCAGGGACCCGTTGCCGAATACCCTTTGGTTACGCAAGTTGCTTTTAATACACGGTTCTAATTTCTGTAACCTCGCTCCCGGTGTGTATGATGCCTCGCCTGCTCTCAGTGGTGTTCAGCCAGTGCCCCTCCAGCAGATGGAGTTACGGCACTGCAAGTCTAATGTATTACTAGGGACTGCACCTGGGGGACCTGAAATTCGGTCTTGCAGTCTGATGAGCTTGGAGGGCAAAGTCGTTGCCTAGGTAGTCCCGCTTTTTCGAGTCTCCCTCAGTGTTTCCCAGCTGCCTACCTACCTCCCCATCTGGGTGTCTCTCGCCCTGTTTTTTTTTTCTCTCAAACCCTACCTTCCTTTCTTAGTTTTCTTGTGTGTTGGTTGCTCCCGCTTCCAAACCCTCCTTTCGACATCACCAAAATCCAACTGGGCGACTGCAACCGCCTCAACTTCCCAAGTACTCGGCCCCCGAAGCCCTTCCCCGTGAGTCCTCTGCCCCCTGAAACCCCTTCACTGCTGGCGAGTGCCATGCCCTTTGCAAGTCATTAACTCCTGGCAGGTCCTTCACTCATCATGAGAACTTCGCCCATCATGAGGCCTTCACCCATTGTGAGATCTTGTTTCGTCACAAGCTTGCAAGAATCACAAGATCTTTGTCCGAAGTCTTTGCTCCTTGTGAGGTCTTTGCTTCTTGCGCGACCTTTGCTCCTCTGTTGATCACTACTGGTGTCCATCACTCCTCGCGTCCGTCGTCCTTGGAGTAATGCCCTAGGATACGATGGGAATGATCGCCAACATGTCCCCGTGTCAACGGCTTCTCTGGATCGTGGGCTCCCGCAGCCCTAAGGCCCGTCGATTAGTCGTC
This sequence comes from Colletotrichum musae, assembly GCA_027406025.1. Lineage (NCBI taxonomy): Eukaryota > Fungi > Ascomycota > Sordariomycetes > Glomerellales > Glomerellaceae > Colletotrichum > Colletotrichum musae. The sequence goes on along the minus strand of JANVYC010000005.1, from coordinate 5,770,676 downwards.
ACAATCAGTCAAAAGTCTCCCTATAAAAGGAAATGGCTTGTGAAAACCTTTCCCTCTTTTTTTTCTTTGACTCAACCACATCGCGAAAGGCTTCTTTGAAGAAGAAGCGTGCAAAGGCCCTCTATATACCAGAGAGAGCCCTCGGCCCTCAAAACAACAAGAGAAGCATCACAATGGCCGTAAGTGTTTCCTTTGATCTCTTCTTCTTCTTCTTTGTGCTTCTTCGAGCATTGTTTTTGAACCTTGAGCCTCCCCAACCCGTCCTCCCTCCTCCTGCCCCTCTTCCACCTCGAAGTTTTCAACTTCAATGTATTTCAGTTCTTCCATCGTCCATCACTACTCCCATCCGTCGTCTCTGTCGTTGACGTATCGCTAACCAAAATACAAAACAGCCTCAGAAGAAGGCCGGTAAGGGAAAGGGCAGGAAGGAGCCGCGTCCTCACCAGAACTGCCTCCTCGCCAATTTCCCCCCGGGCGCCATCAGGCTCTGCCTTGAGGGCGTCAATGGCAACCCGGCGTTCCGGGGGTGGCAGTTCTGTTCTCGAGGCCGGCATTGCCTCCCCGCTGCCGCCTTCGATATGGGGGGCAGGACGGACTGGCAGGTCTGCGCTCGCCACCTCGAACAGTCGCAGGCGTCGAAGAGCAAGGGCTCGGAGCGGAGGGGCGCTCCTGCTCCCCGAGGCCCCCGTCAGAGGACCCTCTTGGGTCCGAAGACACCCAAGAAAATCGCCCGCCCTCGAGGCCAATCCCAGCCTACCAGTTCCGCGCGTGGCCGGCGAACGGTCCAGATCAAAGAGGAGTCCCCGACGCCGATGCCCAAGAACAGCGAGCCGGAGGAGCGTTCGCGTGGGTTGTTCGTCGGCGATAGCGATGAAGATGGCGAGTATGAGGAAGATGACACCTACGTTGACGAGCACCCTCCTCGCTTCACCAAGCAGCGCACCCCAGACGACGACGACGACGATGAGCACAAGGGTGGCCAGATGGGAGGTGGTCTGACGGGCCAGCTGCTGTCGGCGTACTGACGAACTACCAATCCAAATCGCCACTTCTCACTTCGGTACAACCCCTACGCCCAGTCTGTTTCTCGATGCTTCCTTCCGATACACCCACTTCCCGAGGCTCAATCAATTCCGTCTTCAATCGTCTCTATGGCATTGCTTCAACTCACTTGCTCGCGACATTCCCCTTCCCGACTGCCTTAATCACGCTTCCACGATCCGACATCCCCCACCCCAAGCAATCAATATCGCGGAAGGTCTATCTACGGCAAAAGCAAACGCGGAAGGAGCGGTCTCGACAAGCACAGACCAAGACAGTGGTTTCATTCACTTGGCGGACTCGACAGGACTCGATGAAAGATGAGGAGAGAGCGTTCTACGCACGGAGATAAGGACGGTGGTGGCGTTTCATTCACATGGCGGGCTCGGAAAGGACTTGGTACTTGGTGGGACATGATCGAGGTGACAAGGAGAGAGACAGAGGCAACGGCGATGGTTCATTCACCTGGAGGATTCAGCAAGTACTCGTGGGAGGTCAAAACAGATCAGGAGGCAACGGCAACGGGTCGTTCGCTCGGTGGATTCGGCAAAAACTTGGTGAGATATCGGGAGGCTTGCTTGCATTGCTGGGAAGAGAGCTATAGACACGCGTTCGCACGATTGAATCGAAATACGATCAGACGGCCTGGTTTCGTCCCGGTCTCAACACGTTCCTCTCTCCTTCTCGCCAGTGATGTAACCCCCTATGATGAGTAATTTAAACTCGCTCAAGAACAGCCCGGCTTTCCGCTCCAACTCATACACAGCAGGCCCCGAAGCTTGGCCCTCGGCCCGAGCCACTCACTCAACGGGAGGCTGGATCTCAAGCTCAACCGGTCCTGCGCCGCAACATGCCAAGAACCGGTTCGACTTGCTTCGCGCCTGCCTTCTCGTCCCATTGGGCAAATATACAGAAGCCAAGGACGCGTATGGGCTCACGGTGGCTTGGATCTCACGAATGGCGCCAGATGACGAGGGCAGCCGGGTCCTTTTTCCTCCATTGGCCCTATGGGGGAGTCATCTAGAGACTGGAAGTAAGACGCGGCCGGATCAGAGATGCCAGGAACACAACCCCGTGCCCGTTCCGTCTGGCCTCATGGCCCTGGGTGGTGCTCCCGTCAGTCTGGAGAACTTTGGGAAACATGACCGACTCACGGGCTCTCCACCTGAATGGCAGAGCGGAAGTAAATGCAACTCACATCAAAGGACTGCCTACGTACCTACTTATCTACGTATATACCTACTTACCTAGGTAATGGAAACTGCTTCTGCTGGCCTACCTATCTAGGTACCTTAGGTAGGTAGGCACAGCAAGCCAAGTGGCAAACCTCGTCAAATGTGGACAATACGTGCCTAGGCAAGTAGAGACGGGAAGGAGCAGGGCTGACTGACTCTTTCCAAAACCCTCCGAACTACCCAAGTAGGAAGGAGTTGCTTGACGTGCCCAAAAAAGCAGGAGGCATTTAACTCGAACCTGCCTTCTGCTCTCAACTCTTGTCTACCTAGGTATCTTCCCTAGGTACCTCCCACCTTGCCTAGGTACCTACTACCTACTTGGTAGCTTGGATACCAGTAGGTACCGTTCTGATGACACACTCTGGGATCTCCCAGCTGAAGATTTGTATACTCCAGGCTCTCTAGGACATCTGGGAAAAAGTGAAAGGGCTCAGAGAACATCCCAACGAACGGGGCCTCGCATTTCAATCCACAACCGCCGCCCGGGATGCGCGCCCTCCGAATCACCCTACACCGCTCGTATTGAGGACGAACTTCTAACTTTACTCGGCCTTGGCAACGGGATAGACGACATCACCGGGCTCCGGAGTGCCCGTCGAAGAAGCCATATCATCATTCTACGCCATGCCAATCACGGCGTTTCTCGACAGCTCCCGGTGCCCGACGGAGGACGGTGATCGACAGATCGTGGTGACTTGACCTCTTCTCGTTGGCCGAGTTCCACTGACTGGATGCCCAGAGACCGGCATGCAGTCAGACAGAGAGCACGTCTGATCAGCTGGATCATCACGCCCTTCCACACCAACGAAGCTGGAAGCCCACCGCTGTCCGCGGCACCGAGGCGCCGGTATCCCCCGGACGGACTTCCATTCGACACATGCCAAGTGCGCAGCGCCGAGGGCGTCGTGCAGCGTGCTTCTGTTTCCCTTCTCTGGCAGCCGCAGCAACATTCTCCGAGCGGAGGTTGCCCAAATACAAAAGGATACGAGGCGACGTCCGAGGGAGGGAGGGAGGGGGGAAAGACACGGCTCCGTTCCCGACAACACCATCCGCCATCCATACTTCGCTTAACCTCCTCACAGGAATCATTCCCGGCCACTTGACATACACATACAGCACTTTGGTGCGCAACCGAAATTTACTCACCGCCTTCACACCACCTTCGCCCTGCTTCGCCCTTCTCTTTCGCCAATTCTTTTCGTATTGCTCCTCGTGTTGTCCCGTCTGCCACTCATCCTCGCTCGCATCTAGAACCTCGAAATGGGTTTTGGCGACAACCCGCCGGCCCCGGAAACAATTCGAAAGCAACCCTCTTATCTCACACCAGGTATGCCGTTCGTCTGGAAACGGCAAGGCTGCCAACCAACCCCGGCCGCGTGCCGATGCCGCGCAGATCAATAGATAATGCACCGCGATATGAACCGGGTCCGGACTGCGCGCCAACGACATAGCAGCACCAGCGACGGCCGCAGATATCGATCCCTCACATCCGATAGACCTCGCGATTAGGACAGAGAAAGAAGTGCAGGCCAGGGCTGCGTTGGGCCGCATAGAGTTCGAAGTCCTATATCAATCCCCGCAGCCCCTCGGATGTGGCACGGGGCTCGGCGTTGTTCGACCACCAAGCAACGCTTCCCACAGGTCACCGCTCACGGGGCAGCCCGGTATGTCGGCACCGGCTGCGACAGTCATGCATCGTATCCTGGGGGAGGGTCGTGAGAACTAGTCGTTTACCAGCATGTCGACATGGCAACCTGTGCCGTCTTTCCCGGAGGACCCCTTCCCACAATGGTCGTATCCGGTGGATAAAAGAGACGACTCCCGCGTCTGAATTTGTTCATCTCGGCAGGGATGCGATGCGACGCGCGGAACACCGACATGTGCGATCAGGTTGCGAGTGTCGACGGGGTTGAGACAGGCCAAACCAGAGACGGCGCACCGAAGGCGCAGGCAATCCAGTGTCTACCTTTACTCCCACGAACCCCCACGAACGACCATCGCGAACGAGAAACCGACCCTCACGACATCGGAGGACATATTCAACCAGATTGGGGCCAGAAGGCGCCGTCGAGCCCTCTTCTATCAGACAACTTCACGCAGAGATGGAATCCGTTGAACCCTTATGAGTCAATTATAGGAACAATTGCCTGGAAATATGTATCGCGCATCTATCGTCGACGACCGTCAGTGTGCCCGTTCAGTCCCATGTCGTCAAGACGCATTAAAATCGACCACTTTTTCTCTACCAAGAAAAGAGAAGAAAACACCGTGACACCATCCGATGATCGAGAAAAAGAACCAAGAGAAGTAAGGAAAACTCCGAGGTATTACGTCCGCCATTCGTCTCTTGCGCCCGGCTGCCGTTTGCTCCAGTATTGACATATCCTAGCAAACAGGCAGACGCATGCGCCAGAAACCCAGTGGAAACCCGATGATTTGAGAGAGAAAGGAAAATCGTGAAAAACGTCTCTGAGAAAAGAGAAGGATCTGCCGACGGTGAACGAGAAGAGCGCCACCAGCAGCCGCATGGCCGTTGTTGAAGGCTTAGTTGCACCACATCTCGACAGGAGTGCGCTGCAGCTGGCCGAGAACGTCGAAATCGAGCCCTGTTTGGCGGAATGCGACGATGATCATGTCGAACCGCTCTTCCAGCGACTTCGCATTCCACTCTTCGACGTCGTTCAAACGAGCGATCTGCGGCACCGCCTCCTGCTTGACGAGAGGATCGGCCCAGCAAACATCGACCTTCTCCGACAGAACGAGGCTCTTTGCGAGCTCAAGGCCTGGGGAGTTTGCGAGGTGAGACTGGCCCTTCTTGAAGCCCATGCCGACAACGAGGACGCTTGGTCGCGATTTCTCCGCACAAAGCCTGTCTACGGCGCGCTGGGCAATCGCTGACGGACGAGCACGCATTCTCTCCGTTGCGTGTTGCAAGAGAGGGAACTGGTTGTTGGAGAGAAGGTAGTAGGGGTTAACGGGAATGCAGTGGCCACCGACACCGAGACTGGGCGTGAAGGGCATGTAGCCGAAAGGCTTGGTAGCCGCAGCGCCAGAGACTTCGTACGGATCGACACCATGGCCGAGACAAGCATCAGCCATCTCGTTGGCAAACGCAATACACATCATGCGCTGGCAGTTTTCGTACAGCTTGGTCATCTCAGCAACCTCTGGTCGTGACACGGGCACAACATTATCGAACACCTGGGAGTAAAGGCGAACGATTGCGTTGAGAGAGCCGGGCACCATGTCGTCCAGACCGGAAACGATCTTGGGAATAGCATGGGCGGGGGGCTCGACACGGCCGGGATCGACGCGTTCAGGAGACATGCCGGCGAAGAAGTGACGCTCTTTAGCGAGGGGGCCAAGCAATTCCCTTGTCATGCCAACGGCGACGGACGACTCGACGACCACTACGGAACCAGCGCGAGCGTATGTTGCGACGTTCTTGAGGGCGGATCTGAGAAACGACGTATCGACGGTCTGGTCTGGGCGGAGAAGAGTGGGCACAGAGATGAGGAAGTGCGTGGCAGCTGCCATGTCGCTTGGCTTATGGGTGAACTTGGCCTTGCTGTCTGGACCGAACTCCTCCTCGAGGCTTCGGACTCGCGCCTCAGAAACATCGAAGCCGAGAACGTTGAACTTGCGAGCGAAGTTGCCCACGAGGTGCTCTCCGACGTATCCGACACCGATGACGGCGACGAGGGGCTCAGACTCGAGGTCGATGGAGCTGGCAATGGTGGCGAGCTCTTCATCCGACTCGCACTCCTCAGTGGGGGGCGTGATGGGGTAGTAGCCATCATGAGAGTATTCCCAAAGCTCAGGCTTGTCCTTGGGTGACTCGGGAGAGTCAAAGGGATAGTCGCCTCGGCCGGTCGGAGACCTCTCCGGGGTATCGGGAGTAAGCACTTGGGAGTTCATTGTGATGAAGATGGTGGAGGGGTATAACGAAGGACGGGCTGGTATGGACCACAGAAGAACGAATGGCGAAGAAGAGTTGTCGTGGCGGTGGAGGAGGAGGAGGAAGAGGAGGAGGATGTCCTTGATATCTTCTTCTTGGAAAGTCAACTTCACTGCCAAGCAGTTTGAGGGCGTAAAGAGGGAAGAGAGGCGCACGTCGGGAAGGAAGGAAACTCGGTTGTGAAAGAAAGGAGACGGGAGTTAAAAAGAGTTGGCAACTAAGGCACTGACATACATGATGGATATAATGAGGAGGAGAAGAGGAAGGAGGAGACGGCCGACAGCCCACTCACGTCGGCCCTGCCCCTGGCGGCGCCGGCGTCTGCGTCTCGAGGCTGCCCAGACTTTGGAGTGGCAGCGGCCTCTCCATGCCAGGCGCCTACGGAAAGAAACGATTGAGACATGGCATCAACCCGTGTGCGGCCGGGCCTAATCGGGATCCACGTTTGCACGACGGCATGGACGCCATGGCAATGGACGTGGTCATGGCCATGGCCATGGTGGTGGTGGTAGTAGTGGTGGTGACTCCGTGAGGCTCCAAGCCGACGGCACGCGGCTAGGATGGCGACGGGGCCGTGGACAGATCAAAGTCGGAAGAGAAGACGAGATGATAGTTTCAGGTCCAGCCTAGCTCCCGAGCAGGGCCAGAGTTGGGAAGTCAAACAGGCGACGGCCAACAATAGTCTGACCAAAAGCAGTCCATGGCAAGCGGCCTGAAGGTGGCTGAACGGCCCACCCCCAAAGCGCGAGGAATGTGAAAGCGCAGATACAAGCACCACAGACGGGACAGGCGCGCTTCGGCAAGACGACACCGCACGGGCGGGGGAAAGCAATACGGATAGCGCGATATGGCATCAGCAAAAACGATAATGGCAGAATCATTGCACCGGCAGGAATTCAGAACACGCCCGGAAGAGACGTTGGGTACTCAAGGGTTCCCCGTCACGGCCTCAGCTCGTCGGGTCACTTCTTCTCAACACCATCCCATCACCCAGCGGGATCGCCAAGCTGGCAAGCCCGGATGCATGAAGCAGGCAAAGACACTCATCTCCCCTGCTCGTCCATCACAACTTCGCCGAGGTCCCCTCCGACGCTTGATGTCATGCAGGAAGCCCTGGTCGTTCGAGCTGCGGAGGTATGTTTTTTCTCCTCTTCGCTCTCTCTTACTTGGTTATTTCCATTTTGGCTCGTTTATCCATGGGGAGTGACAGGGTGCGCCTGGGGTGGCTGGCTGGAACTCTGTCAAGCCTGACGACGCGGAACTTGAACTTGATAATCCGCTGCAAGGTCATATTCGAGGTCGTAAGCGGCGGCCGGGGTGCTGGATCGAGATGAATCGACAAACACTGAAAGCTACGCTGGAGGGTTGCATTCGCAACTCCACGCCGAGGGCTTTTGCTCCTTGCTTGGCCACCGGTCTTGGACCGACGATCACTTTCTGGCCGAACGGGTCTGCGCATCGAGAAGGCGAAAATCCACGGTCTCAACAATAAAAAAAAAGTCACGAAAGCGGTTTTGAGAGGGTTCTTCGACGGGAACCTGCTGCCAGGACGTCGACTAGGGGGTGCGGGCTTGAGGTTAGAGGAGGGGGGGTGTGAAGCAACCCGGCCAAACAAGGATGAGCCTTGCTTGCGTGGTACGGAGAGCGTGTCCGGAGAAAGAGCGAGCCCAAGGCCGTCACCGAGTGTTTTTCTTCGGCTTTGCTGAGAAATCCGCGATGCTGTCGGGTTGTTATGTGCTGCTGTTGTCGCCACTACTGCTGTTGTCGGCGCTGAAGCTGAAGCTGATGCTGATGCGTATGCAGATTTCGAGTATTTCCGGAAGCTATTGGCTTGGCGAGCGAATTCGCAAAGTCGAATGGGACGACGTTAAGTGTCGAAGCGTGAGAGAAGAAAGCAATACGGCTAAAAAGAGGTTGAGATGGGATGATTGGAGGGAAGGGACGAGACGATGGAGGGACGGACGTTCGTCCGCTCGGTCATCTTCCTCGCTAGGTGAGGCGGCCCCCGCCCCGGGATTACCTACTCTTACTCTTACTCGCTCATGCACCCACGGACGATGCATATGCAAATGTCATGCATTATGCAAATCGGCGAAGACACGGACCCGCCCCCGTTGGATGCATGTCTCAGTCCGAGCGGTGGGGCCCCCTAGTTGTTGCATTTAATTGCATGGCTGCGCAGAGTGGGTGGTATTGCATGGAGGCGGGGTTATTCGCCCCGGCTTATTTCTTCTTTTCTGCTTCTCCCTCTTCTCTCGCATCATCGTCTACGCCAACGCCAACACCATAACAAACACAAACACCACCACCACCACCATCGACTAAGATCCTCTTTTTCACACGCCCCCCCCTGGCTCCCTTACCACCCCAGTCTCGTCGCCCCCATCCATGGGTTTCCGGTCCGGGCTCCACGCCCTCGATCCCGTCCGCTACGTACCGCGTCTCCTCCATCCATGATCCATACTGTTCAGTGTTCGTCGCTTTCCTCACCTCACCGAAGTTCGAGCATCACGAATATCGATCCAAGCTTCTAAGCCACAATCTGCCCCTTGCACGGGGCGGCATACACGTGGTGGGGATAGACGCCAATCACCGGTTGTTTCTCCCAGACGCCTCTGCTGCCCTTTTCGTCCCCTCTCAAGCCCTTTCAGGACGACGAAGAAGAAAATAACGTCCGCTAAGATCTCCCTCGTTCAAGCCGTCCCGGCACCGGCGCAGCGCCACAGGGGAAAAATTGTTATGCAACACGCGGCCTGCCGTCCGGCTCCCAGCAAGCACATCATCCCGCGGTTTTCAGGCCACTGAGGTCCTGCCCAGCCAAGCTTGTCATCACGAGTTCGAACTAGCAGCTGTGTCGTGGCATGACACTTTGCCAAACAAGCAAAGATGCCGTCCGAAAGGGGAAGATGGGAGGCCGAAATTTCGAACGGCACGGCGAAGTACGGGAATAGCATCACGTCTCGCTCAGCCGGTTTCATCAGCGGCAGCTTTTCTTGAAAAGGGTCGTAATACCGAGAAATTCCAACTACATAGCGACCATACGCTAATTAGACGGTGAGCGACGGTTGTAGCGCGGTGGCGAGAGTGCCGACCGACACCACCGGAGCCATGTTCACGGACGAGGCGCACCACTACCAGACCGACCACTCGCGCGCCTGTTGGGCTAGTGCTCTGCGGCGTGGAAGCGTCTTTGATTGCCATGAGAATCAGATTCGTTCGCTTTCTCAGCGTGTGTGCCCTCGAAGTCGGGGCGATTGGTGGGAGTTTCTGCACTCGCCGCCTCTGACGAACCCGCAATTGGGGAGACCAGCAACCAGTCCAGTCATCAAGGTCTCTTCGCACCGGTGGCATCTGCACAGCAAATGCGAGATGCATTGCAATTTTTAGAACCGTACAGCGACACACAGCTCGCCGAGGACGGGTATTGGAGCCGCAGCCCTGCCAAGTGGGAGCCAAGCTGTCCAACAATGCAGAAAAGACGAGGTGCATCTCACTCTTTGTATGAGGCCGGGGATGCAATTGGTCCACGCCGACATCGCACCGCTTCAGTCTCATGACTTGTGCTTCCTCGGCTTTTGGTAATACGAGGAGATCGCGTCCATGAGGCTAGACAACCGTACTCGACCATTTCCACTTCGCGCGCTTGTCCGACCCAAGATGACCTCAAAGATCCCGACTGGCGTCGCCTCCCGTATCAGCGTGAACGAGTACCTTCTGCTCAGGCGATCGAGGGGAGAGGGGAAAAAACATGCAACGAAAAGCCCACCATAGAGGTTGGTGTGCGGGGAAGAAGGATCAATTGCTGACAGCATGAATGTCGATGGGGCGGTGGCCTGGCCTGGCCTGCCTTATTTCGTGGGCCAAGGCCTTTCAATCCGTTGCCTGAATGACGGGTGAAGTCGAAAGAGAGCTCGCTGATCGGCAAGATGGAGCGGAACGTTGAACGAGGAGAAACAACTCACTCTCTCTACGCCATTGTCACACTCGGGAAGAAAGTCAGTCAAAACAATGGTCTTAAGCCACTGGACTGGTTGGCGTGTGTGGCTGCCGCGTCGGCTGTCGGCGCTGTCATCCTTCTCTGGTCCGTTACCAGATCCTCGGAGTCAGAAAAGGGGCGGCCGCATCCGAAGGACAAGCAGTGACCAGATCAGAGGAACGAGACACGAGACAAACGCCCGCCTTGGTTCATCCGCTGGTTCGATCTACCCGTAGATGCCAGGCGGATTCTCTCCCTTTGGTTGACAACAATAGCCGACGAAACGGACAGCAAACAAGAGGACGAACAAGGACAACGATCCCCAGACCAAAAGAAAACTAGTATTTCGATTCTGCCCATAACCTTGCTGGGTGCCATGCCCCTGGCAGTACCGATTCTCGTAAGGCACTTAGTGGGAAGTAGGAAGTCCCTCTCATCGTCCTTGATCTCGTCCTCATCCTTGACCCCGACTTGCCCGACCCCTACACTAGACCCCCGGCCACTCCCGCTAAGCCCAGACCGACTACGCTCGGATAATTCAATGAGAAGGGCGACAAGGCAAGGATTATCAGAGCAGAGCCTGGGGTTCCTGTAAGCCCGTCCACCCAGCCAACAGCCGGTCACATACATCCCAGCTCCTCTGATCTTCCTCCAGCCCCCGCTCTCCCCTGGTCTTTCGAATGCGAAAAGGCACATCATCAGTCAATTATCAGTCGTGGATCTTCGTTCTGCCTGGCTGGCTGGACTGGCTGTGGAGCATCAGGAAGCTAACCCGCTCAGCTTCTGCAAGCCTGCAAGGTCCCAATTTGTCTTGTCTCACTCAGCCCACCTCATATTGACAGAAGGAAATTTGTTCCTTTTTGTTTGTTAGCCTGCCAACGCACACGGGTCGTCATGCAGCTCGACTTGCTCTGACAATATTTGCAGATCCCAGCCTCAACGTAGTAGTCGGGCAACTCGGGGTCGTGATCGGGAGGAAGCCAACTCGAGGGCCTACAATGTACGGCACTGACCGGCCCACGGCTTTTTTACTTCGTATAGCCATCTGCTGATGGATGGGCCAGGCCTGTCAAGGGCAGCCCCGTTGCCCGCCCCGAGGCTACGGGCCCAGCAACGTGGGCACCTCCGTGTGGTGGTGGCTGTCGCGCCGGGCAATGGTGGCCTTGGGTCGAGATCTGGAGGGGCAACGGCTCGTATCATGGAGGTCGGAACTGCGCCAACCTGCCCGTCAGAGTGCCGCCCGTCCCGTCTGACTCCATCCTTAGCCCAAGAGATTCGAGACTATATGCAGTTGACCAGCGCCATGGAGCCAGCTGCGAGGTGTCAAGCCTCGGCCAGCATCTTATTGCACTCTCTATTGCCTATTCCGAGCGACTGGACTCAAGCAAGCACCCTTGGCGTGACCCGTGTGGAGATATTGAGCTTCCAGACGTGCGGTTGTCAAGACAATTTTTCTCTCCGGGCTCGTCGTGTAAATACCGCTCCTCGCCGTCCTCGAACAGCTTCGGAACCCCAGTCTCCCATCTTGCCCGCACCAGCGTCATCGATCGACCGGAATCATACCCTCTTTGCATCTGCGAAACGCCTCGATATTCTCCAGCCATGCATGTCCTGCTGCCTCTCGTCCTCTCAGGGGCCGCCATGGCCGCCACTCTCGACAGTCCGTTGAGAAAGCGCGCCGAGTGCGGGCCCGGAATTGGGTCTTGTCCTTCGGGGGAGTGTTGCAGTGAAGGCGGATGGTGTGGAAAGACGGCAGAATACTGCGGCGGCTCGCAATGCCAGATCCAATACAGTGATTCTTGCGATACCTTGTAAGTCCAAGCCGGTTCACATTGAGACGTCGGGCTTGGCTCTCGCCGGTCTCTATGCCCGTCTGGTCTGGTGCTAACACGGCCTCGACAGCTTTCCGCCACCCGGCGCTAGCACGGAGAGCATCTCCCGTCCTCTCGTGGGATCCGTGCCGTACGGTGTGTTCATCTGCTTGTCTCATGCAACGCGGGACGGGCCAGTCTAACATGCACAACCCAAACTATAGGCTCCATCATCACCACATGTGCCATCCCGGGAACCTTGGCATTGACCTTTGACGACGGGCCGTACATCTACACGTCGCAGCTTCTCGACATCCTCGAGGCCCAGAATGTCACCGCCACCTTCTTCGTTGCCGGAAACAACAAGGGTAAGAAGCGGATGGACGATCCGTCTACGCCATGGCCGAACATCATGCGCCGAATGCACGCCCTCGGCCATCACATCGCCAGCCACACCTGGACGCACCGCAACTTGAACCTGGTCAACAGCACGATCCAGAGGACGGAGATCATCTACAACGAGATGGCCTTCCGGAACCTCTTCGGATGGATCCCGACGTACATGCGTCCGCCGTACCTGGAGTGCTCAGCCGGGTCTGGCTGCCAGAACCTGCTCCGGACGCTCGGATACCACATCATCAACATCAATGTCGACACCAAGGACTACATGTACGACACGCCCGAGTTGATCCAGATAGCCAAGGACCGCTTCTCCAATGGCGTCTCGACAAACTCTGCGGCCAACAGCTACATCGAGCTGTCCCATGATGTCCACTACCAGACGGTGGTTAACCTGACCCAGTTCATGATTGATACCGCCAAGGCCCGAGGTTATCGTCTCGTGACAGTGGGCGAGTGTCTTAACGACCCCAAGTCCAACTGGTACCGTAGCGCCGGTGGCGCCCTTAGCTCTACGATCGCGCCCACCAGCACGAGGTCCTCGACGCTAAGCACCAGGATCTCGAGCCCGCCGACCTCTTCCGCCTCGGTCACTCTAGTGTCGTCGTCCGCAGGCTCCGCGCCTACAGGCAAGGTGTCACCGGACCAGACGTGTGGTGGCACGAACGGATACACATGCCTCAACTCGGCGTTCGGAAACTGTTGCTCGTTCTACGGGTTCTGGTGAGTCGTTTCGGGAAGATGAAAGAAGCCTCTTACGCAGCAAGGAACGCGGCTGACCATGCTTCTCCCCCCTTAACACAGCGGCTCTAGCTTGACGTACTGCGGAACGGGCTGCCAATCGGGCTTCGGGTCCTGCTCGCCGCCGTCCCCGGGCATCAGCGACACGTCCAACGGCCTCTGCGGCAGCCAATTCCAAGCGACATGCAAGAACTACGGCGAAAAGAAGTGCTGCTCTGCCTCTGGTTTCTGGTGAGTCGGTTTCATTTCTTTTCGCAATCTTCACCCTCTTCCTCTCCACCTCCAATCCCACGGGCATGGTCCATCCGGAGGCAAACCGCCAGGCCGTGACGCGATGTAGCCTTGCACATGTACTGACGGGAAATGCAACAGCGGTAACACGGCGGCACACTGCGGGACTGGCTGCCAGTCGCTTTTCGGCAACTGCAATTGATCGGGTTGTGCCTGTAACGCGATAATAGTGCCGCGGCCTGCATCTAACCTTGAGGCCGAGGGGCATACTCGCACGGCATGGTCGATCGCCGGACGGGGGGGCCGGGGGGCGGGCGGTCAGTCCAATCCCATCCTCCTCGACAATTTCCCCGGACGTCTTGTCTCGGTGATCCATGTACAAACGGCTCGCTCCGCAATATATCGCGCAGGAGTGACAACGAACATGAGGGGCAGACGTCGAAAAAACTTTGATTTATTGCGTCTTGGTTGTTTTTGTTTCTTTTTCTCGGCCAGACGGGCTCACGAACCGGTCCAAGTGGACTATTGACAAGGCCAAGGCGATGCGCTGCGACCTCGCCGGCTGCCTTTCACGAATCTGTACGGCCGAAATGCCTTTTGGGGGTTGATGTTGGATGCGACTCGGCGTGCATCGCGGCAGAAATCTTGGGAGACTAGTTTTAATGATAACACCTAATCGAACAGACCGGTTATGTCTCAACCTTTTTTCTCTGTCTCTTGACCATGCGCCAGACACATCTCAACGGTCAGCCGGGCCTCGTGATGGTGGCGATTTGCTTGACTCTTGTCTCTGTCCTGTCTCTACCTACCCCGTGTCTCTGTTTCTCCGCCCCTTGCCGCATATCATTCCATGCCCGTTCCATGTCTTGGGTCGTAGGATGCTGTTACAACGGCTCGTTACTCCTCCCCCCTCGTGGCTACCTTCCACACACGAGGAGGACGTCCGGGTGGTGTCTTGCGTGTAGCATTCGGCGGAAACGCAATTCTCGTGGCGGCTTTGGTGATGGCGGTTTTGGCGGCGACACTGTGGCACCACACGCACACGAAGACACTCCCTCTAGACCGGACCGCGTGTCTGAGGTAAGCGGCACCTTCGTGGCTATTTTCTTTATTTTTTAGTTCAAGTTCTGTTCGATTGATTCCCCCCTCCTTCGCCCCTTCCGAAATTTCGACCTGCGCTGCGTGACGACGGACGCATGACGAGCGCTCTCTGCCCAGCCTCTAGCGATCGGTCGATGGTTTTGGACTTGGCCTCTGCCCCCTCCTCTGGGGCGGCCCTCTTCTCCGTCCTTTGCCAAGGCGCGGTAGGAGGGCGTGTGGACGTGTCCAAGAATTGCCCAAGAGATTACCCGAGGGGCTTACGTGGGGTCACTCACGATGGGCGAGATGGCGAGTGGATGGGGCGAGAGATGTTTGATGCGGTCAGCAACGAGGCGACGAACGCCAAAAGCTTCGCCCACGTTCGTCCCATTGCGAAGTTGTTTCCTGAACGGGAGACAGCCAGAGGCGAGAAGAGGAAATACCGTGCGTTTTTCTTGCTTGCTTGCGTATGCGTGGAGTGCGTGCGTGCTGCACGTTCCTTCAGCGAAGAAATTGGGCCCAATAGCAAAGGGTGAGAACTATGACCGGAAGCCGGATCTTGAGAGGACGCCGAGTAGTAAGTAGTCTGTGGCGCCTTCAGTCGAGTCATTTGGCCTGCTAGAAGCATGTGGTGGTGAGTCGGCCGGTCGTCTTACGCGTTCAACTCTCCCGAGCACCCGGGAGAAACACCGACCGTCCAGTTCAGCAGCCACACCAGCCCGTGCTCCGTCTAACTCCTCTGCAGTCTGCAATACTTCGGTTGATGCCCAGCCTGACGGGTCGAGTTGGCTCAGCTGGGAGAGGGCAGGAGGCGTGCCTACTCGCGAGCTTCACTGAAAAGAGCCAGCTAGTTTTATTTTTGGGGGTCTTCTCTACACTAGGTACTAGCGGTAGCGCGCGGAACTCGGGGTCAAGCGATCTGTCATTCGATGTTTTGGGGCGGTCCGGGAATTTGATGATGCGCACGGCACACAATGGAACCCGGGCCCAAACAAGTCCCGTCGGCTGAATGGGAAGCATGTGCCGTACCGTAGCATTTCGTGGGGGAGATTTTCAATAGTGCGGCAGAGGCAGCAGCAGCAGCAGCAGCAGCAGCAGCAGCAGCATAATCATCATCAGTAGGTAATCAGGCAGTGATCAGGCCAAAAAAAAGGGAGGAAATAACACGAAGGAGGGGCCTATGGGGGGCTCGGGTTCGAATAGAACACTGTGAATGTGTGCATACACGAAAGCCATTCTTGTGGTATTCCACGTCTTGTGTGCCCCCGGACATAAGGCAACTCTCCAGCGCTTTTCCCAATTCCTTTCCCTCGTGCTTGAGGCTAGAGCAGCACCGCCAGCTATTTTTTTTTCTTGCAGTTTTCTCGCCTTACGAGGGGATGGAGCAGCCAATCGTTCCCACAGGGTCCCCCCCCTCGCTCGGCTAGGCCCCTCTCCTCCCGGTCCCCGAGGCGCCAAGAGTGCGTAACCTTGGAAAACAAGGCCCCGGCTACTGCAGGAACTGGGATGCCGCGTGCTTAGCGCCGCGCCAGCCTCTGGCCGGGACGCCCAGGGTGGGGCCGCTTCCGCCGCCTCCGCCCAAGGTGGAACCCCACCAGACCCACATCGGGGGCAGTCCAGTGTTGAGGAGGGGCCGCGTAGGTGCTATCGGGGTAAACGGATATAGGCACAGTAAATAAGATGCAATCATCGGGGAGAACGGTTAAGTGCTAAGATATCAACGCAAAGAGGGAGGGGGTGTGCATCTTCCATCTCTCCCCCTGTCATCTTCTCCCCTCCTTTATCGCCGCCACCCTTTCAAACAGCACACCATCTCTCACCCCCGTCCTCTCCCTCAGCTATCCTATCAGGACTCATTACCGTTCGCTCTCCTACTCGCACTCCCTCGTCATCGCGAAGACTACACTATGCAAGCCTCTTCCGCATTTCGTTCCCGCCCTGCTTACCCACACCACACTCCCACCGTCACCCTTTGCGCTCACGCTCTCGCATTCACGGTCGGTACTCGCATCGCATCGCATTCTCCGCCTCGTCCATCATCCAGTCACACAGAGGCACAGACTCTTCTCTAGGCTGAACAGCCGTGGTCACGATGCAACGCTCTTCTCCCCACGCCCCTCACCCCCAAAGACCCCAGCGACCGGCGGTGGTGTGATGGTGCATCGACGCCACACGCAGACTTTTCTTTTCGCGCGGCTGGTCCAACGGAACGCAACGCAAGAAGCTCAGCTCAGCGTACCGCACCTACCTCTGAGACTTCTTGGCCTACCGGTAGACGTCCATCTGCCTGGGACTGGGAGGAGGAGGAGGGGGGCCACAGGGGCCAACAGAAGCTTCCATTTTGGAAGCAACTCCTACCCTGCTGTCCGTCCTGCCTCCTGCTATTACCCAGGGGCTTCTCATGAACCGCAGAAGAAAGCGCCCAACAGCCGTCATTTCCCAAATGAGGTCCGGTAGTGGACGGATAGGGACATGGTGGAAAAGAAGGGTCCTCTTGGCGGGGGTTGACCTCTTCTCAGCGTCCATCTAATCTACGACACCGAGATTCGACTCTTTGTTTTTCTCTGGTCCAGACTTTGACAGACAGACGGACAACAGACGTTAACAAGCCCGATATTGCAGCTGGACAGTCTGCGTCCATCGTCCCGTCTGATCCAGTCGTCCGAAGTCCAAGTACCTTGCAGGCCTGCTCGCGCAGAATGAACCACGGGCGCAGCACTGGCAGCACTGGCGGCATTGGTTCGATCCCACAGACGTTAGGCCGCGCCGCTATTCATGCGGACGCCCCTCCTCTCTGTATGCCTGCCTGCCTGCTTGCGTCCCTCTCTCTCTCTCTCACGCACGATGTCGTTGGCCCCCGGAGAGTTCGGTCAGCATCCGCCTACACAGGCGTGGCATGGAGGCACAATGACGAGAAAGCAGACCAGACGCACAAACAGTGTGCGTGCCTGAATGGCGTCGGCGGCGGCGAGAAAGACGACTCGACGATGTTACCCCTGTCCGCCCCATCCACCATATCCACATGCACTTCTCACCGGCCGGGAGCCCAGAATTCAAGCTTACTTGCGTGTGGAGGTCATCGTCCACCTGCATGGACAGGCACTGTACCACCTCACCTCACCTCTGAGCGAGCGAGGAGCTAGCTACCTGGCTGTGCCCACTCTTGCAGCCCTCGAATCCATAAACACGGGCTTGGCGCGCCGGGGTTGATCTGATCTGATTTGACTCGACCCTGCTCGATTCACAGCTCACTCACTGCTGCAGCAACCATGAGATGTCAGGGCTCAGGTCGCTTTCTCGAACTCGACTTGACCTAGTGTACCAGGCCGCCCATCCTTGTTCTTTCGCCTCCCGCCCCAGTGACAGACAGACAGACAGACAGCGGAGCAGGTTTAAGGTGGTTCTTCTTGGTAAGAGGTTGGTTGGTCTTTTTTTACTGCATGGAATATGTGTCTCGATGCAGATGGGAACCGCACAAACTCACCAACCACCCCCCGGCAAGGGTTCACCCAACCACAGTCGGCCAACGCTTCACATCCATCTGCGGCTCTTTTGTTTCCCTCGCTTCGACTCGCCTCGCCTTGTCTGGCTCTCACATCCCCCATCCCCCGCCCTCCGACTCTTTCTCAAGCGAAGATCACCCGCGAACACGGGGGCCAAGAGCCGGCGGCTTCGTGGTAGTATGAGAGTGTCGTTGTGGCCCCCTTCTGGCCCCTCCCATCCCTTCCCCTCGTCGTCTCGTCTCGCCCAACCGGTCGACCCACGCCCAAAATATCTCTCGTAGCTGCACGCTGCTGCACTTCAACCTTGAACAGCGGTGTCCTGAAGTTGAAACTGACGTGTATACGGAGCCAGGGGGGGTCGGCCGAGCTTACACTAGTCGCGCTAAACCCCCGACGGGTCGGATCATCACCAGTCGACCACCCACCCCGGCCCAGAACGAAGGCCGTTCCCCTTGTCTTGCTGCTTAGCGAGCGGCTCCCGCCTTGGAGCATGTCGCACCGGCCGTGCTCTTTGCTGCGCCAACCTAACGCCGGGCGCCTGTTGTGTGTTGTTCTTTTGGTGTGTGTATGTGTGTGTGTGTGCTCCGTGTTCCGGAAGGTACATACTACTGGTGCGTGCGTCTTTCTGTGTTGTTTCTTTTTTGCTCCGAGGTTTTATTTGGTTCTCTTCCGTTTCCACACGCCATGCCCGATGTCGTCGCCGTCGTTGGACGACGCCACAAGTTACCCTCGGACGAGGCCGATCCCTCTTCTGGATGTTCTCGTGGGCGGGTTTGGTACTGCCCAATATCACTCACACGCCGCCGAGTGACGGCCTGTCCAGTGCCCAGATCCCAGTCCGCCTGATGGCGATCATGGCGCCTCTTCGGATTTGAGCAGCCAACTTTGCCGGACAGCATCAGCGGCAACAGGGGCGGTGATGGGAATCAACAGTGGCAGACGGCCGTACCTACTACACTCGCACACTGAGAATCTCCTATACGGCCACCGTATACGACATTGGGCCAAGAAACCGGCGCGGGACGCCGAGGGGGCGTGCGGTCCGATGTCCATCAGGACCGCCGCTGTCGGTTCATCCAACCATCCACCTGCAGCAGCCGCCGCCTTGCTCCTCCTTGTGAGGCCCTTCTCTCACCTCGTTTCCATCTTTTCCCAGCATGGAAATGGCAGGGCATGGCATGGCTGTCTCATCTCCACCAACCCAACCACGCACATGGCGGGAAACGTCGTCGATGGCCTGCTTTTCCCTTCCATGCCCTGTCCTGTCCTGCCCGTCGTGCCCCCTTGCAACCTCCCAATGGCGTTTGATGTACCCCATGTGGCCGGCTCGAGTGGCCAGTGATCGAGCTTGCACCTCTCGATTCCGTCTTTTTTTGCCTGCCTCGCTCAGCTGACGCCAGATTCGGCATCGCTGTCACCATGCGGAAATCGTTTCTTGCCTTCCCGGCCGGCCCAGAACTGCAACTCAGGCAATAGTCCGTATTGCGAGACATGGCAATCATAACACGTCGTCCTGGGGCAAGAAGGAGGAAAATCAAAGCATAGCAGGCAAGGCCGGTGTCAGTGTCCAAGAGTAGTCCATCCGGAGCACAGAGAGGACCCTGGCGGTCCATGCCAACCCCCGGCCGAGCTGGCTGCCACACACGCATACACACACCAGACGCACACTCTTTCTTTCTCTCTGCCTGAGCCCGTGGAGAGCTTTGATTCCGAAGCCAGGTAGCTGGTCGGGTCGACTACCTCGCGAGGCTAACCCGAGTCGAGACATCAGTCCAGTCCAGGTCGTGCCGTGCTGATGTTACCCTCTTTTTTTATTTTTTATTCCCTACCCCGGCCATGGGGTCCTCTTTTTCCCTTTCTACCGCATCCCATCCGCAGGAATAATAAAGATTCGTCCTCCACTCTCACTTTTCACTCTCTTCCTCTCGTTTCGGCAGGAGAACTTGACTTGTTGCCTCCGGCAGTAACCACACTCGTTTCGTTGTTGGTTCCAGCTCAAGGATCTTGATTAGATCCTTGACCTCCCCCCGTCCCCGTCACATCCCCTCGTCAGTCGTCTCTCGCTCTCGTTGAAGCGTGCTTGATAGTCCTTCTCTCGTCACCTTCGAGATCATCCTTGGTATCCCGTCGTCTTTACCTCGATCATATACCCGAGTCGTCATCGCCATGTCTCCCACTCCTCCCCCCATCCCACCACCACCCATGGCGGAGGCCAGCCGCCCTCCTCTGGCGCCCATCTCGGGCTTCTCGACGCCGGCTCGCAGCCAGCGTAGTCTGTCTATCCCGCGGCCGTTCAACCCGTCACGGATCCAGTCACAAGGCTCAGTAAGTCGACCTGCCACTCCCTTCGCGAGCCTCTCTTTGCTAACCTGCCCAGTCTGTTGTCGGATTCAACACCGAAGACCTGCCTTTTGGTCAGCGCACCCCCGGTTCCTTCGGCCACCGTTCGTGGCAGTCTCGTGGCGGCGAGTCGGCGGCGTCGTTCGTGTCGTCCGTCAGTCAAGAGGAGGCCAAGCTGAGATGGGACTCGGACGAGGAGCTCAAGACGGTGTCCAAGTCTCTGCTCAAGTTCCAGAAGTGGTGTCTGCTCATCGGCCTGCTCTGCATCAACGCCGCCCTCATCTACGTCTCGTTCACGTACCACGTCGCCCACTACTTCTTCATGGTCCTGCTCAGCTCCAACACGGTCCTCCAATTCATCATGATCGTCTTCATCGTCGGCCACTTCCTCTTCAAGAACATCTTCTTCTGCTTCCGCCGCAAGGAGAAGGTGCCCGAGACCCCGGAGCGCATGGTCATGCTTCTGCCGTGCTACAACGAGACGTTCGAGGAGCTCACGCGCTCCCTCGACTCGCTGGTGGCGCAGAAGAACATCGACGAGCACCCTCGCATGATCTTCATCGTCGTGGACGGCAACGTCAAGGGCCCCGGCATGGCCAAGACGACCCAGGAGTACCTCCTCCAGGACATCCTCGAGCCCGGCCCGACGCGCTTCTTCGAGAACGGTTACCGCGCCCGCGACGGCCTCTTCATGCCGACCAAGATCCAGACGGGCTACTACAAGGGCATCCCCTACCTCTTCGTCGGCAAGCGGTACAACCAGGGCAAGCGCGACAGTCTCTGCTTCGCCCGCTCGTTCCTCTACCACTTCCACAAGCGCTCCACCAACGTCATGACCATGTTCAGCAACGAGCTCTTCGAGCACATCGGCAACGCCTTCGTGTCGCAGGGCCTCGAGAACATGGAGTACCTCGTCGGCATGGACGCCGACACGGTCTTTGACGAGTACTGCATCTGGGAGATGCTCCGCGAGATCCGCAAGAACCCCAAGCTGGTCGGCGTCTGCGGCCACGTCTGCGTCGACTACGACGGCAAGAACTGGGGTCTCTGGTCTCTGTACCAGTCGGTCGAGTACTCCCAGACCCAGGGCCTCCGCCGCATGTTCCAGTCCCGCATCACCGGCAAGGTCAACTGTCTCCCCGGCTGCTGCCAGCTCATCAAGATCGACGAGGCCACCTTCGGCGACGAGGTGCTCCGCCAGCGCTTCGGCTACTGCCCCAAGCCCAACGACCTCATGACGCAGCACATCATGGGCAACTACTCGGAGGACTCGATCCACGCCAGCATCATCTTCTCGCTCTTCCCCAAGCGTCAGACGGCCCAGGCCCTGCGCGCCAAGGCCTTCACCATCGTGCCCCAGAACTGGACCGTCTTCCTGTCGCAGCGCAAGCGCTGGGCCCTCGGCTCCATCTCCAACGAGTTCGTCATGATCTTCCGTCCGGGCATCATCCCCATCGAGCGCCTCCAGTCCATCGTCGCCGTCATGACCTGGTTCATCACCCCGTTCATCATGGCCGCCGTCATCGCCCTCATCATCATCCTCGCCCGCCGCGGTGACGAGCTCGTCCGCGACCCCGTATTCATGTCTCTCTTTGGCCTTCTCTTGGTCCGATACGTAAGTCCTTCCTCATCTCACTCGCACCGTTGTTGTCCGCTTGCTGACCTTCGTCGCCGCAGTTCTACTCGTTCTGCATCGGTTTCTGGCTGCCGAGGAACATGCTCGAGCGCATGCAGTACTTTGTCGGATACTTCTTCCACCTCATGACGTCGCCCTTCCTCAACATGATCATCCTCGGCTACTCGCTCGTCTACTCGGACGACTTCAAGTGGGGCAAGACCCGCGAGGTCATCAAGGGAGACGACGAGAAGACGGACGCCGACGGCGGTCGCGGCACGCACTGAGCGAGGCAAGAAACGCGCAAAACAACAGAGACAAAAAACCAAAAGGCCACGCAGAGATGCGAGGCGAGACATTTTCATCAAGATGTCAGGCGGTCTTCAGCTGCTGCGCCGCCGCCGCGCGGGATCTCGGGTACGGAGCCCGACCGGGGTCGCCGTCACTACCCGCAACCTCACCGCCGAGAACAGGGCCGCTCGCTTGGCCATTTCACACCACACTTCCCTTTTCTCTTCTTTAACTTGTCGAAATCATTTACGTGGCGTTCTTGCAACCTGCTTTGTAGGGCTGAAAACTAGGGGGACACTATTAGACTCGTCGACGCAGACGATTGGGAGGGTGAGAGACATGGGTTCATGATTGGAGGGCAAGAAAAGTTGATACTGGACCATCGCTTTTTGAGTGTGGGAGCATCATCCAGGGAGAAGTACACGAGCTGCCCGAAGAGGAAGAGGAAGAAGCAGAGGATTGGACAAAACAGCACACACACTCATATGCACACAGCCACCACACCGACATCATCACCATCACCAACAACAGCAGCATCACATAACCACTTGGACATTTCGTACATACCGGAGAAACACCCCGACCTTGTACAGAGGGACGGACCAGACGGACGGTGGTGATGGCTGCTACCCGACATACGGCAGGGCCTGATCTCAATGTTCGATTCTCACAGCCTCTTTTTCGCTCGCGATTCTGTTCTTTTCCGAGTCGCAGAACATCCTTTTTTTCTTTCTATTCTTAATGTAATGTTTAGGTCTGGTGGGGGGCTCCATTATGACTTCATGAGGCATAGATACCTACCTTTCTCACACAAGTTATCCTCGGTACAAAAATCAAAAGCTCATAAACACCACTCAAGTCTCTCTTTGAATGAATTCTTGTGTTGTTCCTACCTCTGTCCATCTCCGTCTCCGTCTCTCACTCACACATACCGACATGAATCTACCCAGACGGGAGAGGCGCGAGATGTGGTGGCTGCCACGCCCGCCACCTGCATTCGGCCTCCACCCACCAGCCACCAAGAACGGCAAAAGGTGGCGTCGAAAGATGGAAAGATGGCAGCTGAGGGCTGCCGAGCCCAGCTACGTCTCACTTGGCCCAATAGTCGCGCTCTCCCGCGACGACCGACGTTGTTTGTTTTCACCCGAGGCTGTCTTCAGACGTTCGTCTGTTTTCTCAGCCAAGACCCGTCTGTTTGGTATGAGCTAGTCTGGCGTCCGAGCTAAGACGGACGATTCCCTCCGTCGCTGTTTACACTACGCGTGCACCATCTTGGCTGTCGTCCCAAGTCGTGATGTGGGAGAGGCACACAGATCGCGCCAAGCCGTCCCGTCGAAGTGTCCGCTCAAGGCGCCGTCAAAACTGTCCGGTTCCTTGGCCTAGCTCCCGTCCGTGGGCGGTGTCATGATCCGAAGAAAACAACAAACAAACACCAACAACACCAACTACACTAGTAGGATCAAAACGCTTAATTTCCACATCCCGCTTGGCAGGTCCGCCGGCGGGTAGGAGTCAGGTACCCGAGGGTGTAGGCGTCCGTCCGTGGCCGCTATCCCGTGCACCCGACAAAGTATCCGGGCGGGTTCCGGTGAGTTGGGACGAACCGGACGGTCACGCCGGGCCCGGAGCCCGCTCTACTGCATCCGAGCGCTCACCCTACAGTTGACTCACTTTGTAAAAGAACAAAAGAAAAACTCTGCTTCATATAACCCCTTGGAAGTTTATTTGCTCTGACGATGAAAACCGCCCTCTAACTCGCACGTCTCTGGCGCTACTAAGCGAAGGTACCTAAACATCAAACGGCGGCCCTCCTGAGCTTAACTTCTTTTCAGAGACAAGACATGGGCTGAGTCAGCGCCCACGAGATCTGAGTCCAAGTTTTAGTGTCTTAGATAATCGCGTGTTCAAACAGACGAGTTTATCATCACGATCTCACCGAGTGGACCAGCTGCAGCGGAGAGACAGAGGATAAGATCCACCCGGAGAAGGTCTTCCATGATCCATCTGGACAGGGGAGAGACGAAGCGGCTGCCCCATCGCTCCCGCAACTGACGCCCGAAATGTCGATCCCTTTTCCGGTATCCATCTCGCCCCAGGGAGAGTCCACAGGGAAAGACAGCCCCCCGTCCAAGGCGGAGGAGGATGCGAAGCACCTCCAGGCCTCGCCCGGACGGAGACGACGGCTTTCAAGGTATCCCGTGGAGTACGTACGTAAAACCCACGTAGGTAGGGAGGACGCCTTCTGGCTAGCCTGCTCATACTCGGTCGATTTCTCGCAACAAGTCTCCAGAGAACTGCCTATTCTTCTGCAGCTTCTAATTTGACTCTCGTAATGCACAAAGGCAGAGAGACTCCCAAGAGAGTCTTGTGCATCGACGTTGCAGGGTCGTCATTTAATTCATCTTATTCTTTGCTTTTTCTTCATCGCAGACCTCTTATTAGCCATCCCCTCACTCGATCGTACCTGAGCCACACGAACTGCTGGATGGCCGCCGGTTCAGTGTCTCACCGGAATAACGTGTCTCGAAAATTGGGAAGAATCCGGTGTCACAGAATGCGCGATTTTTAGATGGAGCTGAGTCCAACGTTGAGAAGCTTAGCCTGTTGTCCTCCCACCTCCTCACCTTTGGTGAACATCATGTCATTTCAGCTTCTTGGCATCAGCCTTTGGACCCGAACGAAGACTGCCGGGCGGTGGGGCGAGAGGCTCGGGATTGAATGACGGCAGAAAACGAGCAGGAGAAAAAAAAACTTTTTTTCCCAATTCATTCTAATGCACGATCCTGGTATTACACATTGCCCCGGTCCTATAGTCTGGGAAGCTGTGCGACTATAACCCGAATGCGGTGAACTGCAACCTTGGGCGAAGCTGTGCTTCACTGCTGTGCCGTGACGCAGCAGCGTAAGCCGTGCGTTGGCTGCACTGGGAGCCTGTAAGTAAGCAGCAGCTACAATGGCAGATGTGCCTAAGGTTAGGTGCTTTTGTACCTGTAAGCCGGGAAAAACACCCCTGGACCACTGCCTAACCTCACTGAGTTGCTTACTCCGAGCTTGACGGGCGGGTACCGAGCCCGGAGTTATGGTTAAGGCATCGGGCGTCGTCGTGGACGTGGACGTGGACGTGGCTTCTGTAAGAGGCAGCTCGCCGTCGGCGGTGCAATGGTAAGCGCGTTTCGTGATCCCTTCGAAACCGGGAATCTTCGAGCACTTCACCGCCGTCGTTGCGATGGCCGATGGCAACGTGGGATGGCTGGTTCCTACGTCTCATAGAGAGACAAAAGAGAGTGAAGAACCTTGTGGCTTCTCCTAACCAACCCCCAAAACAGCCTCCCTTGCAACGAGACCCGGTTGGCCAGTGCCTCAGGTCTGGGCAAACCCGTGTCTGCACGAAACTGGGGCCATCGCCCGCAAACCTTTGGTCTTTGCAGCACAAGCGGCGGCCGACGTTGCTGTCAATCGAGCATCGGGGTCTGGCGAGCGTCGTATTAGGGGGCCTGAGGTTTGGACCGTGGGGACCGGGGGAGTTTGAACCTTGCCCAGCAGCCGCGCGCCAGCACAGATGATGACGGTCACGGTGTTTGCCCTGCCCCCGTCGTCATCTCTCGGTAGAGAGAAACAGGGACCCGTGAAGGTGTGAGAGCCCGGGGCGGGAAGAGAGCGCAAGGTGCCAAAGATGCAATCCGATGCGCCGTGAATGCCATTCCCAGCGGCAATGGCCCTGGGCGAGCGCTGCCAAGCCAATAATTCGGCAGCCCAGGGGCGGAACGAGGACGTGGCAGTCGCGGAGCGAGTAGCTTGACCTTCGGTAGAGCATTTTAGGATCAGGTCAGGTAATACCACCAGCACCAGGTAAGGTAAGGTCCCTAAGGTGATGACCTCCAGGTCTAGGGGGTGTGGGTGAGATGATCTCACCGGGGTTCTAGGTTTCAATCGGGGGAATACCATCTTATCAGATTATTCGTGGTGAAACCCGATTCACGCATATGGATATGCTTCTTCTCGTAGTCGAATAGCGCCTCGCTCGGACTGGACCCACAATTCAGTGTGGATCCATCCACTGGCCTGCCCCGCCCGCTCTTGCATCTACACTAGTGTAGTGTACGGCTCCCTGCGCTTGAGCTGCTGCAGTGGTGTGCGCTACAGCTACAGCACTCTCATTCACTCATCATCCACTTCTCACTTCTCACTCTCATACTCACTCTCAACCTCGCATCTCGCTCGGTCTTCACATCTCACTCTCACGCACGCCCTTTCCTCACTAAACCAACTGCAGCGACGTGAATGCACCTCATAATCCACTTTCGACCCTGGTCATCTCACCTACATGAGGCACAGAAAGCTGGAGACGGCGGGCCAGCCCCGGCTCCGTCCCTCACCGCGGGGCGGGCGAGTCCACGCCGCCGTGGCACCTCTCCCGTCATCACATCATACCACCGCACCGTCCACGACATGGTCGCTCGGCCGACCTGCAAGGCACGGCACCTTGTTGCACGAGAACGCTCCTCCATCCGTGCCTCTCGTTTTCTCTAATTGCTCGTCCTTTCTTTTCATCCTCGAGGCAGGCTGCAGTCACCGTCTTCAATACCCCACACGAGCATGTGAGCCAGCTGATCTGATCTGGATCAATCCATCCATCCATCCTTGCCGCCCTACAACCGGACAGCCCGTACGTTTCCGTACTCAATGAATTGTCACTGAGGCATTCTCGTACACCACTTCCCTCTGTTAGGCGTACAATAGCATCATGTACGGATTCGATATTGCCAGCGCCGCATGCTCGTCCTCGCCCCTCACAGGCCGGCTGAGCATCCATGCACCAGGGAGCCAAGACTTGTGGCCGTAGTCGGCGTCTGCTATTCACTCGCGAGACGGCCAAGAGCTGCTCGAGATGGTGCCAGAACTGAAGCTCAAGGCGCCCAGTGGCGTCCTTAAGGTCCTGCCAAGTGTCAAGCACCCATCTTACTTTACTCACATATCCTACTTGCAGACCACAGTCCGCTTGAGGAGGGTTTGCTGTTGTTCGGGATCTTGCCCGAGTCCTTCATCCGCACTACTTACGCTAGAACCCTCCCCTATCTTTTCTTTGCCCGTTACAAGCCACAACCACTATCATTGCTTTTCTTCCGTTCCCTCCTCGTATAATAGCAACAGGACGGAGTACCGCCTCTGCGGCAAGCCAAGATGAGGTGACTAAAATAGCATGCGTATCGGCAGAGGTACCGGCCAACGGCAGCCACCGCTTCTCTGAAGGCTATCCTTGTTACGCTGAGGGGAAATATCGCTCCACGAGTACAAGCGTCCTCCGCCACGTTGTGACTGACTGCAAGTACCGCGTCTGTCTGTTATATCTGTTTTTCTTGTGTCCCTCTCTGAATGGATCGATCCTGCGCCCTTCCCCTACCCTCCCACCAGGAGGGGCTCCTCTAGCCTGCACATCTGGCCAGCATGTCTGCGGCCGATCTCTCAAGCCCAGCTGGAGCGTCGTATTTTCAGCCCAGAGCTTGCCTGCCCGCCTGCCGGCCTGGCCTGGTAAGGTAGGTAGCCCAAGGCAGCTGCTTTCTTACCTGATCCGATAATCGAGAGCCCTTCCGTTATATAACACACTTTCCGGCCCCGTGCCATCCGGTCTACTCTACCATTCCTCCGGTCCACCGTGTAAGTAGTCGCCAGAAGCAGCTCGGTTTCCTCAACCAGCTTCCCGTGTATATTGTCCCCGTCTGGCTTGGCCGTATTCTTCGTTGAATCCTGCCCTCGCCAGAGTCCATTCGTTAAGCGTCTGTTGCTTCGCCTACGGGTCAACTATTCGCTATCAACAACAGCAGTCGCGTGTTTACTTTGGTCCCTTTCCCCTCCCTGCATATACACTTATCGCCATGCGTTTCACCACTTCCACCCTCGCTTTCGCGGCCAGCTTCGGCTTGGCTGCTGCCCACGGCGCCGGCGACAGCCTGCCCCTGCCCAACATCATGGCCGGACGACAGGCTCTGCAGGACTTCACTTCAGCCCGTCGCCAGGTCCAGCGTCGCGCGGCCCACGTCGAGCCCGTTCATGAGGCCTCGGAGCTGGAGAAGCGCCAGTCCGTCGGTCGTTGCGGTCCCAACTTCAGCAACCAGGTCTGTGATCCGGGCTACTGCTGCTCGAGCGCAGGGTAAGTCGCCAATGTTTTCTTCTTCCGTCACAGCGAGACTTGAATTCGATGCTGAACCTTCTGCAGATGGTGCGGTCAGGGATACATGTACTGCTCGGCCCCGTCGTGCCAGATTGAGTTTGGCCCGGCATGTGATGCCAACATCCGCCCCGACGGTCCGGATACGGCCAACGTCGCCCGCCCCAGGCTCGGCTCCGTGCCTTACGGCACCCCCATCTACCACTGTGAGCGTTACGGCGACATCGCCCTGACGTTCGACGACGGTCCGTACATCTACACTGAGGACCTCCTCAACAAGCTCAAGGTATGTCATCGTCACATCACGTTGCAAGAATTCAACTGACTCTTCTGCAGGCATACGACGCTAAGGCCACCTTCTACATCACCGGTAACAACTTGGGCAAGGGCAAGATCAATGACCCTAACACCAACTGGCCTGCTCTCATCAAGGTACGCTCATCCCAGTCTCGTCTATCAAGCAACTGTCGACTAACTTTAGATAGCGCATGGTTGCCGAGGGCCACCAGATTGCTAGCCACACGTGGTCTCACCAGAGACTCACCACCGTGAGCGCGCAGAAGTTCCGCAATCAGATGATCTACAACGAGATCGCCTTCGCCGACCTGCTGGGTTACTTCCCTACCTACATGAGGTACGTCGTCACCATCCTCTGACCCGGCCCAAAATCAAGCTGACAGCTCAGACCCCCTTACTCGGCTTGCGATGCCACCTGTGAGGGCTTCCTCAATGACCTGGGGTACCACATCACCTACTTCAACCTCGACACCGAGGGGTATCTCCACGACAGCGCCAACCTCATCCAGACCTCCAAAGACATCTGGGACACCAAGGTCGAGGGAAAGAACCCCGCCAACAACAAGTGGCTCCAGATCGAGCACGACCCCGTCTACCAGACCGTCTACAACCTGACCGACCACATGCTCGAGTCCCTCTTCCGCAACGGCTTCAAGTCCGTCACCGTCGGCGACTGCCTCAACGACCCCAAGGAGAACTGGTACCGCTCCGTCGGTAACGTCTCTCCTCCCAGCAGCAGCACCCGCACCTCCACCCGCGCCTCCTCGACAGCCTCCAGCACCACCCGCGCCGCCACCCCCACCGGCTCCGTCACGCCCTCCAAGGACGGCCGCTGCGGTCCCAACTTCGGCTTCACCACTTGCGCCAACGAGCCCGGCGCCACCTGCTGCTCCTCCGCCGGCTGGTGCGGCAACACCGCCGACCACTGCGGCGCCTCGTGCCAGCCCCTGTACGGCAACTGCGCCGTCTCCACCCCGCGCGTCTCAACCTCCAGCGTTCGTTCGAGCTCCTCGTCTCGTCCGGCGTCGTCGTCAACCCGCGCGAGCTCCTCCACCCGCGCCAGCTCGGCCACCACGCCATCGGGCACCCCTCCCCCAAGCACCAACGGCCGCTGCGGCGCCACGCAGGGCGGCACGACCTGCATCAAGGAGCCCGGCGCCACCTGCTGCAGCCAGTACGGCTGGTGCGGCAGCAGCACCGACCACTGCGGCACCGGCTGCCAGGCCCCCTTCGGCACCTGCGGCACGTCCAACAAGAAGGGCAAGGCGAAATAGTCCTTCCTGTGGCTCTCTATTTTGGTTATGAGTTCTTCTTCGTGTATCCTCTCATCAGATTGAGATCGGATCTTACTTTTTAGTGTGTAATGTGTTATGGGACTCATGTCCTACGAGGTTTAAAAAGATTCCGGAGTTTAGGATGGGATTCATGACTGTGAAAAGAGCATGATTGGCAGAGCTGATGAATAAAAAAGGCATTGAACCAATTGACTTGACTTGAATTGTTTGCCATAGTCACCTGATGATATCGTTTCATTCAAGTGACTTTGAATACCTAAGTAGCCTCCGAATGTAGACCGGCCGGTCGAGTCCGAAGTGGAGCGCCACCAACCGGATCCTCCCGGGTAGACGGGGTCCGTCCCTTACGAGCCGACTGAGAGAAAGCACTATATGGCTTCCTTTATGCCTCGAAATGTGAGTCTCGGATCCAAAAGAGCTCCGAGCCGTAACTGTGACATTACTGATCAAACTTCAATGCCAGAAACCGCCGGCCTTGCCAGGAAATGGCGGGGTTCCAGTCCGCTCGGGTAGCTTTAGACATTCTTATAGAGCACGTCAAACAGCATAGATGGGCCGCTGACTGTTTTTATCTGAAAGACGAGTCATGTATGGGCAGACGAGCTCCCCCCCCAAGCCCAAGCCAAGCCGGCGCCCGGCGGGCCAGGAGTTCGTCTCGAACTGGGACGCGCCAGGCCACTTTCCGGGATGCCCGTATCCTTCCAGTATCCGGATCAACCGAGAAACTGCCAACCGAAGGGATAGAATTTGGTGGGGGCTAGGGCGGTCGTTCGTGCACAGCCGCCAGGGGCGCCGACATGACGTGCAGGGGAGTCCCTCAACGCTTCGATCGTGTTGGAATCATGGCTGGGCGAGTCGAAGACCCCGTTGACTCCTCGCAAGCAGTAGGGCGTTCATCCGAACTGCAATGATAATGAGCTACTGGTCTGTTCGTTCCCTCCGCGGGTGCTGTGATGCATGGCACTTTCCTGACGGCGCAACATGTGAGAACCGCGATGGAAGGACTGAGATGCCGCGACGTGGATGACAAGAATTTAGTCAAGTCTGGGCATATTCCCATATCCAACAGTTCAAACTTAAAACGGTCTATCTTTGGATATCCGGGAGCATCGAGGGCTTTGTAATCGTATGAATCAATGCCTACGGCCCATGCCCTGCGGACTTTGATGCCGCTGGTGCAGTCACTCTACGTAGCAAACAGGCGAAGTGTGACTACGATCTTAATTCTCAAGGCCTCCCGCTGTCGTTCCATGTTAATGGGTTCCCACCGAAGCACGACTCGGGCAGCCGCGCGGGGAAGCCAATCGTTCATCAACACGGCTCGAAGCTGGGAATGAGCGAAACACAGCAATGTTGTTGCCGTATAAGACTCGCCTCTCTCCTCGCAGGAGGGGGAAACGAAGGCACTTGACCATCAGCTCCACCACATTCATTCTCTTCTTCTTCTTCTCTTTCTTGCGGTACGACTCACAAAGTCGCTCGCTCTAGGACATTCTTTTCAGAAATTCGTGGATATTCTCGTTCTCTTCTTTCTTTTGGGGCCCTTCCTCTCTCAAGATGAAAGCACAGCAACTCCTCATGGCTCTGGCAGCCTCGAGCGTTATCGCAACGCCCCTCCCCCAGGGCGCGGGTTCAGGCGGCAGCTGCAAGGCCGAGCCTCTCACCAAAGACACCTGGGAGAAGCTCGGGATCGAAAAGTTCCTCGCCGATTGGACGACGCACAACGTCAGCAAGGTGGACTCCAACGCGGTCCAGAACTTTGCCAACTCGTTCGGCGCCCCCAACTTCTTCTGGTAAGCCCCCCAAGCCCAAGAAGCGCGGAAATGCGAAAAAAAAGACGGACAAGGACTAACACCCAGAAAACAGCGGCCTCGACAGCTTCTGCAACGCCGGGCAGCCCTGCTCTCCCGTCCAGTTGCCGGGATGGTACGCCCTCGTTGCCGTCCAGAACTGGAACAGCTACATGAACTCCCTCAACACGGCCATCACCTTCGCCTCTAGCATCATGAGCCTCACCCTCCCGGGCATCATCCAGGACTTCTACCCGGACCCCCGGGACGACGTCACCGACCTCAAGACCATGACGCGCATCTTCTCCGGAGCGCTGTCCATCATCCCCTTCACGGGCGCCCTGAGCACCGCCGCCAGTGTCATCTCGGGCACCTCGAGCTTCATCTCCACCAACATCAAGATCCCCGAGCCCACCAACCGCTTCCTCAAGTGGTCCGACGTCTCCAGTTCCCTTGGTACCGTCGTCCAGGAGTGGCAGTCCGCCCTCTCGACCAGCTTCCAGACCACCATCGACGCCCAGGTCAACGTCACGGAGGGCATCTTCCAGATCATCCGCGACGGCAAGTTCCTCGGCACGAGCCGCAACATCACGCAGACGGACATGCAGAAGGAGCTCACGCGGAGCATGCAGCTCTACACCATCGGTCTCGCCCTACAGGCCCAAAAGGTCTTCGTCTTTCGCTCGGCGCAGTTCCCCGACACGGAGAAGTGCCAGGAGTTCGGCCCCGGCTACTTGTGCGCGCCCGACTCCGAGGGCAAGATGCGCCAACACCTCCTCGTACAGAGGAGCGACAACAAGAACGCGGCGGTCCGCAAGGACGCGATGCAGCTCCTCGTTGACAAGTACGGCATGACGCCGGAGCAGGTCCTCAAGGACGTGGCCGACTGCCAGGACGCCGCCGGCGGGAAGCTGGCCGAGTACCCGTTCGGGAACATGCTGCCGGTGGACTCGTCGACCAAGTGCATCTTCAACCTCCAGGTCTGCAACGACCCTTTTCCGCGGCAAGGCAAGGGAATCATCGAGAGCTGTGAGGCCATTGGTATGGCAGTTTAATGGGAGGAGACGAGGTTTAATGGTGATTTTAGGAAACGAGGTAATCGAGAAGGAGCAGAATGCTATGAATGCCCGCCAGCTTCCTTCCAAATGCATACATGTCCTAATCCTTCATAAGCGTATGTTATGCGCGGCACCAATGGATCGATGTCAATGCAGTCGTGTCCTTCGTAAACCATACTAGAAAGTCTGCAACCCAAGCGCGAGACGTACGGGGTATATTGTATCTTCAGTCATCAAGGATAGAGCGCCCATGAACCAACGGGGAGCTCCTTTACCTGTTGCAGGGAATATTTAACTAGAAACTTGTGTCAGCGGGCCGCGTCGAGCAGCATCGAAGGCGGATCAGAGTCTCGGCTCACCTTGCTCCCAACTCAACGGTTCGACGTTGGCCGAGGCGATCTCCCACCACAAGTGCAGACACCATAACCCGACGAGAGCGTCTCTCTCTTCTTGGCTCAAGGGCACGGCGATTTGAAGCTTGTAGATGCCGTTCTCGCTCGTCTCGTGCGCCACAAGCCGCTTCTCGCCATCGGACCCGCCGTCGCGCCACTCGTACCTCCCCTTCCCCCGGTCTTTGGCGACAAAGACGATGCTCTGGGGTTCGAGGTCTGCGTGCGAGCGCGGCCTGGTAGCTTTGTAGGCACGGTAGCCTGACGCCGTGCCGAACCTGTGGCGATGGGTCTTGAGGCCGAAATGGCCCAGCGTCCCGCGCGACTGGGACTCGAGGTAGTAGGTGAAGGTGGGGTTCGTCAGGCGAACAGCGAGGGCGCGCTGCAGATCGTAGATGTGCTTCTTCCGCATCGAGACGCGGGGGACCTGCTGGGGGGCGAGGTCTTCACCGGTGAGTGCGTCGGAGACTTGCTGTTCTGTTGTGCGCACGACGTGGTCGAAGCGAGACAACGACACGGTGGTGTTGGACTCTCGGAGGTGACCTATGGCGAAGGAAACCTCATATAGAGGTGGTGAGGAAGCCGCCCCGGCGCTGTAGATGGTGGTTCCGGCTAGCAAAAGGGTGTCTGGTTGAAGGGGCCCGTTCTCGGCGGACGATGTGTAAGATGGAAGGCCATCGTCGGTCGGCGCCGACGCGGTTCCATCACGGGTAACGGCAACGCTGTTGCCGGTCGGAAGTTCGCTTTTCCCTTTCCTGTCTGTCATGGCTGTGTTCTCGTTAAGGTCGATTAGGTTGGTTAGTCTCAAGTGGACTTGTCTAAGAATGCAGGTTGGTAGTTTAGTTTGTCTGGGCGTGATGCTTGTTCAGTGAGCGAACACGGCGTTCCTCCCTCCGCGTTAAGTATCTAATTGCAGTTCATGGGCTGGAACTTTTGTGACATCATGCGGCGCATTCAGTCTCTGCAGCCCCCACTGTGATCATCTTGGCTTGCGCCCGGAGAGGGGTCTCACTGCCTCTCGCGAAGACTGTGCCTGCCAATCTCACACCGCTGACTAGGTATGTCCATCCATAATAGGTCATGTTGGCATGTCCGGGTGGGCGAGAGTCCGAGGTGGCAGGGGAGGCACAGCCACAATTCGGTGCGCGAAAGGCGCCTAACGGGTGGCTCATGCCGCAAATCTCCGTCGCATCCTTCAATAATGGACATCAAATCACTGACATTCGCCCTTGTATTCGAGACATTTGCAATCTAATTCGTTTGAAATGCCGTAGGTGGCAACGTAATGGTCTAGCTAGGCAGATTGGGATCACAACAGACCTTCGGCTTCTCCTGGACTGGGCCGCAGACACCGGGGGAAAGTGGATACCCGGCACGGAGGCGACGAAACTCTCCTGCCCGGTTGCCCGGGAGAAACTGCCAAGGATCGATGGACATTATTTTGTAAACCACAAACTGGCTTTCATAAGCTTTATGAAAGATTTGATGGAAAACACTTCGATGAATCTCCAAAATCTCAGTACCAGGAAAGGCTCAAATCGAAGATGGCCCCCTCCATCGTCTAAGGGCTTCTACGAAGAGGCTCGGTTCCTGGCCCTACAACTGTATCAAAGGCTCTATAGGCTTAAGGTTGTTGTCGTCCATCGTCGTCGTTGTTGTCGTCCATCGTCGTCGTTGTTGTCGTCCATCGTCGCTGTCGTCGTCGTCGTCCATCTTCGTCGTTGTCGTTGTTATGGGAGAGCGAGCCAACCCACTTAAGGGTGTTGGATACTAGAGGTGGGTGCGATGAATAAGATCTCTCTAATCATATCTCGTCACATATTGTATTCCGTCTTCTGGGTCGCGTGGCTGTCGGTTCAATCCGGGTTGTTTGCCCCCATGCCCGGATACTCGGTCCCTGCCGAGCGGAAGCCACGCAGATCCAGATGTATGTAAATCAAACCTGTCATCTCCACACCAGGATGTACGGAGAGATTATTGATAACTCTCAGTTGGTAGTTAGGAATTCAGCGAAGCTTAGCTCAAAAGAAAGTGCATGCGCACCTAGTTTCGGTTCCATGCCGGCCTGATCCCATTTGTGGAGACAGAACAGATGAGAGACATGAGACGTTTAAAGACTTCACTGTCACAACTACTTGGGCTTTTTCAATCTGACTGCATACTCTGATTTGGAGTGTTGTAGATAGAAAAGCCGCCAACTAATTCCCAGGAACTGTGGCACTTTTCTACAGAGCCATGAAACCTCAACCAACTTTGCTTTATTTTGCATGAGGGAGCCCGTTATGCACACATGCATCGTACGTGTAAACAGACTTTTGACTGTCATCGTAATGCTGCATATGGGGTTGAGGACCAGCTTGAAAGTTCGCGTATTGCGGTTGTGGCACATACGGCTGAAACTGAGTCGGTCCCGGCGTGTAGGCCACGTTTGGTTGTGCGCCGAGGTAGGAAGGAGCTTCCTGGTCATGATCTGCGTGATGTGACCAATATGCCTTCCTCGCGATGAGGAAGACAACGACGAAGACGAAGGCTTGAAGCAAGTTTCCGACATACGAAACGACAACTGCAGTGATCCAGTTGTCGATGAAGCCGTTCAATTCGGACGCCAGCGAAACGATGGAGAAGACATTCCAAGCGATCATCGAAATAAGGAGAGTAATTACCCATCCGAGCAAGCGCTGTAGCAAGTCAGTCTTCCCGTCCCTGTTGGTTCTAAGGACGGATAATATCTTACTGCGCCAGCGAGATGCTTTGACTTCATCGAACAAACCGTCGAAAGCGAGTAACCGATGGGAAAGATCGTACTCAAAAGGTAAAACGCCCAGTAGACGATACCAAGCTTTTCGGTTGCCTCGTACAGCGTCGAGGTGTACAGACCCGGCACGTAAACTGTGTAAGCCCATGAGATGTAGGACCAAAGCGCAATGCGCGCAGAGGTCAACAGGCCCATGAAGACCAGAATGACCATGAATATGACTTTGGAAATGGTCGAGTGGTAGCCGAGGTGATCATGGAGGATTTTGTTGAGAGACCAGACGACCACGAAGAGCAGCAGCCAGTTCCCAACGCCGGAGAAGATGAAGCCGGCGATTCCCCAGTAGTATATGCCGTCGCGGCTTCCAACCTCGCACTCATATAGCAGGCGTGAGACCCAGGAGAAGCAGTACATACTTTGATCGAGTCAGTCTTCCATCTACGGCAAGGGAGAGAAGAGGGCTTACACGATGAGGCAGAAGATAGATAGGAAGTAGAGAAAACCGATCAGTTTCTTGCTGGAGCCTGCTCTCTTGCGCATTCGAAGACAGGTGATGAAAATGGCGAAGAACAAGATGAAGAATGCGACGTCTCCTGCGAAGAGCACAATGGACGTCACGTCCAAGAATGCATCTGGACAGCTAGGCGCGGAGATGCGGCTGCCTCCCCCGCCACCACCTCTTCTCGGAGCCATGGCGCGGGTTGATTTTGATCACAAAGATGTCAAGATCAATAACGAAGGGAACATTGAAGCTCGAAGATCGGGTTATAATATGTTTCGGTCGGGCAGCACCGCGTCGAAAGTCGACATCGGTGTTGGATATCGAAGAGCGCAGAGGCGATTCTACGCCAGGATGTTGGCGATCATGTAGAAACCAGTCCTCAAGAAAAGAAAAGCAAGAAGCAGCCCGAAGAGTGCGCCAAGTTCCAGTCTTAAGAATCAAGAGAATAAGGTGCACAAAGTCCGACGCCAATTAATTTGCGGCTGATTGACAGAGCAGTCCTTGCCGGCGCTTTCAATTTGGGATCGCCACGAGGAAGGGTCACTAGCCCGAAGCGACATAGACGAAGTGGACGTTAGAGGCTTTGGCAAGCCAAAGGTCTCAGACTATCCCCAAAAGCTCCTGGCTCTGGCAGCTGATATTTGGAGGGGGAAGCTAGGAACCCGAGAAGTACGTTTGAGGCATTGATGATCTTTGTACTTAATTAACGCCAACAACTGAAGGATCAAAAAGAGCCGGATGCCAGTTAGGCAGTCTGAAGGCCATCAATGTTCCCCGCCACCCCGCCAACAGAGATTGTTTCAGTTCTAGGTCTGGAGATGTGAGTTGCATGAACTCCACGAGGTATGAAAGCTAGGAATACAGCACCGCTAAATAGTAACCGCTGAGCTCTCTTCAAGTGATGTAGATGAAAGTGATTGGCATACTATGCCTCACCCGTGCCCGACCTGCTGGGCGTGGGTAGGGAGGGGGAGACCACTCAAGGTTGGCTCTGTAGCTCGCTTCCACTAGCCCAACACCTACCCCAAGGCAGACTTGTACTCTGGCAACTGGTTCTCGTCGAGTGAATGATAATCAGGATCACCGTTTCGATCAGCGTGCTTATCGACTCGCTTCCGACTGCAGGTGGAATATCCGAGTTCTTGGCCGAGACACACTGTCTTAAGAAAACGTCTATTTACGCGTTCGTTCTATAGTAACAGCACTCTCTATCAATAAACGCCATCAATGATGCTCCATACCACATATCTATTAATCAACATGGCCCCAAGGCACATGATGTCTGAATGGAAAGCACAGCAAACGGAACGAAGATCCATTCGCATCGTCAATCTCATGCCGAACGCACTCAGAGGACAGCCTTGGCGGCCTTCGGCGGCCGCATGATCGACTGCTGTGTCATGTTGGCCACCATGTTGCCGTCGCTGTCCCACAGCCTGGCCTCCGTGAACGTCCGCCCATCTCTGCCAACGACGGTCTTGATCTCCCGGAGATGCCAGTCGCCCAGGTTGATCTCGCCCGTGAAGAACCGCAGCGCAAAGTCGAGGCTGGAGCAGGCCGAGGCCTCGTCGAGGAACTTCTGGCTGTGCGTGAGCGGGATGAAGGACACGGCGCCGTCCAGGACGAAGCCGAGGCTGGCGAACACGTCCGACTTCCGGTCGACGGGCCGCCGGGCCCGGAAATAGTCTGCTGAGGTCCGGGATGTGAGGGGGAGGTGGTCCTGCGGCGTCTTGGCTTTCCTGGCGACGCCGTACAGGTTGTTGGATGCGACGCCCTCGGGCGTCAGGCGGGTCTCGAAGAAGACGTTGTTGAAGCCGAAGGTGGCGATATACAGCTTGGCGATCTTTTCCGGGATGATGCCCTCCCGGACCATCTCCCAGGCCCGCTCTCTGCTGTCCGGGCACTTCTCGACGGGCGAGTAGGGCATCGACGGCGGCGCGGAGTAGACCAGCAGCGAGGCCGCCTCCTTCACCTGGAAATCGGCCAGCATAATCATGCACAGCCGTGGCCGACCGTCATCCTGGTCCTGGCTGACCTCGACGAGCCGGGTCGCGAAGGTCCTCGTGTCGCGGACCCTGCGGACGGAGCACTTCAGCCCCCGGTCCGTCAGCGCGGGGCCGAGGTAGTTGCCGGTGGCCGAGTAGAGGAGGTACTCGGGTGTGACGGTGCTGCAGGCAGCCGAGATGCCGGCGCCCAGGGCGCAGCCGCCGTAGGCGATATTCTGCGCGTTGCCCATGCGGGCAGGGTTGACGCGGCTTACGAACTTATCGCCACCCAGCTCGTCCACCCCGATCTGTTCCTGCAGCGTCGTGGCCATTGTGGGGGCGTTCGCACGTGGAGTTTGACTTTCGATGAGGGATCGGATTGGCTCTGCTTGAAGAAACTCCAGAAGGTTATTTCATGAGACGAACCGATGATAATGTACGTTGTGACGCTGCGGATGAGATGATCAGTAATCTGCTTCCTTCGGCAACAACCCCAGTGTCGGCATTGGCGACATCGTGGCTGCGCCGCCCTTGGCCGCGTGCAGCCGAGGCTCGCGCTGTCAGGAACGTGACTGACGGAAACGCTAAGGATCCTGGGCCACGCCAAACACAAGAGGTATCAGTCAAGCCGACAACCGACAGCCGAAGCAATGGATAAGAAGGCGGCTTATGAAGCAGTCGTTTTCAATTTCTACCTAGCTCGCGAAGAGTTGATCATTGCAGCTTGATTGAACTTCGAGCCTTGAGCTCGCTCAACATATACGCTGCTGGACCTCGGCATCGTCGCGCTGCTATAAATAGACCAGTTGCTAGGGAGTTCAACTGACTCCACGCAACCCGAGGTTCAATGACAGCAAGTCAACCTTGGCAACCCAAGGCTTTGATAAAACGACGGACTCAATAAGGGAGATCTTATTCATCACCCCCTCTTCTAGTATTTAACACCCCCTATATGGCTTAGCTCTCTAATTATCGGCCTCCCTTGGGCCTCCTTTACTATATAATAATAATGGACGACGATAATGGACGACGATGACGGACGACGACAACAACAATAACAACAACAACAACAACAACAATAATAATAACGACAATAATAATTAAAAATTAACTTAGCAATGCCTAGCTACATAGTTGAGGCTAGAGGGGGTGTCGGATACTAGAGGAGGGGGTGACGAATAAGATATCCCCTCAATAAAGGAGACGAAGCAATTGCTCAGTCAAAGATTGCAATCAAGCGACTTCTCAATTTCATTTTCAATTCCTTCCTCGCATGGTCTTCCGAGTGAGATTGCGACTGGACTCCGGAAATTATGGCGGGAAAATATCTCTCTGTCGCCATTGGCTGTCGAGCCAACACAACTGTCGGATGTTCGGCAACTCGAGTCAACGACAATGCTTGATGGCGACTCAAGGAGCTGTCTTCTTCACACATCCCTTCCCGACATGTCAAGGCTATCGAACCTGGGATATTGCCAGTTGCCATTGACATCTTGAATCAGCAATGCAGCGGCCATGCCATCCCCTGAGTCAACACCGTGGTTTCTCAACCTCCCAGATGAGCTTCTCCTCGTTATCCTCGACCCTGGAGACTCGGCCAGCACCGAGCAACGTCGGGAACACGCGAGCCGACTCCGCCTGACATGTCGCCGCTTCCGCGACATCAGCTCCCGCTGGCTGCTCCACCAGACCACCGTGGACATCTCCCGGCCCGAGACGCTGGATAGGTTTCGCGGCCTCGTAGAAGACCCCGCCATCGCGGATGGGATTCGTTATGTCTATCTG
This sequence comes from Colletotrichum musae, assembly GCA_027406025.1. Lineage (NCBI taxonomy): Eukaryota > Fungi > Ascomycota > Sordariomycetes > Glomerellales > Glomerellaceae > Colletotrichum > Colletotrichum musae. Next base: position 5,730,433 of record JANVYC010000005.1, on the reverse strand, counting down.
AGGCTTCACTTCTAACACCCATGGCTGGCTTCGAGCGTCGACAACTTTGCCTCGGCCGTCTACTCGGACTGGAGTAAGAGGCTGCGGGCCGAGGAGAGACACCCCGGTCGCCGGGATCAGTATCTCGAGGTCGAGACGATGATTGACATCCTCCTCGACAGAATTGAGACAGCCGTCAACACCGAGTACGGTGCGGTAGTCGTTCGAGTGGATCGAATTGATGATCCCGCCGTCAAGTCGGTCCTGGCCGACGCCCACGTCTCTTACAAGGCCAAGTTCGAGGCGCAGGACGCAGCGATGGAGGATGGCCTGTTCTTCAAGAGCTTCGCAGAAATCTTCGCTACGCTACCGACGTGGCAGCTGCATTCTCTCACGGTCTTCGACCGGGAGCTTGCAACCAACGCTCCCGCGTGGAGGGGTGTCAGGGTCGGTGCGAAGGAAATGACCGGGCAGCACGGCGCTCTCCTCAAAGTCTTGTCTCGTCCGATGCTTTGGGAAGACGCACGATGCATCGGGAATAGTCAAGAAGTTTGGGGTCATGTGCCGGTCACCGCGCTCGCGGATGTTCTTATCGCCATCGGGTCCCATGAGGGTGTGATTTTGGACGATCTATCAGTTCTTGTCTCCTCGGCGCCGGACTATGGGCCGTTGGGTACCGATTCCGACCGTCTCCGACAGTTAACTACAGCGGTTCGGTCCATGGACCTCTGGTGCTTCTCATTCAAGCCGGCCACGCAGAGCAAACGCATCGTTCCTAGCGAAGCAACGGTCGGGTCTAGAAGTGGTATGGCGTCGCTGAACCAATATATCGGCGCAATCGTCGCTGCGCAGAGCCTAGGTGGCTTCAGCGTCGACCTAGGGGAGTTTTGGTACAGCATGGGTTATGAGGGGGCTTCGCACATGGCCGTGTCCGTGGGGGTCGACTTCGACTGGCCCGAAAGCCCCAACTTGCATTCTGTTTCCCTGGTTGCGCTCAACTTTGCTGCCACCGACTTTGACATGAAAGATTGGGAGGGCGCTGCCAGAGGGTGTCCAGCTCGATGTCACTGAAGTCCACCTTCGCGAGGGCACGTGGGCAGACGTCTTGCGGTACTTGAGAGGCTGCAGAAAACCCCGCGGGGTTAGCATCAACTGGCCGAGTAATCTGGATGAGGAACCCGAACAAGTGGAGTATGCTTTCGGAAGCAATGTCGGTGGGTTCTCTCGCGCATACAGATCCATCTAAGGCGAAGCCGTTCCCAGCCCTTTGGAATGATGGACGACAGGATAGAGCACAAGTGACGGGCTTACAACAAAATGAAGGGTCTCGCTGAGCATCATTTTCACGCCAAAACGAATCGGAGTTACGATTGCGCAAGATGGCACTGTTAAGTCGCGAGTCAAAACGAATGAAGAAAACAAAACTGAGACGCTTTTTATTGGCAATATATCGTCATGGCTTGACCACGGGTATCTTAATTCGGAGCCACGATAGAGTCGCTGAAAACACGATGTATACTATGGTTGCTGACAGATCAAGACGATCTGCAGGCGAAGGGCTTGTGGGCAGAGCCTTCGGAAGTTGTGTGAATCTGGGACGGGGTTAGTGTGTGTAAAAGACGAGGTTTGAGAATGGGGATCGACTTACGATATCCGTAATGGTAGCATAAGTACCGGCGACGAGGGTGACGGCGCCGATGATGAAAGCGAGAATACTTGCGAGGCTGATGAGCATGTTCTCGCGGGAGAACCACTTGCCCTTGCACAGAATGGCAAACCACATAATGGCCGGGATGTAGAAAGAGAATCCAGAGACGAAGAGGGCCGACGCCAGGGAGAGGAGGTCGGAAAAGATGGGGATGGCCTCAGCAATCACCCAGGCAATGATGGTGAAGACGACGACAAGGACGATCCAGCTGGCCCAGCCCTTGGGAGTGTTGATGTACCGAAGGTGCGAGTTCTTGTACATGCGTCCATGAATGTACCTCAGGGCGACCGTCGAGTTGATGGATCCGGAGATAAAAATGACGGGAATGGCGACACCAAAGGCGATTTTGGAAATGAGGGGACCAGCAGAGAGCAAAGCCGGGGACTGCACGGCATCTCCAACGAACGCGTAGCACAAGGCACCAGTCAAGGTGTAAATAGCGATCTGGATGAATCCAGAGGCCCAAATGGACTTCATGTAGTCGGTAGGTGTGTGCATCTCATCCATGAAGGAGAACTGACCAATGGCAAAGCTGAAAGCAAAGATGATGTTGCTGACAGCGACGAAGGCCTCGGTGAAGGAGACGCCCTCCTTGGGCCAGGCGGACCACTGGACGCCGGAGAGACCGCCGGGGGAGTTGGTGGCCTGGATACCGGTAGCAATGACGGTGATACCAATGGCGGCCAGGATGGAGACGAAGTCGATGTAACCCAGGATAGCAACCTCGGTGAAGGAGGGAGGAATGGCCAGGATGAGGAGGATAATGGCTGAGACGGCGGAGAAGACAATGGAGCAGGTCTTGCCGTCGTTGATGTCGACGAGGGCAATAGCGCCTGTCAGAGCGTGGGAACCGACGACCATGACGAGCTCAAGAACAAGGGCAGCACCGAAGATCTCGTAACCGATGCGGCCGTAGCGGCCGAACAGGAGGCGACCGGCATCGGCATAGTTGGCGACGTTGGGGTGGGCGAGCTTGACCTGACCGACGAGGTAACTGGTAAAAATGGAGACGGCGCCGAGGGTGAGGGTCAAGAAGACACCGGGAAACATTCCGAGGGTTGCGTAGGCCTTGGGCAGGCTGAGAGCACCGAGGGCAACGGCCTCGACGATGGTGACAATGGCGAGACGCTTCCAGCCGAGACGGTGGAAGTGGGCGCTGCCCTGCGCGGCAATCTGCTTAAGGCGGTCGTCCCTGAGCTCCTCGCTCGTCTCGCCGAGCATGGTGGTGTCGTTCATCTCGGGCCACGGGTTGCGCGGCTGGACCTGCTCGGGGTCGGCGTTGTCAGACTTGAGGTCCTTGCCGGGGCCGGAGGCGGACGAGTTGATGATGGCGTCCGTCATGGTGGGAAGTAAAATGTTTCAAGCTCAATTTGCCACCGGCGAGATGTGGGATTGTCTTGATCTGGGAAGAGATGAAGACGAGACGAAGAGGAGGACGACGAGGTGAAGGAGGAGGAGGAAGTTGAGGAGGAGGGGAGGAAGGGATAAGACCGACGGAGGAAGGAGAGAGCTCGGAGAGGCAAATCCGACTGACGTTGAGCCTTCCTTTTTAACGATGATCCCTCAAAGCTACGAGTCAGCCCGTGTTGAGGGTCCACCAGAGGTCGGTTCTTGGCTACATTGCGTGTACAACGGTAAGTAATCTATTGTACATGGAGATTACATAGTGAAAAGGTACGGCGGAAAGGTTCATCGTCGGTCACCGACCGGGTTCTCCTCCACATCCACAGAACGATCTCGCCCCCATGGGCGGGCAAGAGATAAGACGTGTGGTCCGGAGCGAGTCCCGACACGCGACACGGGGAAACGGGCATTTTTGAGTTGATAAGATCTAATTGCTTTTTGTCATTTGGATTTTGGATCGAAAATGGGGAGCATGTTTTACCCCGTGAAGCCCCCGTGAAAAAGGGTGTGAGATGGACCTTCTTCGGCCAGAAGCTCGCTGGTATTCACAGTGGTTCCGGGGTGGGCGTTCCGTGGAGGAGCCAGGAGGACGCCATCACCATGTTTCCATGTCGTAAAAGAAGCTTCGCCATGGCCTGTTTGAGCCGCGCTAGAAGGCCGCCACGGCGGATCGCAGTGGATCCCCCTGTCGTCTACGCCCTTTAAGGAAAAGAAGGCGATGGGGCGTTATGTAAAGAATGGAGCTGGTGCGGCTCCCGTCGAGATTCAGATGGATGCAAGAGATTTTTCCAAGACGCCCAAAGCCGAGCAAAAACCGTAGCAACCCACCAATCAACTGCCCAGATTTATGTCTTACATAAGCCATGGTACGACGTGGTAATGCTGTTGGACGGTGCAGACTTCCATCAAGAAAAAAAAAATCTCTTACAGCGTGATGCGGTCCGAGCGGGTACGGGTTACGCATTACGTCCCGAAAACCTCTGGATTGGATCATCATGCCCGTTGGCAAGCCTTCGTCCAAGGCTGGTCCTGTACTGCTGTGGGCTTTTTTCGAATTGCAGGCTGGGGAACGTGACAGATGACTGACAGGCCCTCTCCATCTCCATCTCCATCTCTCAAGTCCCTCATGATCCATCATGAGGCATCTTTCCCCCGGAAAACGATATGACAACTTGCAGCACCTCGCGTGGTAGTTCGCATCGCTAGCCCCCCTGAATGCATCTTCTTTCGTTATTCTGACGTGTAAGCCACAGGGTTTTGCTAGCTACAGCGGGTGTGAACCACACCGCACTAACAGCAAGGGAGCGGAATTTTCCTCCGATACAGTGTGTTGAACCCTGCAGCTCGGGCCCAGATTTTCGGAGTGGGGCGGGGCCCGCCGGCATTTGACGGAACGCCGGTTCATCACATTCGGTACGCCAAGCCTCCACTCGTTTTCGTGCCTCCTCGGATGCGAAGATGTCGGCTTTTCGCGTCGACTTCGCGTACGTGTTCCGAAGCTAGCCGCACCCGGGTCGCCATAGATGCCTCGTCCCATGCAAGATACACATCTTGTTGCTCAGCCAATGGTACAGCTCGCGTGTTGGACTGAACACCCATCGGCGTCTAGGGGTACCCACTGGTCACCGGTGACTGAAGAGTTTATCTTCTTCATATGGTCCGCTTACCAACCCAAGTAGACATGTTCTTGCTCATGAATCATAGTCCTGCACCTGCCATCACAGATAGGTACGTGACGTTGGTTGTGTTTACCTCCAATAGCGATGCCCGTATTATGGGTCCTCTCTTGCTTGGGGTTGATGAATACATCGTACAAGCAACACAAGCGCATACAACAGAGATCTCCGATTGTGTATGAAGACCGTGTGTTCCAGTTCCATGCCCAACGCCATTCAGGGCCCACAGGAAACATACGGATGCATACGGATGCATACGGATGCATACGGATGCATGCGAACCATTAGACTTTCAGGCTGCTGCTCATCAACAACAACATAGTTCACCGGATCTCGGGTCAACAATCTTGTTCCTGAACCACGCGAAAGAATTCTCTCGCTATCAGTACGCTGAAGTAAAAGTCTATTTCCAGCCCAATCTACTTGGAGGCGCGGAGGGAAACCCATTCTCGATCGCCCCGTAGCAGAGCGGAAGTGATACGTAACCCTTGCCTTGTCAAACGCGAATGCACGCCTCGCTTACCCGTAGAGCTGGCCTACAAGAACACGCGCAAGGTAACAAGCTATAATTTCAACCAAATATCTCAGTTTCCGTGCGTCGAAACCTACCGGAAACATAGGGATGCCTTTGAAAGAGACACACGCGCCTGACGCAATGTTTCAGGCCGGGTTATCAAATAGCATTTCCTTGGGGCCGACAATGGCTTTTGGCACCTCAGATTTGGAGATATCGGCGGTGCGGCTTTGCCCATATCAAAAGTATCGACAGGCCATTGGCGTCTTGGTTGTATGGATCTCTAGTTGCGGAAATCTGTCGTAATTTTTGAAATCTGTTGTCGTGGCCAGAGAGGGATGCATCAGCTGACCGAATAAAAACCCGAAGAAATTTCATTCCTGATAAGAGAAACCTTTGGTAGCATTTTGTGGGAAAGTCATGCGTTGAAAAGTGTGTTACAGCCAGTTGGCGTTCTCTCTTTTCCTTTTCTCAAGCCACAGCTAGGCTGCCATTAACCTACCACCACCAAGACTCGCATAGATCACGCCGTCGTGACAGCTTTACTTTCAAGGTGCAGGACTTTAAAACCCTTGTGACCAACGCGGATATTAAAGAGAGAAACTACTCTGATAGGCATTAAAGATATATTAACCCATCTTCAAGCCAAAGAGCAATCTCTATCTTCAGGCCCGAAACTTCCCAAACGACCTCACCATCGCCAAAATGTCCGGGAAAAACGTCAATGAAACGGAGCTCATTTGGACAGCTGTCGCAAAATCAAGTGTTGGCTCTGGTAACAGCAATCTGACCGATCTACAAAAGGAGTATTACCAAAAGCTAGGGGCCTGGTCAGCGAAATACGAGTCATACGACATTACTCTTTCGAGGATACCTCAAAAGTTTCCCTTACCTACCGATGTAACGGCCAACCTTCCCGAAGACGCGAAAACTCACCAGACCGCACACCATAAAAAGCGCAACCGCCTGTTGACAAGAGCACGTGGTTGGATCTCGAGACTGCAACCAAAACCTGACCCAATCGAGTACCACGACTACTCTTCTACACGTTTCTTAAGAGTTTTTCAAGGCTTAGAGGAAGGGGAGACCGAGCACCCCATCAAAAGCCTAGAAAACTGGTCCGAGGAGTGGAAATGGAGATTTATGAGCCAGCACGAGATTGACGACCCGCACTGCACAATACTTGTGGTGATCCTGATGAAAGACTTGGCCCAGCAACTTCAACGCGGGCTTTCTTGGGGATTAGATGAGCGGCATCCTAGAGAAATCCTTAAACTCGACAGGCCGAATGAATGGCAGCATATATTATACTGGAATGATGGCCAGAAAGTCCCAATGTGGCAGGCCAGAATACGGATTACAGGGCGAAACCGAAACGATGTTCTTAGAATAGATTTCAGGAAATTCATCACTCCTGAAACCATTACGAAGTACGTGGCTCTTGATTTAATTCCAACAGAACTAACATATTTTACCTATACAGTTTATGGATACAGCAACGGATCGGTCTTCTTACCTATAAACAGGTAGTGTTGTATGTGCAGAATTCGATTTACGGAAATGACCTTGTTGGTAGAAAGGTCCGGCCTTGGGACGAGCATTTGCACGAATGCATGAAGGAGTTTGTAAGCCCTTTACTTCCAGCAGCACGCATTAGCAAGTAACTCGGAATACGTTGTTCGCTAGCTTTATATAGCAATTAGCCCCTTAAATAATTAGAGAGGCTTGGAAGAGGGTAGACTTAAGGCTTTCAGAGGACAGACTGGAACCCCAATATTTTAGCAATGCCAAAAGGGGGATACACCTTCTTCACTACATCTACCGAATTAGATTTCAAACTAGGGTACATGTCGCTTTTTAACAATATTCATGTTTCAGAAGCTCATAATCCGCAAAGATGCTTGGCTTCCCATCGTAGCCCTGATCCCACGATCTTACGCAGGCGGGTGATTCAAGAGTACCTAGGGGCAAAGGTGTGAGCAGCCGATTCTGTGGCTACCAAGGAGGAGCATCACTACCGAAAATACAACATCACTTCAGCTGGCGGCACCCTGATATCGAGTTTCGACCGGTTGCTCTTGTTCTCATGGTCCGTACACTGGAAACCATGGATTAATAGCGACATTTCTACCTCAAGAGGAAACCTGGGAAGATCGGATCTTCGGGATCTATGAAGAAGTTCATGCGCCCAACCAAGTTGGCGAAACCCCTGATCCGAGGAACACAAGCCGGAAAATCGCTGAAAGTGATCGGATGCGCCGACTGGATACTCCCCTCGAACATGGTGGAGATGATGGATTCGTGAAGAAGCCTGGAGCTTCCTTCCCTAAGCCTGCCTTGAGCAAACAACACCGCTAGCCTCGCGCCGGTGCCCGAACCACAGGGCGAGCGGTCAATTTGCCCGTCGGAAAAGACGGTGACGTTCCGCTGGCGTATCTCGTCCATGTTTGCCTCGTCAACCCCCTGCTCCTCGAAGAATATGACGCCATACAGGTCGTACGTCCCGTGGTTCGCCCTCTCCCCGAGGGAGCTCTTGACCTCGCGCCCTAGTTGAATGAACTCCCCGTACCCACCAGACTCGACGCGCAATCCAAGCTGTTTTACGTCCACCGATGCGTACACCGCGCCAGAGAACGCAAGGTCGACGAGGACGTCGACGCCGCGGGAACGAATCGCAACAGGCACGTCCTTGGCGAACTGGTAGCTCGGCACGTTGACAAAGTCCGCATACACAGGCCTTCCATGCTTTAGGGTGATACGGGCGACGACCCTTCCCGAAGGCACGTCGATGATTACGTCGACCGCGCCGTTTTCTTCCGGGGCTTTGACGATGCCATTGACTACGGCCCAGAAGCCCAGGGCGATGGTGCCATGGCCACAAGCCGTGGAGAACCCATCTTTGTGCCAGAAGAGAACGCCGAAGTGTGCGCCGTCGTCGTCGGCCGGGGCGATGAAGCCTCCGTACATGTCGGCGTGGCCGCGAGGTTCGTGGCAGAGTGACTGCCTGAGTAGATCCAAGGGATGGCCTGGGTTCTCGACGATGGCCAAACGCCGCTCAGCTACGGTCGGCTTGTCCGGTAAGTGGTCATTTGGAAGTTTCTCGATGATACGAAAGGGTTCACCAGCGGTGTGCCAGTCTTCGGAGTTGACCCAATACGACGCCATTTGTCCGCCTGTCCAAGTTGCTGGATCAGATATGATAGACAAAAAAGGGGTAGCGGATGATTGGTATAATCAACGTCCGTCACGATTGTGCACGATAGCCCAGAAGTAAGGGTGATATTGCTTTGTCCACGAGACCTAAGGTGCGAGGTGCCGGGTCGTCTCCCGGTGTTGGCGGCTAGCTGTTCCGATTTGGTACCCCTCACCGGAGATGTCCCGGGATCGGAGACAGAACGTGGAGACAGTACGTAGCAACACTACTTTGTAAAAGAACAAACGGAAAACTCTACACTACGTAGATGCGGGTTTACCAAGAAGCCAAGATAGGGGCAATGTCTGTCCTTCCTTCTATCGAGACATCGACGACCCAGGTTCCCCATCTACAGAATCCGCAGAGACCAACTAGACACGACCAACCTTCCAGAGCCTCCCCAGCACCATCTTGATCTCTCGGCGACCGTCCCAGAGTGGGTAGAAACCAACAGCAAGCAGAGTCCACCACAGCCAAATCAGCGACACTACAGTCCAGGCAGTGAAGAACTGGCAAAAGCGTCGAAATTAGTAGATTGAAAACAGCTCGGAAAAGACGGCTCTGACGAGAACTCACCTGCTTGCTGAAGGTGTACTTCGCCGCATACATCGGCAGCGGCCAGAGCATCCAGTGCCCGATGAACGTTGCGATCGCCCACCACAGCGCATAACCAGCCCACCTCTTCTGCGTCTTGTCCTCCTCATGCTCAAGTGCCGTATTCCCTGCGGCTTCCTTGTTCTGGATGTCCGGAATTCGCCTGGTGTCGTCCTCCTGCTGGATAGCAAGCTTCTCCTTCTTGAAGTCGTTCCAGTCGTAGCTCTGAGACCTCAAAAGGGATATCGCGACGCTGTAGACCATCGGGCTGAACAGTGAAGCAACCGTGCCGTACATGCAGGGAAGCGTCCCGCCCGTGGATGAGATGGACACCTCTCCGAAAAAGGCGTACGCAGAGCCGAGCCACACGCCCAGGCCTGTGGCCATTCCCAGAAAAGCGGAACTGATCACGGCGAGCTTACTCTGCTTGCGCCAGATGATCATAAAGATCATCGGAACCACGCCGGGGCACGTCAGAACACCTGTTGCCGTGTGTCAGTGTCGATTTCGGATTCGAAAACCGAAGAAAAAGGGCCTCCTTACCCAGCATGTAAAGCGTCCAGCCCATGTCCACGCCGATGTAGTGAAACAGGGCGGTGAACGCAGCAGACACGACTCCGAAGATGACAACACCCAGATGACCCCATCGAATTACCTCCTTGTTTCCGGCAGCCTTGTTGAAGTACACGCGGTACACGTCAAACGTCAAGATCGAGGACACGGCCAGTATCTGAGCTGACAGTGTTGACGTGACTGCCATGAATGTCATGAGAAGTACGGCAACTGCGCCTCCCTTTCCTGCCACAGCAACCGCCACGTAAGGCAGGGCCAAGCCATTGGTGACCTCGGCGCTTGTCATCAACTGTAGATATCGTCAGCAGGGAGACCGCTAGCGAGAACTTGTAGACGCTGTCGTACCCTAGGATGGGTGGGGAAGGTAGGCGAAGACTCCAGTCCCAAGGAAGCCATGCCGGCAATCGTCCCAAGACACCATGGGATGCTGAAGTAAGAGATGCCCCCAACCACATAGCCCGGTACCACTGCCCTTGGCGATGCTGCGAAGGCCTTCAAGAAGTAACCTGTGTCCATCTGCAAAAGCAGGTCAGACATCGGAGCCATTGACTCAGACTTGCATTCTCAACTCACAATGACGGCCCCAAAGTTGGAGACGAGCAGGATGATGGCAAAGAAAATACCCTGTTTGGAAGTCATGGTCAACAGCGAGCCGTTGTGGTTGCCGTCAACATAATGCTGCGCCTCGGCAGCAACAACAAGGTCGTAAAGACCACCAATAGAGCCAACGGCTTCAGATGTGATGATTTTGATGGTCAACCAGCAGCATAGTATGAGAATGATGAAAGTATGGGTGTAGTCCGTCAAGAACCTAGAATGTTCGGCAAGACATGTTAGACTTAACAATTCGTCATCGCGGTCTTTCTTCTCCCTTTTCTTTCCATGGTAGTGACTCACGTAGCTTTTATGCCTCCGACGAGTGTGTACAAGACAACTCCGAGGGGGAGGAGGAAGGTCGAAGCCAGGATGTGAATTCCGGTGCTTCGCACACTCATGTTAGCCCACGAGTACTCGATGGAGACTCCTCAGAATCCTGAGAGAGTGGGATATGTGGCACTTACAGAAAAGAGATGGCGGCGGATGCCCCCAAAATCATGTTGATCCTGTTCAGCAGATTGTTAACTACAGCCAAAAAGGTGAAACTCAAATGCGCCGTATCCTAAAATTCAATGTCAGCTACAGAGGATGCCGTCAGCTTGATGAGTGCCCTTACCGTATCGAATATGGATCACCTCGAGAACGGTGTGTGCCTCCGGGATTCGACTTTTGCAGACAACGCCGAGATACCCGAAAAAGACGATGATGGTCGAGCATCCCGCGCCATACCAGAACGCGCCGCTGAGACCACAACTGTAGGTTACCAGCACGCAGCTCAGTAAAGCAGTGCTCCACAGCCAGGACTGCACTTGGTGTTAGCCATGGGTGTGAAAGAGTGGTGCATTGGGTGACGAACCGAGACCACAGCTGAGGCAACAAGGCCGACCCCGACGCTTCGGTTGGCGACAATGAACCTAACAAAACCCAGTCAATCTTAATATTGCACGTCGGTTAATCACATACGTCTCAACATTAGAGTTGTCTTCATAGATGGTCTTCTTCAACATAGTTGTCACTCCCATCATGCCTGTATCGCTACAATTAGATGGATTGTCGCAATAGACCAGAAACGCGGTGATTGGATCACATACCAAGGGCAAAAACAAGCCCAACGGCAACCACGACACCGTAGCCGACTGACTGAGGGAGCGGAGACGGTATCACGGAGTCATCTCACGAGCGTTGATAGATAGACATAGCTTTGGCGGCTTCAGAAAGTGGCATTGAACCGAAATGTTGAGGCACAGTGGAATCTCACAGAATTGGACACTTGATTATCAGAGCGAATGGCTCAGTTTATATGAAGTCTCAAGTTCGTGGCTAGTATTACTATTGCTGGTGAACGCAATTCCTCATAATCAAGAATAATAGCGTGATCGCGTTGCGTTCCAGGGCTGCGTGTGTAAACTTGGACGATGAGAACATCGAGCCTGGAGATATCGTCAACAAAGCCATCTTCGAAATGCAACGTAGAAAAATCCCGCTTCTCCCAGGGAAGGTTTGAGTGTTCTCCTCTTCTGAAAGTGAAGAGCTACTGGCGGGGTCCGAGTCAAGCAAGGATCAAGATAAGAGCGAAATCTGGGGATGTTTTACAGGGATCGCGTCTTGGCTGCCGTAAAGGGTTTAGCGCCTATCTCACAATCCCCCCTGTTCCGATCTGCCGGAATGAAAAGACCCCGCCCTCTGACTTCAATTCTCGCAACCGAGTCCAACCAAACCCCCCCGAGTTGAGTCTTTGACAACTCACCGCGCGAGATGCCAACTTCCCCCCCACGGAACAAGCGACCAAATCATGTCCGATGAGCCATGCAAGATGCATTCTTCGCCTCCAACTCATGCCGGACATGCCGGCAGAAGCGGGTCAAATGTGACAGACGCCTACCAGACTGCCTCCGTTGCTGTTCCCTGAAGCTTCGTTGTCAGGGGTACGAGCGGCCGAAGAAGATCGTCTGGACCAATAGTGTCGCCAGCAGAGGAAGACTGATGGGGAAATCGACTTTTGATGTTGCCGAGGCGCCTGAGCAAACCCTCCAGCCTGGCGCTGCTTGGCAGCCACGCAAGATTGATCCCTCCGCGCGGCCACCGGCGTTGACTGGTTCCTATCCAGGGCGTGTGCCCATATCACTCACAGATGCCGACCTGCAGGATCTGACACCCGAATGCAGAAAGTACATCCGATACTGTGAGTTCAAGCACATCATTGGCTCTGGAAGGTTCACCGCTAAGCCGGACTGATGTCGTAGTTGTGTTGGACCTGTCCAGGGAGAGCGTGGTGTACGACCAGCCATCCAACAACCCGTTCCTGGCTTTGGTGCCGCTCATGTCACAGAGCAAAGCTTTGTCACACGCCATGATGTCAATATCCGCGTTTCATTACACTCATCGCCTGGTCATCAGCCAGCTTCGGCCCCTCACGGGAGACGACAGTGTGGCCGACGTCCGGAGCTTGGAGCCGTGGCACCTCTCCAACGACCACAGCTGGCAGATGAATCAACCAAACTTTCGTGATTCTCTGCGAAAGGCATTGTTGCATAAGCAGAAGGCTTTAGAACTTCTAAAATCAGAGGTATCTGACGACCCGGCGAAGAACAGCGACGCAACCGTCGCGGCCGTCGTGCTCTTCATCTGCATGGATGTAGTGGAATTCGGCAGCCACGGCTGGGACCATCACCTGCGAGGCGCCGCAGAAATGGTCCGCAGCCGGAGGTTGATCAGGGGCAGTGAAGAAGTAAAAGCTGCCCCGTGGTTGAGGTATTTCGATACGGCATGCACAACGTGAGTCCATCCTGAGTTCATTGAAGGATGTTATCACGACTGACTGATGTGATAGATTCGGCATTCTGGGCGCAACGTTAGCCCCAACATGTGATCCTCTCAACCCTCGAGCAAGCTCTCTGAACCCGTCGTTATTGGAGGTTCTCCAACACTCTGAAAACCAGACATGGGTTGGTTGTCCTGCCGAGCTTTTATACGTACTCTCCGCCGTCAACTCCTTCCGATTGGACTCCGGAAAGATCCCCGAACCGCAGGTTGCGGCTCTAGACCTTTGGAATGGACTTCACAACTTCTCACCATTGTCCTGGGCAGAGAACTTTGCAGAGGAACAGTACCACGAGTCAAGGTCTCACCTGGCTCATGCCTACAAGGCAGCCGTCGAGATCTATGCGTCACACATCATCGGTCCGCTTCTAGACCAGGACTACCTGCCAGCTCCTCATAGACTCGGGATATTACGGCCAGCAATATTCCATATGCTCGCGATATCTCAAGAAGATTTCCACATCAAGAGCTTGGTGTGGCCGGCCTTTGTCCTCGGCGCGGAGGCACAAGACGCGGAGCTGAGAGATCTCGTAAGGACTGTCTTTCACCGAATTTGGATATCGTCATGCTGTTACAACGCCAAGAACGCCGTCGAAGTTTTGGACAATATTTGGGCACGAGATTTTAACATGAGTTCCGGGAAGTCCTGGTTGGATTACGTCTGGCAATTGGAAGACAGTTGGCTGTTCGTCTGAGGCCACCTCAACAGAAGCCGGCATAATTACGACCAGCGGGCAATATGGACAAGACCAGACGATGAATAGACTTCTATCTTCAATTTCACCGTCGTCTAACTCCGCACAGATAACTTTGCCAATGGCCAAGGGGTGCTATCTACAGCACTTCGATACCAGGCAGGCTGCAGGGCGCTTGTCCCTGTCTGGAAACTTTGCGGGTCAGGAGGGAACCGGGATGGAGTGACCTCGCCAAGCGGACGCCGCCACCGCAATGTGGATAATCTGCAAGAGACTGACTGGGGCCGGGCCGGGACGTCTGACGGTTGTTATTTTTGAGGCCAGCGACACTGGCTGTGGACCTGATATTTAATCCCAATATCGCCGCCATCCAACTTCGCCCGGACTACCATCGACCTTCACCACCCCAACTCCTCCGCACACCCCGACAATGTCTTCGGTCCCTCACCCGCTCTGCCCTCTCACGGGTGCAGAGATCAAGTATGCCGCGCAATTGATGCAAGGCGCCTGGCCATCGTCTGTTTCTCTGCAGTTCAAGGCCATCACTCTGAGTGAGCCCGCCAAGAAGGAGTTGGTTCCTTACTTGGCCGCCAAAGAGCAGGGCCAATCTCCCACGCCGCCTGACCGCCGAGTCTTTGCTGCGTACTACATCCGCAAGACGGTAAGACAGGTTACCTGCAACTCGTCGGAGGCTTACATGCACTAACGTTAATACCGTAGGAACTCTTTCACGAAGCCATCATCAACCTGACAACAGGCAAAGTTGAAAGCAATGTCAAGCTTGGCGCGAACATCCACGGCAATGTCGACTACGACGAGGCCCAGAGGGTGGAGCAGATCGCTCTCGAGGACCCCAAAGTCCTTGCCGAGATCGCAAAGCTTGAGCTCCCTGAAGGCACCGTCGTCTGTGCGGACCCCTGGATCTACGGTATGTTGACATCCGCGGATCGACCGATGCCGACGATTAGCTGACTTGTTGCAGGGTCTGACGGCATCGGCGACGACCAGCGCCTGTACCAGGTCTTCATGTACATGAGGGACCCGAATAACTCCACGGAGGCTGACTCGAACCACTACGCTTTCCCGTTGCCCATTTCGCCAGTCATTGAGTGCACGGAGTTCAAGGTCATCCGGATTGATGTCATGCCAACGGGCGCAGACAACACCATCAAGCCGATCAGCCCTTACCAGCCGAAACCCCCCAACGAGTACATCCCTGAGGCCCAGAATCTCCGCAAAGATCTGAAGCCGCTTCGTGTTAGCCAACCTGAGGGCCCCAGCTTCACCGTGACGCCGGTCGGCGAGACTGGAAACGTTCTGAAGTGGCAGAAGTGGAGCTTCTTCGTTGGTAAGTCTACCCAAGAGATCATCGCGTCATCGTAAGCTTTTCAAGTCAGCTGACAGAACCCCGGCGAAGGCTTCAACCAGCGGGAGGGAATGGTACTGTACGACGTCAAGTATGACGGCCGGCCCCTCTTCTACAGACTGTCTCTGTCCGACATGAACGTGCCCTACGCCGACCCCCGCCACCCCTTCTTCAAGAAGACTGCCTTTGACTTGGGCGATGCGGGCGCGGGTGCCACAGCCAACAACCTCCAGCTGGGATGTGACTGCCTTGGAAGCATTCAGTACCTCAGCGGCGTCATCTCTGACGACCGCGGCCAGCCCGAGATCAAGGAGAACTGTATCTGTGTCCACGAGCAGGACGCTGGTATCGGCTGGAAGCACACCAACTACCGGACCGGTCGTGCAGCTGTTGTTCGGTCGCGCGAGCTTGTGCTTCAGTCCATCATTACTGTTTCCAACTACGAGTACATTTTGATGTTCCTCTTCAACCAAGCTGGCGAGGTTACATACGAGGTCAGGGCCACCGGTATCCTGTCCACGCAGCCCATCGACCACGAGCTGGACAAGGTCGGCGTGCCCTTCGGCACGGTCGTTCACCCCGGCGTGCTCGCAGGACACCACCAGCACATCTTCTCCCTGCGAGTCGACCCCATGATCGACGGCCACACCAACCAGCTGGTCTACCAGGAGGCCCATCGGATGCCGCGGAACCCCGAATGGAACCCGCACGGCATCGGCTACGGCGTCGTCGAGAAGACGGTGGAGAAGACCTCCGGCCTGGACCTGGACGTCGACCTCAACCGGACCTTCAAGATCGTCAACCCCAACTCTATTAACCCGGTCAACGGCAAGCCGGTGGCCTACAAGATCATGGCGCCCCCCTTCCAGAAGCTCATGGGCGACGAGGAAAGCTTCAACCACAAGCGCGCCGAGTTCGCCGACCACAACATCTACGTCACCACGCACCGCGACAAGGAGCTGTACGCGGGCGGCTGGTACACGAACCAGTCCCACGGAGGCACCGGCGTCAGGTCCTGGGCGCAGCGCAACGAGACGCTTTCGTCCGAGTCCGACATCGTCGTCTGGGTCCAGTTCGGCATCAACCACGTCCCGAGGATCGAGGACTTCCCCGTCATGCCGGTGGAGATTCTCAAGGTGCACCTGAAGCCGGTCAACTTCTTTGACAAGAACCCGGCCCTCGATGTCCCGCCGAGCGAGCAGCGCTTCAACCAGAGCACCCTGGTAGAGTCGAAGCAGGCTGCCAGCTCGAGTGATGGATGTGGATGCGAGTCTTCGGTCGCTCCGAAGCTGTGAACTGGGAGTGCACACGGGCTTCTTTCGTTGATCGTACATTAGCTTATTCTTGTATATAGTCAACATCTACTTGCGCATGAATGAATGAAATTGATTAGATCGTCTTATCTTCTGGGTGTGCTTCCAGATGCCAACCTTGAGAGTTGCCAGCTTCAAACCAATCAGGTCAATAAGATCTCTCCGCACAACATTCAAGAGAGCAACGCTAGCGAACGACAACACCACGCGGCGGTCTTGTTGTTATTGATCCTTGTAACTTGGTTAGCCTAAGGGAGGGGGGACAATGGCTAGGTAGTTGACAACCTAGGCAGCAAAACCCCTATGATTATGGGAGATCTTATTCGGCACCCCCTGCTCTAGTATTCATCACTCCCTCCTCTTGTATTCATAACCACATCCTCTAGTATTCAATACCTACTCTAGCTACAACTCTATCAAAAGGTCTATAAGCTCATGGCCGTTGTCGTCGTCGTCGTCCGTCATCGTCGTTGTTGTTATAGTCCGTTATGATTGTCCGTTATTGTTATTGTTATGAGAGCCAAGCCAGTTGGGGGTGTTGGATAGTAGAGAAGGGGTTGACGAATAAGATCTCCCATGAGTATGGGGTGAAGCACCAACCTCTCCATGTCAGACCACCAACAGCTATTGCATGCCTGCATTGTATCGACCAGCCACCAACACTCGTTGGTGCGGGTTTGTAGTTTCTTACATAACCACTTAAGATCAATGGATCATATCGTCAGGTCGGAGTGGCTCCTATCTCGCCAAGCTGCGGGGTTTCGAACAGCGATCTGTCCGTTGGTGCATTAAACCCTCCCCTATGACTCTTTTCCTCACGACACAACCTTGACACAACTTTGGACTTTTCGATTCTCATCGATTCGATATTCTGAACGCAATCAGGTCAAGATGGCTGAGTCTGCAGCATTATCTTCTGAGATGTCTGCGGCGAAAACTCAAATCGCAGTCGACGATGATGAACGTGTAATTGTCACCCCATTTCACCTTCCCTCAGTTGCCCAACGCATTGCTGCGAGGACACTTTCGCTGACTTGTGCCCCCAGGACAACGCTTCGACCATTGACGATAGAATGTGAGGTCCTCGTGGCTACGAAACGCCGATATTCTGTATGCTCACATGCTGACGGCTTCAAAAACATAGTTCGTCCTACACTGCATCTCTAACATCCTCTGTCGTTGACTATCCAACCGAGAATGGCCGTCGATATCACTCGTTTCGGTCTGGGAGTACGTCCTTCGAACTCTTTACCCCTATAGAAATCTTACTGAGAAAGCTTCGAAGCTTACATCCTTCCAAATGACGAGGTGAGATGCTCTGGGGAAACATTCCTATCGGACTCGGTGTTACAAGTCAACTTGCTCACTCAAAAATTGCGGCGCCCCAGAGCGAGATGGACCGTCTCGACTTTTGCCACGCTTTGCTAGTGAAGACAATTGGAGACAAGCTGTTCTTAGCCCCGATAGAAGAGGCAAAGACTCATCGCATCCTGGATGTGGGAACCGGCACAGGGATATGTATGTACAACAGTGCCTCCGTCTTTTCATGAGCTGCGCGGTACTCGTGGGGAATATTGCTAACTTTCCAGGGGCTATGCAAATGGGGGAGCTCTTTCCCGACGCACAGGTTCGTTCTTCTTTCGGTGTTTCTTGACTGCCGACGCCCAAAAGAAAACACCTAGCAGTGCACCCTAACGAACCCTCAGGTTTTGGGAAACGACCTCAGCGCCATTCAACCCACCTGGTAGGTGTCAGTCGACCTTGTTGGCGAATAGTCTCGCTAATCCTAGGAAGGGTGCCGCCTAACGTCAAGTTCGAAGTTGACGATGTTGAAAGCGAATGGTTGGGAGAAAAGTACGACTACATTTTCAGCCGCTACATGTGTGGATCCATAGCGGACTGGCCAAAGTACATGAGGCGTGTGTACGAGTAAGTTTATGGGCACTCACACACGGATGACAACTGTGACGGCAGGCATGTGATTAACACCTCATGCAGCAACCTGAACCCCGGAGGCTGGGCGGAGTTCCAAGACTGGAGCTTCATGATATACTCAGACGATGACACGATCGAAGGCACCGAGCTCCTGCATTGGACCAACCTTTTCATGGACGCCTGCAAGGTATTTGGACGGGATGGTCAGATTGGACCAAAGCTGGAAGGTCTTTTACGAGACAACACTGGCCTAGTCAACATCCACCACCAGCCTTTCAGAATCCCTGTTGGGCCGTGGCCGAAGGACCCTCACATGAAAGACATTGGGATGTGGGAACTTGTCCAGCTGCTGGACGGGTTGGAAGCCTTTTCCCTGAGGCTTCTCACCGCTGCACTCGGCTGGACGAAGGAGGAGGTGCTTGCTCTACTTGATGGGGTGCGCAAGGACTTGAAGAACCCCAAGATCCACGCTTGGTTGCACTAGTATGTGTCTTCTTACGATTCTGAATATTTGAAATACTTACCCGTTTTACAGCAATGTAGTCTATGGTCAGAAGCCGGAGGAAGATTGACTTTGACAAAGACGGCCCTAGTAATGCATTGGAAGAAATCGTGTATTTACGTCTGTATCGGACTTCACTTCGCAGGCTCAAACTTCAATCTCAAAAAGTCTCGAACATTTCTCCAAGCAATGCCCTCCCACTCATCTTCGCTCACGAGCCCACTGCTCTTCAACTTGTCCATGAACTCCCTCCCGAGCTTGTTGTGAGAAAAGGGGTAATCCACGCTGAAGATGATTCTGTCCATCTTGGTCGTCTGCAACAAACAGGCCATCGGCGCCAGGGTAAACATGCCGCTGGTGGTAACCCAGACGTTCGCGTCCCACACCTCCCTCAGCCCCTTCTTCCGAGACTCGGAGGCGGGCCACTTGCCCGAAGACGCGACGATGCGGTCGAGCATGAACGGCAGCATCTCGCCCATGTGCCCGAGGACGATCTTGAGCCTGGGGAACCTGTCAAAGAGCCCCGCGGCGAAGAGACGGAGGAAGTGCAGGCCCGTCCGGGAGTGCCAGCCCCATCCCCAGCCGCCGAGCGCGCTGGCGACCTCGGGCTCGTAGGGGCCTTGGAAGTTGACCTCGGTCTCGT
This sequence comes from Colletotrichum musae, assembly GCA_027406025.1. Taxonomy (NCBI): domain Eukaryota; kingdom Fungi; phylum Ascomycota; class Sordariomycetes; order Glomerellales; family Glomerellaceae; genus Colletotrichum; species Colletotrichum musae. The sequence continues at coordinate 5,710,921 of JANVYC010000005.1, read as the reverse complement.
CCTCGGAAGGGAAGGTGGGATGGATGTAGATGGGCACGTCGAGCTCCTGGGCGGCCTCCCACAGCGGGTGGAAGCGCGGGGTGTCATAGAAGGTGCCGTCGTCGAGGTGGTTGCCGACGAGGGCGCCGACGAAGCCCAGATCCCGCACGCAGCGCTTGAGCTCCGCGGCGGCTGCCACTGGGTCTTCCAGCGGCAGGATCGCGAAGCCGGCGTAGCGGTCCGGGTGCTGGACGATTTTGGAGTGGAGGTCGTCGTTGATTGCCTTGCAGAGGGAGGCGTCCGGGACCGCGGGCAGGTGCGAGAGGACGGTCATGGCGACGGAGTCGTCGGACATGTCCTTCAGCCTGGAGGGGCCCAGTTCGGCGAGCTTCTCTATGACGGTGGTGCTGAAGTTTTTGATGCTCGGGCGGCTGTACCTGGTCGCCTGCTCGGGCAACAGGGGCGAGATGTAATGTTCCTCAATGGTGATGAATTGCGACATGTTGGGTGACTTGAAAAGGCTTGATGTCCTGCAAATGGATGATTCTGTCAATTGTGCGTGTAGCGCCTTTTCGATCGGGGATTTCTACATAATCTGGAGCACCATTGCAGGAAATATAAACGCTGTACAACTACTTCACATGCTGTCAGCCACGGCCTCAAGTATGAAACTCGGCGGCCGAAGCTCGCCGACAATACAGTCGACGCATGGATAGACGGTTCGAGCGCACTGACAACCCCTCAGTTGAACGTCTGGTACCAAAATAGGTACATAGCAGCCCCCAAAAACATTGACGTCCGGCGAAACGCCGAAGCCGGCACCGAAACATGTATCCACGGATCCCACCGGGAATCATCGGAGCGGGTCCTATTTCGGGGCCGCAGGTGATGTGTCCGGCAGAAAGATTGCACCGTTCCCCAGCAGACTCGAGCTGTCCGAGAAACATCGCGAGAGATATTCACAATATCAGTGACAATGGCGACATATGTATACTAGGGTACCTATTTAGGTAGGCAGAAATGTGTGAAGTGCTTCAATGCACAAAACGCAGCAACACGATACGGTCACCCCAAGTCACGTGACCGCTGATTGCTGCGCTTGTGTTCTTCACTGCACTTTTGGCGCATCCTGACGCCTTGGGGCTGGCAACTGGCTATCCTCGTTGCTGGAATATCATTGGTAGGAATGTCAAAAGTGTGAAAGGCATGCGGCTCTGTTCTGCACTGCAAATTATTGCGCCCCGGAGGCGATACTCTGAAGTCAGCAGCTGGCCGGTTCGGGCGCTGCAGTGGCATTGGTGTCAAGTATCCCAGAGCCCAGTCTACTGTCAGATGAGGACTTTGAACGGCGCCCAAGTCAAGAAGATACCCTGAGCTCTTACAATTACTGCCATAACTTTTGTTGCTGCTACTCGTCACTTTCCATCATTGTTGTTGTCCGTCGCTGTTGTTGCTGTCCGTCAATGTCGTCCGTTGGTGTCGTCCGTCGTTGCTGCTGTTGTCGCTGTTGTCGCTGTTGGATTCATTACCACTCCCACATTTACAGGCAGGTACATGCTGTGTTATTGGAGTTTCTTACCCGCTACAGGGGACTGGGGGCTATCGTATAGGGCGTCTCACTGGCTGTCATCTGCAGCTCGGTAGGTAGTTCGCTGACTATTTCAGGGGTAAGTGTACTTGTGCACTGCAATTTCTTACGTCCTGGAGGGCATGCTGACGGGGTGCTGGAGAGGTGGCTGACAGCTGCCACACCCCGTCACGACCGCCAGCCAACCAATATTGCCTTCACTGCCATGTCTTGCACCTTGGAGCCCGGGGAGCCCAATAGGTAGCACCATGGCGGGATGGACCCGGACCTACCTAACCTACGGAAGCAGACCGGAAGACGGAGCTCGCAACGCCGACCCGGAAGCGGAAGCGACGATGGCCTCATCTCCGAGCAATAGCACGGATTGCGTAGCCAGGTGCCATCGACTGCGGGAGGCCGGCACGCGTCGCTCGTGGGAGGGCCGGCGGTGTGGATCGATCCCGGCCGACAAGCGTGACGCATCACGCACCCGAGAGCAGGACGACCTTCTTGTTAGAGCATGCGAATCACCAAAGCTCACCCCATCAACGGGACGAGGGAGAGATGTGACAAAAAACATTCGGTCGTGGGTGACACACGTTTTCCTGGGCTCTATCAGCGCTCATCTTCCCACGGCCCGCCCCGATCGCGAAAAGAGAAAAATCTGCGGCGCCCAGTCCCACAGTTAAGACGTAAGAGAAACCAGGGAAAGAGATTTTTATCCCACAGAGTCATCCATCGTCTCTGGGTCCGGTTCCGCGCCGGTGGTGGTCTGTTCGGGGCCTGGATGGTCGGGAATAAAAAAAGGCCCTCGGGGGGTTTAGGAGGCAAAGAAGAAAAAAAGCTGGCTCATATCACCAGACGGCACCCCCTGCTATTTGCTTGCAGCAAGGTGCCATCAATATGCATCGATGAGTCGCTGGCTCGGTCTAACAGCAGCTGCAGCACCTCTTCCCCTGTCGCTGTCGCTGTAGCTGTCGTCCAGGGCGTCCAGGGCGCTGTAGGGCTGACAACGACAGCCTGACACGACAAAACTGACGATGCCCGCCTGGACTCTCGGCTCGGAGAGGAACACGGCGGTGCAACGTATCACCCGCTGTGCAAAAAAAGTGTTCGAGACAACCTTGGCATAAATACGACCTTCTGGTGTTCTCTTCCAAGACACCAAGATTATTTGCCGCATCAAGCCACGAAAGCTTAGGTCGAGAGTCTGCCAATCTGCGTGCGTCACAGGAGAAAAAAAAAAAAAAAAACGTTCGAGAAAAATTCTACAGGTCCAACAAGCGGCTGGGCATCGGAGCTGTGATTGGTCAGTCTTGGCAGGCTCGGGCCAAGCTCGGTGCACCAAGACGGTGGGAACCGCCGTGGCGCGATGGCGAAGACTCGGAAGGAACTGCCTGCTGCAGTGCCGGACGCACCTTCTTGATTGTTTTTTGCTCTCCTTATGGAACATTCCGGTATAATGCCGGAGCTTTTTGGCAGGCACTGCTCGTAGTGTTAACGGCCTGTAGCTTAGACCCAAGTTGCCACTATCACGGCATCACCAAAAGATCCATGGCATGTGCATGGCAATCTTTTCCAGGCGAGCTCGATTCGGATCGGACACTCGCTCCACCAACGGATTTTAGACCTCTCAACATGCGTCAATGGCGGCTCCGGGGCGCTCTCTCACTCTTTTCCTGCATTGCATGGCGTGGATCACCGATATTCGCCCCCCACCTCCAGCTCCAGTGTCCCTGCACAAACGCCGCTGTTACCCGTCGACGGCCGACTCCCGAGTTGTAGTGAACCTACCAGGGCCTGACGGCGTGATTCCACCACCTCTGATGGACCGTGAGATCTTCGCGTGGGTTGGTGTGCGCGCGAGCCTCCTGGCTTTCCTGGCCTGGCTTCCTGGGTGGCTCCATGGTCCATCGGCCAACCCGCAACGAGCAACGCGAGTCCACCTTTTTACTCGAGATTTGATTTGATTTTCTTCCCCTCCCCTTCCCAGCGAGCCTTGATCCCGCCCCCTCGTGGATGAGTGAGAGAAGCCTTGGCCACCACCGTTACCGGTCGCGATGAGTCGACGCGGTGGAGTGGAACCCGTTGAGTAACAAGAAGCTTTGTATTATATTTAATCGTGCCACCGGGCGTCCCCCGTCCCCAGCGGAACCTCTCGCTCCCCAGGTTTTCAAGTTTGCTCACGCGTTGGTTGGTCTTCTGATCCGGAGAAGCGACCTTCTCCTCCTTCCTCTCCTCCATCTCTCCCTCTCAAGGATCGCGTGCTCCCTTTCAAGTGTCTCTCGGACTTTGTGTTGTCTCGAGAGATCTCCAGAGGTCCCCCTGTGAACGCTCCCTCCCGACGTCCAGGGACGCAGCAAAACCAGACATCATGTTCGGCTCCAAGGAGAAGACGCCCCAGGCCAGCGAGGGCGAGGTCACCCCCAATAATGCCTCCAAGACCGACTTGGAGACGGGCGAGACCGGCCTTCACCGTACCCTTCACAGCCGTCACCTCCAGTTCATCGCCATTGGTATGTCGTGACTCCAATCTTGACTGTCGCTTGGGTCCGCCTCCCTAACACCAGACCTCAGGTGGCACCATCGGCACCGGTCTCTTCCTCGGAAGCGGCAAGGCCATCGCGACCTCCGGCCCCGTCGGCTGCCTCATCGCCTTCATCTTCATCGGCAGCATCGTCTACTCCGTCATGACCGCCCTGTGCGAGATGGCCACCTACATCCCCGTCCCCGGTGCCTTCACCTCGTACGCCTCCCGCTTCATCGACCCCACCCTCGGTTTCGCCATGGGCTGGATGTACTGGTTCAGCTGGTCCATCACCTTCGCCCTCGAGTTGACCGCCGCCGGCGTCATCATCCAGTACTGGAACGACACCCTGAGCATCGCCATCTTCATCTCCGTCTTCTGGGTCATCTTCACCGCCCTCAACTTCATGCCCATCCGCATCTTCGGCGAGATCGAGATGTGGTTCGCCAGCATCAAGGTCGTCACCATCGTCGGCTTCCTCATCTTCGCCATCTGCATCAACGCCGGTGTCGGCCAGCAGGGCTACCTCGGCTTCAAGTACTGGGTCGACCCCGGTCCCTTCAACGCCTCCATCGTCGAGGGCTCCGTCGGCAAGTTCGTCGGTTTCTGGTCCGTCCTCATCACCGCCGGCTTCAGTTTCCAGGGTTCCGAGCTCGTCGGAATCGGCGCCGGTGAGACCAAGGACCCGGAGAAGAGCGTCCCCAGCGCCGTCCGCTGGACCTTCTGGGGTATCTTCTCCCTCTTCGTCGCCACCATCTTCTTCGTCGGCCTGCTCGTCCCCTCCGACAACCCGTCGCTCCTGCTCGAGAACCAGGACGCCTCCGCCTCGCCGCTCGTCATCGCCGCCAACCTGGCCGGTGTCAAGGTCCTCCCGGACATCATCAACGCCGTCCTCCTGACCGCCGTCCTGTCCGCCGCCAACTCCAACGTCTACTCGGGTTCCCGCATTCTCGTCTCCCTCGCCAACGAGCGCTGCGCCCCTCAGTGGATGGCCCGCACCAACAAGTTCGGAACCCCCTACATGGCCGTCGCCACCACCTCGGCCGTCGGTTTCCTCGCCTACATGAACCTGTCCGAGAACGGCGGCGTCGTCTTCGACTGGCTCCTCAACATCACCGCCGTCGCCGGCTTCATCAGCTGGTCCTGCATCAACATCTGCCACATCCGCTTCATGGCCGCCCTCAAGGCCCAGAACATCCCCCGCGAGACCCTGCCCTACAGGGCTCCCTTCCAGCCCTACCTCTCGTGGTACGGCCTCTTCTTCAACGTCCTCATCATCATCACCAACGGCTTCACCGTCTTCATGGAGTGGAGCACCGCCGGCTTCTTCACTGCCTACGTCAGTGTCATGCTCTTCGTCGTCATGCTCGTCGTCCACAAGATCTTCAACCGCACCAAGCCGCTCACCGCGGCCGAGGCCGACGTGACCACCGGCACCCTCAGGGCGCGTTCTTGAAAACGTACGAATGATCAACCAGGGGAGAGAGAGGAGAGAAGCAGCGGAGGACCAAAAGAATAATCTGTATAATTAGTAGACATAGTTGCTGTAATGATGATACCCATGAGTTCGACCTGTTATTGCCCGATTCCCACCCTGTGAAGTCATGAACAAGAATCCGTTCCGTAAATGTATGTACGTCCAGTCTGTACCCGACAAGATCAGTTGACGATGGTGTACAAGCCCACGGCACCTCCGAGGCCGATGGCGACGCTCCTCCCCAGGTTGTACAGCCCCCACTGGTCGACGAGGTACTTGGCGCCCTCCTCCTCCTCTTGGGTCATGCCGACGGCCATGACGCCCATGTCCCTCGTCTCCTCGGCCCTCGCGAGCAGCTTCCGGTTCAGGTCGACCATGAAGGCCTTGGTCCACGGGATGATCGTCAGGCACAGCGCGCCCGCGGCGGCGAAGAGCCTCGACCTGTTGCCCGGGGCGTGGCGGGCGGCGTAGGCGGCGTACCAGTAGCTCAGGGCGCAGAAGACGACGGGCAGCGGGAAGGTCCGGCTGGTGCGGTGGAACATGCTGGCGAACTGCCGCAGCATGACCGGGGTGGGCGACTCGAGGAGGCGAGGGACGACGAAGACGGAGAGCCCCAGGTTGAGCCCGGCGAGGGCCGTGTTCACGAAGACGGTCGACGCCTGGACGGCGCGGAGGGTGGGCGAGGGGGAGGACATTGTCGGATAGTCTTTTGATTGTGTCTTTCGGTCGGCTCGGTGATTGTTACCGTGGGTACGCAGAAGACTAAGTAGCTTGTCTGTTCAGGACGAGAGCGATCAGTGACGCAAGCAAGCAGGAGGGGGATGTCGGAGTGTAGGTAGGTCGAGCTTCTCCGCTCGAGAGCAGCACGGCTGGAATGGACAAGGACAAGGATTGCGATGCATGATCGAGCTCGAGCTTCAGGGTTTAGCAGGAGGTCCGGGGGGAAAGAGCAGCTTGGGACGCGGCGGGGCGCTTGCTCCAGTCCACACTGCAGTGTCACAGTCCGGGCACCTCCATTAGTGTTATGTAGTGGGTCCCGTCGGCGCCAAACGGTACCTCGATACAGTGTACCTTGGTACATTGTACGTACGTAAAATAATTTTCCCAAATGGCAAGCTCGACTCCTCGATGTTGACCAATTTCTTCAACTTCCAGTAAAAGTCGTAACAGCTTGCTTCCGAACATGCAGTGGGCAGGCAAGCAATGGGATGGCAAGTCGCGGTTGAGCATCGGACGACTTGTAAGACCTTACCGCTCGGTGAGTGGTCCCCTATCTGAGACCTGCAGGACGGCTTGCGCTGTAGCGGCTGGCAAGCGAATCTAGAATTCACCGGCATCCCACTATGCTATCCGTGTGTAACCGTCTGTGGTCACGAAGGTATGAAAACTTACGCTGCCCTACGGGCAAGCATCCGTCCTCCGTTTCCCGTCAGCCAGGCCCAGGTGGGGCTCCGGTCCGAGAGTGGGGCCGTAGCAACCATGCGGGCCCTCCCGGACGGAACGAGCCGCGGATGACATTCGGCACGGGGTACAACAGCATGGATGGAATGCGAATGCCGTTGTATGCCGTTGTATTGCACGCTGTCCTCAACTCCAGACCACTTCGTCAGGTACATGCGGAGGAGGTCGTCCTTCTCCCTCCACGATTTGATCTGGCCCTCGAGAGACCGTTCGTGCCAGTCCGCGCCACCGCCTTCGCGATACAAATCTGCATTTCCGGTCTTGGTTTGGCGGATTATTTCTCGGGGCGACGGAGATGTTCAAAGACCGAGAATAAAACCGGTGACAGTAAACGGTACCATTATTCCGCATTCTTCATGCAGCAAATACCTAAGCCAGTCACAAATCTCGTACTGATCATGCTAGAGATGCCATTTTTTGCTTTTCAATCGCCGGGGTCATGCAGCCATCGAATCGTTTACTTATTTAAACGGAAAAGCTCGCCATTCAGGACAGCCAGCACGATCGCCCGGCGCCCAAAGGTTACTCGTTAGTCTTTCCCTACGCAGACAGAGCCCATTAAGTGAGAGAGAGTCATGACATGAGAACTTAAGCCCGCGTGCGCCCCGCCGGCGGCGAAATCTGGACCGCCTTCTGATGAGACGCGAAAGCAAGTCCCGGTCTCGGACGACGGTCAGCGGTGTGCCAGCCTCCTGGAATCTTGATTTGCTCGGAGCAATTCATACGAAACCCTGCCCAGGAGGACCACAACCCCTCAAGAGGAGCTGCAGGCCGTTGCATGAGAAAGTGGAAGTCGATCAGGCCGCTCGTATCCTCGTGCTCCGTTTTCATTTGGGGCAGCTCGATCCCCCATATATGCAACTTAAATGCATTGTGGCGGCTGGCTTTCACGCTAGCGTTCTTCTCAACCTCAAAAATCAAAATCTATTCCAACACACTTGACCACTTAATGTCTCCCTCTCCCCATTGTCGACGAAGACGACAATCGAAAGAGCGTAACCGTGATGAAGGACGACGGGAGCAACGGCTACGACGACATCGACTAAAACGACAGCATGGCTCCCACGCTAGGTAGGCGGGGTTACATCGCCGAGAACACGTCGAACACCAGCATCAGCTTTTTCAACTTCATCACATACGAGCTGCTGTGGGTCTTCGTGCCGATGATGACCATCATCGACGTGACGACGGTGGTCCTTCGTGTCGCCTCCATACGACAGAGGCGCTCGCCGTTCTTCGCCGCCGACTACGCTGCGGTCGTGGCCACTGTGAGTTCCCGTGCCCTTTTCACCAGTTTGATGCTTTCCTTTGAGACTGATACCTGTCTTCACCAGTTTCTTGCCGTTGCGTCAGGATCGATTATTATGTACGGTACGATATGCCCACGTCCCAGCTCCGAAGTCGACAACCAGTTGCGAGCGCCTCGGACAACCCCTCAAAGAGCACAATCTGATCATCATGTAGGCGTGATAAAGGGCGTCACCGGCCGTCACGATTGGGATCCCTGGCCTCCGCCAGATGGTCCCTGGCCTAAGAGCGATTACACCGTGGCCACCAAGGACACCGCCGAACCAAGGTTCCACCAGTTATACGCAACACATGCCCAGGTCCGTCAACGCGTCTCTCGTCCTCCTCTCTCAAGTGTCGGTGTCGTAACCAACCACTCACGACTTCACAGGTCAACTACATCTTAAACTGCCTACAGGCCGTGAGCATCGGAGTCGTGCGGCTCGCCTTCCTGTTCCTGTTCAGGAAGCTCTTCCGGCACCAAGGGCGACGGTACATCATCGCGGTCGACACGCTCATCGTGGCCGTCACCTTGTTCATGTTGACGTACACCGGGACCACGGTCTTCTCTTGCGGCGTGCACCCTCAGGCGCGGTGGATCAACCACGAGACCAAGGCCCAGTACTGCTTCAAGTCGGTCGTCTACAACTTCATCGCCAACTTCCTGACCGTCGTTCTCGACGCGTCTGTGTTTCTGATACCCATGTATCCGTTGTGTAAAATCACGAAAACGAGTATGTTTTGATACCCGCAGGGACCCTTTGGCTCGGGAGAGTGTCTGCTGACATGGGGCACACCGCAGTGGTAAAAGAGACGAGGAACTACATCCTGGTTGTCTTTTGCCTAGGCTTTCTGTTAGTCTTCTAGACTCCCTTCCGTCCAACGTGAGCTCACTCCAGCTATTTCAGATCGGTGGTATCGTCCATCTTCAACTTGGTCTTGGCAACCCCCTTTTTCCTGTACGAGGGTAAGTCATCAGACTCGGCAATATAGCGCCCTTATCTGAAATTAATCAGACGATTACATCCATACCTGGCTACGTCAACACGGCGCCGGTGACGGCGATACGTTCGGTACGAGAAAGATTCATTCCCCCTTCTGCCCATCCGTCTACTAACACGCGTCAGGTTGGGCCGGGACAACGAACTTTTGGTCCTACATGGAACTGTCCGTGGGCGCCGCCGTGTGCAACCTGCCCATCATATCCCGGTTCGTGGTCCATCGATGGTTGCGGCGGTGGTGGATCAAATCGAAACAGACCACCAAAGAAACCGTGAACCAGGTCCAAGCCGTTGTTGAAAGGGTCTTGACCCGTAACGGCTCCCAGGAGGAACGCGCCCCGCAGAACGACACCCTGCCCATCTGCCTTGCGAAGACGATGTCTCAGAACACAGAGATGACCATGAAGGGGAACGACGTGATTTCGGAGATGTGTGCAGAAACAGCACGACCTGTGACTAGATGATTTGCACCGAACCAAGTGGCGTAGGATACCGCGAGACAGGCGGCGTAGGGGAAGCCTTTCATCAATCCTGTAATCATGAGTAATGTCAGAAATCGCATCGTAGGTAGTGGTTTCATTGGAGCAGAGCACATCCCCGGGCAACTCAGAAACCCACTGTCCTGACGCCCACCATGACGAAGGTGTGGTGTCGAGAGGAGCTCATAGAAGCCCTCAAAAATACACTCGTCAGAAACCATTCAATCTCACCTCTGTGAGCTGTTCCCAAGGAGGACTTTCGACAACGATGCGTCGTCAACGCGAGCTTTTAACTGGCTCAGGGGAGGCGTCTGCGGCCTCTACACCCAGGGTCGTTGTAGTCTATTATTTTCATTATCATTTCTGTTGTACGTCGTTATGATTGTCGTTGCCCGTCATTGTCGTTATTGTTATTATGGGAGAGTCAAGCTACTTAGGGGTGTTAGATACTAGACGAGGGGGCGACGAATAAGACCCCCCTTCAATTACTACATGTAGGGGATTTCCCATCAGCCCCCCTCTGTGAAAGCATTTGAAGCCCTGGAAACACATTGCGGAAGCTGAGATGCACTCACAATGTCGTCCCTGAGTCGTTTGTTGATGGGCTCTGGATAAATCGTATGCAAACATGTATTCGTCTATACTTTTGCTCTTCTTGACTTACAAAACCCCAATCGACTCGACATTCTTTCATGTAAAGGCACATACATAGGCATTGTTCGAACCTGAGGGTGGTTGAAAACAAAGAAAATCATTTTTGTGGTATCTGTGACAAATACACATGCTTGGTATCCTTGAAATCCATCCATGCCCTTCGTATGCGCGCACTTCCATTCTCAATTACGAAATTTTCATGACCTTTCAGCCCGGATAAAGTATCTCGAAGCAATAGCCACCAACTCCTCTCGGCTCAACATCCCACTCTTCCAGCTGTTCTTCTCCCGCTGCTCCTTATTGCCTGTCATACGATACCTTCGTCTCCCTCGTCACGTTGATCCCTCTGGTAGGCGTCTGCAAGTCCTCCGACCCGCGCCCCCACGACGTAACTACGATTGCAGGGCCTACTCTTCCGGGGTACTGTGTCTCGATGCTATCGATGCTGTCATTATCGTCCTTCTTGTGGCTTCCCAGGTCAGACTCGGTCTTCTGCGTGCTCATTCGCTTAGCGCGCGCCCCTTTCGCGGACCACAGCTTGGCCTCGTCGTCGTTCGGGTCCCGGCCCGACCTAGACGAGGTGCAACCGCCGGGCAGATTGTCGCGGCTGGGCAGCTCGAACGTATGGACGCCGCCCCTCTGCCTCTTGCTGCTCTTGTCGATGGGGTTCGAATACGCGCCGTACTTGGATCGCTCCTGCGAGGAGCGCAGGGTCGAGGCAAGGATGAAGGGCAGGTATCGCATGAAGAAGGGCTTCAGGGCCGGTACGGCCGCGCAGATCAGGCCGGCGTTGATCTCGACGAAGCCCCAGATCATCTGCGGCGGGACCTCCCAGGTGTAGTCGCTGCTCTCGAGGAGCGGTGGCAGGATGATGGTTCTCTGGATAGCAGCGGCACAAACACTACCCTTGATCAGCGCGAGCTCAGGGCAAGTGGGGAAGCTGCTTTCAATACTCACAATCCTCCCGTTGCAAACAAAAATACAAGGGACACCTTCTGCCGTCGTGCCATTTGCAGAGACCACACAACCTTGACCGGGATCAGGAGGATGATGATGTCGATGATGATGTTGGCAGCACTGAGAGTCATCATCGGGATCATCTTCCCGAAGCACGTGCCCTTGGCGTTGATATCCCAGCTCATCCTGACCGGTTGGCATTGGAAGATGATGAGCATTTGATAGACGATGGTGTAGGCTGACACGATGCCAATGAGGGTGAATACCGTCCACCGGAACTTCCTCTCGGGCGACAAGCGGAGATAGAACGTGAGAATCGACAGTTTCGAGAAGGATACCGAGGTCGAATACGTGATGGTAATGCCAAGTGTCGTCTGCGGTGGTTCATCAGTATCGATTCAACGACTGAAAAGGAGCACGGTGCGGGGATGCATACGAGGAGAAAAGGAGGGCTGTAATCTGCGACGAGAACGTCCCAGATATGCTTGCCAGCACCTACGGGAATGACTGATGCAGTGTCAGAAAATGTCGAATCTCCATCAACAGACATCCACGTACGATGAAGGGCAAATCCGCAGTATGAAAGGGCCAGCGCCAAGGCGACCAGCGCAAGATCTTCGCAGCCGTTAGCTCTCACCTGTATACGCGATGACAGACTATCTCGAACTCACAGTCATCTATACCCAGACTCCCACGCATGACATACGTCCTAGTAAAGACTCGGAGGGCAACAGTCACGAACGCAATGACGGTGCTCGCGATCCCAACCGGAAACACGGCACCGGACGTGTTGGGAGGGTCGACTTCCGTCCTCACCTGGCCCTCGGGCGGCGGCATCACGTACAACGAGTCGTCCATGGCCGTCGTTCAAGACTCGGAATCTTCGAGGAAGCTGAAGGGCAGTCAAAGCATCTACAGAGACGGAAGTACCAAGGACTATTAAGCTCTTCCCGGACTGCACGCCCGTGAACGTTTTGGGTATACGCCTCGCCTCCAGATCGACAGGGGACGTATCCTCGCGCATACGAAGACCATCGAGACAGGCCACAGATGCTTTAGCTGGATGGACCCTAGCTTCGGCAGTACGTCGAAACGTTCAAATTATGGTGTCGCGACCAGGGACCCGGGAGTCCTTTGACCAATCGAGCGAGAGGGCCGCTGCCTCTTGCTCGGCTGCATGGATGATATCAAATCTTCATTCTGTGGACTTCTTAAGGGTGTCCAGGGGAGAGGGAGGGGATGCAAAACTCGATGTCTTCGCCTCTAACCGGAGCAGATGGGCAGAGATGACTGGAGGGACCGATTCGATCCCCTCCGCAGAGATGGGTCCGTCCACATATTTTCCCCTGACGATTGCGTTCGCACCTGCTTTGCGCTTCGTAAGGCCCACGAGGAAAGAAATTGTTCCAGCTGCAGCTTAGCGGCTGGACAGGTGCTTATTACGAAGGGGAAGAGAAAAAATGAAAGAGAAAATGACGAGTCGGCACTTCTCAGGCCACGATGCGGGAGAGTTCGGGCGAAGAAAAAGAAAGTATGCAGCACAGCTGTCAGCGACTTGACCCGAGCACTCCGATCATGCGGCCTCGAAAGCAACTGGACTGGAGTAACCACAATTGTGGCTTCTCAATCAACTGTGGTCTTGATCTTCACTCAGACCTACCGTCTCTAGGACCGTCGGTAGAGAATGCTACGGTTCTAACCCCCCAGGTTGACTGGGTTCATGCGAGCACCGTCTCGCTTCGCAAGGAGTGATCAGCACTGCCGGTGTGCCGGTATGAAGAAAATGCAACTCTGAGCCCTCTTGGCAGTTGGTTCCAACGGTACTGAAGAATTGTCCTCCCCGGAGTGGCCTGAGAATTTGTGGGTAGACCAGGAGCCAGGGATGCTGCCGGAGAACGCGACCAACGACGACTCCGTCCGTTGGCGAATCCGGTGCGATCCTCCCGCCCGCCGGCCCTCATCAACCGGGGATCGTCTTAAACCCCCGGCGGCATTCGAAATGGACTTCTCCACGACGACGACAATCCCCCTCGTTGGTGGTAGTTGGTATCTGAACTCCCCTTGGGAGATTCCACCTCCTCGCCAGCTTCAGCAGGTGATCTGCAGCGAGTTGCTGGTCGTCTTTGACGGACGAATTGCCTCTTTGAATCCTCTTCCCTGCAGTTTCACGACCGTGGAGCTCGTGAACCATATTTATCCCGACTCGTCTAGTATAGGGATCTTGATGAAGCATGCGGGTATGGCAAGGCGTACGATAAGGCGCGGACGTTGGGGGAACTCGCAGGCTCCGGGATGCAAATATGATGCGTGCCCTCGCGTGAGCTACCACCAGAAACAGTCCGCGAAGCAGCATAACTCGACTTCATCTCATCCTCCGTACAGTTATCCTCCCGGCCCGACAGCCTCTTTGACCTCGCCGAGTACCACCGTAATGGGCATCCTGGAGCCAACCCTCACCCCGTTCAAGGGCAAGGTCATCACCGTCGCCGGGGGCAGCCGAGGCACCGGCCTGGCCACTGTCAAGTACCTCGTACTCCGCGGCGCCACCGTCTCCATGTCGAGCTCGTCGCCCAAGGGCATCGCCAAGGCCCACGCCGAGGTCCTCACCGAGTGCCCGGGGGCAGAAGACCGCGTGATGGCGATGGCGTGCGACATCACAAAGCACGAGCAGGTCCAGGCGTGGATCGCAGAGACGATCAAGAGATTCGGCCGCATCGACGGATGCGCCAACGTGTCCGGCAAGTCTCGAGCTAGCCTCCGATTGCGATGACAGCGGTGCTAATACCACGCACCAGGCAAAGAGCAGCGCAAGCTGTTCCCCCTGACCGAGCTCCCCATGGAGGACTTCAGAGAGATCATGGACGTCAACGTCAACGGCCTCTTCCACCTGCTCAGGGAGCAGATGAAGGTCGTCGCCGACGGCGGCAGCATCGTCAACGTCGTCAGCGTGTGCTCGCGCTACTCGTCCCCCTGCTTCGGCGCCTACATCGCGTCCAAGCACGCCGCCGCGGGCCTGACCAAGGCGGCCGCCTTCGAGGGCGCCGCGAGGAACGTCCGCGTGAACGCCGTGAACCCGTGAGTTTCTCTAACCCTTCCCAAAAAACGATCCAAGACTGACCCAAGGTCCCAGGGGAACCATCAACTCGGAAATGACCAGCAAGCCGTTCGAGCTCCCCGGCGGCGGCTCCTTCACGCCGTCCGAGGCGACGCTCCCGCAGATGTTCAAGAGGATGGCGGAGCCCGAGGAGATCGCGGCGTCGGTGTGCTTCCTGCTCGGGGACGAGAGCAGGTTCGTGACCAAGTCGGAGTGGTTCGTCGACGGCGGTTGGCTGGAGGGGACTCTCACCGGTTAAGGCGTCGACGGGGGATGTGTTTTGACAAGACTGGTCTCTAGTCTGGTAGCGAAGGGGCGAGATGTTCTGGGAAGATATCATTTATCGCCCCCCTCCTCTAGTACTCAACACCTCGATGTAGCTTGCATCTCCGACTGTCGTAATAACAAAAACGACGGACGACGACGACAGAGAAGAAACCTATTTTGCCGCTATTGAGTGTTCTCAAGAGTGATCTGTGACGAAGCGCAACTTGAAGAACACCGAGTTCGCCTCCGTAGTCTACAAGCATACAGCCCATGCCATCAACTCCGTCATTACCTCGGTGTAGTCCCAAAGAAGTCGACGATCTGACAACCTCCCGATATCGAAACCCAGCACCCTCGCCACCAGTCTCTTCTCCACACCTCTGTCTCGGCTCTACACCGACTCAAACCGTGACCTCGGCGACGAGAAACTGCCGAAGCAAAAGCCCGTCTCTCGTCTCTCAAGCACGGATCCGGTGACATAACCGCACGTCTATGCCGCTTATGAGGATCGCCGATCAACTGGGTCGAGCGGCTCGGCACCCGGGATGTGGTCCGGCAGTTTCCAGGGGGGGCGGAGGAGAGAAGAGACCTGAGAGCCATTCGATCACATTTCATTCCACCGGCTAACGAATTCTATCAACTCGTTGATATCAACGCCCGGTATCGCTATGCTCTCGCGAGAGGTGGCCCATCAAACACCACCCCGCCCCTTATCATGGCCGCTCGGCCCCCCGTCATCTACCGCCATTCGGAGCCGAACTCCGGCTGGCGCGGTGATCGACAGCGAAACGTCCATTCTCCCTCGCCCATAGCGGTGGTCTGGATCATCAGCGGACGGCAGATCAGTGGAAGAAGCGGAAAGAGGATCGGCCAGCTATTGGGAACGATCCCCTGGACATCAAAGTCCCAAAGGACTTGACCGACCGGTTCCGAGACAGTGGGTACATTGCGACGCGTTCGACTACCGACTTGTTGTGAACTCGGTCCCAAACACTAGTCGACCAGTTGGACGAAGACGTGTGGTCGCACTCGTCATGGCGGTACGAAACTCAGAGAGAACTCGGCCAAGTCCGCTGGATCACGCAAGTCGACCGTACTTATACCGGTCACGAAGAGACAGCACAAACGTAAAGCCTTTGTTTGATTGATTCAGCTATATTGCATTTTCCCGGGCACGTCCCCAGGTCCTATCCCTGCCGGTATTGCTAGCCTATGTGTAGGCACAAACACTGGCTTCTTAGTCTCATGCTGAATGAGAGGTCGAGCAACCGACAACAACCTCCTGCTGACTCCAGTCCGGCGGTGTCTGAAGGTTTCCCCTTCTCTCAGACACCCCTTGCCTGCGCAGAGATAACGTGGACCGCCCAATACTTTTGTCGCTGTTCCCAACTCCAACCCGTGGCTTGATATCCTACATCACGCTATCCCTCCCATGAATCCACGCTGTCTGTCCGACGATCGATGTTCCTGAGGCCGGATGAGGACAACAGGTGGAGTCATAACAAGCTCTTCTGCCGCGACGTTTGAGTGTCGTGCAACTCGAGAGTTCCGTCGTGACAGGCGACGAGCGCACACGGGCCACGTCATCAGCCGAGCAAGACCAGAGACTGCCAGACCTGGCCTGACCCGTGGCCCACGTAAGAAGTGAAAATAAACGTTGTCCCAGTCCCGGTCCCAAAATAATTCAATTCCCGTCACGCCAGGCTTGAAACCGCTGCCTCCCACGTGTGCCAGAATGAGATTCGAAACTTTGAAAGTACTTTTGAACCCGAGTGTAAGGGTTGTGTGGGAACATATTTTTCCGGTTTTCCAGAGATCCGGCCAGGGTGGCGTCGACCTGACGAAACGTATTCATGTACAATTGCAGCCTTGCCGCTCAGGTGTTCAGAGGTCACCCGCTTGCTCCACTGGCGTCCAGGTTACCTTTGGCAGCATCGTGGTGTGCCAATATCCGTAGTGTGTCCCTCCGGGAAGTGGACATGTCGTAACGTCATGGTATAACTTTTCTCTTTTTTCCTTCCGAACGTCGGGTATTTTGTCGTCGTGATTCCTTTCGTCGTCATTGCTTTTTAGGTCACCGGCCAACCTTTTTCTGGTCCGTCTTCAAGTCATGTTTTCGTCCAATAAACCACCCAGCAAATCGGGAGAACTCCCGAAATCCTCATCGGCCGGCACGCGAATCGATCATGTACACCATACTACATCTCCCCTTTCCCCACGTCCAACTTCGTCGAGTCGATTACCCGCATGTTAGAATTGACTTTTCGGCCCGGGCACGCATGTGAGTCGCATGCGTCTCGAGGCATCGGGCCATCAGATGAGTAACTGTTTCCAGGTTTAGTGGCTGAACTTTTCCATGCAAAGGGGAGCTCTTACCTGGCCACACAGCAGCTTTATCAAGCATGTAAGCCGTGACTCGCAGGATCTTAGCCGCGTGTCCTGTGTGGTCGTCCATCTGCATCCTGGTGTCTACGCCTGCCATACTGTTCTGGACCAATTCAAAGTTCATCTTGATCTCCGCAGAGGCCAACACCTCCTGCACCTTGCCAAGCAGCTTGACGTCTTCGTCTTCCAGAAGCATGATCGCAGGAACCTGTGAGAGATCCACGTCATCCTGCCCAAGAATACCCAGGTACGGCCCGACGCGATCCTGCAAAGTCGCTACCCACTCCGCCAGAACCTGGGCGCAATCGAATGCGCACATGGCGGACTGCAGGGGTAGCTCCCGGCTGGAGAAATCGGCAAACGTCACACCAAGCTTGTCGGACATGGCGAGAGAGTCCGCCGCGTAAAAGGCGGCCTTCCGAAGGTGCTTCTCTCGACGCGAAATAGACCGACCCGAGAGTGGGGCCGTCGATTGCGTGGGTGGCGGGAATTTAGCAGCGGAGAACTCGGGCGAGGAGGACTGGGTTGCGGGCGATTCGGCAAACACAGAACTCGAAACCGAGTTGTCGGAGGGGTCCGTTCCGTTCGATTCCGTGTTGGAGGCAGGCGAGTGCTCGGCATGTTGTACGATCTCGCTGCCTCGAGAGAGCTCCTCCGCCATGGCATCCCAGTCACGCTGCCAAAACTTCTCCTTCGAGCGCGCAAGGTTTACGAAGAGTCGCACGTAAGCTAGGTCGAGAAGCGGAATTGCATCAGCAGACAAGGGCCCCAAGCCGAATGGGTTTGGCCGCTCCAAGCTGTGTTGCGGGTTGCTGGCCCATGCCGCTTGCCATGCCTTGAGAGCAGGTTCGATATGGCGATGCATCTTCTCGGTTTCCTCATTCGTCCACACCTTGTTGTGGTGGCGCTGGCGAGTCTCCCAGATATAGTTGTGCAGTGCGTTGATCAGTATCAAACAGCCGAAGGTCGAAGGGCTGAGATCGCTCTTGGGGAGCTCATTCAGAGTGGCGGCGCCAGGTCCAAAAGCTTGTTGCGCATTGTTGAAGGCTAGCTGCTTTTGCTGCTTCTCGTTGGTCCTGAGAAGCTCTCCCAACGCCTCATGGAAGGTCATGCGGTTGTGGTTGGCCGCGTGAATGCCGCCCTTGGCTGCGAAGGCGGTGCTGCTCTCGGCCGCGAAGAAGTCCTCGTCGCAGGGTAGGTCGAGCAGGATCTCCGAGTTCGTCAGTGCAGGCGTGTGGTTGTAAGCGGCGACGAGAAGGCTCGACAAGATGAAGACGGCGTAGAGAGTGCGCTTCCGTTCTTCCATCGTCTTCCACTGGATCCATTCCATCTGCTCTTCCGTGTCTGACTTCAGGCCGGCAGTCCATGTGGTGGTGTCATCATGCATGTGAGTGTCATGAACCTCACTAGGCTCGACGCGGATGGGACGAAGGAGGTCTGCAGCTTGAGATAAGCTGACCAGGGCTGCACAGTGAGTAGAGGCAATGTCGCTAGCCGTCTTGTCTCCGCAGTTATGGCCGTATACGACGTTCAGCAGCATGGCCTGAACAAGCCACACGGGAGTGTGGGATGACGATTCCTGGCTGTGAGAACTCGGCTCCGAAGCTGGGGTTCTTCGTAGGTCGGCCTTTCTTACGTCGGCTTTCCTCACGTCGGCTTTCCGCCTCTCCTCAAGGTACAGTTGGATCATTTTCTTGGCCATCTCAAATAGTTCCCGAGACTGAACGTGGTCCAGTTCGTACAAGGCGCCAATGGCAGACATGGAAAGGATGAGACACCCACTCCCACCGATGCTGTTGGATCGGTTGGCAGCGGAGGGCGGCATCTCAAAAGTCAAAGTGGGAATGTGCAAAAACGGCAGATGGGGGTGGAAGTAACGAAGATAAGCGCCAACATATCGTTGTAAGTCTTGAGTGCTAGGTAAATTCTTTACATGGTCTGAAACACTGTTGGCCGTGTTCTGAAAGCCCGGCGACAGCGGGGAGCTTGGCGTCGCGAAAGAGTATCTCCGTCCACCAAAGGGAGCGCACGAGAGGGCGCCGGCGATGGCACTCCGGGTCGTTTCCGTGATGGTGGAGACGGGCGACACGCCGTGGTTTCCGCCATTCAGAGACGAGGGCGTCTCGGGACCTGCATTGTTGAAGTTGAGCGCCTGGTTGAGGTTCTGGGTGTTGTTGAGGCCAGGTACCATTGACGGGCTCAGAGAGCTCAGAGAAGGAGGCGGGGTCGAGAAGTAAGCATCGCTAAGCTTCTGCGTGGCGGGCTGGGGAGAGACGGGGGCGCCATTCATGAGATCCGGGAATACGGAGCCATTGAGATCCAATGCGAACGGATTGGGGACCTGGGGAGGTCCCATGACGGCCTGCGGCCACCCCTCGGTGTGGTGCTGCTGGTTGGAGCCGTCGACCATGACGTCGCTGATGCCGCTCTGGCTCGTGGTACTGATGGCCGACGGGCTGGATCCGTCGACTGCATTCTCGGCACCCTGGAAGGACATCTGGCTCTCGAAGCCGGTCAGCCAGTCGAAGCTGTCGTCAGGCTGAGTGGTCACCACATCGCTGGGAAGGCCATGGAACGGCGACATCTGGTCCAAGGCCATGGACTGAGGTGAGTCGTTGTAGTGGAGAGCGTTAGGGTTGATGGTGGGGCCCGGGCCGAACAGCAACCCCTCGTAGTCAAAGTCCGGGTTGAAGACGGCCATGGGCGGCGCCGTCCGGAGGCCACTGAAGTCCATGTGGTTGATGCCGTGCGTCTCGAGCTTCGGCAGGCCGTGAGACATGCCGCGGTGGCCCATGGCGGCGGACATGCCGCCAAAGTCCATGTTGTGGACGGGCAGGCCAACAAGACTGGGATGGCGGCTGTGAGTGCCGGGCGGCATGCCCCGCGCTGCCTGAACATTAACATTGGCGGCCGCGATCATTTGCATGGCGTTTCCGTCGACATGGCTAATGGTGTTGGCTCTCGGACGCATCGATGCCGCAGCATTCGCAGCCGCGGCAGCAACAGGCCCAGCGACGCTGTTCTTACGTGCACGACTGGCGCCGGGCGCAGCACTGCTTGCGCTCTCACGGCGATTGCGGGGTCGCGACGAAGGGGTCGTGGTCTGGTGCAGCTTCTGCTGGTGTCTCAGCAGCAGATCGCGGCGGGCGAAGCATCTCGAGCACTCGGGGCACTCAAAGGGCTTCTCCTTGGTGTGGGAGCGCTCGTGTCGTTTCAGATGCTCCAAGCGGGCGAATGAGCGCTGACAAGTCGCGCACACATGAGGGCGAGGCTTATCGGTCTTGGGAGGAGGGAAATTGGCCGGCGCCTTGGTGTTGACGGTGATGGTGGAAGCCGCAGCTGTGCGCAAAGTCATGATTAGCCAAAATTCGATTTTCTGTCTTTTGTATCTTGCATTTGAAAAGACTATTCAATCCAGCTCGGTTCGAGATCTGGTGCATTTCTTGAGAGATAAAAACGCATCGTGTGTCATCTGTGGGATTGATTGCATGGCGGGGTGGGAACAGGAGGGGCAATTTTGGAGGGGTGGTGCGGTGTCCTTTGGTGTTGGTGGGCAGTGCTGGTGCTGGTGCTGGTGCAGCAGGTGTGGGTTGTGGATGCAGGAAGGTGCGACTCATACCACTATCATCGGCAGCCGGAGCGACGCTGTTGGCAGCAGCAGCAGCCGGCGCAGCAGGACCGCCAGCAGCAGCTGCGGCGGCAGGAGAGGAGCTGGCCATGTTCGTGTTCTTTTCGGCCTTGATCTCGGTGTCATTCATAGCCATCGTTACTTTTTGATCTTTTTCCTTTTCTTCTTTTTTCCTGTCTCCTTTTTGGGGGGTGCTTATCCGCGTGTCGTTGTCGTCGTTTTCGTCGTGAGGAAGGTGGGGTTGATTGGCAAGAGAGGGTCCGCGTCCGGAGAAGGCTCGGAAAAGGCGGTCGGGAACGCTACAGAGCCTGCTTTGCTTTGCTTTGCTGTGCTTGCTGGATTTGTGGCAAGGCGAGGACGAGATAATGTGTACGATGAGCGAGAATAGAGAGTAAGTCCTATGTGTGTGTATATATGGCGGGGTGGAGGGAAGGTGGGAGGACTGCGGCGTTTAGTGTGGGCGGGAGGGTGAGGGTGAGGAGGAGAGAGAAGACAAGAGGGAGAAGTTGTTGTCTGAAGCCGAAAGTCGCATGCTATTTCCAGGCAGGAGGAAGCGAGCACAGTCGAGAAACAGCAATTGCGGTTGTTGGTCAGAGCCTTGAGGCCTTCGTCGAACAAACAATTCCCACCGGTCGAAGCAGTTGCTTGGAGAAACAAGAAGAGAAGGGAAGGAGGGGAGCAAAGGCAAGAGCAGGTCGTGGGAAGGGGTAGTTTAGGTACTTGTGGAAGTGCCGTCGCAGCCCAGCCCGGCGCATCTGGAGACTGGGAGCATGGCACGAAGTACAGGCACTGAGTACTTCCCTGCCTACGTAGTACCTACATAGGTAGGTAGTATACCTAGTACTAAAATCGAGGGCAAGTGGAAGGTCCTGATATGGCTGGCGGGTGTGATGTGGGTGTGGGCGGGCTAAGGAGAGAAAGACAGAGAGAGAGAGAGAGAGTTAGCTGCATGTGGGCGTTTGCGTTGTGCGTGTACCTTCCAAGCCTATGATGTGTGGGCGGGTACCTCCCGAGGTACCTTGGGTACGAAGCAGCTCGGCAAGGTAGCAGTTACCTCACTTCACCTTGCCTTGCCTGCTTGTGCTGGGCAATTGGTGGCCCAGGGCTGGGGCCTGGCCTGCACTTGCTCTCCGTACCGAGGTACTTTAGGTACCTAAGCCCAAACGACCAGGACGTGGATGCGATGAGCATGGGGGATAAGGTACCTGACCTGAGGATGGGATGGGGACATCGCCTAGCAGGGGAAGAGGAACCTCGTAACCTCGGCCACCGTGCAAGTTAACTACTCAGCGAAAGTACCCTGTACAGGTTCAGGCCCGCAGGCGATGGACGGATGGCGATGGGGCAGGGAAGGTAGGTACGAGGGGCACCACACTACCTAGTCCTACACTAGTGTATCCATACCTCCATTTCCCTTCTAGCAGAAGCAGGGTCGTCCGTCGGTCGGCTGGTGGGATGGGAGATTGATTTGACGGGAAAGAAGCACCCAACTTTGACACCCACACACGCACTTTTGCTTTCTCTTTCTCTCTCTTTCTCGAGTATCCGTACCTACCTGCCGCCGTGGAGAGGCAAGAGCGATACACTACGTGCGGCGACGGGAGGCGAGGCCAGAGTGGACCCACCGCCATACGTACCCCGGCCCGGCGAGGTACCTTACGCTGTTCTAGGTCAGCGATACCTTGCAGACGAATCCCGTGCACAGTGCGTCCGCTCCACTTGACTGGGAAGGCGATGTATCCCCTGCCTTGGTCTCGCTGGCTGTCCATGGAAACTGCCTTGCCTTGCCTGCCTGCCTGCCTTTCCTGTCGCCTTCTTGCCTCTCCGACGCCGCTCCTATTGCTGACCCTGTTTCTGCTTCTGTTCCTGGTAATATTCAGTATTTCTGCTGTGCGGTTGAGACAACAAGCTACAGGCTGTGTATGCGTATATGGATGTATATGTGTGTGTCATTTTCGGGAAGGCGCCTTGTCACGAGGATGAAAAGACGAAACCCGGACTGGTCCATGCTTCATGCTTGGATGGAGAATCTGACAAGGCAATGGAAGGCATAAATTAGGACCCAGCGGTTGGGGCGATCAGGCAGGCTACAGATACAGAGGTACAAATTCAATGAGGAGGGCAACCAACAAGCAGGCTGCGACGGGCGGGATGTTGAGCAAGAAGAAGAACAAGACGATCGGACGTGTCTTTCTCTTCTATTTTACCTGCCCGATGTAATGATAGGCAAGTACCTGAAGTCTCCTGAGCTCGTGGTGCTCCTTTCTGAGGCACATCGCTCTGAGCTTCCTGCGTCCCATCTCGTCTGGAATTCTGCGCTAGGGCTCTATCCTGTCTCGCCCTGCTTCAACTGGCCATGCTACCTAATGCTGAAGCTGCTGCTAAATGCCCTTTGTGTGCCTACATGGTAAAACAGACACAGCTTGTGCATTCCCGCAGGTACATGTCTGTCGATAAGTACCATCATAGTAGTACTGCAGTGTTTGTACGGGCATGCTTTGCTCGCTGCTTTCCACTCCCGCATTCATGTTACAAGGCTGGACGAGCTAGCTCTGAAGAGACTGGTCAGGGGGCCACCGAGAACAAGGGGAGGCTGGTTGAGGAACCGTTGCACGCTGCAAACGACCCAACACCCACGACCTTGACATGGCGCAGCGCGGAATCAGGCGGTTGAAGCCTGAACGAAGCCTGTTCTTGTTCTACACCTACCTAGCTTGGTAGCGTTGGACGACAGAGCAGGGCCTATCTGCTGGGTGGTCGCCTGGTCCGCTGTCGAGCCGTGAGCAAGGAACCATCCACTATGGAGACCGCCTCATCAGTCACCAAACGAGGCCGGAGAGACCCATGTAACCAGTCTTTTAGCTCGACGTAATCGGGTCGATAGGATGGAGAGAGGTCCTGTGCGCAGAAAGGTCTGTTCTCTCATCCTAGTGTACGGAGTAGCTACTGCCATGTAATTAGTGTCCCGTAAATGCTGGGGTTGGAGGGTTCTGGTCTGGTCGAAAAAGACCGATACCGATGGGGAGATGGTAATGTCAGGCATGGGCATGGGCATGACATGGCAGGGCAGGGCAGGGCCGCTTCTTTCCGGCAACGAGACAGGGCTCCTATGTCCGTGCCGTAGCTTATCGTGTTGGCCGATGGCGAGAGACAGACGTGCGACAGCTGTATCGAGGAGCCGTCGGACGTCTCGGGACCAAGGCGGACTGGATCCCGACGCGAGGACCTCGAGGAGCTTATTTGATTGATGCCAACGAGAGGAAATGAGGCAGAACAAAACGGAAATCATACGGCCACACAAACTTTGGTCGCTGTGGCCGGCACGAAGCCGTTCCTATTAAACCCCAACCAGCCATCCCGGGCCTGTGAGATGCTGGTCAGTGGTCACTCTTCGCCGTCTAGGATCATCGTCCGTCACTCACCGTCACGCATGCCAGCAAGCCAAGACCTGTTCTGCTCTCCTCTCTTCTGCATCTCAGCTTCGCCGCCATTTATATCGTCACGCTTCAGCGTCGGGATGACGATGCTCTTGCATGCAACAACGCCTCTGATTCATAAGCAATTTCATAAATAGGCAGGCCGACGACCACACCACAGATACAATAATGATACCAGGAGCCTCAAGACGCCGCCACTGCTATCCGCACGGAGCTCGATGTACCTCTACCCACCCCGAGGTGGCCCGCGTCCAGTCGCATCACTCAACGCAACGTGCCCGGCTTGTCGTTGGCTGGCTCATCGGGAGGGTGGATAGGTGGATTGGATGGAGCATCCCGTCTGCTGCTTCATGGCCCGGGGTTGTTCGAGAGGCAGGCCAGGCCTTGCTCGGACCAGCGTCCGCTGTCCGCTGTGAAATTGAGTTTCCCGCTGGCGCTCAGCTGGGACAAGATCCGAAGCAGAGACGGTGTAGGAGGTGCCGGGTCAGTGTGAGCGTTCAAAGGGCCAAAAAAAGACAGACAGCCCAAGCAATTGCGCCCAGGAGAGAGAAGAGCCGCCAAAGGTAGGATATTTCTCCGGCGGCTGGCTTGCGTAGCATAATTCGGGGGATGCTACATGGTTTGGCCGACGCAACACGCAACAGCCAAGCCTAGCTTTGCTCGGCTGGCTCGGCATTTATACGACCATCTTTGTGAAGACCTTGTATGCTCGCAATTACATTTACACAAAAAGGAAAACTACGACTTTGTCAGCATAACCCGCCACGCAACTCAGGTGCTGTGGGAAGCGATTGCGAAACAAGAGCCGCCAGCTTTGGCCGCAGTCGCTCTCTCGGCTCGAGGTTCTGGCATCTGTGGTGGCCGGTTCCAGCCAATAGCCATCCGGGAACAGTTCCGAAGCAGCAGTTAAGGACCGATGGCCGGAGCGAAGGAGGCGGCGTTGTGGGGGGGCCTTTCTCTCTGTACACATGGCAACTTGATTTGCCTCGTGGGTCTTGCAGAAGACAAGACGGGCATTCCATTTGCCAGCGCCGCACCAGAAGGCGCAAAAAGAAACGGCCAGTTCCAAGTGGCTGCAATTCACGTCTGGAAGCTGTATGGACGTGAGTTGGTGAGGTGAGGTACTTGAGTCTTGGAGTAGGTACTCGGGGACTTGGGGCGCCCGCCGATCAGGGTTCTCCGTATGGGGCACGGTGCAGCAATGGTCGGCCGGGTTGGGCAAGTTGGCAAGTACATCACCAAGCTCTACTGAGCCGGGCGGACGCGGTTGTACCTCGGGTGATGCACACGTGTGGAATGGCGTCGGGAGATAGAAATAGTCCGCAGAGGACTTGGACGTCGAGAGGAAAGAATGTCATGTCTCTGATGCTAAGCGTTAACGAGTTGTCAGTACGCTAATCACTTCTTCTTGGAGCGGCCAGCAGATAGGTACCATACTACGGATAACAGGAATCCAGTTGGCAATGACAGCGTCCGGGGGCCGGTTACAGCGTTAAGGTGATGCAGAGGAAGGTAGACCGGTCGTCTGTCTGTCGGATGGTGGCACTGCGGCGGCATGGTGAGGTCAGTTCGGTCAAGTCGTATACGCTGCAGCATTGACCGGAGAGACAGACGATGCCTAGTAGGTATGCAGACGGCGAACGGGCTACCCGTCGACAGGGTCGAGCCGTGGGCCGTGGATACCATACCTAGCCTCTAGGTATCTGCCTTGAGGTAGGTGTCGAATGATTGTCGAGGAAAGGCACAGGTTAGGGTTGGCCAACGTCAAGCTGGGACCGAACCTGTTGGTCTGGTGTGCATGTGTGTGTTCGTGTGTTCGTGTGGTTGGCATCCTGCTGGGCCCTGACTCTGGCTGGCCACTGATCGCTGGAGAGCAGCAGGAGTACGGATACCTACTAGGTAGGTAGGCATAGATGATGCTCGGATTGCTTGCGTCTGCTGCTGCTGCTGCTGCTGCTGCTGCTTATTGCTGGAGCTGCAGCTCGCCCGTTTCTGTTCGCATGCTGCAGACGACTGCATCAGTGCGTCGGGTATCTTGAGGCCCAGCCGACGTCGTGGTCCACCGGGGGAGAAGGGCAGGCATATCTGATTTGTCCGTGAAGCTGGCTCGTCTCTTGATAATAACGCACAACAGGCGCCTGTGGTCGGTCCGTGGTTCGCAGTGCGTGGTGCTTGGTGCGTGGTTGCGTTGCTGGCTGCGGCTGTGGTTCGAACCTCACATTGGGGCGTCTTATGTCGGCAGGGCCTGACAATATCGGCCAGGTTCTGAGCCTAGCGGGATGGATACCTCCCAGGTTGATGTGATGCCACACTACTTGGTGCTATCGTACCTTGGGGTGATGGGTCAAGGGCCAACAAGAGAAGAGGCGCTCTGCAGACACGATGACATTACCTTGCCTTAGATGATACAGTAGGTAGCAGCTAGCGCCATCGTCAGAGCCAGAGCGACCAAGAATAGGCCCAGTCGAGAGTCGAGACGAGAATGATGAGATGGCCCGACGATAGCGTAGAAAGTGTAGACTGAGAATATCCGTAGGTGGTATCCGTAGGAAAGAAAATATGGAAGCATCTGGGTAGGTACTTGGTATCCGTACAGAGAGAAGAGTGAATGAGCCGATCGATTTGCGAGCCGGTCGCGGTTGCAGGGTCGTTGGCAAGAGCTGCGCTCTGAGTGGCTGGCGGTCGAGCCGGCGCCCTGCCTCTTGCGCCCTAGCGCTGCTGCAGGAAGCTGCACGTCTGCACCTCAATTGCAAGTTGCAGGTGCAAACGTGCAAGTGCAGCCCAAGGAGCAGGCGCGCCGCGCAGGTGCAGCAGTAGGGGTTGGAGGGGCTAATAAGGGCAGCTGCAGTGCAGTAAAAGCTGTGATCCTCCTGCCCCTCCATCAGTGTTCCCCCCCAAAGTGCAATGAGGATTGAGGGCAATTATAGGCAAGTGCAAGCAATTCGGAGGCAGCCTAGAGTACCTAGGTAAACTGGTAGGTAGGTGCCGAAGTTGAGACCGGAGAGGAAAGCACCTTCCACCACCCACCTACCTACATGGTACATATGGATGTAGAATGTAGTGCACCTGCTGAGCAATTGAGTAAGTACATGGCAATGGCAATATTGC
This sequence comes from Colletotrichum musae, assembly GCA_027406025.1. Classification (NCBI taxonomy): domain Eukaryota; kingdom Fungi; phylum Ascomycota; class Sordariomycetes; order Glomerellales; family Glomerellaceae; genus Colletotrichum; species Colletotrichum musae. The sequence continues at coordinate 5,683,613 of JANVYC010000005.1, read as the reverse complement.
TCCCATCTGCATTGCATTACTGTTTTCCGTAGTCGTGAATTATAACACCACAGTGTGGGAAGGTGCGTGTTAAACAAGTTGTAGCTTCCATGTGAGTACAACTGATCGGTCTCCGGCTGGTGGCAACTGCCTGCCTTTCACTTATCGCAGGACCCCTGTTGCCTTGTTTCTGGGGCTTCCTCTCTACCTAGGTGCCTAGGTAGTGCACACTGGCAACTGCAGGCAGTGACTTCGGTTGCTCTTTCTCTCTCCAGTCTCCACAACTGCCAGCGCCAACACCAGCACCAGCACCAGGGCCCCAGCGCCAGCCGCCGCGGCGTTTCCTTCCTTCCAAGCCCATGTCCACGATCCACTTCTGGCGGCAGGTCCCTGTTGCCCTCGCCCACCATCCACGCCCTCGCCTCAAGGAAGCGTCCCCACGGTGCATCGTACCTTTGCCACACCCACATCCATTGCAACCGCAACTGCAACAATCACTCCCACCAGTTCTTCAGCCAGGCCCAGCCAGCCCGCCCCAGCTCGGCCCAGCATGCAGTCCAAGTTTCATCGAGCTCCGATGCCAATGCCGCTTATTCCACACACTTCGTCGTCTGTCGAGCATGTCCATCCCGTTTACACTACGTACCGTACCTATTCTGACCTGCTTCTACCCACGCAGCACCGCACCACGCTCTCCCTCTTCCTACGTGTTACGGGGTACCCTCAAGAGATATATCCGTCTTCTTCGGCGGATATGGATATCCAACGTCGAAAGGAACTCCCTCAGCTTGCAGCTCCCGGCATAGGGCGACGCGGAACACAGTTGTTGTACCGCACCCAAGCATGAGACAAATGGGCTTTCCATCGACTCATCTAACCTGCCTTGGCCGCGTACCAGTCGTACATGGTATGATGGTACCGCCTGAGAGACGGCCGCATGACGAAACAACCCACGAGAAGCTAGCCTCCTAACCCTGCAGAACTCTTCGTCTATGACATCGAGGCCAACGTCCCCATCTTCCCATTCTCTTGCCTTTGGCTGATTGGGCATCTGCTCTCCCGCTCTCTGCCTCTTCGATGGCATCCTGACTACACTACCTACCTGACATGTGCGGACATCGACCACGGCTACGAGTACGGAGAGAGCACTACAGCCACTGCCTAGGTACACTACACTACGGAGTACACTACGACCTCTTCGTGCCGAGCGCCGGCTGCTCCACCGGTCTCGGTACCCGAACACGGCCCGTCAGCTTTCACATCACCCGCCAGTGGTGGCCTCGCGTCACAATCGCATTATCCAAAGCTTTTGCACACGACGACGGTCTTGTCTCGCTGTCAATGGGCAGACTGGGGGCCGCGAAGCACTGATGCCACACTTATCTCCGCCCGCCTGCAGATGTCCACATGTGGTCGCCGCCCGTTGTTGTGCGCCAATGCAATGGCACAGACGGACTCTCGTCCCCTTGCCTCTCGACAGACAGGCCCGTTGTCTATGGGGCCGCCTCAATCGACAAGAGAAAAGAGTCACACGGGACTAGCAGGGCCTGCCTGGTGGTACCCGCGATCCAGATCCATCCGGCCCGCTAGAGACTGCGTCACAGCGTCAGATCTTCTCACCTGAGCGTTTGCTTACAAAAGCTGTTCTCCAGACCAGTCACGGATCACGGATCCTGGAAACGCCAAACAGAGACCATGCTCCCAAAGTCTGCAAGAGGCTGATGCAACCGACAACAGACGCCGGGCTTTCGTCCTCGCCGGCCCTCTCTATCGCGACCTATGCCTGTGCACCCAGTCTTCCGCTTCCATGAAGAATCAAGGCCAGATGGACTGACCGACGGGCTAGTGAAAGGGCTCGTAACGTCGCGTTGTCGTGAAGCGGTCGTGAAGCCACCCAGTGGAGCTCTCCGAGGTAGCCCATCGCCGCAAGCCATGACAGTACTGCTCGGAACCAATATTCGGAAATGCATGGGCAACCCGTCTAGGAAGCTGGTGCGCCTCTGGCTTGCGATGCAGTGGACAAGCTGCTTCAAAAGTCTCCGCGGGACGCGAGCGGCGTCCGCACTCGATCGCAACACGGACGTCGGCCGCTTAACGCGCGACGAGCCTCAGAGGCAAGATAAAAACCTCCGATCAGTATCCGTATGCTACCTACACTACTTGGTTAATAACGGCGGCGATAGAAGAGGTACAAAGTCGAGACCCATACAGACCCGGCGATCTTATCCAGCCGCCCTGATCCTGGAGACGGAAGAGAGTGCCCATCTCAAGCACATTGACTGGCGCAATGGCAGCCTCCCGCCTGCGGTGTACAGACTCAGAGACTCAGAGTACACTACCTCGAGACAGTGTCGTCCGCCAGAGAGACTTCACTGTGCGCTACGACATGGGTCGGGGGTCTAACCTGCACACCTTCACACGCTGCTGTTACGTCGGTGGAGCTCCCAGAGGTTGCAGACTGGAATTGGACGACGGGAAAGCGCAATGATCCCTATCTGCAAGTCAATGGGTAGAGAGGCTTGGCCATCCTCCGTTTTTGCCCAGCAGCGAATCGCCGTTGTCTACATTTAGTGACCCCTCCTGGCCCCTGGAAGCCCTCGCAATAACCTCCTGTTAACGACAGGTCATGCCGGGAGGAAGCCCGCCAGTCTCCAGTCCTCTCGTCGTGGTCGTACTCCGTATACTACTGCACTACTACGCGCGATTTCCGGGCGGAGACTCCAATGTCGACGAACGATGCTCGCAGCTCTTCTCCTGCCAGGCCAGCTCTAGACTCGCCGAAACTCTCTTCGGAGTTCAGTTCCCTCGCCGGGCCCTCGTCTGGACTCTTGTGGTTTTGCGAAATTGGAAGACCCATCTCTTTGCGTTATACAACCCACAATGTTGAAACGAATCTTGCTGCCATCCCAGCAATAGAAACGGCTGGGCATAGTGCACACTCTATACCTAGTAATCACCCAACTTAGTGTACACTAGGTATCCAGACGCAGAAACGCCGATGATGCCGCCAGTATCTTGACAGCGCCCATGCTGCGCAGCGCTACTCTAGTCTCTACCATGACAACGCTACCCGCCCTAGCCCACGAAGACAACGCCCGGACCGGTCAGGGCACCCAAGCATCGCAGCGAGGCTAGCGATATGGGGTATCAACGGCTCAACAGGGCCCCTCACCCCTGTTCTGCACACCCTAGTTTGCTGTCCTTGTGACCTCGTTCAACACTTGTCATCTCAGGGATTCGGCGGCCTTGAAACAACGACTTACCTAAGGTGACGGGCATTTTATCCCTTCGGCAAGCCGCAAGCTCATGCCCAGCAGCAGCACCACCACCACCACCACCACCAGCGGCCAGGTCTCCCACCTCCGATGCTTTTCTCTGGTTCTCTCTCTTTCTCCCTCATCCCGGGAGGTGATAAAACGTGCAGCTGTAGCATGGCTGCAAGCGAACTGTTTTAGCCGTCCCGGTGGCGCCCTCTAGTTCGTCGGTGTTTTCACAGCACCGATCACGGGATCCCGCTGCCGTTCCTCTATCTCAGACACCAAGCTTCACCGAGCGACTGGGTCCAGGGCTCTTGACAAGAAGACGGTGAGCGACATTCTGTCGTGACCCACGGATGGCGACAAGGACCGGATTGCCTGATTAGTGCCTTTTTACCAACCACGTCAACGACTGTGACTCGCTATTTTTTCCTGCTAGGAACGGGCAAGATGAGTTTGGACTTTTGAGCCCAGAGGCCACAGTCAACAAATGTCGAATGGCGGGTTATTTGCTTGCGGATCCCACCCATGACACTCAAAACATGATTTCAGATTGCATGCTGGGCGGTCAATCACCCGTCCTAGGTTCTTTATGGTGCTCTGTGAGAGGCCGGTGGAACGACGACAAGGATCCTGTGGTGTGGTGGCCGTTGGTGTGGTGGCCGACAATGTGCCTTCAACGACGAATTCTGAGCCGGCAGGTTGCTAGCGGAGCTTCCGCCCGAGGAACGGGAAAGCTTGCTCAACGAGCGGATGTTTCTCCTACTAGTCTCACCACGAGAGGTTGATTTTATGTGTGGCGGCCAGAAGCATCGAAGAACCTGCGACACCACAACATCAATTAGCAGTGGCAGGGCAGACAACAACGAATTGCTTGCAAGCCTACGGATAATACCTGCCACGCCGTGCCTTACTACGTAGGGTTGAGCTTGTTCCGGATCACGGAGAATAGGCATTGCGCTGCAGGGCAGGGCAGGGCAGGGCAGGGCAGCTCTCGACCTAGTTTGCTCCGGCATGAGACAGTCTGATCGAATCACCCGTCTGTACGACATAGCGTCGCTGCTCGGCAGTGACTGAGCTTCTCCAGACTGCAGCCGACTTCTCCAACTTTTCCCCAAATTTGTTTTCCTGGCCGAGATGTCACTGGGCTGTGTGCTGCAACGCAACGGTATTTGTACACTATCCGTACCCAGATAGGCATCCCGGCGACGAAGAGGACTTTGGACTTCCCTCCCTCCCTCCCTGTCCCTGGATGCTGCTCGTTGTGCCTGGTCCACCTCGAATGGACTTTTGCAAAAGGAGAGGATACAGCAGCAAAGCGCAGCGCAGCGAGGTTGTCTTCTGGAATGCGGCCAACGCACAACACCAAAGATGCAATGCATCAGGTGCGTCGAGCTCCGACGGGCCCCACAGCACGGCCAACGACGGACAACGGACAACGGCCGCTCGCCAGTGAGCCGCCATTTCATTCGCCTCGACCAGTACGCCCTTTGCCGATCCACACTGATCTCGGGTCGGATGTTGGAACTGACACCAAGAATCAGGGTCGTCTTTGAGGCTGTGCAGAAGAACATCCGTCCACCCATCACATACTACCATGTAGGCGCGTAGCTACATACCTACACCAGTAGGGAGACTAGCTTCCTGTCTGCAGCTTTATCCGTCTGCAACGCAACCTCCTCCGAGCCTATGCAGCTATAATGTCAGCGTTGGCCGGGTTGTAACAAGATTGACACTGTCAAGAGCATCAGTGACAAATCGGCCAGCGTTCCTGGGACACGACTTGCTTCTGCTGCCCACCCTCCTCCACGTTTCTCGAACCCTGCATGGCAGCTACTAGGTTAGCAGCAGGACCACACACACACCTCGACCCCAAACCGTTCACACTTTGAAGGGGGTTGGCAGTCAGATGGATGGATGGGCATATCGATCTTCCAGATTATCCGAGCTCATTTATTGGACTGGACTGGACTGGACTGGACTGGACTGGACTGGACTAGGTTTGAAGTCGTATCTTCCCACAGCATCGGCAAGCAAGTATCAATGGGGAAGAAGCATCATCGCACTTAGAGAACGTTTCTGCTTCTCCAACCGAGCAAACGACATCGTCAGAGCACATAAAATTCCAAGGGGTTATATGAAGTAGAGTTTTTCTTCTGTTCTTTTACAAAGAGCAAACGAGCAAGGAAGCGAGCAACCACCCAGCCTACCTAGCCGCGAGCAGCAGTCTCCAACCTCAAAGACGGCTTGTTGCTTGCTTCGTTCCTTCCAAAGTAGCCGGCCGTCATCCCCGAGCGCAGCGCGCACCTGACCTTACCAGACACCCCTGGCATGAACCCCGGGCGGGCACCATCCCTGTCTACCCCAGACTTTTGTGTCTGTTCTCAGACCAGCCGCGCCTTGCAAGCATCTTCGGGAATTGGGGAAAGCAATTTCGGCCTCGTTCGTGCTTGCCGATCAATCCTTTTCCTCCAGACATTGCTTGAGTGGCCTGGGTCAATTGGGTCAGGAATGAATGACTGCTGCTAGTCCCCATCACATCACGGATTGAGGGCCAGAATAGGACACAGGTCCTCCTTCTCCTGACCTTTGACCGGCACTTGCTCGCCGCCTATGCTCCGAAGTCTGCTTTTTCGGAGTTAAGAACCTGGAGTCTGGAGTCGTGGAGCTCACGTAGCTCTAGCTCGTGCTCGCCGTCGGAGAAGCTCACAGACACACACACAACATGTGCGTGCTTTCGACGCCGCTCACCTGCATGCTTCATGCTGCTTACCCCCAATGAGCCCTGCGTAGTGCGTGCGACTGCAACGCACATTGGGAGGGTTTCGTGATGGTGACGTAGGCATGCCTGGGTTCTCGACCACGGCCGCCGGGGTCGCAGTTTCGTTTTGCAGTTTGGTTTGTCAGGGCTTATCATCTGCACTATTGAATAACCGTAGAATCGTCTAACAACGGGTGATTCCAGCCAGCCAGCCTCATGTCGCACCGGCGCCAAGTCCGGTTTCCGCAGCATCTTCATCAGTAGTACTCCAAGGCTAGGAGGGTCACTGATTGGCTTTGATATTGGCGAGCCGAGTTCGAATGGGCGATGTTGACGATACCTTGGCTGGGCTGTCGACAAAAGAAACATTGAGATATCGGCAACGAGGGGTGGCGAGAGAAAAGACCAATTCTCGTCATCTGACGACCTATGGAGCAGCTGGCTGAGACCGAAGTGAAGGGATAGATGCCGGCGCAGTTGGTTATCCGATGGGAGAATCCGCTTGGCCCATCGTCACGACGTGCGACTTGCGTGCTGCGGACACCACACCCAGTGCTCCCACACCGTCCTCACGTCCCGGCTGCTTGGTCTCATCCTCATCATCGTGGGCGTCATCCAGGACATGACGACCGCCTACGATGCTCCCGCTGATGCTGCGTCACCGCGCACCATGAAACAGTTGCAGTTGCAGTCCACTTCGATCGACTGCTACCTTCGTCACCATCGTCACTGCAACGACCTCCACGGGTCGATCAGTCGTCTGCAAATTCTTCAGTCTTCATTCAGTTGACATGCACTCGCCACATCGCGTCGGCTACGACAACGCAGCCGTAGGCCATCGCCATTTGCCACAATCCATCTCATTGGCCCTTAGAGACCGGTCAGCTCGGTTTTCTCGAACAAAATCCCTCCGTGGTTTCTCACTTCACTGCAGTCTACGTTTGCAGGCCCACACACACTCACGCACAAAGGATGCAGCCTCCGGTCATCGTTCCCACGCACGCTGCTGCGCTGTGCTGCGGATAATTCTTCTTCGCCGCTCGCTAGTGCTAGCACGTACTGCTGGCAGATGGAACGGCGTTTTCTCGTAGGGATAGTGCTCGAGGAAAAGGAGCCCCGGTGCACGAGTTATTAGAGTGAACCGCCACGAGCCCATTTCCGCGCCATTTCCCACGGGCAACCGTCGTCATTGGAGGCCGCAGGAGCTGCGAGCTGCCGTTCCTGGAATCGACTGGCCCTCCCAACGTCCGCTTAACCACGCCACATTGAGTCATGGTGGGCGGTCTTTGTTCTGGCCTCGAGTCCTGGCGCCGGGTTAATTCTTGGGGCCGGGTCGAGTCTTCTTCAGTCCAGGGGGGGGAAAGGATCAACGGAGAATATCCCGCGCAAACTTGAACCCAGGGAGCGCCGCCTCCATCGCCGAGCCGCCGGCTACTAGCCTGAAGAACGAGCGAAGAATGCACCGGCCACGCTACTCGGCGCAGGACCCGGACCTGCAACCTGTCAAGGAGCTCAACGGCGCCGCCTCTTTATCTCGGGCGGGTATCGTGGCCTGAGCATGGCGTCTCTGCATGCGGCATTACGTGCCACGGGCTGAAAGGGAGCTCAAGCCGCCGCTACCGGTGGGAAGGGGCCACGCCCGGCGACGATGGCAGCCCGGTCTTCTCACCGGCCGTGTCTCGCGGGTGGGTGTCGATCGGTGCCGATCCCACCGGCTCGACGCCTTGGAAACACGCTCGGCGGCACGGCGTTAGCTCGGGACAAGCTGTGCGACACTCGTATGCAGTCATGGCAGGTTGTGGCATGGTGGGAGGCACGGAGGGTGAGTTGCGTGTGGCACAGGCGAGGCGAGGCGAGGCAACCGGGGGGGGGGAGGGGAGGGCGCAAGCAGGGCAAAAGTCCCAGGGTCCCTCTTCTCGATCTCGCATCTATGGTTCAGGTCGTTGATCTTCGGAGGTTATCGGTAGTTGGGGTTCGACAAACTCGTGGATTGGCCTGGCCACGCGCCGATCAGTCGCCGTCGTGGTTTGTCAGCTCCAACGACGACTTGCTTCCGTGACGGGTGTGGCCTCACTGGGGAAAGAGCTTTCATGCGTCGATCTCGGCTCATCATCGTTGGCAGGTCGTCCCGTTGAAGGACGCCGATGTTCCCGCGTGCGACGGCGACCGAGCCCGGATATGAGACGGGATCGACGCATTGGAGCTTCGGTGGTTATGTGTTTTGCCTCAGTCATGGTCCAAGATATGGTATATCCTGGACAGATTGAGACGGGAGATCTTGTTCATCACCCTCTCCTCTAGTGTCCAACACCCCTTAGTGGCTTGGCTCTTCTATGACAATAACAACGACGACGAGAGACGACGGCAACAGCGGAGGGGGTGATGAATCAGATTTCCCATTGAGACGCTCACAGATACAGACAAGCACAGAAAAAAGGCGGGAAGAGAGATGGGGGTAAATGGTCTTCTTGATTTGTGGTAAACTACTCGACTACTCAAGATATCTTATTACTGTCTTGCATCGTGTGAGATCGTGCGCATGCCCGGGAGCCTGCGACTCTAGATCGGGCGAGGCGCATTGGGCCCGGTGGGAACAGAGCCCGAGGTGCCCTGGCCCGTCGCGTCCGCACCGCCGGTGCCACCGGCAAGCCATCCGCCCTGTCCTTCAGCAGGCATGTTGATGTTGTGTTTGGTGTTGAGGCTTGGTTGAGATAGTGTGTGAGAGGTCTGAGATGTCGTGTAGCTTCTTCTTGATAGTGATTCTTGGTGTTTGTTTGTTTGTTCTGCTTGGCTTGATGCTGCTCGAGTCTGGATATTATTACAAGCTAGAGAATCCCCTCCTTATATGCTGTCGCCCATTCCACGACGATGATTCACTTCCTAGAAAAAGCCCCAAAACGCCTGAAATCACCAAGCCTCCCCGGCATGAGTGAATGCCGCCCATAGTGTGGGTGAACAACGATCCCGATATCAATGAATAACTCTCTGAACACCAGTGAACAACACTGAGCATAGGGAACAACACTCTCAGCATCGTGAATCATGCCCCCCGCCTCGCGTGTATCCTCTCGTGCCTCCTACAGTCGTTCAGTCTCGCAAACGCCTTGCCGCACGTCGAGCACGCATAAGGCCGCTCTCCGAAATGGCTCCTCTCGTGCCCCTTGAGGTTGATGTTCCTCGTAAAGCTCTTCTGGCAGATTGTGCACTGGAACCTCGCCGTCTCGGTCCGGCGGCTCATCTGCAGGAACGGGGTCGGCCCGTCGCTGTCGTTGGGGTGGTAGTTCCGCATGTGGCGCTGCAGGTCCTTATTCGACGAGAAACCAACGGGCGCGAAGCCGCAGCCCTCGATCTTGCACGGGTACGGCCTGTCGTGTCTTTTCACGTGCTTTTCGCGGTCGGTCTTGTTGTCAAAGCCGTGGTGGAAAAAGCGACAGCGCGTGCGATTGCATTTGAAGAGGTTGGGACCGTAGTAGTCTCCTATCGTGTCGTCGCCGAATGTTTTGTCGGCAGGCGAGAAGTCGTTTTCGATCGCGGTGCGATGAGTCTCGAGGACGGCGTCGAGGCGAGGGATGCCAACTTTGTTGAGCTCCTCGGCTCCTCCGGTTTGGTGCTGGTAGATGTGGTGCCAGACTCGGAATAGAATCCTATAGAAGGGGAGGGCGACATAGTGGTCGATTTCCTTACGGAGAGGTTCGAAAGCTGCGTCAGTAGGGGCGTTCACGTCTGGTAGAAGCTTGAGATCTGCGTCGTAGGCTGAAACAAATTCGTCCAGCGCAGCTGAGAAGGATGCTGTGTAGTCCTTCTCTTGCTCAAAACTGGGATTGAGGAAGACATTGTGGCAGGTTTTGACCACCGTTACGATGTGTTTGAACCAGTTGGACATTGCGTAGTCTTGGAAGGAGAAGTAGCCACGAGGTATGTTATTGCGGCGCTCGTCCTCCCGGTAGTCGTCGGCCGCGAAGCAGCGGAGGGAGAGATAGCGAAGACAGATGGTTGCGAGGTCGCATTGGACATATTCGGGATTGATGTGCTTCGTTTTGACGATGTGTCTAATACGTCAGCATCGATCAACACATCGTTATTGGAAGGATAGATCGAGCGTGGAATGGAAAGGCTACTCACTCCTTTGCGGTCGAATGAATGAGCCGGATGTTATCACCGGGCAACACATGCACCAATGATCCGAGAAAGTCGCCTATGTTGTCCTCCCGGATCATCCGCATATCAAAGTTGACCGGATCGTCCTCTTTATCTGGATTGAAAGCCAGGATAGCTTGGATCTCGTGCCACTTGAGAGGCCGATGAGCGCAGACAAGCCAGCCAAGAAGCTGCCTCGCCTGGATCCAATGCTCCTCGGACTTTTCTAAGAGTCTGGCCTTGACAGCTCCCAAAAGCTTTTCGTATCTGTCGTAGGGACGTTAGGTAAAATACTAGTTGAAGAGTAGAGGGTGTTGACATACAATTCGGATAACTTGACCGGAAGCATACCCCGCCTGACCTTTTCCAGTAGTTTTTCCTTACTTAATTGATTGAAAAGGTACGCCGTGGCAAGGCTTGCGTACAGAAAAGAGCCTGTCCACGTCAGTCAGTGCCCTCCATCCATGGTTGCAAGCGGACGAACCTTCACTCTGCGCCGTTACTTGATTTTCAATTACAACCTTATCCTCGAATATCAGGTTGAATCTCTGCCGCTCTCCGCGCCGCTCCCCGTTTACTGTTTTCTTCACCCATCGCCTGATGTCTTCCAGATTATCCTTCGGGTCAAGAATTACCTCGCCCGCGTTGGGGCCGATGCCTATCTTGGTCATTGCCTTCCTCACATCGGGTGTCGACTGGCTGACGAAAAGCACACGTAACTGCCCCTGGCTCAGATCGTCGCACCGCAGGACTTGCTGATTCAGGAACTGGACCGTCTGCTGTATCTCCGCTGATGCTCCCTCAGTTGATGCTGAGCATTCGTCTAGGCCGTCGACCACGACGTACTGTCGCGAGTTGTACTCGAAGAATACTTCGATGAGCTGGGCTGCCGCGTCGGGGTTGGTGAGGGTCGAACCGCCGCTGGTTGTGCGTTTATCGTCGCAGAGGGGGAGAATGGCCGCGTGGTTGTTGGAGACGGGCTCGCCGTTCACCTCAGCAGCCGAAACAAGCTGGTGCAGGATACCCCTGAGAATCCCAAGATACGTCTGCAACTCTGGGTCCTCGCTGTAACAGTGGAAATAGCACACCTGGGAGTCGGGCGGCACTTTCCTCCCCTCTTCTGCCAGCTCCTTGAGATGACGCACGACCAAGGACGACAGAATCGTCTTCCCCATCCCCCTCGGGCCCTGGACCCAGACAGTCGGCCACACCGGCAGATCCTCCGATATCCAGTTGCTCACTTCGTCGTGTTGTTTCCAGAGCCATCGGCCGTTCTCGGGGCACATCTCGGCTGTCTCTAGGTGCTTCTTGTGCTCCATCTCGGTCTTGTTGGGGGCGGCGATCCACTTGAGAATCTTGTTCTTCTGTTCACGACGGCGGGCCTGTTCGGCGCTCTTGAATTTTCGCTGCTCTTCAGCGTACATGGTCTCGTAGACTTTGTGTTGGTCTGCAATATCGATGGGTCCAGGGCCGAAACCCGAGTCGGTTCGGGAGTCGGTTCGGAAGGCGTGTCGATCGTGGAGGGGGGCGCCGTGTTTCTTGATGAAATTGGCGTGCAGCTCAAGAGTCGCGGCGAGGTGGTCAAAGGTCGGCTCGAGGTCCTTCCAGGTCGCCCTGTGCAGCTTCGTCCATACTGGCTATATGTCAGACAGCTGTAGATGCGAATCGCATGTCGGCCTACTTACATGTGTTGCGAAGCGAGAAAAGTTTGTAGGCGATGGTATGGAACTCGAGAATGTCTTTGTAGATGTACACTAGACACCATCTACTTTCCCTGGAGGCTTCGAATAGCTGCAAGTATTCGGTCAAGGGAATGAGTTGGAGGCCCAGTTGCTGGTATACTTCGAGGATGTGGTCAAAGGCCTTCTCATGGACCTCGGTTGTCTGAGAAGCAATACTTTTAGCCAGGTAATCGGGGGGCTGTGTCAACGACGGATGCGAGCTGGCAGACGTACCTTGAAGAAGAAACCCATGGGACCCCATACACAGGCCATGATTTCACTCACGTTTCCCACGCCCAAGTCGACGAGAACGTTTTGCAGGGCGTTCATGCCATCGAGGAACATTTGGACTCTCTTGAGGTTGACCAAGGCTCTCAGCTCCAGCTGCCTGGCTTGCATGTTGTTGAGATCGGCGCAGACGGTGCGGCTGGTGGCCTTCTCAAAGTCGTCGACGTGGTTCGCATTAAGCACGGCCTTGAAGCTATTGGCGGCCTTCTCGAGAGCTAGGGCGGCATCGTCCGGGATGCCGGCTTCATGGCGGACGTGGAGGCCCGAGGCCGTAGAGCCACCGACAAAATCGGACATGGCGGGCGCCGGTGGGATTACGGATTTGAAGAAAACACGGCGTCCGTATTCACGAAGGAATCAGCGGTAGGTAGTTCGTGTACTTTCTCGGTGGGCACTCTCGAAGAGTGGATTTTGTTGGGTTCGCTGATTGAAGCCAAGGACAACGAGGGATCTACCCATGTGGAACTGGAGAAGAACGAACAATGAGAGGGGAGAAAGAATTGGACCAGACATGAGCGAGAGAGATGTCTGGCAAGAGGACAGAGACGAATGATTGAGGCTGATGCATGATGACCAGACCAGGCCAGGCCAGCGAGAGGCAGCCAGCGCGACCATCCCACAAGGCGCGAAATGTCACCCCGTCACGTCCGAGCGACCAGACCCTTGCGCGGGTGTTGAGGACACGAGGAGCCCCATTCCATTGGTGTTGATGATGTCGACGGTCTGCTGGGGCATACAGGGCAGGGCGTAGAGCCGCAAAGAACGCAGCGAGAGTAATTGCAGCGTGAGTGAGCAGGGGTCCTCGAAGGAAGGAGCCACACAGCAATCAGTAGGGGAGGAGGCTAAGCTACTAAAAAACCTGTCCATAACGATACAGCTAGTTTACACCCCTATAATCGTTATAGGTAAGTTATTATTATAGTTAGGGAAATAGCACAGTCTATATAATTAATAAGTAAGCTGTAGTGAAAATAAATCTATACATAAATTACTAGCTGCACTATTTAAGATACTAGAATAAAGGTATTTAGTATTAATTACTTTTACTAGTTAATTTTTTTTACTACTTACTACTTTCTAAAGCTATTAAGACGTTTTTTAAGACCTTTTAGTACCTTAAACAAGGCTATTCCTAACTCCTCTTTATACTATAAATAAGTCTCAAGGCTCTAAATAGCTTTTATTAGATTTTTGTATATATTACGTTGTGTGTTATTCTACTGCCTTTAGCGCTATTAACGCGATTTTTACCTTGACGGCGCTGTGGGCCTTTAAACCCCTAAACGCGGCTACGGCCTTTAGAGCTAGTAAAACGTTATTCCGGGGCTGCTATTAGCCTCTTTAAACGCCGAAATCCACCTATACGTCTTAATACACTAGTAGCTCTAAGCTATATAATCTAATATACTTCTTTAGTAAGGGCCTTATAAGGGCCTTATTAAATCTATTTATAAATAAAATTACGTACTAACTATACTTTAACTACTCTATAGTTACTCTTATATAACTTACTTTTTTAAAACTATAATTTCTTTAAAGTCTTTATTTTAAATAGTTCTATTATTTTTATTAAACCTTTATCCCTATAGTAGAAAGAGTAATACTATTTTTAGAGTATTTAAGAGCTACAATCCCTTTAGCTTATTTATTATTAGTAAAGTTAAGGCTTTTTAATTATTCTTTTTAAAGTTTAGTATTATAAAGTACTTAAAGTTACGTTATTTAATTTATTATATTAAGTTACTTAAAGAAGATTTTAAAGTAGGTATTAGTAAGCGGCTTTATAAGGCTATCTACTATAAGCTATACTATAGACTAGTATTTAACTTTAATATAACTTTTTTAGGCTTTTTAATATAACTAGTAGTTATAAATATTAATATAGTAGAGCTTTATATATAATTAAACTATTTCTTTATTAATAAGATAGATTATTTATTAATTATTATATTAAATATATATACTTAATACTAATATAGTAAAAGTAACTTTATTACTAAAGGTCTTTTTATTAAAGTTAATATAAAGAGTAGTTATTAATTAGTTTATAAAAATAGCTTTTTTAGTTACTTAAAAAAGAGTAAAAAGCTTAGCCTTAGTTATAGATATAGTTATAGTATTCTACTTATTAGTTTACTAATTAATAAAGCTACTAAATAGCTTAATTATAAATACTTAAAAGCTTTTGTAGTTTAGTGTATTATTAGTAAAGTTAGTATTTAAAGTAATTACTAAATTATTATTAGGACCACTTTTTTTATAGTTAAATTTAAAGTAGAGAGTGCGCTTTATAGTAAGGTATTTAATAGCTTATTTAGCTTTTTTATAATACTTAAAGCTGGGGTTATAGTTAAAGTATATAAAGTAACTTATAGTAAGAGCTACGTTTAATTAAGTTATTATAGTATTATATATAATTAATCTAACGTTACTTTAGTATATATTAATATTTGTATATAAAGTAGAGCCTTTATAAGGGAGTAGTTTAAGTAATTAAATTAAAGAAGTATATAGTTATTTAGTTTATAAGCTTTACCTTTTTAAGTACTTAATAACTTTATTAATATATATAAATTATAAGAGTTAAAGGCGCTTTATAGTATAGTTATAAATAACTTTAATCCTTAAGAACTATTATAAGTCTTTACTACTCTTAAAAAAGTAACGTTTTTAAAGCTTTTTTATAAGTAAAAGAGTCTTTTTATAGTATTTAAAAGGGAAGTAAAGAACGTAGTTATTAACGTAGAAGAAAAAAATAATACAACCACTTATTTAATAGTAATTCTTATTTACTACGTACTTTAACTTAAGTTTTTTTAAACTAGCTTTTAAATAGTATTACTATAGAAGTAGAAAGTAGTGTAAACTATAGAGTACTTTATTAAGTTTAAAGATATACTTAGGCTTTTAATACTTAGGGGGTATTTATATATATATGTTTTTATTAAGTAGGACTTAAATAAATACGTTTATAGTATTATATTATAAGAACTTAAGATTAAAGTAGTTTATAATAGTTATAAGTATTTAAAATAATATACTAGTAAGTATTAAAATATAGGTATTTTGCTTGTTTTTTAGCTATTAATTACTATGTATAATAAGGCGTACTTTAATTTTAAAGAGTTTTTTATATTTATTTAACTTATATATATATACTTAATAGTATTTTAGGATTTAAGAGCCTTTAGTTATACTTTTAAGAACCTTTTTTTAAAAGTTAGTTTTGTAATAGCTTTATAAATAGTTTACTTTAGTTACTTTAATTAAAGTAGTATAGGGGTAGGTTAATACTTTTATATAAGACGTAAGTAGGGGTTAGAGTTTTTACTAATAAGTACTAAGTATAAAAGCTTTAGTTTATAACTAGCTTATCCCTTTTTATAGCTAAATCTTACTATTAGAGTATTTAATATTTGTGTTTTAGAACGCTTTTATAGTATATTAAATACTAAGGGTCCCTTTTAATAAGTTATAAGTAATTAAGTAGCTAGTTTAAAAGTAGCTTTATTATAAAGTATTTTAAAACAATAATAGAGTACTAGTTAAAAAGGCGGCTTTATAAAACGTTTATTTATACTAAGGTATATAAACTATTAGGGCGATTTAGTTTATAGACTTAGTTATAAATATAAACTAGTAAAGTAGGTTTATAGACTTAGCTATAAGTATAGACTAGTAAGAGCTTATAGAGTAAAGTTTTTTATTTATTAATTTAGTTATAGTCCGCCTCTTTAAGTACTAGTTTTTTTTAATTAATACTTAAAAGAATAAAATAAGTAAATTAAAAGGAGTAAGTAGAAGTTTAAAGTAAGTAGAGGAGTATTTATAGTTGCGGAGTTTATTATTATTAAGGGTAGTATTACTTAAGTTAAGTTTATTAAAAACGTTATTAAAGGAGTTTATAAAAGGGGATACTTTATTATTTTTTTTATTTAATAAAAATAGGTATAGCTATATTTAAGAGTTAGTTTTACTAGTTACTATAAAGCTCTTTTAAATTTATTTAATAATAGTTTAAAAGTTAAGGTTATTATAGTTACTAATAAGTAACTTTAAGTTACTATTAAAGTACTACTTTTTATTAAATATTATATTACGCATAGTAACGATTTTTTTAGTTATAGAGTTCTATACGCGGTACTAGTTTATAGAAGTGTATTCTATAAAGAAACTAATAAAGGCATACTTTTATAAGTAGTTAAAGTACTTTTTTTTAAACTGTATAGTAGCTATAAGTACGTATACCTTATAGCTATATAATTTTAAGTATATAAAACTAAACTTTATTATTTTATTAGCCCTAAACTATTAATAGAGTACTTTATATAGGGTTTTTTATTTAAAAACTACTTAGGGTATATAGTTATAGAAGTAGGTTACTACTTTATAGATATTAAGCTATATATTATAGAGTAGTTTATTACTTTTTTATATTATTTAAGCTTTTGTTTTAATAACGGTCCTAATACGTTCTATACTACTATTTTAATTTTAAATATATAGAGTAGATAGTTTAATACATTTACTATGCTTTTAAAGGTTATTTATAAGATAGTGGTATTTTTTGATTTTACTATTGTATTTAAAAATAAGGATATTAATATTATACTAAACCTTTAAAAGTAAAATAAACTTTTTAAAAACCTTAATAAGTATTTTTGTATTATAGTTATATAAATAATAGTTCTAAAAGTATTAAAAGATACAGTTAGTAAATACTAATACTAATATAAACCTACTATAGCCTTTAGTATATAAGTAGAAGTTAAATATAATTTACTTACTAAGGTAGGTATATACGTTACTTTTACGTAGTTTATAGTTAATAATCCGCTTTACTTTATTAATACTATAAGTATTATAACTAAAAGGAGCTTTTTTAAACTCTTTTTAAAAAGTTATAAAAATTTAAATACTATAAATAAACAAGATAAGGCGTTAAAGTAGTTTAGGGCCAGAGTAGCTAAACTACTAGTACTACGTTTTTTTTAAGCTTTTTAGGGATTATTATTTTTAAAAAGGGTACTTAGTTTAATAGCGCGGGGTATATATATACTAAATAGCCTATATAGACCCTTTATATAAGGGCACTTTATTTAAAAACTTATTAAACTTTAATACTCTTTAGTTGTGTATATTTTTAATAAAATTAAAAGGGGAGTAATTAAATCTGTATAGTATAGAGTATTAACTTAGGTACTTATTCTACTAGTAGCTGTGTTTATAGAGTTAATTATAAGAAATAAGGTTAGTTACTATAGATATATATAAAGTAATGTTATATAAGTATAAATTAGATTTTTTTTTATTAATTAATATAATACGTATACTTATATTTTTATATTCCTTAATTATAAAGAACTTAGAGCTAGTTTAAAAGTAGTTATTTAAGTTAGTAGTTTAAAAGTTACTAAAATAACGTTTATTTTTAAATATATAGATAAATACGCTAGAGTTAAAAAGGTAGGAGTTTTTAAGAGGGTAAGTTTATAAACCCTTGTTTTAAGTAGTTTAAAATACTACTAGTAACTACTTAAGACTCTTAATATAATAACTATAGAGTTATTAACTTTAAATCTCTTTAATACGCTTAATTAACTAGTTATTATTTATAAGGTTTCTTTTTACTTATTTATAGTAGTAATTAAGTAGCTTCTACTTAGTATACGCGCGCTCTAGGAAGGTATAGAAGTAATTTTTAAAGTAGTGGCGTATTATATAAACTAGGTAGAAGGGAGTTAATAGGGTAAAGGGAGCTAGGGACGCTAAAGAGACTTTACTTTATAATTTCTTAAGGTTAGTATTATTATATTTATTACTAAGGCGCTTTAAAGAGTTATAAAGAGTTACTTTATTAATAGTAAAGGTGCTTTAAGCGCTTTTTTTATATTTTATAAACTTTAGTATTTATTTAATTATAACTATTATTTTAGTAACGGCTTTATTAAAACTATAATTATCTTAACTATTACTTATTATTATATAGTAGCTTTTAGTTTAGGATTAAAGTAATAAGTAGCTAAAGGAGTAAAGTAACTTATAAATCTATAAATCTTCTTTATAAACTACTTTAAGTTTAATAGTATAGTTCTTATATATATTATTAACTTATATTATAAACTATTTAGCCGTTATAGCTTTTATTATAAACTATTTATTATGGGGTATAGTAAGGTAGTTAATATAAAGTTAGTTAGTATATTAATAGTATATACTTTTTATAAGTCTAAAGCGTTTATAAAAGTTTTAAATTTAAATAACTAGCCCTAAAGTACTTAAGTAGTACTAAATCCTAAGTTCTTTAATAATAGTACTTTATATTTAAAGAATAATAATATTTTTAGCCTTTTTTTACTTTTAGTACGTTACTTTTATTATATAGTATAAAAATAAAGAGTTAATATAGTACTTAAGGGCCTTTTTAAAGAGATTAGTTATTATTTTAGTATAATAGTAATCTACGGCTCTAAACGGGAGTAGGAGGTTTTTACTTAAAAGTACTTAAAGGGGACTATTTATAGTAAGTTTATTTACTTTAAATTTTATAGTTTAAAAGTAAAGGGCTTATAGCTTAGGACTATAGTAAGTAATAAACTTTAAGTAGTTATTAAAACAGGGCTTTTAGAATAGAGTATTACTAATAAGTAGCTCTAGGGATATAGAGGTTAAGTTAAGAACTTTTTATACATTAAGGGTATTTATAAGTACTTAAAAGTTATAAAGTTATAGGTACTAAGTAAATAGACTATTAAGAATAGTCTTTTAAGGAGTTAAAAGGATATTTATAGTAATTTTTATATTTAAAAAAGTAGTTTAAAAATAATTAATTATATATAGTAAAGGGAGTAGTAGAATAAGACTCTTAATTATTAGATTTTTGTATATATTATGTTATGTGTTATTTTACTGCCTTTAGTGCTATTAATACGATTTTTGCCTTAACAGTACTATAGACCTTTAAACCTCTAAACGCAGCTATAGCCTTTAAAGCTAGTAAAACGTTGTTCTAGAGCTACTATTAGCCTCTTTAAACACTAAAATCCACCTATACGTCTTAATACGCTAGTAGCTTTAAGTTATATAATTTAATAGTTTTAAAAAGCTAAACCGGTAGTATAATAACCTTTTTAGTATCTTTATTAATACTAATATTAAAAAAGACCTTTATAATGTAATTTAATAGTATTTTATAGTTATTAATAATAGTTTTAATTATAGAATTAAAGAATTACTTAATAGTTATTACTTATTTAATACTAGTAGCCTTAATAAGTTATTAAATTTTAGCCTTTTTAGTATTCTAATTTAAAAGTATTAGTATTAATTTATAGGCCTCTTTAAATAGCTAAAATTGTCTTTAATAGTTAATAACTATACCCTTAGTAACTTTATATTACTAATACTTAATAATTTAACTAAAAGTATAATAAATAGTAATTATTTTATAGGGATTAACGCCTTTATTAACTATCTTTTATACTATATACTATAACTACAACTAACAGTACTAAAATTTAAATACACAGATAATACCCTAATCTAACGGTTAGTATATAAAAGTATAATTAGTAAATAAAAACTCTATATAGGTATTCTAAAAACCGCTAGTTTTATTAATTTCGTTAACTACTATAGTATAGTTACTATAATTATCCATAATAAAAAGGACCCATTAATTTACTATTTTACTATTAAACCACTATAAATATTTAATAAAGAGATTACTAGTTATCTATACCTTCTTATTATTTTTATAAATAATAGAAAAGTATTAAATATAGTTATTTTTATAGCTAAAAAATCGTAAAGAGGCCAACTTACTAATAATTTATAAATTTAAAAGATCTATGCCTTTTATATTATAAGTAAGTATAATTATAATTTAATCTTTTATAAACTTACTACTAAACTATTAAATTATACCTAGAGTAGTATTTAGTACTAATTTTTAATAAAGTACTATTTTATTAACGTTATATATATTAGCGGAGTTATACTATTAACATATCCCTCAAAACTCTATTATACACTTAGTAGTACTTATAATATCTATATTGCTAACCTCTCCCTTTTAGTAGACTTTATAAATATTATTTTTCTTTTTAAACCCCTTTAACTAACTATTTAACTAAAAGGGGCGTTTATTAGTACGTTAGAGATTCTTATAATTAAGTATATACTTAAAGAGGGCAGCTATAGCTACTTTAACTAGGTCCCCCGTTATTAGGATTTAACTAGCTTAAAGGGTTATAAACTACTACGTTAAAGCCGCCTTAAGGGCTAGATAAGTAACCTAAATAATATAAGACTATCTTAGTTTGTTTTTAAGTAGGACTTTGTTATTAAAGTAGGTGTATTTACTGTTAAGGGCTTTAAAGACAGTACTTTAGTTAATTAGGCGGTTAAAGGTCTTTTTAGCCTACTTTATAATCTGTAACTACTTTTAAAAAGGGTTAGTTTAGTATATCTATTAAATCTCTTACTTTTACCACTTATTAATTAGTTAATAACGCTTCTTTTAATTTATTATAGGTGTTAATTAATTATATAAAAGAAAGGGGTTTAAAAGAGGTAATAATTATAAATAGATTGTATAGTAATAAAAGGTAAATTATAACTATAGGATAGGGGGTTTAAGAGTAGTATAGAGAAATTTTTACTTCTTTATAATAATATCCCTAGTAAAAAAATTGTATTTTATATTATATAATATAATAGAGAGGTTTATTGTATAAGTTATATAAAAATTAATAGTTTATATAAATATTATTATTATAGGCGGGATATTACTATAGTTAGGGATTGTTATAAATAGGTTTTTTAGTACTGTACTTACTCTACGGATAGGTATAGTATATTGTACGTGTACCTTAAATGGGCTAGAGATAGAGGGAAGGAGCGACTAAAGTGTAACGGCGCATTAGGTAATTTAAGTATAGGAGGCTTATAGCGAGGAATGCCGTAATTAGCCTATATAAATATAAGGGCCGTTTGTGTTACTAAGGCCAGAAATAGCTTAAATATATTCTAACTTAATTTGTATAGGAAGGATTTATTCTGTATTTATATAAAGCTTATAGGCCCCTAGATCCTAGAAGTAGGGGTTTAACTAAGATTTATATTAATTTCCGACTCCTATTTAAACTAGTTTAGTAATTATAATTATAATATTCTGTATTATATAGTAGTACAATCTATATAAAGCTATTTAGACTTAGTTTATTAACTATTTATTACTAAAAAGAGTATTAGATCCTTTATATTTAAATTACTTAAATTTTTAATATATTATTAAGTATAGAGAAGTGTTTATAGAATAATATAGAGGAGGAGTTTTTTTTGTTAATAGTTTAACTTATAGAGATAATTAAAGGCTTAAGAGTTATAAGTAGTAGCTAAGAAGAGATTATTAAATAACTGTATTAGAACTTTATTAAAAAGAGTAAGGCCTGCGATAATTAATCCCCTATACTTTTTAACTTATAGGGGAGTATACTAGCCCCTACTTATAAACTACTTAGTGTAGCTTAAAAAGGGCTATTATTACCCTTAATATATCCTTTTAGCCTTTTATAAATGCTGAGTTTATAGTTTCCTGTACCTAAGTTAGATATAACGATATAGAACGTACTAGAAATAATATTTCTTATATGTATATTTATTAAAATACTAAAAAAAAGTAAATATTAGGAAAAGAGTGTATAAAAAGATTATTTTAAGGACTTTAGACTAAAGATACTAAAGAAATACTTCTTAAAAGGTGCGTTAAACTAGTTTATTTAGTTAATTTAAATCTTAATAGCTTTTAGGATCTATAGTTTTAAGTTTAAGAAGGGCTTAAGTAATATTAAGAGTTTGTATATTAGTAATAAAATTAAAAACGTTATTTTTAACGGCTTTATGTCTCTTATTATATATATTATAAATAGGAAGTAGATATAGTATATACTAGTTTAGAACTACGTAGACTATAGAGTAGTTCTACGCGGGTAGCTCTAAAATTAGCTTTATATATATACACTTAAGAAAAGTAACTCTATAAGTTATATTATAAAATTTAATAAATTTATATATTGCTTAAGAGTAGCTAGCGGTTAAATAACTCTAGAGGATAAGGTTTACGCGTTCCTTTAAAGAATAAGCTTATAGTATAGGGATTAGTTTATACGTCTTAGATCCTTTTAGTAAAGTAGTATACTTATTATAGTTAATAGACTTATTACTAACTTTACTAATAAAGCCTATATATATAATAAATAAAAGGTTATAGTTTTATAAATAATAAATAGTAATTAATTTACTATAGGGCTAAAAAGAGTCTTTAAAAGAGACCTTTTAGATTACGAATACTAGAACTATAATAAAAAAGGCTATATTAGGGCTACTTGTAAGGTAGAGAAGAAAGAGAATAATAAGAGTAAAGGGGAAAAGACTTTTAAAGCGCCTTTTATAATACTACTAAAGAGTGACACACTGTTAAAAGTGTTTAAGTAGACTAACCCGCTAAAGCTAAACTCTTTTTTAGGTTTAAGGATGTTATAAGAAGACTTTAAAGCTGTTTAGAATAATTTAAGAGTGGCTAAAAGTAAAGTAGAAATAGTTAGAAAAGAGTTTATAAATAATAAGTGGGCTATAATACTTATAGATACCCTTTTTTAGTTAGTTAAAGAGAAAACAGACGCTTGGCTTTGGGATTTTAGAGTAAGTGTATATATAATTAACGATATAGTGTAGTATAAAAGCTATATAGCTATTATAAGTTAATAGTAAGTTATAACTAGTAACGGGTTAATTTACTTAAAGCTTATAGGGGTTATTATTTTATACTTCTATAACAGTTATATTATAGAGCTATAAAATGTATTATATTTACTAATTCTTTTTATAAATATATTTAATAAGGAGTGCCTTTATAAAGCTAAAAGCTATTTACTTAATAGAGTATTAATTGTGTAAAACAGGGAGCTCTTTAATAAGTTTAATATTAAAAAAAGGGGTTTTTATTTATTCTTAGTAGACCTAAACCCATTAGCTATACTCTATTTTATATAGATAAAGGAATAGTAAAAGGATACTTAACTTTAGTATAGGAGATTTAGTTACTTAGGGTATTATAAGTTAATTAAGTTAATTAAGTTTATAAAAGGATATGCCTTAATAGTAAAAGATATTATACTTTAACCCTATTTAACGTACGACTTATTAAAGAGTTTATAGTATTTGCCTTATATACTATATAAGCGCGCAGGGTGCTTAGGAAATATAGTTTATATAGATATAGAAGAGATTAAGTTAGTTATATAGTATACTTACTTTACTATTATTATAAACAATTAATTTTATAATTAGGATATAATATTATTAAACTTAAAGGAAGACTTTATTTATAAACTTGCTAACTATGCGCGCGGCTAGTAATAGTATTTTAGGGAGTTTATTAAGGTTATTTATATAAATAATACTAAAGAGTTTATATCTTTATTTTTAAATATTACTTTAAAAAATATAGGTATGTGGATAGAGTTGTCTTTTTTATATATTTATAAGTAGAACGGTATTATAAAGTACTTTATTTAAATAGTTATAAATAAAGTATGTTTTATATATATTAATATAGATATTTTAGTTAAGTTATAGCTATAGATTATATTAGCTACTGTATATATAGTTAATAGGAGCTTTACTTTAGTAGTTAAAGGAAGAACGCTAATTTAAGTATTTATAGAGGATTTAGAGCCTAAGAGATACTCTATCTTAGACATTAGTAACTTAAAAGTTATTAGTAGCTACTATTTTACTAATATTAATTCTAAAACCTAAGTAAAAAATAAAAAAATAAGCTTTAGAGTTAAGGAAGGTATTCTTGTGGGCTATATAGGTAATTAAGCTTACTAAATATAGATTCCTAAGTACTAGGAGGTAATAACTTTATTAATTGTTGTTTTTTATAAGTCTGTGAGCTTTAAAGAGGTAGATCTTTATTAGTTTTTACTACTAGGATAGGGAGTAGAATTTTAAAAATATTAGTGTACTGTTTATAATAAGTTTATAGCTCTTTAGTTTATACTTAGTATAAGTAAAAACTACCTACTAAATTAAGAAATTAGGCTTATAACTTAAGGAGAGCTATTAAGTAACTTTATTTTAATAGCTTTTAGTATAAAGATCTAGCTGTACTTAGACTTAGTAACCCTTATAGAGGCACGTAACGGGCCTATAGGAGACTAGGAGCTATAGAAAGAAGTTATATATGCGGAGATCCTAATCCTTGTTAAGTAAAGAGTTCTTTTTTTTATTTTAAGGAGTAAAGTACTAAAGAGTGTATAACTTACTATAAAATAGGTACTTAAGTATAAAAAGGCTTAAGGGATTATAACTAAAAAGAAGGTAAGAATTATAGTAAAAGGCTTTTAATAGGTGTATAAGAGGGACTTTATTAAAACGTATATATTAACTTTATAATCTACTTTTTAAAAAATCCTTTTTATATATATTTACTAAAAGGGACTTACTGTGTGTTAATAGAATTTTGTTAGAGTATATTTTAATAGGGATTTTAATAAGTAGATTTATATATTACTGTTTAAAATACTAAAAGACTTTTTTTTAAATACCCGATTTAAATACTATATAGTAGAAGTTAGTTATAATTTAGGTTAAAACTAGGTAATTCTATTATAAAAGGTGTTATATAGACTTTACTAGAGTAGTTAATAGTGGTAAGTAAAGTTGTAAGAGGTTCTTAAGTACTATAGTTTTAAGTTACTAGTTTTTAATAATACTATATACTATAATATAAAGGATAAGGTGTTTATAGTGACTTATATTAATAATATTATTATTATTAGCCCTAAGGAAGCTATTAGTTGTGTACTTGCTGTGGTAAGTAAGTAGGTAAAAGTTGTTAATTTAGGAGTCTTTAATTTATTTTTAGGTATTAAACTGTTGTTTATAGCTATAGAGACTACGATTTATTAGAGTGTTTATATAGAAGATATTGTAAAAGAATTTGCTTAGGAAATATACTCTACTAATACCCCTATTAAAGCAGGAGTCTTTATAGTTACTGTGCTAGTTAAAAGTAAGGTTAATAAAAGTCTTTAGGAGTGGTATTGTTAAATACTTAGTAAAGAGTAATTTACTACTTAGATAACTCGCTTAAATATTGCCTTTAAATATAGTTTATAGGGGAGGTTTTTTTATATACTTTTTAAGTAGTATTAAAAAGGAGCTATATATTTAGTACGTTACTTTAAGAGTTACTATAATTTTAAGATTTAGTATACTATATAAAAAGGAGTAGATAAGACTAACGATCTTAGCCTTAAAGGCTACTATAATAGTAATTATACTGGGTGTTTTAAAACTTTATAGTTAATAACTAAGTAGGTATTCTTTATAGCTAGTAGCCTAGTATTATAGAGGTTCTATTGTTAAAAGACTGTAGTAAAGTCTTTTATAGAAGTGGAATACTATGCCGCTTTAGTAGTAGCTTTAGAGGTTGTGTAGATTTAGAGCTTTTTTTTAGAGTTAAAAAAAGAGCTCCTAGGACTAGTCTGTATATAAGCTAATAATATAGGAGTAATTATACTTATAAAGGGTAAGAGTAGTAATAACTAGATTAAGTATATAAGAGTTTATAACTACTATACTTAAAAGACTATAGAGTATAGAGAAGTTAGCTTTAAATATATTTACTTAAGTAATAATATTATAAATATATTTATTAAACTATTTAAGAAGCTAGTATTTAAGAAACTATAGGATATACTTAGACTAATTAACTTAGGGTACTATAGATTTAAATAGCTTTATAGTAAAGGGGAGTGTAATAGTGTATTAAGTAATTTAAGTATAGGAGGCTTATAGTAAGGAATACTGTAATTAGCCTATACGAATATAAGGGCCGTTTGTGTTATTGAGGCTAGAAATAGCTTAAATATATTTTAACTTAATTTATATAAAAAGGATTTGTCCTGTATTTATATAGAGCCTATAGGCCCCTAGATCCTAGGAGCGGGGGTTTAACTAAGATCCATATTAATTTCCGACCCCTACCTGAACCAGCTTAGTAATTACAATTGTAACACTCTGTGTTACACAAAGGCCACGAGGCGGGACGGGATGAGGCATGAGCGATGAGGCGCCAGGCAGCCGACGGGATGCACTGCCACGCGTACCCTCGCACCTGCCCGGTGGATGGGGCTGTTCCCCTTCCCCTTCCATGGACCATGGGAGATGCCCTGCGTTCCTGCCCTGCGAGGTGGTCTCCATCCTGCCCTTCTAGAACGCGTGCGAATGGATGCAAATGGATGCGTCCACATTGCACCTGCCACCTCACAAGCCACTCTGCATCGGTATTGGTCAGTTTATCTTGGGTGCGGGTACCCCTGGCCCCAACGGCAGCCCACCTTGGCATTCCAACGTGCGACCCCTCCATCCCCGCGGACGCCTTGTGAAGCCTTGTGAGGGGCACTCCAGACCGTGCAGCCCGAGCAAAAGGATTTGGAGATGCCGACGGTCTGCGGGGAGGAGGGGGCAGCCTAATTCTGCAGTGTACTTTTTGCGATTTGTTTTGAATGACACCTCAGATACCTTGGCTTTGGTGGGCAGGCTTCTATCTTGCGTTTTCAGGGCTCTATGCAGTGGAGTGTTGGACCATTGATGACAGCCGTTACCAGCTGTGATGTTAACCTGGTGTTTGTACCTAAGTATCTACCTTCCATCAGGTACCGAGCACTATCACCTCGAAATAGGTAGGAACGGAGTACCTACCTAGGTAATCTCAACAAATCCAATGACGCTTTCACGATATCCAATTACTACGTCATCTGCGACATCATCATCGGAGTCCAATCCGGCACGAAGAAAACAAGCATCGGCAAGTGGGAACTCCCCCGGCTTGAGGCTCTTGAGGGCCCCCAAGGCCCCTCTGCCCCGGCCGGAGGACACCGAGGTCACGCTGGTCGTGTGTGGCGGAGCCGCGGGGCCCCTACTGCGGTGTTGCTGCGCTGCGGTGCCGCAGTACCGCGTGGGACTGGGTAGCGTCACTGTGGCAGGAGGTCCCGACGGTGAGCAACGCAGCTCCGGAGCGGTACACCTCGGAGAGTTGGGGGAGGAGGCGGTGCAGCGACCAAGTGGAAAAAAGTGGAAAAAGGGTCCCCCTAACGCGCTAAACAGCCCCGCCTATCCTCACTGTTGAGGCTCGTGGTTCGCCATTCGCACAACCCCGAGAGCCGCTGGCACGCTAATGATGGGCTGCATTGGCAGGTGCTGCCTTTCCGAACGCACTGCGGTTCCTTCCCCCCCAGGTCCCCAGGTCTCTTCGGAGTGCACGATATGCACTAAGGCAATCAACGCACGTCAACGTCGTCCGCGCACTGCGCCTCCATTATTTTCCCACCCGACGATGCAACGACTCTACGCAAGACGGGCCGCCTCGATGCCTCACGTCACCAGCCATCATGTGCTCAAAATGGTTCGCCTGGCTCCCTCTTTTTCCATTTCTCGGCAAGCCGGGTTGACACCGATTGAGAATCGAGCTGGATTGAAGGTACGGGCACAGGCTGCTGCTTGACGAGGACTCTGGAAGTTCTCCCCCTTCCTCTTAGAACAATGAGTATCATCACCACCATTGAAGGACACTCGTCCTCTTCAACATCAACAACAACAAGAACAGCTACCAAGACAGCCACCACAATGTCTCTAAAGCGTCTGTTGAACGATGACGATGACGATTCACATCATCGGTACGCCGACCCGTCGGCCATCTCACCGTATGGTGGTTCCGTCTCCGGTTCCTCTTACCAGAGCGCCGACGACTACTCCGGGAACCGACCCCGCCAGCCGTCCTTCCAAGCCCCGGACTACCCACATAGCAACAACGCCGTCGATGATGATGATGATGACGACCATTATGACACCCCCGTCATTGAAGACCATGTCTCCATGAACGATGTCTTCAACACCATTCTCTTCCCCCAACTCGAGTTTGGCGCCGCCGATCAGCTGGGCAGCAACCTCAACCTCGGTGACGGCAGTCAAGATGCCCCGTATAACCTCGAGTATGACCTGCAGCAATGGGGAGACACGAACATGGTCTCTCCCGGCTCTGATGCCTCCCCTCGCTCGTCGCCCTCGGGTTCATCGCGGGACTCTTTGCCCGCGACGCACTCTCCCTCTCTGGTTCCCGAGTCCAGCGTCGCCGGCTCAGACTCGTGCTCGTCGGCTGGCGACGACGAGATGAGCAAGGTCTGCTACGGCATGGTATGCTAACCATTTCTTTGCCCTCTTTTACTTTTCCGACTATCACTACTGCTTTTTTCTTCTCTGTCCTCGTCCTCCCCCTACCCATACCAGACGACATTGACTCACAAGCTCAGCTCTACAACGTCGACGTCAAGTTGATAGGCGACATGGGCGTCATCGATACCAAGCTCCGCGATGCCCACCATGCCGCCGTGCACTCGAAAAAGACCCAGTACCAGCGTTTCTCCCTTCTCGATCAACAAGAACACGTCTTGCTCGCCTTCCGTGACGGCAACAACACCGAGTTTGGCTACCTGCGCTCCGGCCCCAGAAAGACCCTGTCGCCACTTCTGGGCCGCCACCTCATCGAGTTCGAGCCCATCGCCCCAACCGTCACCCTGCGAGAGACCATTGCCCGTGCCAAGAAACCCGCCGAGGCCATGGTCAAGGTCGACATCAACATCTACGGGCCACGTAGCCAGGCCCAATACGTTGGCGACAAGTTGACCGAGGGCAAGCTGTGGCTCCAGAGACCGACTCACCCGCGTAAAGACGTGGAGCACGAGAACCCGCACCTGCTGAAACTGGAGGGCCTCGAGGCGCTCACCGTATCGGACGTGAGGGACGTCAATAGCGGGGGACCGGCCAAGAGACAGCCGCGCGAAGACAACCTCAGAAGGATGGTGCTGGAAGTCTATGACTCCTTGAAAAACCCGCAGCATCGTGAGAGGGTTGACGGTGACAGGGGGCTGAGCAATCCGCTGCTGCCGTGAGTCTGTTTGTACCAAACAATAAGGATCCCGCTGACGCAACCATCAGACACCAACAGGAAGCCCTGGCCTGGATGCTTCGGAGAGAGTCTGGAAAAATTGAGGAAAATCGTCGGCTCTGGTACGAGATGGAGGTTGAAGGGCAGAAGTGGTATGTGGTTTCGTCTTCATCAGCGCATGGTGCTCGTCTTTAACTGACCCCGTCTAGGTTCCGTCATAAGATCACCAAAGTCAAGCAAAAGACGAAACCCGACGAGAGAGGTGGTGGCATCCTGGCTGATGAGATGGGCATGGGAAAATCCTTGTCCATTCTCTCCCTGATCGTCCAGATGTTGGAGAGCGGTCGGAAATGGGCAGAGCGAGAGAACAGCAGCGACGAACGGAGCAAGGAAGTCACCTACTCGGGCTCGACACTCGTTGTCGTTTCGTCTGCACGTAAGTCTTGAGCACGAGTCAGGCATGGGACGAAGCTAACCATTGCAGTCCTCATCTACAACTGGGAGAATGAAGTCAAGAAGTGAGTCTGTCCCGTCTGCTCCAAAAGACCCCTGCTAATCCACCTACTAGACACGTTGATGGCGGTCTGACCTGTGTCAAGTACCACGGCCCCGGACGGGAGAAGAACCCCGACGAGATCAGAAACTCAGACATCGTCGTGACGACGTACAATACTCTGTCGGCGGAGTATGAGAAGAAGTCCTCGATCCTCCACAGAATTGGCTGGTACCGTGTGGTTCTCGATGAGGCCCACATCATCCGCCGTCCCGCCACGACGTTCTACCACGCCTGCAGAGCCCTCCAGGCCAACTCCCGCTGGTGTCTCACAGGCACTCCTATCCAGAACAGGCTCTCGGACATTGGCGCTCTCTTTGCCTTCATCCGCGCTCACCCCTTCGACAACCCCGCCATTTTCCGCCGCTTCATCGAGGTCCCCTTCGAGCAAAATAGCGAGGACCCGCAGAAGGTCAAGGAGCGTCTCATCATGCTCCTCGACTCCCTGTGCCTCCGCCGCACAAAAGACCTCATTAAGCTCCCTGGTCTGCATGAGGACATCAAGGAGCTCACTTTCAGCCCCGAGGAGCGCCGCCAGTACGAAAAGACCAAGAAAATCCTCATCCGCACGATCAAGCAAAGGGTCGGTGAGGTTGAGAAGAGCTCCAAGTTTGGTCTCTTCCAAGCCAACCTCCAGATGCGCATCCTCTGCAACCACGGCACGTACCAAAAGCCCTTCTCGTGGCACCGCCGAGCCTACCGCCTCGACGAGCGCGAGGCTGTTGTTAGCGCTATGGGACAGAATGTCGAGATCGTGTGCACCGGTTGCCGCCAGCCCATGCCCATTCTCGGGTCCAGTCGGATGGGGCATGAGTTCGAGGAGCGGTGCAACCACGTATTCTGCTCCGAATGTCTCGAGGAATCAGACTTGTCGACGGCTACCCCGGGCACCCAAAAGCGGCATTGCCCCGTGTGCGAGTGGACGATGAAGTCGGCAAGGTCTCAGCGGCCTTTGGCGCCAGGCCTGCCTGTTGTAAGGGTCGATGGGCCTGTGGACACCGGAGATGTGGAGATGCCCGACGCGCCGATGCAGGCGTCCTTCAAAGAAGAAGACGAAGACTATTTCAACCCGACAGGAAAATCCACAAAGATGGAAGCACTCATCCAAGATGTCAAGAAGGATCTTGGACAAACCAAGAGGTACGTCGCAGAGAAATCACGATTGGCAATGGCTGACTGACGATTGCAGCATCATCTTCTCCTGCTGGACCCGGACGCTCCGCCTGGTTGAAAAATACCTGAAGGATGCGGGTATCGACCATCTCCGTATCGACGGCGATTGCTCTCTGCCCCAGAGACAGAACATGCTCGATCAATTTGCGAAAAGCGACGACAAGCGGGTGCTCATCATGACGACCGGCACGGGAGCATTCGGGTAAGTTGTCACCGACACAATCCCGCACTCTCAGACACTGACAACGTGCCTTAGCCTCAACTTGACCTGCGCAAACCGCGTGTTCATTGTCGAACTCCAGTGGAACCCCAGCGTCGAGAATCAGGCCATCGCCAGAGCAATCCGCCTAGGCCAGGGGCAGAAGGTGTTCGTCACGAGATACGTCATCAAAGACACGGTTGAAGTGGTAAGTGCTCCCTTTTGGGCACCGGAAGACGAGGTTACTAACGGCCGGCAGGAAATGAGGTCTCAGCAGAAGGTGAAGAAGGACCTTGCGGCGATCGGATTTGACGACTACGAAGACATGGACGAATCTCACGATTAAGGAAGGTGGAAACTGAGGGGGCGTTTTTGGCTGGCGGCTATCTTGATAAAAGCACGCGCTCATGACACGTTTCTGATGGATGACGGCGACGAGTTCTTGAGTTGATCTTAGACTTGACGCATTTCTCGTAACTTAATACCCAATGGCAATTCTTTTCGCTCGAGTTATTTGAAGCTCAATATTCCTTGTGTCTTGGATAACTCCGAAGCAAGCTCTGGAGGTAAGGTAACCGAGTTGTTCTAACCCATAAAGAGGAGGAGGGGTGGCAATGTTCGATAAAAGTACCGCCTCCCCAAGGCTGCCCGTTGCTCGCCCCGTCCCGGTCTTGGTGCATGCTAGTGCGGTTGCCTTGCTGCAGGCAGACTCGGCCCCTGTCTCTTCCGAGGAAAACAGGGCGAGAGGGGGCGGGGCAGATTCGACGATAACCCCGGGAGCCTTGTCCGATATGCACGGGGCCTCACACGAGTTCCGCCACCGTCTCCTTCTCTGATATGTTTCGCAGTCCTCCGGAGTTCCATTCCAGATGTTGCAGAAGCTCGTGGTGCTTCCAGGCGAAGACAGCAAGCCATCGATAACATGTCACACGGCGCAATCCCTTTCCGGCTGGGCGCCCGCCGAGGACGCTCGGAGGCGGGGCTCAGCGACGAGGAGGCACAGGCGGACCCACCTCCGCACCCGAGACGGAGCCGCGGGGCCAACTACTCCCGCTCCGAGGCCGGGTGTCTTCGGTGCGGGCTGCTGTTCTCCGAGGACGGGCTGAGGCAGCTCAACTCCCCGGATGGGTTCCGATACTCGACATTCACGGAATGCTGCGCGTCTGCAAACATGGGGTGTCCGGCGTGTTACTTCATCGCCGCCACGATCCGGCGGGACCACGACGGGGTATGGGATGACGATGCTGTACTCACGTTCCGGAATCGGTCTTCAACAGCGGCAGCGGCGACTTACATCGACATTCTAGACGGGTTCCTCCCGACAATCGGGCGGGTGATTACCATCTACCCCTACGCGAAGCAGAGTATGTCCCGCCACTTCCCCCAAGACGGAATAGTCGACAGGGACACTATCTCACTATCTGCAAACAGAAACCCCCACCGCGCAGCTCATCCACCGCCGCCCCCTCCGGCGGGACGTCAAGAGCCGCCGTGTCCTCGCCGCAGCGCGCAGGTTCTACGACACCTGCAAAGAGTCCCACCCACAGTGCCGCTACGCGCGCGACGGCGTCCTCCCCTCGCGCGTGCTCGACGTCGGGCCCCGGGGCGCCACGAACCCGGGCCTGCGCCTCTTCGTAAACGAGACGGAGCGGCGCGGGCGCTACCTCGCGCTGAGCTACTGCTGGGGCGGCGACCAGGCGTACAAGCTCAGCCTCCGCGACCTCTCGGCCATGAGCGCGGAGCGCGGGATCGACGAGGCGCGCCTGCAGGGCTCCGTCCGGGACGCCGTGGCCGTCACGCGCGAGCTGGGGTTCCAGTACCTCTGGGTCGACGCGCTGTGCATCGTGCAGGACTGCCCCGAGGACAAGGAGCGGGAGATCGGCCGCATGGCGACGGTGTACCGCAACGCGGCGCTGACGATCGCCGCGGGCACGGCGGCGCGCGCGTCGGACGGGTTCCTGGAGGCCCGCGGCCCGGCGGCGGCGTACCTCCCCGCCGAGAGGGTCGACGTCCCCGGCCAGGGCGGCCGGACGGGCGCGGTGCACCTCCGCTCGGGCCCGCACGTCCCGCGGCACGCGCTGGACGAGCGCGGGTGGGTGCTGCAGGAGTTCCTGCTCTCGTCGCGGCTGCTCGTCTTCAGCGAGTACGAGCTGCTCTGGCAGTGCCGGGAGGTCGACCTGCGCGGCGTCTGCCGGAGCAGCGACGGCGGCGACGGGCTGGAGTACCTCCAGCCGCTGGAGAGCATCTCCTGGACGGCGCTGGACGAGAACAACCCGGCGGCGGCGTACGAGGACGAGGGGGCGGAGAAGCGGTGCACGTGGCGGACGATCGTGGAGCAGTACACGCTGCGGAAGCTGGGGGAGCCTGAGGACCGGCTGAACGCGCTCCGGGGCATCACGAGGGAGCTCGAGACGCTGTGGGGGGACGCGTGCTACTTTGGCATCTGGGGGCGGTGGTTCGTGGAGCTGCTCGCGTGGTACCGGCTCGGAGACGCCGCGCCGACGGAGAGGGAGAGGTCGGGGCGGGCGCCGAGCTGGTCGTGGGCGTCGCTGAACCGGCGGATCATGCACAAGGAACTGTTCAAGAGACAGGATGCCGTCTTTAAGAATGTGGAGGAGATTGGGGCCGCGGTGTCGAGACATGCCGTGCTCGAGGGCCGCGTCTGGAACGAGGACCTCGACGATGGTAAGGAGGAGGATCTGGAAAAGGGTGACGAGGATGCTCCTCCGCGGATTTTGGACTATCCCGACCTGGCGGATGTCCGGTTCGAGGCCGGGGACAGAGATGTCGAGTATCTGCTTCTGGGAACGGTCCACCAAGGCCGTGACGAGGTCGGGATCGCGCTCATGGTCGTAGCGGAGCCGCGCGGGTATTACAAGCGGGTTGGACTGGCGACATTTGCCGATATGAGAGTTTGGGAAGGGGTGGCCCGCCGTGAGGTCAAGTTGAAGTGACAGAGCCTCGGTTGTGCAACGTCTGATCAAAGACTAATTAAAGGGGACGTAAAAGGTTCTGGATTGAGCCATCCGACGATGAGTGTCGAGACGTCTCGAATTCGAGATCTCACTTTAATCTCTCAACCCCCAAAAGAACAACATCGCAGTTGGCGTCCGTTCAGTCCAAACCAAAACAGTAATGAGCAAGAGAGTCGTGAACGAGTGAGAATGACCAGATCCCCCAAAAAGACAAAAGATGAAAGGGACGAGACTCGAACTCGCGCGGGTTGCCCCACCAGGAAACAGATGTTAAGCTGACCTTAACCTGGCGCCATAACCAACTCGGCCACCCTTCCGGATGATCGGTCGTCGGGATTGCTCGTCGGACCGGGATTGGATGCCGATTCCAGCCGGGGAAGACGGTCATATTCCGGAGAGAGTATGTGTGCGTGGGCGGGAGATTAGGGCTAACGTGCTCCGTAAAAACGCCGCCGAGGTGAAGGTTCGTCTGCGGGTCCGGTCCCGCGCGCTTGAAGAAAGATCTCCACCGAAATTGGTCAATGCTACAGGCATCCAGGCCGGGCTGCCTCAGTGAGGTTGCAGAGTTGTACTATGATAATGACTGTCGATGGCGCACCAAGACACCACTGCTGATACCGGGCATGTAATGTAAACTTCAAGTCTATGACATCGCCAACGTTCCTGGAAGCCGTTGAAACGTTCCCCTCCGCAGCTGAACAGAGAGACAAAACACGTGAACCCAAAGCCACGAACGGCGGCCCGCCAAGTTCGGGTAACCGTCGGGTCTTAGCGTCGACGGGATCCCGGGCTTGGCAAATGCATCGCCGAGCCTCTGCATTCTTTATCACTACATAGTATAGATTCGAACCCCAATTGACAATTCGGGAAATGCTGCCATCCATGTCGCGCTGGGAATGCAATGCATCGCGTCAATCTTGCACAAACACAAACAACTCCAAGCTTCTGGGGCGGGGCGGGGTTTAATCAAAATAAAGATCCAAGAATAGGTGTCCTAGCCGGGGAAAACAAGAGACAAAATTATTTAAATTATCGGCAACGGCACCTAATCTCTGCACACCATGATCACCTAATCTCGGCACGCGATGATCACCAACAAGGAAAACACCGACAGGGAAAAACATTCAATAAGGCGTTCACAGCCTCGATACCATCCCATCCCAACATTTGCCTTCATCCCAGAATACGTGCCTCGTCGTATTGGACGAACACCTATCCGTACCTTTACGGTTTACCGGGCGGGCTACTCTGCATTCGGGGGGAACGGAGTTCCATGCATCCAAGCCTGTAGTTCTGCAAAGAGGGTTTAGCTTCAGGTACACGCCGCGTGAGGGGTCCGCCCCGTGCCTGAGCCAAAGCACGCGCGGCTCCAAAAAGGTAAACATCGAGGCCCAAGAATTGTGGTAGGCATGATGGACGGTGCCACGTCACGTCATTCCTCACTCGGCTCGTATCCAACACGTTCGAGTCTTTGCTTCACGCTGGCGTTGTTCACATGCGCTGGGTGAATGGATGCATCATTGCGTACTATCACTCAACCGCAAACACAGTGAGTCGTGACCGAATAGCTGGCCCGGCTCCCGCCGGCATCCCCTGAGCCGAAGAAGCGCGGCAGTCGACGCCCACAAAATACAGGGACGAACAGTGCGGCGCAGTCTAAAATTAGGCCGTGCGGAACGAGGTCGATTCACTCACCCCTGCAGAAGGGAATGGAGAAAATAAAAAGAAAAGAAAAGAAAACTTGGTGTGGCCCAATACGAAGGAAAGAGGCCATGGATGGGATCGGTCCAGAACCTGTCTTGAACCGACTTTCCTAGTGCGTCCTTCGGGCCCCTCCATGTGGGGGGCGATCAGCACACCTCATTTCCGACTCTGGGGGATCTTGCTGACCAATGGAAGCGCGAGCTGTCGAGGCCGCCGAGTGCTCACCGAGTCAAGAGCAGGGAAAACAAGGAACTGCCAATTAATCAGGCTTCACAATCACAGCGTCTGCAGAAGAGTCTTGTTGAATGTAATCACACTGCCTTCAGTCTATCGTCGGGTCTATCCATGACTATGATACCAGGAAAAGCATGTCCAGGGAGGGAATCGCTGAGCGAGAATCGAATAAACACCCCACCCCAATACGCTGTAGGAAACTTTTCTTCACCGCTTCAATGCAAGGCCCTCTTAGTAGAGGAAGGCGATGGCACCGGCCATGACGGCCAGGGCAGCGGTGGAGAAAACCTTGACGGCGTTGGCGGCCGAGGCATCGACGCTGGTGGGCGAGCTGCCGTCGGCACCGGTGGTGGCAGAGCCGGAGCCGGAGCCGGATCCGCTGCCGGAGCCAGAGCCAGAGCCAGAGGTGGCCGAGGGAGCGGCGGTGGAAACGGTGCTGTTATCGCTGGATCCAGAGCCGGAGCCAGAGCCGGAGCCAGAGCCGGGCTTAACGGTGGCGGTCGAGGAGGCGGAAGCAGAGGAGGTGCCGGTGGGAGTGTCAAAGGTGGTAGGGCAGGTCAGGTTGAAGAGGGGCTTAGTGGACAGGTCCTTCGTGATCTGGAACTTCATCTCGTTGTCGGGGTTGGAGTCGCGGAGGGTGTACCAGAAGGTAGGGACCTTGTTGAAGAGCTGACGGCAGCCGACCTCGTCCCAGTAGTACTTGGCGTTCTCGGCGCTGGGGACGGCCTGGTCCCACTTAGGGCCGGTGGCGGGCCAGCCGGTCTCGGTGACCCAGACGGGCTTGCCGTTGGCAGCGGCGACGGTGGCATCGAAGGCCTTGTCGAAGAGCTTGCCGGCGTTCTTGATGTCGTTGCCCTTGTCGTTCTCGTAGTAGGGGTACTCGTCGACACCGACCCAGTCGATGGCGTCGAGGACGGGCTTGTTGGTGGCGTTTCCCCAGACGTCCCACGTGTCGACGTGGCCGATGGAGACCTTGGACAGCGGGGTGTCCTTGAAGGCCTTCTTGAAGTCGTCGATGAAGCCGACGATGACCTTGGGGTCGGCACCGACACCAGACTTGTTCTTGACTCCCGTAACGGAGTTGCGGTACAGGTCCTCGGAACCGATAGAGGCACCGATGATGAGGTCGGTGAGCTTGGTGCCGTACTTCTCGACGGCCTTCTTCAGAGCGCTGATCTCCTTGTTGATGTTGTCGGTACCCGAGGCCCAGACACCGAGCAGGATGTAGGTCTTGGTGTCGATGGCGGCCTCGAAGGCCTCGATGGGGTCGTCGGTGGAGTAGGCCTGGATGTTGGTGTACAGGCGGACGGCGTTGAAGTCACCGGGGGCGCCCTCGAGGTTCTGGGCCGTCTTGAACTCGGCAGCGAAGTCGGCCTTGAACTTGGCGGAGCGGTCGGCCTTGGTGGCACCCGAGTTGAAACCCAGGTAGTTCTGGGCCGAGGCAGTGGCCGCGAGGGCGCTGAGGGCGGCAACGGAAAGGGAGGCCTTCATCTTGATTATTTGGTGATGGTAGTGAGTTGCTTTAGGGATGGTAAGTATTGTTCGGTCGCGTCGGTCGTTGGGATTTGCGGGTAGTAATACGGACAGACGGCAGTAAGGCTCCCAGGATGTGTCAGGACGTTATTAACTGAT
Source organism: Colletotrichum musae (assembly GCA_027406025.1). Lineage (NCBI taxonomy): Eukaryota > Fungi > Ascomycota > Sordariomycetes > Glomerellales > Glomerellaceae > Colletotrichum > Colletotrichum musae. Next base: position 5,645,980 of record JANVYC010000005.1, on the reverse strand, counting down.
TGGCAGTGACTAAATCAATAAAAAGGAGTGTGTGGTAGTTGGTTGAGGTTGTTCGTCTAGGACCGAAAAGAATGACTGGAGAAAGAAAAACACAGGTCCAGAGGGTTCGACGGAACAAACGAATGAGCGGGACAAGGACGGGTATTAAACACGAAGAAATTCGGGAGTCCGAGTGGTGGTTGTAGGAAGTGGAGGAAGGAAGAAGGGGAAAACAATGACGGCGGTCGTATTGGTACATTGTATTGGCACGTCACGAAATTAAGGAGGTCCCGGGGCCTGGTCTACCGCCTGCCAGGGGGAGTGGATGGTCGTGCGGAGTCACGTGAACCCACCCGGGGATGCCGTCCACTCAGAGGCTACAGCGACCTCAGCTCCTGGCCAAGTTTGTTTTCCGGGGCTGAACGAGGCGCTGGAAGTCGCTCCACTTGCACTGGAAGATCCCACACCCGACGGCAGTCACACTGGGATGTACACTGATGCACAAAGTTCGGGCAGTGGCTGTGAAATCCAATCCACTGGAGTCAACACCAACGCAGGGGGGCAGATGCATTGATGCGCGTCGTACATCTGTCATCCCATCTTTTTGCTTTTTCTCTGTGTGTTGTTCCGACTCAAAGCACGGCACTTGTCGACCGTCTGTTCATCTCATCCCGTCATCCTAGGTATGCAATGGCTTTGCGTGTCGTCTTTCAGGAACGTACCTGCCCAAGCTACTTCCTGCTATGTATCTAGAGAAGGTACGTATATAGTACATCTATATAGGTACGTAGGTAGGTATGACACAGACTCGAGGCTCGGACGGGAGTGGCGGGCGAGGCGTTTGGCTAAACCAGCTCGAGCTCGGCATTCCGCTCCTTCCCCAACGGCCTCGAGTCTTTGAATCCAGCAAAGGCAACTGCACTTCACCTCTTTGAAACGCCCTGGAATACTGTCTCAGTCCCGGACATTGTTGTTCCCAGACTCGGCCTCCCATTCGCCGTCAAAGGCTGAGGTCATCCGTCAGCAGCCCAGTTCCTCGTTGGGACGGTCGGTTACGGATTTCATCTCGGTAAGCGTCTTGGTGATCAAGTACCTATTCGTCAGCCTGCCTGCTGATGGTCTTATTTTGAGATGTGCTGGACAAGACACCGACCACCGCCATCCCACCGGCCAGCGATGCGGTACTCGGTACCTAGGTAGGTCGGGTACCCCCACCACCGGCGACCGGAACGGGACCACCGGGGGCCGGTCCTTCCTTTGGGGTCCGTCTTTTGTCGAGTTCAGGGCCATGCCTTCCGCTTCACCGCCGACCGTCCAACGGCTCCTGCTCGAGTAATGACTCGAATGTATCGAGAAACTACAAAGTAGGTACCTAGGTATCTACCAGGTACCTCTCATCCGTAAAGCGCAAGAGCATCTCACAGCCGATGCAATCACAGCCTCTTCCTACAAATGCTCGTCCTATCCGGATACCACCCAACCATTTACAGTCACACTTACCTTAGTGCCTTAGACCTCTAGGAGGTCTACTAAGGGTAGGTAGATAGGTACGTACTAGCTAGCCTCTAGCCACACCTACCCACACAACCTTAACAAAGTCTAAGGGCTTAATACAGCTATAGGCGTAGAGGTTTAAATAAAATAAGTAGTAAAACTATATTTTTAATAGCACTACTACTAAAATATATTAAAATTTATTTATACTTTAGTTAAAGTAATAAATTCCTAGTTTAAATCTTTTTTAAAAATTTAAAAAAAATATAACTATTAGGTACTTATTACAGCCAGTCTTTTAATAGTAAAGTTTATATTAACAGAAGCTAAGGTTTAATACTATAAATAGTACTATAAGTTAATAGAGGGATCCTAGGGTTTAAAGTACTTAAGTAATTAGTTTAAGTATCTAATAAAAGGGTTGTAGTAGTTACTACTAAAGGGCTAAAAGTATTTAAAAATTAATATAAAGTTAATAGTTAAAGAACTATAAAAAAAAGGACTTAAAGTACTTAAGTCCTATTTATATATAAGTCCTACCCCTTTATCTATACTATAGTAGTAAGTATAATACTAGTTAAGTAAGTACTTAGTAATTACTAGTAAGTACTTAGTAATTACTAGTAAGTACTTAGTAATTACTACTAAATACTTAGTTTTAGTTATAGCTATTTAGTATTTTATTTTATTTATATATAACTTATATTATAGTTCTTTTTTTTTAAAGAGTTATTTTATATTCTATATTAATTATATTTTCTATTATCCTTTTAACTACTAATCCCCTATAAGTAGGGTCTACTACTATTTATAACTAATAGGTTATAATATTAAGTTTCCCCTTAAAGGTTTTATTTTTAAGACTTAATATAAATAGGTTGCGGTCCTTAAGTTAGGGGACCTATAAACTTATGTCTTAATTATTTAATACTAATATTATATTAGGTTGTGTATAAAAGTAAAGGGTATTTTCTTCTTTACACCGTCATTGTCGTTTTTTAAAAATTACTAAAAAAAGTTTTAAAATTATACTTTATTTCCGTTATTATACTAAAGGGTTCCGTTATAAGATATTACTAGGTTCCTTAATTTACAGTAAATACATTACTATTAGTAGTATATAAAAGTTTTATAATATATTTAAGGATATAATTTATACTTATAGGTTTAGTGTTTTCCTTTTTTTTAGTATTTAATTCTTAATAATCTTTTAGTTAAGTACTTTATAATAGAGTTGTATTATCTTAATAATAAGAAAGAGGAATTTAAAAAGTTATTTAAAAAGTAAATAAAGGCTTTAAAAAAAGCTTAAAATAATATAAATAGAATTTTAACTTACTTAGAGTATATATAGTAGTAAAAGTAAATAGTATTCTAAAAGGGTTAGAATTTAATAAATATAGTAGCTAAAGAGTCTATAAGTTTTTCTAAAGCCGCTTAAAAGGCTTAATTAGTTAGTACCTTTAGTATAGTAAATTTTGATATAATTTTAGTAGACTAAGATTTAAGTACTTTTAGTTTTTTATTAAAAGAGGGCACTATTAAAACTATAAGTAGTTCTAAACTTATTTTAAACTAAGTGTTCCTAAATATAGGAATATTTTATTTATTTTAAGTTTCTTAACTAGTTAGAGTTTAGGTTATAGTTATATTATATATAATTTACTTATTAGTGTTTTTATAACTTAAGTATATTATTTTTTTTACTACTAAGTTTAGTATTTTTATAACTTATTTTATATACTAATAAAGTTTAAAGTAGGTTCCTATATATTATTTTTATATTTATAGTCTTTTTATTTAATTAAGTACTTAATTTTAGTATTATTTTATTAATTAATATAGTTAATAATCTATTTAATTTTATAGTTTTATTTTAAATTAACTTTAATATAGTTTATTATTTATAATCCTTAAAGTATAGGTTTAAGAAGTAAAATATAAAAAACTAAGTAATATTTTATAGTATTTAGTAGTATAAGTTTAAAGTTAACTTCTAAGACTTTTTTAATAATTTTAAAGGGTCTAAGTTTCTTAAAGTCTAACTTATTTCTTAGTTATTTTATTTTAATATTATATTAAATAAAGTATATACTATCTCCCTTTTTAAAAGATAGTCCCTTTATCCTTAAGGTATTAGTATACTTATATATATATTATTTAATAAATTCTAAATCTTATTAGAGTTTTATATAAATTTCTTTAATTCTATTAACTTAAACTTTAACCTTTACTATTAATAGTTCTACTTTTAGTTCTTTATAAATAGTTAGTTTAAATTTATAATTTTAGTAAAAAAGTAAGTTTTATATACTTTTTTTTACTATACTATTATAAATTAATTAAACTATTAATAATAGTATAACTTAATTATCCTATTAGTAGTTAATATAATATCTTAAGTATATTTTTAAAATTTAGTTAATTCTTTTTATTTATCTATTAGTTTAAGAGTAAAAAGAAGTAAATAGTTGCAGTTTAAATCCTAGTTATAAAATTAGGGATTTTTAAAACTTTAAAGTAAACTATATTCCTCTATTAAATACAATATTTTTAAATAAACTATACTAACTAAAAATATACTTATTAAAAATATAAATAAGTTCTTTTATAGTACTTACTTTAATTTATAAAATAAAGTATATATATTTAGTAAGTCTATTTATAATAACTAAAATACTATTAAACTATTTTTTAGTAAGTAGTTTTTTTAATTATAGTAGTTTAATAATAAAATTAAAAAAAATTAATTACTATACTTTATTAGGTACTAAAAGAGGTTATAGTTCTTTATATAACTTATAGTATACTAGTTTACTTTTATTATATATATTATAGTACTTAATAGTTTTAAATACTTATTCCTTAGTAACTTTATTACTATAATATTACTTAATTTATTTTTAAGTTTTAGTAACTCTTTAGTATTTATATACTTTAGTACTATAAATTATTTTAATTATTTTATTAGTTATTTATTTAGGTATACTAGTACTAATTTGTTTAGTAATTATAAAAAAGTAAATAACTAGTATTAAGTTTTTATTTAAATTCTTTTTAAGAATTACTTAAGTCTTATTTAAAACTATTACTTTTAAATTTAATTATCTACTAAAAATATTTACTTTTTTATTTTTTAATTCCTTTTTATAAATAATATAAAAGTTAAATTTTAAAAAGAATTTTAATTATTTAATTTATTATTTATTAAAGTTTTTAAATATAGTAAAGTATATAAAGTTTTTATAGTTTATATATACTATAACTTTATAGTTAGTTTTTAAAAAGTATAGCCTTTATTCTTTAAATACTTTAATAATTACTATAAGTTCTTTATTATAAATTTAGTAGTTAAGCTTAGGTCTTTATAACTTTTTTAAGTAAAATATATATAAATATAAGCGTCTTTTTTTATTTTATTATTTAAGTTATTTACTAATAGTATAGTTTAAAGTATTAATTTTAACTTTAAATAGTAGTTTTAAGTTAAGTATTATAAATATAAGTTTACTAAAAACCTAGTTTTTAATCTTTTAAAATATAATCTCTTATTTATTTATCTAACTTTATTTAATATTTTTTTTAATAAAGTTAGTTAAGGCTTTAATATTTTTAAAGTAGTTTTTAAAGAATTATTAGTAAAAGTTAATAAATCTAAAAAATAATTAAATATTTTTAATATTTTAGAGTATTAATTAGTCCTTAACTATAATAATTTTTTTATTTAATATTTTAATAATTCTAGGTATAATAGTAAATCTAAAGTAGTCTACTTTTTAAGTATATAATTTACTTTTCTCTAGCTTAATAAGGAGTTTAACCTTTTAAAGCTTTTATAGTACCTAGTATACGTATTACTTATATTCTTTAAGGGTCTTTAAAAAAATAAGAATATTGTTAAAGTATATAATTATAAAAATATTAAGTTTTTCTTATAGAATATAGTTAATTATATTTTAAAATATTATAAAAGTATTTATAAGTCTAAAAGGTATAATAAAGTACTTAAAATATTCCTTATAAAAACAAAATACTATCTTCTATTTTTTCTTTTTTTTAATTCTAATTAAGTTATAAACTCCTTTAAAGTTAAAAGCTATAAACTAATTAACTTTATAAAGTAAGTTTTATAGTTTTAAAATAAATAGTAGTAAATATTAGTTTTTAATAGTAATATTATTAAGTTATTTATAATTAATATAAAGCCGTAGTTTATTATTTTTCTTTAGTATAAAGAAAATTAAGTATTTTATAGGTAATACTAATTCTTTAATATAGCTTTTAACTAAGTATTTATTAATATACTTATTAAGTACTTTTATTTCTTATTAGTTTAACTAATAAACTTTATTAAATATAAGTATTTATCCTTCCTTAATAAGGATTTTATAGTTAAAGGTACTATACTTTAGTAGACCTATTTTTAGTATTAAAATAAATAGTTTTTTATATACTTTATATTCTTCCGGAATAAATAAAAGTTAATCTTTATTATTAATTAAGTCTTATTATATTATATTAAGGTCTTTTTTTTATAACAACCTAATAACTACTTCCTTAACTTTTAAATAAATAATAAATTATAATATATATATTATTAACTTTTTTAAGTAAAGTTCGTTTAAAACTAATAGTTAACTATATCCTTTAGTAACTAAACTCTTCTTATAGCCCTAATAAAAGTAACTAGCCTTTTAATTTATTTATAGGTTTTCTTTTTATAACTATAGTATTCTTAGAATAATATTTTATTGTTTTATATTTATAATATTAAAGCAGTAGTATATTTTCTAGTTATAGTAGCTTAATATAAGGAGTATAGTTTTACTATTAATAATACCTCTACTATACTATACTCCTTTTCCTTTTATATTATTAAATAAATAAAGATCCTCTTTTTTATTCTATAGTATCTATAAGTTATTTACTATTTATAGTAATATAAAGTTACTTTAAGCACTACTATTAATAAAGGCTTTAACCTGTATTCTATTTACTATAATATTAAAGTAAAAGTATCTTTTATTTAAGTTTACGTTTATAACTAAGTAAATAAATCTTATTACTTTTACCTATTATAATCCTTTATTAATAAACAAATCTAGTTTTTCAACTACTTAAGCCTCTATTCTATATACGTTCTATTCTTATTAAAGTACTTAACTATTCTTTTTCTTTTAAAAGTACTCTTAATATTAAAAACAAATAGTATAAAACTAGTCCCTTTTTCTTTTTAAAATCACTTTCTTCTAAGTATTTATACTTTAATAACATAGTAAACCTAGTACTAGTTAATATAGTATTTTTACTAATCTATACTTTTTTTATATAAATATTGTATTAAGAAGTTTAAGTTAAGTCTAAATACTACTTCTTTAAATTTCTTAAATTCCTAAATACTCTATATATAAAGTTCCTAAGTAAAGTAAATATTCTTATATAGTACTTCTTTTTTTCTTTAAAAAAAATTATAAATTAAGTTTCTTTATAAAGTATAATTAGTATTTATTTTTAAAGTACTATACTTAAAAAACGTTCTAATATTGTTTATATAGTACGTTTAACTATTTATAGTTTCCTAATATAGCTTTAAATAACTATCTTTTTATTCTTTTAATAAAGTTTATTTTATAGAATAAAATTTATTATTAATTATTATTTAAAGGGATATATAATAAATACTTTTATTCTTTTTTTTATATTAAAAATTCCTCTTTAAAGTTTAAGTCCTAAGTATTAAATAGGGCCCCCTAAGTAATCTCGTTTTAAGTATATTATTAAGTAATATTATAAAGTTTATTTAAGTTATAAAGTATATTTAATTTATATAGTATTTTCTAAACTTTAGAATATACTATAATTCTTTTTAACCTTTTAGTATTATTAGTATATAGTTATCTAAGTATAGGTAGATTAGCGCGTACTATTATTCTTTTATTTCTCTTTATAAGTAGTATTTAAATATACTTTATATAGTCCTTATTAAGTTTTATATTAATAGTATAATAAAGATCTTTAATTATAGTATTAAGTTTCTTAATAATAACTTTATTATTATACCTAACTTCCTTATTACTAAGTATTACTAAATTATAGTTTACTTATTATAAATTTATATTATTAAGTTACTTTATAGCTTTTTAAACTAACTTTTAGTAAAGTACTTAATATACTACTATAAGTATTTTTTTTATATAAGTAGTATTATAGTTAAAACGTTCTGTATTTTTTAAGTACTATCCTATAATTTCTTTATTACTTTTATAAATAGTATACTTATTATTATAATATACTATTTATAAAAACTTAATATAGTCTTTTTTAAAAGTAGTACTAAGTTACTTACCTTTTAGTATTAGTTACTATTACTATTTTTTAAGTTAATAGTAGTTCTTAACTATATATCCTAACTTATTATAGTTATAGTACTTAAAAGTATATCCCTTATTAAGTTCTTATTATTTAGTAGTACTAAAGTCTATAAAGCTTATGTAATATTTATAAGTAGTACTTTATTAGTTATTATTTTAGTTTAACTAGCTACTTTACTAAAAAAGTTATTTTTAGTTTTAAAGTTACTATTAATATTTCTTATCTATATTAACTTTTAGTACTTTATTTACCTAAGTAAATTATTCTTTTTTTTTATATAGCGTTTATATAAGTAATTGTTGATTTTAATAGTTATATTTATATACTTATAAAGCTTATTAAGTTAGTTAAAGTATACTAATTTATCCTTAACTTCCTTTTTTAGGCTTTAGTAAAATTTAACTATAAGGACTTTTTTTTTCTAGTTAAGTTTAAATAAAATTTAGTAAAACTTAGTAGAGTACTTACTTATAGATTCTTTTTAAGTAAAATTAGTAAAGTATCTTTTAGTAATTCTTTTTTTATTAGGGCTTTTAAAGGCTTTCTTAAGTTTCTTTTTAAATTCGTTATAGTTATTAAATACCTTCTATATCTCTTCTTCTTACTTAGTATAAACGTTATTTAGTTAATTTCTTATAATAAGTTTAAACTAAATAAAAGCATCTCCTTAAAAAAAAAAGTAACTTAATAAACCTTTATAGTTTTATTAGTAAATAAAAAAGTATAATATATTAAGTAAGTACGGGTACGTATAAGGAATCCTTAAAGGGTTCCTAGGGTTCTATTATATAGAATTAACTTAAAGTACTTAGCCTTTAGTTTATAACTAGTTCTAAGCTAAGCTTCTAGCTATATATTACTTTACTAAAACTATAAAATTATATTATACATCTAAGAAGCTATAACTCTAGGGTTTAGCGCAGTACTATTAAGTACCTAATTCTAAATAAGTATTTCTAAAACTAAAAGTAGCTAAGCATTCTAAGAATACTAGTTATTACTAATAAATATAAATATTATAAAATACTATTTATTAGTATTAAAAGTTAATTTACTAAATAAAAACTATTAAAATATTATAACTAGCCTTTTAATAATAAAGTTTATATTAATAAAAGCTAAAGTTTAATACTATAAGTAGTACTATAAATTAATAAAGGGATTCTAGAGTTTAAAATACTTAAGTAATTAATTTAAGTATTTAATAAAAAAGTTATAGTAGTTACTACTAAAGGACTAAAAGTATCTAAAAATTAATATAAAGTTAATAACTAAAGAACTATAAAAAAAAGGACTTAAAGTACTTAAGTTCTATTTATATATAAGTCCTGTCCCTTTATTTATACTATAGTAGTAAGTACAATACTAGTTAAGTAAGTACTTAGTAATCACTAGTAAGTACTTAGTAATTACTAGTAAGTACTTAGTAATTACTACTAAATACTTAGTTTTAGCTATAGCTACTTAGTATTTTATTTTATTTATATATAACCTATATTATAGTTTTTACTTTTCTAAAGAGTTGTTCTATATTCTATATTAATAACATCTCCTATTATCCTTTTAACTACTAATCCCCTATAAGTAGGGTCCACTACTATTTATAACTAACGGGTCGTAATAGTACTATATAAAACCCCTTTTTTATTATTATAAAAAGAAGTATTTAGATCTGTGATTTTTATAAAGGGGGAGTACTAACTTTTGCTCTTTATATTAAAAAAAAAGATAAAAATACTACTTTATATTTAATTTATAAAACCCTTTTTAATAATAATTAACTTTTATATAAATATATAGAAGTTAGTACTTATAAAAAATAGTACCTATAGGGTATATTAGATTTATATATAAAAGTACTAGACCTTTATAACTAGCTTTATATTTAGCTTTTAGATATCTTTTATAAGTACTACTAATTAAGTTAGTACCCCCCCTACTAGCCGCCCCTCTCTACTAGCCGGGTATTTTTCTACTAGTAAAATTATATAATATTTAGTAAAATTATTAACTATTAACGTCTCTATTACTTAACTATAGGAAATTTACTTTAGAGCGATTTAAATTTAATTTTTTAATTATAAGCCGTTTTTATAGCTTTAAAAGTCATTATAGTAGTATAGTTTTATAACTTATAAATAGCTTTAATATTATAAAAGGTTTTATTTAGATTAAGTTTTACTATTTTTTTATAAAGTAATAATAAATTAACTTTAGTTTTTAGAAATATAATTTTTTAATTTTTTAAAGTTATAGTGCTGGTTTTTTTATTAAGTATAAGTACTGCGTGCTTGTGCGCAATTAATTACTAAGCTAAAAGGCAGCCGTGTCTTAAATGCGCGACTGTGACCTTAAATATTACAGTAGGCGCCTGCCCTTTTATCTTAGATTAAGTATTTTATTTATAGTAAAAAGTAATTAATTACTATATTTTTAAAGTAGTTAAAGAGTTATTTTTAAAACTACTTATAAAAAATTAATACTATATAAATTCTGTAACTTTATTAGTATACTAAGGGTTAATTTAATATTTAGTAGTAAAACTAAGGGGTCTTTTTTAGTGTTTTTAGTAGATTTAGTGTAGTATTACTAATTATATACTAGCCTTTAAGTACTATACCCCTATTTAAAGGGTAAATACTAGCTGCGCGCTACCCTATATATATATTTTATAGTAATATACTGTTTAGTTTTACTAAAGAGTAGTAGTTAAGGAAGGTATTTTTTTTAACGATATATTATTAATAAGGTTAGTATAATTATAGACTTTATAGTAGTATACTATTTTAAGGGGGCTAAAGATAAATAGATTAAGTAGCTATATAATATAACTAGTATAAGTAAGTAAAAATAGTAAATAAATGTTTTACTTAAAGTACTTTTATATAAAATTAATTATTATATAGTTACTATAGTTATTAAGTACTAGTAATTACTAACTTCTTTTATTTTAACTTTTAAGTACTATTTAAAAATAGAATATATTTATAAGTTATTTAAAAGTAATAGTATTAAACGTTTATTTATTTTTAGTTAATAAAAATACTTATTTATTATATTAATTAGTGTTTTTAAAAAACTACTACTATTAAATAGTTTTACTATTAAAAATAACTAAGGGATAAATATTAGATTTTTATATATATTACGTTGTGTATTATTCTACCGCCTTTAGCACTATTAACGCAATTTTTACCTTAATAGTACTATAGGCCTTTAAACCCCTAAACACAACTACGGCCTTTAGAGTTAGTAAAACGTTATTCTAAAGTAGCTATTAGCCTCTTTAAATACTAAAATCCACCTATACGTCTTAATATACTAGCGGCTTTAAGTTATATAATTTAATACACCTCCCTAGTAAGGGCCTTATAAGGGCCTTATTAAATTTATTTATAAATAAAATTATGTACTAGCTGCGCTTTAACTGCTTTATAGTTACTTTTATATAACTCACCTCTCTAGGGCTATAATCCCTTTAAAGTCCTTATTTTAAATAGTTCTATTATCTTTATTAAACCTCTATCCCTATAGTAGGAAGAGTAATACTATTTTTAAAGTATTTAAGAGCTATAATTCTTTTAGTTTATTTATTATTAGTAAAGTCGAGGCCTTTTAGTTACTCTTTTTAAAGCTTAGTGTTACAAAGTATTTAAAGTTATACTATTTAGTTTACTATATTAAGCTACTTAAAGAAGATTTTAAAGTAGGTATTAGTAAGTGGCTTTATAAGGCTATCTACTATAAGCTGTATTATAAGCTAGTATTTAACTTTAATACAACCTTTTTAGGCCTTTTAACGTAACTAGTAGTTATAGATATTAATATAGTAGAGCTTTATATATAGTTAAACTGTTTTTTTATTAATAAGATAGATTATTTATTAATTATTATATTAAATATATATACTTAGTACTAATATAGTAGGAGTAGCTTTGTTACTAAAGGTTTTTTTACTAAGGTTAATGTAAAGAGTAGTTATTAATTAGTTTATAAAAATAGCCTTTTTAGCTACTTAAGAAAGAGTAAGAAGCTTAGCCTTAGTTATAAACGTAGTTATAGTATTTTATTTATTAACTTATTAATTAATAAAGCTACTAAATAGTTTAATTATAAATACTTAAAAGCTTTTGTAGTTTAGTATATTATTAGTAAAGTTAGTATTTAAAGTAATTACTAAACTATTATTAGAGCTGCCTTTTTTATAGCTAAATTTAAGGTAGAGAGCGCGCTTTGTAGTAAAGTATTTAATAGCTTATTTAGCCTCTTTGTAGTATTTAGGGCTGGGGTTGTGGTTAAAGTATATAAAGTAACTTATAGTAAGAGCTATATTTAGTTAAGTTATTATAGTACTATATATAATTAATTTAACGTTACTTTAGTATATATTAGTATTTATATATAAAGTAGAGCCTTTATAAAGGAGTAGCTTAAGTAATTAAATTAAAAAAGTATATAGTTATTTAGTTTATAGGCTTTACTTTTTTAAATACTTAATAACTTTATTAATATATATAAATTATAAGAGTTAAAAGTGCTTTATAGTATAGTTATAGATAACTTTAATTTTTAGGAACTATTATAAGTTTTTATTACCTTTAAAAAAGTAATATTTTTAAAGTTTTTTTATAAGTAAAAGAGCCTTTTTGTAGTATTTAAAAGGGAAGTAAAGAACGTAGTTATTAATATAAAAAAAAAAGATAATATAGCTACTTATTTAATAGTAATTCTTACTTACTACGCGCTTTAGTTTAAGTTTTTTTAAACTAGCTTTTAAATAGTATTACTATAGAAGTAAAGAGTAGTATAGACTATAAAGTACTTTGTTAAGCTTAAGGATATACCTAGGTTTTTAATACCCGGAGAGTATTTATATATATACGTCTTTATTAAGTAGGACTTAAATAAATACGTTTATAGTATTGTATTATAAAAGCTTAAGATTAAAGTAGTTTATAATAGTTATAAGTATTTAAAACGATATATTAGTAAGTATTAAAGTATAGGTATTTTACTTATTTTTTAGTTATTAATTACTGTATATAATAAAGTGCGCTTTAATTTTAAAGAGTCTCCTATACTTATTTAGTTTATATATATATACTTAGTGGTATTCTAGGATTTAGGAGCCTTTAGCTATACTTTTAAGGACCTTTTTTTAAAAATTAGTTTTATAATAGCTTTATAAATAGTTTGCTTTAGCTGCTTTAATTAAAGTAGTATAGGGGTAGGTTAATACTTTTATATAAAACGTGGGTAGGGGTTAAAGTTCTTACTAACGGGTACTAGGTACGGGAGCTTTAGTCTATAGCTAGTTTATCCCTTTCTATAGCTAAATCTTATTATTAGAGTATTTAATATTTACGTTTTAGGATACTTTTATAGTATATTAAATACTAAGGGTTCTTTTTAATAGGTTATAAGTAACTAGGTAGCTAGTTTAGAAGTAGTTTTATTATAGAGTATTTTAAAATAATAATAGAGTATTAGTTAAAAAGGTGGTTTTATAAAACGTTTATTTGTGTTAGGGTATATAAGCTACTAGGGCAACTTAGTTTATAGGCTTAGCTACAAATACAGACTAGTAAAGTAGGTTTTTAGACTTAGCTATGAGTATAGACTAGTAAAAGCTTATAAAGTAAAGTTTTTTATTTATTAATTTAGCTATAGTTTACCTCTTTAGGTACTAGTTTTTTTTAATTAATACTTAAAAGAATAAAATGGGTAAGTTAAGAGGAGTAGGTAAAAGTTTAAAGTAAGTAGAGGAGTATTTATAGTTATAGGGTTTATTATTATTAAGGGTGGTATTGTTTAAATTAAGTTTATTAAAAATATTATTAGGGGAGTTTATAAAAGGGGATACTTTATTATTTTTTTTATTTAGTAAAAATAAGTATAGCTATATTTAAAAGTTAGTTTTATTAGTTACTATAAGGGTCTTTTAAATTTATTTAGTAATAGCTTAAAGGTTAAGGTTGTTATAGTTATTAATAAGTAACTTTAAGTTACTATTAAAGTACTACTTTTTATTAAATATTACGTTATACATAGTAACGATCTTTTTAGTTATAGAGTTCTATACGTAGTACTAGTTTATAAAAGTGTATCCTATAAAGAAACTAATAAAAGTACGCTTTTATAAACAGTTAAGGTGCTTTTTTTTAAGCTATATAGTGGCTATAAGTACGTACGCCTTATAGCTATACAATCTTAAGTGCATAAAACTGGGTTTTACTGTTTTATTAACCCTAAGTTATTAATAAAGTACTTTATATAAAGTCTTTTACTTAAAAGCCACTTAGGGTATATAGTTATAGAGGTAGGTTACTACTTTATAAATATTAAGCTATATATTGTGGGGTAGTTTACTACCTTTTTATATTATTTAAGTTTTTATTTTAATAACAGCTTTAATACGTTTTATACTACTATTTTAATCTTAAGTGTACAGGGTAGATAGCTTAATACGTTTACTGCGCCTTTAAAGGTTATTTATAAAATAGTAGTATTTTTTAATTTTACTATTATATTTAAAAATAAGGATATTAATATTATACTAGACCTTTAGAAGTAAAATAAACTTTTTAAAGACTTTAGTAAGTGTTTTTATATTATAGTTATATAAATAATAGTTCTAGGAGTACTAAGAGATATAGTTAGTAAATACTAATACTAATATAAATTTATTATAACTTTTAGTATATAAGTAAAAGTTAAATACAATTTACTTACTAAAGTAGGTATATATATTACTTTTATATAGTTTATAGTTAATAATCTACTTTACTTTATTAATACTATAGGTATTATAGTTAAGAAGAGCCTTTTTAGACTCTTTTTAAAAAGTTATAAAAATTTAAATACTATAGATAGATAAAATAAAGTGTTAAAGTAGTTTAGGGCTAGGGTAGTTAAGTTACTAGTACTATATTTTTTTTAAGCCTTTTAGGGATTATTATTTTTAAAAAGGGTATTTAGTTTAATAGTACGGGGTATATATATACTAAATAGCTTATATAGACCCTTTATATAAGGGTACTTTATTTAAAAGCTTATTAAACTCTAATACTTTTTAGTTATATATATTTTTAATAAAACTAAAAGGGGAGTAATTAGATTTATATAGTATAGAGTACTAACTTAAGTACTTATTTTACTAGTAGTTATATTTATAGAGTTAATTATAAGAAACAAGGTTAGTTACTATAAATATATATAAAGTGACGTTATATAAGTATAAACTAGATTTTTTTTTATTAGTTAATATAACGTATATACTTATGTTTTTATATTCCTTAATTATAAAGGGCTTAAAGTTAGTTTAAAAGTAATTACTTAAGTTAGTAGTTTAAAAGTTACTAAAACGATATTTGTTTTTAAATATATAAATAGATATACTAGAGTTAAAGAGGTAGGAGTTTTTAAAAGGGTAAGTTTATAAACTCTTACTTTAAGTAGTTTAAAATACTACTAGTAACTACTTAAGACTTTTAGTATAATAACTATAGAGTTATTAGCTTTAAATCTCTTTAATACGCTTAATTAACTAGTTATTATTTATAAGGTTTCTTTTTACTTACTTATAGTAGTAATTAAGCGGCTTTTACTTAGTATACGCGCGCTTTAGAAAGGTATAAAAGTAATTTTTAAGGTAGTGGTGTATTATATAAGTTAGGTAGAAGGGAGCTAATAGGGTAAAGGAAGCTAGAGATACTAAAGAAACCTTACTTTATAATCTCTTAGAGTTAGTATTATTATATTTATTACTAGGGTACTTTAAAGAGTTATAGGGAACTACTTTATTAATAGTAAAAGTACTTTAGGTGCTTTTTTTATATTTTATAAACTTTAGTATCTATTTAATTATAGCTATTATTTTAGTAATAGCTTTATTAAAACTATAATTATTCTAACTATTACTTATTATTATATAGTAGCTTTTAGTTTAGAATTAAAGTAGTAAGTAGTTAAGAAAGTAAAGTAGTTTATAAATTTATAAATCTTTTTTATAAGCCACTTTAAGTTTAATAGTACGGCTTTTATATATATTATTAATTTATATTATAAATTATTTAATTATTATAGTTTTTATTATAAGCTGCTTATTATAGAGTATAGTAAGGTAATTAATATAAAGTTAGTTAGTGCGTTAATAGTATATACTTTTTATAAGTTTAAAGTATTTATAAAGGTTTTAAATTTATACTACTAGCCCTAAAGTACTTAAGTAGTACTAAATCCTAAGCTTTTTAATAATAGTACTCTATATCTAAAAAACAATAGTATTTTTAGTTTTTTTTTACTTTTAGTACGTTACTTTTATTGTATAGTATAGAGATAAAGAGTTAATATAGTACTTAAGGGTCTTTTTAAAAAGGTTAGTTGTTATTTTAGTGTAATAGTAATTTATAGTTTTAAATAGGAGTAGGAGGTTTTTACCTAAAGGTACTTAAGGGGGACTATTTATAATAAACTTATTTATTTTAAATTCTATAGTTTAAAAGTAAAGGGCTTATAGCTTAAAGCTATAGTAAGTAATAAACTTTAGGTAGTTACTAAAATAGAGCTTTTAGAGCGGGGTATTACTAATAAGTAGTTCTAAAGATATAGAGGTTAGGTTAAAAGCTTTTTATATATTAAGGGTATTTATAAGTACTTAAAAGTTATAAAGCTATAAGTACTAAGTAGACGGGCCGTTAAGGATAGTCTTTTAAGGGGTTAAAAGGATATTTATAGTGATTTTTATATTTAAAAAAGTAGTTTAAAAATAATTAATTATATATAGTAAAGGGGGTAGTAGAATAAGACTCTTAATTATTAGATTTTTATATATATTACGTTATATATTATTTTACTACTTTTAGTACTATTAACGTAATTTTCGCTTTAACAGCACTATAGGCCTTTAAACCCCTAAATACAGCCACGGCCTTTAGAGCTAGCGAAACGTTGTTCTAGAGCGGCTATTAGCCTCCTTAAACGCTAAAATCTACCTATACGTCTTAACGCACTAGTGGCTCTAAGCTATATAATTTAATAATAAAAGTACTAACTTATTATAGAAATATACTTTAATATAGTTACTTATATATAGTTATTAAGTATTTAAGTATAGACCTTTTTTAATTAAAATAAACTTAGTATAAGTTTATTAATCCCTTTACTTTTTATTACTTTAATTTTATTTATATTATATTAGTAAGTAGTAGGGATCTTTTTAATAGTTTTGAAATTATAGAGGTTAAGGTATTTTTATAGAATATTAGTAGTTATAGACCTAACGTACTAAGTCTTTATTATAGTACTTTATAAGGTCTTTAAGTAAGGATTTTAGTATAAAAAACCTTTTATTTAGTTATTACTAAAATACTAAGAGTTACTATTATTAAATACTATATTTTAAGTAAGGGTATAGAGCTATAAATACATTAAAGAGAGACTAAAAAAGCTTTAAATTAAAGCTTAATTAGTTAAATCCTTTTTTTAAATAAATAAAAGCCTTTAATAGCTATTTTATATATTATAGTAAGACCTATAACTATTAATATAGCTATTTAGAGTCTTTTAAGGGACTTTATAGGTCTTTTTAGTATTAGTAATTAATTAACTATATAAATAGGCTTTAATTACTATAGTAACGTTAGCTTTAGTATATTTAGGTATAGTAAAAATAATAGTATTTTTGAAAGAATTTATATTAATATGGTTGTGGTGGATAATTAATCATAATAATATTAATAGTGTTAATAAGGGAGGAAAAAGAGGGAAAAAAACGCGGCTGGTAGGGGGGGGGCGGCCGGTGGGGGGGGGGTGCTGACTTACCAGCCATAATCACGTAGGTCCAGTAGTACGTACTAGTAGAGGCCTAGGAAGGGACGTCTAAGGTACTGAGGTAAGGTCACGCCACCATCTCACAGCCTGATTTCCTTCGTCTTCGTCAGTATCGCTGAGCGGCCTCTTTTTGGCCCCCATGTTGTCCCTCATACTACCGTGGGGCGAGCGACTCGCCCAAGAACGATTGGCTGGCAGCTCTAGGACGCCATGCTCGTGCATCTGATGCGCGTGTACGACGGTCCGACTTCTTCCTCGACCAACCCCGACTGAACCGATAGGAGCAGACGATACCTCCAGAACTCTCCACCCCCTCACGACAACATTTCCAAACTTCTTTCTGTATCTTGCGCCTTTCCACAGCCACACTCTCTAGTCGGCCCAAGTCGCAATGGAATCGTCCGGGGACGAGAACAGCGGGAGCGGCGAACGCGCCCAATCGCCCTCGCAACTTTCCGACATCGATCCTTTGTTCCATTGTCAAAGATATTAAGAGAGCGCTGGCTGCAGTTCCGTAAAGAATACTGCCCACCCCCCTTCCTATCTCGCGTCCCGACCCCACGGTACCGGATGAGTTCCCTACCGCGAGACATGCATCGTGCTCAATTCGAGATGTTCTACGACGAGTGGGAATACGACAACGAAGACTCCGATACACCTGCCTTCGCTGACTCCTACCATCTACCAACGCAGACCATACAGAGAAAGAAAGCGAGATCGTTTGAAGATTTGAGGTCGGCGCCTAGAAAGCTAAGGGGAAGCAGTTGTCACGCCACTTTCAGAGCGGTTCAATCTTACTCGTCTCTGGACCACGAGTCTCGGGGGTATGAGGCGGTTTCCGAGCCCGAGGAGCAGCTGCTTTGCGAGAACTGTCTCCAGATGAACATTGAAAAGTTGGCCGCGCCTGGCGGCTACGCACATTCCATGCTCTCAGAACTCATTGATTCCTCGCGCTGGTGTTCAAGCTGTAGCATCATAGCAGAGTGGTATATACTTAGACCGATGTACCACTGGACCGGCGACCGATACCAAATCACAATCTCTCTTGCCGGCCCGGATAGTCCATCAGAATGCTTCACGGTTGAAACGCCATCACAGGTCCGTTCCAAGTTACAAGCTGCACAATATCCTGATCGATACGGCCACGACCAGCACCCGCCTTTCGACCGAGGGAGTGGCCGCACCTCTCTTTGGATAGACGCACTAGACTTGCGTCCCTGGGAGCCAACGGAGGATCGAAAAAAGCGGAATTACTACAGCCGCTACAAAAAAACGGAAATCTTGCCATCATTCGGTACGAGACCAAAAGCTGTGAGAGGCAGACCCCTCGATTGCATGACAGAGGAGGACGATCCGGCTCAATCTTTCGGGGTAGGATACCTACGGCCAATTGGCATCAATACGTCCAGCCAGCGCTCACTCGAGATAGCTGCGGGCTGGCTGCGGAATTGTCTGTCTTCAAAGTCTTCCATGGACTTAACCTATCCAGACTTGGGTGACAATTTTATCTCCCCCTACCACTGGACCGAGGAGAAGAAGAATCCGGGAGACTTGAAGGTAGAGCCAGCCGCAGACGAAGGCCGATTGCCAACACAGAATCCCGGTCGGCTTCTACATATCGACCTCAAAAACCGGACATCGCCGAGCTTGCAACTGATCGAGACAAACGATTTGGAGTATCAGTATGCGGCTCTGAGCTACCGCTGGGGTACCGCCGAGCCTGGGGACACCCGCCCATGGAGAACACTGAGGGACACGATAGCAAGTCACCTGGCGGGCATAGACCGACAAAAGCTGCCCCAAACGTTGAAAGACGCAATAGAAGTATGCGAAAGATTACAGATCAATTATCTCTGGGTCGACTCGCTATGCATCATCCAAGACTCGGAAGAGGATTGGCAGATCGAAGCAGCGAAGATGAGCGGCATTTACCTTGGATCGCTATTAACTCTCTCCTTTTCGTCGGCGATTTCCGCAGAAGCGGGATGCTTCAACGAACATTCAACCCATACTCTAGACATTGAGAGGTCCCGAGAATCCTGGGCGATACTGAATGGAACCCTGAGCGATGGAAGGAACAGTACCTTGTACTTGCCATCGCCAAGGGGCATCCGTTTCGGAAACGACAGCCTGAAGAAGGTCTTTGAGGAGGAAGTTCTCGATGGCGCGCTTTCCGAGAGGGCCTGGGTTCTCCAAGAGCATGTGCTCCCGCGACGGACACTGTACTTCACCTCAAGGCAATTGTTCTGGGAATGCGACCATTGTCGGCTTAGCGAAGATAACTATCCTCAACACCAGACACCTTTCTATCCAATATGCAACTTGGACTCTCCTCTCGATGCCTGGGCAACTGTTAGCTTGTGGTACTGCAAGATTGTTGAGGTATACACACGACGCAAACTCACCAAGGAGACGGATAGACTTGTCGCCATAAGCGCTCTGGCAAGGGCAACATATCTAAATCGCCGAATCGACTACATTGCGGGTCTGTGGAAGGACTGCATCATACCAGGTCTGCTATGGATGCGAAAAGGTCCTGGCTACAAAAGCAAGACCTACGCTTGTCCCTCCTGGTCATGGGCTTCGCAGAATTCCGCTGTATCTTACTACCTCGCACTCGGGAACGGTACTACACCTCAAACCTCAGATTTGGTCTCGAAGGTTCAAAAGGTTTCCTGGAAGCTCAAGACAGAGAACCCCTTTGCTGATGTCGTCTTTGCCTCTATCGACTTGGTGGTTAGAATATCACTGGGGACAGTCCTCCGAGACATTTCGCTGGAAGAAGACTCCAGGACAGTCCACCGGGACAGATCCAGGGCTTGGAAGGGTTGTTCTTATCATAGTTTCGGTGACCATGGGAAGTCGTTACTTACGACTGGTTCCAATTTCAACGACACGCTTTATCTCAGCGCGGAGATGGACGATGACGGCGCATCGGGTCGTAACGTCACTGTTGCCCTTGTAGATGGATACTTTTTGCTACTGGAGCCGGCTGGCTTGCAGTGCCAGACGTATCGTCGAGTGGGAATCGCCACTTTATCTGACAGCTGGATTATGAACGGAGATATTTTTGCGACGTGTAAGACGTGGGTTCGTAGGTCACTTACACTGATTTAAGAAGAGTGGTTGAATCGTGTTTCCTCGGCACAGTCCAAAACCCCGAGAAACCGGCCGAATAGGCGTGTCCTGCCACCGAAATTGGCCTCACCTCTCCACCAAGGGTTGTGTCGTGTAAGTGTTGGCAGAGGTTGATAAGGGGCCCCACGCACCAAAACTACAGGGTCTATGGCCGGATACCTATCCTAGGGCGCTGGGCTAGTATTTAAACATACCCACTGCCCTCACTTGTACTCTGTCTATTTCCGCCACCATTTCCACTGCTCAATAGCGCTGAATCGTGAGAAACTTCACCATTTCCAACTTTGCCGTCCTTGTCCACCGAGGACGCTCCTCAAGCTTCGCTGTAAGTAACCTCGCTCCCCAATCAATTTAATTGACAGGCCGGTTCACGTCGTGAACTATGGCGGGTAACACTTTACCAGTCGAATCTCGCCCCAAGAAGCGGCGGTCCGCCGAGGTCCCGTCCTCGGACCCCGAGAGCGGCTCCGGGTCGAACGATGCAGACTCCCGTTCCGCCGGCGAAGATGGCTATCCGGAGGGAGGGAGGCAGGCGTGGCTGTCGGTCGCGGGCTCGTTCCTCGTCTACTTTGCGTCCTTTGGCGTCGTGAACAGCTTCGGCTTCTTCCAGACGTTCTACCAGCACGAGTACCTCAGCGCCTACGCGCCCTCGACCATCTCCTTCATCGGCACCCTCCAGATTTCCCTGCTGACCCTATTTGGGTCGGTCGCCGGAGCTCTCTTTGACCTCTACGGTCCCAAAGTGAGTTGCTCCCGGGCGCTATGATGCCCCAGTTGGGGTCGCTCACTTCTTCTTCCTAGTGGCTCTACCTCGTCGCGGCCATCGGCGGCTCCGGCTCGATGCTGGCGACGTCCTTCACCCAGCCGAATGCCATCTGGCAGCAGTTCCTCGCCCAGTCTCTCCTCTTCGGCTTCACGGTGGCGTACGGAGTACAGGTAAGTAGCCGCGCCGGTGCCCCTGATGCGTGAATTCTAACAACGACGACGCAGCCCGCCCTCACCATCGCCGGCCAGTACTTCCACCGGAGGCGCGGTCTTGCCATGGGCATCGTCGCGTCCGGTAGCAGCCTCGGAGGGACGTGCCTCCCAATCATGTTCTCCAAGCTCATCCCCGCCATCGGCTTCCCGTGGGCCATGCGCGTCGGCGCCCTGGTTCTGCTCGTTTGCTATGTCGTCGCAATCCTCGTCTCTTCGTCCAGACAGCCCAGGAGAAAACTGAAGTCTGCCGGTGAGCTCCTCGACTACAAGGGTTTCTTGGACATTCGATACACCTGTCTTGCCATAGGAGCCACTCTCATTAGTCTCGGGGTCTACGTGCCGCTCTACTACGTTGGTGAGTCTGGGACAATCTTCGTCCCTGGTCTCAAGTCCTTCTAACATCGCCCAGAGCCGTACTGCGCCATCCTCGACCCGGACTCGAAGGTCCAGGCATACCTGCTCCCGCTGATCAATGCCTCGAGCCTATTCGGCCGCGTCATGTAGGACCGCCTAAGATTCTTGACGAAAGCCAAGCTAACAGATCTCACCAGCGGCGGCGTCGTCGCGGACCGCATCGGACGCCTCAACTTCCTGTACCCCATGATGCTCCTCTGCGGCCTCCTGTGCCTGGCCATGTGGCTTCCCGCCACGGGCCCGGGCGTCCTCGTCGGCTTCGCGTGCATGTACGGCTTCGCCTCGGGCGTCTTCTTCTCCGTCATGTACGCCGCGACCGGGCAGATCGTGCCCACGGAGAAGCTGGGAGCCAGGCTCGGGGCCTTCGGCACCGTCACGGCCGCGGCTTTCCTGGCGGGCACCCCGATCGCCGGGGCTTTGATTCAGAGCGAGACTAGGGAGGGGTACCAGCCTCTCATCATCTTTGGAGTCAGTCGTCTCTTTGTAGTCTGGGTAAGTATGTGCCGTTGGCTAACGCCGTGTACAGGGTTGCACTATGCTTGCGGGAGGGCTGGTCCTCTTCATCGCCCGAGTTCTTCATGACAGGAACCTCCGGAGCAAGTGGTAGAGCCACCCACGTCGCGATGACTCAGGGACGAGGACCTCTTCGGTCGACGGAATCGGTGTCTCGCGGATGTGGTGGCCCATTTTTGTACCAGGATGTCTGATGCTTGATAAGTCAAGCATCAGATTCCCTTATAAGAGTTGGGGTTAGCAGTGGATTCGGCAGGGGCGAGCTGGATAAAGGGGTTTAGGAACTTAGATGTGGAGGGTGTTGCTGGCGGCGGCCATATTCGGTGATCGGTGGATGTATGGCGTCGTGTATAAGGGGCGAGCGGTGCATGTAGTAGACTAGAGTAGGCCTGTGGGTGTACGGGCGCCGAAGGGCTTGTGGTCTTGTTATTCTGAATACAAGAAGCTTGGGCCTTTCAAAGACTTTGAGAGCCATGTGATTATGCCTGTTAGTCCGGGCTGAGCTCCTGGTTGTTGCATGCTACGGGGCAGATCATTGAATGCCTGTTTTTTCCAAGTAGCTGTTGCATATTGATCATGCGTTGGCCGCATACACAGGCGCTGATCTCTAGCGGCAAGTGTTGGCGGTGTCTCATGATATCACGAGGGGCCATGAAGCTTAGGCAGTTCGAAAGGCCGGCTATGCATCATAACGCTATGTACTTGGTATTGACATGTCTATGTACGCTGGTTGCTCCTAGGCAAAAGGACCGGGCCTCTGACAGCCTGATGCCATACGCTCGTATACACTTCTCAAAATATTTACTTGGAAAGAAACGGCCAACATGGCCCTGCTTAAGCCGGGCACCCGCTGGCGGGGAAGTTGCAGCTGCCGCCCTTGCCGCCGCCGGTGATCTTGGTGTTCTCAAAGGTGATGTCGGAGCAGCTGCCGTCGCCGCAGAGGATGTAGTAGTTGTACGCCTTGGCGCCGGTGGTGGTGCCCTTGACGTCGATGAAGTGGACGCCGGCGATCTTGACGCCGTTGGTGGGCTCGCCGGTGGGGCCGCCGTTGAGGTAGTCCTGCTGGACGTCGATGCCGTACGTGTCGATGTTGGAGAGGGTGATGTTCTTATAGGTGACGTTGGAGACGGAGCCGGTGGTGCCCGAGTTGGACTTGATGCGGCAGCCGTTGGAGCTGTTGACGATCTGCGAGTTGGAGAAGACGACCGTGTCGACCGTGTTGTTGCTCTTCCCGCCGATGGAGCCGATGCTGAGGCCGTGGCCGCCGTCGCAGTACAGGTTGTTGACGGTCACGTGCGTGCCGCTGGTGACGGCCACGCAGTCGTCCTGGTTGCGGACCTTGATGTTCTCGAGCGTGACGAAGTCGCTCGACGAGATGTCGAAGCCGTCGCTGTTGTGCGCCGCGGCCTTGCCGCCGCTCTTGGAGTTGGGCGCGTCGCCGGCCGAGTTGTCGAGGTTCAGGCCCGAGACGACGAGGTTGGTGTTGCCGGTCATGGAGAAGCAGTGGACGGGCCAGTTCTTGATGTTCAGGTTGGTGATCTTGGCGTTGGTCGTCTTCTTGACGACGACGAAGTGGTTGGGCCTGATCGGGGCTGTTAGTTTCGGAGATCCAGACTCTTGTCGCAAGTTAATTCGGGGGGTCTCACTTGTCACCACCGCCGTTGGATCCCAGGCCGTCCCAGTAGGCGGCGCCATTGCCCTCAATAACATGGCCCGGAGCACCAGTGATTGTGATGTCAGTTCCGGAGATGAGGATGGGGTCGAAGTTCTTGTCGACGGTGGTCGCAAAGGTCTGGACGTTCGTGGTCAGCATGGAAGAATCTCCAGGTTCGCTACTTGAACTGGGAAACATACGGTCGTGCCGGCAAAGGTGACGGTGGCGCCCTTCTTGAGCTTCTGGAGGTCAATCGGGCTGGCGGCCGGGGCAGCGATGTTAGAGAGGGTGATGTCGGTGCAAGTCGCGACCGCGTTGGCAATGTCGGCGAACTTGGTGACGGTGCAGCCAGCGCCGGACTAAGACACGGGAGAGGGTGGTCAGCATGAAGTCCATCGCGGGAGATCCAGATCCAGATCCAGACCCGGATTCAGACGATCGGATGAAACGTCGTGGGCTTGGCTTACGGCGTTGGAAGCGGGAGCCGCCGCTACCAGAACGGCGGGCAGCAGAGCCGCAGCAGGGGCGAAGAACTTGGTCATCTTGGCGTGGGGAAAAGACAGTGGTCGTTGAATGGAATGGAGTAGCGAGCGATGTCGAGACTGGCTGAGGATCGATCGCCAAGTTCGGTGCCAAGGGAATGTGTTATATATCTTTCAGATCCAATATGCGGCAATGTTACAAACATAGAGTTTGTCTTCGTTGATTGGAGGACCTCCGCAGGCCCTCCTCCGTCCGAACGGGTGATCAAGACACTTTGGGAATGGCGGGCATGGCCTGGCGAGAAGGGCGTGTGGATCTCTGCAAGCCTACTTTGCCATTCGGCGGAGCGACTCCGGGAAGCGGGAGAGCCATACGGAATCTGTGGAGGATGGCCATGTGTTGCGAGGACGGCCGGAAACCCCATCTGACAAAGTTCAGTTAGCGGCGTGCCGTTGAGTGAGTTGAGATAATCCCGCGAGACTTTGCTCTCTGGAACATAAGTGATTTGTGGGGCCATGGGCCAGAATCCTTCGAATGACAGCGTTTCACTCCAATCAAGAACGCGTCTCCTAGCAGCGAGTCCCTCGTTGGACGGAGAAATCAAGCGTCGTAGCCATTATATCACACCCTTATATTTCTCAAGGTATCCACCGACTAATCTTTTTGAGTCAGGGGGCTCGCCGGCAGAAAGGGATGCGGAGGCAAGGTTCCTCCATTCGATTCCACGAATCCGCAATCAACATGACACTCGCCGCGAGCCGAGTTGCCGAACTCTGTTCATCGCAGCCCATTTTGAGGGGACAACACTCAACGAAGCCGTGGCATTCGGAAGAGCACCAACTATGTTACTGATGATGAGATAATTCATCGTCTAATGGAGTTTGTGTCCGAACTGTTAGAGTTTCGCCCACATGGCGCTTGTTAAGTATCGGCATGTTCAACGTCCGAAAAGCCCGGGCGATGATTGGGCGAGGAGAGCATTGACTCCAGAGCCGGACACAGGCACCACCTCAGCTTCGTCCGGTCAATATCAGCTCTTGAAACTTTATCCCGTTTTGTTTCGTTTGGCCTGGAGTACCGACGATCCATCCGACGATATGCTGCCTCTCGCGCGTCAGGTCGCGCCAAGGGCAGTCACCTTGCTTGAGAACAAGTCAAGTGACCATGGGCACGGTTTGGCTGAGGGCATACATGCAGTGGTCGAATCATCATACAGACAGACACATTTTCCAGACTCAGCACTGTTAATGAAATTTGGAACTCGTTCATCGACACAGGGCGAATATACCTGAGGTCATGTTTCAGCAGGCCTAAGCACGCCTTCGATGGTTCTGATGACACAAAGACTCTCGGCAGATACACAAGCTCCAAATGTGACACAGCATCTTTAATTGAGATTTTATGAGCACCAAGGCCGTCGGCAGCACTGAAGGGCAGTTTTGAGTTTTAAAGTATGGTACCACGGGTTGCATGAACTTTGCTTCTATTGAAAACGAAAGTCATAAGACAGGCTCTGCGCCTATAATGAATGCCATTTATTAGACTTTTCAGTGTTGCGGGGACTTGATCCGGAGCTCTGACCATGAAGAGAAGCTCCTGTTACACGAGTTGGTTAGTCATGCTCAGTCTACAAATGACTCGAGATGAGTTGCCAGCTTCAGTTCTGCTGAGCTTCTCAGCTCTTCCATCTTGTGGACACTGCCATCGCAATCTGATAATATGTCAGACAGTGGTTCCTGAAGTCACTATTAGGGTAAGCAGATCTCATTTGTCACCCCCTCTAGCATCCAACACGGCTAAGTGATTTGGCTTTCTCTCCCATAACAATACTACAAATGATGAACGACGACGATGGACTACAACAACGCCTATAAGTCTATAGAGCTTTTAACACAGGACTTTCTAGAGGGGCTGTTGAAGACTAGCGGAGGGGGTGACGAACAAGATCTCCTTTAAGGTACTACTTTCTTCAAGAGATAATTTGACCGTTATCGTGCTCCCAAGCTACCTACAACAGACTTGGGTTTGAAGAGCGTACAATCAAGAAATCTCAACCCCAACCTTTCCCTGATGCTTTCCGGATGCTAAGTATTCATATGCCTCCTTGAGTTGCTCCAGCTTGAAGACCTTAGGATCAATGACAGGACGCAGCTTCTCCGGGTTGGCCTCGATAGCACTGCACAATTCCTCCAACTGAAGCCGGCTGCCACACCAAATCCCACGAACCGTGTAAAGGCTGAGCCAGGCGTCTAAAAGTGTCGGAACTTCTTGGCCCTGGCCATCACCACCGGCCAACCCGGCCGTGCAGATGGTCCCTTCTAGCCTGACGCTTGCAACGCTCTGCTTCAAGGTGCTCGAGCCCGCGACATCGACGACGAGGTCGACGCCGACCCCTCCCGTTAGCTCCTTTGCAACCTCGCCCCAATTCTTCTTCTCGCGGTAGTTGATGACGTGGTCCGCCCCAAGCCTCTTCAGAAGCTCGGCTTTCTCGTCAGAGCTGGTGGTGGCGATGACCCTGGCGCCGATGGCTTTGGCAAACTGGACGGCAAAAATGCTCACGCCGCCGGTCCCCTGTGTGAGAACCCACTGCCCGACGGAGAGCTTCTTCCCAGACAGCCCAAAGAGCGCGTTCCAAGCCGTCACGCCGGCGCAGCTCAGCGAAGCAGCCTCGACGAAGCTCAGGCACTCCGGCATCCTCACGAGTCCCTGCTCGCTGAAGGCGCCGACGGTGCGGAAGGTGCCGTCCGCCCCGCCGCCGAGGCCGAAAGTCGGTATCTCGTGGGTCATGAGACCTGCGATGTGCGTCTCGTGCATCGACGTGAGCACCTTGTCACCGGGCTTGAACCGAGTGACGTGCCTGCCGACGGCCAGGACTGTTCCGGCGCCGTCTGAGCCTGGGATGACGTTGGACTTGACATGCCAGGGGTACTTTCCACTCGTTATGGCAATATCACGGAACTTGAACCTTCATCAGCTGGGAGTTGACAAATTCATCGTGGACTTGGCTAGGGGCTTACATTAAGGGACGCTCCCTGGACTTCCGCCAAGGTGTCAGTTTGATAAGCGCGTTACCGGATGCCTTCTGAACTTACGTTTGACGAGAACTTGATTGTCGCCTAACTCCGGGACGGGCTGTTCAGTGAAGCTAAGGGAGTCGACACCTTGTTCTCCCACAACATTCCACTGCTTGGCAGTCTTGGGTACGGGTTGCGCCATGCTTTTACAGTCGCTAATATGAGTTTTCAATAGATTGAACAAAGATGGGATTTATCAAGGTCTTCAGAAACGATGCAGAAAACGTACTGCCCACCGATTGGCGTGCCAGCGCTCTCTGGGGAGCTTTAATACTTGTTTCGGTGACTGTGATGTAGTTGGCAGGTAGGTCGGCTCCATCGGTGGTTTCAACAACGTGATGCCGGTTCGTCAGCATAACGTTGAGCGCCACGCCATAATTGATAATGATGGTGCCCCGCATCTAGGTACGCATCTGCTTCGAGGCGTCAGCACTAGGGATTCTGTACGTTTTCGTCAAATCAAGCTATTTTGCTGGATTTGCATGCCTGAGCCGAACTGACAAGTACCCGGGGACCCCTACTGCTTATAACTCCCGGTTTGGGTAATCCGGGCCCGGCCCGGCGAATTGAAGTTATGGCCATGCGCATCCACAAAACTTGAGATTGGCTGCCAAATTACAACAAATTTTCTACGTAAGTCGGAAAGCCCTGCATCACGTTCAGGGCTATCGGGACCCTTTTAGTCGCAATGAATCAAGTGGCACTCATGAAAGAGTTCATAATCACGTTTAAACCTCTCAAATTGATTCATTGGGTGGTCTCAGGGGCTCATATGATGTCAGATTGTGAGAGGGCATGCGTTGACAAATCATCAGACCACCACCACCCTTGAGACAATCTCTTTTACACCCGCCTTCTTATCCTCTATGCAGTCATTTGACAGGCGTTTACTTATTGAATTTTAGGGCATGATTAGTATCCATTCTTAGTGCCCAAAAGTGCAGACGCTTGCTAAGCATCTCCTTCCCAAACACACGCCCGCAGTATATACTTACACGGGAGTGTGGATCAATCTTGAATGCCACCAGCTTCCAGATACCAGTGACGCGCGGCCACTAGCCCAATATCAACAGGAGCATACTGCACTTATTCCCTTAGAAAAGAGCTTTGGAGTATGTTCCCGCCCACAGGCGTGTTGATCGCACTATAAAGACGCATGAACAGTGCAAGATTTGACATAATAGCATCAATATTGTTATCGAGAAGGCTTTATTAGACAGCACTTACTCTCTGAATAGTCTAGAGACACGACTAGGAATTTGTTTGCTCTTTTTTCCTCTTTGCAACCCACCAACTCCTATAAACCCCAAAAACGCGAATGCTGAATACAAAGGCTAAATATCACTATTAACACAAGGAAATCAGTTTATTCAAAAAGGTGACTGGCGCATATTAACTGAAGAAAGATAGAAAGAGAGAGTTTGTGTGTATATAGGTATATATGGGTTTGAAATAATAAACAAAAAGAGAAAAGGTGTGTCTGTCTGTCTCAGAACTGTGGTCCACGAGGCAGCAACACAGTTAGTACAGCCTGCTTTCCCCGTAAAATAGAAAAGAAGACAGGAAGATTGAGAGAACCCTGAAGAGTCAGAGCCTATGAGGGTGGCAGACCAGACACACTGGGGTTGGAGGAGAGCATTCACCAAACTTCCACAACCGCATTGAAGAGGGCATGAGATGGGGTGCCTGGCTCAACTCTTACCTCCTGTCCTGCGGCAGTCGGGCATCTATGCTGTGTAAGTACTACTTGATGGTTCACTTGATAATTAACTCACCGCTGTTTCCATACCCAACCTTGACTGACCCTTTCAAAACCCCACGCGCTATGTATGTAGACCATTCTTGGCAAGAGCCTCATTTTTGGCTTGCCAAAAGGGCATCTCCCCCACTAACTTAATGGCAGTTATCTACCCACTTCTGAACAAAACATCCGTTCATTTCGGTCATGTTTCTCTCGCCAACAACCTCTAAAGATGGAACTCCGGCCGCCACTGGCTCCCTTGATCACCTGGCCAGAAGGAGCACCATGACAACATCGCCAACGACATTGATGGCCATTTTCACGCCGACGTGGAGTGCTTCTACGCCAACGTTTTAGAGGACAAGCCCTGGTCGACCGCTACCAAACAGATCGCGCAATCGGCAACGAAGCACAGACTCGGACTGAGATCATCCCTTCAGCCGCGCGACTCGTTTGCTGCCTAGCTCTTGCAGTTTCAGTCCATCCTCTCTAGCGAGATGGACACTCGATTCGTGTGTTCCGGGGAGCAGCTTCAGACACCAGTCTTGTCGCAGCATCCCCTGGCGCCGGCGCGCACATACGGCCGCGGCAGAGACGAGATTGGTTGGGCTGACGTTCTGATTGCCGGCGAGTTTTGTCCGGACAGGCCGTATCGAACCGGCCTCCTGGACCTCTGTGGCCATGCCAGAGCCATGTTCTCCCACCAACCTGGCCGTTTGCTTCTTCATGGCTTCCATCTCTGCGGAGGAATGATGGAGCTGTGGGTGTTTAACCGAGCTGGGATATACAGCTGCAAGTGGAGCGGCTTTCCTCGGGTGAGCCGACCATCTTCGTCCGAACCAACAAGAACGTCGCGAGCGACGGGCTTGCTTTGCTACGCGCAAGGTCATCGGCTTCTGACCCCTGGGAATATGCCGTTAAGCTGGAGTGGTCGCCAGCTGGCGAGAAGTCCGAGGCCAAGATGCTGGGCCTGGTCAGGGAGAGAAACCCTGTGGGGAGTGCTCCGGCTCCTTCACCATCAGGCCGTTTGCGATACCGATGCTCTACGTGATGGAGTCAAGGCCCATCGTTCTCTTTATCAAGACAGAGAAATCCGACACCAAGACGTTTGCCCTATAAGCATCATCATCCCATCATCATCCGGTGGCGTTAAGAGGGGAGCTATGGATCCGAGAGGAGTGTTGATCGATCTCGATGTGGCCAAGAAGGTATCGGAGCCATGGAAGCAATCCGAGGGTACCGGAACCCCGCTCTTCATGGCCATTCGTGTCTTGCAGGGCTATCTCCCCGACAACCCGCACACGTACCGCCACGACCTCGAGTCTTTATTCAACAGCTTCTTCTTTATCGCCACCTGCAAGCGTGCCGTTTCCCCGGGGAGAACCAGCTCCGTCTCCCTCCAGGAACGGTCCTCTCTCAGTGGTTTAATGGCCGGTCGGTCGACCGGGTACGACGCAAGACGAGCGACATGGACGCCGCCAACTTTGGCCGCATCACCGCCGAGTTCACGTCAGAATTCCAGCGGCTGGCGGGCTTGGCAATTGTTCCCTATAAGAGACGGAGGGCTGTGAATAGGGACGGACATGACGGTCACAAGCACGAACGAGCTGTACGATGGCATCACTGGCGCCTTTGATGCGGCCGTCACGGGCTCTGCTAGCCTTGAGCCGTCTTGGAGACTGGGGAGGATACAGGAGAGCTTGGTCTAGAGACGGCAGGGGGGGGGATGGCTCGGAGTTAGGAAAACAACGGGTTGATGACATGCCCATACGGAGTACAAACTCATCAATAGCACCGACTCAAAGGACGTGTAATCCCCGCGAGTAACTTTGTTGAATAACTTACAGACGGCATTGACCTGTGATCTTTCAAGCACACATCACTCTCAGGCAGGACTCTGGGTTTCGATTCCGAGAGCAGTCGTATGCACCCATCATCGTGACTAGTAAATCCCCCGGTGCTTCAAAATGGTCCAAGTGGCTGTGTCCGACATCCAAGCATGCATGTCTCCTGCCAAGCTTCATCGCCGGTTTGATCTGACGATCTCCGAACATCTGCGGGCACAGCACGAAAACATCGGACGCTGCTTCCAAGATTGAGTTGAGCGGGGCACTTGGGATGTTCTGGTAGCGACTCGTGATCTCTGGGTCGTGGAACAGGCATGTGAACGATCAGAGAACGACTTACCAGCAGCACTTGGAGAGATTCACGGAGGCCCTCGGGCTGTGAAGTGCTCCCAGGTAGGTAGCAACGACACTGCCAAGACCTGCCGCGGGTTTCTTGCCGGATGTACTGCCTACCTAGATGGCGTATGTAGCCTGGTTCGTCGTCAGGTCATGCGTTAAGGTTCCAGTTAAGGTTTCTGTCCCTCGAGCGGTACTTTATGCTGCACGTTCCAGCGGCCGCCAATCAGCCGAAAAGCGAGCTGTCGTTCTCGCGATGAAACTTGTCAAGCGGTTGAGATGAGCCTGACGTGTTGGTGGTTGCTGTCGTGTGCCTCCTCCATCTCGCGAGGAGTCACGCCTCCGACGGAGCCAAGGCGACGCCAGACGTCTTCGCTCGAAAGGAGCTCGTCGACCGGCCTTGGCGGGGGAGGCGAGCATTCGGGGGCGCGGTCGGTTGGTCGTGCTGGTTTCTTTTCATCGAGGCGAGTGCAGACGAGGCGATGGCAAGTTGAGCCGCGGGCCCCTCATATATAACGCATGCAGAGCGGCAGAGTTGCCTATATATAGGTCGTGGATGCGACTCCGAGTGGCCTGTGGGAGGCGTCTTGTGGGTATTTATTGCCGTGTCTGCCCCGATCGCCGCCGGCGTGAAACCTGCGGGCTCGAACTCTGAAGACGTCTTGGCCCGAAATCCGGGGACATTTTGGATTGGCGCCCAGGCCCAAGACTCGGACTGTTCGACACGGACGGGCGAGGGCATGGGCATGAAGCTCGGCTGACAAGCTGCAAAGAAGGACTCTAACGTGATCGGACTGTGCTGCATACTACCTACGGATACACATGGACGCTACATGGCAGTCAGTAATAAGCAACCAGGAGAATATTGCCAGTCTTAAGAGCTCACAGCCTCTGGTCGACAGGTTTGAGAAGTGTGCTCATGGGCCGAGAAGAGTACATATATGGCCTGATTGTTCGAGGACCAACGCTGTCCCTGCGTCAGGAGCGAGACCCCGCGGCCGGGAGGATCGGGAAGCGGCAACATTAAGCGTATCGAACAAGCACTCTTGGGAGATTCGCAGAGATCCTCGATACCCTCCTCCTCGGGGTGATGGTCGTGCTGTCATTGGTCGGTAGATGATGACCAGGGATTGC
The DNA here is from genome assembly GCA_027406025.1 of Colletotrichum musae. NCBI lineage: Eukaryota > Fungi > Ascomycota > Sordariomycetes > Glomerellales > Glomerellaceae > Colletotrichum > Colletotrichum musae. The sequence continues at coordinate 5,612,992 of JANVYC010000005.1, read as the reverse complement.
ATTCATGTCGGCTCTGCTCTCTCCCGTCCCCAAGGCTCGGTGAGGGTGCCGAAAAGAGGTAAAAAGAGGGACAAACTGGATCAAGAGAAAGGGCCAAGATGACCAAAACAGGGTTAAGCGGCACACAGTCTCACGCCACTCTACATAGCACGTATCCTTACATCGTGTACATAGTAATATTACGCAGGTACGGAATAAGTGTCGCTTGCACTTCCGTCTCAGGGGTTTGTCTGATCTACGATTAAAACCCCTCCCACCCCTGCACCTGCACCTGCTGCCCTGTAAAGATGCAAGCCACAGGCGCCCCCACAGCAGCAAATCTGTGACGCCAGGGCGCTAGTCAACGTTTGAGATGGACCAGTGGCGGCCACTCAGAGAGAGGCTACCTAGGTGCTAGAGGCTCCCCCCGACATTCGAGGTGCGCCAAGGCCGGTATGCCAAGTCTCACAGGGCCGGGGGTAACCTTCCGGCCGTTACACTAGACGGCTTTGCAAAAAGCAGGAACGTCCTGGAGGGAACATCGCCGTTGCAGACGGAGAGCCTCTAAGAGACAAACGCCTTACACATAGTGCAGGCAGAATTGCTCCGGTTAAAGGCTTAGTAGTAACTAAAGTCCATACCTACACCACACGCTAAATCGTGAGGTTGTTTCCGTCCCCTCCCGAGACCGAGAAGCACTACCTAACCGTACGGTACCCTGTGTGCCAATTTTGGAATTTGGCTCGGTCGTCTCGACAGGGTTTAGGTGCCCAGCAACGTAGTGTATCTCAGAAAAAACGGCGAGGGAAAAACGTGTGAACCATGTTACTTCTGAGACAACAGTGGTTCCTCCATACTCAACCCCTGGTCTGGCGTTGACAGCCAGAGGCAAAGGCCCAGACGTGACAGGGCACCAGCCAGTTCGTCCTCTCTCTCTCTCTCTCTGCTGTCATCGTTGTTGGCTATCAACTTATCGTAGTGTAGCTGGTCGTCGGTCTTGTTCCTATTCCTGTTCCTATTCCCGTCGCTTCCTGTTTCGCTCCCTCTCCACCCGCCCGTCCTCTTCCCATTGCCTTCCCTTCGTCCCTCTCCATCGTTGTCTGTGTCGACGGTGGAGCCTTTCTTTTCTGGATTCCATTTCTATTTTCCTTCACACATCTATCTTCTTCTCGGGTGTTGTTGCTCTGCTTTACCTAAGCCAAGGCCGTGGTGTTTTGCATTGCATTGCGTTGCGTCTCTGCCGTTTGAACGGCCTCTATTCACTTCCACCCACCTTCGACAGGATCCTCCTTCTATTCATACCATCGTCAACAGCTTGTCTTTGGCCTTCATTTCTTTTTCTTTCTTCTTCGTCCCGTTCCTTTTTTTTTTCGTCTTCAACCTTATTTCGCCACATCTCTTCGGCCTTCCGCTCGTTTGTTCTTTTCCTCCCATCGATCGTTCCCTAGGCGCTCTGAGAGCCCAGTTCGAGATCGCCATCCGCATCCGCTTGTAGTCGATCGAGTCGCTCGCTCATCACCACCCGAACACCAATCCGCCCACGTGCGCACCTCAAAAGATAGTTCTCATGTGGCGGCGACCGCGATAGCACGCATCCCACCCCCCTCTGGCGCCAGCAATGACGCTCCTCTCCTCCGCCCTGCTGGCCCTTTCGCTAGTTGCCCGCATAGGAGCATGGCCTCAACTACCGACAGACGACGGGGACTTCAAGGCCTTCGCAAACCTCCCCACCATTCCGTATACGACCCAGAACGATGCCGACGCCGACGTCGCCCCGCGAGGGCTCACGCTGCCCGTCGACGATGTTTCCGACACCATGATGATGACCCTGCCAGTGACCGGGAGAGCAAGGAGGAGATTCGTCCGCGGACGACGCACGCCCTCGCCGCGCAGGATCCCGCTCGACGACATCCTCGGCGAGGACCTGGACGCCCTGCCCGTCGCCCCCAAACCCGTCATCAACCGACAGCTGCCCGTGGACGAAGAGGTGGACATGAAGGCTTCCTTCGTCACTCTGCCCGTCATCCACTCAACCAAGCGCGGCGTCTTCAGCCGCCAAGTCGAAGCGAAGCTTGCCAACCGTTCTGATGTGGCCTACTACGCTCAACGTGAGCACCATTCCTCCTCAGAGTTGCATGCCAAATGGCATTGATCCCCCCCCCCAACTAACACGGCCCGAAATCAGTCAACATCGGCACTCCACCGCAGCCCGTCTTCGCCCAGCTCGACACGGGCTCCTTCGAGCTCTGGGTCAACCCGGACTGCACCGTCCTCAGCTCCTCGGACCAGCGCTTCTGCGAGGCCGTCGGCTTCTACGACACCACCCGCTCCTCCACCGCCGTCTCGCTCCAGACCACCAAGACGCTCCGCTACGGCATCGGCGCCGCCAACATCACCTACGTCCGCGACAGCCTCGCCCTCGCCGGCTCCTCCTCCACCATGCGCCAGGTCCAGTTCGGCGTCGCCACCACCTCCGAGGACCAGTTCGCCGGCATCCTCGGCATCGGCTACGGCGAGGGCGTCAACACCCGCTACAAGAACCTCGTCGACGAGCTCGCCGCCCAGGGCGTCACCCGCACCAAGGCCTTCAGCCTCGGCCTCGGCTCCAAGGACGAGCAGGAGGGCGCCATCATCTTCGGCGGCGTCGACTCGTCCAAGTTCTCCGGCCCCCTCGCCCGCCTCCCCATCGTCCCCGCCGACCAGTCCCCGGACGGCGTCGCCCGCTACTGGGTGGCCATGAACTCCATCAGCCTCACCCCGCCCAGCCGCCGCACCAGGACCTACCAGAACAGCTCCATGCCCGTCTTCCTCGACAGCGGCGCCACCCTGACCCTGCTGCCCGCCGGCCTCGCCGACAACATCGCCTCCGACTTCGGCTCCCCGGGCATCGACGCCAACGGCTTCTACCCCGTCTCCTGCACCCTCGTCAACCTCAACGGCACCCTCGACTTCGACTTTGACGGCGTCAAGATCAAGGTCCCCTACAAGGAGATGATCCGCGAGCTGCGCACCACCCCGCCCGTCTGCTACCTCGGCATCGTCCCGAACTCGGATTTTACCCTGCTGGGGGATACCTTTCTGCGCTCAGCTTACAGTACGTCAAAGTTTCCAATGGAAACGCAAACAAGAAGACTAACGAAACTCGCAGCCGTGTTCGATCTCGACACCAAGTCCGCCTACCTCGCGCAGTACGTCAACTGCGGCACGAGCACGCTGCCCATCACCCAGCCCCAGGACATCGCCGCCGTCCGCGGCGTGTGCCCGCCCCCCGAGGGCACCATCGTCGCCCCGCCGGCCGGGAACGGGACCACGAGCGCCCCGGGCGCGGGCACGGGCACGGGCGCGGGCTTCAACCCCGGCGCGGGATCCGGCTCGACCCTCCCGACCGGCCCCACCCCGGGCATGTCCGGCCTCCCGTCGTCGGACTCCATGTCCGCGGCCGCGGCGTCGACGCCGAGCGCCCTCGCGATGCTGTCTGGCATCGCCTTGGCGGTGACGTTGTTTATGTAGGGAACGAGTTCGTTGTAACGGGGAAAAAAAGGAATGGTGTACATGTTGGGAAAACCGCACTTGTTTTGGGATATGTCTTGAGGAAATTTCACCAGGCATCATGAGCGGGTATGGACAAACGAGCATCTGGCGTTGTGGAACGGCGGGACCTCACTTTTTTTTATCATTTCAATTCTTTGGCATGACGGGACGGACATTTGTTTACTCGGCGCATGGGACGCAGCGAGCATTGTTTAAACCGCCTTGGAGTAGATGTTAATGCGAATGGCCAGGCTGCCACACGTGGCTGCTGAGACGAAAAGGCCCTTGATGATGAGAGACGTTGACACCGCAAAGCATGTCTTGGCATGACTGAGCTATTGCTTCAGACCTGTATTGACCATCGATAACGTGATAGTAGTAATAATGTAGAGTTCGTAGGGCCTCGAGCTAGTCCGTAGCCACCCCGACCATCATCTACTCGGGATGCAACGACCGGCAGAACGTAGGCTCGTTCAACCACCTCTCCATGTTCCGATACATGACGCCGCAGGCCTTCGCATCCTCGCCCGTCACCAAGCCCCGGTCGATCTCGTAGCCCAGCGTGTTCTGCGCCGCGCCGAGGTACCGGTACCCCAGGGGGTACTTGTCCAGGACGTCGTCCGCGAAGGAGGGGACCTTCACGCCGTCGACGGGCACGAGCCTGTCCTTCTCGTACACGAGCTTCACGAAGGCCGCCCGCCAGTCGTGGCCCCCGGCCGCGCACACCCGCTCGCAGAAGAAGACGAAGCGGCAGTCGCAGTCAACGTCGTACTCGAAGCCCTCCGGGTGTGCGAAGCGCTGCGTGATGACGGCCTTCATCTTGCCGACGGCGCGGCCCGTCTGCGGGTTGAGCTCGACGAGCGTCCCGCACTCGCGGTGCATGATGTGGGCGCCGGCCGTCGTCTTGCCCCGGATGGAGAGCTGGATGAAGTCGTCGATGGTCTGCGGGCCGCTCCACGCTGGGGCCGCGGGCTAAGTGTCAGTCACTATTGCGTTGGAGATTGTCTTGGAGGAACGAACTCGTCTAGACGTATGCGTCGTCTGTGAATAGGGAGCGGTAGTTTGCCCACTCGCTGGCATCGCGGTAGACGGTCCAGCCTTTGCAGATCTCCGAGACGGCGAAGCGGTCCAGGAGTTCGGTGGTCGTGCCTCCGATGTGGGAGTACTGTTGGCTATGGGGGTCGCTCATGGTGCTGAGTCGGTATTTTGGCCGTGGATCTTGAGTAAAGATGATGAGATTGAAGGCACTGTGAAGATGCTCAGGATGTGCCTATAGAAGAATGTTGTCAAAGAAATGGCCGTGATAGTGGATAGAAGAGCCATTCCACGAGGAGGGAGAGACACATGTTCAAGACTAAGTTGTCTCATGTTTCATGTTTACTTACATAGGCAGATATGACTGGTAGTACCTGACGCATCTCTGCCCGGTCTTATACGAAGCGGAAGGTCCAGGCCGTTTCCACCTCAACACCCTTCCTTCCTACTTAGCTTTAGGTCAGCCCATATCATAGCATCGGAAGCCACAGTTGCCAAAGATTATACTCATTGTACCTTCCATGTCAGTCTTGGGCTGCTCGGCCAACCAATGTCCCTAGGTGTTGACAAGACAAGGTACGTACACTAGGCATTAGTAGGCACAGCCTAGCCTGTGAGCTCAGCTGGACGCAGCAGTGACAACGACATACATGCATAAAACTCGGCTCGCCCCTGGTCGTGACAAGGACTCAAGTTACACAACAGGGGGGTTAGAGTCCTCCACAGGTCTCACACACTGGAACACAATGGAGATTTCTGCGGCGAACCGTGGCGAACCACCTGGGGATCGCGAGAACGAGGCAACCACATATCCATACACTACGGATACCTACCTACCTACCTACCTACCAGACGACAGACTATCCGTTGACCCCCCCTCCTTCCCGCCTTTCGGAGCCCAAGGCGGATCGGACGCCGCCGAAGATACCCGGTGGTTGCGCGAGATGGCCCGTGATACCAATCTTATCGACCAAATTCGTGCTATTTCCGAAGTCTGCTCGCGTCTAGAGGCATGGGCCCAAAAGCCAACCGCGTCACCCATCGTCGGGTATAGCCAAGAGCTGGTTAGAGATTTGGTCGCAAGCATCCGGGACTTTGAGCAAGTCATCACATATGAAAGCCTCCGAAGAGCTCCGGAGACAACCGACTTGGAGGGTAGCATTATTTGGTCTGCCAGCGTGTTGGAGCCACTCAACCGGGCCCGCTCGACTCAAGAAGTCCTCATCAGCGTATTGGATTGCTGCAGCAGGGTCGAGGATTGGCATCAGAGAGATGAAGGCCCGCTCAATGTCCTCTTCTGCTCACTCGGAGGACGCGTGCGCAACCCTTACAACTTGGAAGAATTGCAAGAGTTGGGCCGTGAGCTGGCAGGGAGCTTGGCCTCGTGTTTTGGTCCTCAAGCTGCGGCTCGCAACTACACCTGGGGCTCGGGCATGTCATCGCCATGCGATATGACAGAAATAAGGTTTGCTTTACCCATTATGATTATGAACCCAAGCCCCAAATGAACGTCAAGTCGTGAGTAACACAAGGACAGCGAGGTTCTCCAACGCCGCATCGGAAAGGCGGCTCGAGGTTTCTCACCAAGATACGTCCGAACATACAGGACGAGAGATGACATACCTTATGCCATCGACACTTCATCCCCTTCGTGCAAGGGAAGCTTTGGGGTCGTCCGAAAAGTGCACCGAAAGGTGACTAACGAAGCCTTCGCCGAGAAAACTTGGGGCAACCTCTTCTCCCGCAAAGAGCGCAAGGTCGTCCTCGACGAACTTGGTGTTCTGGAGGTCCTCTCCCATCCAAACATCGTCGACTTGGTCGAGGCCTATGAGGTCGCCGACGAGCCCCACGCGATCAACATCGTCATGTCGCCGTGGGCTCCTTTCACGCTTCACAAATTCTTGTACGACACGGACTCGGACAGGAAGCAACACTTCACTTGGTTCGAGCCCAGTACGCCCGCTTCGGACGCCGACATTTACAACATCATGGTACAGCTCGCACGCGCGGTGGGGCATCTACACTTCCTCTCGATAAAGCACAAAGACATCAAACCGGACAACATCCTCCTGCACACCGCGGGGGGCGAAGTCACGCCGTACATCACCGACGTCGGCGTGAGCAAGGTGTACTGGCGAGGCGTGAAGACCAATTACGACCAAAGCACCTACTCGTTTCTCTCCCCTGAGCAGCTGAAACACCAGGAGAGCAGCCTCAAATCTGATATATGGCAACTGGGGTGTTGTTTCGCGATGATCCTGGCCCTTATGCGAGGCGGGCAGCAAGGCGTTGTGAAGCTTCACGTCAGCTACCAGCGGACGGACGAGAGCTGCACATGCAACATCGCAGAAGAGTTGGTATGGTTCATGGGAGCACTCAACGAGTTGTGCTCATCGGCTTCTGCTCGGCAAAAGCATATGCTTTGGGTCGTCACGCGCATGCTCGACCTGGATCCCTCGTCAAGATTCGACATACAGATGGTGGAGCGAGAGATGGCAAAATTGTTTTACTTGTAAGGACTAGACGTTTTTACGCTAGGTATACGTAGTGGGGTCTGGGACAACTACAGGTTTCTTTCGGAGGAGGCAGGCCGCCGGGCAATCAGAATGGTACTTTCATTATTAGGATTACATATAATGCAACAACATCTAAAGTAAAGGTTCAACCAAGAAAAGATGGTCGAGCTGAACTGAAACAACAGTTTGAATCTCAATGCTTCGGTTGAGTCCTGGAACGATTATCTTTAGAACTACCTGGTTGCCTTCTATAAATCTGTGTCTCTCTTTTTCTCTTGTTTTATGCTGTGGTGGATGGTTACCATCTTAGATGAGAGCAAAGCCAGGAGAACGTCAACCTCGCAGACGTCAAAAGGCCTGTTGTGTTCGTTCGTCATTCATACGAACCACCTCACTATCCCAGCTTCTAGGGCGTCTCCATGTCTGTCCCTCCAGAGCGTTTCTATCCTTCCAGGCCTCTCTCTCCTCCGAGTTGAAAAGTGTCATGAAACACCCCGACGGTCCGATGCTATGAGAGACGTTAGTAAGCGCCTGAACGTTAAACACCGATGTTGCGGACACAGCTGAGATGATTGCATGCAGGTCTTGCCGGGAGGAAGCGTCTCTGAAAAAATGGTTTCTCTGAAGGCTAATACATCAATCCAGTACAATAGATTGTCTGCGGCCTCTTCGACAGTCCGAGTCAGCTACCCCTGTGGCCATGTCGCCAAGTCTGATAACTTGTTAATGTCTCTTCAAGGTCTCTCCAAAGACCCCAGTTACAATGACTTCTCCCTCTTGGAAAGAGTCTTCTTCCTCTGCTTGATCATGTAAGTGTACATCGTGTAAGATCCTGAAACTAGTCAGCCGCAACAATCTCTAAACGCGTATTCACAGTCAAGACCTACCAGGAATGTACAGACATAAGCAAAAGTAAAAGACGGGCGGAAGAAGAGGGCTGACACGGCCAGCATCCTCGATCGCGCTGTACAAGAGCCACCATTCGGACGCGATCCCAATGGGGTAGAGCGGAAAGAACATGGTGTATCTGATCAAGAACGTCAGCCTCAGCCATCTGCTCAAGATCCCGAGAGTCCCTCCCGGACTTACCGTAACCAAATGAGAGCGCCCGTCGCCTTCCCGTGCAGGTTCAGCACCAGGTACAGGTAGCGAATCGCATCAGCCGTGGCCCACGCCAGGACGAGCGCAGGGTACGCCGCGGAGGCCGCCGTGCTCTCCGGGAAGCTGAACCAGACCATCCAGACGATGATGGTGCGCGCGACGACCTGGAGCGCCGTCGTGCCCACGGGCGACTTGACGAGACCTAGGTAGTACAGTTTGTCAGAAACACAGACCCTTTTTGAACAAACTGGGAATGGTTCGCACTCACCAACTGCGGCGTGCAAGACCTCGACGAGGGTGAGCGTCTGCACCCATCTCGCCCGGGGCTCCGTCGCGCGGAACACCTCGAGCCTGCCGCCGGCCAAGCTCGTCGCCGCGGTGACGAGGATGGACGCCCACAGGCCGGCGAAGACGGCGTTGTACAGCGTCAGGTACGCGACTCGGGTTCCCGAGGAGCGGGGGGCCGCGGCGCTCGCGTTGGGCTTGTCGACCGCCATTGTCTCTTGCTGACTCGTTGCTGATTCCGTACAAGGTGAGAAGGGGATGGCAGGAGGTCCTACTTTGACCTTTGCGAAAACCTCTTCTTCATCAGGGGTATGAAGTTCCCCGTCCGCTGACTAAAGTCTGCTCCACCCACCCAGATGAGCGTGAGCGTCGTGCCGAGGTAACTTTTTTGCAAGCTGGGAAAGTCGCGACGAACTGCTAGCCCAGTATGGGTGCGGAGCCCGGCCGCCAAGCCTTACACCGAGCGTTCTCACCGAGAAGCTTCATCGCCGACTTCATTCCCACTAACACGACTTTCATTAGGAGATCTTATTCACCACCCCCTCCTCTATCATCCAGCACCCCCTCCAGACCCAACTATGTGGCCAGGCGTCCCTAAGTTTAGGGCTATATAGGTAGGCTTATTATCGTCTCTCGCTATCTTGCTTATTGTTGTTGTCCGTCGTTCTTGTCGTCCTCGTCGTCGTTGTCAGTTGTCAGTTGTCGTCGTCGTCCGTCATTATCGTCCGTCGTATAGCAGAAGGGGAGGGATGCTAATAATTAAACAGCTAAGCCACATAGAGGTGTTAGATACTAGAAGAGGGGGCGATGAATAAGATCTCCCCTTTCGTTTTGACCGAAATGAACGCTCCAGACAATGTATTCGAGGTAGCCCGTCGCCAAATTTGCTTCCCTTTTATTGTTTCTTCAAGCTTGGTGCAAAAAGGATAAACAGCACAACCAAGAAAACCACCCACGGGTACCTCCACCAAGGCTTCGGACTGCCATCGCCACGCCGGCCACACGTACACTCATGCCCCACGCCGACATAAACCTCTACATCCAAGACATTGTCGCCCTCAGGAATGTTCACTGTTCTCGGTTTCATCACCACGGAGGCTCCACGGGAAGACCTCTGCGGTATGTTCGTCAACCCAGCGGCCGTTTGCTCGACGGGCCTTCGCTCTTCGTCCCTGATCTCGATGTCCAGAACGATGGGAGAGATAGCCGGTGCGTTGTTCGTGGATTTCCCGGATCGGGTTGCTTTGCGGGACGACGGCTTTGTGCCTGGGCTTCCTTCCGGGACCCGGATGCCGGTGAAGTGGGGCATATGGCGGAGGTCTTTGACGGCCGCCGTCGGACGTGCGGTCATGATTGGCTGGATGGAGAAGGGAGAACGGCGCGGTATTGACGTGTCTTGGTATTTGAATCAAGTGGTATCCATGGTCGAAACGAACGTTTCCTGTCTTGACAATTTGCTTCATTTAAGATAAACGAACTCGCTACTGGTCAAGCTATTATTGGAAGTGACCGTTGAACCCCTTGCCTGCCAGAAGCACAGACAAGAATGCTCACCTAGATCCGGAGCTCGTTCCATTGTTTCCACGACGGGCGGCAGGGGGCTCAGAGCAACAGCATCGAACAATGGCTCCAGTGGTCAGACCCCGGGTTTTCGGCAGGGGATTGCTCGGGAAAGAAGTACTGAGGTATTCTGTACTCTAGAGTAGCTCCTAGCCAAAAGAGAAAGGTCTTTCCATTCCAAACTCCCAAGCCGTTTGCCATCCAACGCCCAACCATCAACCTACTCCGCCTCGGGATTGCCAAAGATATCTCCGGTCAAGTTCCTCTGGAACTGCTGGAGCGACTCGAGGGGGGCTTGCGCCAGTTCAAACCCGGACAATTCAATCCGGCCCAGCGAATAACGCCAGTCCCCGACCCTGTCGTTGCACACGAGACAGGTGATTCCCTCTTTCAAGGTCATTCCCTCTATGTATCGCAGGCTCCAGAATCGTTGCCAGCAGTTCCTGCCGTACAAGTGCGGTTTAGAACAGTGCACCTTCACGAATGCGTGTCCATCGCCTGGCCCGGTCATTTCCTTCTCGCAAAGAGGGCACTCTTTCTTCCCCCCTTGCGAGCGGTGCTCCTCGATCTCTTCAGCCGTCAGAAACTCATACGTGCGAGAGATCATTTGCGCCCGGACGAGTTCGTCAGATGCGCGGAACATGCGGTTGCGGAGAAGCAAGTGTGTCATGGCAACCCATCGTTCTTCCACCAACAATATCTGGCCGACCGCGATCGTGTCGAGTTGGGAGAAATCCTCCTGCAGAACCAGTAGTTTCGCAGAATCAAGAAGATCGAATATGGCAGGGGCAAGATTCTGGGCCGTATGTCGAGGCAACCCTTCCAGCGAAAGGAGGCCGAATGCAAGGTCGGCAATGGATAGGCAGCGTTCGAGGGTGAGACCGTTATCCACGGATAACAAGCGAAGAATTATTCTGATGAGCTTGTGGCGGTGTTCCCAATTTTTGTCAACGTCAATTTCAAACGCAATGGGGGCGCTTTCCACCACGGCTTTGACCTTGGTTTTCCAACCTTGGACACCACCGTACCGGCTGGATAGAACAGCATCATGGTGCTTCATCAGGACGTCGAGTCTCTTGCGGTGGTCCCAGTTTTCGAAGGCGATTGGAAGGACGCGCGTCTTTTCAACCGTCGACGGTTGCCGGAAGGTATCCAGCACGCTCAGGTCCGGCTGCCTGGCCAGGGTTTCCCGCGTGATGTTGTAGCCTCCCATCATGCTCGCACGAACTGCCGGGTACTGGGCCTGTTCCAAATCCCTCTTGACGCACATGTAGTCGTCCTCAGAGAAAAAATTGGCGCGTGCGATGATTTGGCGAATAGCTGCCGAGACGTTGTGCAATTCGGGTTCCTTGTTGGTTTCGCAGCAGTCGCAGTGAGGACCGTTGGAGAAATGGGACTTGTCGAAGCGACAAGCCAGCTCTTTCTCGGCCGTTTCCATCATAAAGCGTGTCTGATCCGGAGGAAGGGCATTTTCTTCAGGGTCGTCGCGCCGGATCATGCCATACAAAGACGTCTCGAGGACATCGCACAAGGACTTGAAATACGAAATGGCAGCTTGGCGTGCTGCGGCCGAGGTTTCGTCCATGTTTGACCTCTGATTCCGGACGGGGGGGTTTGCCGGCTGGATGAAGCCGCCGGTGCACTCGTGGCAAGTTTCCTCATACCATTCTGAGAAGTGGCTGAGAGCACCTGCAGCGATGCAGCTCGCGTATTCGGGATTGGCGCAGCGTTCGAGGTACTGATAGCTATGCTCGGTGTCGACGTTGTTGACTAGGCATGTAAAAAACCTGGTGAGTAGTCGACACATGGTTGAGATGAGGGTGGACTCGGAAAGGGTGCTTGGAAATGCAAGATGGAAGAACTGACTTGTGTTGTTGGAGGATGCGTAGCAGAAAAGGGTTGAGCCAGCATCTTGTACGCTGGCAGTGATGAGAGAGACGGGAGTATTTGCGATGCAGTTGGAAGTTGTATCCAGGCGGACCTACCCTACGACGGGAGCTAAAACAAAAACCGACCAAAACAGTACACAAGATAGAAGAACTAAAAGAAGCATGGTATTGTTTTTGTGGTGAATGGATGAATCGGCTCGAAACGAGTCTGGTGTTACGCGACATGGTCTTTGCGGCCTCACTGGCATTGAATTCGTAAGGGAGCATGGATTCTGGCGTCCTTCATTGTATCGATTTGGATCTGGCGACGATGATGAAAGCGGCGACGACAGGGCTGAAGGGAGACGACAGGACCGACGGGAGATGGATTCATTGCAAAGACGCGAGGCGAGAACCATTGAGGAGCCTCCTTGCTCTGTCCCTGACTGCAAGTCATTGTACATCTGTCTATTCATGGGTCCAGGGAGGAAAGCACATGGCACTGCACTCCTTCGGCTACCGTTTATGGCGAGGGGGCAAGTTTGGTGCCCGATACCGATAGAGGCAACCCGGACAAGGACAGGCTGCAGGTGCGGTGCAGAGTGCAGACGCAGCCGAGGGTCCGGTGTCATCATGTGGTGTAGGCCGACTGGCGGAGAGGGGCGGCAGCCGCCTCGCCCCGTGTGTCCGGCAGAAGGATGTCCATCTCTAGAGAGGCTTTGGGCTATCATGGAGCATGGAGATCGCTCGGGCTGCTGGGTTTAGCGATGGAGAAGCGATTCGCAGCCATCTTCATCCCCGGGGAGCATAGCCGTATGATGTTGCCAGAGGTGTAAGTGGAAGAGGATTCGGGCAATCTTGGACCTTCCTACCTAGGTAGGTAGGACGTGGAGGTCATTACCTGCTGAGTCATCACCGACCCCACTCAGTTACGATACGATATTCCGATTAGATAAGATAACCGGACCTAGCATCTACCTAGGTAGGTAGGTACCTAGCGCCATCAACTCCTTCTCAGGTCCACGACAAGCACTGAACTTAACCTCCTCCAGGTTCCATCACGATGCATTGCGATGGAGTCCATCTACAGTGTTCGTCCGGATCTCGGCCGCTGTCACCGCTTCCACGTCCGGGGTGATGGATCACGATGCTCCACCGATCCATCAAAGAAGCTTCGACCAAATCTGGGCGGCCACGACGTGTCAGATGCCCATCCGCCTGCCGAACCCTTGATCGTCTTGTTGATGCCCAACCAGCGCAGCGTTTGTGTCGCCATTCTCCCCTCACTTTTCATCTTCTGCCGTCTCTTACGTTCTCTCATAACTTTGGGCAGTTCTCATTGCCATCATCGTCTCCTTCTCCTCCATGATCATTTCCGGAAACGAACAGAAGCAGGCAGGCAGGTCTGCCAGTGCAGCTGCTGCCGTCCAATGCGCGCGATGCATCGCATCGTCGGCCCATTCAACGTTGCAGGTCGATAGCCTCACCTGACATGACTGGCGGGTCATCTGTCCACCTCTCCCCTCACGACACACCACCATAAAGACCCCCAGGTCGAAATAGATTGGGACCATCAGCGGCCCGACGAGTGCGGGAACCGCTGCATGAGGGGAAGGGGACTGGGACTTGGAATTGGGGGACTTCTTCCATGGTCTGGGGCTGTGACCAATCCATTGGTTTGCCAGCTGCAGACAGCTCGCATAATCGTGCCCAGCCTGCCTTTGCCCAGCTGCACCTCTCACTGATCTCACCCTCCTCCTCGTCTTCTTCCTGCTTCTGCTACTGCTTCGGCTGCTGCTATTCCTTTGACTTTCTGCTTCCAGCAGGTCGTCTGGGTGCGCGGATATATACGATTCTTGCCTTACACGCCCCCATCCCACTCCGCATTCGCTGCGCGGTACCAACCCGGTGCATATGAGCTTCCCCGGTTCCAACCTCTGAGGAGCACGCTGCATTGCATCGTGGGTTGGCAAGTTGGGTTGCTCATCAGCCCGTGGGAGATGCCAATGGGCACACCCGCCACCCATCCCATCCGTGCTGCCGTGTTGTGGTGAGAGGAGGGGATCCCGGGCTTAAATATGCCTCACTCGTCCTCGACTCGCTGCCCTGCAGGCGCCTTTGTTTTGATTCTCTTTGCACTCGTAATGTTTCAGCATGTCCCTTTCCCCTTTGGGCGTATATACGTTGTCGCTCTGTGATTGTCCGCTTGTACTCTAATCCGTTCATTCGTCTTCTGTTAATACCTACCCGGCAACCTATCCGACGCCGTTTCCGGATGTATATCCCACTTCTCCAGTCCCGAGGCTCCAGGGCCGATACGGGTCATCTATCAACCCTCCTACAATGGAGGCGAATCACACCCCCTGACGGCCTGGCGAGGAGGCAGGTCTCCATCTCAGGTGGCCAGACCACCAACATCACCGTCGGCGTCACCGTCGGCGTCGCCATCCTCCTCTTCATCCTCGGCGCCTGCGCCTTTCTCTACTTCTACAGGGCCTCCCTCAACCGAATCAGTCGCCGCCGCCGCCGTAGCCGCCGTCACATATACCACCACAAGACGGTCATCACCAAGACCTCCAGCTCCAAGAGCTCGGCATCTTCCCATGCCCCTGTCCCTCCCGGTCCACCCCCACCCCCGCCGGGGCCTCCGACCGCAGCCCCGGCCGACGATTCCGACGACCCTCCGCCGCCTCCTCCTCCTCCACCACCTGCTGCTGCACCTGCATAACGGGTGGTGGGCCCGAAAATAGGGACATGGAGGCCGGCTGGATGGGAACCACCAGAAACAATTCTGTTCGTCAACACACCAACAACGCCTGGTCTATGTCGGGCAGCATGCTAACGGCTCCCTAGATTCTTTCTCCTATATTGTGTATGTACACTGGTGCCATGTAAGTTAGCTCGATGCTTGGGCCACGGGGGTTTACTGAGCGGGAGTTCGGTTCCGGACCGTGTGGGGTGGGTTGGCGATTCCAGACGCCAGGGCAACAACAGATGTGTACTTTGTCGTTTTTGAAACCTCAATTCAGTTCTGTTCTCGTCTTTGATCTCTCCTCCCTAGATCGCTACCAGTTTTCGACACTCAAAGAACGAACACCTAGTTCTTTTCCTTTCTACCACCAACAATAGCCACCCAGGGTATGGTACAACACGAGTCTATATACAGCAACGCATCGCGACAAGTCAAAGAGCGCCGCGCAGCCCCCCAACCTCATACCGCCGCCATCTCATCATCCTCCAGCACAACTGGCCCAGTGTCTACGTCAACGTCCCTCTCGAGGTCTCGGCTCCCCGGCTCGACGCCGCACAGCGCGTCCCAGAAGGTGAAACAGCACTCGTTGCAGCCCGCCTCCCGGTCCCCGTCCGGGACGTCCACGTCCCTGAACCGCTCCACCGGGAACCCCGGATCGAGACCCCACGCCACATCCTGCCCGGGATCCATGCCCGGCGGGGGCCCGTAGTCGACGAACTCGTCCCCGACGCCGACGCCGACGCCCATCCCGATTCCCATCCCTGCGGCCACCGGCGCCGGGCCGATGGGCATCTCCATCGACGGCATGGGCATGAAGCGCACCGTCGTCCCGCGCGGTCTGTTGCTGCTGCCACGTCCGCGGCGGGCGGGCTTTCCCTTCTTCGTCTTGGTGGAGCGTTTAGCTTTCGTCTTGCGCTTCGGGTGGTGGTGGTGCCGGTGGGAGTGCCTGTGGTGGTGATGCGTCCACCGGTGGGCGTGAGGGTGATGGACGTGGCCATGCCCATGAGCATGGCCATGCGCATGGGCATGCGTAGGAGGTTCGTGGACAACGTGGACTGCATGCCGATGCTGTCTCGGGTGTGCGTGATCGTGGGGCTCATGTACATGGTGATGATGAAGATGCGGCGGCTGCTGCTTCTGATCGTCCTTCTTCCGCGGCTCCTTTCCGAACACGCAGTTCACGCAGTAGTACACCAGACCCACGGCGACGAGGCCGCCGATGAGGCACCCTACGAGCATGCCCGCTATCCGGCCTTGTTCTGCGTCGCGGCGATAGAGCTGGTGCATCGCCGTCGGTGCGTCGTGAGATGGTATCGGCGCCATTTTCAGGCCGTCGTCATGAGGAGAAGACCTGACAGTAGGTGGTGTATATCAAAGCCCGCTTCATGCTTATTCTATGAGCTCTTCGTTTGCTCGACGAGTAGAAGTCATGATGGAGCTCGATGAGTCTTAAACACATCACATCATGTTTTCTCAGTCTTCTCCCCAGGTCGAGACTCCTCGTTTGGCGACATTCTTTACACCTGAAG
Source organism: Colletotrichum musae (assembly GCA_027406025.1). Lineage (NCBI taxonomy): Eukaryota > Fungi > Ascomycota > Sordariomycetes > Glomerellales > Glomerellaceae > Colletotrichum > Colletotrichum musae. Next base: position 5,596,836 of record JANVYC010000005.1, on the reverse strand, counting down.
CCGCAACAGGCAATCAACAAATCTTCACGATGTTTCTACCCAAGTCGTTTCAAAAGACAGTACAAAACCCCCCGATCCCAGGCTCCAGGATCCCGTCTGCAGCACAACGTCTCACAAGCCCAAACAACCGGTAACCACCAGAAAAGGGGTTTGCAGCCTACATGGTGGCAAGCAAATCGTCATTGCTGACTGGCTTTCCAAACGGCCCCCTTCCCGTGCCGTCGCGGCAAACACCGACGACGGGAAGAGATGGGACGCGTCTGATGCTATTCTAAACGTCGTATCTTACAAACCCGCTTCCTGGGTCGAAAAGTGCAATGCTCATAGTTCCTTTGTCCTTCCAAGAGAAGAGAAAGCAAAAAAGGAAAAAGGGTGCCTGAGCCTTAAGCCATCATGCAAAGCAACCGGTCCTCCCCGGGGGTATCAAGCTCGTCGTATCAAACAAATCCCGCGTCCTCAGTATCCTTCCCAGACGGAGCCAAACCTGAAAACCTCATCAACCAGCGGTCCATCACCTCCTCCGCCCGCGCCTCTCCTCCCTCCTCTCCTCCCTCTCCCGGATCTGCACCAGCACCGCCCCGATGCCGTCCTGCACCTTCCCCGACCGCTCCACGAACGCGTCGTAGAACTCGCAGTCGGCGTGCCCGGGCTGCCTCTCGTTCAGCGAGATGAGCGTGTTCGACAGCGCCTCCAGCTCCGTCTTGAGCGGCCCGTAGTCCGCCCCGTGCCTCCCCCTCCTCCTCCGCCGGCGATGCTCGTCCTCCCCCTCGTCCCGCCTCCGCGACGGCGACCGGCGGCTCTGCTGTCTCTCCGGGGACCCGTGCCGACCGCCCCGGTCGCGCTGCTCGGGCTCTCTTCTCGCTTCCCCGCGGGACCGCTCGCGGGAGTGCGTGTACCGGTCGAGGCTGTACGCCCTCTCCCTCTTCCTACCGCGCCCGTGGCCGCTCTCCCTGACCTCCTCGCGCTCCCCCTCGCCGCCGCCGCCGCCGAACTTCTCCATGGCTTTCGTGAGGATGCTCCGGCCGATGTGCTCCAGCATCTCGACGTCCACGTTAGGGACGCCGCCCCGGTGCCTCTCGTCGTCGCGGTGGTCGCGCGTGCGCAGCCTGTCGTCGTGCCGTCCTCTGTTGTTGTCGCTGCCGCCGCCGTGGCCGGGCACGTACTTGCGGACGGCGTACTCGACGAGCCCCCGCGCGAGCATCTCGAGGATGAGCTCGAACTGCTTGCTGCGGCCGCCGCCGTCGTTGTCGCCGTCGCGGCGGTTGCGGCCCCGTCCACCGCCGCCGCGGGTGGGAGAGTTGCGGGATCGTGTTAGTGTTCGCAGCAACCCATCCATGACCCGTGCTTGAACTCGTTCGATATAAGTTTGTGGCTTGGTTGTAGTCGTATGTAATTCTTCAGACGTTTTTTCTCTTTTTCTTTTCTCTCTTTCTCTTTTAATGAGACTGTTCGTGACTCGGGTAGGCTCGTGGTGCTATTTAGTCTCCCGTTGTGGCGTCCCGTAGGTCGTCGGGTTCGCGTGGTCATGTGGTGATGGCGGCCTCTCTCTTTTTTTCGTGGTGGTTGATTCTCATGTGATTCAGTGGTCGTGAGTCCCGCGGGTGAGACAGTACCGGGGAGCGCAAGCAGTCACTAGGACCCTTTTCCCCCCCGTGTATTTTTTCTCTGCTCCTGCCTTTCGTTCAGAAAAAATCAGCTGCGTTTTTCGAGTGCTTAATATACCCACGTCTGCTGCCGTTGATGTTTCTCTCGGTTTGGCTTGGGGAGGTGAGTGTGTTGCGCGCAGGTGAGTTGAGTTACCCCAGCTGTGTGTGAGGGCGACCGGCGAAATACGGGTTGATGCCTGGAAGGTCGCCCTCGCGCCGATAAGTGATCGTCTTGTCAACGACTGAGAAGAAAAATGTCCAGAAGTAGCGATGCGATTTGTAAATACGCTTGACGAGTGAATGTGGCCTGGTGGTTGTTGGCGCGGGCAGCTTTTGGGACCGGCGGGTGGATGATGTGCGGCGCAAATGACGGATGTCGATGGAGGCGAGGGCCGTCGCTCTTGCCGAGTTTGACGTCTGATTTTACTTTTATTTTTCAGCTTTTTACATTTCCTCATTGTTGAGACTGAATACACATGCGCGTGCCTTGTCTGCGGTACGTTTTTGTTGGCGCTCTTTGTTCAAGCTGCCAGCTAGCAAAGATCACTCACTACCTGAGATACAATAACCGCAATGCTGATGACTCTTGAGATTAGAGTCGTATGCCCTGATTCTTTTGACGCCTTGCTCATCCTCTTCATTAATATTCATGGCTTGCACAGGGTCTACCCATCTGCGCCATTTGACATGGGCAGCTTTCCCGAAAAAGCCCCCTAAATATACATACATACCACCGTTGGCCACATCATACTCGCTGCTTAGCTGAGGAGCTCCTTGATGTCCTCGATGCGCTGGAGCTTCTTCTCTTCGTCACTCATCATACCCAGCGAAGTTGCACTGGAAAGGTCAGCACGGCACGGCTACCGAAGCACGGGAAAACTCACATAAACTTCTTGCGCTCCTGGATCCGGAGCATCCTCTCCTCCACGCTCTCCTTGACGATGAACCGGTACACTTTAACTTCCTCGTCCTGGCCCATGCGATGCACACGATCGATGGCCTGCGCCTCGACCGCGAAACTCCACCAAGGGTCCATCATGTACACCCTCTTCGCCGAAGTCAGGTTCAGCCCGACACCGCCCGCGCGCAGACTGATGAGGAGCACCGTAAAGACCTTGGAGTCCTGGAACTCTGTCAGAACGGCGGCGCGTGCCTTCTGCGCCATGGTTCCGTCGAGGCGCAGGAACTTGATGTTCACCCGCGCCAGCGCCGGCTCGATTAGCGTCAGGAACGACGTGAACTGGCTGAACACCACCGACTTGGCACGCGGCTTCTCCCTCCTCAGTTCGCGCAGCGCCCTGATCAAGGCAACCACCTTGGACGACGAGTTGTTGACCCCCAGGCGCTGCAGGCTGATCTTCTTCACCTGGAAAGGATCGGGGTCGTCGTCGTGTCGCACGACTTCGAACAGGTCTTGATAGTTGATCTCCGCCCGGCAGCTGGGGCACGTAGGCACTTTGTGCCGGTCGGTCTGATGCTTCATGTAATCCAGGAGGCACTTCTTGCACGCCGAGTGCCAGCACCCAGTGACCGTCTGCTCGATCATGGGCTCCTCCGCACAAATGGGGCATTCGCTTGCCGCCTCATCGCGGATCTGACCGAGAATGTGTGCGCCAAAGGCGTTGTTCGACTCCGAATCGGATACCGTCGCGGTGAATTGCTCGATGAGCGAACCGAGGTCCATGTCGTCTGCGAGCCCTGCTGCGAGGTCTGCCGCAGCGCTCGCTTCCGCCTCGTCTGCAACTAATTCCTTGTTTCGCACCAGGACAGGATGGCAACATGACTGGCGGAGGCGCAGAATGTTGGCAAAGATGCTGGTGAAGGCCTTCATGACAGTGCCTGCCTCGACGTTCTCCTTGAAAGATTGTCTCGCTCGGTGGAAGATGTAGTTATATATCTCTCTCTCGGTATCGCTTAGTTCGACATCGACTATCTCAATGTGCTTCGGCGGAAGAGGTACAAGACTGGAATCTGTCAGCACGCAGAAGCTAGCTATAACACGGGTTCAACTTACGGTTCGCCGTCGGGCGTCTTCATGTCCTTGGTACGCCGGAGAACCAACGGCTCCAGCACAGTCTGCACAACGTCGAGAGCCCGCATGAAATCCTTAGATTCAAACGGCACGGTAATGAACGTCCTCCAGAAAGAAAAGTTGTTCCAAGGTTCGACCCGGAGGAAGCGGACCAAACTGAAGAGATCCTCCAGCTTGTTGACGATGGGCGTTCCAGTCAACACCCACCGGTGCTCCGCGGATATCTCGTAACATGCCTTGGCCGTCTTCGACTGTCGGTTCTTGATGTGATGAGCCTCGTCAAGGATGACGCGGAAGAAGTTGAGCGAGAAAAGACCATTATGGCTCGACAGGTTTCCGTTCTTGCCGGCAACTTGGTTAAACTCTGACAGCACAACGCCATAGCTCGTGATGACCACGTCGGGAGCAGAAGCGGCGCTAGCCTCGCAGCACATGGCCTGGAGGTTGCTGGCCTTTTCATTGCCGTAGTAGACCATCGCCTTAAGGGTGCCCTCCTTCGACGCCTTCTCCGCCTCACTTTGCCACTGAGCCAACAATGACATGGGAGCCACGACGAGCGTTGTGCATGGCGCTGGGAGCACATGCTTCGAGTTCGCGCCCAGTCTTGAAAGTTCGTTAACAGACCCGGGCAGGCCAGCCTCCGTCTTGACTTGTTGAGCCCGATCAGAGCGGTGCGTGTGGACCAGACTGAGCATCTGAATCGTCTTGCCGAGACCCATCTCATCTGCCAGTATGCCGCCGAGGCAATTCTGTTCTTGAACCGGGAAGTCTAAGGATAGATCGCCCGAGTACGGGTTGACGTAGAAGTGCTCCATGTCCTTGACTTGAGGAAGCTCCTTATCGTCACTGTCTTTCAGAGGCCAGGCATACTCCTCCCACAAGGGGTGCATGCTCGGTTCTCGGTGGCTCTTCTCGTCCTTTTCTTTCGTCATCATCCAGTGCAACGCCTGCTTCTGGTATGGCCGGAGATCCAGGGCAAATGTGTCTGCGGGCTCGGCCTCTGGCGTGTTGAAGTCGAATGACTGAGCCTTCCGGTACAGCGCATCCAGCTGGTCTTGCTCCAGCTCCTCGCCGTCCTCTTGTTCGTCCGAATGTGGAGAAGAGCCTGGCTCCTTGGCGGATTTCGAGGCGTCCTTCTCCTTCTTCTCGTCCATCTCTGCTGCTTGAAGCAGTCCCTGTCTTTGGTTCTTCGGTTGGTGCTTAAGGGCCGCAGCGTTTACTCGTGTCGGGTCGAGGTTGATCTCATGCAGGAGCTTGACCAAAGCGACCTGTTTCAGACGGAGGTCCCTCTCCTCCGTCGACTCCTTTTCCTCGAAGAAACCCGCTGCCCTATTGTCGGAGATCTTGAATCCCGGTCTGTAGAACGCTGAAGCCAGGAGGAAGCACTTGAGCTGGATGAACACCGTGTCGTTCGTCCTCAGTCGTTCCGGAGCGTACACGCATGTGCCCTCAAACTTGCAGATCTTCTGGTCCACCAGCGTCGATACCCATTCGGCCGTTTCCTTCGCCAATCTGCCAATCTCGCTCCCTCTGCTGTCTGTGAACCGCACCATCACATCTACTCGCTTCGCAGCAGATCTCCCACGTGGTGTCTCGGTAATGACGCCAAACTTGGTGAGTCGGGTAGCTTTGGGTGGCTGGACCTTCTGCCTCTCGATCTTGACTACATCACCGTGCTTGAGCAGGTTTGTCCCGCTGCGTGTAGCCCAACCCTCGACGCCGAGGGAGCCAATGTACCGAGCGTCCGGCATCGAGCGGCGAATATTCGGTTTCGGAGGGTCTTCCATCGGTACATCTTGCGTTGCCGAAGTCGCAGAAGCAGCGGCGACTGGGGTAGGTCGTGCGAAGGCGTTGAGCGAAGGGGATTTCTTCTTGAAGTTCTTCCATGTTCCGTCAAAGTACATGTTGACGGCACGCTCGAGGCTGTTCCCGCAATTCTCGCGAATCACGTCCAGGACATCAACCGCTACCTTGTCGCCCACGAAACTCTCGAAGGTCTCTTGGTCGAAAGTCATGGCGGACTCCTCACGGCGGAGATCAGACGGCGGGGCGGAGCGATTGAACGTATCTTCGACGGGCTGTTCGACCAGGGGGCCGCGGGGCTTCGTGGGCGAAGAGGGAGCTTCGGCATCTTCGCTCTTGATCTGCTGCGACTCGTCGTCGGCGTCTTGGAAGAATCGCTGCTTCGCGTGCGCTGGTGGGGTAGGCAGCGCCGGGCTGGAGTGGTGGCTCAATGCATCGTCGTCCGAGAAGAAGCGCCTCCTCTTCGCGGGAGGCTCAGGTGATGCCGTGTGGTGATCCATGGCACCTCTGTATGTTGCCACTGGAAAGCAGGCGAGTCTTGGCCGTCATTCAGCGAGCTATGGGACCCTACACTACAAAATGTCGCCCTAGGCCGGGAGAACTGGAGACGCGCATCGATCAGTCAGCGCGACGGAGCGCGTCAGCAAGTCATGTGATCGCGTGCCACTGCTGAGGTAATCCAATTAAAAGAAGCAGCGGGAAGACGTCATAATTGGGCAAGAGAAAAGTTCAACCTCGGGGTTTGGGGCCAGAGGAGCTAAAAAAGTTCAGATCCACACCCGCTAAGAGCTGTTGTTTTCAGAAGAACAGCAGTCAATCTCGACATGGCGCACTACACCACAGCGTCTTCCTGAATGAATCGACCACGCATCGTCGGCCATGGCCTGAGAAGGCTCGTCCATACCCCTCCTCGGGGCACCAGGGGCATCGTCACGGACGCGGATGTCGTGAAGGCGAGGAAGTACTGCCAGTCGCAGCTTCAGTGAGTGCCTTGAAGAGCAAACAATTGACGGCGCTGACCGTTGGGGGCTCGAACAGACATAGCCACTACGATGCGCACCTGATCAGCCGCCTTCTCTCCCCCCGCGCTCAGGATGCCTACCTCGCCCTCCGCAGCCTGAACCTCGAGCTCGTCCGCCTCCCCGAAGTCGTTTCGAACCCGATCATCGGCCAGCTGCGCATGCAGTTCTGGCGCGAGTCAATCGACAAGACCTTCGCCGGCAACCCTCCCGCCGAGCCCATCTGCCTGCTCCTGCACCAGGCCCTGCAGGACATGCGCGCGCGGTCCCCCGGCGCCGGCACGGCGAACTCGATCCGGTTCTGGGCGCAGCGGCTCATCAAGACGCGCGAGAAGTACATGGACAACCGGCCGTTCGCCTCGCTCGCCGCGCTGGAGGAGTACGCGGAGAACACGTACTCGACCCTGATGTACGCCACGCTGGCCATCATGCCCCTGCGCTCGATGCAGGTCGACCACCTGGCCAGCCACATCGGCAAGGCCTGCGGCATCGTGGCGACGATCCGCGGGGTCCCGGTGCTCGCGGCGCCGCAGAGGCAGCAGGTCACCACGCCCGCCGGGACGGAGCCGGCGCGGCAGCGCGACCCGGCCCTGCTCCTCCCGCTGGACGTCATGGCCGAAGCCAACCTGCGCGAGGAGGATGTGTACAGGTACGGGCCCGAGGCCGAGGGGTTCCAGGACGCCGTGTTCAAGGTGGCGACACGAGCGAACGATCACCTGATCACGGCGCGGGAGATGCTCAAGAACCTCAAGGCCGGGCAGAGCGCCGGCCACGAGTTCGAGCACCAGGGCGAGGAGGAGCACGTGTACGACGAGGAGGACGACGTCCAGCGCGACATTCGGCGCGGGTTCGGGGTGCTGCTTGAAGCGATTCCCGCGCAAGAATACCTCACGAACTTGGAGGCGACCAACTTCGACCCTTTCACCGTCAAGGCGAGCTGGAAATTGCCCTGGCGGTTATGGCGGGCAACGAGCAAGCAGCAAATTTGAGGTCGCGACTTGAGGCCTCCCTTTGCACCACTTGACGGGACACTGTAAAACCAATCGGCCGGCAATGTAGGATAGAACACGTGTAAGACTAATCTGGCCAGTCAATCGGCTGTGTAAACATACAACTTTGCTCTGTCAACTCGTTCCGACATCACGTTGAGATCCATCAGTTCTCGCCGATGACAATAGCATCACCTGGATTGGTCAGTGGTCGCGGGGACAGTGCGAATGACACCCCGCCGTCACGCGACGCACAGTCGTGGCTGAAGCTCCTGTTCCGCCCCACCTTCCATCAGCCACGTCCCCCGGAAAATTCCATCCCTGTGGCGCAAACTCCCCGAAATAATTTGGTGATCGCGAGCTCGTGCATCAGGTCTGAACCTCGAATCATCCGCAGCACAGCGTCAATGTCGGCCACAAGATGTTGTACGAAATCATAGGAATCGTGAGTCTCCCCGCATAAACTTCCATTACGACAAATCACTAACCCAATCACTAGGTGCGACCGGGCAACCTCGCCGAGGTGAAAGAGTACGCGCTCCCTCCCCCGACCACACCCACCGACACCGAACCCCCCTCCGTCGGAACGCAGCCCGCGGCCGTTCAGTCCCTCTAACGTTACCCCTCTAGAATCGCCCTCACCGCAGGACAGATCGTCCTCCGCAACGGCGGCGTCATCCGCGGCCTCTCCAACTGGGGCGTCTTCATGCTCCCCCGCCCCGTCTCCAGGGCCCAGGTCAAGCACAAGCAGGGCCACTACTTCCTCATGCGCTACGACGCCTCCACCGCCACCCACATCGCCATGCGCGAGACCATCAACCTCGACCCCCGCGTCATCCGCACCGCGCACGTCAAGCTCGGCGACGGCAAGCTCGAGAGCGCGGCACGCTTCGGCAACGTCAAGTGGGACGAGATCTGAGTAGGGCAGAGAGGGGGCATCTGAACACATGGCAGAGGGGGAACACGACGAGCAGTCAGGTAGTAAGCGGGGCGTAAAGCTTCTCGCTCCGCGCCGAGGTGACCTGAGACGACGAGCGAACGGTGGAGGGTGTAGGATACTGAGAGATCCCCGAGCCGGCGCCGGGGTATTTGCTTGCACATGTATTAAGCCGACGACAGCTCGGAGTGTACAATCAATTGGCACACCACGAGATCCAATAGACGGGAGGAATTTTCAAGCAAAGAAATCGCGAACACATCAACCGTTCTCACGTAGCCGAACGCGACAGTTGATATCAATCTGAACTTCATGGCTCATGTCTGTATGCTAAGGTAATGCTGGAATTTTCATACACTGGGTATGCCTGGCTCCAATCCGATGCAGCCCGCTCCCAAATTCGAGCAGCTTCCGATGCTCACGAATAGCCACTCGCAAAGACGGAGTGTATGTGTGCGGCGGCTCAGTTCCCAGGCTCCGTCGGCAAGAGTCCCTTGTCCGTAAAAGTCTACTACTCTCCTCGCTTCCGCTTGCCTGGCTGTTTCCGGTTCCTTCGTGGCGCGGCGTGCGTGGCTGGCTTGACTGATATGGCTGGTTTGACTGACTTGACTGGCTCCTAGGCGTCAATATCCATCGACTCGGTCTTGCTGACTCCCTTCTCTTTGCACCAGGCCACGAAATCGTCAATCACGCTAGGCCACGCTCCATCTTCGTTCCAAAAGGATAGGGACTCGTCGGCCATTGTTTTGGTGGCGAACTCGAGGGCCATGTTCCACATATCACGGTTGACAGATCGGGTCCACTTCTCATCCAGGAACGTAGTCCACAGCTGCAGCCAGTCCTGGGACTTTGTCTTCCACTGCCAACCGGGAGGCGAGAAGAGAACGCCCCAGTACACCTTGGCTGTGTCGACGGGCAGTGCCTTTTGGCTGGGCTCTTTGCTGGCGACAAAAGTGTGACGATAAACCTTTCTGAAGTAGGCGGGGTCGGTTGTGAGGCTGTTGACCAGCGACTGAATGTGTGAGATGTGTGCTTGCCGAGTCGCAGAACTAGACTTCTGTTAGCTGTGCTACCCTTGAGATGCGACCAACGAATGCCATACCCAGTTGACTTCCATCCATCAACGTAGCCTTGTCTCGTGATCTCACCGATAGACGGCGTCTTAAGAAATTCGGCGACGACAAGCATCTCGGCATTCTCAAGGTTAACGCCCAGATCTTGCAAGTAGGCCATGGTCGACTCTACGCCGAGTGAGTCCTTCTCATCCTGGGAGTCATCTGTGCCTGGTTAGTTGTGCTGGCGCAAGGCGGTTTGAAGTGACTTACTCCGGAGCTTGTCGAACATCTGATTCAACGTGGTTTCGAGGGCCGAGGTTGTGGGCGTAGTGGCACCACTATTGCCAGAGAAATACCTATTCAGAGAGCATGTCAGTCCATCATGTTCGTTCAGTGACAATTCAATGCAGCTGCGCTTCAGAGACGCTACAGGAATCGGGTGGCTCTGAATGGCCTGGGGTAGCTTGTCTGGCAACTTTGCGCAGACTGTTACAACAATCGGCTGGAATACCCAGAGTTGTTCTTCTCCTCGAAAACGAGCCCCTTCTTAGCTGCCTTTCGTTTCGAGGAAAAGAGACTCATGCCTTTGCCAGGCAATGCGCTCTTGACCCCTTTCCATCCCATCTTGGCACTTGAACACCAGGCTTCTTCGGTCGAATATCAGGCCGTGACTAGACAATGTGACCGCGGAGGACGGTGGAGCTGATGGACCAGATAAAATGTCGCCTTTTCTGCATGGACCTTGATTGACAGGCTCGGCATGGGGTCCAGAAAGATCTCCAAGGTTGACTGGGAACCCCTTTCGACAAGCTGTCGTGATCGCCACGGGATGGGTGGCACCTGGGTGGCAGGCAGTCCAGTCCGTGAGGTGACGCGCTGGTGCTGACTAGGAGCTAGGCCGATGGAAGGACAAAAGCAGGCTGGTCAAGAGGTGGTGGTGGATGGGCCCGAGTGGCGGCTGCCAAAGCCATTCGTCGCTTTAAGAGCCATTTTAAGTGCAAATTGAATGTTTCAGGAGCATTTGGCGATCGGCGTCGACTCGGCCTTTCTCTTGATTGCGTGGACAGCATGTGCCCCCAAAAGGGGACTGGACTGTGACCTCGTAGCTGCGGAGGGCCATTGTCCAGCGGTAGCGATCCTGGGAAGTGCAGCGCTTCCGCGGGTGAGTGGACGCAACCGCGACCCCACAAAGCACAGCGCTGCGCAAAGGCATCTCACAATGAACCGACGACAAGTGAGAATGACCCCAACCCGAGGGTACCAGTTGCTGCCCCGTATTCATGCGCTTCGTCTGCACTGCACGGCGCTGCAGGCCAAATTGTCCGAGAAGGGCCGGCGCACCCAGTCCGATTGATGGAGGGAGGCCTCGGAAAACACCCAAGAAGAGCGGTAAACGTCCATGGCGGTACCGGGCAAAGACAGCGACCGGGCTAGCCATCCAGCCGGACGGAAGACGAAACGAAACGGAACGAAACGGGGCGAGCCGAAACATTCAAAAAAGAAAAGCCGAACAGGAGCAGGGACGATTTCACTTACGCATCGACAGCCTCGTTGATCTTGTAGCCCGAGTTCTTCAAGTACTGTTGGATAAGCTCAAGTCAGCAAGCGACGTCCCGAGATTCAAGAAGGGGACTCCCGTCCACTCGTCGTCTCTCATCTGCCCCTCCCCCCGCCGAGGAAGCATTCCCCTCGATGCCCAGTGAAGCCCTGCGCCCGCCCAGCGTAGCACACCCAATGCATCGCGGCACAACGTTGCAAGACACGACAGCTGCCGACGTTTCTCCGCCACCCAGCAACGTGGCTCGCGTCTCGCGAGGCCCGGTAGGACAATGAGGGGATGGGGATGAGGTGTGGGAAAGTGGGGGAGGGCGAGCAGCGCGAGCTGGCAGGGAAGACGATGTGCGGATATCTCTTGTTTCCATCTCTGGACGTACCCGTTGCGCGGTTCGTTCACTTGCGCCCGTCAACTGGACAAACTGCGCCGTCACCGCCTTCTGGGAAGTTGACGAGGGAGGCATTTTGACCACGGATGTTCGGTCTCGGCTTTTGGTATCGTTGCGTAGTCGGATTCGGGGGTTTGATGGTCGCAAGTCCAAGGGTATCGCGTGACGCAACCGTTCGTCCCTGCGTGATCGGCGACGGGTCGACGATGTAGGTGTAAGGGGGGAAGTGAATGAAGAGATGGAATCGGCGACCCAGGTTCGGGATGTTTCGTTGTGACGGGGGAAATATCGAGTCGCTCCGAGAGGTCGTGGGGTCGGCGAGTGTCGAGTTGGTATCGTCGAAAGAAATGGCGGTGGTCCAGACTGGAAGAGGCGGGAAGGCAGCGAGGAAAGAGCGAGGCTGAACTTCAGGGTCGAATGGTGGGGTAACTGCCACTGACTGCCCTGATGGCGGCGGCGGGACGCTCTTGTGGCGGGGTACCTTGTTGGTTCCAGGTCAGCGAGGCACCATTCCCAGTGGACGGCCTTGTGTCTTCACGGGCTGTTTCTGTGGGAAGTTTAGCTGCCCAGGCGGGAGCTTACAGTGCAGTTCCATACAATTAGGAGGTGCCCAAGGTACCCACCTAGGTAGGTAGCTAATTAGGTTTAGGTACTCGTCTCAACTGCGATGACCTGCCACACCCCGCCTTCCTTTTCGAGAGGGGTCCCTTTGAGTCAAGAACAGAACCTTCCACCTCCAGCTTTCGCTAGGTATTATGCTACGCCGCTTCATCTCACATCGTTCATGAAGTCGTTGCGTTTTGCTCTTGAATCTTGCTTCCCTCAATGCAGTTACATCCCAACCTCTTGTCGTCCCAACAGCTTGCATCATGTCGCTCTGAAACTCGGCCTGGGAACACAATGCCTTTCACATTGGACGATACTCTTGCAGGCGACCTACAAGACCTTTTCCAGCTACGAACGACTTCAAACACAGACTTGAATACATGATATGTTATGACCGTACGAGGTTTATGGCTTTCAAAAGCTGTGTATCAGTTAAACCAATGCTCGTTCCTTGAGAGAGTAGAGTAGGTAGAACATAGAGCAGGTAGAACAGGCGCTCCGTTCTGATTCAGGCGGTCTCCTTCGCGGCCCTTCGGCCTCGACAGCACTAGGGCAAAGTTACCTAGGAAAGAGGCTGAAGCTTATTAGAAATGAATGCTAATTCTCTAAACCGAGTCAATAACAGCAAGTCATTTGTGCGGCAGAGCTTTTCGCAGGCTTTTTTACGCGCGAGTTGTGATTCAGCCATTGTGTAAGTCAACAAAGGCACTGGAGCTTCGGTGGCTCGCGCCCCCAGAAGCAGTTTCGCTGGAACTTCCAACAGAGAAAAAGAGAAGCCCCAAATAACTTTCAGAATTAACCTGATTTATCTACTGAATTTTGAACTTTCTTAAGATTCTAGGAAAGTCATAGAATTTGCGATGTTGAACTACACGGTCGCGAACAAGGTTCTGTGGCATTCCTAGGAACCTGGGTGAGTGTTGTCGTTAGGTACAGAGGTACAAGTACCTAGGTAGGCGCTCTCCAAGCTGGCCCCACCAAGCACTTCAGGCGGGCAGTGACGTCTACCAATGGCGCCCTTAGGTGCCTGGCAGCTTATCGAGGTACCGGATACCTCAGTTAATTGATTGGAGCAGGCAGCAGACGCGACTTTTTTCTTTGACGCGCCGTGTGCTGCTGCAACTTGCAAGGGACAGGCAGATCCAGACGCACGCAGCCTTCAACACTGTTATCCGTCCTGCAGCTCCGCGACGGCATCCTCACCACCAGCGACATGCTCTAGTATGGACTCTACGCACCGCGACTCGAGCGAGCCCCCTCTCGACCATGCCCAGCCCTTCAAAGGTGTCGTTGTGTGCTGCACGAGCATCCCCCCAGACCAGCGCGTAAGTTGTCTCGTTGTCATGTGATGCTCTTGTCTGTTGTCTGTTTTGCCCCTCCACTGCTTCTCGATCAACAATATGTCCCCGCGCAGGATTCTGACTATTCCCCCAGACAGAACTGGCCAAAAAGACCGAGGAACTCGGCGGAATACACAAATATGATCTGACCCCCGACGTCACGCATCTCGTCGTAGGAGACTACGACACACCCAAGTACCGCCATGTCGCCAAAGAGCGCACCGATATCAAGGCCATGGACGCCAGGTGGATCGATACAGTGGGAGAGCTATGGATGGCCGACGCCGAAATTGACTTTCCTGCCTTGGAGCGAGAGTGGCAGCTGAAGCCGCTCGAGACCTGCGGCGAGATGCCAGATCCCACGAACCCTGCCGAGGGCAAGCGCGGGAGCCTATTGCTGTGCATGACCGGCTTCGACGATCGTAGGTGCACGATGGGACATGCAGAGCGGATCGCAGACCTGACTTTTGCTTTGCAGCCGAATACCGAAACCAGATCATCGACCGAATCACGGCCAACGGCGGCACTTACACAGGCGACCTGACGAAACGAGTATCGCATCTCATTGTTTTCAAGCCCGAGGGAAAGAAATACAAGGCGGCGCGATCCTGGAACATCCGCACCGTATCTTTGCAGTGGCTCGACCAGACGATCGAACGCGGCATGATTCTTGACGAGACCTGTTTCGACCCCGTCTTGCCGCCAGAAGAACAAGGCCAGGGCGCTTGGAACAGAGTCAACCCCCGCAGGGTATCTCTCGGCAAGCGGTCGAGGTCAGGCGTCGGAGAGGATGGGCAGAGAAAGCTGAGGAAGACGGCGAGCATGAAACTCAGCAGCCAGAGAGACACGCTTTGGGGGGATATCCTCGGCAGCAAGCAGACGGGCGAATCGTCGGCGCCTGAGAGAGGCGAGAGGATCGAGGTCGCAGACTCTGGGGTCCATGACGCCATGAGACCACCAGCTCCCGATGCAGGCATATTCTCGGCTTGCCATTTTTTCATGGCTGGCTTCGAGCCGTGGAAGTCCAAGATCCTGGCCGAGACGATAGGTTCTCTCGGTGGCACGACCCACGACAGCTTCGAGGCCATGGCTTCCACGACCACGAGACCAGTTCAAAGGTTCCTGATCATCCCCCAGGAGGCCCAACCTTCCACACACTTCCAGGTACCGCCAGCGGATGCCGACACGACACAGATCGTGACAGAGTTCTTTATCGAGCGATGCTTGCACACCAAAGCACTATGTAACCCGAATGACCACGTCTTGGGGCGCCCGTTCCCCATGTTTCCCATATCTGGCTTTGAGGACCTGTCTGTATGTACCGCGGGCTTCACCGGCGTAGACCTTCTCCACGTGGAGAAGGCCATCAGACAGATTGGCGCAAAGTATGCCGCCAGACTCAACGAGGCGACCTCGGTGCTGGTGTGCAAGTCTCTCGCCGCCACGCGCAAGGAGAAGATCAAGTTCGCCTTTGACAACGACATCCCCATCGTAAGTTCGGAATGGCTCTGGGACAGCATAAATACGGGTTACAACGTCCCAGTCGCGCAATTCATGTTTCCGGAACTGAAGCAAAATCGTAATCTCCGGCCCAAGCCGAGGACAAAAGAGCAGCCAGGGGGAGGCACAAAACAGCCCCTCCAGAGGACCCGATCCGAGCCAGTGCCCCATCCGCCGAAGAAGACCGTCTCAAGGCAAACCTCGGTAGCGGCGATCGACCCTACAGCGTTCCAAGACGAGAGCCGGCAGAAACCAACGGACCCGAAGCGCACAACAGCGAACGAGGGTTCGACTACTTCTTTGCAGTTCCAAACGGCCAGAACGCACCAGATGGATAGCTTTGGAGGCGGCACGGTCGCGGCGCCGCCTGCAAGCGCATCATCCAACGTGCTGAACAGGTCATTTTCATCGCAGCGGACCGAGAAGCAGGCAGCGGACAAAGCGAGGGCTACAAGTGTGGCCGACAGTGCGGAACCGACACCCATTCCCGTCTTCGAGTCGCGAAGCGTCGTCGAGCAATGGCGCGCGTCGCAAGGCGGAGAACCCATGGCCGATGACCCTGTGTTCGCTGCGGCAGATGACGACAAGGAGGCGCAAGTGGACGATGAAGGCGACAGCACCGTCCAGAAACCCACAAGCGAGCGCCCGGCCACCGCGACATCGCAAGACCCCCAATCGCTCGAAGTCGAAAAAGAAGACGAAGAGACGCAGCTCCGACTCCAGCGCGACGCGCAAAAGAAGGCAGAAAAGGAAGCTCTCTCCTCGAAGCTAACCTCCCTCATCGAGTCCGCGCCCACCACCACGGACCCCGCGCACGACGAGGAGCAACAGCAGCAGCAGCCGCGACGCCCCCGGAAGCGCGGCATCTTCGGCCGGGCCATCAGCAACGCGTCGGCGGCGTCCAGCGGCAGCGCCGAGTCGCGCATCGACTCCTTCGGGCGGCCGGCGGAGGGCTCGGAGCCGCAGCCCGAGCCCGAGCCGCCGTCGACGCAGGTCCAGTACGAGGACCCGGAGGCCAGGCAGCACCGCGCCAAGGTCATGAGCAGGATGCGCGGCGAGGAGGTCAAGGCCCCCGCCGCCTCCTCCGCCAGGCAGTCCGGCAGGCAGAAGATCGGAGGCTTCGAGTTCGACGTCGACGGCGGGGCCGGCGCCTTGCCCACCCGTCGGCAGACCCGGCGCAACTTTTGAAGCAGTGCTAGAATAGAAGGACGAGTGATGTTGGTCAATGCAGCAAGCCGTTTGTAATAATTTGGGTAGCTGGTGCATTTTGGGAGTTTGCTGCAGTATTGCATAGCAAAAATAAAGGAAACGACGGGAAGCATGGGATTCACGACGCCAAAACGGTTCAGGCAAATAAAGTTCGATTTCTAGTCATGTTCAAGCGAAGGCCACCGCCAATAGGTATCATCAATCTGGGTATCATTTGATTTCGTATGTACATTTACACACCGACAAACGTACAGACGCATCTACAGTTCAGGAAGCTCTCTTCCGCTTTTTCAGCTCCCTTTCCTCAAGTACAGGTATCATATCTTCCGCCCCCTCTCTCTCGGTCTCTCTACCTCTCGTATCGTATCAATCAAGTCGATCTGGACAAAGAAAATGGTTTGGGTATGGGGTATGCGTCTTTTCAGCAACGCACAGTGTTCTTTCCTCCTCTGGGTACCTATTAAAGGGTCCTGTACTCCAACGGAAAGAAGTCTGTGCAAAGACTTGGTCTCAAAAGAGGATAAGTTGGGCGCAGCCCGATGAATGGAAGGAAGCAAGTAGAAAAACACAGGCTTTGGTAAAAGACATGGAAAGCAAAGTTGGTACAGAAACAGGCTTTCTTGATCAGAACAATGATATGACGCAGAACAGACTACAAGGCGGAAGCGGCCTCGGTCAGGACGCTGAGCAGACTGGCCGCGGCGCCGCCGATGCCGACGGCGCCCAGCGTCTCGCCCCAGGCCTTCTTCTTGTCGCGCCTCTCGCGTTCGGCGCGCTCGGAGCGATGGTGGCGGCGGGGGTAGTGGTCGCGGTCGCGGTCCCTGTCGCGGTCACGATGGTCCCTGTGCTCGCGGTGGTCTCTGTCCCTGTCCCTGTCTCTGTCCCTCTCGCGGTCGCGGTCACGGTCACGGTCGCGGTGATCTCGCTCGCGATCGCGGTCGTAGTCTCGGTGTTCTCTGCGTGACGGACGTCTCCTGCGCTCGCTCCTATCCCGCTCGTCGCGGTAGGAGCGGGGCGTAGCGGAGGGGTCGAACTCGTGCGGCTCCGGGTCGAAGCGGACGTGGTTCTCGTTCTTGTTCTTGAGGATGGGCTTTGGTTGCACGGTAGCCGCCGGGGAAGTGCCCTTCTCCTTGTCCGAGGGCGGCGGGACGATGTAGTAGGCCTTGGTCCCCTTCTTCTCGTCTCCGTAGCTCGCCTCCGAGGAGGCATCTGAGGAGTCCCAGATGGCATCGTCCGATGATGACGTCCCGTGCGCGTCGCTGCGCCTTCGGGGTTGGCTGGTGGGACTGACATTGTTCCCGTTGCCATTGCTATTGCCGTTCGGCCTGCTGCGGGAGCGGGATGCGCGAGCCTCAGCGGATAGACGGGCGTAGTGCGTAATCTCTTCGCGGCTGAGTACGCCGAGGATAGCGACGTAATCTGGGCGGGCCTCGTATCTTACGCCCGCGCGCTCGAGGACCTCAGGGGAAATGAGGGCGCGACGGATGCGTGTCCACTTGGCTTCGAGGGGAATCTCCATACCATACTGGTCCGGGGCAAGACGGCTTGCCGACGTCCGTGGAGAGGCACCGAAGGGCGGCCCGGCGTTGGCATACCCAGGGAGCGGAGGCACGAAGCGCGGTGATACGCCGAGATTGGCAGCCGTGGGAGACGATGAGAAATCAGCGCCTGCGCGGGCGGCGATCACGTCCGGGGGCAGGTAGCGTGTTGATGGGGACGCGGAGGAAGGGGATATGCTGTAGTGTTGGAGTGGTGCGGCAGACAGGCGTAGGCTTTCCATGCCGTTGTTGAGGCTATCCATGGCCATGAGGTCGCGGGTGGAGATGAGGGCGAGCGAGTCGTTATGCTCGTCTTCCATCTCGTGTTCGTATGTCGACAGGGTGCTGTACTGGTTGGGAAGATTTGGCGCAGAAGAACGCGGGTCAGCCATGCGACGATCGCCCCTGACGGCCGGGGCATACTTGTCGTCGTAGGAACCGTATGTCTCGCCGGAATATGAAGCAGGTGTTACGGCCATAGCAGGGTGGTGAGAGCGCTCTTGAGCGAGGAGGCCACGGACGGAGGGGGGAGCGGTGGCATCGTTGCCAGTGGATTCTTCCAGCTCGCGGATATAGGCGCGGAGGACCTCCTGATGGGTGTTAGTCGCATGTACATGAGGCGAGTATGGGCTCAGGATTGAACAGTACCTTGTTTTTCCTCAAGACTTCCTTTGAAAAGCCCTCCTTCTCTAGTTCGGACCTGAACTGCTGCCACAGGTCCTCCTCGTCGTCGCCGATGCCGCTGTCCCTCCTGGCGAACAGGCGGGCAGCGATGGCGTCGACCTTGTCCTTGATATCGTCGAGGTTTCCGCCCTGCTCGTCGACGATGCGCTGAGCCTTGCCGGGGTTGTGCAGCTGGATGGTGTCGAGGAACATGTCAATGTTGGTCTTTTGGTTGGCCAGCTTGGTGCGGATCATGGCGACCATGTCGCGCTCTCGCTCCTCGAGGCGGGTGACGCCGCCATACTTCTCGAGGATGGTGTCGAGCTGCTTGAGGGTGAAGTCACAGTCCTCGACGAGAGGAGTCAGCTGGCGGGCGTAGATGGTGGCAGAGGAGCCGGCGTTGAGCAGCGAGTCCGGATCCTCGGCCTCGGCCTTGAGGTGCTTAAGGACGGTGTGAAGGCGGCGGACGGCGGTCGCGATGTCTGCGAATTCTGGGCCAGCCGTCTTCGCGCGGCGAAACAGGGCGCGGGCGATGGCGTCGACCGCGCCGATGGGGACTGTGGTGCCGTTGCTCATGACGGCTATCGTGGTTGGGTGTGCTCAGCACCGGGGTTGGGGTGCTCGCGCCTACGAGCGTGTTGTTGATTTGGTGAACGTGTGAGTCGATGGTTTGGTGTGATTGTACGTCTGGTAAGAGTTGCGTCGATGAGACAAAGAGACGACGAGGAAGGGGCGGGAGACCGGACGAGAACTTCTACTAAAGCTGCAGAGTCGCGGGTAGGCGGGAGATGCGTTGAGACGCTGCGTTGAGATCGACGGGCGTACGCAATAGGGAGGGCGGGTTAAGATCAGGGAAAGTGATGCAAGTTCAGGAACAATAACAAAGATGTGGCATCCGAGGAGAGGAGCGTCGTTCCAGGGGGGGTTGGAAGAAGACGTGGGTGACGGAAGCTTGGTGGGTTGGATTGGTGGTTGCCAGCAGGGGATAGTTATGGAGAAGAGTATGTGAGTGTGTGTGAGAGAGAAGATGGGAGGGTATTAGAAGAGGACGAGGGAGACGAGTGTGATTTGTGATGTGCTACCTGAGGTCCGAGAATAACATCAGGATTCCGGGCAATGTAGACGTCCAGGACGAGGCGTGTCAAAGTGTAGAGAGTACAGTGACTCGGTGAGCGATGTAGCGAGCAAGGTCAGGCAAGGTAACGAAGAACCCAGGACAGGGTGAAAGGTAAAAGAGAGAGCAGGGAGGAGGAAAGGCGAAGTATTCAATCACAAACCACGGCCTCGTTATGCCAGACGACGACACTTGGGAAGCGAGGCAGGCGAGACGAGGCAAGTAATAGAAAAGGCCAGACCAGGCGCGGCCGGGTAAGTAGGACGTGGACTACCAGGTAGGAAAGTGATGGTGGAGGAGGTAGTAGTGACCCGAAACGGGGCCTCACTGCGATAGGATCCATCATGGCATATTGTCATCGACCAGGGGGTGACATGAGGACGAAGGACTTGGTGACTTGGGGACTTGGGACTTGGGGTCACCTCGGAGGGGGCTTGAGGGCAGGCTTCGTTCGGGGTCAACTTGGGGATGATTAATGAGTGAGTGACCTTGGTCTGACTTTGAGATGCGCGAGGTCATGGGCACGCATGGTCGTGGTCAGCTTGTACCTCTTTGGCGTGTTTGACGGAGGCAGGATGAGAGTACAGATACGTAGTAAGAGCTGATCATGTGGACGAGAGCGCAGCCGATTCTCATGAGAAGTACTGGAGTACCTACCCCGAGGCTTGTCTTTTTCTTCCTCCTCCTACCTGACGTGGTTACTATTGCTATGAACGATACGAATACTTACGATTCGGTACGGTAGGTACGGGACGGTACGATATGAGACTGCAGAAGGGAGATGGAGTAATGGTGTAAGCGAACTGAGTGAAGAGGCTGGGGGCTCAGGGCTCAGGGCTCGTGAGTGAGCGTTCCCTCTCCCCCAATGGGGACGTCTTCTCGTGCATCCGTTCCAGCAGCAAGGCAAGGCAAGGCAGGCCGAGGGCAGATCGACGCGAGGGGCCCAATCCGTTTGTGGCATTACAAACTAAACGATGGTGTGGGAGAAGAGGCTTGAGCTCTGCTGGCCGAGGTGAGTGTGAGTGAGAAGAATGACTCTGAGTGAGCCAATGAGTGATGTAGTGAGAGATGGGAGATGGGATGAAAGACGACGCGCGACTTTCCTTAACGGAGCTCGGGGGTGGTGGGTGACGTAGTGATGTAACGCTACCAGATCCATGAAATCATACCGTCCGGGGGCTGCGCTGCGCTGCTCAGTCCCAGTCCCAGTCCCAGTCCCCTGTAGCTTGTACCCTGTGGCTGTCGTGCAGCTTGTCCACAGGTATCTGTCCACTGCCATTGTGCCTGTAAATACATACCCAGCAAAGGACAGGCAGGGGGGATGGTGGCCAGTGACTGCTCGATCTGCACCGTTTCCTGCCGGCCTGAGCTTAGCGCCCGGAAGGGCCCAAAAAGAAAAAAGAAGACCCTGAGCCCAGCCGTTCCTCTGGTTCAATTGTGTCTGTACGGAGTTACGATACGGTACGAAACACATGGGTGAAAGTACCTCGAGTACGTTGCATTTTGCCTCCTGTCACTCCGAACTCTCTCCCGTGGTTGCTGTGGCTGTTGATGAATGGCTTTAGCCCGGCATGATCACCTCTTCAATGAAGATGATACTCGGTAGGACGACAACATCATTTAGCAGCTCAAAATAGCAGGTTTCCATCCAGGTTAACTTTCTGAGCAGGCTCACATGCTTCCTTTCTCATAGATTGAGACCATAAACAGTCTTCCTGAAAATAGTACCTCATGTTTCGAACATAGATAGGTATCATATGTTTCTTCATAGGGCTAGAGGCATATATCGACCAAACAACCACAATCACCACCGTCATACTAACGTCCAGGGGAGGAAACGAGTGCGACAGAAACACTGCCTGCAGACTGGACAATGCAGATACTACCTCAAGACACGCGCCTCTACCACTTCGCCCAGGCTTTCCCCAGTGCTGCTCACCAACCATGTGGCCCGAGTCCAAATCTCTTGCATCGTCATTCCTGCGTGGTACTCTGGGGTGCCTGCTCTCAGCCCCCGGTTCGCCGGGATGGCCCTGCCTGGAAGCTTGCGCCACCCGCCTGGTACCGTCGACCATCGGCCCTAGACTTACATAGCAGAGTCAGAGTCATCCTTCTTTTCATCATCATCATCCACTCTCTGTCCCCCTCGGCCTCCCTCCTTCACCAAGCCTCAAAGAGGAATGGCTCCAATGGGGGCGTCCAAGAAAGCCCTGGGCGTTCCAGGGGTAACTTGCAAGTGGGTGACCGAATGTCAAGGCAGACATCCGAACCCGAACTGACCTCCTTCTTCAACCCCGACGGAGTCTTGACGCATGTCACAGTATCCCGCGCCATGTACGCGCTCTGCAGACAGAAGACCAACGCCAACGTTGCCTCCCTCCCAAGAAAAGAACAGAAACCTCCCTGCTTGGCCCCCCGCGGGCCCCTCTCTCTCGCATCCTCGCCGCGCGCTACCGTGTGCTACACGAACGGCAACCTGCATCAGGACCACTCGGCGCTCGTGACTGGGCCGGCCCATCAAGAGACGAGACCCGGGTATCAACCAGCGGTCCCCGAGACTGAGCGATCGTAACCCAGGAGGGGCAAAACTCAAGTCCGCCCCCTAAGAAAAACTAAAAACAGTAAAAGTCCTCTGCAAAATATCTTGATACGACAGGAAAAAAGGGGTCCAGTCGAGGTGGGGATTCCCAATGGTTCGCTACACAGCTGCGCTGCACAGAATACGGAACCCCGCCAACGCGCAGCAACACCAGCGGCAGTGCCGCAGTTCTGGACTCTGCAGAAGCAATACGGGCGGCGGGGGCGAGAGACCCAGACAGAGATAGTTCGGCCATGCATAAGGGTTCGTCTTGGCCACCGTGGACATTCGCCCTCGGCCGGAACACGAAAAAAACGAACGCCGCTAAAAACATACGGAAGGGCCTTCTAGAAGCTCGAGATGCGTTGCTCCGTTTCGCATACCGTACCGGCTACTGCACCGGAGAAACACAAAACAGAGACGAACGAAACGGCGGGAAACCTGCACAGAGCTGCTGTATGTAGAGTTTTAGTTTTGGATGCCTTCCCAGGGGTTTGGCTGTTTTGTTTTGTTTGCTGACGAATATCCCACCGCGTGCTCCGCGGCGGGGCTGCAACTCCACGTAACACCGATAACTCCCGTGTAAATGCAAATGCCATCTTCATGAGGCTCAGTGTCTCTGACTCTCTCCAAATGTTTGCCCTCTTCTCATCCCATCCTCGTCTCATCTCGCCGGCCGCAACGAACGCATGACTGGGTTCTGGCAAACTCCCGGCCAGGTCCGCCCTGCGACCAGCCGCGAAGCCGAACATGTCCCTACCCGTTCTCGCCAGGGCGCCTTGTCTGGTTCATCCGCCTTCCGGGGTCCCTTTTCTCACCAGAGCTTACATAGCAGTTGGCTCTTCGGGGCCGAAAGATTGGGGGAGGGTAAGAATCCCGCGACAATCCGCGCAAATACTAACACCAACCGGCTCGGCTCTGCATTCAATAGCGTCGCAGCGAGTTGCCCAGCAAAGCCACATCGGTTCCGTTGGCAACCAGACGAGCCAGCGAGGTCCCTCCAGAGGCGCGGGGAAGAGGGCGTCCGCAGCAGCATGCAAATGCAAGCCATACCACAGCAACTTCCCCGGCGAATCTGGGCGAATTGCTTGCTGCATCGTCTCGTTGGCCCTCCGTGATTGGTTGTTCTGCCTGGAGATGGACGATGCTGAGCCACCCGCCCACTCACCCGACCTTGAGTCCTTGACACGCTTTCTTACCCTGTTCCCTCCATTCGGATATCCGTTTCGACGGGCTCGTGAGACAGGTGAGGCTGTCAGATTGTCTCGGCGTCCAAATTACCAGGCAGGCAGACAGCACCCACCCGTTGTATGCCGATGATGTTTGGATGGAGCGAGGGGAGCAGGGCAAAGCAGATATCATGGTATACTAGTCAGCAATAGCGTACGAACCTCACTGCCGGCAGCTGGGTGGTCTGACAGAGCTTGGACCTCGTTGCATATGCCCTGACGGCACCCCGTTGCTCTTTGATGCCTTTCCACATGTTAGCCCGAGGTGACGGCAAGGCAAGGCGCTTCGTTGTGCTTCCGGGGCTGACTCTGACTCAAGCTGGGAAGAGTACCCGGGTAAGAATCTGTAACGATGGCCAATATCACGAATAGAAACCAGGCTGGACGGCGCCCTGAGCCCAGTACCAAAAGTGTAGATTTCAAGGCGACGAAACAAAATCCCGCAGATGATCAGCAATGTCGATTAGATGTACACTACATGAACAACACATCCCGCATGTGCACTTTGCTAACAAGCAAGCAAACTCTCCCTGATGCCCGCGCTCGTGTCACCGACGGGCAAGGTTCGAAGGGTTCCGATTCGTCCGGTGTGCAAGAAAGGGAAAATCGAGTAAGCCGCAGCCCTGCCATGAGAATAGGTGACATGTCAGCTGCACCGTGGTATTTCGCCGATGTTCTGAACTTGTGCTTCTTCTTTTCCCTTGTTCCGATCTATGCAAAAAAAAAACTTAAAATTATGTGAAAATGTGGTTGATATACTAAGCCGTCGGAGGAAAAAGAGAAGGCTCTCTCGATCACCCAGGCTCGCCTGACTAGCACCGCCGACTAAAGCCGGTTCGCCGAGCCGCCAAAATGTACGCTTCGGTGTCTGTTGGTGGTATCTTGTTCTTCTTTTTTCTTTCTCTCGTCCGATGGCGCTGACCTGACCTGACTCTTTCCGCTAATCTTCTT
The DNA here is from genome assembly GCA_027406025.1 of Colletotrichum musae. NCBI lineage: Eukaryota > Fungi > Ascomycota > Sordariomycetes > Glomerellales > Glomerellaceae > Colletotrichum > Colletotrichum musae. The sequence goes on along the minus strand of JANVYC010000005.1, from coordinate 5,572,684 downwards.
CGTCCACCGACACCACGAGCGTCGGGCGCTTGTCACGGAGCCGGCCTGCTTCAGCCTCCTTCAGGGCGCACCTCGTTGCCCCGAGCTGGCTGCCCGTGCCGTGCTGTGCCACCCCGGTTCTTACTCTCAGCCCTAACTCCAAATGTCCATATGTCCATAATCTCACATGGCCGAAGTAGCATCGTCCATCTCGTCGAGCTCCACAAGTCCTCTCGTCTGACATGCGGCTCAAATGGCGATCCGCTCCAGCGAGTACGCCTTGACCTTCTGACTCAGCAGGTGTCCCCTCTCACGGGAGCTCCTCTCCACCAGCTCGCCACCGGAGACGACCTTGACCTGGGACACGCTCTGCTTGGGCGCCATGCCCAGCGGCAGACGGGGCGAGCTCTCCACCTCGAGCGAGACGGGCTTGGCGAGACCCTGTCGTCCTCCGACGGCAACGACCTTGCCGGCCGTGGCCGCCCTGCCGTAACGGACAGCCTCGCCGACGATGCCGCTGATGAAGTTGCCCTCGTTCAGGCCTTCCAGGGCTGCGCCGACCTCGAGCCTCAGCGCCGTGATGAAGTCAGCCGCATCTGCGCGCTCGCCGACCGCCGTTCCATTTGTAAGCCAGCCGCTAGGTCCGATGGAGTCGATGCAGCGCGACAGGAGCTCGGCGATGAGCGAGATGGCGCCATCCGGAATGGTCTTGGTCGGGTCGTCGCGGTCCAGGTTGGTGGGGTCCACGTATTTCGACGTCCATGCGCTTCCAATCAGCTGGACGCGCAGAAGCTGGATCAGCGACTTGACCTCCTCCGGGTTGAACGTCTCGCGAAGAGCCCGCACCGTCGCAACTGCTGAGTAATTGGCGAGCTTCTCGAAGGCTGTCGTCAGTGCGCGTGCGCGGAGGTTCGAGTCGTCTCCCAGGTGGTACTCGGCCAGTTCCAGCTCCTTCTCCAAGTGGTCGATCTCCATCTCAACGTAGTCCTCCTCCTTCGTCTCCGTCGGCGCCGGGAGCAGCAGTCTGGACTGTTGGTCGAGACTGCGCGTGATGATTCTGATGACCAGGAGAAGCTCCTTCTCGCCGAGCTTGGTTGACGATACGTAGTTCAGGAGCAGCTCCATGGTGGGATCCATGTCCACAAGGGCCTGGACGAGGTTCTCAATCACCGGTCCCTGAGTGGTCGACTCGACGGGCTCGCTCTTGAAGGCCGCTGACATGTTGGCATTGGTGAGGTGGCCAGCAGAGATCAGGTAAATCAAGACGTTGCTCGCAGGAAGAACACACCGGAGGACCGCGCCGTCACTGCCTGTCGTGTCCATGGTGAACACTCTGCTGATAGCGTAAAGCACCCACCGGCGATCGACGGCAGGGTACTTTTCTGAGCGCTCCAACCACTTCCAGTCAGGTGTTTCCACGCCGTCCAGTTCCGCCTCCTGATCGATGGCAACTGTAAACCTCTGTGCCAGTAGAGCCTCGAATGACTTCCAGTCGTGCGCTTGCAGGAAGCCGTCTGCCTTTTCCACGTCCGCCAGCGACTCCTTGATGTAAGCATCTGAAAGGGTGCCGGGAAGGTATTCCTCGAAGGTGGCGTTTCCGGTCCTCTTCGGCAGCGTAGCTGGTATGCGATCTGATCGGGGCAGTCCACGGCCGATGGAGTCGATGAGAAGACCCTCCTTGCCGTGGGACTTGGGACGCTCGATCTGGAGGGAAATCAGAGTGTTGCCAACAAGCGCAACGGCCATGTCCAGTTTCGAGAGGAATGTGACGAGGTTCGGTCTGTGCTGCTCGTTTCCTTCGGGCAACTGGATTGCCGTCGAAGCTTGAATGGAGTGGAAGGTGGGGTTCAGGACGCTGGCGGAGTTTGTAGACAGGCAGAGAACAGAGTGCTCGGATATTTGAAGGAAAGAGGCGTTTTCTGCCAGCGGCAGCTGGCCCTGCAACTTGGGAACGGCAGTCGTGATATCGTAGGTGCGAAGGACTGGGCCTCCTAGCTGAAGCAGCTTGCCGGATTGGACGTGAAGTTGGTAGACAGCAGACTCTGCTACAAGCTCATCTTGAGATGGCAGAGGAGTGACGTGAATCTGAACCAAAGGCTGGGAGGAGACGGTGGGCAAGACGCCAAGGACGATGAGAAATCGCGAGATCGAGCCTTCAATGCTGGCGCGGACGACGAGGGTGAGCACGTCCGGGTTAAAGGTCTTGGAGTCGACCTGGCGGCCAAAAGACCCAAAGGCATCTTGTCTACCCTGGAAAACGCCGTTCAAGACATCCGAAGCGGCGGCGTGGAAACCGAACTCGACTTCGTACTTTGCGACAGAGGAAGGGAGCAGGTCCCTGCACAGGTTGTAGGAGGATGCGCTCCACTTCTGCTCCAAATCTTCGGCGTCGAGGCAGATGACCTGACCGTCTTTGCAGAGGGCAATCACGTCGCCCTTCTCCGACTTCTTCTGACTGACATCTGTCTCGTCGAAGAAAGCCGAAGTGAAAAGGTTTGTAATCGGCGACTTGTGGCGCAGGCGCTGAGAGGTGCTAGTCGAGTTCGTCTTGCCAGTCGCATCGACAACATCGCGACAGAGCGTCAGCTTGGCGCCGGACGCATCCTGCGTTGAGAGATATGTGTAGTTGCTGCGGCCGGTCGCAGAGGCGTCCTGGTATCGAATCGAGTGCGGCGCGCAGGTAAACGACTCTTGAGGGGGGATAGGGTACGAAGTTCGCAGGCCAGAAGAAGGGACCTATGGGGATAGGTTAGCAAGTCGAAGAAGCGAGCAGAGGTGAGTAGAAACCGACATGGTAGATGTTCGCAGCCTCTCCGTCGACACCGACGACAACCTCGAGTCTCTTCCTCTTCTTAGAGCCAGCCTTCTGGGTGTAAACCTCGCCGATGTGGTACTGGCCCTTGGTGTGGTCCAGCGGGCGCGGCAGAGATGCCAGGACGTCCGGCCGGTGGATGCGAAAGGTGGGAGCCATTTTTCAAATCGTCGCAGAGCTTGATACTATAGCATCGATTCGAAAAAGGTTCTGGGAGTGTCGTGGTTGAGGTACTGCAGCAATTGCTCTTCTCGAAGACCAAAGGTGCCTACCGTCTAAGTGCTGCTTCAAGGTCGAGAAAAAAAAAGTTGGAGGACTTCACGGTAGTGGGGTGCGCAGCTGCAGGTGCGCTAGTCTCACACTGTACGATTCACGATTTTGGTGGCTGTATTGACAGTGCGAGAAAAACTCGTGAGTCGCATGTACCGGATCATCCCGTGTCCGACCCCCGATATCGATAAGATAACAGATAAGACCGTTTTCGGTGTGGGCCCAGGATGTTAATGGCAGTCGCGCTACACGCTGCTTCCCCCCCCGGGCGTACCACTGGACGCGGTCGACGCGACTGGTGAAGCTTGACATGGAACACCCACTTCCCTCAACACCATCCCAGCCTTTGCCCATATTCATACCTTTGCCTTGTTTCGCATAGGCAAAGCTTGCGCGGCAGATTCTTGCTGTGACTATATTTTAAACTGTTGTTCTTCTTTTCTCCGCCCTCCCTGCTTCCGATTGAGTCGCACGCCCTCTGACGTAGTCTGACGGCGCGCGATAGCCCAGTGTAAGTTGTCTAGGTCATCTTCGCGCCAGACCCTGAGCCCAATTATTCGCCACTAACCATCAACACAATACAGCATTTTCTGGTCTCATGGGAACCCTCCTGGTAGCCAACATGGGCCAGGAAGGGCTGGACGGCTCGCACAAGAAACTCCACCCATTTTTTGTCCCAGGCAAGAGCGCCGAACTTCAAGTGACCGATTCGAATCCCGATCTCCCTCCCTCCGCAAACGAGACGCCGAGTAAAAAGGTTTCCCGGTCGAGGAAGAAGACGCGCACGCCCCAGCACCCCTCGAGCGATACCGAGCCCCATTCTTCAGACATTGGCGACGACGAACACGATAGCAAGCGACAGAAGACTGGCGATGCGGCGCGAAGCACGGGCAAGAAGAGGGGACGCCCAAGAAAGAACGCCAAAGCGAATGGCTCAATGACTGATATAGCCAGTCACATTTCCCAAGCCAGTGCCGCGCCGACAACCCCGCTCGCCAACGAAGTCCCTCAAGAGACCCCCTCCGAGCAGGCCCCGTCGAACCCAGACCATGCACCGGATGCGCAAGCACCCCTAGGCTCAGTGCCTGTCCCAACTCCTACGATTGCCAAGACGGAACCGCAAAAGCCCACGAAGGTTCTCAAGTTCAACCCCAAGACGGGTACAATTGGGTCCCCGCCGAAGCCGAAGCCAACCGCCGAGGGGTCTAGGTCCGCAAAGTCTTCAAAATCACCCGGCAAGCCATCTCGCATCGTAACTATTAGGTACGGTCATGATGCAGACTCGCGTGCTCGAATTGGTCCCAAGGTCGAACAGATACTTGCGAGTCCATCCAAGAATCAGACCAGTCCTCAGCAAACGACAGCCGCTAGAAAGTCCCGTGCCAAAGATTCAAAGGCGGAGCAAGACAAGTCGACAACGAAGGACACCCATCCCCTGTTTCTCGCCAAGTCGAAGAATGCCGCCAAGCCATCAGGCACCCCAGCCGCTGCGGCTCCGAAACCACCGAGGACGACTGTGTTCATGTCAACACCCTGTTCACCAAAGAAGCAGCGGGCAGCTCCTATGGCCGGAAAGGTCCCTCAATTCGGCTTCCGATCAATGGGCCTCAAGGTTCCAGGCGCTTGTCACCCGGCATGGCCAGCTCAGGGGATGTCACACGTGAGAGGTCTGTCTACCGAAGGAGCCTCACTACCTGCCCTCCAGCAGCAACCTGGCGTATCGTCTCGAAAGTCCAAGGGCCAGCCCACGAACATCCTTGCAGGCGAATCTATCATTGATCAACTCACCAAGTCTTTGGATACGCTCAACATCAGAAAGTCAATCGAGGAAGCCACGGATGACGACCAATTACCACCTTCGGAGCTTCGTCTGCCTGGAAAACACTTTGAAAGCGGGCGTAAACTGCGGTCGAGAATCAAAGCTCAATTGCGGACGCAAGTACCGCTCGTTGCAGGCGTAGGCGACGATAGTGATGACGAACTCCTCACAGCCTCGACCCGCAAGCCTCATCCGGCGGTCGCTCGTTTGTACAACGCCCTGGAAACCAATCTCTCGGCCTGCGACAAATCTCAATGCGAGGAGCTGGCTTGGGCGCAAAAGTATGCGCCAATGTGTGCTGAAGAAGTACTTCAAGAGGGTAAGGAGGCGGTTTTGCTCAAGGAGTGGCTGCAAACTCTCAAAGTCCAATCTGTGCACACTGGCGCCGTGAGCGGCGACCAGAAGGCATCCAGTGGCAAGCCCTCTTCGGCCAAGAAGAAGCGGAAGCGCAACAAGCTCGACGGATTCATCGTCTCCAGCGGTGATGAGGCAGACTTCATGCCTGCTGTCTCCGATGATGATGAAGACGACTGGTTCCCCACCCACAGTCAAGGCGCCCCCAAGAACACGGTTGTCCGCAGGGACTTGGGCAAAGACGCGAGTCGTCTAACAAATGCCGTTGTTCTCAGCGGACCGTGTGGCTCCGGGAAGACTGCCGCCGTCTACGCCGTTGCAAAGGAGCTGGGCTTCGAAGTATTTGAGATCAACGCCAGTAGTCGCCGCAATGGAAAGGATGTCATGGAAAAGGTCGGAGATATGACTCAGAACCATCTCGTTCAACAGGGTCGGCATGGACGGAAGGACGACGGTACCAAAGCGGAGGATGACGACACAGCGAAAGATATCAAGTCTGGCAAGCAGGGCACCATGATGTCCTTCTTCAAGCCAAAGCCTGCAAGCAAGCCAGAAACGAACCCCCCACCAGCGAAGACAGAACTGGCATCGGAACAGCAGAGCGATGCGACCAAGCCAACAAAGGCAAAGTCTCAGAATCAGAAGCAGTCATTGATCCTCCTTGAGGAAGTCGACGTGCTTTATGAGGAAGACAAGCAGTTCTGGGCAACTATTGTCAACCTCATTGCTCAGTCCAAGAGGCCCTTTGTCATGACATGCAACGATGAGAATCTGGTCCCGTTCCACAATTTCATCTTGTATGGAATCTTCCGCTTCACACCGCCACCCAAGGATCTAGCAGCTGATGTGCTGCTTCTCATTGCTGCTAATGAGGGCCATGCTCTCCAGCGCGCTGCTGTGAGCTCTCTATATGAGTCAAAGGGATACGACTTCCGAGCCTCTTTGATGGAACTCAACTACTGGTGCCAGCTTGGTGTGGGTGACCGTCGAGGTGGCTTTGACTGGTTCTATCCTCGATGGCCAAAGGGGTGCGACCTGGATGAGAATGGGGATGTTATTCGCGTCGTGAGCGAAGGAACATACCAGGAGGGAATGGGATGGGTTAGCCGAGATCCTACAGTGATATCAAGCTCTCGCGCAGCTGAGGAGGAGTTGATGAATCAGTGCTGGCAAGGCCTGGGTCTCGACCTGGGCAACTGGCATGAGTCTCTCGACATGGCCGCATGGGCAAGCAACCTCCAGATCACTTCTGCTGGAGACAGGCTCACAGCACTGGAGGTGTTTTCTGACTTTTCAGATGCCATGAGTGCGGCCGACATTTGCTCTGGTGGCGATTTTGGACTTAGATTCCAGGTGTGTAGCACTGCTTTGATTCAATGCACAGGACTAATCCATCATAGGAACCGTTGGATCCTACTCAGCCGGACATTTCAAGCAAGACTCGCGACGATTTTATCATAGGTCGGCGCCTGCTTGAAGCACCTCCATTGACGACCTTCACATGCACAGCCGCCGCCATTTCAACTAGTCTCAAGTCTGCTGCGCGTCAGCTTCTCCAAGGCGCTCCTCTGAGCTCCGTCTCTGCAGTCAGCATGGGTCCAATCCATGAAGGCAGTGCCATCCAACAAATGCGCAAGTCTCTTGCCAAGCCAACCAAGGACACCGTCATCTCGCGATATGATCTGAGTCTGGCGTTTGATCCGATCGCGGCATCGGAAAAGGCAGCAGCCAGCTTATCAAACTCTCTTGAGCCGTCCATATTCGATAGGACGATGCGGATGATCACCTTGGAGGTGGCGCCTTACGTACGAGGCATTGTCAACCACGATCAGCGTCTGATGCAAGATCGCGTTCTCAAAAGCTCGCTTCTCAGCGAGGGAGGCAGGCCAGGCAAGCGAATGCGCAGCACTCGAAGCGCGATCTCGGCTCAAGAGGGCGTGGCGCGCGGTAGTACTCGCAGAGAGAGCTACTTTTCGGCCGAGCTGAGCACGCCGCTGGTCATGCGAACTGGAGGGGAGAGTTGGCAGGCAGCGGTAGAAGCTGAGATGAGTTTGATGCCGCGAGCTGAAAGCCCCGTGGCTCCGAGCGACGTGGGATTGCTCACCGCGCCTACTTCCTCATGCCCAGACGCTCCCATGTCGAGTGCGGAGTAGACGAACATAATGAAAACGTTGCACCAAGGGGTTAGAAAGGGGCGTTACTTTGGGGAGCTGGTATCATCACGGATGGCAGTGGAAATGGCTTCTTCATCTAGCAACAGATAACACGGCTAGAAGGATAATGAAGAGATGATTTGCACATTGGCTAACCTGGGCGTGTCGCCCTTCCAGTCACTGCTTAATGGAACTCCCCCAAGTGCGACCTCCGTCTGGACCTCCGATCATCGAGCATCGGGTCAAGCCTCGGCTCGACGGTCGGAGAAGGAAACGCCCGCTCGCCCCGCCGATCCCAGTCATCCAAAAGATCTCCATACCGCCTCCGACTCCTCCGGTCGTCGTCCAAGAAGCGGCTGTTCTCCGCCTCGGACCGCGCCGTCGGCGGCTTCTCGTAGCGCACAATCTCGTCCCTCGGGCCGCCGAACGCAGCAACGTCCTCCTCGACCGCCCGCCGCGCCCGGCGGTCGTCTATCCTCTCCCTCCGGTCCGAGAACCGCCTCCCCGTGGGGGAGTGGCAGTAGTCGTCCGAGTAGTACGAGTACCCGTCGCTCTCGCCGTCGTAGTACCCCGGCCCGCCGCCCCGGCTGCGCGCGGGGTAGTACTCCCTCTCGGGCAGCCTCCGCCGGGTGCTGCGCTCGCAGTCGTCGATGTACCCGTTGTGCCGGTCCCGGATGACGTTGCGGCGGCGCAGGCGGCGGCGGGGGGGCGGGTGGCCGCAGCAGTCCTTCTCCGAGCGGGCGGCGCGGCGCGACCAGAAGCGGTGGACACAGATCGCCGCGACGGCGAGGGCGGCGACGGCGATGGCGGCGGTCTTGAGGCTGGGCTTGGGGGGGTTGAAGCGGCGGTGGGAGCGAGAGCGGGACTGGGACCGGGCCCGGGAGAGCGAGCGGGCGCGGGGCCGGTCCCGGGTCAGGGTCCGGCTGCGCGGGCCGGCGGTGGAGGAGCGCGAGAGGGATCGCGAGCGGGACGAGGAGCGGGAGGAGCTCGAGGACGATGAGGATGAGCGGCCGCGATGCATTTTTTTGGGTTGTGTGTTTTTTTTTTCGTGCGTTAGTTGTGAGACATGCACCCGCGGTGTGTATTAGCGAGGGGGGTTGTTGGGTGAGTGAGAGGGAGGCAGGGTTGATGTCTCTCGCAGACCGCTAGTTGAGGCTAATTTTATTCCCTCTATCGGTGGATGGTGAAAGAGAGAAAGGAGCAAAAAGACCTTAGCGAAGAGAAGAAAGAAGGGACTGTCGAGATGAAATCTGGTCCAAGACCGGTCCAAGACCTCAAAGAACGGTGACTAGGAGAAAGGGCAGTGCGGTGAAGCTTTGACAGGGCGGGTTGGGCTTCCCCAGTTCCCCGGTTCCAGAGCCCGAACGCCCAGAGTCGGATGTCCCGTCCGAGCGGGGATCAACCCGGGCTGTCGGTCTTGCAGTTCGAGGGTAAGACACTCAGAAAGAGAGAGAGAAGCGGCAAGGAGATGCTGCCGGCTGGCTGGCTGGCTGGGCTCGGGACGGTCCTTTCCAAGCAGGGGTTCAACTAGCGAGCAGGATGCTCCGAGTCGAGAATCGAGGTCTGTCTGGAAGCTGCATGTAGACAGGGACTGTTGAGTCGAAGTTGCAAAAGCGGTCGCAATCGGGTGAGAGACAGTTTAGGGCGATGGACTTCCCAAGGGGGCCCGGAGGCGTGTGAGTATCAGACGGTCTGAGGGTTCGTTCGACGAGGTGGACTTCGGATATTTTCTGGTGGAGGCGATGCAGCTGCGCGTTGAAGCAAGATAAAAGCAGAGAAAAGGGGAAACTGGAAAATAAGTAGACTATCTCCCGTGGCCTGCTGCCTTACGTAGGACGAAGGGTCTAGTTTGGTCTCTCCCTCTAGCATCACATTACCGGTGGAGGGGGGGAAACAGCTGTAGAAGATGGCAGTCCGTTTGTATGACGGCAAGCTCTGGGCGACGGACGACGAGAGCACCACGCCACATGGACCTCTGGTAAAAAAAAAGGGACGAGAACAGACAGGGGCACAGGGGGCGAGACAAGCTCACCCTCTGGCGCGGCTCCGTTCCCCGGAACTCTCTGAGGTCCGCGCTGGGTAGTCCGTGGCAGCTAGCGTTCTTCGTTTCCCTTTTTAAACTGTGAGCTTTGCTCTCTACGGACACTCAGCCATGATTTGAGGTTTCTCCCGGCAGAGTGGTAGACAACCATCCTCCGGCGAGGGTTCACGACAGCTCTCGGGAGAGGAGCGAGCCGTGGACGACGTTGGATCCCGTGCTGCGCTGTCACTGCTCAGAACCAGATGAGTGATGGAATGAGAGAGAGATTGATTGGAACTAGACGCGCTCGCTGAGACGTGATGGGTGGTGATTGGTCAATGCGAGACGCGTGAGCACCGGCGCGGGTGTGACGACACACAAAGAAGCTAGTTGATGGCCGGTCTCTAGTGGGATGAGGTAGTTCATTGCTCTATACAGGTTTTCCAGTTTCTCGCTCAAGGTCTTCCAGATCGAATAGAGGAAACCCACGATTGCATATTGAAACAATGAGCTATTTGCACCTCTTCTATAAATCGCAAACAGTCTTTAACAGTCTTGCTGTCAACCCAAAGAATCTATGCCACTCCAAGCTCCAAAACATCCATTCAGATCCAGTCCGAAAACCAACTCGGGCTCGTCTCCTAGATACGCGAATGAAGCATTTACTTCAGGGCAAACAACAACGTGATGCCCAACAGCAGGAGCCAGTCCCAAAAGCCCATCACCCGTCCAACCACCTTCCCCAAGGTGCTCTTGCCCCGAATCTCCTCCTTCGCCGCCGTGATTGCCTTCATAACAGGCTTCATTGCAGCTCTTCGCTTCGCGATGTCGGAGTCGAACTTCGAATACGCCAACATCTCGAGCGCCTCCATCGCGCTCGCACGCTTCCTCGGCCTCTTAGCCAGCATCCTCTCAAGCAAGATCTCCAGCTTCGTGTGATCGCAGCTGTATTTGGAGCGGCACCTCCGCCCCTCTATGTCCGGAAGCCGGCCCTCGTATTTGACCTCCCAAAGCTCCTTCACGGATGGCCCCGTCCCATCGTTTGATGACGGTCTTCGGCCAGCATTGAGACCAAACTGGTGGCAACCAAACAGCACCATCCCGAGCATCCAGACATCGGATTTGAACGTCGGCTTGTATTGCTTTCCTCGTAGCTCAGGTGCCGTGTACAGCGCGCCCAGAGAATCTTCGTGCCGCGCGATCTTGGGCACGAGGCCGTGCCCGAAGAGCTTGTAAATCCCCTCGTCATCATCGTTGCCGGCCGCCGTGGCCGGGAAGTAGATGATGTTGCGAGGATGAATGTCGCCGTGGACCACGCCCCGGCTGTGGAGGGACGCGAGGGCTTGAAGTGCGTGCCACGCCATGTTCAAGAGGCCGGGATCAGTGAGTATGTGTCGATTCGGTCTGATGCCTATATGGGGAAGGCGCTCGACGACGAGAAGATCAAAGTCGGCGAAGCATCGTCGATAGCGAACGACGTGTTCCTCCTGCGGAAGTCAGCAACAAGCAAATTCCCTGTGATAAGTCATAAGGGGAAACGACTTACAAATGCAGCCTCCTTGGATAACGCCATCTCCTCCTCGACCAGCTTCTCTACTTCCCGTCGCTGGTCGTCCGTTCGGGGTAGGAGTCGGATGAAGGTCAAATCTTCCTCGCCGACGTCGTCGCGCTTGTAACCGCAGAACGTCTTAGAGAAACAGACATTGGGATGAGAATGTCCACACGGATCGAGCCAGTGTCCGTGGGAGGCGATATGGTCGTCCAGTTGCTTCTGGGCGTCCTGCGCCCAGATATGTCCTGCGGCTGCCATGGTGAAATGGATAGATACGTCTGCGATTTTGTATAAGCGATTCCGTGTCTGCGATTCTGTATCAGCGATTCTGTGTGTGATTACGTGTCTGTGATTCTGTGTCTGCGATTGCTGTCTGGCCTGGTCTAGCATCAGGAAGTGAGCTTTCGAGAGGGTCCAGCTGCTACGTCGTCTTATACTCTTCTCCCATCGACCTCTCGTCATCAGCTCATCGTTAAAAAAAACATATCACGATATCCCCCCATTTCAGACCTACTTCGCTTCCAAATGCGAGACGGTCCCCCTGTTGGCCTCAAACTTCATTACCGACAACAACACAATGTAGAGAGAGTTGCAAAACCACCAAAGCAGTGTCGCAGTTGACAAAAAGGACAAAGACCAACATGGCCAGGGACGGTGGGAAAACTCGTTTCGAAAAATATCTGCGACCCTTTCACTTCCAACGCTTGTCTTTGACTTGCCTCCCGAGAACTCGAGTCTGCGGTGTTTCGCACGAGGCTCACATCTCGAATACCAACAACAACCGAAGCAACCTAAGGCACGATACATCAAGTATCAACTCTCCCAATATCTACCTGAAGAAATTCCGTCATTTTTCCATCCGTGTCACGAGAAGCCAAGCCATAGGCCATTCGACCTTCCGTCGCAGCGACGAAACCAGGCCCCTAAAAGTAGGCCACGATGTGAAGCACACACTCACACACAATAGTCGACTAACGGAGTGACCGGAGCCCGAAGCGCTCAACAATCCGCTGGTATTCAATTTCGCCCTTCTATCGCTACCTCTTCCCAGAGGGAAAAAGGCTACGGCAGCGCGAAGCGTTCTCCGGTAAAAAAACCCAACATTCAAACCCTTGGTCCCCGCCAGACGAGCCCTCTTTCGCCCCTAGGTAGGCGGACGAGTACCTCCGGAAAGAAACCTAAACCATCATGTCGCCCAATACCTGCAAGAACGGTAGACGGCCCATCGAGCAGACACACCGAAACCCCCAGCCGCCGCCCTCAAGAGGCTGCCTCACAGCCATCCCCACCAACATCCACGCCACGGCGTCACAGCGGTGGCTTGTCTGGACGGCATCTTGAGATAGAGCCTCACTTACGAGACCTATGCAGCAGGTGAGTTATTCAACACACTTTCAAAAAGGTATCTTCGACGGCAGCCTAGAGGAAAGACAAGGCAGAATCACGCGATGTTCGGTGGGAGCTGAGTTGCATCACCTGGACATTGGTGATGCGACCCCACTTTTGTTGACCAATTGCGACTTCCACCCTTTTGACGGCCGCGGACAGTGCTGAGTATGGCTAAAATACTACCGGCACCGTGTTCGCATCTGCACTTGTCGATTCTTACATCATCAAATCGATATGTCACTGTCTCACTTTCATTGGTCAATGGGTCATATAGAAATTATGGCCTTCATTCAATGCTCCAAACATTCAATCACTTTTTGAGATGCCATGAACGCGTGAGGGTATCGTGTTTTACTTGTTTGATTTGTCTCGATCTTTCGTGATCTAGGTATGTCATTGCTGACATGAGCATCTATCTACTCTCAGCGGCTCATGATGCCACCGGAAGAACCAAAAATCCCGAGTCTTCCTGCCCGCCCCGAAAACGGGCTAACTGTGCTGAGGCCACCTCGCACTTTGTGTGGGTAGAAATTACAAGATCCGGGTCGACGACGTTCATCTGCGTCGTTCGCCCCCCAACCGATCCAGAGCCCCGGGAAAAATGACGCAACTCCGCCTGATGCAATTTTGGACCATAAAAAAAGCTGTCATCCTTGGATGTCATCCTCAACCCAAAGTTCCCGTCGTGTCCCCTAAATGTCAATCCCGGCCGTTGCCCTGAATGGTCGTGAAAAAAATATCGAACGATGGCCCGCCCCATCCTGCGCCGTAAACAATGCAATGCTAGAAAGAGAAGTAGAGTCGAGAAACAACTGTCATGAATCCATGCTAGTTATGTGTCCATACTGGTACTGGTGGTCGTGGTGGAGGTGGTGGTAGCGGGTAACACCCGAACGCCTAGTTCGGGTAAGATCCCTGGTGGGGGTTGTGGACCATCTGGGCATACTGCTGATGGCTCAGCCTGTACGAGCCGTTCATGTAATCAGGAACGACTCCGGTGCGCAAGTCGTTGCGTCTTCCAAGAGGTTGATAGTGCATCTGCGTCGTGGGCAGATGGTATTCGTTGAGGGAAGACAACGGCGGGTGAAGGAGGGTGTTGACGTGGCGAATCGGCTTGTACGGGCTCGGTCTCTGCTGAAGGTACACGCTGGGAGAGTGCGAGATGGGCGTGTGGGAGATCGGAGTGTGCATGACCGAAGGTGGGAACTGCTCGCCGAGTGGTGATGAGGCGTAGACTGACAGGTTGCTGCCCGGGCTGTGCCTCTTTGTGGGCGTGCCGTATCCGAGAACCGGGTGCATCGAAACGTTGGATGGCGTGAGGGAGGCCTGGGGCATCGACGTGGTCGCGGAGATGGGCAACTGTGGCATCGACGTGGTTGCCGCAGTGGGAGGGTACACTGTGGCCATGGCACGGACACTGGTGCCCAAGGGAGGCAACGACACGTGCGGCTGCGTGGCGTACGTTGTCGTAGGGGGGTAAGCCAGCTGCGAGGGTGCAGGGTTGGTGTTCACCGTCAGGTTGGGGACCGGAAGGCGCATAGGCTGCTCCCCGACGACCGGAGGTCGGACGACAGGGGGGATCGAGCCGGGCTGCCTCGACAACCGCTTCGCCGGGGGCTCGGCGATGTCTCCCTCCGAGCTCCTCTTCCTGCCATTGACGCCCGCATGCTTACCCGACAACGGCGACAATTGGGGGTTTTGGTACGTCGAGGGCCACGCGTGGGCATTGGCCTGGATGTTCGTGGTGGGCGAGTAAACAGTCGTGGCGGAGGGCGTCAGAGGAGGGAAAGAAGCGGCAGGCTGAATGGCGGAGGTGGGCGAAGTTGTAGGCGAAGTGTAGGCCTTGGCCAGGGGCGAGGTCGGTTGCCTCTGCGCTCTCTCGTAATACTCGGAGAAGCAGGCCAGCTTGACCAACCACTCCTCCCACTCCTCCTTGGTTGCCAGTAAGCTGTAACGCATGTTGCTCAGAAACTCCACCTCCATAACGTGAATCTCCTGCACTGTGATGCCTGAAACCTCGGCCCAGGTCTTGTTCGTGTAGGTGTTGTCATCGAGGACTACAACAGTCAGCTCAAGCCCGTCGGCTGTCTAGATCTTGGCACTCACATTTGTTGCCCAGCATCAGGGCCACCGTCAGGAGACGGTATTCGCTGCCGGAGCGGCCCTTGACTGCCGGATTCGTCGTCTTGAGCCTGTACACGAAGAGCAGGGCGAGGAGGATGACGTTTGGCGTCACCTGCGTCGTCGCCAGAACTGAATAGGCCCATTTCTTGAACTGGGGGAACGGAATCGCATGCTCGGTCAGACGGGGCACCGGGGCGTTGGAGGGTCGGGATCGGATTTTCTCGGCCGCTCGCAGCGTTTCCATCGACTCGAACCAGAACAGACACGTAATCTTAGAACATGTTAGCACCTGACTGTTCCCCGCATGGGCCAAAATGACCTACCTGAGCCGCAAAGTCTGCAATATTGCCGCCCTTGGGGTTGATACAGCTGGGTATTTGGAGACTGTGCAAAATCAAAGATGAGGTGCCTTCCGTCTCGCTAGGGGCGCCGGATGTGGGTGTCGAGGGACGGGTCGAGCGCTTCGAGGCTGTTGAGTACTGGCTAGTAGCAGATGCAGGATTCGCTACCGGCTGGGGTTGAGAGTATGTGTTTGCTGAGGGAGGATATCTCGGGTATTGGGGAGCTCTCGCAGGCTCGGCCGCGACCGCCTTGCCCCGTGCCTGAGCAACGGTTGATGGGTAAGAGGAGAGAACATGGCTGTCGTAGGCGACCAGGGGAGGCGCGTGGTAGGTAGCACTCATGGCGTCGGTTGGCGGCGTGTGAAGGCCGGTCCGGCGGAAGGCAGCTCCTACGCCGAGATCGAATCTGGTGTCCTTTGGTGTGCGGCCCCGCTGGTATGCCTGCTGAGAGAAGCTCTGTCTGCACGACGAGGGATGTGCAGGAGAGATGGAGACACTATGAAAGGGCAACGGTGCGGCAGCTGAACACATCGGAGCGGGGTTTGTCGAAAAGTTGTTGAAGAGGAGAGGACCTGAATTCGGTCGTTCGAGGGCGACGAGGGAAATATGTAAACCGAGTTCGAGAGGTCAGGTTGGTTGGTCCAAGTTTGGGTGGTTTTGAGGAAGTCGCGGCGAGAGTGTAGTAGAAAAGGAAGCCAAAGCCAATAGCTGCTGCAACATTTGCAGGAATAGCAGGTGGTAGGCGGACCGATTCACTCGAGAAGGGTTTTCGAGACCGTCAGGATGAGCAGGATCTAAAAGATTTGAGTCAGGGTGGGAGGTGAATAATTGTTCACCAGATCCTTTTTTCGGCCGTGGAAGCTCTTATATCGCCTGTGTCGGGGTGGGGGGTTTTGCGAGTGGTGTGGTTGGTGTCCCAAAAGGTAGACGTCGCCGTCAGTTCCTGGCCATGGCAAGTTGTAAAAGAGAACCTCTTTTTCGTTTTGAGGACCTCTGCGTCTTCCAAGCCGAATTAAGTTTGTCCTTCGGTCACTCGTGCAGGAAAGGTGGCACGCTCAAAAGAGGCGTTCGTGATTTGGCGGAAGCCTGGAGAGAGAAGAGTTCGAATCAGGTGGGCCGGGGACGGAGCCGTTCCGATATCGAATAAGTATGAGCGAGGGAAGTGTAGAAGTCGACAATTTTCGGCGAATGCAGTTTGAGGGTCGAGCAAGCTGCCGGTCGACGGAGGAGGCAACTCAAGCTGGAGCTGTGGGAGAGGGCAGCCGACTTCAGATCGTCCGTGTAAACGAGGTGGAAGAGGGCTCGTGAGCTCGTCGTCAATGGGAGAGAGAGAGAGGGCCGTGATTCGGAAGGATGCAGGAGAAGGGGTAGAAGAAGGCCCAGCGGGGTGTGGTAGGCTGGTGGAATTGTATTGTAAGAAAAAAAGATTCAAGATTGGAAGGACACGGGAGCCGAGCAACGAGCTGCTGCGGGAGGTGACATGAACAAGGACGAAGAGTGAATGGGGTCAAAAAAGGTCAAGGGCAAGGGCAAGGTAGAGGTAGGCACGGCGCGGCAGAGACTTGAAGCAAAAACGGAGGTATTGGTGCTAGTGATATGGTTGCGTCGTTCGTTGTCTGGACTCTCATTTTTGGAGTAGTGTATCCGCGCCGTATGGATCGGTCGGTCGGTCGGTCGTGCTGGAGGAGGTAGGTACCTTGTCCAGGTACCCCGTACCTACCGTACCTACCTTGCATACTACAGGCAGGAGGAGGAGGTAGGAGGAGGCATGGCATGGCTGTGGACAGTGGCATGGGATAGGATAGGACACCACGCAAGAGAAGCAGGGGACAGGATACCTGGGATTGGGGGATGGGATGGGCTCTCTCCGGCTCCAGGAAGGAAGGCAGGTACTGGTCAGTGGTCAGTGGTAGACCGTAGGTCAAGCAGGTACTTTCACTTTCGTACCTACCTTGTTCCATGTCGCGAAGCCAAAGGGAGTACGTACCTTTTGGTATCGCCCGTGGTCGTGGGCTCCAGCAAATGGGCATTGAGCGGCGTGCGACGAATGGCCCAGCCCGCCAGGCGTACCTAGGTACCTAGGTAGGTAGCCCCGAGGGGGGGCAGGCGCAGGAAGGAGGAGGCAGCAGCGGCGAGCGGTACATACCTAGGCAGTGGCAGCAACAGCAATACCTAGACAGAAGAACCTAGGAGGAATACTACAATTACAGCGGCAGCAGCAACAGCAGCCTGGGCCCTGCAGGAGCCATCGATACCTAGAGAAAGGAGGGCAAGCGAGCGACGAATGTCGCAGGACTCAGGAGGGGGGGGGTGGGTGGTCCCGGTACATCCAATCTGTAGCAGGGTCGCAGCAAGTAAAGAAGTAACGGTTACGGGGTTGGTGGTGGTGACTGAGGCCAGGGCCCGGTTGGAACTTGGGGCAGGTACCTCCTCGGCTCCTGCTCGCCTTGCGCCAACAAGGAGTTCCGTACATAGACATACTTTGCCTTGCGTACCCACCTACCTACCTGGCCTGGTCGTCGTCGCCTTTTAGTGTCCCTTACGCAGCACCCTAGTGCAAAGCACTATCAAGGCACTCCGAGGTAGCGTTTGGTGGAGGCGGCGGTAGCAGCAGCAAAAAGGCAGGAGGTAGGAGGCCAGCAGGGCAAAGCAGCAAAGCAAAGTACCGCCTCAGCAGGCAAACGCGGAGGCTATACTTCTCAGCCCACCCACCTTCGCTCACATGGACCCATCCGCCGCCCCCAGCCCTGCAACATCGTACTCAGCAAGGCAAAGCAGGACAAAACAGGGCAAAGCAGATCAGAGGGCCGCAAAGCAAGAGCGGCGAAGCAAAGCATAGCAAAGCGTAGCAGAACAGGCTTTAGATTACTTTGCAACAGAGCAACGAAGAATGCAACGCAAAAAAGAGACAAGAGAGTAGAGCAGAGCAGAGGAGCGGAGGTGGTGCCGCGGCCTTTGCAGCTTCCACTTCGCTACCTACGGAACAGAACCAGCCAGACGAGACCGACGACCACTTCACACTCACAGAACCCACGCCAGCCAGTCCCAGCTCCAAAGGGGGCCCTTGTCAGCAGGCTTCAAGGTACTTCTCTCTCTCTCATGATAAACTGAGCCCAGCAGCAGCAGCACCAGCACCAGCAAAGAGAGAGAGTTCCGAATTCCCCGCCGGCTGCCTTGAAGCTCGGTCGGCGGTATCCAGCCGCTGGCCAGCAAGCCAGTCGGTCGGTGGTCAGTGTGTCCCAGCATGCCAGACCCAGTCCTGCCTAGCGCCCTGTGCCCACCCACCTTCCCTCGCTCGCTCGCTTTCGAGAGAGAGAGAGAGAGAGAGAGAGAGAGAGAGAGGCAGGTACCGCAGTACCTCTCGCAAGTGGTGTCGGTACCGAGCTACTTACTTTACGGGACGTCACGGGCGGGACATTTAGAGCAAGGAGCCTTCGGCTAGTGGATGGGATGGACCCATGGAGTACGTACCCGTCCTCTTGCCCGTCTTGGGTGCTAGTCCCAGTTCCAGCCCGCAGCTAGAGAGTTGCCTGAGGTGGATGCGAGAGAGTGCGTGGGCGTGGGAATGGGAAACGGAATGTGGAAGGGGTAGGAAAGGTGTGTGTGCGCGTATGTGTGTGTGTGATGTGAGTGTGTGAGCTTGCAACTGTGTGAGTGTGTGTGTGTGTGTCGTCGTCGTCGTCCTTTCCGTGTTGGTGGAGTGGCACCTGAGTGGTTGTTTCCTTTTTTCCCCTCTCTCTCGCCGACCCCTACGATGCGGTACCAACGTACCTTTCCTCCCTCAACGCGCTATACCCATCCTGGATCGACCCACCCTTTCCGCCAGGCCAGACCTCCAATTATCAGAGATGGGTATCATGTATCCGTACCCCCATCCAGGCACAGGCACATGGACGCAAATATCCACACTTTGCTCTGCAGAGACGTACATGAGTATCCGTACAAAATTAAACAGCAGGCAGGCTGCGGCCACCTTCGTCGGCCGGGCCAGGCAGGGGGGTCATCGAAAGCAAGGGAAAGTCGGCGAGAGAGGGAACAGAAAAAAAGGGAAACAGGGGGAACTTCCATCTTCCTCCATTCGTAAGGATACAGGATTGCTGCGCTGCGACAACGACGACGACGACGACGACGACGACGAAGAAGAAGACCGGAGCCTGAGTTGCGGGACCAATGCGAATGGAAAGGCGCGCGTGGTACGTACCTCAGGTGCCTCTCCGTCGGGTGCCTCGCTCCTTCTTTTCTTTTCCTTTTTTTCTTTTTCACTCTTCCTCCTCCCTCCCTACTGGCTGCCCTTCCCTTCCAATCCACACACACCCCCCTCGTCTCCACCAAAGCCGTATATTGCGCTTCACACCCCCCTTCCATCTCCTCCCCGCTCGTGCACCCCCCTTCCCCCCTGGTCGTCTTTGCTTCTCCACGTCCCTCGCTCTGCTCTTTCCCATCTGCGGCGCCTGGTTGAGAATTCATTCCAGGGTGCCCGGGCATAGCGCGGGTGGGGTGGGCATTTCGAAGCCTCTGGTGTCCTCCCTCTGCAGCAGGTTACGGTTTTTTATGGCGCTTCATATCATTATCAGCATGGCAAGCGGGCGCGCGGCGGAACAAATCTGGGAGAGGCGAGCAAGCAAGCTGCTTTGCTGCTGCAGGGCCACCAACCAAGCCGCCAGGCCAGAGCGGGAAAAGAAGGCACAATTCAAGACATGGCACAGGGGCCTGAGATATGGAGCAAAAGAAAGGGTTGCTCTGCACCTCGCAAACTTCCAAACGATGCCCGTTACGGGGATGAATGGAAGGCGTAAGGAAGTATCTGCTACACACAAAGGGCGCAAGATGCGGCAGTTTAGCAGTAGAACAAAGTATCTAATACCTGGAATCGCCAAAGACCAACGGAAGCCATTCCGTCAAGCGCCGCCTCACCGTAACTACTTACGAGTGGACCGTATTCAGCCCTTCCTTTCTCCGTCTGTAATTGAGAAACTACGCGGCGCCCTCGGCTTGCTCAGTTCCCCAGCTCTGCCTTTGACGGACGATACAACCTAGTGCAGAGCCAAAAGAGGATGCTTCAATAAAAAATAAAAATAAAATAAAAAAGCCCCAGCCAATATCCCACCCTCAGAAAACTGCAGCTCGTACCGCCATCCGTCAATCAAGGCATCACACCGTAATAATCGTGATTCGTGAGTGATGATGCTTGCCCTGTTGGCCCGTAGCATTAGCCCGCTGGAGCCCCCCGTCCGCCCATCCCACTATCCACCGCCATCACCACCGCATTTTACCGCAAATCCACCACTATCATCATCATCACCATCATCGTCGCCGCCATCCCCTCCCAGTCATTGACCGTCCCATCTTATCCTATCTCGCCCCCGTCCCAGTCCAGTCCATTCCATCCCGCCCCCACCATCACCGCCGCCGCCGCCGTTCCATGATACATCTCTTCGTCTTTGTCGTTGCAGTCTCCACCGGAAAACTTTCCCCCTCTGTCCTCCGATCCTGGGTGTCGCTATGGAAGCCTTGCAATTACGAATGTTCCATACATCTCGTGTCTCTGTGCCCGGACAGGCACTTGCACACACGCTCTGCAATCTGCTGCATGCTGCCCGCCCGCCCGCGCCCGTATAACACTACCTCCTGGCTCATCAGTTGACTCGGGGCCCCGTCGCGTACGCTACTCTACCACACCACTCTAGCTGATATTGAAGCCAGATCAGTACGGTATCCCCGTAATCTATACCCGTGGAAGCACACTGACACACTCCCCCCTGCCTGTACACTACATGTAATGTACTGTACCAAATGGCTGCGGAGTATCCGTACTCTGGGAGAAAAAAAAAAGTCTACCTTGACGTGTGCACTAATAGCACGCAGTTACGCACCGCGCGCGCAATGCCATGCCGAGCCTTACCATCTCCATCTCCTGGATGATGGATCTGGTTCTGGCCTTGTACTACGTGCCCCCCGTCGCTTCAGCCCGCTTGCCATTGGCCCATGTCGAGTTTTCCTTTGCTGATGGGGTCCGGTCCCTCTTACTTTTCTTGCCCTTCCGTCGTCGATTCATAGCTTGCCGATTCAGAGACGCAGGTGGGCGTCCGTCGCAATAAGTCGTAACTCCCTGGCTGGCAGCATGGCTCCATTTCTCGTCGATAGTGTGTGCCATCGACATGTCGTCAACTCTGATGTCGCTCATCCTTGCTTCAAGTTGAACGAGCATCCGACGGGCCCCTTTCTCGTTTCGCCTGGGTGCCTGCTGCCGCCATATGTACTATGTATGCAGACAGCAGTCATGCACATTCCATAATGTACTGTGTAGTATATGGCAGTCTTGGTCTTGCTCCTCTCGTCTTGGTGCAGGACGCCATCTGCCGAGGAATCCAGGATGATATCAAATGTCCTAGAGTCTCCCGCAACCAACAGCTGTCGTGTCGGCCAACGCAGGCGGCACTTACCGTCTCGATGTGTATGACTAAGAAGCATACCATTACTCCGTATGTGTTGAGCACAACATGGTTTAGCACAACACGCACAGCACAGCACAACGCACCGTAGACATACCTTACCCTCCAAGACCAGGCCCCCTTCAAAGTTAGTGTCGTCGTGCCCAGGTATCCGTCCGCAGTGTAGCGAATCTCTCAAGACCCTGGGCCCAGGGTGCTTTGCGGAAGCGTCTCTTGTTCGGGAATAGCGCCATGGCATGTTGGCCAGACACCTCGACAACCCATCCTGTCTCAACCAGCCAACACACCCTTCGCAAGAGGCTGGCTGGCCTGGCTTGTTCGCTCTCAGGCAAGTCAACCGGACACACGATGTCTCCACGATAATTTACCTCGTAATACGTATCAAGTAGGTGTCAAGAGAGCTCATGGTAGGTCGGACGGATGACCGCCGCACCACATTTCCCATCGTGCTGCAGGTGCGCATCAATGATCAGGGAGACCAAGTATTAGTGACAGGGAAGACGCCGCATGGCACGCAAACCGTCGTGTCGACGCCGTAATAGTAGCAGGAAGCACAGGGCGCCGTGCCACCTCTCGTGGCCCAGTCGCAACACGGCGGCTGCTGACGGACGGCACATTACCGCACGGCACCGCACGGCACCGTCATCTGCCTGCCTGCCTTCCAGGTTGCGTCGTCGGCCCTGTTTATTTGGTGGTGGGGGTGAAAGACGGAGACTGATGAGGAGCAGCACTGTACCCTGCCAGCCGCCGTCCACGATACCGTACAGCCGAGTGTCGCGCCGCTTACCCTGCCGCGGTCGGCACGCACTCGACCCTCCATCGGACGTGGTAACGGAGGTCCAAACCAGACTCGGACATGAGCTTCAACGAGCCATGTCATCATCTTCGGTGGTGCTGTCGGCGCTGGCGCACCCACTAATATCTCCATCCATCTGCTGTCGAACCCTGTGTAGACACTAGGTAATCAGTTCACTTCCCTTTTGCGCGCGCAAGGACAGTCCAAGCCCCTCTTCGCCTCATTCACGCCCCGAGGAATGAGACTTACACTACTCACTTCTACCAAGTAATGGTAAGCACGGCAGGCCAGGGTTGAGTTGAGCGACTGGGCTGCCCGACCTGACAAGGTCCCCTTCTGAAAATCGTGCACATCGACACCCTGGTAACGAAGGTTGGTATTGCCGTGGCGTTGTGTACTTGGTGGTGGTATGCCTGTAATCTGATTGCTTTCGTCCTTCGTTGTTGTAGTACTCCGCCAGGGTTGCCCAGGGCTTTGCCCGTCCGTCCCCTTCTCTCTGGAGCTCGGTTCCCTTCATGCCGTTGGCCCCTTGTGTAAAAGAACCGCCGGAAAGAAATTATAAAAAACAACAAGCGCGGAGTGAGGGAGACAATAATACTGGGGGGCGCTCATCGTCGTGCTGGCCCAAAATAGAAAGGGAGAAATGCGGGCGACAGGTCAGGACTCGGGCTCCGGGCCACGGCGACGATGGTACGGAGCAGGGCTCAATAGCACTGGTTGGCCAGCCGGGGCAAATGCTATTCTCGCCTGCTTCGCCGTCGTTCTATTACTGCAAATTAGTAGTATCCAGCGCAACGCGCCGCAACGCAACGCAACGCAACGCAACGCAGCTCACCACCACAGTGGCACAGCCTCCCCTCACCTCCACTCCCGACCATAGGCTACAGCTTACAGATGAGTGCCAAAAGCAAGAAGAAGCCCGGCACCAGTTACGGAGTACGGGGGTTGGCCTATGAGACTGAGCATCGATTCAGCGCACACGAGGGTCAAGACAAAAGACACTGACTGCCTCACCAAAGCCCATCTAATAAGCGGGCCTCGCTCTCGCTCGGTCGGTTGACGAGGCTGTATAAGCCCAGATTTTCCAACTTGTTGATCCACGCTGGAACCTGGCGCCGAGCTAGCCCTGGATTTGGTTCCGTATCAGACAGGAACACTAACAATCAGTGTGCAACTGGACTTGACGGTCGCGCTGGAGCTGGAGCTGGAGCAGGAGCATGGCGCCACGACACCCAGTCCGAATGGGCCGCCGCCGATCCTTGGGATGGATAGTTGTAACTTTCCGTGTCTCCGTCCGGCGTTTGCCTCCCCCAATGAAACCCATGGCCATGATGAGGGGGGAGGGTGAGCTCGCGTTTGCACTTGTGGAAGTACCTTTTTTTTTTTGTGAACGCGCCAACAAATAGTAAAAAGATTGCCAGAATCAGAATCGGAATCGCAGCTCGAGGCTGCAGCTCGCCCGCCGAGGCATGCCATGCACAGACCTGTCTTTGTCCATCAATGTCAGGTCCGTTTCTGTGTGGTCGGCTCGTCGTCATCCCTCCCGCCGAGAAGCCCGCTGGTCTTTCATGTTGGTGGCCAGCAGCCAGTCACGAGCCAGACCCGGCTGTGAGAAGGAGTTGCGCTTGAAGGATTGGCAGCATCTCTGACCGACGACGAGGGTGGGCGAGTGGATTCCCGTTTCGACAGGGTCTTGTGTCCGGCGATGGCAGCAGCAGCAGCGGCGGCGGAGGCGGAGGCGGAGGCGCCTCGAAAGATCGGTATCACAGCGTCATGGCCCATGGACCACCACGCCGACCGTGCCGGCCGAATGCGCGCATCTGCTGTTCATCGTGGAGCGTCCGTACTCTGTACCGAGTACCTACACTAGTAAGTGTGTCCGTAGGCCACCTGGCACCTGGTTGAGCAAGCGACGCAGGCTCACGCAGCCCGCCCAGGAGCCCAGCCAGGTCATTAAAATCCCTGCAACCTCAAGTAACCCTGCGCCGACGCAAAACGTCGTGAAGGACGCGCAAATGGGATGTCTTACCCGCGTCTCCCCTGCCACCGAACCCCGTGAACGGGAAGCGGGACAAGTGGTTGCATTTCAGCAAAATTTGAGGTATTACTGGGCCCCAGACATGTCATGTTAGAAACGGGGTACGGTCAGCTTGACAAGGAAAAGCCTATGAGAGGGACATGCAAAGACCGTCACAGTCGGTCGTCCAGTCATCGGGCGGCGGAAGGGAACGAGCACAGGCATCATGGCTGACTAGAGCCAGTCGGCTGAGACAATTCTACAAATGTTGCAAGTCAGTCCGAGTCCAGGAGTTGGTCGCAATAGGATGAGTTGGGGGCGCGCCATCAACATGGCACCA
Source organism: Colletotrichum musae (assembly GCA_027406025.1). Taxonomy (NCBI): domain Eukaryota; kingdom Fungi; phylum Ascomycota; class Sordariomycetes; order Glomerellales; family Glomerellaceae; genus Colletotrichum; species Colletotrichum musae. The sequence goes on along the minus strand of JANVYC010000005.1, from coordinate 5,548,266 downwards.
ACCTGCATATCGCCGGACCTTGAAGCCTCCATGAGTCCATACCGTACATAGTATCCTAGGACTAGGTATCCGTATACAGATTCAGAAGAGCGGCAAATTGAAGAGACGCTCCAGGGCTCACTGAAACGCTTCCAGTGGCGTGTCCGTGGCTTCGCGAACCGCCAAGGGAGTGGGCGCAACCATGCCGTCAGGTAAGGCACGTATGGAGTATGTTGGACGTTCAATTTCCAGCCAGCCCCCCCTCCCCCCAACGAAGGTTGTCAAGGAAAAGCAGAGGCCAGGGACGGTCTAGCGGTTGAGCTGCAGCAACGAGCGAAGGTCGTACCGTCGTACGTACCGCACACTGCTCCGGCTATGTGTGCCCCGCCTCGTGCATGGCGATGGTGGCACCGGCCACCGGCCAGCGGTGGAGGTGCTACAGCTTACAGGGAGCGTCAAGGAGCGGAGGGAATTCCACGTTTGTCTGCCCTTGCTCGCTGAAGTGAAGTGCAGTGCTTGGGTGTCAGCTGCGCCTGAGTGAGACCCGATAGGGGAGACGGCTCCGTAGCTGATTCGACGCTCTCAACATCACCCTGGTCGACCCAACATACGGTTTTCTTGACCAGCCCCAGGAGTAGGACGTGAGAGCGTCGCAATCACGAGGGCCTGCTCGCTCTTAACTTATTTTGCCTTCCCACCCCTGTCCGTCGTCGTTGAATAATTCGAGATGCCCGGGAGCGCCATTATGAGATTGACCGACAAATGAGGGGGGGAGCGAGGGTCCGTTGAAATAATTTCTGCTGCTTCAATCAAATACAAGCTAGTCCGTGTCGGCCAGTGTGAGTTGACTAGAGCGGTGGGATCCTCGGAGAGTCGGGAACGATAATACCTCACCTCTCGGAATGCAGGCATCGCGATGAGCGAGATAGATGCGAAGTATCATGTATCCTTGGGTGAGCGTCAACCCTGCGACCGGGAGCCTCAAAAGTGTGACCTGTTTGTTAACCCTGCCAAACTTCGTCGACACCACGCCTCGCGGATCTCAAGGCACCCCAAAAATGTGGAGATCGAACGCTACGTCGGAATTGCTGTAGTACGGATACATCAGTACACCATGTATCGATATGCTTGGCATTGTTCCCACGAAGGCCAGCTTCCCAGTGTTTTTACGAACTTTGACCGGCAGGTCTGGATGTTTTGAGAGGGCGTGGTTGTAAAAGTCCGAATTTGCTTGTGTATCGGAGGATGAGCGTCTTGTGAGAAGAAATATTACTGCCTACCCCACGGAATGGGGCACACCGTGACCCAAGCCACAACCACACCTCCAGGCGAAATGGTTTGATTCGCCTCCGGCGTGAGATCTCGGTGTTCGAACTAAACTCTTGATTTGTAGTTGTTGCGTAGCTTTCTTGTTCTGAGGCCGTATCCATGCCCCCATAATGGAATGGAGCAGGCAAGGGGATGGCGCACAGGTATAGGTATTGGTTTCTGGCAGCTGGATACTGAACGGCCTGTTGTCCGGGGAGACTGGTTCGAGATGTTGGAGATATCTGACGCAGCGTTGCGGTGCCGACACATCACAGGCCAAAAGTAACTTCTCGTCAGGCGTTGTGTAGACACCTCGATACAACCCAGGTTGCATCCACGACATGTCGGGTTATCGATGGGCATGAGTCCGTAGCGGCGGTGTATGAGATGGCGTTTTAGAGGAGCAATCCCTAACTAGCTGATGGCGGCGAAGTGGTATTCTCCGCCAGATATCGATGGGTGACGGAGATGTTGGTGCCGTGCCAGAAATCATCTGAGCAAGAAACCCAAATGGCGTGTCAACACTTTCTTTCCCCCCGATTCCCATTCCACGCCGGGGTAGCGGTGCGCTAGTCTTCATGCGTGCTGTGCTGCCTGTGATATGTCGGCCATGGTGCAAGTTTGTTGAATTAACGAATATGACCAGCATGTCATCATGGCAGGCACGGAACTTCCAGTATTTCGATGGCACCTTTTTGCGAGACAGTGCCTGTAGGTTTCGAATGTCGACGTTGTGGCAAAAAGCCGCTCCGCCGCAGCAAGTTCGAGGCGGCACACGGATGAGCGGTGATTGGCCGGAATCTAGATATCCATGAGGGAGCACAGAAAGTTCTTCCAGAAAGGGAGGGGAGGGAGGGGGGCGTGTTTGAAGCATTTCGACAGGTATTAGTGGTTGGTTTCCTGCCCAGAAGTCCCAAAGTCCCATGCCCACGTCGTCGCTCTGAATCGTGGACCACAGCCAATCGCACGCAGCTTCGGGCCTGGCCATAGCATTTACAAATGCAAACACTTCTGGCCGGGCCGCCCTTGGGTGGTGTGTCTGTGCAGGAAGCGTTGTATTTGGTGTGAATGTTAGCCGGAAGAGGTCCGCTAGGAACGAGGAGCTGCTGGTCTCGGGCCTCCGTGTATTACTCCGCCGTAGGGACCGAATGTCCATATCTTGCGAGTGTTGAGGTGACCGGCTTGGCAATCACTATGTGCGTTTCCAGGATCGGGGCTCTCGAGAAAGAACCCGCTGCCTTTGGGATCCGATTCCGCAGTGATCCCACAGGTCGAAATCTCTGATCTGGCAGGATTTGCTGAACACGCCGAACTACCATCGCCAGACCGGGATGCCGCGACCGCGTTGCGTTTAGAGCATTGAGAGGTTCTGGCTAGCCTTGGGCTTCGGGATTCTTGGCCATTGAAGTCACCGAACTGGCGGGCGGGTGATGGGCCGGGTGAGGCTGGAAGGTAGCCCTCACTTGGAAAAGCCAACATTGTGTTGTTTGGGTCTGAGAGACCCGCAGATATCTACCACAGGAGACCTCAGTTGTGCCACAGTAGGTAGTGTACTAGGTACTTTGAAGTGCGTGCGACAAGCGTGCGAGATGGAAGTGACAGGGGTGAGACTAGCTTCGAGTTCGTGTCTTGCCCTTCGCCTTCGGTGCGGGCTGTTGCTGGCAGAGGGAGACAAGATGATGGGTGGCATTTTGCACCGAAAGTCATGTGCCAAGATCAAGCGTCCGTGGCGTGTATTCAGGGTATTTTGGACAAGCAAAGGGATCAGCCTGTAATGCTTGCGTCGGGGCCTGTGGCCGGAGGCAGCATGCTGTATCCGGGAGACGAGGGATTTGTCGTGGGATGTGATGTGCGCCATGCATCTCGCCACAAGGCCCAGCTTTGCGTTTCCAGCTCACCGTGAGTCAAGAGACTAGGCGGGCAACTAGTAGGTCGGTATGGACACAGGCGCCTGACGGGACGTGCAGCAAGCAAAGCAGTTGTCGGTGTCGAATAGTTCCGTTGGGTGGGAGAGGGTCCGACGCAAGGCACGACGCGCAGAAACAAGAACGCTTCGCTTGCTCCAAGTTTACAGGGCTCTCTGTATCCGTATCCGTCCGTGGTCCACGCCGTCCTATGTACAGTGCCCGGCAGTCTCTCACGCTACGCTGGATGGGCTGCGTGCCGCCTCAGTCAGGAGGGAGCGTGATCCAAGATGTTGCAGCCGAGAGTGGATTGGTTGGTGATTGGCATTGAGGGACAACCACGTCCATAGTACCCGGTGGTGCGAGTTTAGGTTGCAACACCTGGCGCTGCTTGCGGCCCTTGGACGTCAAAGTGTGCGTCCTTGAGCTAGTGTGGGAAAGATCCCACAATGCTGACCACACCAGAATACCTAGCAGGGCCTCTTCCTCATGTTGAAGGGGTTGTGGCTTTTCTTGAAATCAGTAGGCACGCAGCCGACGAGACCAGACGTGAAGCAAGAGCCTGGCTGGCGAGGGGGGCATCCAAGCAGGCTGGCGGATACGTAGGGCGGTGGTCATGGCGCCCCAGGGAGAGGGTTTTTGGACGTGATCCGTAGTGTAGTGTGCTTGTGTGAGAGAGATTGCATGTAGTGGTCTATTCAGGTCAGTAATAAAGGAGTTGAAACCAACCCTGAACAATGATCGCCAAACGCCTCATCTAGCTCCATTCCTCTGGAAAGGGCGGCTGGCTGGAGCGGCAGCGCTGACGCAGGCTGGGCCTGCGGATGGCCAAACGGACACTGCAGTACGTCGATGGCGGTGGAGATTGAGGAGGCGAGTGATGTCAAAGGTAAATTGGCTCCGGCTGCTATGTTGGGCCCGTCGTGTTGCTTTGCTTTGCTTTGCTTTGCTTCAATGATCCTGGCGCGACTCGGGCGGCGATGGGCCGGTGCACCGTGTGTGTGAGACAGAAAGGCTGGCAAGCGCATAACTTCAGCTTCAGCTTCAGGGAGCGTCGCCGTCCGTACTCCCGTTGTCCCGGGCGTCGTCCTGTTCGTGGTTGGTAGGGTGGTAGGTTACCGTTCGCAAGCCAACCCAACCATCAAGCAACACCAACTCCTCCTCCTTGGCTGGGATTGACAGTGTCGTCGTAAGGCGGCCAGCCGGGCGATGGACGGCAACAGGACAGATGGATCGGCGGGCAACACAGGACATTGGTTGTCGGACTCCTTCTTTGGCTGGTGGCATCCATTGGCATGGCATGACCAAGGGGTAGCTGGATCGCAGGACCCTGCTGACCAAAACTGGTAGTCTGCTGACTGATTGAACCCCCAACGCTCTTTGTAAATTGAATACCAGGCAGACAGGTCGCAGGCGAGGATGGCATGGAAAAGGCGGCAATTGAGTTCCATTTGGCTTCTTCTCTGCAGGCGGGCAGCTTCCTCCAAACATTCTAGCCGAGCCTGCTGATGCTGATCGCTGACCCGGCCGCGACGGTCGGCAATCTGCACGGAGCAGGGCAGGGCACCTCAAGTCATGTTCATTGTGAGAGGCAGTAGCCCTGGTGCCGGCAAGGGAATCGCTTGAGAGGATTGCGTCGTGAATGATGGAAGATTGGCACCCGAAGACTAAGCGGCGCTGATGCTTGACGGGGGATGAGAAATACGATGATGCCGATGCTGATGTTGGTTCATGGCGCTGATGTTGATGCCAAAGTTGGAAATGGAAGCGCTCGGCAGGGTTGTGGGAGCAGCAACATGGAGGCCGCATCCGCAGCAGGAAGGGGCAGCAGGAAGCGGCAATACAACCTTACAGAGGCAGGTAGCAAGCAGTTGGCGGCTTCCTTCAGTGGTTGACAAGGTCTTGATGTACGCATGTAACTGCTCACCAATTTACTGTGGTAGGTACCTGGCCGACCTACTTTTAGAGTCAAATTTCCCGGAGAGGTCTGCTGGGCAGGTGCAGACCTGCTCCTGCTGTGTAGGTATTCTAATCAGAGGTACCTACGTATTTTGGGCTCTCGCAAAGCAGGCACGGCAGGACGGCGGGACGGCAGGCACGATGGCAGCCGCCGTCTTTGACGGATTCCTCCGTTCGCTGTGCTTATGTAAGTCAGTAATCGTTTTGGCTTTGTCCGTTTCGCGCATCTCGGACCGGTAGAATTGAGTCCCTCCCGTCTTTCACGCAACGCAACTGTGACCTTTCAAACATCATTCCCTTCCACAAGACGCCGCACAACACTCGCTCATACGGACGCCATCCCTTCCGCATACGACTATTCTCCTAATAATACGAATATCATAAAATTAAGATACACGGACCAGCAGCACTCTCATCAATCTTGTTGGCCCGTCCCCCCGGCATCCCGGACAACGCCCGGTTTGTCATGCAGCCAGCTCAGCGTACATAGTACGGATACTAGTGATATGTAAAGCTGAGGAGCGGTGCCTTGCCGACGCCGACGGCCTACGGATACCGAGACTCCAACCCGGGGCGCATCGTGTCTCGTGTCACACAAGACTCGCTTGTATCAATTAAAGTTGCTGGCCGTTCCAGAGTCTGGAGTTTGGAGCTCTTCTATCCCCTCCCCCGTCCATGGCCCATGGCCCATGCCTCCCTCCCCTTGGCCTTGGTGGCCATCCTTGATTGACTCTTGAGACCTTGACCCCTCCTGCTGTGCTTGAGAACCATCTGGATTCGCCCGGCCGACAAAGACGCTTCCGCCTTGCGTCCTCTTTCCCCTCTTGGGCCTCGGCTGCAGGAGACGGAGTCAGTCGCTCGCTTGCTTTTGCTCCCGTCAGTCAGTATCACCTCGCCATCACCGCCTCTGCCTGCTCGACGCCGCTGTGGACCGTGGGTTTCCAATTATTATTCCTCTTTTCAGTGTTTTTGGTTTGGCAAACCGGCGAGAATCAAAGCGGCATTTTGTCTCACTCAAGGTTTACCAAGAGTCACTTCTTGCATGGCCAGCAAGCGAAGCGATCGCTGTTCGACATGGCAGTCATCAATCGTTGCCGATGCATCAAAGTAGAGCTAAGCCGACGCCGGCGCCCGAATATTCATGTCGACTGTTGGACTCTCTTCGCCGTAGTGTACGGGTGATGATCGGATCGCAATAGGATGGTCAGATTAAGACTGCCGGCTCGCTTTTCGTCTGGTCTTCCGTGCACCATCCTTGCTGCCCGTCCGCTCCCGCTCGCAGCTTGCAAAGCAGAAGACGACGCGGGGGGGTTCAGTCAATGGTAGAGCAGAAGAGTGTCTCGCAAGCGCCTGAGATTTTTTGACTCCTTGCGTCTGATACACCGAGGCACCGGTCGGTCCATCTGGCACTACCGTTGTATCACCGGTGGTGTGTGCAGTAGCAGTACTATGTCTGCATTGCTGGAGAGACCGTACGGGACAAGGCATCGCGACAACTCTGGCTATCTCGTCAAATAACGCCCCTTCGGCCAGTTTCGTGCGACGCATCCGAGGGCGCCGGTACAGTCTTGTCCCTCGCCCTCGCCCTCGCCCTCTCTTTCTCTTGCGGCCGGATCAAGTCGTGCACGCAAAAGGGGCTCGAGTCTTGTTGGCGTGCGGTCCAACATTTGATTTTACGCGGCCCGGATTCGTCTCAGCTGCCCAGTAACATTTGTTTGATACGTCGACAAGCCGGACATACCGGTGTCAGAGGAGCCAAAAGTCTTGGATGGTGGAGGCAGCTGAAGGCCTCGTTCATCATGGCATAGGTACGGACCGGGTCACTACGGAGTACGGCACCAAGGCACTACGGATACCAATCTGACGAGGGGTCGTGTGAAGAACAACCCCCACCACCAGGAACAGGAACTTCTTCCTTCTTCCCTGTTCAGTGTTGTTTGCCAGGCTTCCACTAGATGGCACTGGATACGGACGGGGACGGCTACGGCTACCGGTAACATGGCGCGCGTCCGTTTCGTTGTTGTTCGGATGACTCGCATCCATCGCCCAACCACTGAACGACCGTCATCCACTGCTCGTCAATGTCATGCTGCAGCCCCCATCTCTCGTTTGGTACTCTGTAGGGAAGGAGACATTGGCCATTACTCACCGCGGCCCCTATCATTCCGAGCGGGTGATCTGAAGGGGCGTAATCTGCTCTGGGAGTTCCGTTCCTGGCCTGGAATTAGACACCAATTGTCAATGTCGTCGATCAGCACGCTGCAGTCACCACCAAATACCTCACCAACTCGCCCACCAGCCAGTGGAGCAGGTTGTCAATAATAATAGTATGTAGTGTAAGTCGCAGTACGCATAGGTAGTGCTCCGTACCTACGGAGCAAAGCCTCAGCAGCAGTATTAACCGCCGCGAAATTTCCTTGCCTCGTGCGGTTTAGCCCGCCCCTGGCCTCGACTCGGCATACGAGCCCTGCTCATCCCAGTACCTAGCCTTCCCAATCTATCCGTGCAAGGAGGGCACCGCCCGCTGACTTTCGCCGGGGGGAGGGAGAGAACTGGAGAAAGTTGGCGGCGTTCTCGACTGTCCTCTTCTTGGCTAGCTTCGATGCTCATCACGCAGGAGGGAAAGGGGGTGGTGGAAATAGAGACGAGCAGAGCGATTCAGGCAAATCACACCTCGCGCGGGCGAGATGGAGCGAGATGGATGACGACGGATGGAGCGGCCACTGACGGACGGGGGCGTAATTGACAATCCTGATGCTGCTGCTGATTATTACTGCGTAATTGCTGCGGCATCGTGCACATCCAATAGCAACCCCTGACCACCACCGCCGCCGCTCTGACTGACTGGCTTTCGGAGCGAGCCCCGCGTTGATCCGACTATTTGCACACCTTTCGCCACCCCGTCCGTTGGGCCCTCCCCCCGCCGCGCCGCCGCCGACGCTTCCTCCCACCCCAGTTGAGACCGCCCACCTCCGGGCGGCGGTCCGGAGGCCGCGGGCGCACCATTTCTGGGAGGAGCGGTTATCGTCTCACCCGAAACCCGTGGACATCTTTTTGGGCTCCCGGGCGACCTTGCCTGCGGTGAGCGGATGTTGGGGGCACGCCAGCTTGAGACCTTGCTTTTTTTTTTTCCCCTTCTGGCCCTTCTGGGTAGGCGTAAGGCGAGGTAAGACCTGTCTCTGGTGACGACAAGCTGCGACTTTACGTGCTCCTGTCGCGTGAAAGTTTTCTTCTCGGCGCTTGTTGCTATGGGCATGTGCCGACCGCGGGGCCCTGTCTCGTGAAGATAGATCGCGGGCAAGTCCCATTGGGTGACACTGTGAGATATACGGGAAGGCAGAGTCGTTCTGACGTCGCCCCGGTGATGATACCGTGGGGGGCGCATTCGTGTGATTGAAGTTTTTGCCGCTGCGCATGAGTCAAATATCTTGGCCTCGGAGAGAGATATAGTGCTGTTGCTTTTGCAAGACCTGGAATACCGTATAGGCAGTGGGTGAGCGGCAGCCGCCGGTGCCGCTCGAGATATCTCGCGTCGGAAATAGTGTGGCAACCCGCAAGCCTATGCAGGGGCACTTGTGACGCGTTGCCCATAGACAGATATGGATGAGTGGATGATCTATCTAATTGGCCTTGCCGTCCGTCTCGGGGAAGCAGCCACCTGGGATGTGTAATCTCGATCATGATGCTCACTCCGTCAACCTCTTCGCTCTCACAAGCTAGGTTCCGTAGGCTGAGAGAAAGAGAAGGCGAAGTTACAGTGTCTCTTGGAGACGACCCTTTTGAGTTTCGAAACGTCACGCTTTTCTTCATCCTCGTCCTGGTCTCCTATCGTTTCGATCAAAACGGTGTTGTCTAGTCCTCTTCTAGATACTGATAGTCCAACCTCTAGACTGCACGTTTCCAAAAGAAAGACGAAAAGACTCGAATATGGAGTTGATAAGCTTCCTCTTGGACAGCTTCCCAAAACCAAGTGTATACGGGCATGTCTATGACCCACGGTGTCTCCAGAGAGCAACCCCTTTTTCCTCAGACTCATCAGGTCGTGCCTTGCTTTCGATGAGGCTACAATGGAAAGCCCCTGCGATGGGTTCATAACGATCCTCGTCGGAGACAACAGCAAACATAACGACAGTCAAGTTTTGCTGTAGTCAAAGTCGAGTAGGAGGGGATGTCGACGTTAGTCGGGGACTGTCGTTTTTTCATTCGACTATCAAGGCCTAATTCGCGGTGTGTCTGGGTATATCAACCGTGTGTGTATTCACGAATCTCGAGATATCTAGTTCCTGTAGTCAAGCCGCTGACAACTTCAGGTTCACCCTTTCGAATGGACCAATCTAGAATCTGACAACAAAGGCAGGCCATGGCTATACAGCCACCAACGTCCTCGCCTAGGCCGCAAGCCAAGTTGTGTTGATCCCAGGAACAGTCAAGCTGCAGCATATGACGAGCAACGAGGTGAAGATCTCTCTACACGCATCAACCTACTAAACAATGTCTTCTGTTATCCACTCAGGTTCACGCTCCTTGAGTTCACTTCTTCCGCTGTCTTGTATGCAACTTCCACCCTTGTTGTCGCCCGTTTCCAATACAACGGCCTGGACGATGGTTGAGTAATGAAAACGGCGACGAAACCACAGCCGACAGCATCGAGTCCATTCGGCTTGAAAGGGCAAGAACGAAAGCATGGTCATGGAGACCCTCATCAGAGACAAAGAACCCCCACAACGCATCGACGCAACGGGAGAGAACTCAAGACCCTGGGCACGTCCTCCAATGGACCGCTCAATGCTCTACCTCCCCAGAAGCCCTCTGCCCGAAGCTTAGTTCTGACTGGTCCTTGCCAAGAGCCAGCGAGGCGCCCTGGACCAATGCGACCCTCCCCTTGAGAACACACCAGACGAGAACCAACGGAACGGAAACGCCTCCATCGGCGTGCTGCGCCTGCAGTTCTGCCCCCGCCAGTTGCCCTTAGCAACCGTCTTGAAAGAGCAGCAAGTCGTCCTCCAGCGGTAATTTTTAGACTCTGCCAGCAAGCCGGAGGCTCACGGCGAGCATGGCGGAATCGCTCGCTCATCTGACCCAGTATTACGCCACCGTCGACAAACGACTTCCGAGCAGAACACGAACGCCCTAAACTGCGCGTTCAAAAGCTCCCGAGCAAGGTCCGCGGGATGGCTGCGAAGAGCTCCGCCGGAAAGGACGGGCTCGGCCTATTCGGATGGCGGTTTGCACGGGTGTGAGTCAGCATGCACTCGACCGCTCTGCTGGCATTCGGGGACGCCGGTGCGGTCGCCGGGGGTCGAATGGGTTGGAGGAGTGTTGTGCTAGACATCTCCAAGAACCTTTCCAGCTGACTGCTGCGTGGACTTCTGATCGAGTTGTGCGGATGCTATCGAACCTCTGGTTGTGATGCCATGGGATCGGCTCGGTGTTCGAGATCTTTTCACTTGAAAAGACACACCCATCCGGCGCACTTGGAGATGAGGAAAGTCCTGCAGTGGTCGTAGCTAACGGGATGATGGGTCACGCCAATCGTTGATTGTACATGGTGCTCGGGGAGGATGTCGATAGCAACTGCTCTGCCTGGATCCGAGTGCTGCATTGGTGTGGATATTGAACTTCGAGTTCGACGTTGGCCTGGCGGCGTCGATGAGGCTCTGCGCCGAAGGAGAGGCTAGCAACCTACCTAGGTCGATGAGCGGGCAAGCTATTATCGGTCCCGTATTACGGCCTAGCTAGGCGAAATCAGAGCAGTCTAACAACTCGAAGCGCGCCATCCACGGCAACTCACTGTAAGGAGTCCGCGTCCGGTCCTCGAGATTGTGCAGTTCCGGCCTGGAGGTAGAACTGCAATTATGGCAACCTGGGCGAACACGTCTGAATCACTCTGGATAAACGTGCTATGGGAGGTTCGGCCATGAGGTTGCAGTTGGGACGAAGCTCAGGCCAGGCTTGATGTTGAAAGCTGTCACAATGTAGAACCGGCCGCAGACTTCCTGCTCTGACGCCAATCAGCATGGTAGACTCATTATGAGGTTTGCCTGACACGTCAGAAGTTGTCGATGAACGTTTCACGAAATGCTCTCTAGGCAGAGCCTTGGCGAGCTCTCTTTGTTGATGGGATCACGGGACGAGTGGCGATGGCAGGCCAAGATGTAACAATCGAGCTGTTGGACAGGAGTGCCAAGCCATCTGCCGAGAGCGTCACAATGCAAATTGCTGCTTTCTGTATGATGAACGGTGTTTCAACGCGTCGAACGGCTGAGACGCTGGTTTCGCCTGACTGGCCGACTGGAAACGACGGGATCTTGCCATCGCAGTGCGACGCCGCAGAGAGTGCTTGCTCGCGATCGCGCGCGGTGAGAGTCCATCTGGACAACCACGAAAAGAGTCGACAAAGTCTCAGAAGCTCTGTCTGGATGATGGTGCCAATCCCGGCGCGATAGCAGGAGAGTTTGGCGAGTTGGGACGAAAATCATGCGACGGTTGACTGGACGACGCGGGGAAAACGTGCCCACGTCATTGACAGCGGGAGTTTGCTGGTTTTCTGCAGGGTATCCTCCTATCTTATCTTATCCGCACTCTGCATTTCGGTTTTCGGACGCTTCTGGTGCGGAAGCCATCGTCGCTTGGTGATGGAGTTGAATTGAGGCGTGCGGTGCAATCAACTCGAGGAAGTGAATGTCTGAGACAGGAACGAAACGAAGCGGCGGCGTCAATAGTGCCGTCCAAGTCCTCCGTAGTGCAGTGTAATATACGGAGGAGCGTCGGTACCGTCAGGGCGAAAATGAAGAGAACGGTGACAATTTCTCGTTGGCGGTGGACCGTGCCGTGTAATGGTGAAGGTTGGGTTGGACGGGGCGACGGGGCCTCGTGTTCGAGCTACACTAGTGGAGAAGATTGGCTCTCGCTTCCATGAAGACACTGGAGTACCTACACTACGTGAATACCTGTTTAGGTACCTCAGCAGGGGGGAACGCTGCTCGAATGTGCTAATTTGCCGAGGGGGAAGCCAGCAAAAAATAGAGGGAAAAACACGAGGCAGCCAGTCACAGGGCCGCTAGGGAAGCAGTTGGATCCCATCTGCTGCTTTTATTGGATCTTTGGGGGCGCTTTGCACCTCAAAGCCACTGCAAATTGTTCAACGTGGACCCACTCCTCCCGTTCCTGCTTCCCAGGGGAGGCGCTGCTTCCAGTTCCTGCTTCCTCGCCCCTTCCTACCGTCTATCCACGGCCAGGCTCAGCTTCAGGAGGTACTAGGTACCTCGCGGTACATCATCGGGACTCCCTCGGCCAAGCAAAACTAGACTGGCGCTAGAGGTACCATCCTTCCCTCCTCTGCGTACCTGCCTACCCGCCTCCCTGTTGACCTCGATTGCGCCAACCTCCTCTCCTCCTCCCCTTTCCCCCAGCAACGCTGTTCCAACGTCTCCGTCAGCTTCTGCTCGTCGGCCAGCAACCAACCGCTCGCTCCCAGCCCCCAGTCCCGTCAGGCCTTCGACATCACGTTCGTTCGTTCGTTGTTGCCGCACTTTCGCTCTCCGTCCTTTAACGCCGTCGACCGTTCCGCGTCGCACTTTTCATAGCCGTCATCGTGTTCCGATCGTACATGCCCGTATCACGAACGTCCCGTGCCGTATTGCCTGTCATCTGCCATACCGCATTCTTCTTTTCTCACGACTCCGACTCGGGCCCTCCCGACTCCACGATAGCACCCCAGCCGTCGAACCTCTCGAGCATCGAGTCCTAGCCCTTCGACAACGTCTTTCGCTCACGACGACACCGGACCTCGTCGTCGCCGCCGCCGCCCGGGCCCGGCCCCTGTCCATCTCTCGATATTACTCTCGCTTCCCCCTGTCGAGTCGCAACGACCTCACAGAACTTTAACAGCACGAGTATCCGTTCGACCCCGAAAAACCAATCGACCTTCCAACCCCATCTCTTCGTCGCCGTGGGAGGACGATCACACAGCCCAGCATGTCTGGATTCGGCGACTTCACCAACATCTGCCACATGGCGCCACTGCCATTGTGCGCATCCATCGGCCCCATCACCGAAGTGACGAGCGGCGTTGGCATCGAGCCCGACTGCTATGCGAGAAACATCGAGCTGGCCAACACCATCATTTTTGAGGGTGCTGCCAGCGCCATGCACATCGTGGCCCTTCTCATGACAGTCGTCATGATTTTGCACATCCGCGGCAAGTTCACTGCCGTCGGTACGTTAGCATCTGTCCACATGGACTCCTACCGGGCGAATACGTACTGACATACACAATCCCAGGCCGCAAGGAAATCCTCATGTTCTTCTACCTCTACATGCTTCTCAGTTTCATCTCCCTCTGCCTGGACGCCGGCGTTATTCCTCCCGGCTCCGACCCGTACCCGTACTTCGTATCGGTACAGAACGGGCTTACATCCGCCCTCGTCACGTCCTTGCTGATCAACGGCTTCGTCGGATTCCAGCTGTACGAGGATGGCACCCCGCTCTCGGTGTGGCTGTTGCGTGTATGCTGCGTGGTATCCTTCGCCATCTGCTTCCTGGTCTCTCTCGCAACCTTCAAGTCCTGGGCAGGTCTGGGCCCCACCAACACCATCGGCCTCTTCGTCGTCCTGTACCTGCTGAACGCCGTCGAGCTTTTCGTCTACGTCGCTCTCCAGATCCTTCTTGTCGTTAGGACTCTGCAAGACCGCTGGCCTCTGGGTGACATTGCTTTCGGTGTCTTCTTCTTCGTCGTCGGTCAGGTTATCCTGTACGCCGTGAGCACGCAGATCTGCACCGGCGTCAGCCACTACCTCGACGGCCTCTTCTTCGCCACCATCTGCAACCTGCTGGGCGTCATGATGGTGTACAAGGTACGTTCTTTGAGCCCCGCCGCTCTGGGCCAAATGCTAACGCGCTTTCGCAGTACTGGGATTCCATCACGCGCGAGGACCTCGAGTTCTCTGTTGGCACTAGGATGAACAACTGGGAGGTGAAGGAGCTGCTTCCCGAGGACGAACGCCGCGGAACCGTGTACGCCGACGACCCCTACGGACAAGCCAGCGGATACGATCACACCTACACGCCATCGCCGGCGCGAAACTCGGCCAGATACTAGGGGTAGTAAACGAGAAGGATCTGATTGAATTTTATTGACGACCGAGACTTTTCTCCGGCGAGCTTTCTCAAGCTCTGAGGGTTGCGGGTTCGCAACCAATCGGTAATTATTCCTGTATTCTGGTTGCGCAGAGAAGCGTCCCAGAATGACAACGACTGGAGCATTGGGTCGGAGCGGCGTTTGGGAAAACTGTGACGACAGCGTATTTGAGTTTTTGGGTGTCCGAGGCTTCCCGGTGCGGGGCTTGCCGTAGATGACAAAGAGGAGGGAGGATAATAACGTTCAAACGTATAGGTATTGATACCAGCGAGTATCCGTAGTACATAGTCTAATTCATCATGATACAACAAGAAAGTTGATGTGTGTGGCGTGTGAAGGTTGCGAGGGACATGGATGGTGAGATGGCGTGTCTGCAAGTCTGCAGGCCTGCGCTGGTGAGCAGCCGGCAGTTTCGAGACCAGTTGCCAAGTGAGCCGATGTCCAATGGCGCCTACAGAACTTGATTCGAAACGCGAGTTGTTAGTTGCAGACAGCTCAGGATGGATATAGTCCGTCTTGGAGAGTACAGCAGATAGGGCACTGGCAGCGATTTAAGGTTGAGAGCGTTGCCTGATGCAGAGTTAGAGTTGGGCAGCATCGGTGGTGCTATGGTGCACTCCGACGGACTAGATGACGAAGTGTAAATCATGATATAACTGTTTTCCCGGACGACGGAGCGAAGGTCTACCCCGAGCGAGGTTAACATGACCGGAGCCAGTGACTCAGAGCCACGATGAGAGGTAGAGGAAAGTGGAAGCGAAGGTGCACACTATCTACATACAGCATGCCTGGGTAAACTGTAGTTGTAGCTGCATGAATAGTCAAGGCCTTGTGTGCATGGGAGACGGGATTCGCATATGGCTCCACGTCTCTCGAGTGGTGTTGTCCACCTCCATGCTGCGGATCCATCGGATCTGTCTGTCATCGGGACAATATGCGCTAGTCCAAAGCTAAGGGGCTTTCCTCGCACTCTACGAGGATCACGTGTGCTCCATACCCTCCCGGTCCCATCTGTATTTCTGTAAAGCTTCCCTCCGGCGTGTGTATTTTGTCTGTACAGAGCACTTGCCTATTCAAGTCCCAACCTATTTGATTCTTGCGGGAAGCCCTCACCACTACAAGAACTCTGTTTTACCACTAGACGCCCTATACTTTGTTGGTAGGTTGCTGCACTGCATAAGGCGCACTCATATCAGAGTCAGCAAACCTACCTCACGGGAAACGTTTCCAAAAGTATACTACTTCAGTAGGGAGGTAGGCATTTGAAGTTGGCAATAGTGCCTTATCCAGGGGAAATCTCAGTGGCCGATAACAACTGCCAACCAACCCGACGTCCGGTGGAAATTAGGAGAAATGAGGCCAGGTCCCAGTCACGTCAGTCAAGTACAGTGGGATGATGATAGGTACCTACCGGGCCAAGCGTTTGCGTCTGGCCGACCTTCTGGTTCTTTTGCTGCTGGGTACTGTGCTTTGTGTGTGCTGGGACTCTTTTACCGTAATTTCTTTTCCCTCTTTTCCTTTCCCTCCCTTCTTTCTTCTCACTTTACCTCATTTCGTTTTCGTGCGACAACCCCACCGCTTGTAATATCCCACCGTCTCCTACCTGCGTATAGGCTAGTAATTGTATAGGCTACCCGGGTTCCTCGCATACGCTGTACCTACCTACCTACCTACGCAGGTACCTGCCCAAAGTCCGCTGTAGCCTCCACCCTACAGAGCATCGCCGGCCGGGAACCTGATTCCGCACGTCCTGGACGGGCAGCAACTATAGCGCACTCCGTACCCGTCCACTCCACTGAAGGAACCTGACCTGGGCCGGTATTAGTAGTGTCTACCTAGTAGGTACGGATATCTAGGGCCTTTCCATCTTGACAGGTCAGGGGCGTTCTTGCGCGAGATCACGTGCAAACAACGCGATATTGGCTCGACCTCCAACGATCTCTTAACCCGTTGGTCCCTGTTCGAAGACCCTCAATCGAGCGTAGACGACGTCCAAGGCGCGAAAGCGAAAGCAAAAGCAAAGAAGCAGAGCAAACCGCAGCGGGCAGGGAGTCCAGCAGGTCGATCCTCGTCTTGAGCGTGCCCGCCTGCACACCCCCCCCCCAGGGTCTGAAAGATCTGCCCGGCATTACCGTCATCCTTAGCCGTGCTTGCCTTCCACGCAACGGTGTCCTGGTCCCCGCAACGCGCTGCGTAACGCTCTTTCGACGACTCCTGAGCCATCTCTCCTCGAGCGACACACTCTCATCGAGGAAACTTCGTGGTTGTCCCCTGCACTTACTACCCAACACCAACACTTCTAGCCGCCGCTCACTTTTCCACGCCACGCGACGAATTGCTCTGTCAAAGGCAGCTTCGGGCCATCCGTACTATTAATTACTTTTCTGACGTCTCACCCACTTTCCGTCACCACCGATCATTCCGACGCATCTCACCTTGGCGGCTTCACCACTCGCTACCGGAATATTTTCCTTCCATCTTTGATTTCCCCCCCTTCATTATTTTCACCTCGCGCCCCTAGGGCAAGTCGCCAAAGTGACATAGACGTCCCGTCGAGATTGGCGTTGCCATCAACAGGCCCAGCCGGTACCGCATCTGGCTTGGCCTACCTAGAAGCGAGCAAACAGGGTACCGCAACCGCGACCCCCCGAACCGCAATCGCGCTCCGACGCACGCGACTTCCACGGCTGTTGGGCCACGCAATTCTTTGCCGTCGAAACTCGTCTTAATGCGAAACGGCAGCCTTGTCTGGACTCCGCCCGCGCGCTGGAGTGATTTTCTCGGTTCTTCTGGCCGCTCTAATCCTCGGTAACGAGGCCTTCAACTTTGGATGAACCACCGCCATTCGCTGCGTTAGTGTACTGCTACTCACCCATATCAATACTGACCTGGTCGTTCCTTCGCCTCCCGCCACGCCCGCCATTGCCCGGCCAGTTTCGCAATGGCCTACGATACGGGCGACGGGCAACGGCCCACTCTCCGAGATGAGGAGAATTACTTTGAAGCTATGGAAGCGTCTTTTGAGTTGGATGACAAGATGCTCGAACAAGATTTCTTTTCCAACGCAAACATGGTCCATAGCCGTTTGGCTGCGCTGAACCGGGAAGAGAGGGAACTGGAGATGCGTTTCCTCCAGCTCCGGCAAGACAAAGCCAGGGAGCACGACAGCCTAGCAAATCTCACCACCAAGTTGCGCGAGGACAAGAATGAGCAGTCCTTGAAGCAGGATGCCTTTCGCCAATCGATGCAGGCCTGGTTCGCCGCTCATCGCCGCGGGGAGGACGACAAGCGTGCCGAGATGGCCGCCGCCGCCCGCTCTGTTCAGCAACCAGGTGGGGAGGTCATCGACCTTTCGCAGCCCAGTGGCGCTTTCAAGAGAGACTGGCCCAACTCCAACAGCGTCGGTGCCAACAGACAGCACCCGGGAGACGCGCGCAAGCTAACGCAAAATCCGAAATCGACCGAACAGCACGCCTTGACTTTTGTTGTCGACTCGGCGCATCGGCGCATCGGCGTTATTCACCACGTTCCACTGAGCGGAAAAGATGCGATGCTGGCCGACAGGCCCCCAAGGCGAGTGGTGCAGCTTCGGAGAGACGTTGCATTCGGGCCGGACGACGTGAGGCATCTTCACGAAGACAGGGAGCAGTGGACCAGCGCAATGATTCAAGCTACGGGTGATGTCCGCACCCACCGGCCATGCGCCCCGTGCAGCCGCGGCGAAGGCCCCTTTGCAACCTGTGTCGTCGTCGAAGGGCTCGCGGAATGCGCCAACTGTGTCTGGACAAAGAAACCGTGTCGTGCGGAAGATCGGGTGGTAGAAGAGCAACCACTTGTTAAGGTGTCCTACAGCCACGACGTGCAGCAGCATGTTCCCACGAACGGCGCCGCAACCCCTACGTCGCTTAGTCGACCGACGTCCCGAGACAAGAGCATCGGACGGGCCTCGATGGCCACTGACGATGCGGCGGCAGAGTATAGCACACCCATCACCCGATCGAATCTCATCCTCAAGCACGATGGAAGGGTTTACACGCACCCCGATTGCATGCGAGGCGTGCCCGTGGAAAAGATTGGCCCGAATCATCCTTACTGGGATCCTTCGTGGAAGCCCATCGAGCCTGAGATCGAAGCGATTCTGGAGGGCTGGCGGACGAAGCGGACCACCGCCTTGGGAAGCGGGAAGACGGCCACCAAGTTCCAGCCCGGACGGCAGGTCAATCGTGGCGAGACTATCCTCAAGTTCCTGGAAGATGCAGACTTCCATCCTTTCCAGCTGCTCTCCAAAAGGTACATGTCACCAAAGTTGGCATCGTATGACACGATATTCAGGCTGGCCGACACGATCAGAGAGCTCGGGGAGTTCAAGACACTCGACATCACTCCACTCGAGTGGCTTCGACAGCGACTGCACGAGCTCATCGTCGAAAGGGGTCCCGAATTCAAACTGTCCAGTACGATTCATAATTTCTACCACGACCGCAAGTATGAAGAGTTGCGAATAGCCAATGGTAAGAAGAGCATTGGCCGGCCTTCAGGCATCAGAATGACGCCCAAAGAATCGCCCGTTTCAGCCAAAAAACGCAAACTGTTCGTCAGCGACGGACCTTCGGGCCCTGCGATCCCGCCACGCCCACCAGCCACGCCGACGCCTACACCTACGCCCGCGCCTGCGCCTAGGACGCTGCCGCAAAACGAGACGGAAACGAGCGCGCCGCCGACTCCCGAGGCTTCAAGGTCGGCGAAGAAGATGAAGGGACGGCAGGGCAAACCCAGGGACTTGGATCTTGATTACGAAGGCTACACCGACATTGACGATTACAGTAGGGACTCTATCGGCAAACACGACTGGGCGCTGAATCGGATCAAGCACCACCTAAACTCGGTCGGCACCGGAGTGACGCAGTACTGGCATTGGATCCCCGACTTGGGCGAGAGGGTATTTGAACATCAGGTGCTGGCGGAAGGCGACACCTTCACATGGGGCATCTATGCTAAGCCCATCAATTTTCATCTGGAGTTGGAACACATCCAGGAGATCAGATGGGCTGCCCATACGACCAAGGTGATGGTGGTGTGCAGCCCGGATGCCGTTCTGTCGCCGGAGGGCAAGTCGAGAGGAGACGTGCTCGCCGAGTTTAAGAGGCTTCGCACGAAGAAGCGTTTCCTGGTCTTCTGTCGCAAGCAGGGCGTCGACCTGGTGAAGGTCGCAGCGTGAGTAGCAAGAGTATTCTGGGCGAGACGTGGAGACAGAAGCTGACAATCAACAGGAGGGAAATTGAGGCAGCATGGGACGAGTACGAATCGCCCGACGTTCCCGCAATGGCTGACTCGGAGATTCACGACGGATAACGCGTCTGCTCGAGGACGAGCAAGGACTTTGTTGTTTCTGGGCTATGGAGATACCCCTGGTTTCTGGTCGTGTACCTCGGTCAGAGGGAACGAACGAATGGCGTTTGGGCTGGAGCATCTTGGAGGGGACGGCTGGGCGATGCCCTTGAGTGGTGTCTTTCTCCCCGTCGGTCATGGGCGGATGTGGCGGCGACACCGGGACGAAGGACGGACAATTCATAATAATTACGGAGAATGGCATAATAGCTGGTAACGCGGACCCTGTACAAGGGACGATGTGCAGCGATTTGGATTGCGAGCTTAGACTAGGTAGCGAATGCCTAGCAAAGTTGACTGCAGGGAGGTGCCTCTACGAATTGCCGCCCGACACCCGTCGCACGTCTCGACAAGCGCAGCCGATCGTCTCGTCTCGTTCACCTCATCTACGGTGACGAGTCTACCGCATGTTGGATCGGTTTCGGACCGAGCAACGGCACCTGCCCCCTCTGCGAGTTGACGGCACGGGAAGATGCCGCAGAGTCACGGGTGGGATACGAGGCGGTGAAATGCTGGCATGCCAGGAAATGTAAGGGGAGGCAGGTAGGTACAGTACCCCAGTCATAAGTACTGTGGCCGTAGGTACTGACTGACTGTATAGGTCGGATGCGGTCTCTGGCGTGCTGATGGACGCCCGGGAAGAGGCATGGCGGATTCGCAATCCCGCCCCGCTCTGCGCCGATTGCGTGCCCCACTCTTGCCGGCGGTCGGATAGCGTGTTGATGTACGCCCCGGGTGGAAGGAGCTCTCAGAGGGCCGTTGGGACGTCTATTATTCGCTACGACTCGTTAGTCAAGGTATACTGCTATCTTTAATAGAGACTGGCGAAGAATTTGGCAGGCTGAGCTTGCTGTTCGGCCGGTTCGACGTAGCAACTGGGGAGGTCGGGAGCGTAGGTATTCCACGACGACCCTGCCGCTCTGGTTCGGGAAGGCGCGTCCGGTGGATAGCAATCTGACGACACAACATCCAGACCGCCCCGGACGGCTAGAGGACACGGATATCTTGGGCCTAGGTACCTAGGTAGGTAGGTATCTACAGGCACGGGGCAGCAGGATCTGCGATTTTCGCGGGATGCTGCTTCCCGCCTCATCACGGCGCTGCCCGCTTGCCCGGCTGGGGCTGGCGAAGACATGGCCCGGCTGAGTCCGTGGACCATCTAGCAATTTTTTCCTCCTTTTGAAGTCCCCGCTCCCTCTTGTCTCCTTCCGAATTGATTTCTCTGTTTTTTCCCTCGTTTTTTTTTTCTATCCCCGGGCCCCCTTCGTCGCGTTCCTTCCCTCCCTGGTTGGACTGGTGCCCCTGCCAGGTAGGGGGGAGACGGCGGAGGGAGAGATTCTTCTCCAAGGCGTCCCCTCGCGTCTGCCCACCTATATCGAACTTCTTCGTGTCGCCTCTCCCCCACGGCTTTTCTCTATCTTCTCTCCGTATCTCCTGGTGCCCACGCCCTATGGACCTGCCGACCGGTTGCCCAGGAACCTTCACGGCATTTAACGCGCCTCGTCTCCCCACCGTCCGTTATCGCCATCTTCTCCACGGCACCGAAAGTTAATCCCCGACATGGATCTCTGTCTCTCCCTGTCTCTTGGCCCGACAGTACGGCCAGAGAATTTCATGCTGGAGGTGCCGTCTCTTGTATATCTTCCTTACCCCTTACCTATCGCCTTCGCGCCCTGCAAGGCTCATCTCAAACCCTCTCGCACATCCATGTGCCAAGCACGGTGGCAATGGACTTTGATGTGCCGGTGTCGATCGGATCCAAGGCGAATAATCCCTGGTCGGCCAATATAGCTGGCTACCGGTGCCGAGCGCCCCCGGCGCCGGGGTCTTTCGAGGGCAGAGGAGACACGGAGTGCCGAAAGAACCACGTTGTGGTGCGGTCCTCTCGAGAACGGTACGGCGCAGACTTCCTTCCTTCGCCTTGATCTTACGTTGTTCGTTTCTGACATATCATTCCCAGACATCAACCGGGAAAGGTCCCCCTCGAGATTTGTGTCGTCACGGCCTCTGCCTCTACCTCTACCTCTACATGTTGGGAGGGCCTCCCCGAAAGCCAGCCGCCATACGTGACCCGGCAAGTAATGCCGTGCGGCGTGGTCCCCGAAGTATCATCGGCGCGGAACCACGACAACAGAAGGGGAAAACGCCACGTCGTGGACGAGGGCGATTGCAAGGCCGTCGCTGTTGTGGCCGCAGCGTATAACGCGCGTAAACAACGGCATACGCAATGGCACATGGGCGTTTTTTGATTCGTAAGTGAGAAAGGAGCGGGATCCCATTCGAGAACGATGAACCTGGCTGACAGTTTCCGCAGCATTGGGTCCTGGCCTCCGGGCCCGGAGGCACATGGTGATCTGAGGTGTCTCCGGAATTCACCCTTCCCTTCGAACTGTCCAGCTGTGGCAAACATCCCACGTCCCCTCCTCCCCCAATGGGTCTGTCAGACAAGTCACCCTCTCGTCTTGGCTTGGTCTAGGAAGCCATACCTGCTGTTCATTACGTACCACGCCCATCCGCCCGACATGGCTTCTGGGCCAGTACCATCTTCCACGTCCGGGCATGCTGCGAAGGGTCATCATGCCCAGGCAATTAGGCACAGTGTGTTGCCTCTTGTACTTGCACACGTTGACAGCCCCGGTGAAATCCACACTGGATGGCAATGCAACACGTGCTCTTCAAGGCAGTAGAAGAGAGACAATAACTGCCTTCTTCCTGCTGTATGTTGGAAACCACACGGGCACCCTCACGAGCCCAGTGGCAAAGGCCAGGTATCAACCCTGGCTTCTTTATAAGTACGCTTGCCCTTCTCTTGTATGACCTGGCCTTGTGCTAACAGACTCACAGTCCCCGGGCCCGGTGGACCTTACACCTACGGTGCGGCAAGTTCCTGGCCAGTAAGCCGCAGCCCACAGTATGTGACACATCCAGCAGCACTAGCGATAGACTCGTGGCACCTCCGACATAATTCCAGCAATCAATTTGTTGTTGGCTGTCCCGGTGACACAACTCACCTTCCGGACATGGATCTCCCTGGGTGATGTGGGTGTTGTATCTGCTGTGGAGCACCCCGACATAGGCACCCGCAAACTACACAGATCCATTCGGAATTCGGGCTATTTGTGTGTGCCTCGAGAGATGCTTCTGTTCCATAGGTGTGGAAAGTTTGAGCAAGCAACGTGCACCAAGCCAATCAAGTCCAAAGTGGGAAGCCAGCCCCAACCGCCTACCTACTGTACTCCCATTAACCATAGCCATTATATGTGGCTTGCTGGGGTTTGGCAACAAAGCACTGGAGTACGACCGAGGAGCTTTGAAGTGAGTTTTGCACCACCCTGTGTGGCAGCCCTTATGCTAACAAACCTGCAGTACAAAGCCCATCCATTCTCTTGCCTATTCACTTGTGCTTCTAACACGAACTTCACCTGACAACCTGTCGCCTGACTGAGGACGCCCTGAATACGAAACAACACCCCTACGAGTAACTGATGGGGGAAACAAGCCAGGTTGAGGACATTATGCGAAGGCCAGAATGTTGACTCGGGGCATCTATTTTCCCAGACACAGCCTCTCCTGGTCCTGCCTCGGGTGGTCTTCACTGTCCGTGAACTTCCCGACCAACGGAAGCAGGCCGCTACTGAGTTGCGTATCTCCCGAGGCGACGTGGTACGAAGGAGACTCCCCAAGCCAGATGATGCGGCCACCGAGCCTGGCCATGTCGTCCGTCAAACCCAGCCGGACACTGACAGCACATCGCTCGCCCGAATTCATTGCGGCTGTCTCGTCAGGTTTATACACACGCGCCATCTACCCAACCAGCGACAGAGCGTTCGGACCTCCCCCGGCTTCTGCTTCCGCTTCCGCTTCCGCTTCCGCTTCCGCTTCCGCGGCCCGGCCGCACGGGATGTGAGCATTATGTTCTCAACCACCGCCCCCGACCGCCGCGTTTGTCAGCAATGAAACGACGGAGACAACGACGAAACCCCTATTCTCGAAGATCAGTTGTTAACCCGGTCCTGAGTGGGTCGAGCACACCAAGACGTCTTCCATAAGTATGCGGGGAGGCACCTCGTGGCGCCACATGTATCTGAGCTGCCAACGAGTCGTATCTTCAACGGTTCGTTCACCATTCGCCCTGGGACAGCGACTGCGGACTCTCCGGTTGTTCGGCTTATATCAGTCAATCGGGAGCAAAAGAACCTAGCCCTAGAGCAAGTTGACCCAAATCAACCCCTACACCCTGGCATGCGATTCCCACGGCACATCCTATTATAAGTCGCATGCTAGTTGGTCGTCGTAAGATGGCCTGCGGCCGCGACTGTCTGCAATACATGACGTTCTACAATGAGCGGGATTCACCTCGATGGTTGAGCTTGTCGTCACGGTCGAGTTGAGCGACGAGGGAGCAGTTACAGCCTCCGGTAACCCGTCCGAAGAGTCTGCGGCTCAAGGGATTGTCGCTATTGACGCTTGCAACGAGGAGTTCGGTCTGCCGGAGCTGTGTCTGCCTGACCGGGTCTATCCAGTCAGCCTGGCGTAGAGCCTTGCAGACTGGGAACACGATGCTGATCCGTTGACCCAGCGACGACGTTGCCGCCGTATGCGGGCCGTCCTCTTGCCCCAGCATGTGAGCAACCAGCAGAGTACATACACATGCAACACCCGAGTTCCCCCGTCGTCAGACAGCGCGTTATTCCTCGCGTCTCTCTACGACTTTCAGGCAGTCGTCTCACCTCCTTGGGTGTTGGGGGACTGTGGACGGGTCATATATGACTTCCCGCCACAAAATTACCTACAGAATCGACCGAATACTCGTCCCCAAGAGACAGTCATCCTTTCCGTTCTACTCTATTCGAGGTTTCGGTGCTGGGTCCCAGTGAAATGGCCATTCGGTCTCTCAGCCTCCCCACTCCCAGGAGGCTTCCCAGCATTCGCACCGCCAGTTCTCGGATGCTGCCATCCAGCAGCCAACCATGGAGAAAAAAGGGCCTCGGAGCTTAGACTTCCCACGGAACCTCGCGAGACCACGGGGCCTGCGCAGCCACCGCCATTAAAGGCAGGCAAGGGCATGCCTGTCGTATGTGCACTCAGTCTGGGTTGGCTGCCCTCAGATAGCGCCGACGGCGTACTGCATTGCGACAATACAGCCACACAACCCCGCCGTCATATACACCACCAACTCCTGGTCGCGTTCGTGTTCCCAGTGGCAGGAGACGTTCATATACCCAATCGGACGATTCGACAGCAAAGGCCGTCGATTCCGCCACTGGAGATACTACGAACACACACTCTCAAGCCCGACGGGTCCATCTTCGTTTGGAAGGGCGGAGACGTGCTCTCCAATGATGTGATCACCATGGAGAACCTGTCGGGGTTTCGTTACGCGTATGTAGGGGAACTGAGGGCCCCTGTCGTTTCGACCTGTGCAGAGCCTCCTCCCTCGGCGCATAGGCAGATTGTGCTTCCGACGTCACGAGAAGCGAACGACGCGCCAACGACACCCGAGTCGCACATCCCTTGCCTGTGTTGACCAGCAACCATTGGCGTCGATGGATCATCTTTGTGTCCTTAACCCGGGCCGAGGCGTTACAACTTGACAATATACCGGGTTCTAGTACACAGAGTCAGCAAGAGCCCGGTGACGTATGTCATTTCGCCAATCGGCGTCCAGGGACTTGCATACAAGTCGCCGTGGGCCATCACCGATGGGACAACGAGCGATCGTGTCCGCGCCGGCCGCTCATCGAAGAGATAGAGCGTTGATGCTCGAGCCTTGTGCTCTGGGTGCGATCAAAGCCGCGGATGGACTCGCAGCCGCGCCCATGTACTCTGCCATCAGAGCGGTGATCGAGTCGAGGCTGTTGCTCGCTTGGACAGCTGTGGTAAGAGACCACGAGCCGATTCACAGGAGCTGATCAACGGTGTTGTGGGAATACGACGTAGCGGCACTTCAGCGTCGCCAGGTGGCACGTACGGAAGTCAGACGTCACTCGCGCTCGAGCTCATAGACCGAGAGGTCCTGCCAAAGATTTCTTTCGACATCGCCGACGCGCGGGCGTCCATCTCCGAGCAAGACCGCCGCAAGCCCGTCTCTGCGACGATGTGTACGTTGCTCGTGAACCCGCCGGGCCTCAACATCCATCCATCGCACGAACTCAGTGCCATAGTCCTTGGTCAGCGCGGTAGGCAACTACCCTCATCGTCCGTCATCCTCATCATTTATGTTACCCCGGGCCCGCTATCGGCGTCCATCATCACCACCGGCCACTATAATGGTTGGCGATATGTGCCCGAACCAAGTATTGGCATGCACTCGGGAGCGGTTCACTGGCTGAAACGCACACCAGCGGCGAGTTTGTTAAACAGACTCGGTAGGCTTGGAAAGCTAGAACGGCTGATCCAAACAGGAGCCATCTTTCACCGCCGCTATTCAAGAAGCCGACGGTTGGTCCGTACAATAAGATTGGACTCGGACGAATTGTATCGGCCTACGATTTGAGTACATTGCCAAGAGTTGTATCCGTATCACGAGATCTTTCTTGGGGGGCCTGCATATTTGATTTCCTCATCGTCGAATGGGCTCTTATTCTTGCCGTTATTGGTCGTCTTGCGGGAGGCTCGCAACAAGGCAGCCTTCAAGGGTCCTGGTTTTAACCAAGCGACTGCATTTGAACTCATCAAAGTGTAATTGACAGTACGGTCGGAGTGCTGCATCGACGTCTGACTCCACGCCACGCCCTCACCTATATCGGTCATCACGGTATGGGGATCCCTTGCGAGGACATGGGCCCGACCACACTCTCGACAGAGCTCACGTCTCTACGTGCTGTTACACATGGCGAGTATGGGTCACTACTGGCGGTATCTGCCGCATGTTAGGTGTCCCACAGGAGTGGTGATTCTGAAATACTGTCGCCGGTTTCGGCAACTGCGATGACGACTCGGGCGGTCCCTAGTACTCGCCGACTCAGCACCCTTTCGTTTTCTTCCTGACAGCTTTTGCTGATATTCCAGGGAAGAAGCGCGCTGCGTTGAAAGCGGCCGCTGTATCAACAGACGTTGACATTTCAGAGGCCATGACCCCGCCGCGCGATCGAAAACAGGGCAGGACAGGAGCATAGCCTCCCCCTTCTGCCAGCTATCGAGGACAACTTCAGTGAAAATAACACTGATAATGGTCCATGGGCAACCGCCCCTCGAGGCGGAGATTGAAGGCGAGATTACTGAGCTCGAAACTGAGTTCGAAGCCCTTCGAACTCAGGTTGCGTTCATCGAGGCCCGGATCGCTGCTATTGGAGGCAGGATCGCTGGCCTCTACTTCCGCCACGAGCAGGTCGTTGCTCGATGGTTCCTGAATTGGCCAAGTCAACATTCACGATATTGACCGGCGGCCGCGACCTGCATCAGCGGTGGATCTTCACGTACATGCAAGGGCGACATTTGCGAATTTGGTTTCTCCGAGAACGATGAGGCAACAAGGGCGCATGCGTCTCCCTCCGGGCCCCGTCCTGTAGCCACCGTACCCATTGCCGACGAGGCCGGGCCGGGTTATCTGGAGAATCCCCAAAACAGCCCCCGGTCCATTCCCTCTCAAGCTTCGGGAGGAGTGCTTCGCCGTGCCACCGTGTGTCATTTGAACAAAGGACATCCGCAGCTTCATGTCTGCGTCCGATACGACTCGCAACCAGTGGGAGGGAGCGAATGATCGGCTGGTCCGAATCTGTTGACGGACCGGCTCCCTCAAACGACTCCTTTCTACATGAACGTCGCAGCCCTTAGGTCTGGAAAACTCCAACCATCTCTCCATACACGGCGGAAGCGAACAGTCTATGATGGACTCCGAAGGAGCTCCACGCATCTATCAGCATCTGCTTGATGATTTGAGCTCTCGCCCAAAACGCCACAGAAGAGACCCTAGTGCCTCACCCATTTCACCTATACATGCCCTGCATTCGCAGGCTGGGTATCTGCGACAATAGCAGAGCTTCCCCGGGTCCTTTGTCAGCCTCGCTCGCACCAGCCTGGCTGGTCATGGATGCGAGCCCCCCTATCTGCAGAAGGAGCAGCTATGGAGAAGAGTACACCGCAGGGGGGCCAGAGATAGCCGTCGCGCAGTACAACGAAGACTGTATCGAGATTGTATCTCTCAATGGCCTGCCTCGTCCGCCCGCCCCAGCCAGCTCTTCGGCGGTATCCATCACTAGGCGCCGCCCTGCAGCCAGAGACTCTGGCACCGATACCAGTCTTGATCGGTTTCTCTTCTGGCCCCCACGTTAAGAAGTCATGTCGAGCTGGACGGTCACTTTCTGGGTCTTGGCCGCCGTCTTTATGGCATTCTCAAGAACGTGTACTCTAAACACCCGAGCGGGAACCCGCACAAGATCTCAGATCGGGCGTTTATTACCGTGTCGTGGCCTCCTCTACCGCCACAACGGGAGGCCCTCATCCTACAGGTTCAGACCGCCTGGAATCACTTCAACAGGCGCGTAAAGTGTCATGCATCTGATGCCTTCTCGACCTATTGGGGCAGAATGAACCGGGTCGATTCCTGAGCAGTTAGGTGTCCTACTGTGGGAACGACCGCAGCGCTCTGGGTCGATGGCGATGGCGATGGCGATGACACCCTCGGAGACGTCTTCACCAAAGCGACGCGAGCTGAATACGCGGTCATCCGTGAATGGGGCCATTTCTGGATGTTCATCGGCAGGCAACGGGCCGTTCCCTCTTGTCATCCGACTGACATCGGAGTTGCGGCATCTCCATCGTCGTTCAGGCCGGCCTTCTGTTCAGAGGCTGTATAACAGCAAAGAGCCGCTCGCAGAGACCCGCGGCGTCCTCTCTCTTACCTTTGAAGGAACAGGAAAGGAGGCACAGTGGAGGGCCCCGGACGACGTAAACGATGGAGACGTCGCGAAGAACACAAAGAACGTGTGCCAACACAACGGAAGGCTGGGTGGAGGTCCCACGCCGCCTGCTGCGTGTTGGAGTACGCATCAATGAAGACGCCAAAAGTCGAGGACACACCTTCAAGGTCGATGATAGATCTCTGGGAGCGTACATCGTGTCAATCTACAAAGTTGGATTCGGCCATGCCTTACGTCAATCGACAAGCTATCGCAGCCTCAGATCTCGTCGCCGCTACGATGGTTACAGGCGAGCGCCGGCGTGGCAGAGACGCTATACACCATTGCTACCCAGGTCCGGCGACAAAGCACCTGACGAACCAACAAGGCGCCTGGGGATATGACGGAGCACCCTCTTTTATTGAGAATCCCTTACATCGGACTCTCGGGGGGTGGTAGATGTATGACAGCCGTGCTGTCAAGGGCAAGGGCAAGGGCAAAGGAGAATAACCCAAGTCCTCGCCGGAGTTCAAAAGAAAGGAGCTCGGAGCAAGCCGGCCCTGCCTCCTCGAGGGTGCGGGATCGGATCCCACCGTGTG
Organism: Colletotrichum musae; assembly: GCA_027406025.1. Lineage (NCBI taxonomy): Eukaryota > Fungi > Ascomycota > Sordariomycetes > Glomerellales > Glomerellaceae > Colletotrichum > Colletotrichum musae. Next base: position 5,519,150 of record JANVYC010000005.1, on the reverse strand, counting down.
AGACCGGTGGTGAGCCAGTGCAGTCGATGTTGCGACCGCGGGGTCTTCACCACGTGGAAAGCCTCATAGCGACCGGAAAGAGGGTCGTGGGAGGTGCTGGCAAGGGTCTCCTATAAGCATGGCGATCTTGGCACATGCCATGTGCGCGTTGCCCGCCGAAAGGGTGCACCGGTGTTCCAAGTCCCTCGCCGAAGTAATGGCTTAAGGCATCGACCAGCCCGATCGCGAGGATTGCTACTGGAACACCCGAGAACAAATTGCGGTTCTCCCTACGCAACAGCCTAGCAGCGTTGCGACTGCCGTGAACAGGGACCAGCGCCACTTCTGCACTTCTCAAATGCCGTAGACGAGGTCATCTGTCGGCCTTGGAACAACTAGAGCAGATCACCGAGTGGCCTTCCGAATTCAAGCGTGAACAGGGACCAGCGGCACAATTGCACGCCCCAGGAACAGCCAGAGCAGATCACCGAGTGGTCATCCGAATACAAGCTGCTGTTCACGATGCCGCCGCAGGTCCAAACGGCATCGAACCGACGCTGATGATCGTCGGAGTATACGACCAACCGGAGTACCGGGTTCGGTCCCGTCGGCGTCTCCATGGAGTGCCGGCCGAGCCGGGGCTCCGCCCAGGCGAGGAGGCACTGAAGGCGATCGACTCCGTGGATGTCCCCCTTGCATTCAGGCCGATCCGCTTCCAATTCATGCCGACGAACACGCCCTTCCTGCTCTGTATCGACGATATGGATAAACGACGAATTACGTTTGATATTCTGAGCAACGGGCTACGCCAAGGGCCTACTACCTATCGACTGCCACATCTCTCGCAGCCACCTAGCTGGACTTGGGCACAATCAATCCATCTTCGCCCGGACCAATTGACCCCTACGTGGCCCAATCGCTGCCCTTTGGATCTCCTGCCAATCCAACACTGATCCCTCCCTCCCTACACACCCACGCAACAGATTCGAGCCGCGTGGCCAACCTGGACCACCTGATCCTAAGCCGCTTGCCCGACTTGAACCTGAAACTTTGACAGCAAACCGGGAAGACAGTGGGAGGAGAGTTGCGGAGAGAACGAGCAGGTCCACAGAGACCACGAAGAGCAAGGGGTTCACCGTCCTCATACCGTCGACGGCCAACAACCGATGCCCCTAGATACCGAGATCAATGCCTCCACTACGAGGCCGTTTGGCACAACGGAAACAAACGATGTCGGCAAAGACGACCGATATCTTGGCGACTTCGTTGGAGACGATGAACAGCCAGTTTGTACGACCCGCAGCGACCTTATAACTAGGTACCGTCGGCATCGATCGCAACGTCGATGCCGGCTAGCTGGACGAATCTATCCATCTTCAACAGAAGCAATTGATCCCAGAGAGGCCCAATTCGCTGCCCTTGGTGATGCTGCCAATCCAACACGGTGAGATCATCTCCGATGCCCAGTTTGAAGCGATGGAGAGCCTGCTGGGAAGACTCAAGCGATCGGGCAACGTCTATACCGGCGTAGCCCCGAGCAAGAAGCATTGCCAGGCCTTTGTCGAAGGGGACGACTCGGTTCGCATGGTCAAGAAGCAGAAGAAGCGCATGTCCACCATCTCCATGTCCAACCTCAGGACAACGACATCTTCGGCGCAAGAAACAGGCTAGATAGAAGAATCACATACCACAGCAGGTGTGCGAAAGGTTTCAGGAACAACACAAATGTGAAAAAAGATCAAATGATACCATAGAAAAGTTAGCTCTCAAGCAGACACAAAAGTGACAGTTCTGCCTCGCGCTTTTTTGGTGGTGATGTTCAAGTGACTTTTAGGGGTGTGTCCCCTGTATTACAGCCCGTAGGCTCAGGTCCGTGTTAACGATTCAGTACATCCACTGCAGGCTATGCACTAACTAAGGTGGCCTCAGACTTTTGAGCAGGGCTCACTGTAGCGCTCGGAATCCAGAAGCCGACTTCGGGCGTGTCGGGAGAATTGACACCGGCAAACTCCTGAAAGGCCGGTCGCTGTCTCTCAATACTCACCATCACCATCACCATCTTGTCTCAAGAAGCAGCTTACCACCAATTTTCACCAGAGGATACCCTACAAACGTCTCCATCATGGCGCTCACCCTGCCCAAGATCGGAATCCTTTCGATCGGCGACATGGGCATGGGCATCGCGAAGCTGCTCGTCTCAAAAGGGTTCTCAGTCGCCACGAACGGCCAAGGCAGAAGGCATGCAACCACCGTCCAACGCCACAACCAGTGGCTTGCCTGTCCGAGAAGAAAAACGAGAGCTGACTGACGATGTCTTCATACAGCCCCGCCACGATCGCCAGGGCGCGCAGCGCCAACGTCGAGATCCTGCAGTCGGACCGCCACCTCGTTCAGTCGCGGCCCTTCATCTTCTCCGTCGCGCCGCCCAGGGACGCCGAGAGCATCGCGGAGCGCATCCTGAGAGCGGCCGCCGAAGAGAAGCTCAGTTCGCCTCTCTACTTCACCGACCTCAACGCCGTCTCGCCCGCGACCTGCAGGCACGTCGCTGGCATGTTCGAGGGCGCCCGGAGCCCCGTGCGCTTCGTCGACGGGTGCATCATCGGCGGGCCGCCGAGGCAGAAGGGCGACGGCGCGTGGTACGCCCCCAGTATGCCGACCTCCGGCCGCTATACCCTCGCCGAGGCCTGCCCCGAGCTCGCCTCGGCGCTGAACATGCGGCACATCTCGCCCGAGGTGGGCGCCGCCAGCGGCCTGAAGATGTGCTTCGCGACGACGACCAAGGGTTTCATGGGCCTCGGGATCCAGGCCTTCGCCACGGCGTCGGCGCTCGGCGTCGCGGACGAGCTGCGGCGGGAGATGCGCGAGGCCGCGCCGGGGCTGCTCGACTTCGCCGAGAGGTCGGTCCCGCTCGTGCCGCCCAAGGCGTACCGCTGGGTGCGCGAGATGGAGGAGATCGCGGACACGCACCGCGCCGACGGCGGGTTCGAGAGCCCGCACGAGGTGTTCCGCGGCATGGCGGAGCTGTACCGCTACATGGCCGAGGAGTCCGTCCTGGGGCAGGAGACGGTCGGGGATAGGAAGAGGGGCACGACGCTGGATGATGTTGCGTCGGCGTTGGCGGACGATCTGAAGAAAAGGGATTCCAGGTGAGGCTTTATTCACGGGTAGGGAAGATGTCGTCTAGCTGGAAGCGTGGAAATCAGGCGTGATTGTCATGGATGAGATCACCGGGTTGCGAAAGGGGAAGCTCCCAAGGGGTCAGGGGCGGTCTTCGACCACATGACGCGGAGTAGGGCAGCTTAACCAGACATGGAGCCAGTCCTCAACTACCACCGTATCCCTGAGCGGCGTAGTATCCGGACCTCGGTTCCTTTGGGGGAATAATGGAGATGGCGATATCTGGATGTACGGCCAGAGTCCTTTCTGGTAGGCTAAACGCCTTCATCCGGTATTGGTTTCCCTTGTGCGTTGCTTGCTCGAGAAAGTTTGTTCGCCCAGGAAAAAACAGAAAAGGGGTATCGTTCATAAACGCTCCATCTCGCCTCCTAGCAGTACAATATTCCCATTCCTATCAGCCTTCTCAACCGGAGTCTCTTCTCCCTCCACACGGTTCCTTCTCGGGTTTTCTCGTCGACTTGCGTGTCATCTTTGCAGCTCTGTCCAGCCTGTTCCTGGTAAAGTACTGCCTCCAGATTACTCGTTATCCGATGTTGGGAGTACCGTTTGCCGTGGACCTCGAAGCTCGTCGAGCTTTCCCCTTCTTCCCGCCGGGAGTCAGGGGCAAGACCGTGAAGGTAGGGCGGGTGTTGTATGGCGGTTGATCCGGTGGACTAGGTGCTGGCATGGGAGCAGCTTGCTTTGGAGGCTGGAGGTACTGCGTAGTCCACCTGCCATCAAGGTCGAAGCCGTACAGCAAGCTGTAGGTGGCCTCTATCCTGGGCCACATCTTCCGCATCGATTCTCGCAGGTTGCGGACGGGGGGCTCGTGCTCCTCGTCGTACTCGACGAGCATCCCGCGCATGAACCCGACGATGTTGTCGTTGAGCTTCCCAAAGACCAGCATTGCCTTGTAGTAGTCGTCGCAGCGGTACTGCCTCCCCGTGAAGTGCACGAAGTAGACGTAGCGCCAGCAGAGCTCCAGGACGTCGAAGATGAGGAGGTGCTCGCCGAGGGACCCGAACCACTTCGTCTGGCAGTAGATGGTGTCGTAGATGGGCTTATTATCCTCGGTGTACATCATTTTGAAGGACAGGGGGTTGATTTTGGCTTGCGTTTTCGGGCATGTGTAAGAGGGAGAAAATATTTCATTACTTCAATCTCGACTAACTTTAATTTTATGTCTTTTCGGCAGTTGCGGTATGACTCCAAGATACCTTGATATCAAACTTCCAGTGAGAAATCTTTGTTACTCAGGAGGACTTGGCCAAGACTCATGTTCTTGGTGTAGCACTTCAAGATATTCTACGGCTGTTGGACGGAGAAACCACTTGGACAGATACAGAGAGAAGAGTCACTTCAATCCAAGCGGAAATACCTTAGAGGGCAGGTTTTTGATCGTGTTTTCTCCGACACACGTGCGACTGAGTACCGAGGCAGGCAGACTGGTTTGGTTGAGTTGTGGCGTCACTCATGTCCTGTTGCCTTGTTGAGAAAACTCACAAGGTTGATTGATAAGTGAGAACTCTGTCTTTGGTGTGTAAACAAGCTTTGCACCTCACCAAACTCATTTTGCTGAATGGCACGCTTAAACTCCGCAACTGGTTTCCTCTTTCCGCCTGCCACCTCATTGACCCTGGACCTTTGCATTCTCGTCGGCGAGGGACTGCACATCAGCTGACGTGGACCCCTTTGGCGGGCGTCCTCCCAATACGCGTGCCTATCGCCAGGGGAGTTAGAGATTTAAACTTTCTGCGTGGCTTCTCGAATTATGGAGCTGGAATGACCTACTTCCGCACTCTGCACCTGCGCGGCGTCCTCCTTGGTGATCTCATTCGCCGGCTTGCGGGCAACGTCTCCGGCTTTGGCGACAAAGTTCTGCTGCTTGTCGTGTAGACTCTGCGCCGTGGCGGCAGAGCCTCCCTTGATGGGACCGAGGCCGGTGAGCTCCGACTCGGCCGAGGCGATGGTCGCTGCCTCCGTCTGCGTGATGGGTCTGCCTTCGACGGCTTGTTCGCGGAGCTCGTCCTTGTTGGGCAAAAGGGTCGTCATGATTGCGGAAGATGGTTGACTGATGGTTCAAGGGTTGTGAGATCTAGTTTTCTGCAAGGTCTCGACATGACATGTTTTCGCTAGAAGAGCCTTTAAATACATCCAAGAGCGCAAACTACGTTGAGTGGCACGGCGCGCCGTAAGGGATGATGCAACCGCGATGTCATGGATCGATGGAGTCGACGGTTAGCTGCAACTGACGTTGTTGTGGGTCGTCCATACATCGCGGTGGAGATGAAGATCTCGATGAGAACGTCGAAAACGTGTTCCTAGAGTCTCTTCACTATTTTCTTTTTTTCCAAATTGCGAACATGTCAACATGTCAACATGGAATCTCCAGGACTCCGGACTTGAAGTCCTTTGGTCGTCCATTTTCTCCGTTCTTCATGCTCACGGGAGACAGAAGTACGACGGCGATGCATTTGATAAAAACGAATTCAGATTGAGTCGTTGAAGGAATGTGAGTACCTATATATACAATGAATCGAAACTTTGATAGAAGCCTTTTGAGTTGCCAAATTCCCTTCGTTCCCAGACAAGAAAACACTGAAAAAAGATCAAAGCAGCGTCGGTGTTGCAGCGCAAAGATGCCGAGGAATCCTCCATTGAATGTCGTGCCTGTGTCGATCGGATCCGACTACTCCAAGTCGTCAAGGTTGACGTCGCGGCGCCAGTGGCCGCCCTTCCTGCCTCCACGTCCTCCGTAGCCGCCACCTCCGTATCCGCCTCCCCTGCCTCCATACCCGCCGCCTCCATATCCGCCGCCGCCGTATCCACCACCTCCGTATCCACCACCACCTCCGTAGCCGCCGCCTCCGTACCCTCCGTGTCCGCCGTAGCCGCCTCCGCCGTAGTTGCCGCCGCCGTAGCCGCCCTTTCCGCCGCCGTGTCCGTAGTCACCGTAGTCGTCTCCGCCACCGCGCTTCTCGACCTTCCTGTCGTCGTCAGGCTTGGGCGGCCTGCGGCCATCGGGCCCCTTGGGCCTGTCGTCATCGGGCTTGGGCGGCCTGCGGCCATCGGGCCCCTTGGGCCTATCGTCATCGGGCTTGGGAGGCCTGTCACCATTGGGCGGCTTCGGCGGGTCGTCGTCGTTCTTGTTCTGGACCCCCTTGTTCTGGTTCTTCCGGTCATCGCCCCTTCCTCCTCTGCCGCCGCGCCCGCCGTCGTAGCCACCCTGGCCGCCGTGTCCTCCGTAGGGTCTGTAGCCATAGCCGTCGTAGTCGTCGTAGTAGCGGTCGCAGTAGTCGTCATCTCTGTCGCGGCCTTTGCCGTCGCGTCTGCATCGGTTTTTGTACCTGTCTCTGTCTCTGCCCCTGTCTCTGTCTTTCTTGTCGCGCGCCTCGATGGCATGGTCATCACGGGCGACAATCGCGTCGGCCACGGCCTACAAGAGTCGGGGAGGATCAGCGTCAAGAATTCGCGGGTATTTACTTAGGCACCGGAGGTACGGATGACATACCGAGAGTGCATCTCCATTCGGCTTTTGATGTTGAAGAAAGTTGTTAACGACTTGACACCGATCCGAGAGCTCCCTCTCCCAGATGGCCTCTTGAAGACTCTTCCTGGGAGGGATTCTGTATCTGAAAATGCGCATCAACTTACAACCGGCTCAGGGGAACGCTATGGAGATGTCAGCATCGAAGCCCCGGATGGGTATCCAACAAACCCCCAGCATCACTCACCTCGGCAATGTCAGCCACTCCAGGAGCAGCACCGGGGACTGGCTCAGCTACCGGTGCAGCAACGGCGGCGATGGCGCAGAAGGCCATGCCAACAGTGGCAGCCTGGCTGAAAGTTGGGATATGCATGTTTGCGGGTTGATCGTGGCAAAGATAGAAGGAAGATGTGTTGAAAAGGGAATCCAAGTCGTTTGTGGATGTTGTGGATGAGGAAAGAAAAGGGCTGGAATATCACGAAGACGAGCTCGCTACTTATACTCGAGAACCGCATCTAGTTTCTGACCGAGTGTGCAGCCAGCAACCCCTTTTCGCCGTCGTATCGACTAAGTGAAAGTCCACAAGTCAGTTACAAGAAGGCTTAGTCGTGTGCTTACCTCCACAGCCTCTAGAGCAAGGCACTGCACACTATGCGGTGAAGTCAAAAAGGAATTCGAGATGGTGTCATGGTCGCTGACCACGACACGCGGTCTGGATGAGTCCGAGGCATTCGAAGACAAACGTAAATGATCTGCAAAGCTTAAATCCTTCTGGGCAAAGCATCGTAGCATCCGATGATTAAGATGGCAGTGCGCAGGGCCAAGCAGAGCCGCGTGAAGCTTCGACCGTCTGATCTCTTTCTACCAGGTCTCCGCGTCACCAAGAACAACACGCACTCTTGACAGCTGTCTACACATTGGCTTGAGACACCCGCGATTTCATGTTTACCACAGATGAACAGTTGAATAAAATTCCACCAACCTCTCTGAAGCTTCCTGTAATGCTGCTACTGGTAGCATTTCTAAGTGAGTCAGCATTGAGATAGAAATTCCTTCCGCAGGCCATAGGCCGGTGTGTGAGGAAGCGCAAAGACCAAAGTACTCATAAGCCTCAGAAGCGTCGTACGTCTCACCGCTTAGATTAAGAGAGAGTTTCGCAGGAAGAGGCAATAGCTCCCTTCCATCTGCCGTAAACCACCACCATTATGCGGCAAAGGCTGAGTAAAGGATTCCAGACACTCTCATTGAATAGTGTGAATGCAGTCGGCACACCCTAAAAATTAGGGGCGAAGAATAATTGCCTTACCTACTGGCAATTTCGCAGGCTCTCTTTCGGCCGGCATCAACGTTTGCGGACACGACTGCATGTGTGATTCGCAGTAAATGGATCAACCATAACTTTATTTCTTTCCATCGCATCCCAGTTTCCGGAAGATCTCCCGGTTGAACCTTCGTAGCAAACAAGGCAACATAAATACAGCACGGCGAACCGTCATAGATGAGTAAGGAGCCGTAAGCGGCATTCCCGGAACCTCTGTGCGCCTATTGGAACAAAAAGCGAGAAGGATTTCTTAGACTTTCGGGTCATCTGTTTCAGTCTTTCCGAGCTTATTATAGCTGTTGTCTTGTTCAGCTGGAATAGAGTTAACTCGGACCCCCGGGAACCACTTTGCACAACTCGCCCCCATGCCACCTCGCGATGCGACGAAGGAATTTCCCCATTGTGGTCGGAAGTTCAGATGTAAACCATAAAACGTGGAAAGTATTCGAAAATGACTGTCTACTGAACGGTAGTTTCGGTGAACACTGAGGAAAGCACCCGCAACTGATAGAAACGTGCCGTACGGCTAAGCAACATCGGTGAAGATAACGCGAGAGCCACCCCTCACTATTAAGGGGCTCAAGTTCGGGGTAAAACAATCAAGCCTAAGAACATCTCAGACCATACGTATGTAAGTGGAGGGCCCGGAAGACCATTCAAAGAACAGATCTCTAAGCTCCTCCCCCAAGCCCTGGCTCTCGACCTCTTGTGTCGTCGATATCGTGCGCAAGAATTGATTCGTGATCCGTCACCAAACTAAATCCGGTCGGATAAACAACCTGGCTCATCCTAGCACTAGTGAACACGCCACCGAGGATGAATCTGGAGTTGACTATCTCTGATACTATCTCTGATAGTTTCTGGGCATTTATGCATGGTTCGCATGACCGAGCGATTCGCTGCTTCGTCGGAACAATCTCGTCATCCGTGTTAGTAAGGATTAACAAGCTGAAATAGTAAGCACCTATATGCTCCTCTTCGCGCCCTCGTCGATTTCCATCCATGAAAAAAGGAATGGGAGGCACAGACCAGATCCTGAATCTCTGAGTGTAATTCAGCTGGACCGAGGTTGACTTAAGTTCATCCGAAGACTGCGATTACACACTGCGGCGACACCAGGCCCATCACAACCAGCCACAATATGATTGAGTATCCTTCCTTCCTAGGTAGACCATTGATGAAACGCAGGGGGAAAACCAAACGGTTCAAAGTTAATTACATGAGCACATTTGGATTGTTTTACGCGTTCACCTCTCACCAAAGTTCGCGTCGCGTCGGCTGGAAATCCTACGAACATGCTCACGTATACGCAACTTTGGACTCCAGGTAGAAATTCTCTGAAATAGCCGATAGAATAGAAGAAGTTGTTGTTACAACAGGTATTGGGTACATCTTGTGTGTCGGCTATGAGTAAGGATGGCCCGAACATCTTCGTCATACCAAATGGACTCGGTTCGTCACGTGCTCACAACTAGCATACTCTTAGAATGGCCTTTGGCAGACAATGGACTCGAATTTGACCAAAATTGCACTAAATGTCCGGCATATGTGGCAAAGAATCCTTCGAAATGTCTTGTCCTGACAGCTCAAGCTTCGCCAAGCAACTGGTTTCTGGCTGATTCAACCCTCAGTCAGATACACCATGACTCCATGAATCCGGCTGCCGTACCAAGCTCTCTTTTCCAGTCCTCCCGCAACTTCTGATGATGACACCGTCATTATACTGCCCGAGATCCCGCTTACCTACTACAACTCGCTGTCTTCCACACTTGGAAACTCCCCGCAAAAGGCGGCTGTAGCCCACTCCAGTATCCCGTACCGAACATAAGATACCCCTGTGCCACAGCGATGCCCCCGTGAAAGAAGTCTTCCAACTTGTCCTCTCTGATGATGGCACCCGTTGCCTTGTCAAGTGCCACAAGAGACCCAGTTCCTTGCGGAAACCCATTCTCTCCCGTCTTGCCCGATGTCCCGGTGAACACGATGTCGTTGACGACGGTCGGGGCCATCACGCTGGCTGTATCGTTGGGCGAAGGCGTCTGCCACATGATCCTTCCATCCACGAGAGCCGCTGCGCCGAAAGCCGCATTGTGGATAATCTGGCCATCTACGGCGGCGTAAGGAGTACGCGCGTTGTTGATGGCAGTGAAGTACACTGCGGTATTGTCGGCAGCAACTCCCCAGCTCAGCCCACCTTCGAGGCCCGGGGGACTCGCTTCGGTCAGCCAGAGCACCTCTCCCGTTTCCGGACTGATACCGTAGAGATTGCCGTTCTTCTGTCCTATGACAATCAGATCCTTGCCACCAGGGGTCTTCGCCCCGTCTCCAGGGATCAGGGTCGGGCCCATGCCGAAGTCTGAGTCGGGACCGGGAACGGGCGGGCACTCGGCGCCGACAGGAAGCATTACGCAAGCCAGATTCCATGCGTCGAGAGCGCCCATCTGCCGCGCCCATTTGATGTCGCCTGTGGAGAGGTTGAGAGCCAAAACTGACTCCTGATAGACTTTGGGAGGCAAGCACGGATCCGGAAGCACGACTCCGGTCTCTTTCTGGGCCAGCTGACAGGCACCAGTCTCATCGGGGATAGAATGAGTGTTGCCAGTTGCGATATAGACAACGTCGCGGGCCGTGTCGACGACAGGACTGGATCCCCATACAGATGCACCGGAGAACGGGTCACCGGTCAATCCCTCTGGCTGAGTGATCATCATGGTCTTCCATCCGAGCTTCAAGTTTCCGTTTTCGAAGATGACCGAGTTCATGCTGCCAACATGATCACAGCAAGCGTAGCCGGGGAGAGAGGCACTGATAATCTCGAATGACGAAGTGCCCACGAGTAGTTGGCCGTTGTACCAGGTTGGGGATTGTGTGATCATGGCAACAGGATGATCGTCGATCTGGACGTGGCTGACAAGCACACCTGTATCTTTATCGATGGCAAGGACGAGGGCGTGGGCGAGCGTACCGACGTAGAGGCGAGAGCCGTCGGTGACAGGTGAGGTGCGAGCCACAGGGTTGACGCCAGACGCGATTTGAATTTCGGAGCGGGGCGCAAAGTCTAGGACCATCTCGGTGATGTTGCTAGCCCACAGCACATCGCATGACTTGTAATCCAAGGCCACGAGGAGACCCGTCCAGGTGGGATAGTATGCAACGCTATCGAGAACGAGCGGCGAGGCGCTGACTCCACCGGGGTCGTATCTGTACTCGCAGATCTTGACTAGTGAGCCAACATTCTTCTGCGTGATGGTCGCGTCAGATGCCGCAGATCTCCGGTTGTGGATGCTGCCTCCCCAACCGATCCAGGAGTTGGGAGACATCGGCGAGGCATCCTCGGTGTTCAGAGAAGCGCTGACACATTCTGATGCAGCAAACAAGACAGCAGCTATCCGGGGTAGCGAAACAAACATGGTGGGTGTTGCTTGATTTGGTGGCTGCTGTTCAGCCTGAGGAAGTTGAAGCGGGCCTCACTCTGTGGAAAGCGATGCGGAGATGGACGAAACGACAACAGAAGAGGGACGGGTTGCAGAAGACATGCATGAACAACCCTAAATCTATCCCCGAAAAGCAATGAAAGGTTACATAAGCGTAAAGGCCAAGAAACTCCCATGGCATGCAGGCTGCGGTGGGTTCCATCGTCACTTTGCTATCTTACATGTGTACAGATAAGGAATAGCTCAGAGTCTGGGGCCTGTTGTCGATGTTCACATGTGGTTTCGGCGTATCTCTAGCCGATGAAGCTGTCCTACTAAAGGTAAAGGTTGCCGATATAACTGGCTAGTAGCCCAATACGGGCACCTAAAAGAAACAGCTTATTCAAATGAAGCGGCCAAGAGACAGCTGACATTGACTGGCTCGTTTTTGAAGCCCTTGGTTTCGGTGACTGGTCAGTTGTATCTCGATAGGACTTCCAGTCTAGTTCCAAGCAGCTTGAGCCGCCTAAGTAGAGCTCATTTGCCGCCAGGCTTCCAGAATAACTCAGATGGTGTATCTGAAACCCTTCTGCAGCACCCTTGCCGCGCTGAGACTTATGCCCTCTGCTTCGGCAGTCTTCTCAAGTCTCGCCGTCTCTTTGGGTGTTAGCTGAACACTCTCGTTTTCCAACCTTGCCAGACGCTTGTTCTCCCGGATCAAGATAAGCCGGAGTAGCGTCATGAGAATGGCAGCCGAGGTTATCAGGCCCACGCAAATCCCGATACCGGTGAAAAAGTAAGGCGACTCTTTGTCAAGGTAAGTGTATGGCGTCCAGATGCTGACAGAATTCCCCAGGGAGTTGATCAGGGCGTAGGCGGCAGCACGTTTAGCAGGAGGTCTCGAAACCACTCCTGCTATCCAACTGAAGAGCGTGCCATTGATGTTCATCAGAAACATCATGAAGAAGAACGTCATGTACTTGGGTCCGAAAATGTCAGTGGACATGAAAACCGAAAAGCCAATGACCGAAACCGCGGCCGGATAGAGACAGAACCAGTATCGCGTCGTGAAACGGTCGCTGATGATTCCGTGAATGTAACTCCAGATGGTGATGAAGATATGTGGAGGCGCGACGAGAAGCAAAGAAATAAAATGGCTGTAACCAAGTGTTCTCGTCAGAGTTGGGAAATAGTACCCAAACCCTTGGGCGCCAGTAAGCCCCATGTAGATCAGAGCAAATATCCATACTTTGACATCAGTCAAGCAGAGCTTGAGGCCCTTCAGTTGCGACGTCACGCCGGCCTCGTCGGTGTCGTCTTCCGCTGCCTCGAGGGCCATGCGTCGATTGGCTGGATCGTACAGTCAGCATCCCGCTTTGAGCATCTACGGAACAGACAACTGACCAACGTGCTGCATCTCTGGAGTGAGTGCTTTCCAGTTTTGTGGAAAGTCTGGGAGGAAGATGCATACGACGATGCCCGCAACAACAGTAACTAACAAGCGCAAGAAAACATGTCAGCTTCTACTCCTGGAAGGAATACCCAACGGCGTGGCAAGGCTTGCGACTTACTGGCACCTTCTAGTATGTACAGCCATCTCCATGCCGAAAGACCCCGAACTCCGGCCAGTCCATCCAGAATTCCAGCGGCGATCAAATTTCCAAAGGCTCCGGCGATGAGAGCGCCCGAGTAGAAGATGCTCATGCGGAAGTTCAGCTCTTTCTTCGTGTACCATTTCTGTATTACTCATCTTAGCGAACCTGCCATTTCAGAACCCATGCTACCAGTAACCAGTGACTTACCGAGAGATAGAAAAGAACACCGGGGAAGAAAGGGGCCTCTAGTTAGTTGATCAGCGAGCTGTGATTGTGATTGAGGCCTTGGTGGACTTACCAACGAATCCAAGAATGAACCTACACACGACGATCCCAGCAAAGTTCTGTACAAGGGCAGTAAGCGCAGAGACCAAGCCCCAGGCTACCGTGAAGAAACCGAGATACAGCGAAGGTCGACCAAACCAGTTTAAGAGCAGATTTGAGGGAATTTGACCCAGAATGTAGCCAACAAACAGAATCGAGAGACCTGTTTGATACTGGGTGAGCGACAAACCCAAGTCGTTCTCGAGACCGGCTAGACGAGCAGAGGCGTAGTTGTTTCTGGACTCTTATTAGACTTATCCCATGTATCACAGTTGGTTTTCCACAGAGTGTTGCACCTGTCGATCCAGTTCAAGAGATAGACGCTCAAGATAAGTGGCATGATAATCCAGTCAATGCGTCTGACCAGTTTCTTTTCGATGCGCTTCTCCGTTTCCGTAAGCTCTGCTACCTGGGGGGATTCGACGGGCTTTTCCTCGAGGACGTCTCGGTCGTTGACCATGTCTTCGGTTGGTTTGATATCTGCCATGTTGTGCTGCTAGACCTTGGGTTGTTGTCAAAGAGAGCTAACTGTTGCACAAGTCTACTGTCGGAAAGCGTTAGAAGAGATATGATTCAACATATATACCTCTACTCTGCCTATTATGACCAGGGCCTTCGTTATACGAGAACGACATCATACGCCATGTCGCCAACCGTCCAACTCCGCGTCACCTCCGCCCCCGCACCCCGCATCATCCACGCTCGGAAAAGCATACTTGGCGGGATGCAGATCACAAAACGGAGTCACAGGCAGGGAAGATTATGGGTGCGTTTATTCGTGCGCTTCGTAACCTGCGTCAAGCTAAAAGAATATCCTTGATACTTTTGTGCGATGCTCAGGAGACTTTGAGCTTGAAGATGAGTTCTGGTTGGTCATAGGCACGCTTATTTGGTCGTCTCCAACCAGTTAAATATCTCGAACGTATTCTACTACACCGAGGCGGACCAATAACACATGTATAGCGTCGACGACGTTTCAGCCGCAGATGTTTTCATGTCATTAGAGTTAGCATAGGGTCAGAACAGAGGAAACAGGTTGTTGTTGGCGGAAGGCTTGTCTCCTGAACTCCCGGTCATAACTACATGTACCAATCATACCTCTGCATCGTGGCTTGGTTGCCTACCGTTTTTTTTTTTTTTTTGGGCGCGCAAGAATACTGCAAAAAAAAGCCTGGGAGAGACATGAGAAACCGACAATGACGAGGAGTTCCGTTGAACTAAGCTCGAACGGTTGGTGCGGGCCGAAGGTTCGGGTCATAGCCGTCAAGGCCGTAGCGCCCTAACTTACGCCCTAGTCTAGGTGTTTGACGGACGACAGGGACAAGGCAGCAGGCTTTCGTTGACAGGTCTTATTGGCAATTCGGACTGTCCACCTGTATTGCCCATGTTCAACTGTCATGTGAACCGTAGTTTCAGAAAATCGAAACATGTTTAATTGCCCACAGCAACAGGCGCCGTACGGTGCTTTCTTTCCTGGTTCCGCCGAGGATTCGGCTGTGTCTTGGCCAAGACGTGGTAAGTCCGTGTTCGCGGTGTGCCTAATCGATGGAAGGCAGTGCATCGCACCAACGAGTTAATCAGCGCCCAGATGGGGTCTGAACGAGCCGTGCTCTGCAGACAAGGATCACGTGGCTGGGAAATTGCCCGAGCGGGACTCAACATCCCTACCTACTTCAGCCCCGAAGCAGCCGTCTCACCTCATTCATCTTCCTTCCATCACATCGGTTGCCTCTTCCAACATGGCCCGTTTGTTCGGCCTCTTCCTCGTTCTGTTGGGATGCGTAGCTGCGACGATAACTGCGCTCGACCTACCGAGCAATGTCAAGGACTTCTACGACCACGTCCGCGGGAAGGGGAAATGCGACAACGTTCTGAAAGGCGGGTTTCACAGCAGTGATGGCGACAGTGGAGGTACGCTGCGTTGTGCATGTCTGCTACGTTTCAGGAAAATTAATGCTCACTGGACACCAGATTTTGGCTACTGCGGCGACTACTTGGACGATTACAAGATCATGTATTTGCAAGGCAAAGATGGACAGCTCGTTAATATGGACATCGACTGCGATGGCACCCAAAACGGGCCCGGAAGCGACGGCCGCTGCCAGAGCTCCACCGATACCCAGTCCGAGACCACATTTCGGGACGACTTTAGAGGCTACGGGACCGGGCAAAGGGACCTGAACGCATTCGTTCACCCATATGTCGTATTCGGTAACGAGGGCACCAAAAAGGGTTGGCCGACTTTCGATCCGCAGAAGAACGGCGTGAAGCCCCTCAGCGTCATGGCCGTCATCTGCAACAACAAACTGGTGAGTTTCGAATCGTTGCCGCTACTGAACGGCTGGCCCTTTACGTATCTCGTCTAACCGGAGTTGTGTGTATGTAGCTATACGGCATCTGGGGCGAAACGAACGGCGACGACGGACGCCAAGCTATGGTTGGCGAAGCATCCATCTCTCTCGCGACCGCATGTTACGGCAGTGGCATTAATGGCAACTCGGGCCATGAGACCAACGACGTTCTGTATGTGGCCTTTACCGGGGACGACGCAGTTCCGGGCAAGAACGGCGCCAACTGGAATGCCTCGAGTTTCGATGAGTTTCAGAGCAGCATTTTGGATCTGGGAAACAAGCTTGTGGAGCGTATAGGGAGCGGAAGGAGTGGAGGAGGAGGAGGCGGGAGTGGAGGAGGCGGAGGAGACTCAGGGAGCGGTTGCGATGGCAGGGCATATTCAGGGAAATGGGCTGTTGCAATCGCACTATCTGTGGGTTGCGCCTTGGTCGCGTCTTAGTTCAGGCGATGTAGAGCGTTTTGGGAATCAAAATGGCGCATGTTCAACTTCATGTCATCGAGGGAGTGTGAGGGCTGATTCTACAAAAGCCCTTCTCTGTCAGAGGGAAACTAGACGATGTTCTGTGGTCGATTATGAGCTGATCAAGTTCTAGACGTATAAAATACATAAAAGGCTCACGCAGCTATCACGTTCGGCTTGTGATGATGCCGAAAATGGAAACTGTTTAGCTTCCATGTGTCGCAACGATCTAATCTTGAGACGAGAGGACAACTTGAACTAAAAACAAAAAGAACATGCCAGTGATTGCATCAGATGAAACACTTTTCTGTATCCCTGAGAACATAATTTTACTGGGATCTAAAGGCCTCCAGTAGTTGCGAATTTCGCGAATGACAAGTCAGCAGGTAGTGAGAAAGCAGAGGATTCTCAAAAGAACGTTGATACGTTGGAAAGTTCATAGGTCATATGATTAGGTAACTTGAGTTTCTTCTTTCTATAGCATTCTGGATTTCTCGGGATTATCAAGACTATCCGAGAGCGGAGGCTGGATCAACACGTGTTGATCGGGCGAATAATCTGAAGAAAGATGAAGTGATGGACACTAGGGTATGTGATAAGACTGCATACTGCAAGTGCTTCAGCTCTCGGAAAACATGAATGTCACCGCGCAAAATAAGACGTTTCAAACTCTTCGACCTTCTCTCTCAAGAGCGCTGAAAGAGACCGGACCATTGACGCTACCACCGTTTACTCATGTCATGCCTATACCTAGTAGATTTATACGAAGATAGGTCTTGCTACATCCGCTAGTATCTACAATACCTAGGTGATGATTTAACACGCTTCCGAGCATGGAATGCCGAGCCGTGTCAGAGATACCGAATTTTAAGCGTACCCAACTGTGATATTGGGCGACCAACCACTGTTCATACAGTGGCAGCGCATCTCACACTACCAAGCTTTAGCTGAGACGATGGCGAAACGACATGACAGCGGCCAGGTGGCTTCGGCTTCACACAGTCGGCTTTTTTTTCATTCGTCCATTTGGTAGGCTCGGTCCTTTCGATGATCCTCTCATATTCTATCGTCTGATCTGCTGATAATCCGACGAAACATTTCGTGATGATGATGCTTCGCAGGAAAGGGGTTCAATCGCCGCCTGTTGCCGAGGCATAGTAGTTCATCTCTCGACTATTTCCACACGGAAATACGAAAAGCCTACAACAAGGAAGGCAAAGTTTCTTTTTTCCATGTGTCCCTGAAGCAGGTACCGTTTCTTCAGCGGAAAGTTTCTTCCATAGCTCATGGGATGAGCCATAAATTGGTACCAAGCCCCTCCCGAATTTCACATGGGACGCTGTCGATTTATCACGACTGCCGACCCTTCGGTTTCAACGTGTCGTGGGCCTATCACTGAAGATACGATGCTAATCATTGATCTCCTCACATTCAGTCTGTGGCTCTTTTCATTCTTTGGAGTCACAAGTGGCTATGTCGCGGATCTTTCTCTGCTCGCCTTCTCTGGCAAACCTGTCGGCAAGATCGTCAATTATAAAGGGCGTAGGTTCCCACCCGATTCCGATGGCTCCCTCTTAAAGAAAATTTCGTCGCTAAAAAACATATTTAAAGTCGATGTCTACGTGTCCAAGCCCAAAGATCAACAGAATGGGACTGGCATAGGCGCGCAGAACAGACCGGTGTTTGGCATCCTTCATCTCACAGACGTCTTCGGCATACAGTCAACGGAAAACAAGTTGTGCGTCGAGTCGCCAATTGTTTGAGGACATCAATTAATATGACGAAGACTCGCAGACAGTTTCGCTCGCGCTGGCTACTTGACCGTCGTCCCAGACCTGTTCAATGGCAAGCCGAGATCCGAAGACCCCAAGGCAAGCTTCAACGGAACTGAGTTCTTTGGGTTTCATGGACCAAGTGTCACCGACCCCATCGTGTCCACTGCGCTATCATACATGCGCGAGGAGCTCAGCGCTACCAAGATAGGTTCCGTGGGATACTGTTTTGGTGGTCGCTATGCCTTCCGTGCCCTCGGTCTTCCCAAAGGCAAAGCAGTAAACGCAGCATTCGCAGCCCACCCGACACTTCTCGGAGACGATGAAATCAAGGCCATCACTGGCCCTGCAAGTTTAGCTGTTGCTGGCAAGTTACACTGTTCCCATGTTCTCATCATTGAGTCTATGTTCGATATGCTAACACGGGGCTCAGAAAAGGACACCGGCATGCAAATCAAGAGACGAATGGAGATCGAGGCGGCTATGGGCACCACTGGGCAGCCGTTTACCGTGGCTTTGTACGGCGGGGTTCCGCATGGGTTTGCGGTCCATCCTAATCTTGATATCCCAGTTGAGAAGGCTGGAAAGGAAGATGCATTTCTGCAAGCGGTACGATTCTTCGAGACATGGCTTTGAGTGAGAAGCACGCAACCAATTTGAGCTGGTCATTCAACGTAAACTGCAGCGTGCTGTCAGTAGTATAACGCTACTTCAAAAGAGAAGGTTTGATATTTCTGGTTGCTTATGTTTAAAATCGAAGTTGTCCGCAGGCTTTGATCTTGGGGCCATCTAAACCTGTTTCGGTAGTCCATGCCGTGTTGCATATGTTGGCTATCTTATTCATCTGCACTCTGCTGACAAGCTGAGTCGAGTGTCAGCGGGTTGCATTAGTTTGCTGGATCAGTGAACACCTCGCTTAGGGCCAATCACGACTCTCACGGAAACAACAACCACCGTCGAGGAACATTAGCATCTGCGCACCTACTTAATGCTCTCAAAGCTTACAGAATGCAATATCTCTTTTCTGTTAAACTTTCTTCATTCTTATGCTTTGGTATCATTTGATCTTTCCGCTTAAACATGGCTCTACCCTTCAACTCCAAGGTCGTCGTTGTTGCTGGCTCCGCCTCAGGCATGGGCCTGGCCACTTCTAGGTCTCTCATGGAGCAAGGCGCGATGGTCGGCATGTGCGACTTGAACGGCGAGGGTCTCGAAAAGCTTTGTGGAGATTTAGATCCCGATTTGCAGAGTCGAGTGTTCATTCAAGCGGTCGATGTCACAGATCGACAAGCAGTCAGGGCATTCCTGGAAGCCACCAAGGCTCGCTTCGGAACGGTGGACGGCGTTGCCAACTTTGCTGGTACAGGCGGACACGAGCTCGGAACCGAATCTGTGTGGGAGACGAGCGACGAAGAGTTCGACTTCATCATGGACCTCAACGTCAGAGGAGCTTTCAACGTCCTTGCCGAGTCACTCAAACCGGAGGTTCTCAGTCACGGCGGCAGCTTCGTGCATGTTGGAAGCATGTTCTCCCTGCAAGGCTTTCTCAGAGGTGCAGTGTTTGCTGCTTCCAAGCATGCATCTCTTGGCATGGTGAAGAGTGCTGCCAAAGAGGTTGGCGACCGGGCAAGAGTTAACTGTGTGCTACCGTAAGTCCAATCTGACTCTGCAGTCAACTATCTGTTTTACTCATACGAGTTAGCGGTGCAATCGATACCCCAATGCATCGAGCCAATCTCGAAAGAGTTCGCCATTTTCCAGCTCCTACTCTAGTTGGAACAGCGCAAGAGGTTGCAGATGTCACTGTATTCCTGCTCAGTGATAAAAGCACTTTTGTTAACGGCGCTGCTTGGAGCGTAGATGGAGGCGCTGGGCTTTAGTCCTTGTTGGGAGATGAGTAGCAGATGGACTCACCGGGACTGGGTCGTTCTCCTGCTAATCAACAAATAAAAGGGGAGATATTATTCGTCACCCCCTCCTCTGGTATCCGACACCCCCTCCAGCCACAACTACATGGCTAGGCGTTCCTAAGTTAAGGGCTATATACGTTATTATTGTCGTTATAATCCGTCATTGTTGTCCATCATCGTCGTCCATTATCGTCGTCCGTTATTATTATCTTTTATTATTATATAGTAGAGCGTGAGGCCGCAATTAGAGAGCCAAGCCACATATGGGGGTGTCCAATAATAAACGTCAGCTCGAGGAAAACCCCAATGCTTGACTTCACAGCAGCCTCCAGTCTCAATTCTTGTTGTCCCGGCTTCAAGACGACAAAGCCATGTAGATAGAGAAGAATTATAGCGGCATGTTCATTGGGGGTGAGAATCATGCTTCACTGAGAAAAGACATTGAGCGAAAGTTTGTGTGCGTTCTTTAATGAAATGTAGATTGGTATGACTCAGTTTCGCTCGGTTGTTTCCTCCACACGCCGTTTCCACCCATTACGTCAACTGCTCTAGAAGGTGACAGTCTTGGCGTCCTCGCCGATCAGAAAAACTGGCTCCTTGTTGCTGTAGTTGGGGACGTCCGCCATGACCTTGGCCGTGTCGGGCGACGCGAGGGCCTGCTTGACAGCGTCCAGGCTTTCGAATACAAGGATGCCGGCGAAGGCATACTTGGGCTCCGATCCGCCGGGGCCAGGCGCGTACTTGTGGACGGACCAGCTCTTAACGCCGTACGACTTCCACGTGGAGCCGGCCAGGGGCATGTGGCTGTTGATGTAGTAGTCGATGTCGTACTTGGCATCGGCCTCGTTAGGGTAGAGAACAGAGACGGTGACGGTCATGGTGATGGTAATGTATGTGGGGTGGGTTCTTGTTTTGATTCGTGGTTGTTGAGTTGAAGAAAGTGTTGGCGGTCGTTGGAGTTGTGTCGCTAACTGTCAGAGCTCACTGGTTAGTCCGGGGTTCCGGACAGTATAAATGCTTCCTCTCAGTTTGTCCCCTCACTGACGTAACGAGGGTTCCAGTCAGCTTGGTCAGGTCAGCATGATTACCAATGCCGACCGGCAGAAATGTTCGTCCGTGTGGTCCTCCACCTTCGTTCTAGCCTCCGCGGATGCCGATGTGACTGGAACCCTAGACAGGGAAGAAGGTGGAGTAGATTTCGGAGTTTATCAGACGGACTCCGTTTTTGGTCGGACAACTCTCGCGAGCCGCGGCATCTCGAGGACGTGCCGAGGGGCAGAAAGGATAATAAGCGGGGGCCATAAGCTCCTCAGCTGACATCGCGCTGGGTGTGCATGCTGAAGTAGCCTATGTTCTGCGAACGACACCACTCAGAAACCCACGATGTGTCGATCATTGGATGTCTTACATAGAGATGCTTGCCTGCCGCCCGGAAAATAGGCCCCGTTTCACTTGCAACTTCGCACATGAACCAATCAACGTCACTGTGGACACGACTACTATCCCAACTGTTCAGTCAAGAATGCACGTTAAATCCTAACTCTATCCTATCTCCTTTTTGGTTTATGATCAGTCCTCGGCAAGTCAACCATCGTTTATCACACAAGG
This sequence comes from Colletotrichum musae, assembly GCA_027406025.1. Classification (NCBI taxonomy): domain Eukaryota; kingdom Fungi; phylum Ascomycota; class Sordariomycetes; order Glomerellales; family Glomerellaceae; genus Colletotrichum; species Colletotrichum musae. The sequence continues at coordinate 5,497,773 of JANVYC010000005.1, read as the reverse complement.
TCTGCCACTCCCAACCATTCAATACAAACAGGTCCCAGGAGACCATGCTTCTCCAACGGCTTTGCGGCGTACAGCTCGCTGTCGGGCCAAGTCCCCATGGACCAGGTTATGTTCGTCTCGGTTCGTATGCGGTTGAAAAATGTCGTCGCAACCTCGATCGTCAACTCGTTACTGACGGAAGACGCGTTCCTTGGCCAGTTGACCTGGGCTGAGATGTCGATTGAAGTGGATGTCCCCTGAGAAAGCCCGACAAGCGCCACGTCCTCCCCGTTGACCTTGACTCGGGCTGAGTCCTATTGTTTACCGAGATGAAGACGAGCTCCAAGAACGCGGCCCTCGGTCGTCGTTGGCGTGGTGAAGTTGGTGCTGTAACGTCCGAGTCCGCTGGCACTCGTCAAGGCCCCGGAGTCTGGTTCGGCCCAAGGCAGGAGTGGACTCTCCGGGTATTCAAAGACGGCAATCTCTTTGTTGACGCTCGAGACGTTTTCAGTCCGTTGCCAATCCTCCACGCGAATGTCCCATTGTTCAAATATCGTACGCTTATGGTTCGTTGCGTTCAACCGCAAGACCCGACCGTCCGAGAGCGCAATCTCTGTCGTTCCTCCGCCCAGCTGAGCAGCCAGCTGAGTCGATCCGTCCGCAGTTGTTCGCGATGTCAGATGGACAGGAGGTCCGGACATGGATGTGACAACTGCCTTTGGTGGAGGCACCAATCTGAGGTTCGTCTTTTGGAAAGAGATGAGGGTCGACTGGTTCGCCTGGAGAGAGACGGGAACGACAATGTTGTCCTCTTCGACCGTGTATTGCAGAACCGGCGAGATATTTCCAGTCCAGGCATCCATGATATACGGACTCAGCATTGAAACACCAGAAAAGGCGACTTGCACCGTGTCGCTCGAGTTCACGCCGGCCCCGTCGTTGTACAGCCAGATGATTTCGGCGTCGTCCGTGCTGCGCCAGAAGGAGAACCACCCAAGGGCAGATCCATCGTTCGGAAGTGCGGCGTTTGGCACAAGGCCTCTTGACACAAGTGCCACGATGAGGTCGTCAGCGGAAGGCACCTGCACCACATTGGGCAACTCTCCCTCGGTGATGTCTCGCAGTATGGTCTCGACCTCGGCAGTCTGCGCGACATCTGTGCCAACCCACGGAGCGTATCGTTTCCGACGAAGAATAGAGGCAAGCCGTTGAGGGCAATTTTTTCAATCTCGTGGCTGTTGTTAGCGGGACCTTTGTCTCGTTGGAGAAGACAAGTGCCTTATACGCGGGACCATCGGGAGCCAGAACCCCGTGGCGGACAGTGGCACGATCACTCACAAGGCTTGCCGGCCCGAGGAAGTCGTAAGTGTATCCCATCAGATTCAGGTTGTTGTTGTCGTAGCCGTCACTGCCTCGGTAAGGCACGCCGTACTTGTAGAATGCGAGGTCGACCTTGGGTGTCCCAGATTGCAGGATGAACTGGTTCCTGGCGGTGTAGTCCATGAAGGAGGGCATGTGCTCCCACAAAGGCTGGCGCGGTCCCCACATCTCGGTAAAACGGTATGCGAAGACGGTATCTCCGGGCCATGTCGTATTGGCAAACGATCCAGAGTAGGGGAATCCGTGAAAGACGTTCATGGAAACTCCCCCGGCAAGGCCTCGGTGAACCGAGCGCAAAAGCTCGCCCAGCCTCTGAGTGTAGGAAAGCGAAGATACCGCACCACATTCGGACGAGACCACAGGGTTCCCCGCGGGGCCCGAGAAGAACTTGTAGGAGTCGATCTTGTCCTTGAAACCAAACGATTCAACCTCAGGGGCATCCACTAGCAGAGATGAATCAATCTGCAAAGGAGAGTTAGCCAAGAAACTAAGTGGGTTGCGGGACACGTACTGCACTGAGAGGCAAGTTGTATGCTGGCTGGTTGGAAAAGCTGATGCCTCTCTGTCGAGACCACTCGATATGAGCTCCGACGTACTTCTCGTACCCCTCCTGCAAAACAATGCGGTAGTCGTCGATGCATTTCTCGCTGAGGGTCCGGTTAACCGATTCAAACCCTTCCCCGTATGGAATGACTTGCTGAGCCCAGCTGTTGGCCTTGGTCAGTAGAAAAGGGAGACAATGCTGGACCTCGTATCCTCGGCTTTGACGGAACTTCTCATCGAAGCCAGGGGTCCACCAGACGCCTGAGTTCATCTCCATGCTGTCTTCCCATGCTACGTGGCGACCTTTATGTCAGTCTCGTTCAAGACTTGGCGTTGTTCGAGTTGAAGAACTGTGAGACATACCATAATTCCCGACTCGAGAGAGGGGTTCTTTGTCCTCAGGGGTCGGAACGATATGGTCATCGAAGAACTTCGTCATAAGTTCAGAGCCCGAAGCACTAAAATGGTCGACGGTCCGAGAGCCGTTCTGCAAAGAGGTTGTCGGGTTGCTTCCGGGGTCGATGGATCGCTGATTGGTGAAACGCTCGTACCAGGCCATGATGCGCCACGAGGACACATTCTCTGTCCGAGGGGCTGCCCATGACAAAGACCTTGAGTTGATACTGACGGACGAAGCCAGGTCAATTACACTGTCGACTTTTGTGTACCCGGTCGTGTCGTTGCCATCTAGGTATGACACGCAGAGCGTTAGGACTCAATAGCGAAGAAAACATGCCGCCATCAATTGACTTACGGGATGAGATTGCTACAGCAAGAACGGCTATGAGCTTCTGCGCCCCGAAGTCTTCGAGAGAGTGCATGAAATATTCCAAGGAGGGATCCGAAGGTTGCTTGGACAACGCGAGCGTGCCATTGTAGACCTCTCCGGGAGCCAAAGTGATGTTGGAGTAGACCTCGATCTTCCGTCAGCAACAACCCGAAACAGGTTTGTTCGCAACAAAGAGAGAGAATCTCACCAAGTGAACAGCGAGACCAGGAGTTTCTGGTGGCGCCGGCACTCCCTGTCCCTGGTTCGCCCCAATGGCAAAGTCCATCAACGCGTGACGCTCGTCTGCAGCCTCCATCGCGGCGCGGAATAGCGGGCGGAACGCTTCTGTGCCATATCCGTACTCGGACCAGTCGGACGCTTGATAACCGATCTGGTAGTAGGGGAGAAACTCGAAGCCGCCAGCACCTACATCGGCCATGGCATGGATGTCCTCCCTCACGGCTCTGGCATCCGCGCTTGCATCCGGCAACCTAATTGAGTCAGCATCGGCCGAAAGACAAAAGTTGAAGTGCGCAGGGGAGCTTCCAGAGCAGAATCTTCTTACCAGTATCGAAATTTAGGTCGGTATTGGTTCAGAGGGTTCGTAAAGGTGTCGGCGAATCTTTGGCCCAATACTATTCTTGTCAAGACAAGAGTGACCAGAACAGTAACAGCTGCCTTGGAAACCATCTTTCTAAACAGGAAGCTGTTGTAACGATTCAGAAGCAAGGTGTGAAAGCATAGGGCGGTAATCGGAATCGGACGTGCTAGCAGCATAGATATATGTCGGCTTTACTCTCATCTACCGACCTCCTGAGCCGACATACCGATCATCTCGATTTTCGTCTATTGGGGGTAATTTCTGCAATTCAAGTTGTTAGTTGTTGTCGCTGTCCACCTATTCCTCTTGTCCGAGTATTCGTATCCGGCATGCGCGCTTAAACCCTGGCGGCATGTTGTGACAGGATATCCTAGGCTTGATCCAGTCTAATCTGGAGAAGGCGATTGACGTCGTCGATCCTAGGGGAAATCTTATGAGCTTGGTCGTTACATGAAACTGCATCTTGATAGTCAGACCCGCGGTTAGCTCTCGGTTTCGTATACCAGTGGCGGGGTGAAGGGCTGACTCTGCCACCGCCCAACGACCCCCTGACCCGACGATGCATATGCTCAGATTGAGATGATTAAGGGCATCCTCAGCTTGGATTACATCACCGAGAATCAAAAGTCGTTATGCAAATTAAAAAGATTCTACATCAATCTTCCGGGAGAAGTTCCTCACATGGGTGCGTCTCGGGGGCGGGACATCGGGGCCCACGCCCCCGAAAGCATCAAAATGCGAAGACAACGTCGCTCCGTTTCCAATATCCTTCCTGGAATGAGGCTTCACGTCCCTTCCTTCCCACGCTTGTAGTGCCAGCTGGTCGTTCTTTTCGTGGTCTTGAGCGCTGCCCTCCTTGTCTGGTACTTCAATGAGTTCCACGTCCGACCTCGATCGGCCGACGGCCGGTGCCGGCCCGGCCGCCGCCGTCCGGACCGAGCCCGCTCCCAGACGTCGCAGCATCGACTCCTCGTCGCTGACGAACCGAGCCGGCGGCGGCTTGTAGTCCCGGAACAAGGCTCGGAGGACGGGTATCGACGCCGCCATGATAGTGACGGCGCTCTCCGCAGCACCCCAGATGACCAGCTCGACTGTGTCGACGATGTCGACGGCCCCGATGGCTGTTATGGTTTTGATTTTGATGAAGGATACGGCCCCCGCACTGGAGAGACGTAGGTAAGCAGATATTCTCCCTCCAATAACACTCTTCTTCTTACAAGAACCCCATGCTCATAGCCAGGGAGACACCGAACTTCTCCTTCTTGGTCATCGTGAGGCCCCATATGATCTTCCACGGGACGATGGCCAGGACAATGTCCATGGCCCCCGAGTATGAGGCCGTGAAGACGTTGTAGGTCACAGGTATGCGCTTCGGCCAGCAGGTCCCGGGGGTGGAGGCTGTCCTCCAGGTCTTCTCGACCGGCCAGCATTGGATCCATGTGATCAGCACGGCGGTCCCGAGCGCGACATTGATACTGATCAGAATGAACCAGATGACATATTTCATCCAGCGCTCCGTCGCTATGCGGAGTAGGGTCAGGGAGAAGGACGTCTTGCTCCAGGCGACGGCGATGATGGAGAAGGATCCCGCCAAGTTGGCATGGAGGAGGAGCCAGGACCAGTTGCCCGGGGTGACGTCCCAATTGTGCTTCCCAAAGTCGTAGTAAACGTCAATGGAGATGAAAACACCGAACGTTAAATAAGCAAGCTGCGATGCGTGTCAACGGCGAGTCCGCGTGGAAAAGGAGTGTTTGGCAACAGAGGTAGAAACGGCGGAACTCACCCAAGCTGCAATCATGAAGTAGTCGTCCCACCATAGCCTTCGTCGTCGCGTAAACTTGCAGTAAAATCGTAATCCCATGAAAACACCGGCGACGAAAGCGAGAACCCAAACTATAGCGAGCAACCCGGGGCCGTAGTCATCGTGCGGAAGTTCGTCCCATGGCGTGTCGTCCATCCGGGCAGAGTGCTGCCTTGGCCTGGCGGAGGGAGAGGGAGCAAGGAGACATCTGCGTTTTGTCGACCGCTTGAGAATTTTTCCCGGCTCCCAGGAAAGGGGAGAAACACGACGGGAAAGAGGGTAACAATAAACGCGGTCGTGGGAGAACCAGAAAAGCAACCCCCCAGTCTGCTGCTGCTCGTGGACCCCCCAGACGGCAATGCCTGACTATAAGAAAGCTCGTCATTTTCCTCCCGATCTGTAATCGAAGCCCCCCCAGTACAGGACAGGGTCGCCTCTTTGGTTCCATGTCTCCGCACACATCACCCGACGATGGAGTTCGGATGGTCAACCAAACACGAACCCAGAGGGAGAACTCACGAACAGAAGGACAAAAGAGGGCATGGGCGATCCTATTCTCAAGGATGTTAAGCAAGCTACGTAGCACTGGAAACGTGAAATGTCAAGCATGGTGCCCTGCTCGCATCCGCCGAGCTGCCATTGGGGCGAAGAAGGGGTTCCCCTGACTGTCGAAACCACGAAGCGAGATGAGAATGGTCGTCCAGCGTGTCATCCCCCGCATTCCCGCTCGACCCAGGAGGTCAAAGCGCTGAACTGATGGCCCTTTTTCTCGGGGCCTCCCGTTGCTGCCGTTCGTCTTGTCAGCGGCTTGCAACTCGAGTCCGTCCTCTGCCATGCCATGCACAGGCGATCAATCAATCAGTCAATCGCATCGTGCAACTTGGAGCCGGGATGAGCTTCCCGCAAAGAGACATTGCGTCGAGATTGAAGCGCGGTCTTGTCTGTCCCTGGTTGGGTGATGAACCGGCTGCCACGGGCTGGGCCGTATGGCCCAGACTCAATAGTCCGGGACCTATTCATCGCTTCATCATGCCATTGGTGTATTCTTTCCATCCATTGCGCCTCATCCAAAATTTCTACAAGAGAACGAAAGAGTCCAGGCCACCGGCTCGGAGCCTCGGACCTCTTCTAGTTCCACTGGCCGGGGTCTCGAAGCACTCTTTGGCACTTTGCATACCGCATCTGGGGCGCAGGATTGCGCGCTCTCAGCGGAGAAACAGCTCTTCTTGATCCTGCCCACAGCCTGGGCCGAATTTCAGCGTGGTGGAGCCGTCTTCGGACTGGATTCCCGAATAAGAGCAGTTGGTGTGCTGATCCCTGGTTGACAGGAGAGCGTGTGGTTGCCATCACAGTAACGCATAGTGACAATTTCCACGCAGACCTTTTGCCTAGAAGGATTGAAATGGGAAAATACGGACGGAGAACTAAATTACCTGCTCGTTCGATGTCGTGGTATCGGCGACTCCTTGGCTTTCGCCGCATGCGGCCTTGCTCTCAGACCCGGCGGACTTCCATTGTCCGCACGGTCTGTGTGATGGTGACATGGAACGTGGAGCATCTTATCCCACGACTCACGAGAAACTGTCACCACTTGCTCTCTCAGTCAAAACCTGACGCAAACATTGTCTTGCAACGTCATTACAGTCAAGGAGGAGCCAAATCAACTCTGTGCCTGTGGATGTGGACAAGAGGAGTGGTCTTCTTGTGTTGTGACGCTTGCCTGGTAGTTATGTTGGGGTCAACAGCAAGCTCCTGTCATGCGTCGCCGGAAAGGGCATTTGAATAATCAACTTTAAAGATTGAGCCTCAACTGCCGTACGCTACCACGCTCTCTAGACGGGCCTTCTAGTTTCTTGGCATGAAACCCGACCCATGATGCCGGACCCAAGCCTCAAGAAGCCAACATCGAACCCACATCGGAGGGCGCGACAATATCCACAGCTTCAAAGCAGTGATTCAGCTACAGGGGCGACTCGGCCGGTGGGCGTGTTGCGGGTCCAAGATAAGAGACCCAGAAAGAGTTAAGCAAGGGGCGAGGAAAAGGGGGTTGATCGAAAGATTCTCGGTGATCAGTTCCGGCCTCTATTTTTACACTTCAGCACATCTGATAATCCCTCAAGAGCCCTTCTTCAGAGGAGCCTCAGCAAATCACCCGACGATCCCTCGGGCAGACTGGCAACTGCATTCAAGATGTTCTGAGCCCGGCTCGCGTCGTACACGTGCTTGACCAGGCCCCTGAACTTGTCGTGGACTCTCTCCCTCGAGAACGGGTGCTCGTCCTCGCCCAGTGGGTACATCAGTGTCTCCTCTCTCGCGGCCCCGCCTTGGAGACCCTTGAACGACATCCTCACCCCGAACTCTTGCTCGAGCCCCTCGTCGATGACAACTTCGACTCGGTCGCAGAGATCAACCACCTCCTTGCCCCTCATCGTCTCAGCGTCATACACAGCCCAGCCGACCTCCATGCCATGCACCCAGGCCGCGGCGACCTGGTAGTACATGCTGAACTGCGCGTCGACGATGGTCTCCGGGTGCCGCTTATTCGCGCTCGGCAAACCGATGATGTCGTAGCCGGCTGGGTGAACGTAAACGGTGATGCTCTCCGGCAGCACCCGCGACCCGTTCTCTGCCACGACCTTCGCTGTGATCTCGATGGCGGCGTGCGTGAAGCGGCACGCGGGGAAGGGCTTCATCGCGGTCGCGGAGAACAGCCACGCGCTTCCCAGGTCCTCCGTCAGGCCAGCGGCGTCTGACGCGCTCGAGTAGGCTTGCAAGAATCCCCATTTACCCTCGATCGCGCGCGACGCCCCCGTGACGCCCGCCTCCGCCAGCGCGACGCAGAGGAAGGCGTCGTGAGCCGCAAACCCGGGATGCAGCCGCTTGTTCCACGATCCGTTGTCGAGGAATTGCATCGAGCCCGCCGCCTTGGATCCCGCTAGCCCGAACGCGTCGTACAGCTGTGCCGCCGTCAGGCCCTTGATCTTGCCGATGGCCGCCACCGCCCCGAAGATGCCTGCCGTGGCGGTGTTGTGGAAGCCTCGCGGGTAGCCACCGGCCGAGAGGGCGCGCCCGAGGCGGCAGGCTGTCTCGTAGCCGACGGCAAGCGCTACCAGGAGCAGAGGGCCCGGCGCGTCTGATGCTTCGGCCTGTGCTAGGGCGGCCGGTATGACGCTGGCGCCGGGGTGAATGATGCCGACGGCGAGGGTGTCGTCGAAGTCAAAGGAGTGGGCGAAGGCGCCGTTCAACAGGGCTGCGATGTGCTTCGGATAGGTCTTCTCCTTGCCGTACACCGTGCTTTCACCAACGGCGCCAGCCGAGAAGGCGTCGATGGCTTTGAGGATGTGGCCGCTGGATTCGGACTGGGCTCCGCCGCCGGCCCCGACCCCGATGTGGTCGACGATGAGATCGAGGAGCTTAGCGACGGCCTGGTCGGGGATATCCTGGAACTTGGCACCAACTATAAAGTCACAGAACTTCTGGGTGGCGCACTCTGCTCCCGGGTAGTGGACCGCATCGGCACTCGGCCGAGCGTCAGCTTTGTTGGTTTGCGTCGCCATTGATTATGCTTTCCTGTCGTGTCCTTTGAAGTAGCTTTCCTTGATGAAGCTGGAAACCTGTGGCATCATGGTCTCATAAGACCTTGACTTTTGCTTAGTGGATGACAGTCGGCATTCTCTGCCGGGTGTCGTCACTGCGTACCACACCACCGCATCACAGCGGCGGGGTTGGGACGGGAATGTGATGGGTTGAAGAGAGAGTGCGGGGTGCCCAGCCTGCTATATTGCCGAACCCTCTCAAGACGGTGACCTCGGTTATAAACGCGGTTTGCTGTGGAAGGTAGGAACCCAAGACCAACCAGAACATCACAATTGACAGTAAGTCAAGTCCCGGCGTCATGGGGCCGGTCTCGGTAGTGGAACCCGGGTCCTCGGATCGGGATCGCACCCCACTTCTCCGTTCCTCCACCGATACTCTCTGAAACGACACAAGTACGCTGGCGGGTACCCCGGAACCCCGGAGCAACCCACAAGATTCTGCCGTCGACACCAATGGATCTGACGCGCAAATTACCTGCTATGGCATCCCTGCTGACTGCCTGGCCCCACTGCGGATGTTTAACTGCTCAGCAGAGAGAGCCAGGCCGAACCCAGCCACCTCCCTTTTCCACCCCATCTGTCACCCAACTGAGACCCCCTCCGAGGAGCACAAGTGAAAGAGGATGTTGTGCAGCGTGTGCGAGACGCTTCTCGAGGCTGCGGAACACGTAAGGATGTTCAACAAGGGCGCCGTCGATTACTCGAAGCTGTCAGACTGGTCCGACGAGTCCAATGAGCCCCAATGGGTCATAAAAGCCGAACAACTCTTCAACGGCTGCGACGACCACCAACGCTTCTTGCACCCCTATGTATGGCGTCCAGAGAACCAGACGCTGACCGAGGTAACTGTATATTTCAAGAGGGGCAGGCTGCAGATGTCTGTCAGCTTCCTCCAAGAAGGCAGGGAATGGGTTACCTCAGGTGCCGAATTCTTGCTCATCAACAATGACGGCTCAAAGCCAGGAGCGGCCTTGGGGAGGCCCCTGCATCCCGAATTCATCGACACAAAGCTTCTGAAACAGTGGCAGTCGACTTGCGCAGAACACCACGGGAGCACGTGTTTCGAGAGGCTGACAACTCTCAGTTGCCCTTTGAGCTATCTCATAGATACTGAGCGGGCGTGCCTGATATCTGCGACACCTAATATGACCTACGTCGTTCTGAGCTACGTATGGGGTGGAATCGAGATGTTGAAGACCACTCGCGCGAACCTGGGCATCCTGCTGGAGCCCGGTGCACTTAAGCGACTTGAACACGATATGCCGGCAACGGTGCGAGACTCGATCAAGCTGGTGCCCCTGCTGGGGGAGCGATACCTATGGGTCGACTCGCTGTGCATCGTTCAGGATGACGAGGAGTCAGCGCGTCTCCAGATCGATCAAATGGCATCCATATTCGAGGGCGCTTCCATCGCCATCGTGGCGGCCGACGGGCAAGACGCCCAGTACGGCCTCCGAGGGCTGCGACACTCCTCTCACTCCAGGGTCCTCCCAGAGACTCTCAGCCTGTCACCGGGCACGAGCATCACCAACAGGCTCATAAATCGCCTCCATCACACCCCGTGGATGGGTCGTGGCTGGACCCTGCAGGAGCAGATCTTCGCTCGCAGGAAGATCATATTCTACAAGACCACCGTCCAGTGGGTTTGCCGCGCTTCAGATTGGTTCGAGGACATTGACTCGCCACGCGACCTGTCGCAAAACGCGCTGTTAATCGACGTTGGCGACATAATCAACAGACTCCATCCCCTCGACCTCTCGATGGACGTTCCCGACTTGAGCGTTCTCTGCAATCTCGTCCAAATTTACACCTCACGGACACTCACCTACCAAGAAGACGTCTTCCGAGCCATCGCGAGTACCTTTGGCGCCATGCGGAAGGCGTTTCCGCGAGGCTTCATTCACGGGCTGCCCGTTTCCTTCCTCGACGCCTCATTGGTCTGGCGGTCACAGAACGCGACGCGTCGGTTGTTCTCAGAGAGAGCTACGGATCCTGCTCCCAGCTGGACCTGGGCCGGTTGGAAGGGTTATATCAACGGCCTCAGCTGGACGGCAGGCTCCTACATGAAGAACCAACCCCGAGGCTGGGGAACGGCGCACTGGGAGCCTTTCCAGGTGATCCCGATGTTGACCTGGTACACCAAGAAGTCCAAAGACGCAGAGCCGCAGCTTGTTACCTTCCAAAACGAGTGGTACGACTACAAGGCCAGGTTCATGGGCAAGGTCGAGCCTCTGCCTCCTGGTTGGACGTACAAGACGGGCGGCGAGGACACGCCTGACAGGGACAAGTTCAAGGACGACCCTGAATGCACATTGAAACGCGAAGATCTGCAGACATCATACTACTACGAGCACGAGTCCTGCCCCGGGCGGAGGTTCTGGCACCCTGTCCCGATGGGAGAACTCGATTGCGGCGAGGGATACAATCCTGCCACGCACGGGACATACCTATGTGCCGAAACGCAGCAAGCGCGTCTTTGGGCGGCGAAGCCTCGCACCGACGACTCGATCAAGCGAGCCGTCGCCTGCGAAGGCCCCGACAACTTCGTGCTAACAATGTTCGGCATCGACCTTCACCTGGATGTTGTTCTGAAAGACGGAAAAGGGAACGAAATCGGAGAGCTGTCGCCGGATTCCAAACAATATGTGGAGCATATATGGAATGCCCACCCGTCGGCCATCGGGATCGACGTGGTGGCTATATCTCGGGGACTGCACTTTTGGGAGCCCCAGCCGAAGGAGCACGAGACGTGGAGCTTTTACAACGTCCTTTGGGTCGAGTGGAAAGATGGGGTTGCCGCGCGGAAGGGCATCGGGAGGGTGAAAAGAAGCGCGTGGGAGGGACTGGAAAAAAAAGATGTTTCCCTAGTCCTAGGATAGAGCCTAGACGAGAGAAGGACTGTTTGAGTGGCCTTATGAACACGCGCGGCTTTAGGCAGACCAATTCATCTCGTCGACATACGGTTTGGACACATCACCTGAGTCGCTAGAATCATGACATATGCAAGTATATGTACCTATCGGCTTGGATAAAAAAAAAAGGGTATGTACACGAAATCTTTCCACCGTCCATCTCTACGGGGCGCTATCCGGAGCAGCCCCGTCTCGTTCTCTTTTCTTCTTCTCGCTTACTGACACTGGGAGTACCAGTCGTTCTGCTTCTGGCAGGTGTAGCCCTCCGCGCAGGTGGTAGGGCCGGTGTAGCCGTTGCCGCCGCACTGAGCGTAACGAGCGGCGGTGGCACCGACGGCACCGGAAGCAGCGGCGGCAGGGGCGCTGGAGGCGGGCTCAGCGTCGGCGTTGGAGCCGCCGGCGCACTTGCTCCTCACGCTGGTGACGAGAGTGGTGGCGGGAGCAGGAACGGCAGCGGGGGCACTGGGAGCAGGGGTGACGGCCGGGGCCTCGGCGGGAGCGGAGCTCTCGGGGGTAGGCTCGACGGGAGTAGGCTCAGCGGCGGCAGGCTGACTGGCAGCCGGGGCGCTGGCAGCAGGCTCGGACGGAGCGGCGGCGGCCTCGGAGGTAGGGACGGCCGGGGCAGCGGAGGAGGCGACGCCAGTGGCAACGGGGGCAGCGGAGGTAGCGGGAGCGGCACCGCCCTTGCCTGCGCCGGCGAGCAGGCTGGAGATGGCAGTGTAGGCGGGCTTGGGCTTGAAGTTCTCGTCCCAGGGGAGGGCCTCGCCGGTGCCGGGGAAGACGGAGGGGATCCAGGAGTACTTGTCAGTCCAGTCCCAGATGGTGACACCAACACACTCGGGGATGTCGAGGCAAGCGCCAACAACGCTCACGTAGTCGGTGGCCTGCTGGGTCTGGGCGGCGGCGTCGGCGGGAATGCTCTTGTGGCGGATGTCGAGCTCGGTGTAGGCGACCTCGGTGACGCCGGCGTCGACGTACGACTGGAGGACGCCGCTCAGGGAGGAGCGGGAGCCAGCGCTGCCGACGATCAGGTGGGCCTGGAGACCGAGACCGTCGATGCGGGCGCCGGCGTCCTTGATGCTCTTGATGATGTTGAGGACCTCCTTCTGCTTGTTGCCGGGCAGCTCGATGTTGTAGTCGTTGTAGTAAAGCTTGGCCTCGGGGTCGGCGGCGGCGGCGGCCTTGAAGGAAAGGGGGATGAAGTCGGTACCGAGGACCTTGTGGAAGACGCTGTCACGGTAGGTGCCGTCCTCGTTGAGGGCCTCGTTGACGACGTCCCAGGCGTAGCACTGGCCCTTGTAGTGGCCAGCAACGTTGGAGATGTGCGTCTCAATGATGGAGGTCAGCTGCTCCTTGGTCCAGGTGCCGGAGGAGACCCAGTTGGGCAGCTGGGAGTGCCAGACGAGGGTGTGGCAGCGGAGGAGCATGCCGTTAGTCTTGGCGAAGTCGGCGATCTCGTCTCCCCCGGTGTAGCTGAAGACGCCCTGGCTCTTCTCGGTGAACTGCCACTTCTGGCCGTTGCCGGGGGTGATCTGGCCGAACATCTTGGGGTCCTTGAGGATCTCGACGTAGGCCGCATCCTTGAGCTCAGAGTTGTCCGTCGCGGTACCGAAATACTTCTTGCCAGCGGCGACGGCCAGCTCGTGGAGGTTGGCGCTGACGCCGGGGAGGGCGAGCAGGCCGGCTGCTGTGAGGGCGGAGAAACGCATCTTGATTTGGTTTGGTTTGGGCTTGGGAAAGAAAAGGAGAGACTGTTGGGAAAGAAAAGGAGAGACTGTTGAGAGGGAGGTTATGGTAGGTTGGTGAAAAGAACGTGGTTGTACCTCAAGGTAACAAGAAAAGAATGGAAGTGAATGAATGGCAAAAGACGAACAGAGAGAAAGCAAGAGAGGATCTTCTCGCGATGCTTGGCGACGGGACGACTTGTTTATCAACGTTTCCCCCTGTCTTTCCCCCTGCTTATTCTCAGTCTCCGTCAACACTAAGCCTGCTTGCGGTTTATTCGCTGGACGGAGCAATCCTGCTCGACCAATCTATCCAAGGCTCGATCCATGGAAGCTCACCAACAAACCCCCTGGTGCCCTGGGAGCCGACGATCCGGCACCATCCTTCCCCTGTCACCCCACGGCGAGCACATTGGCTGCGGTGCTTCGCTTCGCTCGGCCGAGTTGATGAAAGGGATTCGGCGGCCAGAGGAGGATCACCCGTTTTGTTCTGGGGTCGCCATCTGATCACATCGCATCGCGCAACAGGGGTGTAGCTGGCGCGCGGGTGGGCAGTTTCTCTGACGTTGGGGGCTTTGGGCGGCCTTTCGCTCCCTCCCCTTTCTCCTGAGAGAACCGCTCCCTAGGACCCTATTAATTGAGGGATCAGTCAAAAGCTGAGGGCGGCAAAGAAATCAACTCGTGCAGTTGCATTGTGTCATCCGATCGAATCGGGTTTAAACGGTGTCCCCGCTTCGGCCCCTGAATTTGGTCGTCCCACAGCCGCCCTATTCGGGGCTCTGCGCCGGGGTGGTGTTTGTCTACGCAAAACGCACCATCTTTTAAATATTTCAAGCATACCACCTTGATCCCTACGCGAGCTGCACTTACTAGGCATGTGGTACTTTGCGAGACACTCGGACTAGGCCGAGTTCTGAATGACATTGAGAACCAACTGATTCAGTTGGCTTAACGTTGACGATATAGGCACCGCCATACGTCCAATTGCCTTTGTGCAATACTTCGCAACCGACTCCTTGTGTGTATATTTTGGTCCGAGAATGCGATAATAAGCTTCAGTCTCACCTAAAGTGGCCGCTTTTACGTTGCTGAGCGATGCCTCAGATCAAGGTGAGCAGAGAAACAGTGGTCGTTGGGCATGTTAGTGCTTTTAGACACCCGATAACTCAGAACCAGCTCCTCAAACTAGCAGTAAAGATAATTTTCGGGATGTTGCACAAATCTTTTACACTGACAGCCTTTGAAGTGGGAATTTGTTGATTCCATCAAAGTCGCAGCTCTACTTCCTTTTCTTTGAGTGAGAAATCTCCTGCCTACTACCCGGCTACCTAGGCGTACCAACAGAGAGTTGTTGGCAGTTACCAGTCCAGTGACTCCAGCCTACAACATCGGCCCCTTTTTCCCGTCGCTCTCCATCACTGACCTGTCATATACAATTGACTCAAAGTTCAGGAGAGATGGATCCGACGCATCAAAAGAGTACTCCCTTATGGTATCATTGACGAGGCCGTAGAGAAAACCACTCATCCTTGTTGCGATAGCGGTAAAATTCGCCTCGCGCAGCTCCCCGGATTTCTCCTTCAGACGGATGGTCTGCATCGTCTCATTGTGCTGTCCAACTACACGACCGGACATCGTCCCGTTGGAGTGAAGCGCCAAATACACGCTGTCACGCCAGTTGTTGCGCATCGTAACAGCGAATTGCTGTGTCGCCCCCGGATTCGAAGAGTCGGGTTGATCGATTCTGGGTAGAACTTCAGAAGCTATATTCGTTTTTAATATACGTTTCACTGTTCTACGTTACGATAAATAGTGTTAGGGGAAGACTTACTTCGGATCCAGTCATCATCGGTTTCGGGTCGCGGATATATCGCCTCAGACATGGCAAAATCTGCCGTGGAAGCCGTTACCTTGCCCGTCACCTTCCCGACTAGGCTGAGCTGGTCAAGCAAAGTGCCCCGGAGCTGAGTGATCATGGCGAGGCTGGTGTTTGTTATGACGGTTGGAAACTTCCTACTAACCTCCGTTGTAGCCCAGTCTGAGCTCCTGTTCGCAACCAGAATCTGCCCGCCGATGTCTTGATACGACACAAGGCGAACGGTTTCATAGTGGACCGTTATCGTCCTTCTCGCCATTGGAGACTCTGCTGTACGCGATCGCGAGCTGCGAACCCTCTGAAGCGTTCAGCTTCGCCTTCGCGACATCGTCCATAGAAACCCACTCAGCGCCGCCATCGAAGTGGTCTTCTCTGATGCCGTGCAAGATTCCGTCTGTGCCCAGAAATACGGCCATGGTGTCGCCGCAGCTGTAGTCTCAGCAGGATCCCATAGCAATGGGAGCGCCAGGAGGGGGGGGGGGGGGGGGGGGGGGATGAAGGGGCTGGTGGATTGCTCGAACTTGACGGTGAGATTGACTGTCTTCCATTCAAGGGAAGAGAGAAGTCGGTATCGTGTCATGAGGTTGCCTTTGCCGTCTTGGAAAAGAACGGTTCTCTCTTCTCCACGCCATCCGAGGGTCCTATTCGCTGCCGCGAGCCTTGATACTCCCAGGATGCTGTCTATCCCCTCTGCCGGAACCGCATCGTCAGCGGTATTTCCACGGCCGTGCAAACCACCAGCAAAGCCACCCACAATGGCGCCAATAACAGCCAAAACCGCAATGAGCAGACCTCCAATGAACCACCTCTTCGAAACTCCGCATATTATTCCGTTGCGCTTTGGATTTGTGGCAGCCGCATCGTAAGGTTCGTGGGGTTGATGGGTTTCGGATAGCTCGTAACTCTCGCCCGATGGCTTGTGGTACGGATTCGTGTTTGGCTGAGATAGCGGCCCTCAGCATCCCAAGGATTCACCCCAGTTCCTTCATAGGCTTCGATGCCGGAGTCTTCGTTGGGGATTTGGTGAGGGTTCACCTCGAGCGTGTGGTATCCCGAGCCGCCAGTCATGGGCTCACTGTCGCAACTTCTTAAGTCGCGCTATGGTTAGGTAGACACAGAGTAAACAGGACTGATGGATAAGATTGAAAGCATTGGCCTTTTCGTACACTAGATACTGGATTCTACAC
The DNA here is from genome assembly GCA_027406025.1 of Colletotrichum musae. Lineage (NCBI taxonomy): Eukaryota > Fungi > Ascomycota > Sordariomycetes > Glomerellales > Glomerellaceae > Colletotrichum > Colletotrichum musae. The sequence continues at coordinate 5,481,405 of JANVYC010000005.1, read as the reverse complement.
CTCTCCCGTCTTTCCACCAACGCTATCAAGAACCCCAGGAACAAAATCAGGCTGCAGGATGCAGAGAATAATCGAGCGCCAGCCGCAGGGTCGAGCCCCGACCGCAGCGCATCGGCTATGAACTGGAACCAGTTTTTGATCCTCTGCTATTGGAAGCCTTCTCTGAATCGGTTCCAAAATAGAAGAAAAATGTCTCGTGGGGTAGGGGGCCGTCAGCTCTGTGCCGCTGCTGCATAAGTACTCACGCTCCTCATCACGTCTGATCTCTGTTGGCTGGTGTTGCCTGTCAGATGGGAGGGATGTAATTGTAATTGTCATGTGCAGCTGCAGAGATCTGTTGGCACTTTCATCTGCGCCACTTTACTGGTCGTAGGCTCAATCCTTTCCGGTTCTGATGGAGCGGATCTGCAACACTGCGGCGAGGAAAACCTTGTTGCAATTAAAGTGCGTTATTAGGGACTTGACTTCAGAGTCGTACCTCTTAGGCGAAGGAGAGCAAAGTCTATGGAACGGGACAGCCTTGATTGAGGGCGGTGCAGGGATATTGAGATATCCTTAGGGTGTTGTTATAGACCCTTAATTACATAAAAGCGCTTCGTGTGCATATTACGATCCAACAAGTACTCGGGATTAGTGACATACGATTGGAACCACATGATTTGCGTGATGAGAAACTACGACTATGAGAAATAGTATCAAGCTCATTATATCATTAATGACAGAAACAATATAGGTGAACCAGGTCAAGTAAGTACTACATTAGAAATTAAATCGGTCCCGTTAAAGGAGTGTCGTAGCCTCCCCGGCTTCGTTAAGTCAACCCCCTCCATCAAAATTGTTCTCCAGTTCCCATTACTTGTATGTTTCCAATCTGTCTGCCGCGTGAGCCCGAAACTATTATCGCACAATGAAGTGTTGCATGGTGAAAGAAGAGCATATCCCGCCACAACCCGGGACAGTTAGAGCGAACTGGTCCTCTAGATACCGATGACAGGGCTGACGCCGAAGACAAGAGTGGGGTTGATGCCGACCTGTGCGTTGGCGATGCGCTTGAGAAGTGCGTCGGTAGTGCCGAGGACGGTGGCAGAGACGTCGCCGACAGTACCGAACAGGCTGGCGGTGGAAGTGGCGATCTGCTGGAAGGCGCTGGTGAAGGAGCTCTGTGCCTGGACCCTGAGCTGTCTAACGGTCGAGTTGAGAAGGCCGCCGAGGAGGCCACCAAACTGGTTGATCTGCTGCTGCGTCTGGTCGTGCAACGCCTTGGCCTGGGTAAGAACCTGCGAGTTGTCAGTATACCGCAGGCTCTTTGACGACGATGGGAATCGAAAAGAGGGCACTTACCGCGTCGACTTGCTGCAGGATGTTGTTGATGGCAGCGGAAACCGTCTCGGTGGGGACCGCGGGCGCGGACGGGAGAGTCGGGGTGGGACGAGGGCCGCCGCCGCCGCCGCCGCCGTTACCGGCGGTGGGCAGCGCAGGAACCCTGGCCTTCAAGTCGGCCACAATGGTGGCAATCTTGCCGGTAATAGCGTCTGCGTTGGCCTTAGCCTGGCCCAGAACGAGAGCGACTTGTGCCTTTTGCTACACCGGTTGTTAGCCCCGAGTCCAGGTGCTCACAGATGTGAGACTGTTCTATTGTGACCGAGACTTACAGCTTCGACAGCTTGGCCTGCGAGAGCGTTGATCTGGACGACGAGGGCGCCAGTAGCTACCAGGTCTTTGCGAACCTCTTCGAGCGCCTTGTAAGCCGCCTCCTCAACACCGAGCTGCGAGGGGTCGAAGGAAACACCAGGGGCGACAATGGCACCAGGCTGGATGGCGATGGCCTGCCTCGGGGCGACAGCAACAGCCTCAACCGAGGTGAAGGCGAAGGCGGCGAGGGCAACGGAGAGGAACTTGGTCTGCATTTTTGCGATTGGAAGGTCGCGTTTCGAATCGGGAAGATGATGCTTTGAGGAGGTGCTGGAGATATGCCAGAGATCAAAGACCAAACGGTGAGGCGGCTGCTGCTGCTGTGGAAGACCGGGTGAAGCTGTGTTGGAGTGGATGAGGCTGATGAGGAGAGAGAAAATTGAATGGAGAACTGGAGGCGTTGACGCTCCTTTATAGAACCTGGGTGGACAGGACGGGCACTAGGCTCACGATGTCGGCTTGGCTACTTCATCGTTGGTCGAAGTGCCCTACGAACTGCCGGAAACGAGGTCGAATCCACCCGAGGCGGAACAGTTCGCCCTTGGCGAATCTGTCGTCACGGGCTAGCCGCCGCCATCCGGGAGCTCCCAGGCTTGTCACACCCTCTGGTTTATTCTGGATCCCTGCGGCTGGCTGACGAACAGACTGCACAGCTTCACTCCCAGTGGGCCAGTGCCGGGCCGAGCTGTCGACCGCGTCCGGCTTCGGGAGGGGATGACGAGCTTCCTGGGTTCTGCCGTGACGGTCGACATCCACGGAAGAACTGGTGTAAGGACGCTAAGGGATCTTCCCGAGTCTGACGTCGGAGGCCTGGGCCGATCCAGATTGGTCCGCGCCTCTCGGGGGGGGCCGATAGATGCAGTTGGCCAGCCCGCCAAGATGAAGGGTGTGTCTCTTTCGTTGATACCAAGACGTCCAAGCCAAGGCGCCGGGTTAGTAAGGTAGCTAAGAGCACCGAAGCACCTACAGCTTCGATGTAACGCTTCTGTTGTCCAGGAATTGCCGATACCTTGCTCGCGATTGGCTTGATGAGTTGACATGGTTGGTGAGACATGACTTCGTTGATATCGAAAACAGAGACTGCGAATTTTGCGTGGGCGCAATGAGCGAGCCAGGGACTAAGAAATTTCCAATTGATGCGTACCTTGTTGTTTGAGACGAAATTCATCCTAAACTGATCGAATTCGCAGTGACGCCGAGATGATAGCTTTACAACGCTTTGTAGCAAGGTGACAAGCAGAGCCAGAGCCAAATTGAGAACATTCCTTCAGCAACGCCCTCTGGCACCGAAACAATCCCTTCCGCGCCCCTGACTTAGATCGTCAAAGAAGTCTGTTCAACCCTCCAAGACACAGCATTTGTGAGTTGACCTGGATCAGAGCGAACCGGGGGCGGGTAGGGCCAGGCGTCTTGTCGCTTCTTCCTCCCTGGGTCGGGTTTCTTCGTCTGCGTCCCCAGCATTCTGCCGCGACTGGAAACGGATGAGTTATCCAATGCCCTTTGATCAATAAACCGAATAAGGCCTTAGCAGAGGCCCTCGACCCTACTATGTCTCAACGGGACTAGGAGTTTCTCGAGGTAGCGTCTGATTGAGACTAGTTGCCGGGTCGCCGAATCGGCGCTGTTCTTCCTAAAGCCGCCTTTCCCCACTTTCAACGGGAACAATACTGAGGTTGACCCAGAGGTGACTCAACTTTAAAACGTTATTAGAGCTCGGAATTAGGCAATAGCCACATGAGCCTATTTCAAGCCTAGTTCCAGCTTGGCGGGTGGCCTAGGCTGGCGGGAAATATGTCAGCGGAAGACTTGGTGCGGGCCGCTGCCCGCATGCATCGACGGTGGCAGCTTGGAGGGGAGCTTGAGCTTCCAGCCGGGCCCCGATCTACGGATTGAGCCAGTTCCTTGGCGCTCTGGCGACGATCAAGGTCCGGTTCTGTGGTATGTTCCGTTGCTGGGGTTCTCCGAGACAACGTTTGCGGCCGTACCTCAAGACTCAAGTAGACGTCGTGAGAGTCAACTCGCGCTTCAAGTCAGGATCTTGACAGGCTCCTGATTTAGCTGACTCTATGGGAAGTTCCAGACCTGTAGCGCACCCCACGGCCTCATCGTGGGTGATTCTATTCCTACCGGTGCTTGGAAAACAATGTCGGGTAGATGCGCCATGTTCAATTGTTGAAGAATACTCTTTCGGCAGTTGTATTGGGTCAACGTGGGCTTCCTTGTCGGCACTGGCACATGTGAAAAGAACTCAGGGGACGAGGAGGAAAAGTAACCGCAGGACCGTTGATGATTGTTCAGTTGTGCCGCCCTTGGAAAAATGATGTCATTGTGGTGATGGATGGAACGTAGCCGGCAACGCCAGCCTCATCTCCCTTCCCACCCTTTTCGAGCCGACGAGGAGGTTGCCCGATTCTTCGAAAATTTCAATCAGCCCAACGATATGTGTCACACAAGATGATTAGAAAGGCAAGATCGCCAGGGCTCAAGACGAAAAAGTCGTCCATACCCATGGACCCGGGTAGCTGGGTGATGAGACACTTCCCGCGATGATAGGCGCACGTTTTCGGTCATGTACACGCAATATGTGGAAGCTTCATCCAGCGATTGGCACGCAGAAACTTGGGCGACCTCATTATGACGCCTTGCACTTCTCCGTTTCCAAGCTGATCGCCGGTGTTGAGTGCAGAAACTCTCCTGGTTTGAAGGGCATCTTCAACAAGCCACCAACGCTGTCTTTCTCGAACAATGTATTCATACTGGACCCTGATGATGCAGATTTGTTCCACGTCCTTGCACGCATCGATCTTGGTCCAACTGGCTGCAGTCTCTGACAACCCGGACCGAGGAGTTGATCGGCCCGGTTTCTCGGCTCACGCAGCGCTGAGCGTCATTGCCACTGGTCACGGTTTACATCCTTCCCGTGGCCAGACTGTTCAGACAATTTTGATCGATTACTTTTGCAACCCATCTCAATCTCGATCCGTCGTTTCACTTCATCGACGATGAGGCTGCTTCACCGTGGCCCGATGAGATGCACTTGGTTCATGGCATTGTCAGGGATTATTAGGAAGAATGACACCAGTGACGCGATAGTGACGAGTATAGAAAATTGAGACTCATGATAGTAAATCTCATGGATATCTTGAGCAAACGAGCAGGGGCCCTAGGAACTCTACGGAGGTTACAATATGGGCCTACATGGTGGAGGGTTAGAGAAGTCGGAGCAGTCTCCGTAAACCTTCACTTTGAGGTGATACTAACGAATGTGTAGATCTTCTTACATCGAGTTCTCATAGTGATGGCCCACCAAACAACAACATTGGACCGTTAGAGGGAAGTTAAGAGTCAAGCACAATAAGTTCTGGTCAATTCGATTCTAACTAGAATCTCAGTGGGAGCAAATTGTAGCTAAAAGAAACCCAGAGAAGTCCGCTAACGTATGGCGGGATTGAATCAAGACTCTAAGATCTATGCAAAATCCTAGTTCACAGGTCATCGACCAGGGGGCTGAGTCCCTGAGCCGTGCCGATCTTGTCCTCGAAGAAGATCTTCAGCCTCTCGACACGCTCGCGGTTGGCCATGAACCTCTCAAAGTCGACGGGGTTCGTCGAGTTGATGTCCATGAGAGCGGGCCAGCCGGTGGGGGGCGGGATGTCGCTGCGGACGCTCCAGGAGCCGGTGACGTTGGGGTCCTGGTACTCGTCACTGAGCAGGAAGTTGTGCAGGAGCTTGGCACCCTCCTTGTGAGGGGCGTCCTTCAGGATGGCGCCGCGCTGGCCCCAGGTGACGAAGAACCCGTTCTTGGGGATGGAGATGTTGAACGGAGCCATGGGAAGCATGCCCACGCTGCCGGTGAAGGTGGCGGCGTACGAGTTGTTGGCCTGGCCCATGACCGTCGTGGGAGTGGCGGTACCACGCACCCAGCGGGGGTTCTGGGCGAGAAGGTTCTCAAACCAGCTGTAGCCGTACTGCTGCATGCTGTCGAGATGTCAGTTTCATTTGCTTCCTTATTTGTGGAAATTAGACCGACTTACGCCAAGTCGAACGCGTACAGGACGGCGTCGTCGTCGTTGGGGTACGTGAAAACCAGCTTGTCCTTGAATTCGGGCCTGAGGAAGTCAGAGTAGTCGACGGGGCCCTCAGAGATCTTGTCTCCGTTCCAGATGTTGGTCCATCCGAACACCACGACGGCGTACCAAGCGGAGAAAACGTCGCGGAAGGCGGGGTGGATCTTATCGAACATCAGGGGCTTGTAGCGAAGGAGCGCGCCCTGCTCATCCCATCGGGGGTAGTCCTGAAGGGTCTGAAGAATGACGCTATCAACGTAAACGTTTCCTTGCGGCAGCTGACGATCGATGTTACCGTCGATGTACTTGGAGACATCAACAGTCAGGTTGAGGGTCATGCCGGGGAAACGCTTCTCGAAGGCCGCCTTCAGGGCATCCTGCTGGTTCTTCTCATCACCGCCGTGCCAGAGAGTAACAACGCCACCTTCGGCGAGAGCGGTCTTGTGAATCTCGTCGATGGAGCGGGTCTCGACCTCGGGGGCACCGTTGAAGTTGAGGAGGGTATCGTAGGCCGCCACGGAGGCTGTCAGGGCAGCCGAGAGAACGAGTGTGGGCAGGACCATGTTGGGCAGGACCTTTAGTTGGTTTTGGCGCGAAATAAAGAGTGACTGTGGCTTGCCTGAAGATGAGAAGAGTCAAGGTAGGAGCGAAAGACAGTTACTTATATGAATTCCGGTGTAGGTAGACAGGGGCACAAGCATGTCCGCCCTTGTACCCAGATGGCTACGACTAGATCAACTGCCCCTGGCATCAAAGTAAGGCGCCAACTTCGCAATACCAGCAGGCCACCAAGAGCCAAGAATGTCTGAGTGGTATCCCCGGTGGGAGACTTTGTGGAACAGCCAGGGTTGTCTATTCAGCCCAGGGCGGACTACACCCGCAAACCACGTTCTTGGCGCGGGGAGAGCGATGCAGCGCATAATCAGATTGACAAGGTTGCAGTGGCTTCCCACATCTGCCCTACAGACTTCACGGCGTATCGTGATTGGCTCCGAGGAGAAGACCGTTTCTCACGGCGAAGACGCGTGCAGCACTCACAGGCCTGGGATCTGCCAGCTATCTTTCCGTCACCTCGGAGCAAGACTCCGAAAGAATGAGAATAACTTCGCTTCAAGGAAGAACACTTCTCCTGGAATTAGTGACACGCTGTATCTCTGACAACTTGCTTGGGCGAGTCAAACATGCTTCCTTATTAGGAGTATGTATCCAGACTCACATCGTGGCTATGGCTCCTGGATCACCCCTAGTCCCAACCCAATTTCGCCAGTCCCACCAACTTGGTCAGGCACCAACTCATAGAGGATTCGTTTCTCCATCTTTTGGATGTTTATTAATCAGAGAGCCAACTGGTAGAATAGTTGTCGAACATGCAGAAGGCTTCTACCGCGCGGGAAGGCAAGGATGTCCCATCAGACATCGGATGCTTTAAGCCGCCGTCAAAGCACGGTGGAATCCCTGTGTTGATCTCAAAAAAGAGACTATGCCGTAAAAGGAAAATTTAGCCAGTCGTAGGGTCCCATGATCGCAGAAATAGGGACATAAAGATGTTTACCAACTGCAGTAGCTAGAATCCATGAATTTAGAATGTAGTGAAACACGTCATGGTCTTGATTTTTAATTCAAGTAGAGTATGCAGCCTTAAATAGACTGTTTGACATTGCACGTCAACCATCTAGGTCCCTCTCTCTCTTATCCGGCCTGGGCCGGTAAGCCGCTTGATCCATCCATAAGTCGTACCACCTGCAATCTCATGAGTCTGCCAACACTCAGTCGGTTGCATCGTCTTCTAGACGACACTTGGCTGATCAGGGATTTGAGCAAAGAGGAAATTGCTCTGGTGGAAATCTCACAGTTTGGAAGTCCTACGGTGGCCGCGCGACCCGTCAGGCCCTCATCCTGCCGCTTTCGGGAGTCATCACGAGTCAGGCACCGCCCAAAAAGACGACATGTCTACCGGTTTTTTGCGCTACGCGGAACAAGTTACATTTGCACTCCTGCGATCTTATATTTCTCTCTTTTCACTTGACTAATGATTAAGACTTGCAAGGCGTTGTTGTTCCGAGAACGAAACCATGCAAGGGAGTCCACACAAGCCTGCACCTGAAGATTCACGTGGTTCTCCTGAATAGCCATTTCGTCAACTGGAGTCTCACGTTACGGGCCCTAAAGTCTAGCCATCAAGTGCAGCAACGATACGGCTCAGTCCCTCGCCCAGCAACTCTTTGTCGACCGAGAACACAATCCTGAACCACCCTGGTTGTTCGGAGCCAAACTGCTTACCACAAGCCAGAAACACCTTCTGATCAAGCAGCAGTCGCATCACGTGTTCGCTGACGTCTTCCACGTCTCTGCCTGGGTGACGCTCTAAATAGGCCTTGCCCAAGTCAACCCACACGAAGAATGCCGCATTGTTACCCGGCGCGTAGGAGATGCTGTTCTCCCTGGCCCAACCGACAATCAACTCGAAGTGCTCTTGCAGCTTGCGCCGATTCTCCTCAATGTACCCGTCAACCCACTCACGGTCATCGAGCATGTTCGCGGTAACGTGATCCGAGATGGACGAGGGAGAGCTGTAGATCGCGACCGGCGTCAGAGCGCTGTGGAGAGATGAGTTGTGCTGGGACACGAGGGCGCCGAGTCTGATGCCGTTTGCGCCAAAGTCCTTTGACATACCCCAGAGGACGTGAAGCCTGTGGGCGTCCATGATACCGTCCGTGTTGACGGAGAGACAGGACTTGTACGGGACTGGAGCCGGCTGGGTGTCGATATTGTTTTGCCAGACGGACAGAGCGTAGTTCTCGTCGCTGATGAGGTGCATGCCGTAATTCTGGCACAGCCGCATGAGCTCGATGATGACTTCCCGAGGGTAGCATCGCCCAAGAGGGTTGTGTGGGTGGCATAAGATGAGGCCGGCAACTCGAATCCCCTTTTTCTGTGCTGCCAACAGCGCCTCTTCGTACTTCTGCACGGCGCCAGCAGCAAGGGGGTCGACGTCTTGAAAGGGCACCTGCACAATCTTGCAGCCCATCCGGTATTCGATGTCAGGGTAGTAGTTCCCATAATGCGGCTGTCCGAGCAGGAAACCGTCTCCTGGGTTGCCCAGCGCCCACGCCAGATGCTCGAGCGCCGAACTGCAGCCGTTGGTGACGGTGACGTGTTCCGGTTGGATCGTCGAGGCCGGGTTGAATCGGTCGGTCATGAACCGAGCAAGAGAGGCCTTCAGGCGCTTGGAACCGGTCATTCCGTCGCCGTAAGTCAAAGAATGGGTCGGCAGGGCGAGGTTCTTATGGATGTGCTCCGATAGTCTCTTGTGCATGAGCGAGTTCTCCGCGACACCGAGGCTAACATAGCCCGTCGGGTTCGACTTGGGGTCCCATAGGTCCCGGAGGATGGTCCAAAGCATCATATTGTCATCTGGCTTGATTGCCTCGCAGCCACGACTGGATAGTCCGTGATCCATGGTTGTTGTTGAGATTTGTTCTGTCGGCGCTGGTGTTTGGCAGGTTCGGGGGTCGATCTTCAGTTTTTGCAAGTAGGTCTCTGGCTTCTACGCTACAACACAGTCATGTGGTATCACGGCTCGTGTCTCTGTTAAATAGACATATCAACACGGGCAAATTCTCGCGTTAGGTAGCTTGGCGCAATCGACAAGAAGCCTTTGACGCTTGTCGAGGGCCGAGTCAGAGGGGGCAGTTGACGAATGGCCCGAAGCTTGCGTCGGACTTTTGGGCCGAGTCGACTAAAAGACGCACGACGGCAATTGGAAGGGCGCAATTAACAAACTAATGGGCACATAAGGGAGCATATGACGGGGAAAACGGATTTGGAAGGGAGTGATGGACAGACGACATGTTCAAGGGTGCTTATCTGTATGCTGCTTTTGGAACATGAACCAACCGATGGTTTCTACACGTCAGTTAAACCATCGGTTTCTTGTGGTTATAACTTATGGCGCCGGAGCTGCCAAAAATGTCACCGCCTAGACTTCTCTTCACATCATCACTCATAATACGAACAGAAACTCTTGATCCGCTGAAAGATGTCATATTCTCGTCACTCATCCTCCTTTTAAACACCCTCACACCCAGTCCTGGGGGCTCTTCAAGCCCAGCTTTTCGCTGACACCCTCGGTATCCTTTGCCTTTTTGTTTACGCTATCCATCTCAAATCCAGCCACCTTCTTGTAGACCTTTCCAATGTCCTCCAGTTCCTCCTTCGGAACAACGTCGTACACGTTCTCGAACCCGTCCGGCGCCCTCTCCTCGCAAAGCTGCAGAACGTGGTCTGGGCCGTTCGCCCGGTTGGCCATGATGATCCTGGCCGTCGCCGGCAGCCTCTCGGCCTCGTAGGCCTTCAGCGCGGCCTCCACGTCCGCGGTCTTCTCCCTGAGCTCCCTCGCCAGCGTCTCCGCATCGATGATGGCCTGCGACGCGCCGTTCGACCCGATGGGGTACATGGCGTGTGCGGCGTCGCCGAGCAGCGTGAGCCGCCCGAAGCTCCAGCGCTCGACGGGGTCGCGGTCGCTCATGGGGAACTCGAACACCTTCTCCGTCGAGTCGATCAGCTCCTTCATGTCGAGCCCGCCGCAGCGCCACCCGTGGAACCGGCTCTCGAATACGGACTTGTCGACGGCCTTGGTCCAGTCCGTCTTCGGAGGGGTGAGGTCCTCGTCGTCCTTGTTCCTGATGCGCAGCTCCGCGATCCAGTTGACGAGGCTCCGGCCCTTGTCCGCCGAGCGCTGGCTGATGGGGTACGCGATGAATTTCTGGTCGGCGTGGCCGGCCCAGACCATGGACGCGCCCGTCAGGTAGGGCTCGCGCTCGATGCAGCCGCGCCAGAGCATGCGCCCGGAGAAACGCGGCGGTCCTTCGTTGGGGTAGAGGATCCTCCTCGCCGTTGAGTTGATTCCGTCGGCGGCGATGAGGATGTCGCCCGTCACTGTCGACTGCTCCGCCGGCGCGCCGTGTCGACGTTGCGAGAACTCGGCGGTGATGCTCTGCTCATCCTGCGAAAAGCCCGTCAGAGCGTGGTTGAGGTTGACCGCGCCATCGCCAAGGCGCTCCTTAACGGCGCTCAGGAGGAGCATCTGGCACTCGCCGCGGTGGATGCTCAATTGCGGTACTGCATAGCCGGCCCTGACGCCTCTTGGCTCGCTCAGGATCGAGTGTCCGTGGCGGTTGTAGAAGTTGAGCTCCTGGGTCTTGATGCCGGTCTTCTCGAGGGCTTCAAGCAGGCCGAGGTTGCGTAGGATCAGCACGGCCGACGGCTGCACGTTGATGCCGACGCCGAGGGTTGTCAGTTGAGAGGCGGCCTCGAAGACGTGGATGTTGGTGAATCCGGCGGCGTGCAGGGACAGCGCGGTCGCTAGGCCGCCAATCCCTGCACCGGCAATAAGGATCTTGGGTTGTACTTGTGACATGTTGGCTGTTATCTCAACCCTGGGCGAAACGGGATAGGTCAGGGAGATGGGCTTGATAGCACTGGTTGCAAAGTTCCAGTTCGGAAGTAGAGAGACAGAAGATTTGTATGTTGTTCAGAACCTGGCGGTCACGGAGTGATCCTAGTTTCGGAGTGACTCAAGCGACGTTATTGCCGACTCTAGATGCCGCGATGGAGCAAAATTTGCGTACCCACTACGACTTCGGAGACTGGGTACGACACCGTACAAGCCTCCGCTTGGCAGTGAGTCTCAGCACTTCCCATTCGCTATGTGACCTGTTTCCAACCGTTCACGATATTGACCAAAGCCGTGTTCAACTCACCCCGCACACTCCTCAACCCCAGATCGTGCGACTATGGGGCTGACAATGTCTCCACGGTGTCTTGGCAAGGAGGGTTGTCACGACGCATTCTAGTTCAGAACTCGCAGCTATCCAACACGGTCTTGAGGCGGCGAAGGGCCTTGAAGCAGTTTGCATATTTCTGTGCTGTAGACCACCTACCTTATATTGAGTTGTCAGCTACTTGAACTCCTTACACGACTGAGCTCGAGCCTTTCCAGCAACCAGTACTGTACATCTGACAAAGACAGATCTAAACTTCCTTCAACCAACACAGTTTTAATAGACAACCATTCAGCGAATGTGTTGTCTCATTAAGTATCCTAGTAATGATTGTCAAGTCTAAGACAATACCTCTCCTGACTACGTGCTTTCCATGCAATTTGAAGACTCTGCCTAAACTTGGCATAAAATCATCGACTGTTTTACACCCTTGAGTTTCAAGATGGAGTTGGTTGTAACTATGAACTCGATAACTTTTTGTAACACGCAACTCAACAACTGCAGAGGTGTGTGGAAGCTCTACGGAGGGTGGGGGGAAAGAGAATGCGGGAGGGGCGGAGACTCCAGAGAACACGATCGACGCGATCTTCTCGAAGACATGCCGATGACTGTTGAGGGCAGGGCACCACTGGTATTTGCCCCCACTTTCTGACTACATCTCGCCCCAATCGATCGGAACTCACGATCCAGGGGCCTGGGATTCAAACCTCACGACACCAGTAAGCAACCACATCACGATCGAGATGACACCCATGAAACGAAAGTTCAACTGCCACGATCGTTCTAGATGTCTCCCCGAAGCGCAACTATGCTATGGAACACATGGTCGGTTCTGAAGAACAGTGGAACGAACCTACGAGGCCCCTCGCCCCTCCCAAGCAAAGAAGCAACCTTTCCTTCCAGCGAGCAGAAACCATGATCCTTTCGCAACTATCCGCTGTCAAGGAAATCCTTCGATCACCCCGCTCGACCTTTCCGGCGCACTTAGAAACTAACGCAGGGCGGGAAATGGTCTGGTTGTAGTAAGCAACAACCCCTCCCGCTTCCACCCGCCGTCTATGAATGGCCCACGACATCAGACGACAAGAACCTCGTCAAAAGTCTAGAATAACCTCCAGCACTCTCTCTGCAGTCGACCTTGGCATTTCTTTTCTCATTAATCATCCCTTTCTGGGTAATTCCAACCCGGGCAGGCAGAAGATTAAGAAGAAGCCTCCCGGTGAAGCCGTCGCGATGCTAAGCAACCCCCACAGACCGCACCCTCACGCGCGACAATGAGTTTCTAAGCTCCCTCACTCGCGATGTCTACCACAACGATCTAGCATTCGTCTACTTTTCCCCGAAATTCCCCTTCAATGCCGTCCACAAACCCAACTCAAGAACAGAAGACGGAGAAAAAGTCTAACCTTGGATCCCGTACCTACCCCCCATCCCCCAATCAACCACTTCCGATCCCAACTCCGCATCAAAGACACTTTAAAAACATCAGCTTCACGAGCCAATCCCCGACGAAGGCGTCCCTCATTCAAGATGGACCAAACGGATCTTCTGGGAGGGAGGCGAGCGACGAAACAAACCGCCACCCGAACGTTTCTTCCTCGGCCGTGCCACACTCAGGTGAACAACGCAACGCATGCTCCCTCCACGCGAAGAAGGTTCGATTCGTCGTCTCGTTCGCCACCTTCGGCTTCTCTTCCTCCTCCCATCATGACCTCCTCTCACGAGAAGAGAAACCCGGGCCTGCTGAACAGACACACACACATGCTATGCTGCGTCCAGGGATTGCCCCAAACCACCAACCCTTGCCCTTCCCGCGACGGCCCACGAATGACGACATCTCACTAAGTCTCAGTCCAAGGATAGGGCATCCATCTGCAAACCTCTCCCTTTCCCAAGATCTCCAAAAAAAAAAAAAGCCCTACCAAAGAAACGCTTACGCCTCTTTCCCTCTTCTCCTCAGGTTCGCACAGTAAGCACAGTTCTTCACAGCGAAAGTTCACAGCAATGTCATGAACTTTTCTCAACTGAACGGTGTCCTTTCCTTCAAGAAGGGATCGATCCGCCCCCCGCCCTCCGTTCAGTGGAAGTCGTCGTCCCATCTTTTCCAGCGAATACGTAGAACAACATCAAAGACCACACGGCATGACAACCCCAACAAGGAAATTCCCCCCCGCGTCCCTGCGCTCAGTCCGTTTACTATCGAGAGCAGAGGGCAGACAGGGAAAGAAAACAAGGTTCAACCCGTAGAGTCCCAATTCTCACGTGCCTCCCGCCTCCGACGGCTGTACCATATTAACCGTCCAGCCACCGCATGAGCCAACAAGTCCATAACTTGGTTCCCTCTCAACTCCCCCCAATCAGAACATCTTCTAGGGCACCTCCGACCAGACACTGGGGTTCCCCTGTTGACTCCAACAGGAAACCCTATTCAGCAGCAGCCGCCGTCGCCGCCACCCCCCTATTCTTTCCCTTTTCGCCTCCCCGGTATCAGGTCTCGATAGCCGCAAGCTCAAGGGCCAACCCGATAGGTCGGGACCGCCCGGAGCGAGGGCTTTCTTTCTCCGTCCGACATGCGCATGAGTTCTTCGTGGATGTGTGTGTGTGTGTGGTGAGCGGGACGACGCAGCTTCGTAATTCCCTCACCCCCTCCGAGGGCATCGAAGGTTTGTATGCCGAGGAATCTGGCAGCGGCTCGGCTGGGCATCACCCAAACAAGCATACGTACCCGACTCAAGTCGGCTCAGTCAGGCCATCCGTCAGCGTAAGTGTGCTCTAGAGGATGGGAAGCATCGCAGGTTGAAAAGAGGTTCAGGTTTATGGATAGTGGAATGCAAATTCGTAATATTCACACAGCGGTGGACGTCGTGTCCAGGTATATCCGAAGAAAAGAAAAAAGACAAAAACGCCTCAAAAAGGTTACATGATTCTGCTCTTTGATCTGGACGAGCATATCCTCCCCTCCCCTCCTGATGCCGTAGCACCCAGAAACAAATGCCCTCCTAAAATTCCGATGTGAATGCGCCGACCCGGAGTAACATGCATTTCGAGGAATTTTTGTGTGTCCCATAATCTCATGTCAAAAAACAAGTAAGCAAGAGAGGCCGACCCAACATAGCACATCTCGTTCGTGAACCTCCCCTTGTCATCGGTCATCGGTTTCTGTCGTCTCCTCTCCAATTACAGCATTATCTTCGTGTCCTTCTCAGCGACGTGCGGCCTGGGGTAGCGACTCCATCCTCAGCTCCACGACTGGGCGGTGGATGTCCAGGCTGCGACTGGGTGCCCGTCTGGCGCCGGGCGTGCGCGGGTGAGCGACGTTGACGCGGCCGCCGCGCTCGGAGATCCGGGCGGGGCCCTCGTCAGAGTCAGAATCCTCCTCGGGCTCGTCGTAACCGTAGTCCGCCAGTCGAGCGAAGTAGTCAGCGAGGCCGTCGACGCTTGGTGTGCCGACAATAACGTCGTACTGAGGCGGTGGTGTCTGGACAGGGAGTCTTTCGGCGGGCGGCGGCGGGGTCTCGGCGTCGAAAGCGGGAGGGTTGTACGAGGGCACGCGAAGCAGGTGAATGGGCCGTGCCTGATTGTCCAGTGGGTCGACGGCGGTCTGGGAATTCGGCGGTGAAGACCGGCCGCCGGCACCGGGTGTCGGTGTGGGAGATGCAGGGAGATGAGCGGCTTGTGGCGGCGCGGGTAAGACATCGGTCGCGTCCGTAATGGTGAGGGCGCCTGTCGACAAGTTGTTGGGCGAACCCTCGGGTGGCCCACCAATAGTCACCGCATCGGGGCATCCGCACGAGGTCTGGCGACTCTGAGCATGGCAGCTCTCAGGACCCGAGTACTCGGGGAGAGCGGTGTTGGCTTGCGTCGCGCGACAGTTGAGCACCGTGAAGGGCGAGTCGATGCTGATCTCAAAGTGGCGGCGCTTGGTGCCGGTCGGATCGTCGGGGTCCAAACGGGAGATCCTCATGACGATCTGGGTTGCGTTAGTGAATATTCACACCAGACCGATTCAATCTCTCGATGCTGCCTTACCTTGATCCAGTGGTACACGTTGACATTCTTCCAGCTGCAATCGGGGTGTAGACGCATCTCCTTGCTCTTCGCCATAGTATCGCACGTGGGCAGCTGAACGTTCATCTCAATCTCCGTCGATCCCCAGTAGCTCTCCAGACCAAGGTCCAAGTCGCCCAGAATGTTGTCGACGGGTTCCGGCAGTGGTTCGGGCATCATGCCATGGCGAGAGGCGTCGGCCGCACGCCGCATGGATGCAGCCTCTCGGGCCTCCCGGCGTTGGCGAGGCGTCAGCTCACCACCATTCAGTACGCGGACATCCGATGACGCATATGCAGGGTCCAGCGGCTTTCCGGCCGTCTTCTCGAGCAGCAAGATCTTCCTGCCGGGATCCTTACGGGTCACTCTGCGGTCGTTGGTCCAGTACTCGACGGACTCCGTGACGAAGACCTTGAGCTTGTGCACTTGAACCTTGGCGAGTGGTGTGAGCTTGAATGCGATGGGGATTTTGGTGCCGATGGGGAACGATTTGCCCGAGATGATAATGTCGTAGTGAAGTTGATCCTCCCATTGGCGACTGATCGAGATGGGCTCCGTCATTTCCAGGGACAGCTGGTCCGGTACGCGCACGATCGCGACCTCTTTTGAGCCGTGCAAGTTGGGCTTGAATGCGCCTGCCCGCTCCACCGTCGCCTGAAGCTCCCACTTGACAGAGCCGTACTGCAGCTTGGTCGTCTCGAGTTGGTGGTGGTCGATCGGAAGCTCGAAGGTGTACTCGTACGTGCCGGGATAGAAGACCTTGTAACCCTTTGCCTGGTTGCCGTTGGGGTTGTCGCCCTTGCCGAAGCTGCGGGACTGATTTGACTGCAGGGAAAGGCGCTTCAAGTCCTTAGCAGTGAGGCCTTGCCGGTTGGGGGGTATTGAGAGAATCGACGGCGACATTGAGTTGCGGGGTGACCCGGACGCCAGGTTTGTCGTTGACGAATTCGACGAGCTATTCTTCAGTACGTATACACACTGGTTACCGTAGTCGGTTTCCCACCCGTCGTTCATTGCGTTGAAGAAAGTAAGAACCTGGGTTCGTAGAGACTCTTCCTCATAAAGATCAACCTTCAACGGGGGAATTCCCTCTGGCCATTCTGTGCGCGCCTTGCCGACCAGCTTCAGGCTCACGCCCTTGATCTTGACGTTCTTGGTCACCTTCAGCTGAAGCTTGCCGCGCAGCAGCGCCGTTCCACCCTGCGAGTGTTGGCGGTGGCCGTCGTGTTCGAATCCGGTCAGGAAAATATTGGGCTCGGCCATGAGAATCGAGCAGCTTACACCGCTGCCGTGCGCAACGGGCTTGGGGATTTCAGTGACAACTGATGTCACATTGCTCTTGGCTGTGCGGACCGACATTAAACTGCTGCGCTGGCCGGGAGTGTTGTATGCAGCACTCATCAGCGGCGGTCGCATGGCCTCTGCCATAGCTGCCGAGCGTAGTGCCATTGTATCCTCCTCTGGTACTACTAGGTCTACCTCTCTGTACGTCGAGAGCCGGTTCAGAAACGTCGAGGCTCTGCTGGGCGGTCTCGATAGGGTTGAAGCGCGAGAGTTGGAGCGGCTCGGAACTTGCTTCTGGGAGAGAGAGAAGAATTGCTTGATGCTGAACTTGAGGGACGTCTTTCCCAATGCCGTGGTCGTGGGCGAAACGGCTTTCGAAGGTTTCCTCCTCTTGGCGGGGCGCTCTGGTTGCGGTCTAAGCTCGTGGGGAACAAAGCCCGAAGGCCACGACGTGATGTGTATTGATCGCGGTCTAACTTGGCGAGCGCGGATAGGCGGCGTGGGTAAGCGATTTTGTTGTTGTGAGGACGGCGGGTCGAGGAGGTATCTCGGGCAGTAGTAGACGCCGCCTCTCGTGGATGTAGGAATCCAGTTTTCCGTACGCCGAGGTCGCTCCGAGTCTGTCATGGTCGGCATTGTTAGACACGGCGAGTTTTTGGATAAGTCATGAACCGGAATGGCCGAGTGACGCAGAGAGAAGTCCGCAACAACCACTCAGCCAGGGGACAGGACGCAACGAGCCGGATATATAGAATGACTGAAGAGGGAAGCAGGGGGTTGTTGTTGAAAGAGAGAAACAAGCCTAGAACCAGTGGTTGCAAGAGGTTATTGGCTCAGGAACAGGCGGTGCGGTAGGGAGAGCAGTAGTGGTCTGGGGTATGGAGCAGATTAGGTGCATGAGATGGTTCTATGCGCTGGCAAGAAGCAAGAGAGGGTATCCATAGGAAGAGGAGACGAATGGTGTAGGTCGGGTCAAGGAGTGTCGGGCATCGAGTGGCCAGTTAGGGATGTCGGGGGTTTGAGGAGGGATGCAGGGTTGGCCGTGATAATAATATGCGGTGATGGGACACTGAGCGGTGCGAGCACAACACATGGGAGACAGGCATGGGCATAAGAAATGGTCCCCCGGCAAGGTACAACGAGGTGTATGTAGATGGCGCGCTAGAGCGGGACGGCGAGAGCGAGAGAAAGTAGGAAAAGGAAGCGTACATGGTACAACAAAAGAGAAGGGTAACAAAAGAGAGCAGGATGAGACGGACGTACGTACCGATGTGATCAGAGTCAGGCGTGCATGCGATCAGTCAGTGACAGCCGGGGGGGCCTTATTCCATTCCACCCTCGGACCTCCTGAGGGCAGAGAGGGAAAAAAAGCAAAGAACTTGAGATTGTTTGGCGGAGAAGCAAAAAAGTCTAGTTGCTAGGTACAACCGAGTGGACGTGTCTTGCTGTGAGTACTGCGAGAGGTCAGGATTCAGGAATGGCGGCGTGGTATGGATGGGGGTGCGTGGAGGAGGGAAGAGAGATCAGAGGGGGGGAAAGTAACGCGCGTGTGGGAAATAGAGTACGATGGGCAGAGAGAGTAGAGCAGAGCAGCAAGGTGGGAACGATATGCTAGACTCGACTCGACTCGACTCGAGTGACGAGTCCAGTCCAGTCCAGTCCCATTCAACAAGCTCCCGCCGGTACAGTCCGTCAGTCCAGTCAGTCGGCAAGATAACGCCGTGGACGAGGAAGCAGGGCAGGGCAAAGCAGAGCAGTCGTCCGGACCAGTCAAGCTCCGTCCGTGTTGGCTCGATGTCTCACGTTTTGCCTTCTGACTGCCTCAGCGAAGACTGAAGATGGGAGCCCCGCGCGCAGCGCCACACGTACCAACACCACCAGCCGCTCTCTGGTGGGGGCAGAGTGAGTGGGATGGGCAGCGAGAACGGAGTCGACGAGTGAGGTGTTGACGACAGGGAAGATGTCGACAATAGTGAGGGGGGTGGAGGGGCAAACGAGCGGAGAGTGGGAATGGGTTAAGTGAGCCAGACCCAGACGAGAAGAGCAAGGCGGCGGGCAAGGCGAGGCAAGGAAAGGAAAAGGCAGGGTATCTCACGGGCGAGCAAGGCGAGGCGAGGTACGTCGAGCTTGCGATGCGACGGTATCCCGACCTCGATGCACCGGCCAAGTGGGAATTGGCTTTGTCGTGTCGCGCTGCTGCAGGACTGGCTGCGACGGCGGACTGGACTCAGGCTTACGAAAGCAAGGATAATGTCGGGTAGCCGGCGGGGAACAGGACGGTACAGAACAGCACCTGCGACGCGGTCGCGGTGAGTCGTGAGTGGTGTATGTGTGTATGTGCGCTGTGTGCTGTGTGCTCTGCGGAGTATCCGTACGCCCCGTGTGTGAACTCCTTGTGGGCGAGGATATGCGTTGTGTATGTGTGAAGTCTATCCGTAGTCCGCACTGCTGCTCTCCGGGCGTTCTTCTGTCCGGGGAGGTTGCGGGAACGGACGGTCGTCACTCTCTGAGCGTGCAAAGACGAGGCGACGGGGGTATGTATGGGTTGAATTGGGACGGAATAGGATGCGAAAGGCGAGGGAGGGGCAAAGGCGGGAGAAAAGGATGTGGGAATTCGGCAGGGCAGGGCAGGGGGAGAGGTTGAAAGACAAGAGAACAGGTAATAGCAGGAAATACCTTACGAAGGCGGACGAGGCGGGATGAGATGGAATGGGACGGGACGTTTTGATGGTGGGTGGACTTAGTAGCTCATATCCGAACGTCTTAACGTAAAGTAGACTGGCAGATCAGAGCAAAGCGTACGTAAGAAACCGTCAACTCTTTTCTTTCTGTGCGAATTTGTGGTTCTTTTCCCTCTACCAGCCGGGATCTCTGGATAGACGGACCAGAGCGGCTGATGGTTGGATGAGTGAGTGAATGAGTGAGACACTGATGAGTGATGAGACGAGAGAACCAGTGCGGTGCGATGAGCAAAGCAGGTTTGTGTTTGATTTAGAATTGCGGCGAAGAGACGTACGCGGTCGGTAAAAGTACCACAGAAGGGCCCCCCTTGGACTTGGGAGAGAGGCGACAGCGAATGACATGACATGGGGAGGGGGAGGCCAGGCCGAGCGTGCGAGCAGGCGATGCGATGAGATGCACTACGTAGGTGCGCTTGAGTCCCAAGACCTCGCCAGTCTGGGCAGTCCAGTCCAGTGTCTCTCGAGCACATCGTCCGTCGATGTTGGTTGCGCCCGGGTTGGTTGCGCACCCTGTCGTGGTTGGAAGCTCCCTCAAACAAGAGAGTGACCAACTATCCGTACCATTGCACCGCTGGCTCGCCCGTATCTAGTTGTATTCCAAGCCTCGAGGGAGGATGAAGCTCTTGGTTCGACGGCTGTGCAAAACACTGTAACTAACCAGCAGACTGCGACTCGCGAGTGCCGGCCGACCTCACCTCACCCTGTGGAGTGAGTACCTCAGTTTAGGTAACTGCAGGCCGAGTGATCGACCGATGATGTATTCCGCGCCTTGGTAAGACCCCTGCCCGCCGCTTTTTCCAATGAACTTTTTCGTTGTTTTTTTTTCCTCCAAATTTTCTAGCGTCCACATCTCCCCACCGCCAATCAATCGCTACACTAGGGGACCTGTTGTGTGACTGTGGCCCCTTGGCCTCTATTCTGGGTTGGCTGGCTGGACTGGGCTGGGCTGGGCGAATTCCAGTTGTCTGGCGCCCTGCAGCAGAGGGGGCTCGAGCCTGCGTTCCTCCTTTGGCTGTGCGAATCCATGGGTGCTGACAGTGTCAGTCAAAGTGAACGCAAAGCTTGCCCTGGAAGAGACTTGTTGGCTACGCTGCAGTGAGTAAGCAGGTTCTGGGAACTCCGTGATAACCACCATTGTCGATAGTGGCCTAGCGCAATGCGAGGTGGACCGTATTCGTGGCAGCGTGGCTGGTGCCTCAAGATGGAAGGACTGTGCCAGGGACTCAGGGACACATGCAAAAGGTATCTGCATCGCCCGCAGTACTTCCCTTTCCTCCTTCGTCGAGGGGGACTTGCAGCGACCAGACATGACTTCCAAGGTATCATGTACACCGTCTCCGTTTTCCTCTTGCGGCATCCCTTGACTCTCTGTCGTGTCGACGTTGTTTGGGAACTTCCTTGAATGTTGGGCACAATAAGCTCGCTGGTCCGGTATGTGTTGCAGGCAGCACCTAGCAAGACTCCTTCGATAAGCCGCGATCTATGGGCAGAATATTTGGCAACCGTGTCGACCTTAGGCGAAACAACCGATGATGATGATGATGACGATGGTGATAATTTCCAAGGTTGACTGGCGGCTACCAAGATGCCGGCCTGTTTGGCAATAGTAGCTCATGCTAGGCGCCTGGGTGTGGTTGAGGACGAGGTTATCACGACCCACCGGCCGCTAGTATTGCCCGTCTCTTCAAGAAATTTGATAACAACATGCGGACGAAGACCTCCTCATGCCATGTTGCCATGGTAGTTCGGTAGGATTAAGAAATCAGCACTGGCCGCGTTGGTTGCTGTCATGCCGCGGTCGCTCAATGTGTACCATGTGCCGTGTCATCGCGTCTATTTGGTGTTAGTGCTGTTGTAGCCTCAACTCTGATGTGTATTCCCGATAGATCAACACGCCCTGGCACCGAATCAGTTAGGAAAAATAGACTGCCCCGGTCTGCCGAGCTTCGGCATGTGTGCCGGAGTTTTTGCCCGCCAATGTCATCAAGGGATTTCTGACAGAGGCCTCGCAAGCAAATCGCCATCGCGGCGGTGTCTTCGCGGAGGTGGTCGATTGTCTCTACTCGAGGGAGGACTCTTCCCGACGCCTCCCTCCTTGAAGCTCGAACCTCAAAGCGAGCTGGGCACCATTCACATCCGCGGAGCCACAGGAGACGATGCCAGCACGCCACCCGGGCGATGGCTGCAGGACTTGGCTAGGTCTGAGCATCGAGAGACTTCGAGAAGTCCACCGTCCCAGGCCGGATCCTGGCAAACCCTGCGTGCCCCAGCGGCTCTGGGTGAACTCCACGCCTGTCCCATTGGCTCCTTGGGGGTCATGAGCCACACCTGGTGCATACTCTCTCTTTGGGCGGAGCGCATGTTCGAGTCATCCTGCGGAAACCAAGAGGAAGTGATGTGCGGCAGAGATGCTGTAAAGTTTGGCACTTGACAGCTGCAACTTGCAAGATGCAGATGAGGCAAATGAGACATTGCCAGGTTCAACCGGGCAATGGCAACGGCAACGGCAACAGCAGCATCGGTAGCAACGGCAAAGCTGGAGACTGGAAACCCGTCATTCGCCTGTGCGCCAGGTTCCCAGCCGTGCGGTGCGGCGCCAAACGGCCATGTTTCACGTCGCACGCCTGCCTGTTTGCATCATGGCATGGCATTGGCATGGCATGGCCTTCGTCTCCCGTTCCTTCGCATTGAGACGCAATCTCTGCCATCTCAACTCTGGTGGCTCCAAACCGCAAGATCCGGTAAGCCTGGTAGCTGTCGCATTGAAACCGTCGGCCGGGATGCGCGGCAGGGGACCACGTAGCAGGCTGACTCTAATCCAACCAGTTCAAGCGCGGGAGTGGCTCGCCACCCCCCGTGAGAAGGGATTCTGCAGCGTCCTTAATCGGAGGAGAGTGAGGCATCTTGACAAGGCGAACCCTGAGTTGGCAGTTAAGCAGGCAGTTCAAGGGGTGAATTCAGTGTTGGCAAGGCGAACGAATGGAGACCCGCCGAGATAGACGGGGATATCCCAGCGGACGACCGAACACCGCAGCGGGTGTTGTGCAGCGACGAGCGAACGATGGGGCTTGCGGTTTGGGGTCGTCCAACAAGACTATGCCATGACGATGTTCGCAGATTCGCGAACAAGTCTTGCAGAATGATTTGGATGTCGAAATCGCCCCTGCAGCAACTGATGAGTTGCCAAGTTGGACTTCCCGAGACGGTAGATTCACACCCGGCGGAGGTGTGGAGACGCGGAGCAAGGCAAGGCTAAGGCTGGTGGTGTGGCAGCGCCCGGCGCGAGTGCTACTACTCCGTAGTGTCATACTGTAATAGGTACACTAGTGTATACGGCGCAGTAGCGGCTGCTTAAATGCTGCTGGCAGCAGTCATGACGACACGGCAGGATTGGGAATGACATGTCGACCCGACCGTGGGCGTGTCGTGTCTTTGCCGTGTCCTTGCCGTGTCTGCCATTGCAGCTACGAAATCCTTCGACACCTAATAAGGCAAGACAGGCTCCTCTGCGTGTAGTCCTCGCTCAGGCATGCACTCCGCAAGGAGGCGTCACAACAGCAGCGTGCGGTTCAACGGGTTCGAAGCTTGAAGCTTCCGTATGGAGTACCTAGTAGGTTGGATGTCGAAACAGGGCTCTAGCGCCAGATCAGAATCGGTCTCGACAAGAAACAGTGGCGCGTTATGCAGCATGCAGATGGTTTGTCTTCGAGCTGTGCGTGCGAGAGCTCTATAGGCCGCGTGCCTGAGGGAGGTTCGTGTCGATGGAGGGTGGTAGATACGATATGTCGTTAGTTCAAGGCGCGAATGAGCGACTGCGTCACCGTTGCGACAGCGAGGCAGAGAGAGCAAAGGCCACGGTGTTGGCCGTATCCGTAGTCCTTGAAGCACACCAGGTCAGGAGGTAGGAAGTCGAGGTAACTTGTCGTTCAGCAAGGGCAACGTGTGTGTGTATTAGCGTAAGGTGAGTAGTCAGTTGTTGGTCGTGGTTGAGCAGAATTTCGCGCAGGAGATCCGACCGCCATATCTGAAGTGCCGTAGAACGAATGACCGGACGCATATCCGAGCCAAGCAAAACCAAAGGCTCCCCAAACTTTTGGCGCGAGGGGATAAGCTCAAAGTCGTCGCATATGCGTCGAGTTCGTGTTACTAGGAGTTGAGCGGCACCAGGTAACAGAAGGAAATGGTGTTGAAGGAAAGGTACATCAGTACCTCGTCCTGCATGCCTTTCAGAGATTTTCCATGGGCATCGGTTGGGCCGGCTGTTGTTGATTTCCGCTCGAGAGGAAAGAGCGAAGGCCACACCTGGATTGACCAAAAGGGAAAGACGACATGGCAATAGCGCACATCCAAGTGGGAAGATGTGGGGAAGCCTTGCGCTACCATGATCGGGATCGACGCCGCTGAGGTCATCAGGAGCTCAAATGTGGGGCATCGTGAGTCGCGGATTCGTAACCAAGCTGCAAGGCAACTGCACTGCTGCACTATTGCACTGCTGCAGCGCTGCACCTGCCCCCAACAGCACCTGCACTTGCACCCGCGACCCCCTGCTCCTGCTACTACTGCGCCAACATCTTGCCCTGGTTTTCGAAGACAGCCGCAATGGGAAACTGCAAGTCCACGGCGAGCAACGGCGCAACAGGAATCGCACGGCAGGAGCTTCTCAGAACATACGGATAGCGACTACCTTCGGAAGCCTCTCGCCAGCCCATCGCTAATCTAATCATCAAAGTGCCGTCCATCCTGGCCGAAACGGGCTTTGGACACTCGGGCATTCCCAAGGGCTGCGACGCTGCCATGTCAAATGTGTCATGGTAAGCATTGTCGACGCCAGCAACATCAACGCCCAATTCGGGTGATCTCAATTCGACGATGCGGCCCAAAGATGACTACCATGACAAAATCGGCCCAGCTGATTGGGTACCGTGGGTGACTGGCTATCGGCACAACTAGTGCAGGACTGCAGGTAAGCTATCCAGTGACCTAGTGTAGGCACAGTCTGGAATACCAAAGATAGGACACTCCGGCTCACCGCAATCTTCCAGTCCAAGAAGCATCACCGATTCACCAGTCGTCACTCAGACAGGGCGAGCAGCGAGCACCGGGACCGGGACCCCAGACACAGGGAGTCAGGGACCGTTCCTTCGCGCCAGGGGACACGAGAAACACTGGGGACGATACCAACAAAGGGTCTTCTTCGTCACTTCGCGTCACGAGCTGCTCTGAATTTGCAGAACCCTTCCGTTTCTTTACCTTGCGCATCTCCTGCCGTCAATTCTGCTTCCTCCGCGGGGTGTCGACGCCGATCGCGGCATTTCCCCGAACCTGCCAGCCTCGACGAAGCCCAATGAGCCGCCTCGCCCGCCATCCCACCGCATCCACCTTTGCGAAAGCCCTCCACCGATCGCCCTCGCTCCCGTCGAGCTCCCCCGGCTCTCCGTCTCTCACCGCCCGCCTGTTTTCTCGTCGTATGGCCCAATGCGGAGACCTTCAAGCCACAAGCCCCTGCCGCTCTCATCTCGCCCGCCTCACTCATGTCATCCTTCGCCCATTTCGCTCGGATCTAAGACGCCGCCGGATCGGTCTCTGTCAGCCACCAAATCGATCTCCTTGAAGATCCCAACCAACACTTCCGCGCCAACCACTGCCCCTAGAAGCCTTACTAATTGAGACATGCTGTTGGTGTCTCCTCGGGCAGGCCTGACAGGTCTGGTCATGACATACATACGTCGGGCCTTCTCCGTACCGGCTGTTGCTATCCGAAATATCGCTCCCTAATGCAAGATGACAGCCTCGAATATCTATGAGTGGAGCATGTTACGCTACCCGGCCGCCAGAGCCGTAAATGATGATTTAAATTCCGCCAGTCGTCGTTCGGGCCGTGGACGGCACTGACTGGGTTTTCTTTGAGGGCCCAAACCCGTGCCTCCGGACCTCCGGCCTTGCCGCGAGATGCGCCTCGCGAGATGGTGTTCCTCCTTCCAGCCTGACAGCAGTCCGCCTCGCTGCTACCCCCACGCGGTTCCAGCATGCCGGGCCAAAAATACCCGCCTTGAGACTTTGCGCCCGGCACATGGCTGCGTTTCTTGCTTCTGGGCAATACTTGCGTCGTGCCTGTCCGAGCTTGCTTCAATCTTCGGCCAACCCGCCAAGTTGGACCCCTGGGCTGAATTGGTTGAGTAGGGCTGGTGCCAAGCTTGCAGGATGCTGATAATTCTTCACCCAGCTCGCCAGGGGCATGCATTTGTAGATGCATACAGATGTAGCCCGTGTCCGATCCACCATCGTCGCTCGCCCATTTCTCAAACCCGAGCGCTGCAGAGGCCGTCTCTGCCTCCTGTCTGGCACGTACATGTTTCGGCCCCTGGGTGGCGTTGTCGTAGGTCGGGTCTACGCCCAGGAACGCACTCCTCTGTCCAGCATCGTCCACTTTTCAGCGCTGAAGATTTGAACAAACTTGCTGCTGTCGGGAGGAACCTGGAGACATTCCTGCTGGAAGAACTCCATGGAGTTTCCGCGGGGCTGCAGTAATGACGGGGGAGTCAAACCCCCCAACCAGGCCAACCGCAGCTTATGTGATCTCGATGACTCCCAATTCTGTGCCTCAGTCTCTGTGAATCTTGATTCTCGTAGATGCCTCGAATGCACAGGTGCGTCGGCCACCACGGTGCAGGATGTTGATGCGGGTGTCGAGCAGCTGACAATACGGCTGGTCGTTCCATGGACAGAGGACGGAGGACGGCAAAACCGTGACAAGTCTTGGAGCCTAGTGACTATTCGTCCTTCTCGACGTGCTCCGTCGTCGAGCTTCCGAGCCCGTGAGATACTCAAGACACGGGGATCCCGTAGACCTTGTCTCGCCAGCCCAGTGTATGCGAGGCCTCGTGGCTTGCTCGCAGATGTCTCTTCCGGAGGCTCCAGCCGGTGTAGGCGACAATGGCATTCATGTCCGATATGTGCGTGTTCTCTGGCTCCTGTTCCTGTGGTGTCTACTTGGAGTGAGGCTGGCCATTGCCCATGACATTGAGGTTGTGATTCTAGTCTTCATGGGCATCGCCAGCGTTCTGATGCTGTCAGAGGCCTTCGACATGCACCGGACGGTTGAGGGGGCGTTGGTGAGAAGCGGCGCGCTTTGAGGGCGCGAGGATGGCTCAAGTTGATTCATCGATGGTGTATGATGAGGCAAGGTTCTGGACGAGGATCTAAAGCAGTGAGACATCTACTCGTGGCGGATGATTATCATCTAGGTAGTTGAATCTTGTGATCTCTTGAGTCTTCTTCCATGCATTGCTAGCGATGTCCAGAAACGTGGGACCATCCAGGAGCTCGTCACCATCGCCATCTTGGCGTTTTCACGATTACCCCATGGACCAGAACCTCCCATTTCGTAGCCATCTCACCGCCCCACGACAACCTCCCTCTCCCCCCTAACGTCCTCCTCCCTCCTCCTCCTAAACCCATCCAGGATCAACCTCATCATCTGCCCGTTCGTAACAGGAATCTCCTTCCCCCCGACCCTGCCCGCCTTGACCTCCTCCTCCGTCGCCCAGACGAAATCCTGGTGCTCGTCCGGGTCGATCCTCACCTCGCCGGGCCTCACCCTCACCTCGAACGCGAACCGGCAGAACACGACAGTCCCCGTCCGATTCGTGAACACGCTCCCGGGCTCCCTCCCCTCGCCCTCGCTCACCACGCGCACCACCTCGACGGCCTCGAGCCCGGCCTCCTCCCACAGCTCCCGCGCGCAGGCGACGAGCAGGCTCGCGTCGTCGTCGTCCGCCGCGCCGCCGGGCGTCTCCCAGAGGTTCGGCATGCTGTCGTGCGCCGCGCGCTGGAGGAGCAGGATGCGGCGGCCTGCGGAAGCATTGACATCATCCGCGTCGTCCGAGTCCTTGAAGACGAGCGCGCCCGTCGCCAGGCCGTCCCAGTGCTTGTCGTTGGCCGCGAGCCAGGCGCGCGCGGGCAGGTTGTACGGCTCGAGGGAGGGCGGGAACTCGAGCTGGAACGTCGGCGGCGGGGGCCGCGTGGTGGCCTGCTCTGCGGACATCCTGGGCCTCGGTTAGCGGTGGCCTTTTTCGAGAAGAAGGGAAATTGAACTTACTTGTGAGATTTGTTCAATCTTGGCCTAGGTCTTTTGACGTCGCGAGTTGAAATTGGAAAGGCGAGGAAAGTCGTGAGCGACGGGCGGTGGGGAGGTTTTTCAGCGGTCTCGTTTTAGCGATCTAGGTCGCTACAGGCGACGGGCTGCCTCGCCCGCTGATTCATGTGCTGAAGCGGTCAGCCGCTTCTGCTGCCTGGCCGCGGTCAGCCCGTTGAATTGAGGTTGGACAAATTAAATATCGCGAAGAGTCACACTCGCGGTCGAGGTCTGCCTCGCTCAATTGTAGTTGTCTATCCTCCTCCCGAGTCCCCCGGCGCCGGAGGCCGGTCGGTCACCCCACCACGAGCGCCGCCCGGTGCTGATCCTGGTCATTCTCTGCCTCCGGGCGACCATCGTCCATACCGGAACGATGGTCTTCTCAATCACTGTTTCTTGGATCTGGATCCTTAGATCCGATGTCCGTTTTATTTCTCTTTCGAAATTGCCCACCCTCCAAAGCTGGTGAATGTACTGCGCCTTACCTCGTCGGGGTCCTAGCCGGCTGAAGGACCCCACGTACTCACTTCTAGAACTGAATCACTTACTCCATGGGAGGCGGCCGTCTATGTACATGAAAGATCCTCATCGCACCCACCCGATCTCTGAATCCCCTGGGCGTCCCATCCACCGCTTCGTCTTCAGCCACGCCCTCCGGAGGCCGTCTCGTCACTCGAAACGTCAAGAGCCTTCTGATCCCCCGCAGCCCGTCACCCTCCTCGTCAGGCCGCCCCTCGATCGCCAGTCTCTCTCCCTGCCGACGCTCCTCCTGTCGCCGTGCTTCTTCCGCTTCCTCCATCACCCGCGCTTGCTCCCTGGCGGCCTCGCGCTCCTGCTGATCCCGCCGCCTCCACGCCATCGCGACCTCGTCCGCAGGCCTCATCTCCCCAGGGGGAAGCGCCGGGTAGACCCTGTCCTCGTCTTGGGGAGGCACCTCTGGAGCTGCCACGGCGATCTCTACATCCTCACCCTCCTGCGCAGCTTGCCCCTCCTGAGCAGCCTCGGCCTCGGCCCCAGCGGGGTGGAATCGATTCGGGCGCTGGCAGTGCCTGTGCCTCCCGCCCTTGTGTCTCCTCTTGCCCCCCTTCCTCTCCACCCACGTCCTGTCACCCGACGGCCGCGTCTTCAGGTCCACCTCCAGGTACCGCGCGACCTCGCCCATGAGCCCGTCGGGCGTGTGGTCCTTCTTTCCGCCGGGGTACACGAGGCAGCCGGGCCCGCAGGGGACGTCGTGTTTCGAATTGCGCGCCCTGCGGACGGTTCGCAGCTGTGGCCGCGAGGGGCCGGGCTCTTCGGTGACGTCCCTTGGCATCTTGATGCTCGCGATCTGGTACTACCTAGGCTGATTTGTGCGAGCTGCTCCATGAAACCTTGCGTGCCGAGGGAGCCTGAGTGTGAGGCAAAGACCTGCTTTTATACCAAGCAAGCCATGTCAAGATTCACTGCTACGAATGCATCCCAACTGTTGAACACAGTCACAAGCATGCTGGCCACTGGTCAGATCTAGGTATGAGTGCCTGTGTTGTCAAAACCTATGGTTCTAGTCTAGTGTAGCCTGCCTTGCCATCCAGTAACTGAAGAACCGTTGCCAACTTCCTGCCCTGATTGCAGGTTGTTCTCAACCAAACCGCCCCAGGGGGGCCCAAGTTCCAAACCCATCGCAGCTTCAATAGACAATCTAGGCTGTCTGTTCATTAAGCGAGGGTGATACACAAAAGCTGCGGTAAAGACTGTTGAGTGCTGCGCAAAGAACAAAATGAGTGTGTGGTGCAGTGCAGGGGAAAAGCCGTCCATCTGGAATTAGTCGTACAAGTGAAAGGAAATTCGGCCGAAAAGAAGACATGTGTCTAGTGCTGCAAGTCCTGAGTGCTTTTGATCTAAGAAACCAATTGCTTGATTGCAGTGAAGACAAGAAAGCAGCCAGTTGCGCGTGGCCTGAAAATTTGTGTAGGCCACACTGTATGTGGCAAACAGGCTGACAGAAACTTTTGCCGATTTGAATGTCTGTGCAGAATCAAAGAAAAGAGACAGATGTCTGCAAGCAGAGTGTTGCCCGACACTGAAGGTGTTCTTGCCCATTGTCGACTTGTTGGCAGGTGCTTAGTTCTCAGCGGTGTGGTTGTTGAAGTGGATGCCAAGGCCGGCCATCTCACGGTCCATGTCCAACTCCCAGGGGTACGGATAACGGGCAGCGTCACGCCACTCATTGTACTTCCACTCTTCATAGACATCCTCTAGCATCTCCTGGATGCTGAGAGGCAGAGTGGCAATCATGCCAGGGTTGTTGCTGAGGATGTTGTTGTTGAGACTAGCAACCAAGCAAGTGAGGTTGTTAAGTTGGGTTTGAAGGTGCTCGTTGTGGTCCTCAAGCTCCTCAATTCGTTCCTCCAGGTAATCATCAAAACCAAAACCCGCAATGTTGACGTTGTTGTTGTGGTGGTGGTGTTGGCGGTGGACAGGAATGTAGGGACCAAAACGAGGCCTGGCAAACAAGCCAGTGCCAGAAGTCATGTCTTGTGTGTTGGGTCCATGGTTCTGGCCCACCCAAAGGCTGTGGCTCTGGGCAACACTAAGTCGGGTAGACTGCATAGCCTGGGGAGAGGGGCCAGTGACGCGGTTGACATTGTGACCCGGGTGCTCTTGCTGGCCATCCAAACCAAAGGAGGAAGATCCCTAGCATGATCATGTTAGAGGCCGCTCTTCAATCAAAGTTCATCGCGGCTCAAACAAACCTGGTTGCTGGAGTTGTGACCATTGCCCACCATGGGGGAGGAATGGACATCAGCAGACTGGTGCACACCCGGATGGATGATGGCAATGCCACCACTGCCAGAGGAAGCAGAGGCGAAACGATCAGGAATGACATCGTGAGGGTTGTCATGGGTGGTATGGATGACGGAGCCGCGTCGAACAGCAGAGTTGGCGTTACTGGTGGCATTGGTGCTGCCGCCAGCCATGGCAGTCGAGGCACCCATAGCGAAGCCGGTGTTGGGGCCCTTGGGCTTGTCGGCAACAACAGGGTTCTGGTAAGCTGCACCCTGGATATTCTGGGGAGCAGGAGGATGGGCGTTGACAGTAGGTTCCATAGAGGAGGCAGGAACAAGTTGGTGAGCAACGCGATTGCCAGCTGCACCGGTGTAGGGGACAGTGTAGGGCGTGGTCTCGTTGGAAGACATTGTTGCTTCACTGAGAGATAGAAGTCAGAAAGACGATGAGTTGGCCGAAGAAAGTAATGGTAGGGGACAAAAATACCTGAGACAAAGAGATGGGTAGGTGATGGTGTGTGTGATAGCTTTGGATGAGCTTGAGTAGCTTTGTGAATGTCAGTGCTTTGCTGAGATGAGGATCTCTCAGAGTCTCTCTTTCTTTTCTTCTTTGAGTGACCACTGACCTTAGAAAATACTCTTTTCACTGAAGACTTCGCGAGATCGTTGAGTCTGCGTGAGGTTTCGGAGAGGGTGAGGTTTGGGGGGAAGGTGGATGAGAGAGGAAGTGGTGGTGGTGTGGCGGAGGAGAGAAAGAAACGGTAGTGCGGGAGAGAGAGTTTTCAGTCAAAGGGCCAATTTCGAAAATCAAAAAGCTGTGGGAGATTCTCTGGGCTTTTTTTTTCTGAAGAGGGCAGGAAGGCAGGAAACAAGAAGCAGAGGCAGGTGCTTTAGCTCAGTTGACTGACTTTGACTCAAAGGGGGCAAGTACCCAGGAGGAAGGGTTTTTATTTCAGGTCAGTTGTGAACCCACATTTTTGGCATCTTGAAAACAGCTGAAATACTTATTTTCTAACTCTGCTGAAAAAGTAGGCTTGGACCTGGGCAGGTAGGATATATCTTGTGAAGCCCGGACAGATGGATGCAGAGAAGACACTGGGCAAGCTCGACATCGGTCCCGCAAGAACGGCTAATATCTTCCCTTGTAAAGCTACTTGGCACTGCGAGTGAGAGTATGAGACAAGATATCAATGGTTCTGATTGAGAATGCTGCAATAAATGGCCTCTTCTCGCCATAAGAGAGATAACTGCGCGTGGATGAGGTCCCGTGGCCACTTCCAGCTCCACGAAGACGCTGCTCTCACTCGTGTAACGAATCACATACTACCAATGTCACTGGCTGCGACTCACTGAGCTACCTACCTAGCCTGAGAGGCTCATAGGTAAATATCTAGCAAGCCGGGCGGTCAGGAACCCGACGGACGGGACGGCCCCAACCGCCTAGGTAGGTATCACTAGGGCAACTGGGAAGCTACGGTCTTGAGGCAGGTACCTACCCACCCATGCATCAAGTACTTAGGTACCACAAGTTGAAGCAGCTTTCAGGGCGCTCTTTTGTGCCCCATGTGAGCATCTCGATGATGTAATTATCTAGATATTCGAGGCAGTCAATTATTGAAAAGGGGTCGCGTGGGTGAGAAAATGGATCGATAAGTCTCGATCGACGTGACGTGAGAGCGGCCCTCCGCGCTGCTCCATGACCCGGAAGCCAAGCTCGGCGCTAGGGCCTGGCGGCCGATTGATTCAGGGGGAGATGCCGCCGGGCTTGCTCCCGCGTGGAACCTCCCTAGGTATCTACGTACCTAGATATGTAGGATTCAACCCCGGCCCCTTCTTATACAGAATCGTGCTGCGGAAAAAGAGCGAATTACCCAGCACTGCAAACCGGAGACCCTCAGCTCAACCGAACAACATCAATATCGGAGCCAATTGTGCATAAAAAGCCGGACAAAGCCTCTCGAGCGTGCCCCAATGGACTCGCCCGCCCAGCAGGACAGCCCGTTGTCCATCGCGGCCAACGTCGCAGGCATCCTCACCTTCATCGTCGCCATCGTCGCCGCCGCGTACGTCAGGATCACGTACCTGCGCAACAGCGACGACGAGTACTTCCGGGTCAAGGCCTCCCTGTCCTGGTTCAAGACCGAGTCGACGTGGCTGTCGGAGCTCGTCCGCACCGCCGGCGAGAGGCCCGGGGGGCCGCGCAGGGGCCAGCCGGAGTACGAGATGTACGCCTTCGTCATGGACGATCTCGTCAAGCTGGAGCAGCGCATACTGGATCTTCTGGCCGAGGCCGAGACCAAGGCCGCCGGCCAGGACGCCGGCGCTCAGGGGAAGTGGACGCTGGTGCCCAGGAGCTGGAGCTTCACCACTCACGTCGCCATGGCCTGGCTGCCCGTCCGCACCAAGACGCTTGAGCTGGTGCGTCAGAGGGAAGCGTTGACAGGGCGCGTCCAGTTCACTCAGATGAGCATGATCTCTTCGTAAGACCGTCGTCTGCCCATAAACGATTCTTGCTGACGCTGGACCAGGCGAATCCGCGACCTGGAGAAGAAAGCGGCATGGACAGAAGCCAAGTCCGAAGAAAGCTTTGTCCGGATGGAAACCCAGATCGCCGAGCAAAGAGCCCAGATCCATCGGCTGGAAGACCTCGTCTACCGTCTCATGCACCGAGCCAGACTCGGCACCGCAGGCGACCAGTCAATGACGGAGACGACGAAGCCGCGGCGTATCTCCGTCTCTTCCCAGCAAAGCCCGGCCACCTCGCCGAAAAGAGGCCGCGAGAGGCGGCCTAGCAATTTGTCATCCCAACGTTCGAGGTCCAAGTGATGTAGCCAGTTCCTTGCTTCTGCCAAACACTGAGCTGTCGTGCCGTACACTGCAGTATCCCAGGCGCCTCGTGCAATGACCAAGACGAGACTAAAGACTGTCAATTACTTGACGTGAATTACGGTCGTCGAGGGCGCTGTTGAATACGGCCCCATATCTTCCCAAGGCAGCATGTGCAAAGGTGATGCTGAATGCGGCATAGGCCACGAGAAGAACGTTATGCTCTGCCAGATGAGTACCAAGAAGCCATTGGCCAACCACTGGTAGCACCTTTAGAGGTCATCGGCGTCGACCGTCTGTCCTCTTTGGACTTCCTCGAAGCTGGGCACTAGACGATATCCAGTCTCAGTTCAGCGATGGCACTCTGCAATGAGCTACCACTGTGCCGGCTCAAAATGGTGTCGTGACACACGAGCAGCATTCAAGACACATCATCTCAGTGATGTCGGATCCGTTTGCTGGCTGGACCCTCTGCCAAAGCCTTCGCTTTGTCGTTTCTGCCGACTGAGAATCGTGAAACATTACGCACCGACCTGAACACTGTATGACGCGAGAGATGGCGTTATACTAGACTTGAACTTGCTGGGGAAGACATGCAGGTGCTGTTAAACGTGGATTCGGTGTTGGTTTGGGGGGTCATCGCCGTCTCTTCACATCTCACCCGTTCCCGCCATCCCGGTATCTCTGTTGCAGTATATAAAAAGAAATCTAAATGCCCTCTTTTGTTTCCCTCCACCCGCTCGAGGCCGAACCATCATTTGATGTCGTATCCCCCCTGCAACAAGAACGCCCCCGCAACGGCCAGACTGGCGGCGGCCACGGCCAGGTCCATCTCGAGGACGGACCAGATCCACAGGCACCCCAGCGTCGGCGCCCGCTTCAGGGTGTACAGGTAACTGAACTTGTTTGTGATGTATATCAGGTAGCAGCCGGCCGTGACGCCGGCCACGAAGAAGATGCCCTGCCGGAGGGGGTTCTGGAAGCGCAGCGGCAGCCCCGGGACGAGGGTCGGGCTGGAGCGGTGCGCGTGGAGGTTGTGGAAGAGGAAGAAGAGGACTAGAAGCGTTCGGGCCCGCGGTCAGCCGCAAGGAACACATCGCGTTGTCAGAGATGTGAAGGGGTCGCCACTTACCGACGAATGCGAGCAGCGTCCGACTGAACACGCTCGACCAGCTGATTTCGATGGCGTACTGGTTCTGGACGAGCACGTCGAGTGTGCCGTGGACTATGGCGAGGCTGACGGTCCACAGGAGAGAGTCCATGATGCGGTCCATGAAGGGGGAGAGCAACGTATCGTCATCATCGTCGTCGTCCTCCTCCCCCTCCTCTTCGTCATCATCCTCGTCGCTCCCATCGTCGCGCTTGGGACGGTCGATGCGCACGACACCCTCGGGCAGGCCCTTCCCCTTTGTCTTGTGCTTGTTTCTCGGGTCCTCGTCCGCTTGCTTGAACAAGCCCCTTTCCTGCGCAAGCTGCAGCAGCGTGGCCTCGCTAGGTCCAGAACGGTCTGGCTGGGCCAATGGGATGCTCCTGGGATCCCTGGCCTTCTTCTCCTTGACCTTTTTCGCCATCGTGTGTGTCCGAAGGTTCGGTTCTATGCCGCGAGGTATATTATGTCTTGAGTTCTTCGTTCGATCAGTCGAAAACTCAATTGGCCGCTTCGTCTCGCAAGGTGATCCGGACAGCTATCCAAAATTCGCAGCTGCAGGGTCTATCGTCGTCGCTTCTCATCGTCCGGTCGCGTGTGGTTCCCCGTTCGCTGACAAAGACACACCTACCTACCTACTAGGTACCTAGCAAGCATGTCCAGTGTCGTTGACAATGACAGGAACCCCGCTGAAGCTCTCCTCCTCACAGGCTCCAGCTACCTAGGTACCTATGTAAGGTACCGTGCCGCCTAAGAGAACCTACCAGGTACACGCTCCAGTATGAGCTGCAGAGTGCAGACCGCCGCTCCATCGAGGTCGCGGCCTGGACCCCTGTCTGTGGCATGACAGCCCCCCGCCCAATCACAGGTCGTCGCACCCCTCCAGACCTCGATAGAACCTTCCGCGATCTGTCACCGATTCACCGCCTGCCCTACCGACTAGTATCGTGCGACGCACACAAGAACACACCGCACTCGAAGAGACGAAGGGGAAGGGGAAGGTGGGTGGTGGGTGGGAGCGCACACACACAAAAACCGCTCAACCGTCCAGTTTCTCTCCGTGATCTTAATTCGTCTGTGATTTTTGCATCCAACTCCCCCAACCCATCTATACTGTCGTCGTCGTCTTCCTCCCGTAGCGTTATTGTGAGCAAGCCTATCCGTATACCCCACCATACAGAAAAGCCACTCGGTGCAGCTCGTTTTGCCTTGTTGTTTTTTCTCCGCCGCCGGCCATCGGGATCGGGATTGTCGCTAACAGCCGATATTTCGACCAGGGGTGTTTCGTCCTTCCACGGTCACGCGGTGGCATCTTGGTCTCCCGGTTCTCTCCCCTCCCAACCCGCGATGAGTCGATGACGGCGGCATTGAGCTTGCTGTTGTCCTGTGTCTGCTAGCCAAAAAAAACATCGCGAACGCCTTCGTAGCCTGCGGAGACCATACCACACAGGCATCATCCTTTACGGAAGCCTCGGCCCGCCCACACCGAATCGAACGACCGTGACAACAGCTCCGGCCTAAGGACGAAACCCCACTTCGAGTTAGCTGCCCTCTCCCGGCTCTCTCCTGCCCATCATCAACGAGACCACACAACACGCGATTCGAAGAGAGATAAACTGTCTACCTCCTCTCTCCCCCCCCCCAAAGATAAGAGACAGTTTGCGCGCGCGCTACTCAACGAGATTGATCGCATAATGGGCTCGACCACGGTCGTCGGGGCCGTCGGGGCCGTCGTGGCGATCTTCGTACCGGCCTTCTACATGTGCCTGCAGCCCTTTGCGACGGCCCGGCTCCCGACCCTCGAGAACAAGCGCATCTGCCTCCTGATCGCCCACCCGGACGACGAGGCCATGTTCTTCGCCCCGACCGTTCTCGCCCTCACCCGGCCCGAGACCGGGAACCACGTCAAGATTTTGTGTCTGAGCTCAGGTAGGAGAAGAACCGCGCGCGGGGTGCTGATGGCGGGGGAAAGGGCGTTGACAAGGCGCGCAAATGGCTGACGAGAGGGGCAATGAACCTAGGCGACGCCGACGGCCTCGGCGAGACTCGCAAGAAGGAGCTGGTCAAGAGCGGCATGAAGCTGGGATTGCGCCAGGAGCACGACGTCTTCGTCATCGACAGCCCGTAAGTTCCACCGCTCCTATCTTCCCCTCCAACATCCGGCCTCCCCCGCTGGGAACTGTCAGCTGAAGAGTTGTCTCCTTGCGACGAAACAACAGTGACTTCCAGGACTCCATGACCAACGTCTGGGACAAGAACAAGATCGCCACCTTGCTCACCCGCGCCTTTGCGCCGCACCACGTCCGCCAGGCCGCAGAGGGCGAGAACCCCACCGCCAACATCGACGTCCTCGTCACCTTCGACTCGACCGGCGTCTCCAGCCACCCGAACCACATCTCCCTCTACCACGGGGCCCGCACCTTCGTGTCCGCCCTCTCCGCCGACCCCCGCTTCCGCTCCCCCGTCGACATGTACACCCTCACCTCCGTCAACATGCTGCGCAAGTACAGCAGCTTCCTCGACACGATACCCACCCTGCTCTCGTGGGCGACGACCAGCGGGAGCAACCCCCCGAAGCCGGCGAAGCCCACGAAGCCCAAGGAGGAGACGGAGGACGACGACGACGACGATGACGACGAGGACGAGAAGGCCAAGAACGCCTACCACCCGACCGCCCTGGTCTTCCTCAGCCAGATCAGCTCCAGCGGCGGCTTCGGCACCGCCTGGCACGCCATGACGACGGCCCACAAGAGCCAGATGGCGTGGTTCCGCTACGGCTGGATCACCTTCAGCAGGTACATGGTGTTGAACGACCTGCGGCTGCAGAAGTTCGACGTCCCCAACAAGATCGAAGCCGCCCCCGCCGGCAAGATCGAGGCCGAGTCCCAGGACTGATAAAGGGAAAGGGAAGGCGAGAAGACACCCCAAAGAATGAGAAGAAAGCAAGGGACTAAAGAGCCGAGCATATCTCCCCCACCGAGCATGTCGTACCCCGCATCGCGAGCAGGCGTTACTGCAAAACGAAGTAACTCTGGACAGGATATATATACAACAACAAACCTTTGGTACAAAATTTACAGCGTTCCAGTCGCACTCGCAGACTGAGGGCAGCACTTGCCATGAGATAGCACTTACCATGAGATCGATGTCACAATGAAACACGAAATATTTCCTTCTTCACTGAAGCACGCCTGCTGACACTGGCCGTCATCCGTCAGATTCTTCGTGTGACTGCCCACCACTGACGGAGTGGAATGTTTGGAACGTTTAATCTTTCTAGTCGCTAGATACTGACTCCTGGCTATGCATGCTGCGTTCTACCAGATCAGGCTCTTTATGACGTTGCCCTTATTCAATTCCCGCCGTTCCGTCCGACGCTCGACCTCTTCCGAAGGCTCGGATTCCTCGTCAGCAGGCGCAAAGAGCTTCTTCTCTGGCTGGCCAAAGGCAGCCTCCGTCCGCTTGCGCACGAACCTCTTGGTCCACCGTCGAAGGACTATCGTGCTCTTGTTGTACAGCTGCTCGCCGCTCGGCGTCGTGAGAAAGACCTTACCCGTGTTCTCGTCTTCGGCCTCGCCCTCCGCGGCGCCGTTGCTGGTGATCCTGACATCGCTGTTCTCCTGGCCCTCCCCAGTGACCTTTACGGTGGTGAATTTGGGCTGGCTGAAGTCTCTGACGCGGGTCGTGGTTGGCTTGCTTCGCACGATCTTTTTTGTCCACTGGTTCCTCTGAAAAGAACTAGGATCGGTGATCCTCACAGTTCCCCCGCGCGTCTGGTACGTGATCGGATTGGGCATAAAGTCCTTGAACTCTGCCACGAAATCGGTGACGATGACAGACGCAAACAGATCAGCCTGCCTGTGGGACTTGCTTCCCTTGTGGAGCCAGAGCTTACACCACAGCTGCATGGTATACCACGCCGTGTGCTGCTTGGCCTTTGCCCGCAGATAGTTATCGACAGCTTCTGGCGGGGGCGATGGGAACAACCTCTCGAAGAGCGCCGTCTCGACTTCTTCGCATGCCACTTCGTACTGCGCTCGGGCGCGTCTGATCTCCTCCCAGGCGGCGTCCAGGTTTTCGGCGCTGATCAAAGTCTTGACGTACACGTCTCTGTTTCTCATGGTGATCATTTCGGGATCCAACTCAGCGTTCATGGCGTCCCATACGGAAATGACATCTCCCTCCTCAATCGCTCGGTTGGCATCTCCGAAAGCCTTCCACTCAGTCGACGCTGGCTTCGATGAGGCAATGTACGTCCATTCCAAGAGTGAAGACCACGTTTCGGGGCGGATGGAGACCTTGAACCTTTCCGAGAAATAAAGAAGCAGCTTTTTGGCGAGTATAACGTGGCCTGAGGATCCAAACGCTTGCACGACGGCATCTAACAAGTCGGGCGTTGGCATAAGCGTAGGCTCGAGTTTCCGGGGGTCGACGCCGCCAATGATCTCCGCGGCGCGGTGGTCTTCGAGGTTGGTGATCCTGATCCTCCAAATCTGCCACAAGGGCTCGATCATCCGTCGAAAAGAGTTTGCACGCGCGCACGCTATCATGTATGTCGAAAACATCTCCGTGTCCAGAGCGATGCCGTTCTCAAGCATATGCTCCCAGATTCGCCTGACGGGGCGAGGCGAGCTTATGATCCTGTGTATGTCGTGTGTTTCCTGCGTCGGCGAACGGCCGTATGACGAATTCTGATTCGCAAAGATGCTCAAGCGCATGCTTTCCAGAGGTTTCATGACCTTTTTATCTTCAAAAATCTTCCTGTATCCAAAGAGATCTCGCGGACGAGCTCGAAATCTCGCCAGATCATGCTGCATGTAAAGCGGCTCGGTGAGAAATCGAGCCTTCATGAACTCGGCATAGACCCGGCCATCCTTCGATTCCGTGAAAGTCTCGTCAGGTTTCCGCTTCATTGCTTGTTTCCAGACTGATTTCACCGATTCGACGTCTGAAGTGGCTGCCGCGCACCGCAGAAGAACCAGGTAGTCGGACATAGCCAGGTTGCGGCCTTGCTGCAATCGCAATTCAAGGAGAGACCGCACTGTCGAGAAAATGGACTTGTAAGCCTTTCTAATGCCGTTCTGGTCATCTACCGATGCCACGTAGCTGAACTGATTCAGACCAGAAGGCAACTGAAGGCCGTGAGCCGCATCAACCTGCGCGCCTATCTGTGTAGGGTCCATCGACTGGACGAGTTCCGAGAAGGCAGTGGTCGGTAAAGCAGCCAGACATCTGATGACATCGTCAGGATGTTCGTTGCTTCTCAATGCGCCCATCTCATCGAGTATCTGCTTCGGGCTTTGCGTCTCGACCGCGGAAAAGAGACCACCCAAGACGTCATGGGAGCTGGGAAGCGGCGGTGCGTACGCCTCGGAGAGACTGCTCGACGAATACGACCTCTTCGATAGATACGAGCCACTCGTGGAGCTCTGTCGTCGGGGGCGCCTCGGGGACCCGTCATTGTGCTGTTGTCGGGAGCATCGTAGTAGTCGTGAAGGCAACGATCGAGATGGGCGGCCACGTGGAGGAGATGGACGCGGAAGCAATTGTCGGAGGCCATTGGCCTCGACTGAAGGTATCATGGCGCGCAGCTGGCCGTCTTTGATCGAATCATCGACAACCGAGACTGTCGCAAAGGCAGTAAAGCAAGCGCGACGAGGGTAAACTTGGAGGCAATGGAGGAAGATGCGATGCGCTGCGGTTCGGACAGAAAAGAAAGGAAAACAACCTGTCGCAAGCACCTCCCCCTCACGCGAGCCGCCTCCTCATCTCCCCTCGTCCAAGGTTGCTGCTGCAGCTGCCTCCCTTACCTTGAGGTACCTCTCCCCAACCTGTCTCTGCCTCCTCCCCAGAGGTATTATACAGGCACCTGCCGATGGCTGCTTTAGGGCCCTGCTCCCTAGGTGGATAGCTACGTTCCACCCGTGCCACCCCTGAAAAGGGACGGGAAGCGCTGGGGAAGGACCCAGTGTGGCCCACTTTCCGGCGTTCCGTTGCACGGCTTCTCCAGTTGCGGTGGGCTGCACCTCGCAAAATCACTTTCACCGGCTCCGATGATCCTGACCAATGAGACGAAGGCAAGCTCAGAGGCGCAAAATGCACAACTCTGGCGTGTGGTGGACCCACCACTGTTCACAGCCATCCCAGTTGAGTTGCTGCTGTATCTGCGTCCATATCAACCATTGTCCGCCCGGCGCATTCACCCTATCCGAACCCCATCGAATCGACGATTTCTTTTTCTGATCATGGCGGACGCAGGCGACGAGGCTACCCACGTTCAGGAGCCCCTTGACCTCGTCAAACTTCTGCTCGATGAGGTGGTTTTCGTCAAGCTCAGAGGCGACCGTGAGCTCAAGGGCCGTCTTCACGTGAGCGGAAACCATTCCCAGAGGGGTTGAACGAAACTTACTAACAATTTTCTGTTCTGTAGGCATACGACAGCCATTGCAACCTTGTGCTAGGAGAGGTTGAGGAGACCATCTACGTCGTTGACGAGGATGAGGAGGACGAGGAGGTGAAGGTTAGACGACCACTCATGCTATGCTCGCTGTATGTGCTGACAGGGCGTCACAGACCATCAGTCGCAAGTCCGAAATGCTCTTTGTGAGAGGTATGTCGACGTTGGGAGCCCTTGTGTTGGCAACGGGACTGACAACTTGCAGGCGATAGTGTCGTCCTCATCTCACCTCAAGGGTCTTCATAGCCCGCGGTGGAGTGCCTACGAATGACACGCTGAAGTTCACAACACCTCGGCCGGACCTAAGGTGCATGGTCTGCAGACGACCTTATGGATCCAAGCAGTCTTCAGATTGCCCCTCGAGATACCGATACGCCATCTCACCGACGCCGTCTCCGCGGCAATGCCTGCCCGCGCGTTCATGGAACACGACGTCAACCTGGAATTTCGAATGGTCCACCGGCAATGGTTTGCACCGTAACGCCATATGGCGAGGCGCATTATCTCGGAAGGGGCCTTGCGCGTCAACTGAACGTGCAGAGGCGCTGTTAGAATGTTACTAGGCGCGCTTCTTGAAGGAGGGCCAGACAGTTTATTTGCGAAATAGAGAAGACTCTGACAATTGAGCGAACTTGGGTCTGATATTGGCAGTTCCGTGTTAAAGTCCCTTTGTTACCTTGACAGGCACAACCTGCTGTGCCCCTATCATGGCACGGCGCATCGCAGTCGTGTCACAGTCGCCCGCCAA
Organism: Colletotrichum musae; assembly: GCA_027406025.1. Lineage (NCBI taxonomy): Eukaryota > Fungi > Ascomycota > Sordariomycetes > Glomerellales > Glomerellaceae > Colletotrichum > Colletotrichum musae. The sequence continues at coordinate 5,439,714 of JANVYC010000005.1, read as the reverse complement.
ATCGAATCAAAAGCAGACCACACTTCCGAATGTTGTCAGGGTATACTCGACCCATCCACTGAGTCATCCAGATCCCCCCTCCCTTTCCCTGCAGGCTATTCCAGCTTAAGCGCGGTCCGTCACAGCGCCTCAGCCATCGGGGATGCGGGGCTTAAGGCTGAGTCTGGCAAACACGACGTGAATTGACCCTCGGCATCAAAACACACATTAAACGTCCGGGGCTCCGCAGTGTGCGTCAACGACAGTGGAAGTGGCACCGGACGTCTTGGCCCGTGCAAGAGCTCTTATCGATAAGCCCCGCCGAATTACTCACATGCAGATATCAAGTACCTTGAAACCGCCGCTTCATGTATCGAGGAAGCCAATCCAAAGCTGGGCCGGACATAGAAACGCCCAGTTTGAGATGCGATGCAAATCGGCTGAGCCTCATAAGACAAATTGATCTACCTAATACTCTACAAGACAAAGCCGATGTAAATTGTTGCTGGGGTCGACGTCTAGTCATCAAAGTTAGTGGCTAAGAATACTAGGCACCTTGAGAGCCGGGCGTCGAAGGTACATGGGTACACTAGAAGCGGAGGTAAAAGCAGTGGCGCATTTGGTCACCCCTGTGGGGCGAGCCGTTGTAGCCTCCCATTGACTGTCACTGCCTTAGACTTCGCCGCCTCGAGTCAAAGTATGACTCTTGTTCCCCGACGCATCTCCAAGGCTTTCACCTCAGCTTCCTAGCTATAAAGCATCGTTATTCTTGTTTCTGACAGTGTCAGTTACTTTTCTCCTTCAGATATCAACATCAAGGAGCAGAGCTATTTGTCCTGGGACGCCCCAATGATTCTTCGGATACCAGCGTGACACGCCTCCCACTACATCACACCATGGCTACCAAGACAATGAAATCACTACCGCATGAGAAGAGGAAGGGCGAGGCTGTATGCAACCATCCCCCCAATATTCATCCATAGCTACTTATTTTATTTGAATTCAGGCCCTCAGCGACTTTGCCGAGTATGTCGAGCAGCAGCAAGCCCTGCGATACCCGAGTTCGAAGCCGACCGACGCCTCCAAGACCTCCGCCGCCCCCGAGCACCAGCATGCCGAGCTTGACGAGCTCTTTGACAACCTCGACCTCGCAGACGCTACTCCCAGCGTTCGGATAAAGGACCTGCTGTTGGGAACTGACGAAGAGACACTGGAGAAGCTCCAGGACCTCATTCGCGAGAGGATAGCCGAGGGCCACGGCGAGACTGTCTTCGAGCTTGGGTTCGAGAACAATGGCGATTCGATGGGTCTTTCGCTGGAGGATTGGAACACTGCCTACTCTCGGGTGCAAGAAGCGGCCAAGAGGATACGAGCCGACTGCCAGTTGCTCATCTCGAAGAACGTCGGCGGCAGCGTCGAGGCTCCCAGCGCGAAGGCTGGCAAAGACAGCCATTGCAGCGGCAAAATCATGATTCGTCAGTCTCCTGCGACAGTCGAGGATGTTATTGAGACGAGGATAGCCGTTGTCGGCAATGGTACACACCCCATACGAAGATCGCGGTTCGTGAAAACTGTTCACTAACGTCCCATAGTCGACGCCGGAAAGAGTTCATTACTAGGAGTCCTGGTTAAGGGCGACCTCGACGACGGAAGAGGAAGAGCAAGAGTGAACCTCTTCCGACACAAGCACGAGATCGAGTCAGGGCGAACCAGCTCTGTCGGCATGGAGATCCTGGGCTTCGACACGGCAGGAGAAGTCGTGACCTCGGACACCCCGGGCCGTACGTCGCGACAGTCCAAAAACGTGGGCAACTTCGCTAATATTCGTACAGGCAAGCTGTCTTGGGAGGAGATTGGAAAGCGCAGCGCCAAAGTCATCACTTTCACCGACTTGGCCGGCCACGAGAAATACCTGCGCACAACGGTATTTGGTCTGCTCTCGAGCAGCCCCAATTATTGCTTGCTCATGGTAGCGGCCAATAACGGCCTGATTGGAATGAGTAAAGAGCACTTGGGGATCGCATTGGCACTAAACGTGCCGGTGATGGTGGTCATCACCAAAATTGACATCTGCCCGCCCCAGATTCTTGAACAGACGATCGGCCAGATCACCAAAATCTTGAAAAGTCCGGGAGCTCGCAAGATTCCCATCTTCATCAAGGACCGCGAGGAGTGTATCAACACGGCCACACAGTTCGTGAGCCAGAGGATATGTCCCGTCTTTCAGGTTTCCAATGTCACTGGGGAAAACCTCGACTTGGTGCGGACGTTCCTCAACATCCTGCCCCACCACGGACGCTACGACTCCGACGCTTCTTTCGAATTCCATGTTAACGACACCTTCTCCGTTCCCTTCGTGGGTACGGTTGTCTCGGGCATCATCAAGTCTGGGATTATTCACGCGGGAGACAGTGTTCTCATCGGACCGGACTCGCTTGGACAGTTCACCACGACCAGCATTCGCTCGATCGAGCGCAAGCGTCTGGGTGTTCCCGCTGCGTCAGCCGGCCAGTCTGCCTCTTTTGCCTTGAAGAAAGTGCGTCGTAAGGACCTACGGAAAGGCATGGTCGTCTTGCCGAAAATTGAGGGCCAGCCGCCGCCCAAGGTGTTCCGGGAGTTCATCGCAGAAGGTATGTTCCGTCGGGAAATAACGGCGCTCTCCGCTTTTGATTTCCTATTCTTTGCCATCATCCTCCGCCACCACTTCATTCCTGCAGCCAGCTTCATTCGAGTTCACAGTACCCTCTCCAAATTAGAGCACAAGCTGACGTTCCCAGTTCTCATCCTGTCTCATGCAACCACTATCAAGACCAAGTACCAGGCCATGCTGCATGTAGGACCAGTCTCGCAGACTTGCGCGATAATCGACGTCGACCGCCCTTATATCCGGACTGGCGACAGAGCCACCGTTGCTTTCCGATTTGTTCAGCGCCCAGAGTATCTTGCCCCTGGCGATAGATTACTATTCCGCGAAGGCAGGACCAAAGGGCTCGGTATCGTCAAATCAGTTGGCTACGACCCTAGCAAGCCGCTGTATCCCCATGGGGACGGGCAGAATGAAAGCGAAGGTGGAACCGCTGCCAGCAATGACGAGAGCAAGGCCAACCAGGGAGTCAGTGTCGGAGCCTGAAATTTCCTAGGTCAGCTGTGCCATTTCGGGTCACAGCACGTCATGGAAACGGAGCTGTAGGGACGGCGATCGCTGATTTTTTCAGGGGGCCACGAGGCAAGTGTACGGATAGGATCTGAGATATGAGCGCTTTCTTCTTCCTTCGTTTTTCGTATTTCGGAATGCGCATCGGGGCTCAGCGATACCAGGCAGTGTATTTACTTCTTTAGGAGGCGCGCCATAGTTGCCTCGCACAATCGTTCAGAAACGTTTGGCTACGTATACACGGATGAAGATGTCTGTCATAAACAAAACCTCTCTCAAAAGGGGCAACTTGCGGCCATGGTCTTTGGAAACGCGGTCAACGTGACCTCCCACTTCCCCCTTCACCGCCTTTCCAGAAACTCGCAAATGGCCCTCGTCTCCAGCACCGCCCGCCTCCACATCCACCAGAACCGCCGGTCACAGACCCGCGCGTACCAGTACGCCAGCATCAGCATCGCCCTCTCGTCCCTCTGCTCCAACAATCTCCGGAAACGCGGGTCGAGCGTGGTGATAAAGCCAAGGAACGGCACCACGGCCTCTCGCGAGCTCGGCCCCGCGGGGACGCCCCAACACGAAGCCAGCGCCTGCGCGGCGGCCCAGTATGGGTTCTCCTCGGGCGGCGTCCCGCGCAGGTCGTACAGCTCGACGAAGCCGTCCGGGAGGTGGGCTTCCAGAAAACCCATCCGCTCCGCGTCCTCGGCCACCGGCGGCGTCGCCGGGGCCATGAAGCGCTCGTACACATCGTTCGCCGCGTCGCGGAACGCGCCGCCCGACCGGCGGGGGTCCGTCAGCCTCCAGACCTGCTTCTTGCCGTCGCTGAGCTTCATCCAGTCGAGGTCCGAGGGCGACTCCGGGCGCAGGGGCCAGGCCTCCGAGGGCGGGCCGGCGACGTTGGCGAAGGACGACACGCCCACGAGGGCCGCGGCGACCCAGAGGGCGTCTCGCTCGTAAGGGACCACATGATGGGAGAGTTTGCGGTGCAGCATCGAGACGCCGCGGTACCAGTGGTACGCGAACGCGGCGTTGGAGGAGCGGGGGCAGGAGAGGCCGGCGGACACGTCGTGTAGGTGCGTCGTGGCGAGGGCTATGTGCATGAGGAACGGGTGCTTTTGTCATCGTCCGGTCAGCTACATCGTCATTCGGAAAGAATCAGGAGACTGACGCAAAGTGCCAGGGGGAGGGTCTTCCGCTCATACACGTCCCTGCCCGGCATCCCGAGCGTCAAGACCGTCCGCTTCTGGAACCTCTCGAGCACCCGGACGTCGGCCGACGTGAGCTGGTACGCGGCGTCGGGGCTCTCTGTCGACCCGGCGCACGGCAGCGGAGGCGACAGGTAGCGGTGCAGGGGTTGTGGCAGCATGGAGGTCTCGGCGGTAAGGTCGACCTTGAAGCCCACCTCGACGGCGAGGACCGCGTCCGATGCGGGGCCGTAGGAGCACGTCACGCCGTAGGCTGTGCACTTCTCGCATCGGGGCTTGGTCTCGTCGCACTGACGGAGCCTGTTAGTCTCTTCGATGAGGTGGGATGAATTATGATAATTGATGGTGGGATGTAAGATACCTTGACCCTGCGCAGCTTGCAGTTCCCACACCCGCGCCGGGACTTCCTGTGAGCCCTGCGCTTCCGGGCGTCTTTGTCCGGTGGTGTAGAGGAGGGCGGTGGTGTCATTGCAGGCTCAGTCTACCTATCCGATGATGATGCAGAGTTTCAGGGTGTGTTAGCCAGAACAGTTCATCGAAGGCACGAGTGGTCCCGATCTCGCTGCAACAACGCTGGACAGGACGCCTTTCATCGCCTCGTATGAAGGAAAAGATGGACAATGAGAGAGAGTCTCAGCCATCTCATCCCACCTACCAACGATGATATCTAAACCCCCACCCGGGCCCTAGGACCCCGGTACCAACCGCCCTTGTCCCCAAGTGAATCGATCCCGACCGCCCCGAACCGCCGTCACCGGGGTTGTGATTGGGCCCCCGGCTTAGCCCGGGGTTTACGGTCTAACCTCCGTTCGTATCTGACCAGATCCCACGCTAAGCCCATTGCGCAAGAGGGTTTATCTCCGTTGAGAAGCATTTGCCCTTCTTCCTTTGACGACATTTGATGGCTTCTATACAAACAAGCCACTCTTCCATACGTTCTAGCTGTTCAATGCCGCCGTCGAGGTGTCGGTGAAGAGGAAGCGCGGCGATGTTGCCGGCGATCGATCGACCCGTCTCCCTCCCCCGCTCTCACCCGGAGCGACCGGGTGTCTCGGACGGTCTGGTCCACGGCCAACGGCGTTCACATCCGGCACGTACGCGTGGAGGAAAGGCGGGGAGGGGCTCGAAATAGGGCAGTATGAAGATACAATCTAAATCGGAGAGAGCCAGAGGCAAAGTGCAGCGCTCGGCGCCATGGTCGGCAACAAACTGCGGAGGCAGAAAAGTCGCCATGTGGACATGAACGGTTCGAGACAGTGACATGCAGATATCAGCACCCATTCCCTCACGAATCCACTCGTGTTTCTCTGTCCGTCCACGTGCGTATCGTATCCGTCGCCGGAATACTACGAGGACACCGCTGGACGCCAAAACGGGAGCGTGATGGATCTTCGACCACGGTATCTTAGATATGATGACTTGGAATCGGGCCACTGCCGCCTCTCGCAACTGCATCATCATGACCGAAGCCAAAGGCCGTTACGCAGAGTCCAAGCCTTCACACGCCTGCGGCGGTCCTCGAACCCGAACCACCGCCGAGTGTGGTTTATATACCATTCCCTCCTACTGAATAGTCCTGAGAATATACAGAATGGAAAGATGAGCCAGAAAGCCCCCATTCAAACCCTCAAATCTCTCAACCGCGCCCACGACACAGCCCGAACCTCCCCAAGAGACACCCAAAACGCCCCTCGCTCTTGGCTCACGTCCCAAGGCCCGACTGACGTCCCCCCCCCTCTGCTCGTTTCAGCCTTAACAGAGTCTAGACCATGCTAGCCCCTCCTCCTCCCGACAACCCAATCGCCATGGTGCAGCCGCACACAGACCCCTTCTCTCTTCGTCGCATGAACCGCAGACCTCGGACTGCGGCTGTTGGGCCAGTCAGAGTGGCCGCAGAGTTGAGGCGGGAAGTGGTTCATGGGGGCTGTGAAGGGTCCGGGGGTCTTCCCTCTCGGATTCAGGAACGCCCGGGCCGTGAGCGGGAGGGGGGTACCCTTGTTCTTGGAGGGCCTGGCGTCATGCGGAGGCTCAAGAGGGACGAGAGGGGGCGGCCCTGATTTTGGAGGCTGTGACGACAGGGCTCACGAATGGCAATATTTGGTAAAGACATTGATTAGTCGTTCTAGTGTGACTATGGTTGGTGTCGTAAGTTGACTCGTCTATGTGCGAGCAACGCGGTGTGGTATCTAGTAGTACAGAGTCCTAATGAGAGTAGGTATCTTGCGTGCCATGTCCTGTGGAAGATCATAATCCACTTCGTCCGTTGCGCTCCCCCTCCTAGCGGCTGATAATCTCTTTCCTCTGGGGTAGGAATCGCCAAACGCCGGTGTAATGCAAACAAAAGAAAATATAATGTTACATATTAGCTCTTAATCGATGTGCGTCTCGAAGAATGCTTCTTTTCCACGTCTCTGTGGAACTTTTCCATCCAAATACCGTCTCTGTCGTCTTGGGATATCTCTCCGACTGATTCGTAGTCTTCAATAGTAATAGGCGGCGGCGAGGGCTATGCTGTAAATGCGAGAATGGACGCCCAGAGAAGGCACAAAAAGTACACGACTCCCTTGGATGCCTTGAAGCTCTCCGTCGAATCACCGCTCATAAGCAATGCGTCCAGGGGGTTAACCTCGGGCTTCGATGTGGCCGACGTACTCTGCGAGGCTGCGTCGCTAGTGGCCGTGGAAGTGATGACTGTCGTCGTCGGCGGAGCGGGCAGCGGTGGCGGTGGAGGCGGCAGTTGTGAAACTGGCGGTAACGCAGTACTCGAGGGAGGAATGACGGGAGGCGGGCTCGATGGTGGAACCAAGACCGATGTTGTTACTGGCGGAGGAATGACTTTGGAAGTCGTTGCAGGCGGTGGCGGCGGTGGCGGGATGACGGCCGTCGACGAAGGCTGCAGGATCGGAGTCGAGCTCGGTTGGACAGGCGGTGCTGCTGATGTCGGCTGAGCTCCTGTACTAGGACACAGGAGGTTGATGAGGTTTCCCGCCAGAGCTTGACCCAGGACCGTATTGGTCTGCACCTGAACGGCCTCGCAAGCGTCCTGGAGGTTGCTCTGCATGCGTGACAAGCCGCGCCTGCAAGAGTTGGAACACGTCGAGCCTTCTTTGAAATCGTTTGCCGTGCATCCTGAGATGGGATTGTTGTATGCCAATAGGCAGCCCAAAGGCACGGACAACTGAGTGATGAGTTGGAAGTTGGACAGACTCAGCGCGGTGTCGCCGATGCTGATGATAGTGGCGGCCGATGATGCTGATGCAAGGAACAGGAGCTGAACCAAGCGCTGGCAAGGCCGAAGTTTTGACTTTGCCATATTGGCCGTGTGGTTGTTGCTTGTCGAGCGTAAATCGTAAGGTTGCTCGGGCGAGCTCGCCTTCGGTAGGAAATGGCGTTGGCGTGATGTCTTACAAGACTGGTCGAGTCTTGGAAATTCGTTGTCGAAGATCGATGGGAAGGAAACAAGTTGTTTTAGTCGCGAGGTCGATGGTGGAAAAAGCACCAACGACGCGGCCAGGAATATGGTGGTTTGGAGCAGAGCTGACAGGCCAGGATCCGGCCGACTGGGAGGCGCTTGGGTTTTGGGGTCGAAGTGACAGCGGCGTGGCAGCTCCAAGGCGGAAGGGCGAACTCCAGAGTCAAGACACGAGGGCCGAAACGTCTCGCGTGTCAGCGGGAACTGGGAATGACGGTACGATCGGCTGGGAGAAGAACCACGGTCAGTGCGGGACCAGGGTCCGTCAAGCAGGGTCGCCCAACCAGACAGCTGGGTAAAAAAGAGTGAGAAGGGCTGAATGCCAGCGATGACAGAGAATCGGTCGTTGCTTGGAAGGGTTGACGGTCTTTTTGGAGGGGAGGCCGGATGCTCGGCCTGGAGACAAGAAGGGATGAGGGCTGAGGTTGCCGATCGTGACGGTGCCGAGGCATCAACAGTTGTGACGAGCTTGGGGAGAGTTCACGGGCAACAGCACCCAATGCCCGACGTGACCAGACGGAACCCAAAGTAAGAGGGCTGTTCGTCTTTTAGTGCTCTTCGTCTCGCATGTAGGTAATTCAAGGTAAGACCAGACGGATCGCGTTTGTCCAAAAGTCTGTCCTGGTCCTGGCTGGCAGCTGAGATGATCCAAAAGTCTCGACGATACGATGCGATTGGTGGTGGCACCAACGGGCAGATGCGTTTTGTGTGCCGGCCGTCGGTCCGGCGGAGGCGGGCAAGCCGAAGAACAGAGCGTTACTGAAGAGAAAAGAAGGGAGAGAGAGGGAGAGAGGCAGGGAGAGTGCGATCAAACGCTGCTGATCCGAAAGGAGGTGGTGAAACGGGAGTATGCCGTCCGCTGCTCAATGACACACAAGTAGACGCGGGCGCGCGCACACACAAACCCAAACGGTGATGCTGTGGCCGCTTTTGGTTCCCAATGTTGGCAATTGGTTTGAAGCTGGTCGGTCTGACACGCGAGTCGAGTGGACGAGGGCGGGGGGAACGCAAGAACTGCGGGTGGCCTTGACGAGTTATTAGTTATAATAAGACAGACAAACATGGAGAAGCATCAGCAGTCGCGTCCTTTCCCGCGAAGATCTCAATCAAAAAGGGGGCCCTTTCTCGCGGCCAACGGCAGGTCAGGCCAGGTCAACTGGACGGCGCATCTCCCGCAGATGGCGCTATTCGCGTAGCTCCTCGGTGCAAACGAAGCCATCTCGCCATTTGACAGGCTGCCTGATTTCAACGCCACTAAACGAACAGGCAGGAGCGACAGCGATCACTGCACCCGCGTAACCAGTCGGAGCCGGTCGCTGGACCTTTTGCGAGGCCAGGCAGGAGGCGTATCTTGGTCGACCCGGCCGAAGACGACGATGGTTGGCGGTGGGTGCAGAAGAAAACGACCGGGAAGGAGTACGGGGGAGGAGATCGAAACACTTTTGGCGTTTGAGGTGCCCGTGCAGCTGCCCCTATGTGGGTCTGTGATTGGCAGACGTCGTACGGGGAAGGTGCCGCCTGCAGCACAGCGGGCCGAACAGCTGAGCAGCGCCTGCCTTGCACTGTCAAAGTACACCATCACTGTAGCGTGGCAAACAGGTACATACACAGGCGAGCTTACCCAGGCGCCTAGGTACCTACCTCTACCTGCCTTAGGTGTTCTCCTGCTGGCGCGGGTGGTTCCTGCCCGCGCTTTGCGGCCGTGACAGCCCAAACCTGCACAGACGCTTCGGTAGCGCCCGAGTTGGACCCCTCCACCTCCCTCCGTGCCTTCCTTCCCGCCTTATTGGCGTGCCCCTACGGTTGGGGTGCCTGGTTTGAACCTTCACCTTCCTCACGAACTCTCTTGACTACACGTTAACGCGTTCCCGTTCCTACTCCTGGAACTGTTAGCTGAGTTTGCCGAGGAATGGTGCTGATTTCTCTCAGAGTTATCTTCCACTTCAACTAACTTGAGGCGCGGGGTTCGTCTTCATCACGTTCTTCCCCATGTCCATTCCCCGGCTGTCAGGGTGCATGGCAATCGCATGACAGGCCAGGAATTAGATATTCGGTAGCGAGCCCCAATACCTTTTGACACGACAATACCAACGATTGCTAGCGAGAATGATTCGTACCGCAGACTCGCGGCGGGGCCGGAGAGGATCCGGAGCCGGAGCTAGTGCCGTCCCCGGGGACAGCGGCCGGACCCGCTCAAGCGCCCTTGACCCGAAGTGGACATGCAGTGAACCCGAAAGCAACTCTCTTCCAGGCGTCCATCCATTGATTGCAGCGTTTCAACGTTCGAAAGAACGGCGTGTCAGCCTTATATCGTAGAGGACTCGATCGTATCCTGGGAATACCCGAGGGACGTGCCTGGGAGATGCGGAGGCGGAGGCGGAGTCGTCGATGGGGGTTCGCGGGCTGACGATGGCCACTCGCCCGACGGGCTCGGTCTCGGGGACCCGGGCTTCCCGGCAATCTCAGTGGCCCTGTGCACCTCGAGTCGTACGTGGTGCACCTACTTAAAGCAGAGAAGGTCGACAGGGGAATATTACAACTTCACCCATTACTTCAAGAAAGCCGCTTTCCTTTGAATGTATTGACTACTCCCACTCGCTGGTACTCAACCGCTATACTGATATATCGCTTCCATACTTCAAAACTATCCCCCGTCATCCTTGCCGTCCCCCATCATCCCCGTGGTATTTCAAGCCGCGTTCCGAATAATTTCGCGCGGGACCAGTACCCGGCAGTCGGAACACGGACCCGGGTGCCCACACGAGGAACAGGAACTGCAGGCCATTCCGTTGCGGTGGCGGCACCTGCAGCACACCCAGACCGAGCTTCGTCTCTGTCTATCGTCGGGCTTGAACCTCCGGAAAACCTCCAGAGAGGTCTCGATGAAGTTGGAGTCCTTCATGGTGCAAGTGATTGTTGGCCCACTGGTCAAGTGTGATAATCTGAGTTTGGAACCTGTCCGGCCTGTGGTGGGTATTCCTGATGTTCTTGCTCGATGGTATGCTCTGGGAGTTGGGAATAGGAGATGGACAGCCCCTACCAGGGTCTCCCTAGAGTGGCTATTGATGTGAGTTGTAACAGGAGATGACTTATGACCCAGAGCCAGGGTATCTTGAGAGATGCTATTGATATAAGTTGTAGTGGAATCTGAGTTTTGTTGGAATATGAGAGTATCCTTAGAGAAGCTATTGATATGAGTTGCAGTGGAAGGCAAGTTGCGATGGAATATCTGGATGCATTGTCATTTGAGTTTCGCCAGAGGATCAGGGAGCCTTTTATATGGGTTGCGATGGAAGCCATGATTCACTTCACGATGAAAATCAACCAATGCAGTGCCCGACGAAAAGCAGTGAATTGGTGCTCACAACAGGACGAAGTAGTGAGTCGTCCGTTGTTTGTCTAGTTGGACGATTCATTTCATTGGACGGAGGCATCATGGGCACAAAGACGGCCACAAAACATTGAGCAAACATCGCCCTCAAGACCACTTACAAGTGATTCCGTGTTTAACATGCTCATGAAGGGTGCTGAGCCCCCTTTCATTGCTGCTGATTGAGAAAATGCCCGCCACATTCTCCTCAGAAATCCCAGCGGTGAAAGGAAGGTCTTCTGGGCTGACTGCAACTAATATAATGACATTGTCATCGACTTTCATCTGGAATAACCCATAGACCACTGATCAGGCCTTGACTACTTCCTCGTCAGTGGCCTCAGTTGCCCCCTTGATCAGGTGTCGACCTTCATCAACATCTTGGGGACCTTCTTCTTGGGTACGACAACATCTCCATCTACCGCAGCAGACATAAGCAGGTCATCCTTTCGAAATCTCAGCAGCATGTATGTCATATCCCAGTTCTGGAGACCGCCGGACAGCAGTTTTTGTGCCCAACCGCGGCCGTATGAAGGACACCTCCTCGTAACCGCAGTATCCCACGCAAGCCCAGGCGAAGCCAAGTCTCTGAAGAAACTCGAAATCGCCAGGATCGCGACCTGGGGCCCCTATTCTCCCCCATAGCTCCATCCTGAGGAGGCTAGCTGGACACAGCCTCTTCTCGGTGCCGGTTTGGGAGTAAAGCGGCCGAGCAAGTCTTTGCGCTGCAAGCAGACACAGCTAAGGTGCGTTTTGCAACTAGGTTCCTCAAAACTCTGGAATTTGGAGTGTTCTCTCGCCATCGCGGTCCTGTGAAGTTCATCATGAAAGTCCTAGGTTTATCAAGTACCCTGTGCTGCAACCTTGGGCTCAATATACTTCCAGGACGATAAACGTAACGACTTTCTTGAAGGGGTCGAAGACTACAAGCTACCGCATTGGAAGCAGACGGTAACCAGCTACCATTCGTCCTTATTATCGCCTCTTCTGAGCCTGGTATGGCTGGGGCGACGGTGCCCATGACAAGACCTGAACTTATAACTACCAAGAAACCTTGAAAGCCATGGACGTTGACCACAGGCTGTTGTGACAACACGAGGCGTCTGTTAACTTCATCGAATGACCTCAGCGGTCGGAACAACGGGGAGGCCGCATGCTACTGGAGGGATAGATCTCAACGGAGCTTGTCACTCTGAGCCCATCGTACTCTCTTTTTTACTAGTAGTTCTTGCTGGACAACCTAATTGGCTCTTTCGAACTGTCCCCCTGACTTCAAAAACAGCCCAAAACAGCCAAAAAGTCATCGCGTGCTTCTCAGAGACTGCGGAAGCAAGGGATTTGCGCCGAGGGGGAATCGAACCCCCGGCTCCCCGACGCTGCTGGATGGCAACGGAGAATTTTACCACTAAACCATCGGCGCATTTGATGATTCAATCTCGGATGTGAGATGCGGGGAGCAGCTGCAGCAGGAGCTATGTGCGTCGAGCTGTGTGGTTGTGGGCCGGAGTGGAGGATGAGGGCTTCTCGGGGGGTTCAGTGCGCGGACCGAGGCTCCGCAGGTGCAACGGTCGAATCCACTCGGCGGTGTAGACGCAAGGATGCGAAGGGAAGGTTGAAAAGTCGGGAGCAAGTCACGGTCCAGATGCAAAGCTGACAGGCCTGGCTGCAGTCTGCGAGAAATCGCAGAGTCAGCTCCTCGGGTTGCGGAGTCATGCAGGCGGGTGAGCCATCGGCGGCATATGCGGAACATGGCCGAGTCGCGGGCGTGCAGTCAAGGCCGTAGATCAGTGGCGCCCAAAGGATGCGCTCGATGCTGTGGAGCCCGTGGTCGTGGTGGTGATACAACCGAAGAAATCCACGTTTGAAGAGTCGGACAAGCATCAAAGCGCAGCGCGTACACACGAGAAATCGTCAGCAGGAGTTCCTGCATGCGAGGTATGACGAGAACGACTTGCAAGTTCCTTCCCTCCAGCTCGTGTGCTGCATCAACGTTGGACACCAACCCTCCTGTGGTCGTAGCGGTGGACACTGCTGTTGGACAACTTGCGAGGAATACGTCAGGCTGCTGAACAAGGACATGTCGAGATGGCGGAGTCGTGAGGGCATTGGGAAAGGCCACAGGCGTCGGTGCGAAACTGGAGAATATCAGCAGTCCGAGAGGGAAAGATTGGCAAGTCTAGCGACGCGTGGGATGCTCGCGACATGCGGCGTGACGAGTAGATCCAGCGGTGGTCGTTGAGTTAGGCTCTTGGCTCTGCATCGTGAGCGAATGAAGGCGAGCCGATTGGTGACGTAGCAGCGCGGGTGAGTGCGCTAGAGCAGAGGAGGAGGGGTGCACTGCGCAAGCAGGGAACTTTTAAAAGGTGGATTGAACGGACGGCGCAGGATAATGCAGCGTAGTCGACCGGGGTTGTGCAGAGAGAAGGGAATCCGCGGAAGAGACGCGGATAGGTAGTGTAGGGAGAGCGTGCACGGTGTCGTGCTCGTCCTCGCCGGCTCACATTCCATATGGAGGATGGTGAGGATGGGACGTTCGGACCAGGAGATGCGGTGTGAGGCGCGCAACCTAAGGTGAGACGATGGAAAGATGTCCGACTCTGTGAACTCGACTATAGGTGCCAAGTACCATAGCAGGGCAGAAAACCGTGAGGCAGGTGCCCAAGATGAGAAGGTAGCGCCTACCAAAGGGGGGCCCATATGAGGTACGTATTTGTGTACGGCCGTGACATTGGAGATGATTGGAGACTGAAGAGACGGGATGGAGATCAGCAGCGGACGGCGGCGGGGAGGGGAGCGGAAGGTGGTGGTGGGAGCCGACGGGACTCCAGGTGAACCTCGAACGAGCCCAATATGAGAGAACCTGAAGAGAAGCCCGACGAAGCAACCTAGGCCACAATCAATTGAGAGCAGCCACGCCGGGTAAGTCCTGGCAGCCCCGGGGACCGCGGTGTTTCACTCTGTTTGCTGCGATATTTGTTGAGAAATCCTGGTCGAGCCTGGTGGTCGTAGAGTACACCATCAGTTTAGACGTTGACTGCCCCCAAGGTTCAAGTCAAGGTACGAAGTACCTGGCGCTGCCAAGATGTTGAATTTTTCTCGACCCCATACTTTGCTCCCGCAGATGCGACAAAAAAAAAAAAAACATCCAACGACTCCGACCAACGGCGGAGCAGGGAAAGGAAAAAAAAAAAAAAAAAAAAGCCAGGAGGAATAACATGGAGATAAGAGAGAGGCAACAAGGGTGTCTGGAGCGAGGCACCCGCAAACGCGGCGGGACCGTGCTATGAAGTACCGCGGAAGTACCTCCATCACTGGTGCCTTGGTGGAAGTCAAAAGGTCAGGTACGTACCGCATAGCGCGACAGTGCTGCCTTCCTCCCGCGAAGGACCTCACACCACCTACACACCAGAACAACACCCAATGCCAGACGTTTCGAGAATTTTCAACCGCAACTCACCTGCTTCCAACTCGACGCTCTCCCATTCTTTCCTGGAATCTCAGAAGAGGGAAGAAAAGACTGCATCCCCTCTATCAGCATGACTCAAGCTTCGGTTTGCCCACCTCCATGGCAGTCAGAAAAAAGTGGAGGGGTGACGCCGCGCACTCTGGGCGCCGAGACTGCGACTGGAGTTGGCGATCTCGCGAATTGGCTTGGCCAGCAACGCCGAGGCACACATCACGCCGCCAATGCTTGGAGAGACCCAATCTTGCCAATCGACGCCGCACAATCTCGCCCAGAGCTGCGAGACCCTTCTCCAGCGTCCTCCGGTCAAGCTTTTGCCAACTCTATGTCAAGACCCCAAGACCGCACCGCAGGATGAATAGACTAATACCGACAGGACCCTGACATGACAGATGCGAAGTGTCACCGATCAGATCTGCGACCAAAATCCGGGGTCTTCTTGGACAACATCCATCGACAAATCGCAGGTGTGTCCAGTTGCCATGGCCCATTTTGCGCTATAAGAAGCCTAACTCAGCCCTCCACAGGAGTCAAGCATCACGGAAAAGGCGGCCCAGATATCGCTGGACTCGGCCATGGCGTGCCCCCTCGGACCAAAACAACCCTGCAATTGCAACTGCGACTTTTTTTCTCCTCTCCCTGTGCGACCGCAGAGATTATTACCGCCTCACCGGGGGATTACGACACCGCGCGGCCACTCATGGCAGGAAAGTCGGTCGCATCGGGCCCATCCTTGCTTTGAGCCGCTTGGCGGACATGGGGCCGCCCATCTCACCACCCGGAACCGAGCAACGCCTCGGGAGCCTTTGCTTAGTCGGCCTTTGACCGCCGCACCGACCGCTTCGTGCTCTCCCTAGTGTTTTTTTTCTTCCTATGTTGTTGTTCTGGAATCGAGACACGAGGAATCTGGCCCGTCGCGGTGGAACGCTGTAAGACAGCTTGTCTCACATACCACTCTCGGTGCACATTGCGCCTAAGTGGTATCCGTACCTTACCTTAACCTGACTTGCCTCGAGTTTAGCTGGATCACCGCTAGCGCAAACCGATATGGCCCGACCGCCTAGGATAGATTCGTCCGTCGTTTCTGCGTAGCTGCACATGTACCTACAGATCCTGAGGTGCCTTCAAGAAGAAGGAAGGTACCTGATAATTACCCTCCATCCAGGCCAGGTAGGTATTAGTAGGCGCAGTACACATGTGAGGTGCCCAACAGACCAAGTCCCTGGGTTTCCTATCGGTACCCCCGAGGTACCACGTCAGCACGTCCTGCGCCTCCCACACAGGCAATGGGAACTCTGGAAAGACATGCATAGGTAGGCCGTAGGCAGGAGGAGAGCGGAAAACCTACACCACCTATTCGCCCCTCCCTCGAATACCCACTTCCACCCCAATTGCACCTGTGTGTGCCCCACCTCTTGCGCTAGGCGGGGCCAGGCGTTTTCTACCAGGGTCATCCTTTGCTATCAGCACGCCAACATCTTTTTCTTGTCTGTCTCTGCGCCTACTTAGGTTCCATGAACCCCGGAGCTGTCTCGATCGTCTGGTCCTTCTTTTGTCCAACTGCGAACTCTCGGTCCGCGCAAGACCAGAGTCTGTCCCAACTTGTCACGACTGTCGCTCACTTCTCGACACCTTACACGCTCGATCCCGAGCACGACCGAGTCTTTTGAAGGCGCATACAGATACCTCGTGTAGGTACAAGTACGAGAGGCAACGCCCGCTGGTGACCTCATCCGCGGCAGCTCTCTCACGCTCTCTCGTGACGCCCCGTTCTTCCGCGGCGGTTGCTGCACATTTCTTGGCACGCCAACTTTACCCTGAATGCATCGAGACACCCTCACTTTCGGGACGCAATCCATCGACTGGGGAGTTTCGAGCCCTTCTCCCGTCCCTGCCGCCGTTCCTTCTGCCGCCGGTGACTGAGCGACCGAATCTCGCGACATCTACACACCGAATACGAACCACAGCGAACCCGCTTGTTTACGACCTATCCTACCAGCGATAACCTCCCAATCGCGCCGCCATGGCGTGGGACCACCTTTCCATCACCAAGCCGCACTTGGTGTACATCATCTTGGGCGGCTTTACCACTCTTTTCATGCTCTGCTCCTCCATCATCAAGGAGCGCATGTACATCGGTGAGGCCACTGTCGCGACCATTTGCGGCATCATATTCGGCCCTCACGCCGCGAACCTGATTGACCCCAAGAGCTGGGGCAATGTCGACCTCGTCACCATCGAATTCTCCCGTATCGTCCTCGTCGTCCAATGTTTCGCCGTCGGAGTCGAGTTGCCCAAGTTCTACATGGAGAAGCACTGGAGGTCCGTCTCCCTGCTCTTGATTCCTGTCATGACCATCGGCTGGCTCATCGTGAGCCTGTTCATCTGGTGGCTGATCGACCCTCTGTCGTGGCTCGAGAGCTTGGTCATTGCTGCCTGCGTCACTGCGACTGATCCTGTTTTGGCTTCCTCCGTTGTCGGTAAGGGCAAGTTCGCCAAGCGTGTCCCCAAGCACTTGCGCGACCTCCTGTCCGCGGAATCTGGCTGCAACGACGGAATGGCCTTCCCCTTCGTCTACCTCGGAATTTACCTGATCCAAGAGCATATGGATGCCAAGCAGACCACGTTCCACTGGATTGTCTACACCATACTCTACGAGTGCATCTTTGGCGCCATTTTCGGTTTCATCGTGGGTTACATTGCCCGCCACGGCATCAAGTACTCCGAGGAGCATGACCTCATTGATCGCGAGAGCTTCCTCGTCTTCTACTTCGTTCTTGCGCTCTTCTGCGCCGGTGCTGGTAGTTTGCTCGGTATGGATGACTTGCTGGTCGGTTTTGCGGCCGGTGTAGGCTTTTCGAACGACGGTTGGTTCGCCTCCAGGACGGAGGAATCTCACGTTTCCAACGTCATCGACTTGCTGATCAACCTGGCCTATTTCGTCTTCCTTGGAACCATCATCCCCTGGGAGCAGTACAACAACGTTGCCGAGGGCATCACCCCCTGGCGCCTGGTTGTCATTGCGATCTTCGTCATTCTCTTCCGCCGCATTCCTGCCATGCTGTTACTGAAGCCTTTCATACCGGACATCAAGACTTGGCGCGAGGCCATTTTCGCCGGACATTTCGGTCCTATTGGCGTCGGTGCCATTTTCGTCGCCATTCTCGCGCGCGCTGAGCTGCAATGGGAGACTGCCGTCCCGCTTTCCGACATTCCGCCCGATGAAATAGAGCATAGAACTCTCGTTGCTGTTATCTGGCCCATCGTCACGTTCCTCGTCATCGCCTCCATCATCGTCCATGGCTCGTCGGTGGCGGTCTTCACCCTCGGAAAACGCATCAACACCTTGACAATTACCATGTCCTACACCACTGCACCCGAAGATGGCCCTACCTGGATGAACCGCCTGCCAAGAATTTCGTCCCAATCCCGGTCGCAGGCTCGGACCATGTCCGACACTGACGAGGCCGACATGAAGATGCCAGAGTTTCCGCCTGGCACCTTGCCTCCTGTGGGCTTCCCAGGCGCCTTTTTGCGACGCCAGAAGGACGAGGACGGCTCCAAGCCCAGAAACCGTTCGACTTCGCGAAGCCGCCGCAAGAGCAAGAAATGGGAGGATGGCCTTGGTCCTGGCGGGCCCGTCTCTCAATCTGCCATTTTCCCTACGAGACGCGAGCCGTTGCTCAACGAGAAGGAGCCCTCATCACCCGAGAACGGCGATGGTATCACGGCACCCAGACGCGATTCCGAGCGAGGCCGTGTGAGAGATCCCGAGAAAGACGACGAGATCACCCCGTCTCCTGAGGAAGGCTCCAGCCGAAGCCAGACGCCACCCAAGATCCAGATCTACGAAGAGGGAAGCAACCTGGTGGTCGAGAATGAGGATGGAGATGTCCTGACCGTTGAGAGAACACCGAGCAAGCAGGCTGCGACGGCCGAGGGACAAGACCCTGTTCACACTGACTTGGCTGCTATGGCGGCCACGAAGTCGAAGCAAGGCGAGAAGTTCAACTGGACACTCGACTCATTCAAGCGCAAGGTTGAAGATGTATACACGTCAGAGGTTGAAAAGCGGAAGGAGAAGAGCAAGTCCGAAAGACGGCATGAGCCAGCTCGAGCTTTCCAGTTCGGAAACACTGTAAGTTGGCAAGGATTCAAAACCTGCTGTTCGATTTACTAACATCACGCTAGATTATTGTTGAGGACGAAGACGGTGAAGTCATCAAGACGTACGAGCTGCCGTCGAGTAAAACCGGCAAGGAGATTGGAGGCATTGCGCAGCAGAGTCTCAAGTATCTTGGTATGGGTGGCCTGCTGAAGGCGTCCGAAAACCCTCAAGCCGAGGGATCTAGCCAAGGCGAGTCAAGCGCCGATGGAGCTGCCAAGTCGCCTGCGAAATCCGGATGGCAGAACATCTTCAGAGGTGGCGAGAGCTCCGCGCAAAACCCCAAGAAGAAGCCCGCCGAGGAGCAGCAGGAGGACGACAAACACATCAGATTCACGATCGGCGGTGTTGGACAGCGCATGACAAAGGAAGACTTCATTCGGGAAGTGCAAAAACTGGACGTCAAGACCCGCCGCGAGGTGGTTGATCAGTCGTCGGCATCTCAGCGGGTCAAGTCGATAGCCAAGGGCGACATCCCATCGCCGGCTGACATCCCGACCATTAGGATTGGAGGCGATTCTGTCGAGAAGCGATCTGCATCTCACTCTCCAAAGAGAGTCGACACCGACTCGCCAACCACACCGGCACGACGCGAGTCGCAAGACGAGCACGAGGACGAGACGGCCGTCGAGAGGCAGCGTAGGTTGGCTGTCTTGGCCAGCCAGGACGACGATGAGGATGCCGGCGAAACTCCCGCAGAACGGCGTCGTAGAGAGGCGGCGCTGGGCATGAGTTCCAATGGGGGCGGAGACGATTCCGATGACGAGGGCGGGGAAAGAGTCCCGCCGGCTAGGAGGGGCATCCGATTCGCAGACAACGCCGTGCCGCGAGGACGGAAGTGAAGAGGGAGGGATCATAGACTGTGAAGCATAGCGTTTGCGTTCGGATGATGGTACATGCATCATGACAGCGACTATACACTGGGTTATTTCGTCTCGGATAAACCGAGGCCTGTCAAAATCGCGAAGCGGCCTCTTTTTTTGGTAATCATATTATATATTCTGTGCATACTTGCAAATTGATATGGCCCTGTCATGCTACCTTTCCTTGTTGATATGAACGTGAAGTTTTAGAGGAGTCGTTCAGGGGTTAGCTACGCCTCGACATGTGACAAGCGGGATAAGACCAGACCTATAGCTCCCCGCCGCGGATAGAGTATGGGCTGGACGCTCGCGCGGGTACCCTTACCGCTTACACTCAACGCCAAACGTTGCTCGGGGCGGAGCACAGCTTACTCGGGATAACCTGACTATTCTTTTTCCTCCGGCTGTCTGACGTCATGGCCCTTGCTGTGGAGCTTCCGGAGCCGAGGTGGGGCATGAAATACGGCGGCGGAGCTGCACAGGTGGGTCTTCTTGAAGTCCGGGGCTTGCTGCGTGGCGAAGTTGTTTGCGGCACAGGTGTTGAAGCTGATGGAATATTGACCAGAAAGAAGGACTCGCTATGAGACGACAATCACCGTGCTTCCCAATCGCAACCAGGGGTCCTGTCCTTGTGTTGGGCAAGCTCCAAACTAAACCGTGGCGTGATGTCCAATAACCTTTGTCTCAACGAGAACGGCTGAAAACGCTGGCAAGTCCGGACGAAAGTCAATTACGACGAGCTTCGTTCTCGTAAGCTTAATGCTTCTAAGCTAACAGGAAAATCTGACCAGAGAAACTCAAAAAGTCTACGTCTCCGAGAACCTCCAACCATGGGGCTTCGACGCGCTTGTCGGCACCAGCTGCACCCTGATCCCGTCCGCCGCGCTCTCCATACGTCCCGCGGTATCCAGGCCGCTGCTCTTGGCTCGCAGGTCATCATCGAGGCCGTGGAACAGGACCGCCAGCGGCGACGACTTCCACCCGCCCCGGCCCTGCGCCCGCCTGTTCCCGCTGGCCCCGAGGACCAGCACCAGGAACACCCACTGCAGCACCATCAGGGCCGCCGGGTACGCCAGCCACCCCCACTCGACGAAGATGCACGTCTCCGTCGCGACGGCGCGCCCCGCGGCGGCCTTGTACCTCTCCGGCACGTCCCGCGCGAGCGCCGCGTTCTCGCCGTAGGGGCTGTTGCGCATCTCGGCCGTCAGCGCGCCGGCGAGCCCCGCGACGACGTCCTCGACGGTGGCCAGCGACGCGGCGCCCCCCGCGTACATGCGCCTCAGCCACGGCGAGCCGCGCACCTGGGCCATGTCCGCCGCGTCGACGCCCGAGTGCATCATCCAGTCGGTGAAGAAGGTGCCGAAGAAGCTCTGCAGGCCCCACCAGGTGAACAGGTCCATCACCCAGAGGCACTCGCGCGGGTACGACCGCCACCGGAGCCGCTGGTTGATGGGGAACACGCCGGACTCGTACACCCTGCGCAGCTCTCCTTCGTCGTCGAGCCCGAGGCGGACCGAGTCCTCGGCCCAGTCGGCCGTCGGCTCGCACCGGCGCTCCCTGCCGTCCATCGTCGCCGTGTCCGTGAGCCGCGCGAACGCGGCCATCTGCCGGGCGCCGGTGTACCTCAGCCTCAGCCCGCCGGCCCCCTCCTCCGTCTCGGCGTACGTGCCGTTGACGACCTGCCCGCGGTACCGCTTGACGCACGCGTCGAAGCGGCAGCGCACGGCGAGCGGGCGCGCGGCGGGCGAGTCGACGCGGCACCGGGCGCCGCCCTCGCACTCCGGGTTCGTGACGGCCAGGATGTCCATGCGGTACAGCGCGAAGTGGTCGATCGGGTACGTCTCGTTGGCCAGGTCGATGACCGTGCTGGCGTACAGGACGTTCCCGGTCTGGTTGGCGCTGACGTGGTACATCCTCGTGGCGTTGGGCAGCCGCCAGGAGCGGAAGAAGTCGTCCGCCGTGGCGTCGAGCGTGGTGGCCTCGCTCCGGAACTCGACCGTCTCGTTGGTGACGTCCTGGCAGGACTGGCACGCGGCGAGGGAGGAGAAGTAGAACGGGCTCGAAGCGCCGGCAGCGGCAGCACCAGCACCGCCGAAGTCGCAGTTGCCCGTGCTGCAGGTGACGTTCAGCAGGCTCGACGTCTCCTGAGGGTCCACCATGCCCTTGTAGAGCGCGCCCACCGTCGGCAGGGTGACGCCCGAGTCCCCGGGCCACTGGTAGTCGCCGATCGCGGAGTTCCGGTTCGCCGTGTAGTTGTTCGCCCGCGGGACGCTGGCCGAGCCGGACACGGCGGTGGTGTGGCACGTCCGGTGCTCTATCATGGCCTGGGAGAAGGGGTCGATGGCCAGGGCCGCGACGGTGATGAGGGCGCCCAGGCCGGCCAGGTACCTTTGCTGGACGTCAGTTTGTGAAAAGGCGTTTGTTTATTTGGGCGAAGTCTTACCCCTTGTCTGTCCGCGGAATCTGCTGGACGATGAGGGACAGAGAGCCCCAGGGCCCGCGGCTGGCGCCATCGAAGAGGGCGATATCAGACAGCCTCTGAGGGCGGTCGAACCAGGTCCACTTTAGTTGTCCGATTCCTACACACGGAGATGCTTTGTTAGCACTAATTCAGTGTCCGTTGTTGATGAATCGAGATGAGAGAGGCAATGACCTTCAGCAACCGGCATTATGAGTGACGCCTTGAAGATGGCAGTGAATACGGCGATGAGGGTGTTGACCGAGATGAGCTTCGGCCATGCGGGAAGGGGCTTCCCCTGGTGAAGGCTGAGGATGATGACGATGGCGGCGATGCAACTAAGGGCCAGGATGCTGCTCACGATCTCCATGTACCACGTCTCCAACACCGACACTCCCCTGGACTCCTCCGGCGCGTTGCCGGGGGGCTCTTGCCCGGTGCTCGCGGCAGCCTGGCCGAGGAGCTGCGACTTTTCCGGCTCGGAATCAGGCTGCGCGGTGATATGTCTTGGGCCCTTGGTTTCGCCCCCGAGGGTGTTGTCGTACTGGGAATGCCGAGTAGCTGCCGGGGGCGGGCCGCCGTCGTACAGCCGTTGACTCCACGCGACTCCCGGAGCCGGGGCCAGCCCGTGGGCTGGCATGGTTGTGTAGCTGATGTTATCGGCGTGCGCACCATTCCTATATTCGGATTCTCTGTTTGGGGCATAGCTTTCGCCCTGGTTCCCAACGACACGGGCGTCTGAGTTTGCGTCCCTCGAGTGAGACATGACGGCGGTTAACGCGCGCATTCACAAAGCAACGAAGGGAAGAAGAAGAAGAAGAAGAAAGGGGCGGATAACGATCAGGCTCTGAAATGAAATAATTCTCAGCTCGCCCGGGGGAATCGTGCTCCGTTGTCTGACAACCTCCCTGCAGGCATCCACATCCATCTATCCCTTTCCCATTGGGGCGCGCCTTGCAGCCAACGCGCACTCGAGTTTCTTCCCCCCTGAAGCAGGTCGGTAGTGGTGCTGTGCCGCTCGACTGCTCGTTCTCGCCTGCACATTCAGACGAACCACGCACCACGCGCCATGCGCCACAAGTCGAAGTTTGCCAAAATCCTGCGATTGCCATTGGTTGCGACCCGGACTCCCCCCATGGTGGTTGCAGCTCCGACCGCCCGGACCGGAAAGTACGGTGCATCGGCCAAGTGGTGGTGGGGCCGGGGTTGGCGGGCCGGGCGACTCTACCACGACACAATTTACGCTCGGAAATATCTGGACATTAGTTTGACCGTTGTAAATTGACCTTGGAGTATATTCGTAATGACCTTCGCGAGAAGGACCGGGAGTTCGCCAGCTTGGCCGCAAGCCATCTCTGGTTCAGTAATTGAGTGCTCCAAAGCTCCCGGAACGAGACCATGGCGGCTTCCCTCGTGAGTTTGCCTTCAGCCGTCAACCACCAACTGACTTTGTGACTCCATGAGGTTTCTACATGGTATTCCGGTAATTATCTAGCTCTCATGGCAAAATCCAATCCTGGGCGGCAAGGTGCAGTTCTAGAGAGGGCCGAGAGCAGGCACGATCGTGGCCCGCCGAATGTGGGTCGACAAAAGCGAACAAACACCAAAAAACATACAACACCTGGTATTCGCTGGTCGTCACCGACCCAACTACTAATCCGGCCCTCATTGGCTTATCTATGGGAGAGCGGACGGGATCCCGAGTTTTCCAATGGGTATGGTCGTATGTGACAGCTTCCAGCGTTTCCAGCGACTATGACCAAAGGCTCCGGTGGACAGGTTCGCAGCCCATGCGCCAGCTGACTCGATTTCAACATTCAAATCTTGTCGTTCCCGCCTAGGAAGTGATCGCAATCAGTCCTTTCCAGACAATTTCAAAACATGCCCAACCTCACTATCCTCAAGTCAGCTTAACAGTGACGACACCCTTGGACGGCACTGAAACCGACACCCCCGAATCAGAGACGATAGCCTGCGTGGCATCGAATTTGCGGGTATTGTCCGTGACCCACGCGCTGGCGGCCTTAGACTTGAATCCTTTGAACGACACGCTCGCAGTCTTGGTGGCGCTGCCGTTGTTCGTGAACACCACCACGACCGACCCGTCCGCGTTCTGCACCGCGGCCGTCAACACGTCGGACGCCACCATGCCGGACGTCGCCAGCCTCTGCGCGCCGGGGCGGATGTGCCGCGACCACATGGCAAACGCCCAGAAGTTAGCTGACGGCGTCGCCGACTTGCCGTCCTCGGTGTCGATGAGGTGGGAGTCGGACTGCAGCTGCTTCAGCTCGAAGCCCTCCCAGTAGAGGTACGCCGACAGCTTGGCGTTGATGATGCCGACGGCGATCTTGTTGGCCCACGTCATGCCTTCGGTCGCGCCGCCGTTCTTGTACCAGGTCAGGTCGAAGGGGCTCGTGATGCCGGACTCGGTCACCCACGAGGCGAGCTTGGTGTCGAGCGCGGTGTTGGCATCGCCCGAGTAGGTGTGCGAGGTGATGAGGCCAAGGTAGGACTCCATGCCGCCGGCGACGAGGGCGTTTGTGTACTTGACGGTCGATCCCCAGCCAACAGCGTCGCAACATGTCAATCTGGTCTCGAGACCGGCCGCCTGGACGGCCTTGGAGAGCGTGGGGATGAAGGAGATGGCCTCCTGGGCGTTGAAGCTGATTTGCATCTGGGAGTAGCCGGGGCTGTGTGCTGGTCATTAGCCCCTAGGCTTGAACAATGGGAAGAGGACTTACTCACGAGAAGTCAGGCTCGTTGAGAAAGCCGAGATGGGTCACATTGAGGCCAGCTTGTTGGTAGTACTTGACGTACTGAACCAGGAAATCTGCATATGCCTGTCGCCAGTCACCCGAGGAGCAGGTATGGCCGGTGGTGCCGCAGAGATACCTGTAAGAATATGTCAGCCGGATGGACTCAAACTGACGCATCCTGCACATGGAACTGACCCGGCCGTGGCCTCGTTACCGCTGGTCTTCATGAACCCAGGGGCACTCCATGCGTCGGCGTAGATCTGCTTCACTCCATAGCTGACGGCCTGCTTCGTGAACCAGACCTGACCGCTGTCATCTTCATCCCAGGAGTAGGTCGGGTTGCCAGAAGGCGAACCGGGACTCGTGGGGAGGATGCTGTCGCCCTTGCCACCGGAGCCGATGCGGTTGCGGATGATGCTGAATCCAGCGCCTTTGTCGGTGCTGAAGAGTAAATCGAGCGCCTCCTTCTGGAGAGCCGAGGGAGCGTTTTGGAACTCTTTGGCACGACCAAAAGCCTGAGAGAAGCCGAAGCCGTCAATCTTTTGCAGCTTGACGCTTGTGTCGACGGTGATTTGGCCACGGGCAACCGCGCCTAAGCCGGCCACGGCGATGAGTGCATTCAAAAGAACCATCCTACCGGTAAGATATAGACAAGAAATAGTGAATGAATGCGTAAATAAACGATTGTGGAAGCGGAACGGACGTACATGCCAAGAATCACAATGAGAAGTGCCAAGCCTGGGGAAGTAATATACACAGGGCCTTGAAAACTTCCGAATTGTACGGATCACTCGCGTTACCTCACTTGACAGAGATTTTTTTTAATCATTCTGCTTCATTAGTTAAGTAGATGTGCATAGCTGTAGCGTTGTACTTTGCTGGAAGGATGGAATTCAGGAGTTGTATTAATATACTTATATTAAATGGTAGGGTCATAGGTAGGCATGGCCTCGCTGAAGAAGCGCGGCATGCCAGCAAGCTGAAAGGTCGCCCAGGAATGGCTGGAGTCAACTGATAGGCATCTCGGCATAACGACTTGACTTTGGCTCTATCTCCATATCCACCGCAGGCCAACCCATTCTGCTGATCGGCCTGCTCCCCGTCGACATAAGGCAGCAGTGATTGGTTGGTTAGACTTTCGGGGCGGTAAGACGGCAAGCTCGCTTGGATGAACGCTTGAGGCTTACAAAACAGGGATCAGTCCTTGGCCTATGGCCGTCACAAGAGCCGCGGCAGGGCTTGCGAACAACCCAAAGACCAGTGCTCAACCGCTGTGGTCTCCTGAGTCGCCGCCAGCTAGCTGCCTTATACAATAAGCTCCCAATGAAGTTCGCGGCATGACCTTCGTCGATGGAGCAGCCACAGTACAAAGGTCGACTAATGGGAAGAAGGAGTGATTGGAGAGGAGTTCCCGCGGTACAGTTCCAGTGTTCTCGATAATCCATAAAGAATACACACGAATTGACTTTTTGTGGTTTCATAACTAGCTTTCCCGTGTTGCTCCGGCTGCGGATTCGGATTCGGTTGTGTGACGAGGTGATTGGTACGCATTGAAATTAAAGCAATCTATGGGAAACTCAAGGTATGGAAAAAGATCTCATAGCAGTCAAGGGTTAAGCAGCTCAACCAATCTGTGTTGGTTGTTTCCGAAGACATCGGACTGAAAAATATGGGACTGTTGAGCCAAAGTATGCTCGTTTGTATATACTCCACAGAGGAGTGCATGCTTAGTTTTAACACCAACTACAATGCCCGCCGCCGCACCGGCGCTGATTCTGCTTATAGCCTTTGCCGTAGCTACCTGCCGAGATGGCAGCCGGTGTAGAACTTTCCAGGTGCCAAAGTCCTTACAAAGAGCTACGGTTCGGGTTCTACTGGTCGCTTAGCAGGTTCGGCTATGCTCAGCTGCTGCCGAATACAACGTCGCCGAGTACGACCGCTTCGGACTCAGCGGTGTAACAAGCTTAACTTCTGATCCTCCACATTCGCAGTACGGCCGTACTCAATGGTCTGGATTCGGATAAATTGATGTTATGTGGATCTGACGGCTAGCCAAAGTGATGGCACAAGTGGTCCAACTATTCTCGAATTGGGTTACTGTCAATAGGCATTTCGTCGTGGTTGAAAGAACGCGGCTAGATTCCTACCGAAATACCAAGGTAGGAGAGAGTTGAATGTGAATAAGATCTTCGATGCCAGAGACAGTCTCGAGGATGCTACCATGTGACCTAGAGATAGTCTCGGTGGTGCCAACTCAACCACCTCAACCTTAAAGATTTTTCCGGTCAGCAACTGGGACCACTATTGGGGATGTGTTAGCTGCGGATCCTCAGAGTAATACCATTGGCCAACAACATAGATCAGACCGCCCTTGGTTAGCTCATCCTGCCTTATTCTGACATTCGAAGAAGATTGCGGATCATGGCGAGGCTAGTTCCCTAAAACTTGCATCTCCATCAACCAGACCCTATGTGACGCAGTATACTGCTACGCGATCCAGTCATATATTGACCAACAGTGTGTATTCAATAGTAAGTATTCAATCTCCCTGCACGGCAAGCGGTCGAGCTGAAACAAGACTGCCACCCACAATGCGACACATGCAAAGTCCTTCCCGCACCTCCGTGTTCCCTATATGTCACAACATTGAGGGTCTTTAGGGAGGGTAGTCTCCGCCCCAGGGGTCATCGCGAGCCTTGACGGCGCTGTCGTTGAAAGTATCAGCACACGCGGTCTTATCTGCCCGAGAATGACTTACTCAGCCTCGGCAGGGGCGGCGATGACGGCCGAAGCCATGACGAGGGCGAAGATGGCGTAAAAGTTCATCTGATGACGACGTTAGCCCAGCGTTTTTGGACTTGACTTGGATCGCAAAGCCTTGCCTTGAGTGGAGTGAATTGTCAGAACGAAAAGAGAGATGTTGCTGTAGTTGTGATGAGTGATGGTATTCCGTCAAAGTCGCCAGGCTACTCTATTTCTTTTATAACTGGAAGCTCCCCTATGAACCTCGATGGCTCACGCAGAGAGCCGTATCAGAGAGCCGTAGCAGATAGCCGTGGCGGAGAGCCGTGGCACAATTAGGGGGCGGCATGAGAGCCCGACACCTAAACCGGATCGGTGGCCTTGGCACAGGCAAGATCCTATTGCGACAAGTGTATGCTATATCCCGTGATGAAATCTGTAAACCTTCGACGTCGCTAGACGCCCCTTCTGACTCGTTATCAGAAACTCAAAACTCCGGGCATGTCTTTTAACACGTCGGCCGAACCGGATTAATGGATATAGGGAGCTGGACATATGGCTATGGACAAGAGATATGAACGGACTTTCAGTGCGCACTTTATTTTTCGGATGAACCGGCTGATGAACTCGGAGGCTTAGCTCTGCGCTGGCGTTCTTTGGAAGAAGGCTCAGACTTCGAACTGACTGCATTTGGTTTCAATCCCTGCATTATCCCAGTTTCTCTCTCTTCGCATACCGCCTATCTGAATATCGCAGGTCTGACGACTTTGCTTTGAAAATAGCTGAAACTCACCGAAGGAGAGATGGCATGATTACGAACTCACCCAGTTTTCAACACGTACAGCACGCACCACACTTTCGAGATTGACATGTATATCAACGAGAAATGCCAGATATTCGTGAAAGTTGTTGGGGTGCTTCGACATTCGTAGCAACTCTAGTTCGAGCAACATAAATGTACTTGGTCGACCCTGACACATTAGCCGCCCGTCCATCAGGTTCTATCGGCCTCTGGCGTCCCGGACCTTGAAAGGTGTCAACGTCTTTGATACTGCTCAACCAAAATTTATTTATTAGGTTAAACTTCAACATGAAAGCGAAAAGAGTAGCTGCAGGCAAAGCATGCTTCAGTTGCCATTGGCCATGAACGACGTCTAACAACTGCACCTACAAGAATTCCTCACTCATCCGAGTCCTCCTCTTGAGGAATTACGCAGAGCACAACTTCGTCGTCTTCTATCAATTGCTCCGTGTCAAACCCTTCGGCCTCGGCCCCAGGCTCTTCGATTCTAAGAACAGTCAGCTCTGGGACTTTGGCCTCCTTCCTTTCATCCCCCAGCATTGCGCCCTTGCGATACTCCTCTTCGGCCGGCAGCTGGTCCGGGTCCTCGCCCACAAAGACTCTGCTAACGCGATACGCAAACACGAAGTCGCTGCTGCCCTCCCAGCTCGTGCCCGTCTTGTTGCCCACCTTGCCCTCTATCCCGGGGCCGCCGCCGACGGGAACGGCTCCGCCGCTCAAGATGGTCCCATCGACCTCGACGGCGAGGTTTGCTCCAATGGCACGAGACTTGGACGTGTTCGCTGTGGCACCGGTGACGGTTTTGACTCCGGTGATGATGTACACGGGCTTTCGGTACCGCGACGTTTGGAGAAAACGTCTGACGTTGGCGGACACCACGGCGCTCTGGACGTAGTCTATCGTCGGGACGAATTCGATCGTCTCGACGGTGTCGAACGTGAACTTCTCCTCGTCGCTAGCAACCTCGTTAACTGACGCTCTGGCTACAGTGGGGGGTGCTCGCACTTGTTGTCGATCTCGGCGCCGACGTCGACGCCGAAGCCAAGTATACTAAGGAACTTGGTCAAGATGGAGAACCTCCCGCTTCGGAGCTTCTCTTTCGTGTACTGCACATCTTCTTCTCAGTCTTCAAGAGGGTGGAATCATCCGGTGAGGCGCACGAGAGTGCCCGATGAGGCTTCTTGACGGACGCGATGACGTTTCCGAGCTTGATCGGGCCGTCTGGCGGGTAGTCCCACGTCGGGGCGTAGAAGAAGTAGCGTTCGCGATTCGCCATGAGAGCACACTGTGATTACCGAATGGGTTCTGGAGGTGCTTGCGAGAGAGAAGAAGAAGGCGTGCGGGGAAGTTCATATCAGCAACTCGCGATGTGCAGAGAGAGACATCCCACTTCACGTCATTGGACCGGAAGCCCCTTGCCAAGGATGCTGCATACACGCGATGAATTCCGAGTCCAATCACAATGAAAACATCGGGTTCGTCGATAGGCTCAAGTTTTCTTGCCCATCTAAGTGAGAACTTATTTTGGCTGTGGACTTACAATTCAGACGATCGTCGGTATCGACTCAGTTCAGCTTCTTACACCTGAGTATCCTTCTCACTTGGTGGTTGGCGTAAGATTAATGGCACAGCATGAGAACAATTTTCTTGAATCAACTATTCACAGTTTCTTACATCTTCACAAACAAGAATATGCCCTGTGTATTGCAGCGTGGTGCCGATATCGAGTGCCTTCACCAGTGTTACGTACCCATGTCCATCCCGAGGGATTGGTATCTCAAGTCTAGGCTGCCGGGTTTTTTCATGTCTTTTGACTACTATACACAACTTCTGTGGTTGCCCCCAGAGTTTCAGAAACGCTTGTCAGAAATGGCAAGCGGTCTCGATCCTGTGATTCATGAGCGCACTCATCCGATGATTGCTTCCGTCCCACAAACCTCCGCGATGCCCTGATTTGCTTCAGGTTTGCAAGCGAGTGAATCACAATTTTCACGGTCAAATTCTTCTCTTATTTAAAGGGAAGGAGAGGACTTTGAAACCCTTCATATCAACGCTCTTTCTCACATCTCAAGGCCGTCAAGATTTGCAACTTCATACCTTGAGCCAGTCTGCGAGTCCTACCGACTTCCACCGAACTTCATCAGGGACCCTCCAGACCCCTGAACAACCATGGCTGACCATCGTCGAAACCGCCATCACCCCCTATCCTCTCCGGGCATCGCCCCTTTCCCTCCAGCTCTACGACGCTCTTCTCCCCCTCCCCCCTCCCCCCTCAGACCTCCTCGACAGTTCAACCGCCTCTTCCACGACCCCTCGCCCCTGGCATTCGCCTTCCCGGAAGCAGCCTACCTCCGCCCGTCCACGCTCCACGTAGGCCACCCACCCTCCGAGTCCCTGTTCCCGTCTCCGGAGTACCGAGATGGCGTCCCGTACTTCCCAGCACCTCGCGGCGACGCCTTGGCCACGGAGCGTGGAGCCGGCAACACCCTCGCCAACACCGCGGGCGGATCCCGGCCTACGGCCCGCCACGCGAGATTCGAAGACAGCCCGCATTCCTCCCCCGTCACGCCGGACATGTTCGCCATGGAGGACCTCTGGAGCAACATGCCCAACTCCCCCTCAGAGCCGACAAGACCCCACCGCGCGCGCCCCAGGTCTCAGGCATACAGCGACGACGACACCGACGACGAGATGCAGCGTCAAGACTGCACCCATCCCAACGGCTTCACGACTCGGATGCGGCTGCTCTACTTCCCGTGCCGTCGTCACGGCGGAATCCCTCCGGCCTCGCCTCCGACCCCGCCTCGACGCCGCGACCCCGGCCGCGACGACGCCCCGTCGCCGTCTCCGTCTCTGGCATCGGCCATCCGCAACGAGCGGCACGTCAGGTACGCCGAACTTCCCGCCGATGAGCCTGCACGCGGCTGGACGCAGCATCCCCGCTGCCGGTGCTTCGAGTGCAACTGTCCCAGATTCGCGGACGTCGACGGCGATCTGCTCACCGAGGAGGGGCGGGCTCTGTGCGGGTACTGTCGGGCGTATTGCCACGGCCGGGGTGTTTACTGAAGCGCTGAATTCGATTTTGGTGTCTATCATAAACCACGGCGTTCATTTGCGGGTGGAAAGAAGTGTTTTTACACGGCGAGGTTGATGCCCGCATGGCCACAGGAACTAGGAATTATGAATCAGTGATAGCAAGTAGAGTGCTCAGATGCAAAGAGAAGATTGAGATTATTGATTTCGTTCCCGTACTTCGCTCGTAAGACCCGATTAGGCTGACTGCTATGTGATCCTGTACTCCAAACCCGATTACTTCGTGATATTACCGTATGCTAGAAGAAGGACCCGTCCTTCTTGTCCCCTCCCGTCTGGAAGGCGCCCCTCATGCTCCCCCTGAAGCTCTTGCTCCTCGAGGTCGGCTTGCTCCTCTCCCCGGCCTCGACGGTGAAGTACGCCTCGCCCCTTTCCAAGCTGCTCTCGGAGCTGTTCGCCCTCTTGCACTCTTCCCTCGGCGTCTCCTCGATCCGGATCTCGACGTTCTTGCTGATGCCTGAGGACTGCGGCATTGACGCCGGCAGGGGTGGCTGGGGTTTGTTGAGGTACTCCTCGCTGCCCCCCATCGTTATCTCGGTGATTGGGTACTGGCTGTACGGCGGGCGGCCCTTCTTTCGGCTGTTGCTTTCGACGACGTCGTCGAGTTTGATGCTCCCCGGCGCGGGGAGGTCGGAGCGCTTCGGGTTGCCGTACTTGTTTCGCGTTCCGGTTCGGGACCGGGTAAAGGTGCTGCTTATGGTGCCGAAGATGGGGCTGAACCACCGGCGGATGAGGGGGAAGATCATGGGGACGTTGGTCGTGACGATGGCGACGAAGGTCTCGCGGACGGCCCAGGAGCCAGCTTGTTGCGCGCCGTTGACGGGATCCTGCGGGACATGTGAGAAGGTGCGGTCGTGGGGCGCAACTGGCACAACGTACAGAGATGATGAGGGCGCAGCGCAGGATGCCGGCCATTGTTACAAAAATGCCTCCCGAGAACAGGACGATGAGACCCAGTTTCTTCCTCATGGGTAGCTTCGAAGCCCACAGCATCGGAATCGGTATGCTCAAGAGGTAGAGATCCGTGATGACGTTGAGGATGACGGTGACGAGGATGTTAATTTTAGAGATGGCGGGCTGGCATAGATCTGGTCCCGTCAGTCAAGTGTTGCCCAAAGTCAGAAATCCGTACTCACTTCCGGGATCGGGATAAATCTGCCAGTTTTTGTGCATCGGGAAGCAACTAAAAATGATGGCAAGGAAGACCGCCACCCAAGTCACTCCAATGAGAATGAAGCCGGCCAAGATACGTCTGCGATAATTCTGAAGTCCTTCCTGTTGTTCAACGTCAGCTCCATTATCGGTAGCAGTGATGAAGCTGAGGATCATACCGTCAGGCGCACGTAAAACGTGCACATCGCGGCCTTTGCCGGCCACAGCACCAGGCAGCTGTACGTGATCCAACCCGCGATTTGTGTCTTGGACCCGCCGACTCTGCGTGATTGTGTCAGCTCAAGATTCCTGGCGGCGTTCTCCTTTTGAGATCTATACCTGAGCATGAACTCCGCGCTGTTGGGGTCGAGGTTCTTCCTCTCCTCGTCCGTCATGCCATTGTTGGCCAGACCCTGCCAGTATGCTCCGACGCTGTACGCCAAAGCTGTCTCGGCTGAGTAGGTGCACTGAGTTGCGCTCTGTCAACTATGGGTCTCTTACCAGTCCACGCAAGAACTTACTGCGACGAAAAGCATGAGATAGTCATCTGCCTGCAGATGCTTCACGCCAACGGCTTTGATCCGGGCGTACGTTCTCAGGAAGATGACTGCTATCGCGACGCCGAGAAGCGTAAACGCCTCTGTGGTAAAGTCGGACATGCTGGGCTCAAGACATACAAGCAAATCGACCAGGGGCGCACGAGAAGGTTTAGGTTTCGGCGCAACTTTCGAAGCCGACGGGATTACAGCAGAAAATCACATGGTGGCCAGGGCATGCTGGGTGTATATAGAACCTGGAAGTGGGATAGGAGGCCCTAAGGCAAGGCTGCCGTTACAGAATCGATATGACAGCAGCGTAGATCAGCGACGCTTTGGGTCTTAATCTTGTCGGAGCAGGCGATCAGGGGTACCGGTGCGAACCATGGCCGCTATATGCATGTACATATGTATAGGTGAGTGTGTGCTCCAGAATCCTACGCCGGGTTGTCCATGAAGGTGTGGATATCGACGGTGACACGGACACTGTGATAGTTACAAGTTGAATGGAGAAAGGAGACACTCCTGCGGCAAACCACGCATATCAAGGTTAAACAGGGCGAACAGGCTTTCATTAAGCTGGTGCCCGAAGTTCGGCCGGTGAAGACAGAGCGGCGCAGCACATATCCCGGCCAGAGTGGCACAGCTTGCGCAAGATGTGCACCTGGACTTTCTCGTTCGGGCCGCTGTCAGAATGCTCAGATGCCGAAAGAAGACTCTTCGTCTTGCATGGGTTGATCTGTTTTTGGATGCCTGCATCCAAAGCTCTCTCATGGGTTGCGGAGCATTTCGTCAGCATCTGCACTCTGTGATGAGACCCGCATTGCGGAAGTTCCGTAGTTCCTTCGGAAGGTGGAGCAAGCACAAGAAGTTCGGTACCACACTGCTTGTGGGTGCGAGCCGCATGGTTTCGGGATGGTAGAAGCAAGACGCGGAGAAGAAGTGTTTGTTGCTCTTTGGAATGTTTCCAATGCTTCCATGAAGTCTGGACAAAACCTCGATTTCAGCATACCGTCAATACCAGCGGTTGATTCAGAGTTAAGAGTCCAAACTTACAAGATAGCCGAGAGGCCCTCATCGGAGCGGGCTCCAGACACGTCCATTCATGGCTCCACGTTGGGCAACGTGGGCCATGGGCCCCGTAAACCAGTGCTCCGCTGACGGTGATATACAGTGCAGCAACGTTGCCAGAACCCAGGACATGGGCACCAAACAAGTCAACTGCTCGCCGTTTAATTGACAGCTTGGTCGTGGCAGGCACAGCGAGAACGACGTCCAGTAACAGTCGGTCTTTGGTAATGGAGATGCTCTTTCCATACTGTTTGTAGTACACTCCAGGAGCCGCAAGGAACTCCGCCCCGCGTTGACAGGCTCCCGACCCGAGAACCCCTGCGGTCATGTTCGGGAACAGCAAGTCTCCCGTCACGGCAGTTTCTGTAGAACTGATGCCTCATCTAGCTTGCCAAATAGCGCCCAGACAGCAGACGTCGATGACGTGAAGTGCCCCTGACAATTGCCCTGGACATCGTTGCCTAGGTTCCCTTGCAGGGGAGACACAAGTCTCTGGGTCGAAGTAATGTTCGTAACTCAGACGGCGGTGCAAAACGGGACAAAGCGGATGACGGATGTTGAACGGAAGTCGACGGATAGACATGTCCTGTCTTGACTCGCGAGGGTGGCACGGAAGTGGGGGGCAGAGACGGAGGCGCAACGTCTGGGGCTCGACTGTCAACATGTCGGCAGGATTTCCGACCAGCACAGCATTTTAGTCGCAGAAAAGACCGCTCAGGAGCATGCTTGTCTCAAAGACGCGTAGATAGTGGTGAAGTGGCTCTGGCGACACGTACCCTCTCTCGCTCCGTGTCTTCCCCGTCCCGGATGATGGGGGATCATCTTCGTCTCGCCTGCGAAATGCCCCTTGCGGGGAGGTTATAGAACCAGGTTCAGGAGGTCCATGGTAGATTCGTACCCGTAGTATCCCACATCTGTCACTGAATACCGCACGTGCAGATCTGGCCTTGCTTTGATGAACGGATTTGCTGCGTTGGTTGGTAAATACGACGATACATGATATAATGAATTATGAAGGGAAGATTGTTGTCGAGTGCAATTCTTCGGTTGTCGTTGAAATGGGTCAGTGGGGCAAGCCAGAGCTCCCTTCCTGTTTGGGACTAGCTTATATTTGGACTGCAGTAGTGCGTTTCTTCCAGACTTCCTTCCATTCGGGGCAACCGGCCAAGGTGCATGTGCCGTGCCGACATAGACTTTTCTTCAACGGCTTTTCGGATCACCAGCTCGCATTCTCAGCCCTGTGCCGCACGCCGATCGAGTACACTAAACACAACAACCGCGCGTTAGTCTGTCCAAAATCTCGATGGTCACTGATACCAAGCAAACTACCCTACCAACGCTAAGTGTTTGTGCTCCCACAAAACCCCGTCGCGAACTTTCTCCTCAAAGGGCCATCCTCCGCAGCAACGAGTCAGGGACCCTGCTTGCGGGGCGCGATCTGGTTCTGCTCATTCTTTCAGCCGGGGAACCAGCCCGGACATGAACGGCACCAGGGACCACTCGACCGAGTCCGAGTTGCCCAGCTAGACGGCCCCCTTTGGACATGATCTCTTACGGTTGTGATCCCTCCCCCGAGCCAGGCCGGTCCTAATTGTGGGACATGACAAGGGATTGAAGATGCCCAAGCATTGACGAATCAACGAGACCACGGTTGCACCGTTGATAGCGGACCACGCCAACACCGGATGAACCAGGAGAGCCCACCCAGTATGCTTGTGTGCCCCTAGGGGTTCGGTTCCTTTTGTGTTCTCACAGCTTTGAGGGGCTCTTCATGCCTCGACATCCTGCGCGCACATCTTTCTCTCCGTCATTTCCTGTTGCGGCTACAAGGACGTCTTATCATCTGCTTCCGTCCCTGCCGTTAGCTGGAACCTAGTTGCCGAAAACGAACAGTAATACACTGACCCATTCAACTCGATGGAGACGCTTGATTTCGCCGTCATTGGAGCTGGTAAGAGTCAAGACCTCGCGCCCTAAGCTTTGCGACACACCTACTGACCTGGATCGACAGGCTGGTACGGTCTGGCCGCGGCCAAGACTCACCACCAGCTTCACCCGCAAAACTCGCTGGCCGTCTTCGACCAGGCGCCGACGGCCGGCGGCGTGTGGGCTGAGCACCGTCTCTACCCGGGCCTGAAGAGCAACAACATGCTCGGCACCTATGAGTACCCAGACTTCCCTATGGACCCGGTGACATTCGGCATTCTCCCGGGGCAGCATATCCCGGGTAAGGTTCTGCATGATTACCTGACCAAGTACGCCCAGCACTTTGGCGTCTTTGATAAGATTCGTTTCCAGCATAAGGTTCTCTCGGTCGAGCATCAAGAGACTGGTGGCTGGGTCCTGACGGTCTTGGACGAGAGGGGTGATAAGGAGACCCAAGTCTTCGCGAAGAAGCTTGTCGTCGCCACCGGTCTGACCTCGCAAGCTTTCTTGCCCGATTTCGAGGGCCAAGAGACCTTTGGTGCCCCGATCTTCCATGGAAAGGACTTCCTTCAGCATGCCGATACCCTGGAGACATCCAAGCGTGTCACTGTGTTCGGAGGCACAAAGTCTGCCTGGGATCTTGTGTATGCTTATGCGATCAAGGGCATTGCAGTAAATTGGGTCATCAGAGGTACTTCTCTTCCCTTATTCCAGGTGTTGAAAGTTGACGTTAACCTCGATACAGAATCGGGTCACGGCCCTGTATGGATGGCACCGCCATACGTAACGCCTCTTAAAAAGTGGCTCGAGAAGCTCGCCCACACCCGCGCTTTGACGTGGTTCAGCCCCTGCGCCTGGGGTGAAGCCGACGGCTACAACAAGACGAGGAACTTCTATCATGGCACCGCCATCGGCCGCGGCATCGTCAGCAACTTCTGGAACGTCCTCGGCAACGACGTCATCACCCTAAACAAGTACGACTCGCATCCCGAACTGAAGAAGCTCAAGCCCTGGTGCGAGGCCAAGCATGTCGCATCCAGTCTGTCGATTCTCAACTACGAGACCGACTTCTTCGACCTCATCCGCAACGGTGTTGTCCATGTTCACGTCGCCGACATCGTGAAGCTGTCGCCAAAGACTGTCCATCTGTCCAACGGATCCGCCCTGGAGTCGGATCTCCTCGCCTGCTCGACCGGGTGGAAGCACTTCCAAGCCATCAAGTTCCTGCCCGCCGGCATCGAGAAGGAACTCGGAATCCCTCACACCCCCACTCCCGATAGCTATCCGTCGGCAACGCTGCTCGACAGCGTCGACAAGGAGATCTTCCGCAGGTGGCCGGCGCTGAGGGACCAGCCGACGAACAAGAAGCTGAAGCCGCTCGTGGAGAACGGCGGCATCTCGACGAAGGAGGCCGTCAACCCGTTCACGCCGCTGACGCCGTACGCCCTGTACCGCTTCGTCGCGCCGCCGTCGCAGAAGCTGCTGGCGCACCGCGACATCGCGTTCGCCGGCGTCCTAATGCACTTCACGGCGGCCATCATCGCCAACACGCAGGCTCTCTGGATCGACGCCTTCTTCCACGACAAGCTGCCGGCCGTCCGGGAGGCGACGTCCGACCCCAAAGCGCTGGAGAAACTGAGGTACGAGACGGCCCTGCACAACCGGTTCGGCAAGTGGAGGTATCCGGCCGGGCACGGGGACTCGTTCCCCGACTTTGTGTTCGACGCCGTGCCGTACGTGGACTGGCTCCTCGGCGACTTGGGATTGAACATCTACAGAAAGAACGGCATGATTGCCGAGGCATCAGAGCCGTACGGCCCTGAGGACTATAAGACGATAACCGAAGAGTGGGCGGAAAAGTCGAAGCAATAATCTGGCTGTTGTAGTGTCGGAGGCAACTAGGCAATGTCACTGACAGCCCAAACTAGGCAGCAGCTCAGCCGCTACAGCCTGAACTAGCATCATCACCCTTTAACGCAAAACTTCTCCAACAAAATAATCTTCAAACCACCCTAGCGTGTTTCAAATCTATATTTTTCTCCTCCGCTGCAGTGATTTCTTGCTATTTCCATCATTATTGTAACTATGGATCAGCAGCCGCCCGTAGTCTCACCTCGCTGGACGAGGCGAAGAGCAAAGCTAGCGGCATCCGCGGCGGCAGCGGCAGCGTCACCTCATGACACATCTCGGACTTTGACAGATCCAGAGGCCAACGTACAGCGTAATACCGAAATACGGTCTCTCCCCGAGACCCTCACCACCGGCCTCAAGCTCAAAGATCTCACCAAGAGGGACCTGCGGCTCCTCCTGGCCAAGCGCCGTCAACTACGACAGGGCCAAATCGAACTCCCCAACGACATGGTGAGAAAGGGACTCACCTCCTGCGTCGCCGCGACGCTGGTCTTTGCACAGGAGGAGGCCGGGACGGCCGTGTGCATCTCTCCAAGGGGCATCCTGCTCACGTGCTCGCACTGCGTGGCAGAGACGGCGGAGGACTTCGGCCCCTCGCGGAGCCATTGGCTCCTCTTCGCCTCGGGCCAGGTCGTCGAGGCGCGTCCTCTGGCGTGGGACCCGCGGCGGGACCTCGCCTTGCTAGAGATCGTAGCAGCCCAGGAACCGTCACCGACGGCAGCCGCGACCTTCCCCTTCATCGCATGCGGCGACGTCCCGCCACAAGTCGGCTCCCGTCTCATCTGCGTAGGCCACCCGGGCAGCGAGGACCTCGAGGCCACGGAGGCCGGCGTCAAGACGGGGTACGACGTGCTGCACCTCAGCACCGGCAGCTTCAAGGGCTACGCGGAGGGCCAGGACGTGCAGGATAACTCGGACATCGGGGCGCTGATGCACACGTGCTGGACGTACTGGGGCCACTCCGGCGCGCCGCTGGTCGAGAGGGGGTCGGGCAGGTTGGTCGGACTGCATTCTTCGTGGGATGACGAGACTTGCATGCGGAGGGGCGTCGCGTTGGAAGCTATTCAGGGATTTATGGAGGAGAATATGCAACACATAGAGTGAATGAGCACATTTTGTGGTTATATCTGTCATGGCGATTTTTACTGGTCACCTATACATAATCTTGTTGTTTTACAGCAGTTCAACTATCGCAACTGCCTTCTCTGACTTCAACACAATGACCGCAATATCAACACATCCAATCCTGGCATCTGTGATACTGCTGCCTGGAACTACCAAGTCCAAGGTCAAGCACTTTCGATTTTTTCTCTCTTTAGCTACAACCTTGTGCCTAGGTGGTAAGGTTTGCATGCCACCATCTCTGAATATCAAGGAAGGAAGGAACGACAAGTACCAAGTCCCCCCTCCTGCATCAACCACACCTCCCCTGCAGGACCGTTCCTTCCTTTCTTCTGAACAACAACCCAGTCCTCAGTCTTGAAGATTTTTTTTCATATCAGAAAGAAGAACGATCCTTGACCAACCATCTCTCCTTGACCAACGCTCTTTCCTTGGTCCAACACTCTCTTCTCCAACGTCGCTCTCTTCTACACATCACCAAACCACTTCCTTCAACCGCTGCAGAAGCAGCTCCCCCCCTCGCGCCTGTCACCTTTGACAGAGCAAGTATTCAGAAAAATCACCAGTTCCAACTTCCAGATCGAACACAAAGGGATTCCCTGGCTTGTTCCTCAAGGAGGCCAGTGAATCGCGACTCAAAAAACACACACATAAATCACAGCATCAGACCCGTAAGTCAACAAAAACACCACATCTTTCTTACAAAGCTAACACCACAAAACAGAGATACGCAGCTCAAACAGCCCAAAAAAACCCCGTAACGGACCACCCAAAGATGCCAGCCATACACCTCCCCTCCCTCGCCCTCGCCGCAGCCGCAGCCGCCCCGGCCACCAACCCCCCCGACGAGTCCGTCGAGAAGTGGGTCATGTCCTCCACCACCGACATCGCCTTCCTCCTCAAGGGCGCCCTCATGGGCCTCTTCGCCGGCCTCCTCCTCGCCTCGCTGACCTGCTGCTGGCTCCCCTGCCTGCACTTCCTCTACGGCAACCCGGGCGAGCACCTCCACGACCTGCAGATCGCCAGCCTCCGCCTCCGCTTCTGGTCCGACGGCGGCGTCCGCGAGGGCGTCATGCGCAGGGTCAGGTGGTTCTTCATGGGCCGCGAGAGGCCCGCCGCGGCGCTCGCGCCCGACGCGGAGCAGGCGGCGAACGCCAGTGGCACCGGCGGCGATGGAGCCAGGGATCGTCAGCAGGGTGGTCCCGCGCGGGGACGACAGCGGCAGCAGCCCGCGGCCGGGTCTTCCGCCTCGGAGCGGCAGGGGTATAACCCCTACGACGTCTCCCACCACCGATACATCCGGGACGAGGAGGACGAGGTGCTGGTGTTGAGGGACTGGGTCCCGAGGGTGTACCTGCCGTCTCAGCGGCCCATAATCATTCCGTCAGTTTGAGGCGGCCGCAATATCCAACCAGGGGCTGGGTCCGACGACCAAAGGACCGGTCTTGGGGGAAAGCCCGGGGGATGAAGCACATAACAGGACCGAGGGACTAGGCTCGGGGTTCGGATGAACAGGACAGGAGGAAAGGCATGTTTCTTTACGCCGTCAACGGGTAAACAGAACCGATGGATACGGACGAAAAATGTCGAAGTTGTCGCGGCCGCAGAGGGGACGCCGCTAGCTAGCTCAAACTTTTAAATCAAGTTCGATTGCGCATCTCACCACGCCCCTCCAGCTCACCTCTCACTTCCAGTTAGAACGCAACACGTCCCGAGTTAAGAGAGAAGCTCGTTGACGCCCTCCGGAGGCAAGTCTATTTCAAGTCCTAAACCTCCGCGCTCTACCGCCGAGATGATGGGGGGTGGGGGTGAATAGTATGTACATTCAAAAGTCTCCAACACATGGCGGTTTCTCTTGGTAATTACGCGCCATTCCAACTCGAACAAAAATTGGGTTTCTTTCCCCATCATCCTCGAGCTCTTCCGATCCTTTTTTCTTTTCCATCTCTCTCAGAAGAAAAAAGAAAAAAGACTCTTACTTCGTTGGAAGCCGGCTGACTCGGTGAACCGACGTTCCACACGCGCCACCGCTCCTCACGCGATTCTCTCCTGTCTCCAGCCTAAACAAGTCTCTCCATGGAGACGGGGGTGGTGGTATCATTTTCTGACTGAAACGAAGTGCAAAAAACAATAGAAAATGAAAAGAAAACACAACGGTATGTGTGACAGGCGTCGGGCTATGCGACATGCAATTAGTGCCCAGTTGGCAAAGGGAAGAGGGTGAGAGGGTAGTGTAGCTCGGCTCGCAAACGCCGTTTCAGACGCTTGCGATGCTCGGTTTCAATGATGGCCAAAGTGACGAGGCAACAGCAATGCCATGCTAACGCCCGCCATATGGTGTCGAGGTCTATGCTCTGGAAGGTAAGGTGACAAAGAAAAGCAGTGGATCGATTGGTGGTTTGGTGATGAAAGTAGTAGTGTGGGTATAGTAGAATGGCTGGGTAATGAAGAATCGAAGGCGTTTCTGGGAGTTTTGGGCTTAACGGCCGAACGAGGTATGGCTCTGATGCGCGTCTTGAAGAACTGATCTAAAGTTAGTTGGGAGGTCCCTTGGGTATTGTGAAGATGAACTTACTATGCAGGACATTCAGCTGTCCGGCGCGATCTTCGCACGCAACCTG
The DNA here is from genome assembly GCA_027406025.1 of Colletotrichum musae. Taxonomy (NCBI): domain Eukaryota; kingdom Fungi; phylum Ascomycota; class Sordariomycetes; order Glomerellales; family Glomerellaceae; genus Colletotrichum; species Colletotrichum musae. The sequence continues at coordinate 5,397,859 of JANVYC010000005.1, read as the reverse complement.
CAGGCCGGATCCCTCAACAAAGTCGAGGACCACGCTGTTGGGCAGCTCCTGGAGCTCGACGTCCGGAATATAAGGCGTCTTGAAGTCGGACAAATGGTAGCGCTTGGCCGGGAGATGCTTGTCCTTGGCGGCAGCTGAGCCGGCAACAGTGCTGAGAACCAGAAAGCCTTGGGAATCCAGGCATAAGCTGCGGCGCTTCCATAGCAGGTTGTCCGGAAACTGGACGTTGACGTCGCCCATGAATGCCTCGATGGTGGGCGACTGAAGGCGAGTGACCTCCAAGGCATCCTCCTCCTGGACGGTGGGAGAAATGGCTGTCGGGGTCATGGTCTTACCACGGCCCGCGCTGCTGAGAGATGACGACAGACGGCGCATGAAGCGGCTGGCGCGGCCCTTCTTCTTGTCGCTGGTGGTAGACTTGCTGTCGTCTCCCGAGCCGCTGCCCTCAGTGAACATCGAGGGGGACATGGCACCACCGGCAGCGTTTTCCTTGCTGATGGAAGAGCGGCGGCTGCTGATAGACAGGCGTCGGTTGAATCCGGACGACTGGTGGGTCGAAGGCGGCCGGGTGGGTGACCGGGATCCAGACGACATGGGAAGAGGGGCTGTGAGCACCTCGGCGGGCCCCGAGGTGACGGACTTGCGGCGATCCTTGATAAAGTCCTTCATGATGCTGAGAGATGAGCGGCGAGGCGCTTCGTCCTCTACCGAGGGGTCCAGCGACTGCGAGCGACGCTTCTCCTTGGAAAGCCTCCTCTCCTGGATAGTCTCCTTGGATACCTCCACTTTCGCCAGGTTGGCAGGTGGCATGGGAGGCTCGGCCTTCTGATGATCGACTACCAACGGAGACGTCTTAAGGTCAAGTCGCTCGAACTCTGAAGGGTTCTTGGGCGGCTCGGGGGCTTTGCCAACCTGGCTGGGGTCGCGGACGATGCGCGCGGTGACTGAGATAGACTCGGGCCTACCTCGAGGCGGCTGAGAGCCTGGCACCTCGAATACTGATAGTCTTTTCGCAACGGAACCCGATCTGCCGCGGTTCGCCTTGGTGGTCTCGGGAGAAGTCTCTCTAGAATCTTCCAACGCCGATGGCGCAGGGCTCGGCACTCGACTGGTCAACGAACTTGTTCTGTCAATGAAAGAAGGCGAACGAGAAGGTGTCTCCCTCACGCTCCCTCTTTTCACAGCGAAAAATGCCGACGAGGGTCTCGGGGCTTTCAAGCTTGAATCGGTTTCAACGACGCCGGGCGCGGAGGCAGAAAGCTTTTCCAGTGCCTTGATGCGCTGGGAGATGCTTGATCCGATCTTGCCAGGTTGCTTAGGTGCCAAGTTCTGGTTCTGCTGTTGGGTGATTTTGTGCAAGAACGCAGCGCCAGATGAGATTGACCTCTGGCTCTGACTCTGGGCCACGTCGGCGGGAGTGAGAAGGTTGCCGCGGATAGGGTTGGAGACAGTGCGCACAACACCGCGCGACGTCGGTCTGCTAGCCGGCCGACTCGTGGGATTTGGGGAGACCGGGGTAATGGGGGATTTCGAGACGTTGACGTGATGGGCTTCCTCGGCAGTGGCCGAGTGAAGCTCATTCGTAGGGTCTTCGTCGTCAATGTTAGCCTCGGCCCGCTTCTCGGGGGCCTCAAGATCGGTACGAATCGGCTCAACAAGTGCCATTCGCTTGGAGCGCTGAGAGTCAGCCGACTGAGCGTCGCCATCATGCTCCTCAATGGGAACGGGCAGGACCTGTTTGGGCGTCTCTTCGGGGGGGACGATTGTGGGCACCTCGGCTGCGGCCGCTCTCAGATCCTGGGTCGAGAACTTGGACCTGGGGACCTTCAGTCCTGGGGATTGAGGTGATACCGGTGACTTGGGTGTCTCCTCTGCTGGCGACTGAAGGGGCAATGTAACCGGGGGCTTCTCTTGCGTAGGGCTCGTGGAGAACTTGGAGATGGGCAAGGCAATTGGAGACTTGGGCTCCTCTTCCTTGGCCTCGACCTTTTCGACTTGAAGCTCCTGTTCCTCGGGCTTCTCTTCCTTGACATCGACCTTCTCGACTTGAGGCTCCTGTTCTTTAGGCTCCTCTTCCTTGATGTCGGCCTTCTCAACTTGGGGCTCCTGTTCCTTGTGCGCCTCTTCTTCGACCTCGACCTTCTCAACCTGAAGCTCTTGCTCTTTGAGGGCTTCTTCCTCAATTTCCGTCACCTCAATAGGTTGTTGCTCAACAGCGGGAATATCTTGTGTCTCGGCCTCGATCGGGTCCTCGATTTTCTCGACAGGCTTGTCTTGGATCTCAACGGGAGTGGTTTGCTCCGGCTCCTCCACTGCGATGGGTTCGGTCTTGATACTCGGTTCGGTCTGGGGGGCTTCGAGAACTGCCACGGAATCCTGCTCCGGCTGCGCCACCGGCTCGGTGGGCTTCGGTGTTTCGTCCATGTCAAGATCAGCATCCAGAGCTTCTACCTGAGGCTCCTGGGACTCGTCCTCCGTTTCCTTAACAGTCTCGTCAGTGGACTCGGATAGCGAGGAAGCCTTGGTCGAGTGATCGGGCTCGGAGGAGGCGATGATGGGCGAAGCAGGGTGCGAGTCGCTCTGGGTGATTTCAGAGCCCACGTCGGTGTGGACAGAGACCGAGGACGCGTCAACAACGATGCCGGAGTCCGCCTTGGATATCGAGAGTCGCCTCTCGTCTTCAACCTCTGCGCCGCCGTCGGATTCGGTAGGAAGGGTCTGCTCGGGGATTTCTTCCAAATGTTCGGTAGGCTGGGCCTTTTCCAAAGTCACGTCCTCGGTCGTAACGTCGACAGCTAGAGGGGAGGGGTTCTGCATGCTAAGTTTTTTCTTCTTCTCCCGCAGTTTCATCGCCTTCATGAGACGCGCCTTCTCGGGCGTCATAGTCTGCTTGGGAGCAGCAGCAACGGTGGTGGTGAGGGCCGGCATGGCTGATTTAACTGAGGCGCCCGAGCTGGTGGTGGGTCGTGCTGGCTCGTCAGCGGTGGATTGGGAGGCGGAAATGGAGATGGGGTCCCGGTCGGGCCCAGGTGGTGGTAGGGGTATTGCAGTGGCGGCCAAGGAGATTTCGGTTGTTTCGTCCGGGTGGGTTGCTTCGGAAGGATCCAGAGTATTTTCCTTGGACTTTCCTTTTTTGGGGCCCTTGGATAATGACTTGAAGCCGGACGGTAATTGTGAAATTGGCCTAAAGGCGTCCCCCACAGCAGCGGTGCGCGGGTGTCCGGCCACGTCGAGCGACGGCCGCGGTGCAAGCTTGACCCTGGGCTTTCCGTACGTGTAAGACGACGAGGAATAGAGCTCGGGCCGGGAGGATTGCGATGACATGCGCCGACCGTCGTCGACCGATTTTGCGGGCGAAGGCGGTCTGGCTCCGATGAACTCGGGCGGCTCCAACGACTCGGAAAACTTGCTCTCCTCGGGCGAGTTCGCCAGATCGGCGTTCAGCGTCACCGGGGGACCTGGTGCGACCGGCGACTTGGGTGGCTCGGCCAATTCCTCTCCGAGAGCCTCTGGCAGTCCGTCGCCTACAGATTTTCTCTTGCTCGCTCGCTGTTCTTCCTCCTCCTCTTCGGCAATTTCCATCAACCGCCTACGTCGAAGGGAGCTTGTCGAGGACGAAGTCGACCCGGAAGCAGCGTGCAGAGAACATGCGGCGGAAAGCTTGGTGTCCTTAAGCTCCTTGGCCGTGGCTATCGAGAAGGTGGTATTATACGGCGTGAATCGCTCACACACAGCGTTGAAGTGGACAGTCATACGCGCTACAAGCGGTTGAAGAAAATAACGGCCGAGTCAGCTTCATCTCCCTATGGAATGGGGGAGGGCGGCTCAGAACAATGCGCCGGAGCTCAGAGACACAACCCACCTTGAACTAGTCGAGAGCAATCCTCGGGAAGATATTTGATGATCACGTTCCGGCGGCGGTACCTCAGAAAGCCAAACAGGGGCGTATGATCTTCGTTCTCGTCTTCGTATTGGGCAATGTTGTTTCGAATCTCGACAATGCCACCATTCCCGCGGCCCAGCAGTTCGACGTCATCGCGACTCGCATACTTGAGGAGAAACCTATAATGCGCGACAGAGCATGACGTCGGTTAGCCTATGCAAATCCACGCGCGACATTGCAGGGGAGAGACACAGATAGGTGAAGAACGGGGAGAGGCAACGCGCGGCGCAAGTCGAGACCTCTTCAGCGGCACGGACTGAAGATGCGCAGGCGGTTCGGGACTCCAGCGGTGGGGAAGGGAAGGGAGGGGATCATCATACCATCCTCCTGGCTCCGCGACGGCAGCCTCGTGGGCCTCCCTGACCTTGGGGTCATCCAGGCCGTTGAGCGACATCCTCCCTTGGTGGCCTTGCCTGGGTGTGGACAGCGCTCAACAAACAGGGGGAAGGTTGATGAGGGCGAGGGTGACTCGGGGTTCGGAGGAGGGCCGTTCGTGTTCGCAAGCGGTCGGTGAGTATGCGCAGGCGCGCAAGACAGGAAGCTCGAGCTGGAGTGCTCTGCGCTGCGGCCAAAGACCCGGGGGGGTTGGAAGCGCAGGGCGAATTCGGGGTGTGGGTTATGGGAGGAGGAACAAAAAAGTGGTTCGGAAGGGGTTCGTCGTCGCTTAGCAAAGGCAGGCCGGACCGATGGCGGTTGTGATTTTCAGGGGTAAGGCTGAAGAGAGCGAGTGCGGCAGTGGCAGCAGCAGCGGCAGCGGCAGCGGCGGCGACATGTAGAACGGGACGGGCCAAGGGGACATGGGCACGGCGGGTGCAAAAGGCTCGTATTGGTGCAGATGCCAGTCGTCGTTGCTTCTTCCCTTTTTTCTCCTCCCTCTTGTCTCTGGCGAAGTCGACGAGGGTTGGGAAGGGAGATTTGGCGGGCTATCGGAATTGCGACGCGATGAAGGGCGGGAAATGGGAGTGTTTGAGCGCCACGGATGACTTGCTGCTGTTTCCTCCTTGACGGAACCCGAATGGGAAGGAGGGGGGGGTGGTGTCTGGTCCGATTCTTCTTGGTCCGGCGGTCTCTATAGCGGCTGCGTGCCGGCGCTGGAGGGGCAAGAATAAGATATCCAACGGGGTCGGTCGTCGCTATGTACGGGATAAGGCAGGCAAGGCAAGCCCGGGTCGTAATGAAGGCGCGATGGATAAGGATAAGATAGCTCTTCAGGTGGTGGTAGGTACACCGTACGGTAATTACGGCTCCAACTGACTGACAGGGCAGAAATAAAGAGCGCTAAAGTAGGTAATAGCAAAGAGCAAGTCAAGAAGAAATTGGATCCGTCTATGAATAAGACTAGGCGAACTAGGGAGAAGCCAGGGGCTCAGAAAAGAAGGGGAAGAATAAGACAAGGAAACAAAATAAAATAAAGCAATGAGCGGTACAGAGTGATGCTGCTGCTGCTGCTGTACGTGTAGGTCTGCGTATGCGTATGCGTATGCGTACGGAGTATCCGTACGTACGTGGCGAGAGGTAATACGGATCGGATGCCCAGTCCAGTTCCAGGGTTTGGGTCCGGAGGTCGAACCGTCTGGGTGGTAAGCTGATGAGATGGGATGGGATGGAAATGAGATGAGCCCGTTGCCGTACGCAGCAAGACACGGTTGACAGCGGGAAGAGAAAGAAAAGAGAGAACGAGAGAAGGCGGGAAAAAGAAGAAGCAGCAGCAAGGTAGCCAACAGCTAAAGCCAACGTCGTACCGAAAGAATTAGGCGACCGCTGAGGAGCAAGTGAACTGGGGATAGAGAGAAGGGGGGGGGAAGACGTCTGACAGGCCCAGGTGTATGCCTGCTGAAGCGTGAACGGGGGGGAAGACCCGTTGGTGAATGTCACTCTCAAATTGACCTACACTCCAGCAGCCCAACCGCCTATCCGGGCCCCTACTGCAGTCTACACACAGAGGACGACCTAGAGACTTCTCCTCTGGTGGTGTGGACTTCCATTGCTTGTGCCCCCGGGGGCCTTCCGCTGGGGCATCCCATCCACTCGGCCGCCCCCTGGACCTTCCCCCCTTCGGGGGTTAGGCTGCCGGTGGACATCTCGTTAGGGGGCAGGAATGCAAGGGTAGCGGCTCGGAGGCCAGTCCAGCGGAGGGCCGTTATTGGCCCAAATTCATCAAAAATGGAGGGAACAGACCACCATCCATCCCAGAATGAGAGAAAAAAGCACAGGGCACCTTGGCCCAGACTTTGGCGCGCAACTCGGGGCAAAAAAAAAAAGAGCACTCCACTGCATATCGTCCACTCCAATTCGCAACAAGCCGACCTCTCAGCTTCCATCCATTGCATTGCAACCGAACTGGACGTGTTATGTTGGCCATCCGATGGTGCAGAGACACGGAAGGGGGGAGGGAAACGGTGCGAGAAGCCGTTTCTTTAGCCCCGAAACACATCCATCCCTTTTTCATTTTCCTGCCAGCTCTTTCCCGTCCAAGAGAAGTGCCTAATGTCCAATGGATCATCGGTACGGAATACCTTCCTATGGAGGTACGTACTTGTAGTATGGTGTAGGTACCTGAATGCACCCAAGGCACGCACTAACAGTGGAGGTACCTAACCTGTCCCCTTTCTTCCCCCGGTTGGCGGCGCCACCCACGACCCCCAAAGCGTTCCCGCTAACGAAAGCTGCTAGTAGATGCTCCAAAACGACGCCATTTGTCATTGAATATCCCCAATTATCGGCCGCAACGAAGATTCAAGGAGAAAGGGAAGGAAGCACCACAGGATTTCCATTTCCCTCGGCGGCAAGCGAAGGAGAAGAGGATGGGATAGGACGGCACGCGCAGCACGGCACGGCACATTCACAACCTTCCCAACTCCCCAAGGAAGTTACGTCCATGAAACGTCCCAACCTGGGCCACCCCCTTCTCTCCGGATCCCGGTGCGAACTGCAAGTGCGGGATTGCTGGACTTTGCATCTGCATCGCCCCCCACCCACGGCCGCAGTTCCTGCATCATCAATGCCAAACGGCACACCCTTTTTCTTCCTTATTAATAGTTGGCCGGTGTTTGCCTGCAGATAATGAGGATAATACGAACCAGCTGTCTATATCAGAACATCTCAAATGAAACTGCGACAACATACGCGCGCGTCGCAAGTTGGACCGACATGCGACGAAAGGGTTTCGCCGTCTCCGGTACGTCCCGGCGCCGGGCCTGCTGGGCCAGACCGGTGTGTCGCATCCCATATTTGCATTTCGTTGCGTCTCACTCGCCTGCGCAGACAAGAGACAGGCATATATCACCAATCGGCATACAAAGCTTCGCGTGTATGTGCGATGTTTGGTGTTGCGAGCCCATCGCATTGCTTCCCCTCCTGACTGAGACAGATTCTACTCCATGATGAAGATCCTCGGATTACGGATTACAGAGCAAAAAATGATTGAATTCGAAAATAGACCTACATATACTCTACGCTAGGAGGATTAGCAGAGTTCATCCCAGCGGGAACTGATCTCCGCCCGCTCCATCGCTGATCGACGCTCTTCACCCATTCCCCTCCAGGAAACTCTGAGCTTGACACTGACATGGTGGTAAGCGGTAGCAGTAGTGGTCACGAACCAATCCCACCCCGCCGGTTCCGAACTCTAAACCGCGGCAAGCTACGTCGACGGACGACAACAGCGACGACGACTCGAGCCTGTGGTTTTGTGGTGATGACTCGAGCCACTGGTGACAAGTCGGTGTTCAAGCATCATTGGTATTTCTGTTCATCCCTCCGAACATATCCGTACAGCATCCAAGATTTCCCCCCTCTCATCATGTCTATTGCCCCTCCTTGCGCTTTGACCCCTCCTAACCTCCCGCCGACGAGGCGAGTTGAGAGAGAGAGGGGGCCAAAATTCGTTAATAAACCACCACACGTGCCCCGTTCCCACCGATCTGTCTGTCTAGATGAACTTCTGCAGATGCGATAATTTAAATTGCTCAACCCGTCCCAAGCAGCCCGCCCCCTACCGTCATCTAGTCCCCACCGTCGAAGGACCGGTAGAACGTGAATGCCTACCGTCACCGCGCCGTTTGTTACTTTTCCACTTGACGTGATTCTCCCCTCTCTTGGTCTCGTTGAACTAGTAACACGTCTTGAGAATAAGCTAAATAACGCAATGTTACCTCTCAGATTTGACAATACCAAGGGGCCGGGACAGCACACACTCACACTAAGAACCTGTCATTTTCCCAACTTCGTTTCGCCAGACGCACCTCATATTAACCTCCGAACAAGCTCTCATCCCATCAAACCTCGAAACCCCCCCACATGGGGATGTAAAAAAAAAAAAAAGTCTACATATTGCGTAAACACGCCAATGGACTCGGATCAAGCTAAGAAGCTCAGATGTAGTGCCCGCAGCTTGCATCCTGCATGCGAGCTCCTCCTCGTCCCCCTTCCTCGTCTCTTCTGTGCCGTCGAATGTTGCAACGGCTCGGGGATGCATAGTGTACAATAAGGGGTCAAAGCGGCCTTCTCCTCCTCTTGCTCCACGAGGAGAGCTTGCCGCCACCAAAGCGAAGCGAAGCTACCCAACGGCCTTTGGGGGGAGCAGCCAAGTTCGCACAACTTGCTCGCGTCTGAAGGGCATGAATAAAACTTTGCTTCCAACATAACAGAGTTTCCAAATCAGTTCCTCCATGCCTCCAACATCCTCCATGGAAGCCATCTAGAACAAAATGCCTGCCTCCATCACCCTCACAATCCATGCAAGAGGCCCCCACCGCGGTGGTGGATGGGGTTTGAGTGTCCGCTCTAGTTGTCTAATGTCGCACAGCAAAATGATGATCCGAAGAGAGGCAGCAGAAAGAGGGACGAGGGGCCGGAGGGGGAGACCCGCGGCCATTACACTAGCTCCGGTCGTGGTCCGGACCTCGGCAGGTACGGGGGTACGTAAGCAACCCTCACCGGCGGCGGGCGAGAGAAGGAGAGAGATTGCACTCTCCCGAGCTCGGGCCCGTCACGGGCTGGGCGGCGTTTCTTTTCGTTCACGGGACTGTCATCTCGAGCTTCGGATGTTTCTATACTAGTCAATAAACTAATATCCCTGAACCTCAATGCTGACAGACAGCTAAGCTGTCGGTAAAGAGACGTATATCTTCTTTATTATCCCCTCCTCTGGTATCCCAACACCCCTCCAGCTACAACTACGTGGTCAGGCGTCCCCAAGCATTCCCGAGAATGGATACTATTCAGGGCTTATAGACTTAGTCCATTGTTGTTGTTATCCGCCGTCGCTGTTGCTGTTGTTGTTGTTATTGTTGTCGTTGTTATTGTCGTCGTTGTCATTGTCGTCGTTGTCATTGTCGTTGTTGTTGTTGTTGTCATTGTCGTCCATCGTCCGTCGTCCGTCGTTATTGTTGTCGTTGTCGTTGTCGTTGTCGTTGTTGTTGTCGTTGTCGTTGTCGTTGTCGTTGTCGTTGTCGTTGTCGTTGTCGTTGTCGTTGTCGTTGTCGTTGTCGTTGTCGTTGCTGCCCGTCGTCGTTATTATTACTATCGTTTTAGTTATTATTAAGCCAAGCCATATAGAGATGTACTTAATGCTAACAGACCGCTTAGCTGTCAGTAAGAGATCGTGGTGGATAATTCGTAAGAAAAAAAAAAGCAAGGTTGCAACGAGCACATTGATCATGACGCCAGATTAAGCCTTGATTTTTTTACTTTCTTGCTAAGCCTCTACAAAATTTTCTTTCCTCGTGTGTCCTCGAATCAACTCAGGTATAGGTGCGTACATGACCCGATCAGGGTCGGTTGAGAGGAGCCCAGTTCGCCGCCGAAATTATGAACGCCTTTCCATGCTATCGTTAGGTATCCCGCCACAAACAAGGAATAAGATGAGATTGTTGGACGACGGACGACGATCTCAGTGAAGACCGGCAGCGCCGGGCGGCGGAGCGTCCAGGTCGACGCCCTCCACCACCGACCTGTGCTGCGCGCTGTTGCGAACGAGGTTGCCAAAATACTTCAACGCGACCTCGCTCTCGTGGCGCACCTTGAGCGTCTCGTCGCGCCGGGTGCCGAGGGCCTTGACGGACTCGTCTAGCCCAACGCGGAGGTTTTCGGCCGGCAGACGCAATACCTTACGGACCGAAGAGGATATGCGCGTGGCGTTGACGTGAACATAGTCGGTGGCCTCCAGCTGTGCCGCAATCTTGGTAGAGAGACGGTGAGGCAGAGAGTTGGGAATCTGGTTGACGATGTAGGCCGCGGCGGCGAAGGCTGGGTGGGACTGTTAGATACGCTTCAAGTAGAGGATTGAGTTGGGGGTACTTGGTTGAGGGACTGAGTTGGGATTGGGCTGGGGGGTTGAGTTGAAGGATTGGGTTGGGGGATTGAGTTGAGGGATGGTTGGGGGATTAAGTTGTCTTACCAGTTGCGACGATGCCCGGGATGATGAGCATACGCAGATTATCGTTTCCGAGAACCTTTACCGCAGTAAAGGCATGGTCCATCCAACCGCTGGCACCCAGCATGCGAGGCACCAGAGCTCCCGCGACAGTAAGGGCCATACCCGTGCCAGCAACCTTTTCTTGTCTCTGAACAATCGTGTTCCAGTCCACGAAGTCCCACAGCTCGGTAGGGATCTCCACATGGCGAGCCATGGAGTCGCGCTTCCTCCTGAACATGACATCGGAGCGGAAAATGACGTTGTTGAACTTGTCTTCGCCCAGGTGCAAAATACCGAGTGCCTTTATACATTCGACGCCGCTGACTGTCTTCGCCCTTGCGTGGTCCTCACATTGGACAACTGATTCCTGAATGTAGGACATCATCGCCGTCTTGAGTTCTTCAGCATAGTCGAAGGCGTTCAAGAAGCCCCGGTAAGGGACCCCGTGGTTGTTGTCTCCAGCGTGGTCAATGGCCGAGTTGAGAGTCGCTCTCGTATAGTCGTAGACTTCCTTGCACGTTTTCTCCGTAATCTTGTCAAGCTCGTCACCAACCTGAGCCGTCGCCCTCCTGCCGGACTCCAGCTGGGGTTCGATTTCCCGCAGTTCACTCGTGACGCGATTGATCTCAGACTGTGCGACCGCCGAGTTGACGTTGGCCAGGACATTGACGTCGTTCAAAATATTCAGCAGATACGTCTTGGCCGGTGCCAGCTTCGACCTGGCACGCTTCTCCAACACGAACCTGCGCAATGACTGCTCCAGGTTCTCGAAATCGCGAACCTTCTCGACATCTTTGCCCTTGCCTTTAGGATCGTCGCTCGGGTCGTCGCCGCCACCGCCGCCGCTTGAGCTGCCACTGCCACCTCCTGAAGGCCCACCGGGAGGGCCAGGGGCCGTGGGGACGGCGTTACTTGAGACGAAGTGCACAAGGTCCGCAGACTCTTTGTGCGTTCTTGGGCTGAGACCTTGTACCTGATCGAGGATCATCTTCTGGCACCTCTTCTTGTCTCTGATATTGTCGTAGCCGTTCACTACGATGAAGAGGTATGCCTTCTCGGCGGCGGCGGCCCAGATGAATTCCTTAGCAGTCATGGTGAAGTGGTTGGCAGCCGAGACCACGAAGACGACAACGTCAATTTCCTCCTGGCGTGCAAATACAGCGGTCGTCTTGGTGGTATCCGAATTCAATCCCGGGGCATCGATCAGAGCAATATCCACCACACCGTTGTTCAGTAAGGACTCGTCAATGGTTCGCACATCCTTGACATAGACCTTGCACTGGGTGTACTTGTCGTTGTCGATGACAATATCCTCCAGCTGCGACAGCTTGTACACGTCGTACGTGCTCTCGTTGTGTCGGTCGTACTGGGCGTCCTTGTGCACCGCGTGAACTTCCTCGAGACCGCCGTTTTCCCTGGCATCCAGAACCTCGCAGAAGATGGCCGTGCAGGGCTGCTGGTCTTCGGGCAGAATTTTCCTGCGCAGCAAAGCATTGCAGAATGTCGACTTTCCCGCGTTGAGGTCTCCCGTCACAAGTACCTTGCTGGAGGTGTCTTCGATGCGTTCGCGCAGGTTGAGCAGGTGGCGGATGCTGGAGCTGATCTTCCCATCCAGAAGAGATGCAATGGAACCTTTCTCAAGCGAGTGAACCAACTTTTCCTGATGGCCCATCTTGAGTTCCAGCTTCAAAATCGAGAAGTCCTGGGCAATCTGGGGCGTCACAAGTCGGGGTTCATCCGCCGGCCGCCTCTCCTGCGCCTTGCTCGATTCAGCAGCACTATGGGTTTCGATCGAGGTCAGGGATCGTCGGATCGTAGGAGGAAGTGTCGGTGAAGTGGGAACGGAGGAGGCAGACAGATCGCCGGCAGTCGAGTACGCATGGCCGTGGCCGTGGCCGTGGCCGAAGCCAGGACGTGAAGCTGCCTCAGTTCGCTGGACAGAGGGATAATGCACCGGCCAGTTGACATTCACTTCCTGCAGTTCCTTCAACAATTCGATAACCTTGTTGATCGAGCGGCCAAGCGTCACTCGGTGAGCGTTATACCACAGCTGGTGAATGGCACCGGCCTGAGTGCGCCGATCGGCATCGGAGAGCTGCCCATTGACGGGAATGTGACGATCGACGCTCGCTCCGGAGGAAGACAGGTCACCACCATTCGCAATGCTGCCGCCGTAGCCCGAGTCGTTCTCCAACAGTGACTGAAGATGCGCCGCATGGACGGAGGTGGAGCCGGTGCCGACCGTCATGTAATGCGGTGTCGATGACGGGGTGTTGGACTCGTCGAGCTCCTGGTCCATCGGAGCCTTGCCCTTCTTCTTGGAAAAATAATCTTGACTCATTTTTGTGGTTGCGGTGGAAGAAGCATGGCCAAAGGAAGGGTTGTAAAGGGGGATAAGTAGGTAGGTACGCCGTAGAAGAGTGGAGGATGGGAAGTGGCGGCGAGGCACGTCGGGCGAATGTTTTTTCAGGGAAGCTCACCACTTACACCTTCGCAGGCATACACAGTGGGTCCAGATGATTAGGTAAGCCCACCAGGAAACGCACAGTTCCAGCGCTGCCAGCGCATGATTTTGGATGGGGGGCAAATTTCCAGCTCTCGTTGGTCGCGACGTTTCGCCCACCACTCGTCAACGGCCCGGGGAACCACTCGGAAAGGGAATCTTATTATCACCCCGTCATCCAGTATCCAGCACCCCTATGTAGCTTAGCTCAATACCCATCTTAGTAATAATAGTAAAACAATAAGGACGACGACTATAACAACAACGACAATGACAACGACAATGACAACGACAGCGACGACAACGACGACGGACAGGGACAGTAATAACGATGGACGACGACAGATGGGGAAGGACGACGTTGGACGACAACAACAACGACAACGGACGACGACAGCGACAGAGAGGGGCGACAATAACAACGGCGAAGACGGACAATAATTGTCAGTCTTTATAAAACAATCGTCCTTAATAGTATTAATCTAGGTAGGGAGTGCTAAGAGATACTGAGCTATGTAGTTCGCGGCTAGAGAGGATGTTGATACTAGAGGGGGTGATGAACAAGATTTCCCTTTGGAAAACGCTGCCAGCGACCTGGATTAGAAGTGGGTACCACCATGGATAATGTATACGTACTGTTCTTATCTAATCAGCGGAGCAGGTGAGCAGCCGGCTGGTGGGCTGGGCACCTGTCACAGCGTAACCGCTCTCTAATTAGGTTCCGTTCCTTGGAAGGCTGGCTGCCATGCGCCGTGCCAAGCTGCTGTACGTACCTCGCTCAACCTCTGGCCTTCCCCCGTTACGTGAGTGCCTAGGCATCCCGAATATCTATCAACCTCCTCCAACGAACCATCCCACGATACAACCACTCGAACCCATCATCGCCGTCTCGACCGACAGCCCCTGCGCTCCCTAGAGACACGTCCTTTTTTTGTTTTTTAGCACGAGCGCCAACTACAGCGATGAACGTACGTCCGATGTGCGCCTGTTCCCCGCCGCCGTCGCTCGGCTACTAACGTGCCGATGTAGATTCTCGAGTACATGTTTGGCAAGCGTATGACGCCCGCGGAGCGTCTGCGCAAGAACCAGCGCATGCTGGACAAGGCGATCCGCGAATTGGACCAGATCCGAGTCAAACTCGAGAAGCAGGAGAAGCAGCTGATCCAACAGATCAAGCAGAGCGCCCAGAAGGGCCAGATGGGCGCCTGCAAGATCCAGGCGAAGGACCTGGTGCGCACGCGGAGGTCAGCGAACGCAGCCCTCCTAGACGACCGGCACCCATACTGACGGAATCATCTGGCAGATACATTGAGAAGTTCTACGGCATGCGCAGCCAACTGCAGAAGATCTCCCTCCGCCTTCAGGTACGATACCCGGGACCATTGCGAAGCACGTGGCTTGGCTGACACTCTCCGCTACAGACCTACCGCACCAACGAGCAGATGATGCAGGCCATGAAGGGCGCGACGGTGGCACTCGGCAGCATGAATCGGTCGATGAATCTTCCCGCCCTCCAGCGCATCGCCATGGAATTCGAACGCGAGAACGACATCATGGACCAGAGGCAGGAGATGATGGACGACGCGATTGACGATGCCATGGACGTCGGTGCCGAGGAGGAGGGCGAGGAAGTCGTGGAGCAGGTTCTGGAAGAGATTGGTGTCGACTTGACATCGGCGGTAAGCACACGTGCCGACCTCGGCGACGGACTGTTTTGGGCTAACAACGGGGTTCGCAGCTCGGGGAAACACCATCGGGATTGCAGGCCACGACGGTACCGGAAGGACGGATTGCCCAAGCGGTTGGCGGTGGTGGTGGTGGAGCGGATCCTGGCGACGACGACCTCCAGGCTCGTCTCGACAGTCTCAGGAGGTAGCCATGGTAGATTTCGACGGCATGGTCACGGTTGATCTTGGGACAGACATGATGGATGATAGGAGGCCGCAGCTGCTAGCTTGTTTTGTTACATACGGTACGGCGTCCCTAGGTTATGGGAAGGCGCAATTTTTTCTCTCTCTCGATTCCTCATTCCTCTGAGCGAGCAGTCATTGTTTTCTTTGAACAAAGAGCCTTTCAATGCGTTGGTTGGCCGGCCGGCTCTGCGTTTTCGGCTTCAGGTCGCATCGGAACATTGCGTCATTCGTTGACAGTTGCCCCGCCACGATGACCTGGCCGACGACGCTCTTCTCATCGCGTGCCGTCTGACGGCTGTACTGTTCTGCCTAAATGACTGCGCAATGCTGCCACGCGGCTGCTTGAAGACTTACCGGACCCTGCCCATACGCGGTTCCTTCTTCTACGGTTGGAAATAGTGTCCAACGATGCCTCCTCTCCTGGTTGCTCAGAGACGAGTAGATACACGCATTGATTTGCCCGGGATATTGACGAATCCGTAGAAGAGTGGAACCCGGGATCGAAGGTCCAGGCTCTTGTTCTGATGTTACACAAACTCTTCACCACAAGAAAACTTCGACTTGTTCACCCGCGATTCGTAGATTACCATGTCGGCACGCTCGCTCCGAGTCAGTGAAGGGCGGGAATATGACGCTGTTACTCTAGAAATTGTGGGTCGTCGTGTTTTGTCAGATCTCCCAGCCCAGCCCAACCCAGCAAACTGGACTGGACCCCGAACTTTGGACCCCGAATTCTCGGAGCAGCTGGCTCTGAGGTAAGAGAAACAGTTTCGACAGGTAATACATAGGCCCCTAGGTGAGTTGAACACGCAGTGAGGCAGTGTAAAGCAATGGCACCTTACCGGGTACCATCGTCTACCCCGCGCGGCCCTGGTCCTTCCAGGGTTCACAGCTGAGCTGTCATGCCAGCAGAGCTGCTCCAGCAGGTAAGGCGAGATGCTGAAGGGTAGGTATTCCCATTCCATTCGCAGGCTGGATCGTGCTCTTGACTGTGTCGTCTGCCTGCCTCTGCATTTAACGCCGTGGACGGTCGCTCATCGCCTTCTGTGACCAGGGCCATCTTTTGACCTTCGCACTCGGCTAAGCTGTAATACAGTCTAAGCTTCACGATGGGGCCTCGTCCTGGCCCTAGCAGCCCTAGTCGGAGAAGAAAGTTGAGTTCGCAACGTCAGCTATGGCCAGGCACCTCGTCTCGAGCGCAATCGAGAACGGATTGCGACCATGTATGTGGCCTTCCAAGCGACTCTCGAGTCGTTCATGCGTCCATGGGATAATCCATACAAGCGAGAACGATGCGATGGTGCTGCTCGTGTTCTTTTTTGGCTTTTTGTGAACCAACTCTCTCCTCCCAGAGAAAAAAGATGAAGCAGCTGTCTCAACGGACCACGGCCGTCTCCCCCCAAAAATGGCGGCCAGATCGGACCCGGGTTTTTGGGGCTGGTGATCGGCAGAGCGAAGGCCGGGTTTGACTTAGCAGCATTTTCAGCGTCAGGTCTCAGTTGTGAGGTCACTCGACCCGGGTCAGAGCAGGCCCGGCAAAGGCAAAGAGGCCCACGGCGTGTTCTTTGCTCGTTCCTCGCCCACTCGTAGCTCTTCAACCTCTCTCTTTCTCTCGTCTCATCCCTCTTTACCCCCTCCTCCGTCTCGGACACGCGAGGAAGCCCCAACCCCCGTTCTACCGGACATCAGACACTCCCGAGAGCTGCCCAGCACCTCCGTGAAATATCTTGGCCGGGGTTCATGTGCCGTCCACCTTGCGCCTAAGAGCCCACAACCCACCGCGAGCAGTAACATCGTCACCCTCGTGAGTCGGATACAGCTCGATCCAGAGAGACCCACAACGGGACCTGACAGCACAGCAGACTCTAGAACAGCAGGGCAATACTACGAGGCGCTATAGCGCAGAGCACCCAGCCCAAGCACAGAACAGAACAGACCAGCGCCACAAAGTATCCCGTACAGACCGTACCTATTTCGGTACCTTAGGAGCCTACCTACGCGGTCATACCTGCCTACTACCTACTTACCTACCCAACTACTCATTGCCCAAACTTTGTTGCTCTTGGCCTTATATCTTTTAAAGACTCTAGCCCTGAGAGTCCCAGGACGGGTGGAAGCTCAGGCCCAGTCCAGAAGAAAGTTGCTATTACTGCGACTTTACCTCTCAGGTACTATTAACAAAGCACGCACACAGTCCTAGACACTCAAGGTACCCTGAAATAGGAAGGACCAATAACGGAGTCAAGGTAAGCGGCGCTAGAAACGACCCTGCGAATCCACGCCTTGCTTGCCCTGTTCAGTGTTCCAGTGTACCCTCCAACCAGATCCCCCCTCCCCCTCCTACACGTCTGTCTGCCTCTGCGGGGACTTGGAAGCCCAGTCCAGGCACACCACAGCACCACCACCGGACCGCACCGCATTGCCTCACCACCATCCTCTCCATACCTGACCTTACCTTACCTTGCCCTATCTTTACCTCTTCTCTTCTTCTCCGCCTCACACCAACATTGGCTCCTACAGACGAATATTGAAGCCCTCGCCATCTCGCGGGCACGCGGCATTCCCTTCCTACGCCCCGTCTCGATCCCTCCGCATCGTCTACACGCCTCTGTCGACGTCGTTTCGGCAGTGCCTCGTTAGGTACGTCACTGTTGGGACTGCTGATGCTTCTGCCCGTCTTGATCCCTCCCCTTCAGAATATCTATAGCACCCTGCCTACGTCACCCATCGCCCCGGGCCGCCAGAGAACACAAACATTGCTCTCCCGATTTAGGCAGCCTGCATGTTCCCGTGTCTCTGTCGCCTGGCTTTCCCTTCGCGCGCATTCTTCAATACTCCCCGCTCCCCTCCCCGCCTCCAGTATCCTGTACCGGAGCCTCTCTCTCTTAACATCCAGCGGCGTCCGACAAAGCGACGATCCGGCGCTTATGTGGCGATACAGCCTGCCGCTCGGAGACCCAGCCTGCCTACCTTATTATGCCCTCGCTCCTCCACTCCCGACGCCTCGTTTCCCTCTAGCTCGGACCCGAACCTTTCTCTAACCCCCGGTCGGCCTCGGGCCACTTTGCCCCTCCGCGAACCTACACTAGCAGTCACCACAGTGCTGACGTCGTCTCTCCCTTTCATAGACTTCCACCCTCGCGACCGCCATCGTTCCCGCGGCGACAACGACCCAGATCCAACGACGACACCGCTGCGAAATCTATCGTCCACCGATTGATCGTGCGCCCCGGGACGGTACCCTTGACCTCTCTTTCGGATCTTTAAGCTGGCAGGAAGCAAGCGTCGCAGCCTCTCCAACCAGGGGAGTGGTCTGCTGACTAGAATGTTCGGCGGCGGCTCAAGTTCATCGCCCAAGGCGGAGAGCGACTCCAAAGAAGACCGCAAGTCGCCCTCGCCCGACTCCGACAAGGGCGCCGCGGCCCAGTCCAAGTCCTCTGACCAGGCCGCCAGCGGCGACAAGAGAAGCGGAAACGGCAGTCCCCCGGGACGTCAGGCCGATGGCGCCGGCGACAAGAAACGCCGCGCCAGCGGTGTCCAGAGTAAGGCTGCGGGACTGCTGGCACACGCCAAAAACACCCTGAACTTCTCCCAGGTCGGCCGATCCAACTCCGACGTGAGTTCGCAGACCCCTATCCAGAAGCTGGGCAAACAGGACCCCGCACTCGTCGTGCCTCAGGGTCAGCACAACAACTCCGCCGGCGAGTCCCTTCCCGGTCCGCGCTCCACCTTCCGTGTCGGCGTTTGGGAAGATAGGAACAAGAAATGCCGCCGGACTATGGAGGATACCCACGCCTTCCTTTACAACTTCTTGTACACCCCGGCCCCCGCCCTCGAGGGTAAGAAGAGCGAGCCTGCGGCAGACGAGAAGGATGCGAACCCGCAGGACATGGTCGAGACCGACAACGGATACTTCGCCATTTTCGACGGCCACGCGGGCACTTTTGCAGCCGACTGGTGTGGAAAGAAGTTGCACCTCATCCTGGAGGACGTAATCCGGAAGAACCCGAACGGTCCCATTCCCGAGCTGCTGGACCAAACCTTCACCTCGGTCGATGCCCAGTTGGAGAAGCTCCCTCTTAAGAACAGTGGATGCACCGCTGCCGTCGCCGTGCTGCGTTGGGAGGACAGGGTGCCGAGCGATCGATCTGCCACCGGCTCGCAGGCCATTGCGCCCGCTACCGCTGCAGCCACGAAGGCGGCCAAACTCACGTCAGAAGAGTCGTCCGAAGAGAAGGCTGCCTCGACCAGCAGTCCGGAGGCTACACATGCCAAGCTCAAGAGCTCCGCGAGCCGCCAGCGTGTTCTCTACACGGCCAACGTTGGAGATGCGCGCATCATTCTATGCCGCTCTGGCAAGGCTCTCCGTTTGTCGTACGACCACAAGGGCAGTGACGAGAACGAAGGGAAACGTATAGCCAACGCTGGCGGCCTCATACTCAACAACCGTGTGAATGGCGTGTTGGCTGTGACGAGAGCCCTTGGCGATACCTATATGAAGGATCTCGTCACTGGGCACCCGTACACGACCGAGACCGTCATTCAGCCCGAGAGTGATGAGTTCATCATCATTGCTTGCGATGGAGTAAGTCCAGCACCCCCTCACTCGAGACTAGGGATGAATCATGCTAACTTTGTGGCAGCTTTGGGACGTTTGCTCCGACCAGGACGCCGTCGACCTTGTGCGTAACGTTGAGGACCCCGTGGAAGCGGCAAAACTTCTCGTTGATCACGCGTTGAATCGGTTCAGCACGGATAACTTGTCCTGCATGATCGTTCGGTTGGATAAGGCGGCTCTGTTGGAGAGCCAAAACGACAAGGAAAGCTCCATCGGAGTCGAAAGGCCCCCGCCGAACCCCGCCAAGGTCAGCGAGGCTGAAAAGATCGTCCGGGACACGAAGCAGAAGATCGCCGACGGAGGCACGCCTGCGATCGGCGTCTCGGCCAGCAACAGCGGGCGCGGGCACGATCCGGCGACCATCGACAACGGCGACTTCAAGCCCACAACGCTGGACGGGACCCTCGAGGAGGAGCCGGGTCCCATCGACGAGAAGGATGACTCTCTCGAGGTCGCCCGCGACGCCCCTCCTGCTCCTTTGCCGACGGAGGTGGAGCAGAAGGACTCGGCCAAGACGAGTTCCTAATCAATCAAGGGTAAATAGGGCACATTTGATGACGCAATCTGCTGGGTAGTTTCCCAAATACGGGCCATACACGGGGGCGGCATTCCAAGATGCGGACAAGACGGTTCAGAGGAGTCGATTTTCGGGGGCGAGCAAGCGTGGCAATGAGCCGGCCCGGTGATGACAAGGGTGCTTATTGTAGGCTATCTGTATACCTAGCTATTACACACGTGGCTTTAGACGGCGGTTCCGATGCTCGTGATGAATGTTTGTCTGTGTTGCATGAGACGGTCCGGGAGGGAGGCAAGATGGCAGGCTGTCTGCGGATATAGCTGGTCCCATTGGTATTGAGGAATTAATCCTATGTGTCATTGGCAACACAACATCCGGGGAATGCCCGTGACGGAGGCACATGGCAAAAAAGTTTGGTCCTTGTAAAAGAGCCTATGAGGTCTCTCTGGCCGTTTCACGCCGCCTCGAGTGAATCCACAGCGGCCAAGTACGGCCATCGTATTTCAATAGTTGACAAGGCGCCTGTTGCAGTTTTCACGGAGTGGTCTGGGGGCAGTCGGGGGCTGGCCGGTACCTGCATAGAGTACCATCAAGCCCCGGGAGGCGTTCAGCTTCATTCGGCCGGGGCTTGCGTATGTTAGTCACCATCATCTCGTCAAAAAAACCCCGGATCCCCCATGCGTTGTCCCATTGTCTAGATCTCTCTCCCGAGACAGATGGGAATTTGGGACGAGCCGGGGTGGAGTTCGGATCTCTCAAATCATGGAGGCTTCGGGCTTTTCCTCCGGGGAAAAGAGAACTAAATTGAATGTGTACGTAAGAACGACAGGATGAAGGCTGCATGGTTCAGCCACTGGGGGGGAGGGCTGGGCCCGGCCGGGGGGGGTTCGCTCGGATCGTCGGCGGGTTGGATGAACGTGACCAGCTGCGCCTAGCGGGCAACGTGACCAACACGACAAGATGCGGGCAGTTTGGTGGCGGGGGAGGAGGAGGAGGAGGAGCTGCAGGGATGAGACCGGCGAGCCGGAGGAAGGAGTGGTTTCTGAGGTGCCTCAAGGCGAGTACATGGGCGTAAATCCGTATACCATTAGTGGCGATGTTGATTGTCAGGACGCACGGATTTGTAACCCGTCGACGGCCGTTTGCTGGAAGACACACCACCGGCTGGCCCGGGCTGTTTGGTAGGTATTAGGTTACCATACTGATATTCCCCGGACGGGGGAGGGAGATATTCTACCCCGGATAGAGACGAGGGGATGCCTGGCATACAAATACTCACACACAGTTGCGGAGTACATCATTCCAAGGATCCAGGTGACCGTCCCCCCGTCTTGACTTACACACCGACGTGAAGGG
The DNA here is from genome assembly GCA_027406025.1 of Colletotrichum musae. Classification (NCBI taxonomy): domain Eukaryota; kingdom Fungi; phylum Ascomycota; class Sordariomycetes; order Glomerellales; family Glomerellaceae; genus Colletotrichum; species Colletotrichum musae. Next base: position 5,376,591 of record JANVYC010000005.1, on the reverse strand, counting down.
CTTGCGGGGAAACCTCTCTAGCACAGCACTGGGACACGATACTCTTACTTTATGGCAATACCTCCCCCATGCGCGTATGTACCTGGCTGGCTAATTTACCTACACACTGGCGCCTCCCTACGTGTCTTCCCTAATATTTCTACCTACTTAAATCGGTAGGTTCGTGTGGATTCGGCGGGGAAAAGAAGGATCGGCAAGGTGAAGCCGTGACGCCGTGCAGATGCGGGCAAGGTCCTTTTTTCCCCTTCTTCTCCTATTTGGGTTTCTACCTAGGAGCAAACGATTATGTACTCAATTGGATCGTGAGAGGCTGGAAATGATGCGCCGTGCTTCCCGTGTCCGACTTGTCCGTCCGAATCATCGTGAAAAGAACGAGGGAGGGGGCGGAAGGGGAAAGGGTAGGGCATTCCACCCAAGCCAGGCTAGTTCTTTCCCTCCTTTACCTCGTTGGACTTCATCCTGATTTCATCCTTCCTTCATCTCAATCGCAAAGTTTCTAGTCTCTCTCTCTCTCTCTCTCTTCGTAGTTGGGGGTGTCGCACACAATTTCTACCGTTTATTACGAACTTCCTTGAACCTCGCTGTCATTCACGCTCCTGCCAATCAGGATCCCCGACGCAAGCCGGACCACACACACCTTCAACCTCCCTCGTCGATTACAGACGGCACCGTCAGTCGTTTGGTCATTCTTTTCCTTCTCGACACCATATCGCTGACCTTCGGTTCGGGATATCCGTACAGTACCACGCCGCCTCGTCTGACCGAAGAGAAGCGCTCCGCCCACCGAGGTCAGCAAGCAAGGAGGCAGATGCTGGGGTGGCTGGTCCTGGCCGAGGACCCCCAACATTGTAAATCCCCCCGCACTGCCATTGTCATCCGGGGTGCCATCCCGGGCACAAAGCAGAGAGCGCTCGAGTCCCCATACGCCCTGTGTTTGGGATTCGTCTCCGCGACAAAAGGAATACCAGACGAGTGTTGCGCACAGCCTGCGCCTATCCAGGTGTCAGGTGTCGAGAGTGCCTGTGGTGCACCGACACTGGAGTTGCGTGCAAGTGGAACGCAGTACGTATTCAGAGTCCCTGATGCCCCCCTGATTACCTTGCCTTCCATTTACATGATTGCCTTCCAGACCTACCTAGGTACCTCACAGAGATATCTCTACACGACGAGCTTCGTGTGGCCATAGGAGATACCGACATAGCAGGGAATTCCTAAAGGTAGAAGTAGCAGGACGTGGAAGCTCCGACCTTCCTTCTTGCGCTATCATCCGTCGAAAGAGTGGGTACCTTACCTCGACACTGGGCCAAGCTGGAGCCCCGCATTGTAGGTACCTACATGCTCATGTCATGTATCTCTATGGTACTTTCGTACCTTCTACGTGTAGCACGATACTCGGTTCTACTTGAGATCGACCTGCTAACACAAGCTGGGTAGCGTATCTTACCTGCCTACTCCGTACCGGTATCGAGGTAAAGTAACGAAGGGCCGGCCAACGTGGATCAAATTCGAGGCCAGGCCCCGCCGCCGTGGCTTTTCTCGGTTCTCCCATCCCCCAACCACGGTGCCATAATTTGTCCCCTCCTCCATTTATCTGTAAACCCGTTGCAAACCGCCCGACTCTATCCTTCGACACCACATCAGAATCGTGCCATCCGCGAGCAGAGCGTGCCCCTCCCCGACCTGCCCGGCCCATCATGGCCCAGTACGCATCCCAAGCAGCACCCAGCCTGAGCCCGACAATATCCTCCGCCGCCTCAAACCCCACCGCCCCGGGTGCTGCTGCCGCCGCCGCCGCCCCGTCGCAATCCGCTGCCGCCCAGCAGGCCGCCCAGCACAAACGCGTTTACCAGGCCTGCATTCCGTGTCGACGCAGGAAGGTTCGCTGCGACTTGGGGAGCGTCGACAACCCTCACGACCCTCCATGCGTACGATGTCGCCGCGAGAGCAAGGATTGCTTCTTCAGTGCCACGCGAAGGAAGCGCAAGGCCGAGGACGGCGGTGAACCCGAAGATGAGGTCGACGAGTACACCATACGCAATGGCCGGAAGCGCGCCCAGATCAGCGGTAGCCCGCCCGTCACCATCGACCGCCGTCTCTACAGCGAGGTGCCTCTGACCCCCGGCGGCTCCATTGGCCGAACACAGCCGCTGCGACGCCCGACCGATCCCGCCGTTGCCGTCCCCGGCACAGTCTCCCACGGCGCCGCGACCCCGAGCACCATCAGCCAGACCGACAGTCGCCGAACCGCCGACTTTGGCGTCATCGACGACGAACCCAATGCCCAGCTCGAGAACCACGAAGCCCAAGACCTCATGCGCGAAGGCGTCTACGGCCCTCACGATGCGTTGAGCTTGTTGTACAAGGCAGCCACGGATAGGTCAGTCCAGCTCCGCCTCCCCAGAGACGCAGCTGCTCACCAACCCCCGGCCTATAGTCCTGCGACAACCCATCACAACCGCCACGAAAGTGTTGCATCCATACCGGCCATGCCCCAACAACCCACCATTGTCACGCCGGGCGCCACCATGAAGCCCCCAGGCAGCGGACGGCCCTCGGTGTCAGTCAAGCCAGAGCCGCAGCCCATCGATCCGGCGTTGACGAAGCGGGACCTCTCGGGCGAACCTGGATACCATGATGCTATCAAGGCCTGGGGGAGGTTCAGGTTCGTCAGGGCGGGCTGGTTCACTGCGCAAGAAGCCATCAACTATATCGATTAGTAAGTTGAAGTGCGATTCTGTTTTACTATTACGCGTGCTGACTTGCGACCATAGCTACTACGAATATCTCTCCCCACTCACGCCCATCTCGCCTCCCACGTTCCGAAACCCTGCGTCGCATCTCACCCTGCTAACAGAGGAGCCCATCCTTACAATCACCCTGCTTACCATCTCCTCGAGGTATTGCAAGCTTGCAGGCACTGGTGGCCACTGCCGCTCCAACGCCATTCACGAGCAACTTTGGATATATCTTCGTGGCATGATCGAACGATGCCTATGGGGCCAGGAAGCATTTGGCGGCGGGTTCGCGGCCATGGCAGGGGCGTCCTCTATCATCGAGGATCAGACCAGCAGTACAGCGCCTTGGAGGGGGATGAGGAAAGGAAGTCTACGGACCCTCGGAACCGTGGAGTCTTTGATGATTCTCACTGAGTGGCACCCTCGCGCTCTTCATTTCCCGCCGGCGGAGGCTATCGACGAGCTCATGCTTCCATCTTACGAGGGCAGCGATTTGATCAGCACGGACGAAAACGGGAATCAGCGGCCTTCGGCCAACATTGGCGGACGAAGACTTGACAGCTGGCTTGAGCCCGCGTGGAGGAGCGACAGGATGTGCTGGATGCTTCTCACCACCGCCATGGGCCTCGCCTATGAGCTCGGCGTGTTTGATGACATTGACGACCTCCTTCGCAACGGGGCTATCACGCGCCCAGAATACGAGGAAGAGACGTATCGCCAGCGCGCAAACCGCATCAAGCGCCTTCTTCTGATTTACCTGACCCAGCTTGCTGGTCGCCTTGGCTGGACAAGCATGGTTCCGGAAGCCCTGCGGAAGAGTGACCCAGCCGTCACGCGCCGCCGTCCACTGTCGACCGAGGGCACGACGCCGGGGACGAACCCGTCCTCGATATCCAACGCCTTCAACTACATTCCAGATCTCGAACTAGACGACCAGATCATCCATTGCTGGGCCGGAATCAGCAATGCAATGCATATTGGTAACGAGAGACTGTTCAAATCACGCAAGCATACAACCGACATCATCCAGAGCGGGAAGTACACGGAGCACCTGAAGGACTTCCAACCTCTGCTTCAAGACTGGTGGAAGGAATTTGAGCGGTACAGATTGCCGCCGTACATCAGGTACATCCTGACCATCGAGTATGAATACGTTCGAATCTACGTCAACTCGCTCTCTCTGCAGGCAGTGGTTGAGCGCTGCACCAACAACGCCGGGCACGCAGGTCATGGTGCGCACGGCAACCACAACGCAGGCAGCGCAGCTCAACTGTCACCTCAGACACAGAACTACTTTGGCCAATTGCCTCTGGGCCAACTTGGTGGCTTCGGCGCAACTGACCAGGAGTACATCAAGGAGGTCATCAGCGGCAGCAGAAACCTTCTGAGGACTGTTGTGGAAGGACTTCTTCCTGGCGACTATCTCAAGCATGCGCCTGTTAGGACCTACTTTCGCATCATCAGTGGCGCTATGTTCCTGCTGAAGACGTTCGCCCTGGGTGCCCCACGCTCCGATGTCAAGATGAGCATCGACCTGATGGATCAGACGGTCGAGGCCCTTCGCAACTGCGTCGTCGACGATGTCCACCTTGGCATCCGTTTCGCCGACTTGCTCGAATCTCTGACCCGTCGTCTTCGAAACCGGTTCATACAGGCACCTACGCTGGGACAAGCCGGGTCTGCGGATGGAAGAAGCCCAGACCCGCATGCAGTTGCCAGCAGCACCGGCGCTCCGAACGGCCAGGTGGCAAACGGGATTGACGGACACGCCTGGCTTAACCACGCTCATAAGCCACGCGATGGACTCGGCGCACACGGTAAGATGATGAACTTTGGAGATGAGAGACTCAGCGACTAACAGTTGCATCAGAAGATCCAAACGCCATCTCGGCTACACCCTTCGACCTCAGCACAGGCAACTTCCCTTATCCCTCCGGCGCGGCGTCTGTTCTTGGGCCTTCCACCCCAGCAGCACACCCCGACAACACCGGAAGCGCAGCCAATAACACAGCCAACACGACGGCGGCGTCGAATTCAGGGATTGACAACCTCTTCGACTCGACCGACTGGAACAACCCTAGCAACGAGATGTGGTACTTGCCCACCGGCCCGGCCTTCTTCCAGAACATGGACAACACGGCCGTGGCCATGACGGCCGAGGGCGTCAACGTCGGCGGCCTCGATCTGCTCGAGTACATGGCCATGGACAACTTCACGTCCATGGACGGCACAAACGGCGCGCCGTCTTACCCCTGAACCAAACAGGGCAACGACACCCACGGGAAACATCGTACCGGATTCAGGAAAAACAAAAGGCACTCGGAAACTGCAACTTGGCAGGCGCTGCATGTAAATCGGCGTAACAAAAGAGGAGGAATTACGGAATACAGTGCACGGGCATAAAAAAGGCAACTTTCATCAAAAACCAAAAATCCGGTGGTGACGACGACATGGTCAAAGATGGATTACGTGCGAGAGGCCTTTTGATCTTCTTCCTTTTTGATTCGGTTCGGTTATTGGGACAGGCAATACGGCAAGCATGCTTTCCTGTCATTTTCTTTCTTTTTCGTTCTTTTCCTGCCTCTTGACTCCCAGGACGAAGAACCAAGTTGAACTGTTTTTCGCCCACGTATAATGAGATGAGATTAGCGGTAGCGATAGTGATAGCGGTGGTGGTTAGTGGTAGTGGCCGGCGGTAGAGAGCACGAAACTAGATACCCTCCCTCTCAAGTACCCAAAAAGCCAAAATGACGCGCATCAGATGCGTGGTTTCTGCGTGTACCTCTTTTTACGTGTTCAAACTTCGTCCGTGGGAGTCGAACTTTGTGCGAGATCGTGCCTCGGGATACGTCTATCAACATTCGAAGGCTGGGGCAAAGGGCCTTTCGTGACGGCCGGATCATTTGGTTTGTCAAATGTGACGAGATGAGCAAGGTGGTTGACCGTGATGAGCCAAGTGCGTACAATGAATTCAGTCGATTCGTATGGAGAGTTACGTCTGGATGCGATTTATGTTACACGTGACCACAGAGTGCCTTCCCATTTCCAGCCACAGGAAAAAATTGCATTCTCCCAACTGAGATGTCCCATGCGCTCAGTCGTGTGGAGATCACGCAGCGGGCAAGAAGGTGATGTCATAGGGTGCTGCCAAGGGGTGTTCGAGGAGAGAGACAGAGCGGTGAATACACAGAGGCGCTCTGGAACGGCGCGAGAGGATGGGAGTCCGCAATGATGGCGAAATTTGTGTCGATTCTTCAAGCAGCCGCGCGCGAAAGGGAGGTTTTGGGCAAAGCCATCACGGCTTACGCCTGCATCCCCTGGACTCACACCTTGCTCCGCCCAAGTGTCGTGGCTTTCGTTGCACCTCCCTCATCATGCCTTTTCCTCTCCCCTGGAAAGAAAACCATATCAAAAATGCATAACCATGTCCCGCGGGTACTTTTTTTTTGTTGTTGAAAAATGAGGGGGAAGGGCTGGCATACACAGTAGCAAATACAAAGACACGTCAGGAGTAAAAACCTTTTGAAGAATCAAAACAAACGCGGTGACCAGAATAAAAAGCACGGAGCCGAGAACGCCTTGCCAGATGCCATTTGGGGAAAAAGCCTGGGGGAAACCGAGAAATCAGGAAGCCTAATGCCCGTCCACCACCCACCCCAGTTTTCCCCGTCCCAGGTGAGAGAAATCTCCTCCAGCCCTTCTCTGCTCGGTTCGTTTCGTCAACCGGTTGATGCTCAATCGCCGCGGGAGGAAATCGACAGGTCCGACCGAGGAGGGCCGTCTTCGCGAGCAACGGGCGGAAGGTATCTAGCTGACGAGGCCCTTCTTGCTCTTTTGTGTAGGGCGCAGCGTCGCGGTCAGCGGCCAGTCTTATAACCTCGACCTAGCCAAGCCCGATTTCCCGACCGTTCCCAACCCGACATATGCGCTCTTCGGCGCACGTACAACATTCGTAAAACAACACACCGAGCTCCCTTGCGCCTCTACTGTCGTAAGTATGAGCGACTCACCAAGTAATCCCACAGTAGCTTGGTCATGGCATCAGACATGGTGTACAGATCGATGGAGAACTCGCCAGCTAAGAAATGCCAGTCAGCTTCGGGTCTTCGGTATCAAGGGTAAAAAAGCCCCATCAGCCGAATCCGCGGCTTGTTCAATCCCCCCAACGCAAGGAAAACTGACCAGCCATAAGATCTGTAGTAGGGGAAGCAGGCATGAGCTCACCATCAACATCACTCTTGATGTATGTGTCCGCTGTCTTGTTGTCGTTGATGATCTGGATTACGCGGAGGAGGTCGTCCTCCTCGAGCTTCTCGAGAGCCTGCGCGATCTTCTCGTAGTCGTACTTCTGGCTGCCCTTCTTGCCAGCCCCGCCCTTCTTCTTCAGACGGTCATCGTCCGAGGGCAGTGGGCCCGTCTCACGCAGTATATTTTGGAGCGCCTGGGAAGGGTTCTTGAAAGAGACGGTGTGCTCAGCCTCGTATCGGTTCTTCGCGAAGTTGAGGTCGTGTGAGATGGACTGCTTCGACTTCTCGGTGATATAGCAATCGATCGTCATGTCGAATTCACCCCATCCTTCGTTCTCGCACTTAAAGGGAGCTTTGTGGAAGGCTGCGCGGGACAAGATATTAGCAGCTGTTCTGGAGAGGAGAGAACGACGGCGAAGAACGCGCGCGCGAAGGATATTACAGACTCTGGGTAGGGTTCTCGAAGGACGGGTGGAGGTTGTAGACAACCTTCTGGAAGCAGTCGGCCGGGTGCTCCTCGCCGTCTTCGCCGATGATGTACAGGACGATGGACCATTTTCGCATGGGGAAGTCTTCGACGGGGGAGGGCTTGTCGCTAGAAGCAGAGAGAAAGGTCGAGTCAGCGCGAGGTCTCAGCTACGGCAAGAGCTCCCCCCAGGGACAACTTACATGATGTTTTGCTCTGTGACGAGCCTGACCTTCCGCTGAAGCAGTTTGTCAGTATTTATGAGCGGCTTGTCGGCCGCGGAAGGCGTGTTCCTCTTGTAGGACCTCTTCCGGGCCATGGTGGTTGTGCTGTTTCGCGATGTTTGGGAAGAGGGGATTTCGAGTTGAGGAAGAGAGAAATACGGGTTTAGAAGGCTGGGAGTAGCTGGGGGAGAGCTATTCAAGAGGAAGGAAGGTATTGTAGGGAATACACTAAGTGGTTGTTGTCTGCGCAAGCTGGTGAAGTATGCCCGCTGGGCGGGCATTGCAGTTTACATCGGGTGTTCTCGCGACACAGGACGCGCTGGTAACACAATGCTGGGCGGACAGTCGCTCTTACCTCTACGATCATTATGGGCAATTAAGGTGGCTAAAGATTTGCTGGTAGCTATGGTTGTTGTTCGAGCTGGGGTTTAAGGTGCGCCGGGTGGCAGAAGCGGTGGTGGTGGGTGAATGTGAAGTTCACCAGAATAGGATCTGGAGGTTTGGGACTGGAAGGCTGCGAGCCGACGCTCGGACCACATACACCCAGGGTGTGGCTGAAAGTGCACACCACACACATACCTTGCTAGGTCGTACCTACCCAAAAAGGGAGCGTGAAGCGTGTTGCGGGGAAGGGGAGCAAGGAGTTTAATTGAATAGGTTGATACCTAGTACATGCTATGCTTGCCCCCCCAGAATGAATGCATCATGCACATACACACACACAAGGCAGCCAAGATAGGTAGCTACGATGGCATTGCTGTGGGTGACACAAAAGGCCTCCTATTTGCAGGCACCTCACTTGGACATCAAAGGAAGATAAAAGATTCAGCTGGGGCCAAGGGGGTAAAATCCTGCTCATCTAAGGTATTCACTGCCAGGGCATCCGATCATGGGACAAGCGTTTCTATTTTTGCGTCATTGGCTCTTATTGGGTATAAAAAAGGTAATTACTCCTCAGCAGGAGCGGGGGCCTCGCCATCCACGGCCTTGAATAGCTCCTCGTTGTCCTTCTGGGCCTTGAGGAAAGCGTCCTTGAAGAGGTTGGCATCTACAAACACATTAGCTACCTGCTACATTTGGGCATGTCGTATCTGGGGGACCTACTCTCGGAGTTGGCGAAGCGGATGGCCAAAGTGACGGCCTCAGCCTCACCCTCGCTGACGTCGGCGGCGGCGTTCCAGACCCAGCTGCGGTCGGAGCCAACGTTGGGGGAGAGCTTCATCTCGGGGACAACTGCTGGGGTCAGGAACTGCTAGCCAAAAATATCCCAGGGGAACATACTGTAGTGGTTGGCGCAGACCTTGAGGGTCTTGTCGCGGCGCATGACGAGACGAGTCTTGCCGTTCTCCTTGTGCTTGAGCAGGCGGACGTCACCAGTGCCACGCTCCTTCCATTCGGTGGTCTCCTTGACGAACTTGAAGAGCTTGGCGCGCATCTTGAAGAGCTGCTCCTCGGCCTCCTCGTTTGTCTGGGTCTCGACCTTCTCGGTCAGCTTGATGACGGGCTCGAAGTGGACATCTTCGGACTCGGGAGCCTCCTCCTCGGCCTGTGAGACAACGTCAGCATTTTAAATTATCGCACAATCATGCCCCCGGGTAGAGGTGAACGGGCTTACATCTCCCTTCTCGGCAGCGGCAGCATCGCGCTGAGCCTTGGCGCTGCCAGAGTTGTCGCCGCGGTCCTCGTCCTCCTTCTTCTCTTTCTTAGCGCCACCTCCGAACATGGAGAAGACGGAAGAAGATGTGACGGGCTTCTCGGCATCGGCCGTGGTCTAGGATAAGAAGCGTCAGCCCTCCGATGCATTTCAAAGCACTTATCATCGTCGTGTGTTATGCGCCTGCGATGGGGGGGAACGCGATCGTACCTCGGTGGGCTTGGTCTCCTCGGGCTTGGTCTCCTCGACCTTGGGCTCGGTAGCTTCGGTAGCAGACATATTGGCTTTTGTTTTCGCGGAAAGGTATGTAGATGGTTTGTTTGTAAGTTGACTGTGGGTTGGGATGATCATCAGCTCAAGAATTCTTCATCGCCGCCCAAACCGCCCCTCATCGAGTCATGGGAAGCATGGCTTTCGTCATCCCCGACCCAAAACGATGCGAATGACAGGGGAGAAGGACAAAGAAATGCGATGCTTACCAGCTAGTGACGGTACAAGAGAAAGGTGGGAAGCAAAAGATGAATTTGTTTCCTCTAGTAGTGTATGGTGAAGTTGAGAAGGAAGTGGGTTGGACAAAATGAGGAAAGAGCCCCTCATTCAAAAGTCAACAACAAGAGGGGTGTCGGGCGGGCCAGGCCCTTGCTGGTTAGGTGCCCAGGCAGTCAGTCATCAGTGGTCGACCCCTGGGCCTGCGAGTGATGAGTACCCCATGAGTGACCCGTGTAGGTAGGTCCAGTGTCGGTACCTATTACCATAGTACCCAAGCCACCCATCGTGGAGACAAGACGCTACTCTGACTGGCCAGCCAGGCTTTCACTGGAGCAGCTCAAGCCACAGATACCCGACGGGGTTGTACCTAGGTAGTGCCTGGTATTAGATGTGTTTAGATAGGCACGCCTGTGACGCCTGCGCTGCCGTCAATGCTGACCCTGTGGGTTTTGCCTGAGCCACAGCCCAAAACTGGAGGCGCGACCAATCACCGACTGCGTTTTTGCCACTGGGGAGCCCTGACTTAGAGACGAGAGTCTTGACGCTATCTAGATTCTAGGTGCGACGTTGCCCGGCCCTATCCGCACTATTGAACGACGTAATATCCAGTAAATTATCTTGCCTGTTATAACTCAATATGTTTCCCTTTTTGCTTGTACACTTTCAGAGGCCAAAAGCTTGGTTTACCAGAGAAATGGCCTCGGCGCCGCGATATGCCTGACTTGCCCCGAACCCTTTCACCGAAACGACTCGAGACAAACTTTGGACGACAACCTGAGCCAGCCAGCTCTCTCAGATGTGTCACCTCTTATCACATTTTCACAGTCTGTTCGCGGAAATGCATTCGTATTCTCTATCGATTCCGTTCGCTCCTTATGATTGGTTGTCCGCCAGGCCCCAAAAACCATTAACGTCCAACTCCATGAAGCCAATCCGCCCAGCGTGTCCATACGGATATTGCGGAATAAGAGAAGAGAATTGCAATGGGAAGCTAAATATTTCAGGGTGAATCAAGCATGATGATGGCCATTACGAATCCCCATCCCAGTAAAACTCCAGTCCATTCCGTTTCCCACCTTGTTCCCTAACCGTCGTTCCAGGTATCTTTGATGCGTACATCACTGCGCTAGCCTTGCTGCTTGCACTGTTGCGTCCAGCGAGAGAAGCCCGACTGGCATCTAGCTTCGAGACGCTCCGTCTTTCGCCGAGCTCGTTGCTCCATTCTCTGCTTGCCCAGTCGCGCCTTGTTGCCCGTCTCGACTGCCAGCTTCTGCTCTGACAGATACTTTCTGGCCTTCTCAAGGTATTTGTCGTGCTCCTCCATTCTCCGCTGGATTCTGAGCCACAACAACCAAGAGTGGATCTGGGCTTTCTTATGCTTGATGTGAACCCAATCCATGGCATCCTGCGCCTGGTGAGACTCTCGTACATGCTGCAGAGTCTTGGCCAACGAGCCAGAGACAATTTCTGCGGTGGTCGCGGCCTCCGTGCTGATACGGGCCGAGACCTCTCGAACATCTTCTCCCAGAGCCACCGCGTGCTCTGTTCCGCGCTGAGCAACGTTTTTTGCCAGGCTGGCGACGTGTTTAGCGACGAGGTTGCTGAAATCGAGACATTGCTCAAGGCCAGTCTTTCCAAAATCGACGAAGAACGTCTCGTTCACCCTAGGCTTCCGACTGGTGTTAATGGCAACAGTCAGAAGTCCGTGGGCATCTTTCTTAGGAATCTCGATGAGGATTCCCTCATCGATGGACGAGAACTTGGTCTTAACAGCTCTATCGCCCTTGAAAACGTCGATAGTGATGGAATCCTTGGCGAGCCAGGACGTCTTCGTGCTTGAGGGAATCTTGACGAGGATCTCGTTCCGGCTGAACATGTCTGCAGAACAAACATACGTCTTTTGGGACTCAGGAAATTTGTCGGAGAAGAAGTCGGCGAGTTCGGCAAAGGGCGCCACAGCGGTGTTGCTCTGCAGTGTCTTCGCCTGAGGCACCTGGATTGTCTTGGTCGAAGTCAGATTTATGGTGATCGTGGAAGTTGATACCGACACCGAGGTTGCAGGTGAGTACGTAGTTGTCGATACAGCTGGGAGAGCGGGTGCAGAGGAGCCTGCGAGGTAGCTTGCGAGGTACGAGGTACCGAGCAGTGCGACCACGGTAACGAAGAGACAAATGCCAAAGTCCTGAGCCCAGCTCCACAGATCGACACCTTCTGGTAAGGGGCGAATGTGCTTCTTGATACAACGGATCATCTTCGTTGTCTGGGCGGACAGATCGAAGTCTCCGCTCACCTCCGGCTCATCCACGGCCTTATAAAGACCCGTGAGGTATGCCAGGTTGCGGTTCAGCTGGCGAGAGTCCGTCTCTTTGAACGACTTGAGATCGATCGGAAGCTTTACAGAGGGGAAAGCTCGATCAGAAGACTCCACGCATCGATGGATGACATGCTGGTTGATCAGGTCGCTCCAGTTCTTGGTCGGGTGCTGGAAAAGCTCCGTATTAGAGATAAAGATGCGCGGGATTGCATGACGCTCCATGAACCCCAAAGCCGCCTCGCGAGTCTTGCGGGTAGTCTCATTATCATTGTCGGTGACGAAAACGATTGCGACGTGAGGCAGATCCAATGTGGGCTCAATAACGGAGCCGCTAGGGGTGGATGTTGATTGGAAAGTGCGATTGTTGAGGGTGATGGAGTAGATGGATTCGTCGGGGAAGTTCTCTCCGCGGTGGATGGTTTGCACGGCTTCAGAGCAGACCTCGACAGACAGTTCAGTCTTGTCCATCACCGAGGTGAGCTTGGCGGTCACCTCGGCTTGAGCCTCAGGGCAGCCCACATACAAGACCCGAACGTTTGTGTCCACGCAGGACGGTGCCATGGTCAGGCGAATAGTGGCAAACATGGGTGTTCTGCTGTTTGGCTGCACTTTAGAGCCTACCGCCCGGATGAATTCGGCAGATTGGGCTGTGTTGAAGGTATGGGTGGCATGTTTGACGGAAACCTGGCGGAGGGCGACTTTCCCTTGGGGCTCTTCAAAGGGAATGGGACTTGTAGCGTCGAGATTGTCGTCAGTGTTGCTGAGAACCGGCGGTCGGATAGTTCCCTGTGATGAGGGGCTCATGAGACTCTGTTCCGCATACTGAATAGAAGAGGCTCTGGATCTGTCCTCTGCGTTGTCGTCATCTTCATCATTGCTCTCTTCCTCCTCATCGTCTGTATACATGGCGGAGCGGCTGGCTGCATCGTCAGTACGCTCGATACCGTCTAGACTGTGGACGTCGTCGGGACGCGCATAGTCGAAGGAGCTGAGAGACTCGGCCTCGGCCTCGGTGCCGCGGTCGTCTTGGCTCTCGGCGTCGTCGTCGGTGTTGATGAACTCGTACGAAGCCTCGACGGGCTCGCTGGTATCGTCGGGGGTATTGGAAGGATTCATAATGTCGGGTTCGCTGGAAGAGATCCAGCTAGCCAGGTGGCGGTTCCCCTGGGGTCGAGGAAATCGAAGGGTCAACTCCGAAGAGGACAAAGAGCTGGCTGGATCTGTTAGAGGATCGCCGGTGTGCTGCTCTTCCATAACGAAGATGCCAAGAGTCAGTCGGTCTGCCGTTCCGTCATGCCTCGACGAGTCGAGCTACCGGTGTAAGGAAGGAGGTTTGGATTCGGCGGCGAAGCGTTGTGGAAGATGTGGTGGTTGTGGTGGTGGCAGACGAGGAGAAGGATGAGGAGGATGGATGGAGGGGTAATGCGGGAGAGATGATGGATGGTATCAAGTCACGGGCTGACTACACGGGTGAAAGGCGGGGGCGTTTCCTGGTCGGACAGAAAAAGTTTGAAAAGCTGAAAACCTCGCGAGACGGTGGATATCTTTCTTGGGGCAAAGGAAAAGGTGACTAACTCTTGAGGAGAGGTGAACGGGTCGAAGAGATGCCCGAAGGTTATTTCTCAGTTGTCGTCGGCTTTGGCGTCGGTGGGAGGTTCTGCCTGGAAAGGCGGCCTTCTGTGGAAGGTGCGATATGCAAGGCGGGCAAGTACCAGGCAGCGGGTAGGCAGTACAAAAGGTACAGGGAAGGTACAGAGCGAAGTTGACCTCGTAAGGCAAGAGAGAAGGACCTGTAATACACCAGGCAGGCGGAGTGGGGTTTGGGGAGGGATGGGATGAGATGGCGGTAGGTGACTGCGACTTTTAGACGTCACGCGGCCGCCGCTATCAGATAGTCGGGACAGAGATAAGAGACCAGGTACAGGATACTAACCAGGGCAGTCGTTGGCGCTCCTCACGTTTGGGCTAGCCGTCAAAGCGTCGCGAAGCGGCCGGGCCTGATCGGTGAAGAAGGCAGAGAGAGGGAAAGAGAAAGCGTGTGTGTACGTAGGTGTAAGAAAGAGAGGGCAAGAGGAATATGGAAGAGGAAGAGAAATATGGTTGAACTGGTGAGTTTGGTTCTGGAAGAAATGCCTCGGGCGAGAAGTGATGAGGAGAGGTAAGACGCACGGAAGGAAGAGAGGCGCGGATGCAGGAAAGCTGCAAACCTGTCTACCTAGGTATCTAATTAGGTACCTACGCTATCTCGCCAGCATGCGGTTGGATGAGTAGAAAGGTGCGGAGGGGCATAGAGAGGCACATGGGCGGCACCCATCCGAGACTCACGAAAGGCAACCACTTTGGGCGCCGCGGCGAGGCAGGCGCCATGGGCGGAGTTGGACAGGTACCACCTCGCCTCACACCTCGAGCTCAGCGCCTGGCCGAGGTGCACAGTAAGAACTCTTGCTCCTCCCTACGCACTTGCGGCCAGCTGCCATCCCGCTATTATCAGGACTGACCATAGCTGGGCCCATTCGGAACAGAAAAGAAGAAGACGTAATAGACAGCGTTCATCCGCCCTCAAGCTGACGTTTCCACGCATGCGAGCTGCACCTCCCGTCTGGACCGCTCCTGTGAAAATGGAATGTCACTGACAAATGGGCCCAGTTGCACATCAGCATCATCAAGCAGCTTATCGATAACGGACAGGGGTTCCGGAGAGGGGAAATCCAGCTGTAAGTGCACCATTGCGACGGCATGGCGGGGTTACAGGTTGGGTACACAGGCAATGGTATCCACCATCACCCCGCCTAGGACCACCATTAGCCATTAGCACCAACTTACGTTCTGCACCTTACCGCTCTGAGGCAAAGAGGTAGGTATCGTGACCGGAGGCGGATCCGCACTTCTCCCAACATCACTTCTTGGCCAGACATCAACGGTTGGGCCGTATCATGATTTCGGCGATGCGTCTTTCGCCCTCTCTCTCTCTCTCTCGCTCACATGGACGAGTTCGCCTTCGAAAACCCTCGTTTCAAGGGTCGGTCCCCGAAAACGACAGATCTGTCAAACACCCCAGGCCCGGGTCGGGCTCAGATTCCATTATCTGACCGTTCGTTCCCACACCCTGAGCTGAGGCAAGGCACCAACCGAAAGTTCAGGTCGTCCAATGTGAGTATGGCAAATCATGTCGGGCCGTCAGACGTCAGCCGGAGTGGTAGCTGCCACGTAAGGCTTTAGGTATTATGAAGCCTTGCTGCAAATGCGGAAATCCGAGGTCGGAAGTCCGCAAATACCCGATGGTATCTGCATTTCGCAACAGCCTTGGTTCCTCCTGATTGTGTAATTTCTCCCGCTCATCGAGACTAATCCGTTTTACTTATAAAATGAACTATCCAGACGCAAACTCTACTTTGTGGCCAACCGATGTACCCTTTCACGTATTGAATACCTCGCCGCAAACCGCCCATAGTCCACCCGTTGGGCGTGCGTGGCGCCCTCCACAGTCGGTGTGATACCTAGAGCCTGTGATAGGTGTGGGGCGCACTTTGATTCTTCCGCCTTTCAGCCTCAAGCTGTATCTGCAAGTTGTGACTAAAGATATCTGGCCGGTTCGTGTTTCCATTTGGAGCACGTCACCAGACCCTCGAGGCACGAACCAGAAGGATATTGCAAGTCAAGAGGCTTAAGTCTGT
Organism: Colletotrichum musae; assembly: GCA_027406025.1. NCBI lineage: Eukaryota > Fungi > Ascomycota > Sordariomycetes > Glomerellales > Glomerellaceae > Colletotrichum > Colletotrichum musae. The sequence continues at coordinate 5,360,788 of JANVYC010000005.1, read as the reverse complement.
TGGGGAGGATTTCTATGTTTCAGAGCAGTTTCTGCATACAGGGGGTTGTTCATAAGTAGAGGTCTTCACTCCTGCCTCATTTCCTTTCCTTCTGTACACAAGTTGTCCGCCGTTCTAGCCCGCCTCTACGCTCCTACATCTCGAGATGGACCAATGGCCATACCTTTATCAGATAGGAGGGTTTACTTACGAAGCAGAAATTTCACTCGATCGATCTTTGTTCCGGGGGGCTTACTATCCTTGAGATACATAGGTGTGATCATGGGCAAAATGTGGTAATTGGCCGGCAGACGAGCCGATGCTTGCGCCACCCGAGAACCCTCAACCGATATCAAGCATGGTTGATCAGGTCAGTCACCGCTGCCTGACAACCTCCTAGCTCCATGTCGAAGCAAACGATGCCTTCTTCTCCGAGGTATTCATCCTGAACGACTTGGGGAAATGCCGCGCGAGCTCTTCTGTAGGCATGGCGACGACAACCACGGCAGCAGCAGCATCAGCGGCAGCAGCAGCATGAGCAACATCAATATCCATTTACAGGGTTGATCGGTCTGCTTGACAGGCAAGATCGAGCCCTCTATACCATCACACACAAAGATTAAGTTAGTAGGTGAATTTGGCCATGCAAGTCTACTGTCAGGGCCCGATCTCCAAAGATCCGAGACTCCAGAGAAACGGGATCCAAATATCTTTCCGGAAACACTAGCCGAAATCCAAATCAACACACGGAGAGGAGCGAGGGGGGCACAAGGCCATGGGATAGGTGACTTGGAGAGTGTTTGCGATGTGCCGCATAGTGGAACACTGCGACCCTCCCCCAGCCCGGGAAGACCACACTGGCTAGCAGTTCCATCTTTAGCTCCCTCCGTGGAGGGAGGGTAGGACGAGGGAGAAAGGGGGCCTGTCTCCAAGACCCCCCTCCATCTGCCTTTTCTTCTCTCAGTTTCGGCCCCCAGGCCACAAACCGACTGAGTTCCCTGTCACTGTCTTTCCTCAGCCCCGTTGGCCCTTCTCTGTCGATGGACTCTTCATATCCCCCGGTTACTGTCAGCCGCGGATGGATTGCTGATCAGTGATCACTGTGGCTTCGGTTGCTCGTGCGGGTTTGGGGCGGGCCCGGGAGCTGGCATGACAGCACGGGACGATGGCAGTCAGAGCATTTAATCAACCAGCAAGGAGCTTAATGATTTACAGAGAGTATTGTCTCCGGTCCAAATGTACAATGCTTTTATGCGAGATGATGGATGTCCTTCTTGTTTCTTTTCTTACTCTTCCAGAAATCCCAGTGTTCCAACCGCACCATATCCCAGCCGAGGTCATCTCCCGTTGCTGATATTAGAACGTGAACGGCGTGTATTGTGTCGTCCAAGACGTAACAAGATCATGCCCCCCAAGAAACTCCGGTGTTTTCCCACCATAACCAAAAACAAAAGTGTCAAGACGCGGTCCCCTCACCCAAAAGGATGTGAAAAGGACAAATGAAAAGGGGACCGCGAAGCTTGAGACCATGTGACGCGCTGCAAAAATGGGGGGTATCGTAGCAGAAGAAATGACAATGACGTTGTCTGGGTTTTTGTTCTTTTGTTGAATGCTTGAATACATTCTCGAAGTCGCCGCGACATCACAGAATGTCATGCTTTTGGAAAAGTCGTGCCAGCGTGTCGGTGCCGAATGCCTCGTCGTCAGGGATCATCTCAATGATTCCTGTCAAGTTTGCAAACATGTCGCCCTGGTTGCGGTAGGCCAGGACAGACGGAACGGCAGCGTTGTCGAACTCGATATCAAGGTAGTGCACCTTGACGAAATGGACAGTGGAGTGGTGGGATACGAGAGGCAGCATTGCAGACTCTATCGTCGCTGACACATCGCACTGCGCATGTTATTAGCTTCCGGTTGCGTGCGGCGACTGGAGTGCGGGAAAAAAAATTACCTCTGGGTCGTAGACAAACACGACGACGACGGTATCTCGGGCTACTTTCTCAATGGCATCCAAGTAGCCTAGAGCGTCGACCTCGTCCATGCGGCCGTAGATGCGCACGCTAGGACTTGTCCTCCGGTTTCTGATGACCTTGTTGGAGTCGCTCTCGAGCTCTCTCCTCCTGCTCTCGCGCCACTGCTGAAGGAAGGACTCCTCGTCCTGCGAGTCGCTGTTGTTTCCATCGTCTGTCTCGCTCTCGCTCTTGCGTGCCTGGGTCTGGGCTCCAACTCCGTCGAGGCCAAAGATGGAGCGGCGCACAGTGGTGCGAGCGCGGCTCATGAAGGAGGTCTTGCGGGCGTTCTCGTAGTTGCGGGCATCGGCGATGACGCCCTTGACGCCAGTGGTACGGCCAGCATCGAAGCTGGCCGGGGGCAGCTTCAGGTCAGAGCCGGTCTGGCCGAGTGTTGGGATGCGCATGGCGGCGTCGATCTGGGAGTTTCTGTAGACGTCCTCTTCGTCGAGGTCTAGGCTGTCCTGCTCGCGGCGGTCGTAGTCACGGTCCTCTGGGTGTACTCTGGAGTCGTCGCGTGACTGGGCTGCTAGCAGCGCGTTGAATTCTTCTTGAGCTGGGGTAAGGTTCGACATCGTGAGATCTGGCGTGCGTGGGCCGGGGGAGGGAGGTTGATTTATGTATTGGACGAGGGACGGACGAGCGGGCGGACGGGTGGTCAGAGGGTGAGGTGGTAGTTGGAGGGGGTGTCGTCAAGGAGGGATGGGAGTAAACAAGCAAAGCAAAGCAAAGCAAAGCCAGGCAGGGTAGGGCAGGGCAGTCGAGGGCGCGCGCTCGGAAGGGTGTGCCCGGTTGTTCTGTCAGGGCGGCTAGAGGGCAAGCAGGTAAGGCAGCCTTGGTTCTGGGATTGGGGAGGAGAGAGGGGGGAATAGTCGACTCTCTCGTCTAGAATAGTGTGCGGCAGTCGGACCGGTGGGAGACGGACGTGGATGGGTCGGAAAGATGTGGTTCCTTCGATGGATTTTCTCGAAGCAGTGGAGACGCGTCCAGGGGGTCAACCCTTACCCTTGCGGTGGCCACGATGCGGTGAAATCCGGACTACCACGAGTTTGGGTGAGGAAGAGAGGGAGCGCGCTAGTATTACTGGATGGTGAAAGGGGGGCCGAGAGTCGAGGGTCGAGGGTCGAGAGCGTAGCCCCTGGGGTGCGTCAGGCTGTTTCAGACGCTGTGGAGGCGCGTGGTCGTGAACAGGGGACAACGGGCAGAAATACACTAGTGGCAGGAGCCTAGGAGGGGATGAATCGCAGTGAAGGGGAAGAAAAGTGGTGATGGGTGAGATCTGGTGGCGGAGACTGAGAGGCATCTAGGAAGTCTGTCGTGTTAAGACGAGGGTGTCTGGACACTGACAGTCGTTTGCGGGCGCAACGCAGAGGCCGATACGGTGGAGCGGGTTGCTGGAACGGCAGGACCTCCGACCAGGACCGGACAGTTTTTTTTTTTTTTTTGCTCCTTTCCCAGTTTTCAGTCGAAATGCCGATGCAACACAGGCCAACCGTTGCGTCGTGTCGTATCGTGTCGTGTCGTGTCGTCACGCATTAGGCCTGGAGATGAGGAGGGAGCAGCAGTCGATCGATTAACGGTTGAGGAGGAGAAGGGGAAAAAAGCAGGGATGAGGATGCTCCAGGGGTGTTTAGGCGTCCAGATTCCAGGGCCAGGTCCAGGTCTAGGACAGGGGACAGACGGTGATGACCGGTATTTTGGTGAACCCAAAGGAGCCGTGTCGTTGGTTCGCGTCCACTGCATCGCCTCATCACCTCCCAGCAACAGCCTGCCAAGGTACCTAGGTATAGACACGCCGCACAGAGAGGAGAGGCTCAAGTGCAGGTGCAAGCAAGCAATTGCGGGTAAGGTGCAGGTGAAGGAAGGTACGGATGGAAGTGCAGGTGCAATGGAGTGCAACTACAAATGCTTGCTTGTGCAGGTACAGTTCCAGGCGCAGGTACAGGTGCAGATGCAGATGCAAATGCAGGTGGCCAGTTGCAGTTTGGCAGGAGTAGCTCAGGATCGGACCGGAATCAAACTCTGCTCTCCTACACTACCTTAGGTACCTGCCTAGGTAGGTACGTGAACCTATTCCTATGGAGGTGCCTGCTATATAGGTCAGCAGGTCAGGTAATAGCAGTCTCACTTTACCTCTACGTAACCTAGCAGACGCAGGAGAAGTCATCTCCGTTGGGTAATACTGATACTCTCCGTACACTACTCCGCATCTTCATAGCATTACATAGTATGTACCATGCCATGGGCAAGTGCTCCTGAGTCCTCCCACTCTCACTCCCGTCAGCACACCCTCTCGGGAGCTGGATCTCGTCTGCTCGCGTGGCTCTGCCGGGATCACAGGGCTTGTCTTGGCTTGTCAGGGGCGGGCCTGCTCTGCTGGAGGAGCTGGACGCTGGACGTTGGAACTCTGGCATTGGTTTCGGGCTTTCTCTCTTGTATCTCTTTCCAGGTAGGCTTTCTTTTGTGTTGCAGACACCGGCAAACGGCCCAACCAACTGATGTCACAATGGAACGCGCACATACGAGATCAATAGAGTATCAGGCTACGCAGGTACGTACGGACCCGAGAGGTTGGTGTTTGCTTGGAGGACTGGCCTGATGTTCGTATAGCTGGGGCCAACCAGAAGCAACATCCACGCTAATTGACTTTTTTTGCTTTCTTTAAGCTTCCCGGATGCTTTTCGAGCTGTTGGCCGTTATTACAGATATCCAAGTCCCTCCCTAGGTTCCTACTATAGTATCATGTATGGCAAGGTACTTTTAGATCTGTCTCTGAACCCTCCTCCTTGTCGGCACCTTCCTCCGCCTTGATTCCCTGCTCTCGTGACTCCTTTCTCTCCTCACACGGAGCTGTTGCCCCAGCTTCCATGGACGGGCTGTGCAGTGGTGTTGTAATACGTGAGGCACTCCATTAGGTAGTTTACATTTGATCTTGGAGCACGCTGCATGCATTCTCATACACTATGCCCTGCCCTTGGCCTGGCGTCCCACTTTGGTTAGTGACTCGTGATGCTTGCTGCCTCCGCATCCAGGCTCCGTCGGGCCCTGGCCACGGCCACCTCGGCCAGACCAATGCGGGAGGACCCTGCATAGTCATCGGTAGGTGCCTACCTACCTATCTTCTCCCTACCTACTATCTCCCTACGTATGTATCATGTATCCCCATGCCTCGATTTGGCAACAGCAACACACGAGAACCTGCACACTCACCTTGTTCATTGATGAGCTGAACTGAGTACCTTACGATTAAACCCAAGACGAGAGGGACGATATACCCGTGTGTAGGTACTTCGAATAGAACAAAGTAGCCAAAGATCGATACACATACCAAGGTACTCTGCATAGGGCATGTACCAGGCAAATTACCTACTCGGTAGCCGGCACTTGCTAAACACACGGCTCAGCACCCACTGACGTGCCTTCCCACCTGCTGTAAACCGCCTACCATGTTCCTACCTAACCCACGATCATACGTGATATCTTACCGCGCCCACGGCCAGCAAGATTTAATCATTGATACCACCGTTGTTCCCTCTTGTCCTTTGAGACCGCCTGCAAAGCCTCGCTGCTGCTGCACGGAACCTTGGCGGCAGCTACCGCTCAAGCCAGTAACATCTTAAACTAGTAGGTAAATCTACTAGTTAAGTCGAGTCGCGCTACCATGCGCCACACCACAACCACCACCGCTCACCATCGAGTGCCAGAGATCGAGTCACGAATTATGAGGACCCCGACGGCGCGGATCGCTTTCCTTTCTGTCCTACTCCAACCTCTTGTGATACCTGTATCGAACCTTACAGCTCATGTCGCGTCACAGCCCGGCGACGACGACACATTGTTGACTTGTCGCTCTGTTCGGCCTGCTCCGTCACGGGACACGGCACTCGGCTATCTGCATCGCCGGCTTCAATTTGTCAGTTGCTCGTCGATCCCGCGGGCCGCGTGATTCACAGCCACCGGGAATATGCTTACTGATCACTACAAAGATATCTCGTGGCTTGCCAGCATCATCGCTCTTCCGCCGCCTGGTTTGTCAAACAAGACTCCGAAACATGGCAGAACAGTCTCGTCACCTCACCTCCAACTATCTCTGACAATGGCTTATTACGCCTGTTGTCATTATAGGCCCGTGTTTGATCGTATCGTAACAATCGTCTGCTTGCTGCCCGCTCCGCACGCGCCTCTAGACACTTAGTCACGGCGTCGTGTGACCGCCTTCGTCGGTGCTCTTGCTATTCTATCAATGCGGCCGGCCTACGGCTACGGGAGAGCACGACATTTGTGTCTACCCCAGACCCTACGTCCATCAGTCTACACACCGTTGGCGTTGGGACTTTGGGCTGCTGCAGCCAAATTCATCAGCCACCGGTTTCCACTTCAAGAGGTCGATTGTGTCAATTGCCGTCCAAACACCACGTTTGCCATCAGCCGTCAGTCACAGAGGCGCCACCCTTGGACTTGGACAGTCTTACATCTCGGATGGCTTCAGCATCCAGATCTGATCGGCGTTGGCTGGTGCCTTGAGCCATCGCAAACATGGCTCCTTTCTCACCACTGCCCTCGCGGCCTGAAGCAAGATATTCGTACGACTTTGGTCATCGATTATGCAGTTCCGCACTATTCGCTCGCTGCGCATTTGCATGAGCAGCGCACATCATCAACACGAGTCACTTTCTCCACCCCCGGCCACTCCGTTTATGCCTCTTCACACCTCTGGGGTGCGGCGAGAAACTGCATAATACTACCAGAAGCTATTGTTACGCCCATATCAACCTTCATCCTCTCCGTCGGGCTGAGTCATCCGTCCGATGTCCTTCCCACTCTACAAGAAACACGACTCGCCATTGCCGCGGACCTCCACAAGCCAAACTTTCCGGAGTTACATTCCACGATGCAGCGGTGAGAGCAAGCACGCGGGGACGTGTACGGTGTAGCCAAACCAGAACCTGGACGAAGCGTCTGTCATCGCCACGTGCGTTGATTTGGTCTGCCTCGCAGCGGACCGTTTTCCGAGTCTTGCGTTTCATGGCTCGGTTTCACTCAAGCAAAATCCCACCCAGGACGACGGAAACGAAACTCTACCAGATATGAGAACACCAACCTTGGCCTACATAGTATGTCCTCGGACAGCCTTGAACGGACTGGGTAATGAACTCACGAATATCTTTGGCCAACATGGCACGCCTCAACTTTGATCAGTCAAGTTTTGTTGAAACGATCTCACAAAACCCTTTGACATCGCCACACGTCTATGTCGTTTCTAGCGAACTGACGGACTATTTCGGTAGACCGTCCGTCGGCGTTGCTACGACGAACGATTTTCCCTCAACCATACCCTAGAATCCCCACCGTTGTTCCCCCTCAAACACCGACGACATAGGCCACTGCTCCCGCCGACTTTATAATATGACCACCTACCACTTTGGTCCAGAAGTCAAGGCATGGGCGCCACATGTGTCTGGCTCTACTGGCATCTCGCATACTTCTGTCAAGCACGTTTCCACACGGCAGAGCGAATTGAGTGCCCAACCGGCGCGACTGAGTCCTTCGGTACCATGCAAGGTGACAGCACAAACTGACGATAAAAGGTTCTGCAGCGTCTCAGCTAGCCCTTCATCCAACGAGACCTCGTGGGAGCCGGGATCATTGCGCGAGCTGTGTGCCTCGACTTCTTAACCATAATGCAAACCCGCGGAGTGAACGACGAATCCTCCCATTCCTTCCACCCACTGACCAACCCCATTGGGCTTTGAGCTGCGTCAAAGCTTAGATCGAAATGGTGTACAAGACTGGTTGATGATTTCCTAGATCCGTCGATTCTCTGCTTCTCTAGCGACTGTCCTCGGCCGGATATCGTCGATAGCTTCCTAACGTCCGTCCACGAGCGCTTGGGTGGATTTGGCCAAACCCGCCGCCACAGCAATCTTCGAGAAGTCGTCGGCCCCGACTCCAGGACCGTTGAGCACGGCCAAAGACACGGAGAAGAGTAATGAGTAAGGTTCCCTGACTCAGAGCCCCGTCCGCCGCCCACCCTCCCCTCAGGCCATCCCCCCCTTCCTACAGACCTTGGAAAACCAAGAGCAGGGAGCTAACCCTAAGACGAACGGTAAAGCCAGAGAGACGGAGGGAAGAGCAGAAAAAAACTCCAAGTGGCCTGTTCTTCGCACGTGTGTATACGATCAGTGTTGCTTCACGTGGCTTCACGTGGCAAGAGTACGACGCGAAGAGACGAACCTCACGCCATGGCCCGTCCACCCCACCCATCTTGAAGAAACACACGCTTGCACTCGGAGCGGAAACAAGATTTTTTCCCAGTAGTCGAGCCGAATTTCTCTACTTTATCTTTTGCCCTTCTCACATCTTCTCTTTGCAACCACTTGGCGTGCCCGCTTCCCATACCCTTACCCTCCCACACCTGGGGGGCCTGCCCGATGCACCCGCCGCCTCTAACCCTCCCCTTCTCTCGGATCTCTTCAGATCCAATGGCAGATCCTCCCACGAGGCCAGAGACATCGCCGATACCACCATCTGAGGCCCCGTAGGGTTTGCCCGCCGGCTACGTACCGACCGCGCCGGCTACTCGAAGCGCACCTCCAGATCCCGCGGGAGAGGCTTCCGCGGCTAGGCCTACCGAGATTCCGTCCGAATGAAACAAGGCTTGCGATCATGCCACTCTCGTGGACATCGGACGCAAACTTGGACGGCCTTCGTTCGCCCTCCATCACGCCCTTTCTCCCTCCACATCACGGACTTTTCGCTCCTCGTCCTTCGTTTCTGGGGGCCCTTTCCAGAGTCGGGGGCGAGTCTTGCATGTGATGCCAAGACTATTACGTCGGCTAGCAAACTGATATAGCTGGCTATCGAGTGTCGTGATTCAGGAGAGTTTCGTCGGAGCAGCCGATGGTTCGATAGCCGGTGCTGAGCTCCTGCTCCGTTCGTAGGTTGCATGGCGCTATCAAGCCGTTCCAGGTCGGTTGCCAGCTCTTCGAGCGATGCTCGGTTATCGCCCAGAAGCCCTTGCTGCCGAGACTGCGCAACCAGTGAATGTCCACATGTGAACGAACTGCTGTATTTGCCGGAAGGGTGAATTCGTGATGCTGTCGAAGGGATTGTTTGTGATGCCATCATTTACCAGCCGTCATGCCTACTCTTGCCTGCCAAGGTGTTTTCAGCTGGCGTTGAATCTGCTGTTTGTCAGGATTGTATGTCGACCGCATGAGGGATCGTTGCTCAACATGAGAGAGCTGCACGTCACTTGTTGGAGAACATGGCCAACCAAGGCTGAACAGAGGATGAACGAGCATTGAGCGCGGGCTATAATACAAGCAAGTAAGTAGGTATAAAAGGGAAGGGTTGAGGCGGGCGTCCACGCAAGAAAAAAACATCTTTCATCACCTCCATCCACCATTCCACGCATTTCTCGTTCCATCGGCGGCCATCATCCTTTCTCTCCTTTTCGACCCCTCTCCGTCTTTCCATCCAAGATGAACATAACCGAGGACCCCCCAGTGGAGAAAGCCCGCAAAATGGGCTTCCGCTGCCACGCGATCCACAAGATAACGACCCTTCCGTCCCTCGTGTTTATAGGAAATGATAAGTCGCCGCCTGAAAACAAACCCTCCGGTCTTCTGCCCCCAGCCTGTTTTTCTGTCTCCTTTCTACGAGGCAATCCGTCTTTGCCTCCATCAGCCTTCGGCCTCGCGTCGCAGGGCAAAGGCATGTGAACTCGTCTACCAGGTGAACACCACCACCGGAGGAATCGGGGGAATTGAGGAAATTCGGAATCGAGGCATGCGGGGCCTATTTTGACAAGGGGATAAAGTGGCGACGGGGGATCGATTATTCGGGAGCTCGGTAGGATCTTTTTTTTCAAAGGGGTACGAAAACTCCTGCTGCAGAAGTGCAGCCCTAACCACCTTCGGCCGTCGTGAGAGAGGTAGGTCGGTGTCGGAATCGTGCCTTGCTTGTCTATGCGTGTAGGGTTGGATTTTGGTGGGGGTATCAAAATGCCTCGATTCCATTGCCTCCTCGGCGATCCTGTCGTATCCGGATCCGGTAGTAGACGTTGTGGGAGATATGAAGCATACATGACTCGGAAAGGCCACATGTGGAAAAACCGACAATGTGTTACAACCACCCAATCTAACAATCAGTGCTAGAGTGAGACCAAAGAAAATACTATGGTGCAAAAGAATCGCGGACGTTGAGGGTGACGGCTGGCATTGGTAAGAAAGAGAAGAAAAAAAGACCCTGTATAATTCCTACAGCCGCCCATGCCGGTAAACGGGCGGCTCCAGCTGGATTTGGTAGACGATGAAAAGTGAGCTTTGGTATGAGCAGGTGTTTCGTGACTTCGTCCTGTATGCGCCAGTACTCGCGGATTAGAAAAGGCAGCATCAGGGTTTCGAAAATTAAGTTGGCCAAATAACCACTCGACAGAAGATTAAAATGGTTTCGCGCGTACTGGAACCGGTATATCCAGACAGGAGTTCATCGTTGTCGGGGTCGGTGTGGTAATTTAGTATGCCCAAATTTTCAGCTGGTCCAACAGTCAGTATGGGAAGAAAACCAAGGTGCGAACTAGGTGAAGCAAATCACTCACAAGAGAGTCCCAAGAACCTGTGCACAAGCTGATGCCATCGTTGCTCACGCCCAAGCAGCTGACTCTGTTCTCGTGGCCAACAAGAGAGCCGACCTTTTCTCCGCGTGTTACGTCCCAAACCTAGCAGATGGATTAATGATCTGTTCGCAAGACAGATGTCGAATTACCAGACATACCTTGCACTCAAAGTCATCGTATCCGGCAAAGAGAAGGCGTCCTGAGACGGATGTAGCCACCGAGGTAATGCCGCAGAGAATAGATTCCGACTGCACATCGCATACGTTAGCAAACCGGGGCAGCCTCGAAAAAAATGCTCTTCGTGACACTTACCCCATAGAGGTTCAATTCCCGATCGGCACGAATGTCGAAGAGTCGACAGGTGGCGTCGTCGGAGCCCGTAACAAAAGAGTGGCCATCGGGGAAAAACTGGATGGCGTTGATATCGGACTCGTGGCCAGCGAAAGTTTGGACAGCCTTGCCGGCTCGGATATCCCACAGCTTGGCGAAGGCGTCGCAGGCACCAGAAATGAATGTGTTGGAGTTGGTCGGGTTGAGGCTGATGCTCATGACGTCGCCGAGGTGGTCGGCAAACTCGATGACCTTTTGACCCGTCTCGATATCCCACTTCATGCAAGTCATGTCGCCCGAAGAGGTGAGAATGCTGCGGTCGTTGATGAATCGACAGCACGACAGGTACCCAGCATGACCAGACAACTCCCTTGCGACACGGGTGGGGCCCTCCCTCTGTTGGTTAAGGTTGTAGATGGAGCAAATGTTGTCGAGACCACCGCAAGCCACGTAGTTACCGCTGGGGGCGTAGGCGCAGGTCATGACCCACGATGACCGCAGAGGGATCGCGTGGACCTTGTTCGTCGTGTAGGCATCCCAGATGATGAGCTTGCCGTCTTGCGAGGCGGAAACGAGATGCCTCCTGTCGGTGGACCAGTGCATGGCGTAGATCTTGGCCAGATGTCCCTTGAGCGTGCGCTTAGCCTTCATCAGTTGGTTCTTGGGGATCGGCTCGTGGGCCTGCTGGGCGACGGTGCGGACTGTGAACGAGAATTGATGGTTAGCAAGCGGAGACGGCGACAATGAGGGTAATTGAGATGGGAAGCGACCGCGACGGCGTCACCATTGATGGAGATGGTAACGACAATGGCGATGGCGATAGCGATGGCGATGATGGCCGGGAGAGGGTTCGACTCACGAGTGGTGTCGGCGAGCTCATCCTTCTTCCGCTTGATCCTATCCTTCAGTGTCTCAGCCTCGCGTCGCGCCTGCTGAATGCGCGCCTGCATCGCCTCGGGCGACACATCGTTGGGGCCTTGGGAGTTCATCGTCGTGGACTGGTTGCCTCAATCAATGGGATGGCGGAGAGAGGGGCGGGCTGATGAGAGAGAAACGAGGCGGGTGGTGATGGCGGCAACGACGGCGGCGACGACGGCGACGGCGACGACGACGGGTGGTGGTGGTGTGGTGGTGACGAGAGAACGGCCAGGTCGGAAAGGAGGAGGAGGAGGAGGAGGAGGAGGATCGGGACGACTGTCGTTGGATGAGGGTTGAGGGTTGGAATTGAAATTGAGCGGGAGTCGGTGGAGAGGGAGGAAAGAGAGGTGTGTGGTGGTTGTCCAGTCCCAGATGGAAGGGGAATGCAAGCTCCAGGGGGGGGTTGCCTTGCGCGGGCCAGTAAAACAGCAGGGACGACGGGAAATGATGGCCGGCTGGGGGGTGTTGAATTAAGAGCGCGAGGGCAGGTACCTGCCGGTACTATGAGGCGGTGGTGGTGCAAGCGGTACCTGGCTGGGGGGGGGGCACTTATGCAGAAAACCCAGTAGTCGGGTGGGCAGGACAGGGCAGGCGTATGTGAGTGTGTGTGCGTGTGCAGGAGGAACAGGAACAGGAACAGGAACAGGAACAGGAGAAAGATGGACGCAGGAGACGACGCAGTGGTAGTAGCAGACACCTAGGCAGTGGAGGCAATGGAATAGTGTAGGCGCTGCAGGTGCACCAGTAGCAGTAGCAGCAGCAGCAGCAGTAAATGGAGTGGTAGAGGAGCACCGGCAGCGGGCGGGTACTGGAGACCTTGGTAATGGGGGGATACAAGGAAGGCGCTGCTAGTGTTTAATGTGCAGCTAATTGAAGCTGGCTGGCTTCAATGGTCGGGTAGAGAGGATTTGGTTGGTTGGTAGAGGGGGGACGGGAGGGAAGAAGAATGAGGTGGAGAGGACCGACTGCAGTATGCTGGGGACTGGACAGACCACGACCAGGGCCAGAAGGGGAAGGGGAAAGGGAAGCTTCTGCTTGAGCCTTGAGGTCGAGGAGAGGAAGGAACGACTAAGAGTAAGGGCCGGCCGGGTCGAACGCCGGGAAGGTAGGTACGGTGTCGGAGAGCGTGCGAAGGAGAAGGTGGGGCCTGCCTTTTTTCCAGTCCTTTTTCCGTGTCTCGTTCCCTCTCTCTTTTTCCCTCTCTCTCTCCCTCTCTCTCTCTCGCTCTTTTTTTTTTTTTTCTTCTCTTGCCCCCTTCTCTTTAACCTCCTTACGGTCTTTGCTACGCTTGCTGAGGACGTCGGGGCCTGAACCTGGACCCGGCTGGGATTTGGGGGCCTGTGGTGGCCAGGGGACAATGGGCGGGGGCGCGGTCGCGCGGTACCGTCCTTCTGTTAGTGGAGAGGGCCCTGGAAATGGCGACAGTTGTCGGTACCTGTGTAGGTACCTGGGCCCCTCAGCAGGTAAGGTAAGGTGCGGCGCTGCAAGGTACTGACAGATTGGTGGGTAATGCCTTCGTAGCCCACGTTGTCGATAGGGGGCTCAAGCCTCAAAGTCGCTCCTTTTGGCGCAGGTTAGGTAATATCTACGTAGGTACTGTCGTACTGTAATGGTAGACAGGCACCTAGGCTGTCGGCAAGCAGAGAAGAGGAGTCCGTCGTCCTTGCGTCAAGGTCAGATGAAGTTGCTACACCTGCAGAGAAGCGTGTGGAACTCCGCAATCGACGCTGCAACGAAGACTTGAAAGAAGGCGAAGGGGGGCCTTAGTGCTAGGAAGGGACTGAGCGCGAGTCCATGACTGCTGCTGCTGCTGCTGCTGCTGCTGCTGCTGCTGCTGCTGGCCTGCTGCTACATCGCTCAGGACTCTCGGCCAGGGCGCACACGGCGACCAAACACCATGGCAAGCCGCAAGCCACAAGCCGCAAAATCAGCACGGAAGGTGGAGAGCAGGGAAAGGGAAGGCGGGCAGACAAGCCTCAAGGCTCAAGGTGCCACAGTGTAGTGGGTAGTGGGCAGTGGGTGGTGTTGAGTGTCCGTCCATATCCGTGGTTTGTACACATTGAGTGCAAAGACTTTTGCACACTACGGATACGTGATCAGGGAGAACAAGCTGAAATGGGTACAGCGGCGGAGAGAAATCGGCGGTGCAGGCCATCTTCTTTGTCCCGGGATGACGAGACGCGGCCAAGTAACGCGGGAAACAAGCCAAGCCAAAGGGGATGGCGAACACTGCATCACTTACCCGGGATCAAGAATACCTATCTGACGGGAGATATGCCAAACCTCGGTGTTGTGTTTTCCTACGGTTCGTGGGCAGCTCTCTCTCCCGTCTTGCGCGCCTCTAGCCCTTCTTGCTCGGTCACGGTGAAGTCGGCCAAGAAGATGAGCGTGGACCGCGGTGGACGGTACCAGGCTCGAGCTGCCTTTGGCTGTATTATCAGTACCTACTATGTAGGTACCCGTAGGCTCAGGGCTGCTCCAAGCTGGAGGCGGTTTGGGCCGAGAGGCCGGCCGGCAAGGGCTGCTAGTACCGTCAGCAGAAGCGCAGCTAACGTACTAACGTATGAAGGTACCTCGGGATGATGGGTAACGTAATCGTTGGTAGGCAGGTATTTTGCCTAGGTAGACACTATGTAGCGAGGTTACTATGTGTGTTAGCGAGTTGAAGATGTTGCAGCAGCAGTACCTGGAAGATTCAGCAGTGCGATGTAAGTCAACAGTAACAGTAACGGTAGTGAAGCCCTTTGGAAAGTATCGCCAGCTGCTGCTCGCTGCAATGCGGCGCGATGCGGTGCGCTGCCGATGCAGGTGCAGGTGCACCGAAGCCAGGCAGATGGGAGAGGTATCCGTACTACCGTAGTGCACATTCACAAGCCCAGGAGGCTGATGAGTGGGTTCGTGGTGGAAGGATAAAGGTACGTACACTAACACTGTAACCTCTTGATGCAATTGCAAGGTGAGGACCGAGGCGAGGCAAGGTGAGGTGAGGTGAGGTGGTTCGGCAAAGTGGAGATGTCGCGTCGACGGCGAGGCGAGACGTGGACGAGGGTCGGACCGGGTGCAGGCGAGACGTGGAAAGGGGGAGCTTCAGATTGCAGATGGGTCCCCGACTGTATTGTATTATTTATTTTATTCTATCCGTACTCTTAGCATTTTTTCCTCCGCGAACTAGACCTAGCCATTGGAGGCTTCTTGTCTCCTGAGGAAAGTGCTCTGTCGTGAGGAGCAATTGCTGTTTCTGACGCTGCCCGGTGCTCCTAAAGGTTACAGTGGTAGCACTGGGCGATGGAAAAGAGTGGATTCTGGAGCCAGACGTGCTTGCGGAATGGGGAAGAACCTAAGAAACATCCTGGAGCAGTTGCCAGGGTCCGTCAGGTACAAGCCCGAACGAAATTAACAACCCAGAGGCACGTACCCTTTTGCTGGTCTCCACCGACGAAAAAGGGGATCACTCCGGACCAGGACGAGCTCAGATTGCGACTCTATCCGCTTTAGTCGCCTGTTGTTGAATTAACTTGTCGGGATCAAGATTCAAAAGAGCCCAAAGCCCATAACGTCGCCGTCCTCCAGGAAGGTTTGGGGGGAAGAGGTTTGTTATTTGTCTGTTTTTCGCCCCTCCATTTTGCCGTTTTACGTTGTGATACGGCTTTAGCCCGTTTATCTGTATGGATGGACACCTTCAAAACAATCACCATCTCAGCTTTCTAATACGCACCAACACGACCATCAGAAGCAAGAGGGCAGCGCCCTCGTTCTCGCTCTTGGCTTCGTCCCGTCTTCCGCTTTCTCCAAGGCGCATACAGAGTACACACGGGCTGTAGGTAAGGTACGCCACGACATGGCACCTTTTCTCTCTCTCGAACCGCGACCTTGCTGCTGCTGGGATGAGTGAGGGGTGATCTAAAGCAAGGGTAGCTTTGCCTTTCCTCCAGGAAGGCACTAGATCGAGACGCCCGCATCTTCTCTGCCGGTGACTCGAGGCGAGGCGATGAGACGCGGTAGAATGTCGCCGCCGCCTTTCCGAGTTCACCTTCAGATGGCAGGGCAACCTGGACCAGGTTGATTCGCAGGCGTCCTGTGGTGTAGTTTTTTTGTTTTGTTCTTTTACAAAGTGTAGTGTTGTACTCCGTACAATGGCAGAGTCTCCGTCCAACAGCAACTAATAGTACATGGTGTGCATCGGATTTGATGCCGACAGGGGCATGGAAGCAGACGTTGGGCAACAAGAAGCAGGGTCCAGTGCAGTAGAGGTTAAGGTAATCAAGGTTGGAATCTACTTACGGTGCCTTCCCTTGCAAGTTGTCGTCAGTTTCGTCCGCAAAGTAGCTTTCTCTTGCATGCAGACTACGTAAGTAGGTGCCTCCCGTGACCCGTGAAGATCGAGACTGTCATAGCTTGTAGGCACGTCAGTATCAGATGCGATGCTAAAAGGGCAGATAACGACACACGTACGGATATCTGTCTTTGGTTTTTGCTTTGCGCTCGGGGCTTGACGCGGCCTCCCCGTCCCTCCCCTTCCCCTTGCCTGGCGCTGCGTGAATGGCGCACAGTCACCGCGGGACCTTGGACGGGTATTGAGTTTGTCCCCAGTTCCCTTCCCTTGCCCTGTGATGCGACGTACACCATCATCATTACAGGCCGAAAGAAAAAGAAGAGTCGAGCTTGGGTGCGAACTGAGCTCGTCCTGTCTTTTTTTTCTCGTTTGACCATGCGTAGCTGTCGCTGACCTGGAAGCAATGCGAGGGCGACATGGAGAGCTTGTACAGATACTTGGAGATCCAACCAACATGAAGACGACAAGCACAGTGCACCATTTTCGCCAGCGGTGATTGGCCGTGTTGGAATGGACGATGCGAGAGTAGTGCAGGAACGTATCCATGATCATGCTGAATACGTGCAGGACCATCCCCGGCACCGTGCCATTTTGGTGGGGAAAGGAGCCGCCGCACCGGCAGCTCCTTCTCTAACGGAGCTTGGCGCTACCTAGGTTCTCTTCATCTCTTGCCATCTCGCGCTGCTCGCTGCCATTGTACAGCAGCACCACCGGCTCTTCCTGGGTAAGGCACAGAGGAGAGGTACGGACACTTCCCACGCAGAGCAAAAGACCTCCGGGCGACAGTGGAGACCCTAAGTATCCGTACCTTGGTTCCCAAGTTAGGTAGGTAGGTACGACCTGGGTCTACCCAGGTTTGGGTCTGGGCGGGTCTGGGTCGAGGTCCCCGTTCACAGCTCTGCGCGCACACAAAGTGGACACCCTCTTGCATTGCATAAAGTAGATTGGATGCGCCGCTATTCCTCTTTAGTGTCACCATCGTTCGAGTACGTACCGTAGTCAGTGTGTCCTTCCCTCGTCAGCTCCGCTCCCACACCCATTCTCGTATCGTCTCCCAGACCGCGTTTGCCTCATTGATCGTTGATCAGACTTCCACCACGTCGTCGAATCCTTGACTTGGCGTTCGTGCAGAGAACCCACCAAAATCTGGCAAGATGCTTTTCCCGCCCGTCAGCACCGTCGACTTCGAAGCCAAGAAACAGCAAGATCCAGGATCAGGAGCTAGGCCCCAGGGGCTGGGAAGAAGCTTTGCGGGCTCATATCCCGCATCATTCATTCTTCCTGGCTGATCTCTCCTCCAAGACCCTGGATGTTATTTTCGTTCTATGCTAAAGACAGTCGAAGGGCGAACGGTGCTGGGAAGGCCTTTTTGAGACAGGACCTTCCTTTCCTCCACCATGCAGATGCGACCCTTAACTTCTACACGAAAGGCGACTTACAAGCCCAACTTTCAACCGCATCACGGACTGGGGGCGCAAGCAAGCAAGCAAACATACATGACGCCAGAGCAGCTAGGACAAACCAGACCCAAAGCCAAAGGCCAGATGCGCAGGCGGACGCGACTCCTTGTCAGTTGTGATGCCAACGTTCATCCGCTGGGCAAACTTTTCGGCGGCCAACCGAGAAAGAAACCTTGGGCCAGAAATGGTGACCTCGGCGATCCAGTCCCCACGTCTGACAAGGAGGCGAGCAACGGCGAGGACGACCCCGTGGCCCAAGTGCAAACGCAACTCGTCGCCAGGTCCTAGCCAGGACAGCACGGGTGGCCAACAAACACTCAAACCACAAAAAGAAAGTCTCGACAGGTGACAACCACGAATACCTATTGTCCCGCCCTGTGGCCACCCCAGACAAGTCGAGACCGTCCCCGCTAGCCCAGAGTCAGCCCGGGTCCGATGTGTGTTGGTGTGTGTCGAGGGCCGGGTCATTGGGCGAACTACCCATCTCGATAGACTGCCAGACGACGTCCTCAACCACCCCTCCATCTCGTTTGTCTTTTCGCCATTCCCAGCTTCGCAATCATCTCATTTGTCCGATTTCGTCTCAAGAATTTTGCCCTATTGTTCTCGCTAGGAAGATGCTACCGAGGCATCAAGTCTGGTTGGTTACTGCACCGTCACACCATCTCTGACCAGACACACGCACACCCACGCCCGAGATACCGTCTCATTCGCGCATATCCACAATCGAAAGATCTGTTCCGCAACAAGGATGTCAGTTCTTCCAGGTCAGGCTTGCTTTTTTGCACACTACATGCTTTCACTCTGATAGCTGTATTCAGTCCCTACATCCGGCTTCAATGGATTCCATGGATACACCCTACCAATACTGATGGAGGCTGGCGGCCCAAGCTCTCTAGCTCCCCCCGGCTTGTGCCATCACAAGCCCTAAGCTTCCCCCCATCACTTCTTTTCGGGGTCCAGAAGCTACACTTGCATAGAACGCGTTGGTCGTCCATCCATGCCGATGATGATATCTTTGTTCGAAGGACCAGCTGGGGATGGCCGTTTAGGCGCTCGCTGCTTTCTGAGTGCCTCCCCAAGTTGCCACCATGAATGGCTGGCTTCGAGGCCTTTCAGCAACAACCTTCGCAATCATAGAATGCAATTCGACCCTCGGTGTCATCGATGCGCTTGATCTTCTCATTGTAGGCATCTTTCATCTTGGAACGTTCTGTCTCCGGCACAGTGGCTTTGCTACGCGAGCGGCCATCAGCGGATACATATAACAGGTGAATTGCGTCGCACCAAAGTCGTCCCAAGATGGACGCACGATGACACAAAGCAGGCCTCTCCGTCACCGTAATTTCAGACAGTATACATAGCTATGCAATAACACGGCATGGACCTTCCGGTCTGCGCCCAAAGATGCCGGCCACTCCTTGCTGGCAGTGTCTACAGCGCTTGGGGCAACACACAAGCAGTGGCTGTAGGCATCCGTCTACAGCCTCAACTTCGGACAACTGCTATTACTTTGTACACCACTTCACCTGCAAAGTAAGCTTGTGGGATGGCAGGATGCTTTATGTGCCACCAAAGAGCTCTCTAGCTTCCGCTGCCTTTCCCGGTCCCTGGGTGGGACCTTTACCGTCACCGGGCATGTTCGTTTAGCATACCATACAACGACGACGAAGAGAGTGAGGAGGAGAGGAGGAGGAGTATGGCACAAGACAAGACGCCAGTGCTGCTGTTGACCTTGCGAAGCCAGGTAATGTCACCCCAGGGCAGCGTCAGCCAGCCAGCCGAACAAACCTGATTGCTGGGACAAAGGCAGCCTCAGCCCCGATAAAGCAAGCGTAGGTTGTACGCTAATACAACTACCTACATGCCTCTGCCGACGAGGGACGACGTCAATAACACACAAGCCGCGACAGAATCCCACCCGCACTGTGTCTCAAGCCGGCGCAAACTCGAGTCAAAAGTGGTCCAAGGCCGAAAATGGCTTGGCTAGGCCTCGTCAACACACAATGGCGCTGGCTGTGATGACACCTTTTGCGCCGTCTCAGGGAGAGGAAGTGAGAGAGAAAGTTGTCTTGAGGAATCGCGAGAGAGGAAGCGTGCAGCGAATACGGAAGGAGAGAAAGAAGTTGATGTGCTATTGTCCACTCAGCTGCCACCATCGAGGAAGCTTTTGTTGGACTGTTCCGAAAAGAAATACGTCATGTCGGAGCGAAGCGTCAGTCCCTCATCTCCGCTTCAATTCGGAGAAGTGTCACCGCAAACTCCGCAACCTTCTACAGGGCGCAAACCTACGTGATGACAGACCCGTTGGTCATTGCGCGCCCGGCTGGACAGATTTGGAGTGCAGAAACAGCGTTCCGTCCCTTGACCAGCAGGGGAAGACCAACACCGGCATCACGAAGTAGGGTAGGAGAGGTCCGCAGCAGCAAAGTATCCAGTTGGCCAGGCGTTGATCGCCAATCGACAAAAACGCATTTCTCTCTTCTGTTTGGCAGAAAGCGCACGGGCTCCAAGGATCCCGTCCTCGGTCAGCCGGGACTGCGGATAGAATCCGCCCGCCCGTCCCAGGTTGTCACTCCCGTCCTCCTCCCTACCACTACCTGCATTGAATGACGATTCTTTGCGTCGTCACTACCCCTCTTCTGAAATTCCTTTCTCCAACATATTCTCCTCTGGTTTTGAGATGCTTTCTACTACCGCTCGCCTCATCTTCTTCCGTTTCATATTTTGATCCCGGGATGTCCTATTGAGGGGTGAGTTCTGAACCTCAAAAGCTACGAAAACCTTTTCCGGGCACACACACTTATTCACACACTGACGATCATAGGCCTCGTTTGGGTCCGTGGGTCGTCTCAAAACAGGACAAATCCTCACGTCTATTCAGCTCTCCCAGCCCCAAACCCCTCCCTCTGCTGACGTCCCGCGGGTTGCGCGGAACACTGGCGCCAGATAGCTGTAAAATTCGAAGGACATCGTTGAACCCCTCCTCTCCACTAGAATGAGACGGGGACGGGACATAATCCACCTTGCCGACCATCCATCGCGAAGCCTCGAGGCTGCAGCAGGCGAGACGTGCGCCCGTTTCTTAGCCCTACCGTTAGATGGGCCAGGACTGCGGGCATGTTTACCGTAGGGCACAGGACGAAAGACTCCCTACTAGTGTGGCAGCCCTCGCCACTGACAAACGCTTGTTCCAAACTCAACTTGAACTGTCTGTCGTTATCCTGTTACCGCGTCCCTGCCGAGACCGTGAGCTTTGCTGTCCGATGGTGGCGACCGTCTTGCTGATAACTGGGTTGCATACGTTTTAACCTTTCAAAGCCGCCTGCCTGTTCGTCCACCCCAACTACGGGAACTCCTTGAAACTTGCACAAACCTCAAAGTCCGATACATGATCTCCGATTTGTGTATCGTGTATTCATTGTAAAGATGACAGGTGCAAAACGGCCAACCAGTGTTGTTCTTGTTTATGGAAACATGGCCCAATCTGGCAGACCATGCAGGGCTAATTTCTAAAGTGCCGATGTCAGTCTGGGGTCCTAACGGGGAGATAGGCAGTCGCCAATCGCGACTACCTACTTTATCGTAGGATGCGTGGATGCCTCCTGACACTCGCCAACATACCTAGTTGCTATCAACGGTGATACGATCTAGGAAGTGATCTGATGTCCACTAACCTCTTCGCATCAGAACCGAAACTCTCGAGTACGTGTTTTTCGTACAGACAGGAGCAGAGAGTCTGATGGCTGGCAAGCTGTTCAATGGTGTGTGTTGTTGTTACGAATCTACCTTTATTGACCCCAGATATCCAAACCTCCGTTCACTCGGAATGTCCAGTTTCACTCGGAATTTCCGGTTTACACCACCACTCCATCCATCCCATGCTCCCCGCACACACCCCTCTTCTCCCGTACTTGGGCTCGGTGGCACGAACCGTGATTCTCGAGATGTCCAATCATGCTCCCCCCGCCCGCCTGCTACACCAACTTGGGTCGGCGAAAGGAACGCAAAATTCTGGTCAAGTGCCAAGTAAACGATTCGCTTGGCGCAACTCGTCGGGCTAGGTCCCCGGCAGCGGCGGCGGCGGCGGCGGCGGCGTGCGTGCGAGCGCGCGCCCTGGAGGCTGGAGGCAGGAATTGTGCCGTCGGCGTACGGCACAATGAAAATCGTCCGACCTCGATTGGGTGACAGCAAAGGGATGCCACACAAACAAACACACACACACACACATACATACATACACACACACATCTGCCCGGCCTCGAGGACCCGGTCGGCCAACGGACGTGAGAGGGAGCAACCGCCATTCGTTGTTGTAAGCTGTGTGCCATGGCGGCTCTGTGCCTTGGGAGCCCCCCCCCCGGCTCTGTGCCGACCGGCGGCCGTCCATTTCTTCTCTTTCGTAGTTGGTAGGGGCTTTGCCGAATTGGGGGCCCGCTATCGTTGCCGTTGTTGGAACTCGACCGCGTTATTAGTCCGTCCATCCGGGCCAGCCCGTTCTCAAGCCTCGGCGACAGCGGTGGTGGTAGAGGGTCGCCACATGACGCGCCGGAGGCGCTCCTTCTCCTCCTCGCCGCCGAAGATGGAGTCGATGCCTCGCCGGGCGAGCGCGCAGATGTCGTCCCGCGAGAGGTTGAAGTGCTCCGCCACGAGGCGGTACTCGTTGGACAGGGGGCTGCCGAAGACGCCCACGTCGTCCGTCTGTTTTTGACCACCAGATTCAGTCAGCAAAGCTTTTTCTTCCGTCTTCTCCTGATGAGAGGTGGTACCGTCCGGACGAAAGAAAACACAAAAAGGGGGGCGATGAGACAGAGAAGAAAGAGGGAGGAGAAGGAGAAGGAGAAAAGGGTGTACGCACGCCCAGCGAGATCACGCTCCCCTCGACGCCCCACCACTCCCCGAAGTGGTGACCCTCGAACCCGCCCGTGACCATGCCCGCGTGGACGTTGCAGCTGAGGCACAGCTCGAGCCCGATCCCGCGCCCCGCGATCTCCCGCTTGACGTCCTCGCCGAGGTGGATGACGTGGCCCAGCCTCCCCGGCGCCCACGACAGGATCTCCGCGAGCTCCCCGGGGCGGCCGGAGCACTCGGCCTCGCCGAAGTGGACCGTGATGCCCAGCCCGAGCCGCCGCGCCTCGGCGAAGGCGCCCCGGAAGATGGACACGTCCTCCTGCCCCGGCACGCCGTGGCACCGGGCCGACGGGTCGCCGCACAGGTCGACGCCGACGACGCCGCGGTCGCGGAACTCGGCGGCCAGGCGGACCGTCTCGCAGGCCTGGGCCGGGGTGTGCCGGCGGTCGACGGAGAGGATGAGGCGCGTGCGCATGGTCCCCGCCGGGCCCGGCGGACGCGCGGCCTCGAAGGAGGCGATGGCGGAGAGGATGGTGGACACGTAGACCGAGGCCGGCTGCGGGGTTGGGGAGGGCAGGGAGCGCGGGGTGGTGCGCAGCTCGAGGTAGGTCACGCCGTCTGCGTGGAAGTCCTCGAGCACCGAGAGGGTCGCCATGCGGAGCGTCTCCGCGTCGGTGATGAGGTTGTAGATGTAGGACGAGAAGAGGGGGAAGAACCTGGGTGACGGTGTCAGAAAAATAGGACAAAGATTTGCTGGGGGAAGAGCACGGGATATACGTCGTCAGGTTGTAGTCATGCTTGTCCTCCGGCATGACTACGAGGGGGTCCTCGAGGTCCGTCTCGCCTGCCTGCTTCTTGTCGACCCAGATGTCGTGGAGGGTGCGGCGGCTCACGCTGCCCGTCAGGTGGGCGTGGAGCTGTTGCGTCGTTTAGCCGGATGTGCCATCGAATATGCAGTCGATATGTGCATCAAGGCGAGATTTCGGCAACGGAGAAGTGCGGCTACGTACCTCAATCTTCGGGAGGGCCTTAAAGTCCATATCCGCTGCGCTCGTCTTGGATTCAGCCATACTGATTATATCGAATGCCCCTTTCGCTAGAGGCTCAATATCTGAAAATTTTGTTCACTATCAAACAACCGCTTTCCTACGTTTCCCGCGGCAAAGTTGGCGGTATACGTGTTTCGTCGTGCCCGTGCAACCTTTTCTCCGCTACGGAGCAACGGTTTAATAGAGCTAGAAACGACGAAATAGAACAAGCAACAACAGTCTTGTTGCCCGATTGCTTCTTGTCAGCGGCGGTGAGTATGAGAATTTTCTGTCTTGTATGTGTTTCCGCTTATGCGGGTTTTATTTCGTCGGCCGAAGTTGGACGTCTGACGGTGTGGGCTCCGTGAGTCGTGACTCTTCGGAGCGGGTCGATGGGGCCGATCCCGGAGGAGCTCTGGGGACGGGAGGCGCCGACGTCTGTGCTCGGCCACTCGCTTCCCAATCCTGCCGTCAGCGCGCGCGGTGATACAACTGCATAGAGATCCCAACTGCATAGAATCCTGCTGAAAAATGAAAAAAAAAATTCCACTACACATGGCTGTTTTGTCCAAGTCTCGGTATCTCTACAATAGTATATGTCCCAACGAAGGTCGTGGGCTCTCATTCGCCCCCCCACGTAACTTGTGGAGGGGGGCCAGGCTCGACAGGAAAACAAGGATTTGTGATATCGAATTGACTTCCGCTGTTCTTCACTTGGTCCGTTCTTGACGTACTGGGGTTCTCCTGGATCTTCACGCCGGGGCACATGATGGTTGCGAGAGGCAGCAGCTTAGTATAGGTAGGTGAGTTTGTTATACTACATAGGACTTATTCCGCATGGCCGCTTCCTTCTCAGCGTGTGCTTGTCATGTCGCAGTACTCGTTGGATGTTCAAATCCTGTCGGAAAGTGACGTGAGTGCCCTCGTGTCGCGGCTGTTATGTCGTCTTCTCTTTACCGCTTCGCCGAGAACAGTTCGTGATTCGGTAATTATTCCAGACACACGACAGACGTGCGAGTCGAGACGCTTGAAATCATCATCTCCAAGTCGCATCATGGGGAAATAACAGGTTGCGCATTAGATTTGGTCATGACTGCAATCGGCCCTTCCTAGACGTGGCCTTCATGAACGTCCTATAGTACAAGCAAAAAGGGCAGGGAAACCCCATCCTGCCACCCCTCCATGACCGCAATGCACGCAAACCGTCAAAGGTGCTGAAAGTGTGTGAGAGAGTTTTGTCTGATATACAGTAATCTTCCTTTCGGAAACAGCGCAAGGACAACCACACGAGTCCTGGACGAGAGTGGTGCCGTCGTCAGATGTGGGGATATGCGCACAGTCGGATAGCGATTCCGAACATAGTGATTTTGTCGTGCTTTTTCTTTTCTTTTTCTTTCGTGATAGGTGGTGGTTTACAGAGCAGGCTTGGCCTCGGCGCGGTCCAGGTGAGCGCTGAGGATGTCGGCGGTGCTGCCCTCGCCCTGGGCGGCGGCGCCGTCGGCGCCTGCGGTCAGGAGCTCGCCGCCGGCCTCGCGCATGCGGAACTCGCGCTCCATGCCCTCGATCTGCTGGTCCTCGGCCCAGCATGTGGCCAGGGGCACGCCGATCATGAGGGCGGTAGCGCAGACAACCCAGACGGTGCGGGAGCCGTAGTACCACGTGTTCTGAACGGCGCTCACACCCAGGTTGACCTTGTGGGAGACCCAGCCGCGAGTGGTCGGGGGGATCATGTCCTTGAGGGCGTAGAGGCGCTCGGTGAGGCTCTCATCGGTGGGGTCGAAGTCGCTGTCGGCGGAGATCTCGGAGTCTGGGAAGGTCAGTTTGCTGGTCGTGTGACGTAATGCGCGCGTTGAAGCTCGGGAGCCAAAGCTTCAAAAGCTTCTGGAGCCGAAGTTTGTATACCACGAAGGAAAGGCGATGAAACATACCGGTGTCGGTGTAGTCGGCGTCATCCTCGATGGGACCGGCCTGGGTCTCCTGGAAGTGCTCGTCCTCGACCTCGGTGAGTTGAACCATTTTGACTGTGTTTTTAGAGCTGTTCTCCTATTTCCTTTTCGAAATGTATGCGCGATTCACAACGGCGGAGATGCAACGGAGAGGCGTCCGCGGCGTATGGAGTAGAAAGTCGGAATCGACGAGGTGGGAGATAACGAGTCCAAGCTTCTGGAGGCGACCTAGGTTTGCTGGTGGTGGCCGACGAGTATTCGAAACTGTCGGTGGATATTACGCTCGAGTTCGTGGTCGCGGGATTGACCTTGATCGTCGAGGAGGAGGAGGGCGTGGTTGGGATGGAGTCGAGCTTGGGTTGGACTAGGCGACGTTCAGCATGAGCTCTCTGCACAGCGTAGCGCTCTGGAGAGGCCCATCATGAGAATTTTTGGTTGCTAGCGTAATTCGAAGTGGTCTGTGCATCTGTCCGGAATATCGATCAGCCGATATGACGTTGGTCAGGTGGCGCACGGACCATTGCGATCTTTCTGATTCTGCCACCGCTGAGTCGACCAGTGAGTCCATCACTGAGTCGGCCACCCTTCATTTCATCCAGCACATGATGGATGGCTGCAACTATTTTAGAGAAGATACTTTGTCGTGATTATTAAATAGTCTCAGACTACAGATCCTCGGCATCATGATTGGGGTCACGGATGTTTTAGCAACCAACCAAATTTGGACATGACCGAGGGACCGCTATAGAGAAAGTGACGACGACGTCTTGTAGATTTACGTTTGGACTAAGAGAGCTACGATGGCCTGATTTTGTTTGTTTGGGACTACCGGCTCTCATGGAAGTGGGCAGAGTAGGCGATAAGGCCAGACGTCTTGTCAAACTCTTGTACTTTGATCGGGTTCCATCCCAGGCTTGGCTACCAGGCTGTTGTACAGTTGCTAATCTCAGGGATTGGTGCTTGTCTGACACCTCGGGGTGAGAATTGGAAATGATTGATTGCCTTGAATGCTCGTCACCTGTGGGAACTGGTTTTCCGAATAGAACGGAGGACCAGGAAGCCACGCCGGCAATGGGGCAGGGCTTCAATATTGCCAGCATTATCAAGTTCGATAGCAATTTGGTTTGGCACTTACGACTCATGGTACCCGCTCTCCATAATCTGTCTTTCCTTGGTGGTGCCACGGGTCTTTGCATCTCGGTCAATGTGCATCCGTAGATCGTAATGTATTCCCCAGCCTCTATCCAGTACGCCCAAAAGAAATGGGAAAAGACGTGTCTGTCTCTTTATAGATGAATGCGTGAACGTAGGATCCAGCATACCTCCTACCCTCACCTCGAAGCTCACTGAGAAAACAACCGATCATGCTAGGCCTCGCAGTCTCAAACATCACACCACTAACCCCTGCCCCCTCACTCCTCCTTGTGTCCGATCCTCGGCAGGCACAGCCACAGGACGAGCATCACGCCCAGGAACGCCAGGATGATGGGCTGCAGCACCTGCACGCCCTTGGCCTGCGCCAGCACGCCGACGGCGAACGGCAGCACCGCCGCCCCGCTCCCGCCGAACGCCGCCGCGAAGCCGATGGTGCTGACGTGCAGGTGCCTCGGCAGCAGCTGCGTGGCCGCGACCACGGCGGCCGGGAAGAACGGCCCCAGGAAGAAGCCCTGCAGCGCGACGGCGACGGCCGAGACATAAAACTGCGGCACGAGCCAGAACAGCAGCTCCAGGCCCATGGTGATGGGGATGTATATCGACACGGCGAGCTTCACGCCCAGCTTCGGGGTCACGAAGCCCAGCACGGCGCGGCCGAGCGTGATGCCGAGCCAGAAGCCGACGGACGTCATGCCCGAGTCGAAGTTGTTGGCCTTGCGCACCTGGATCATGAACTGCACGATCCAGCCGCCAAGCGACACCTCGGTGCCGACGTAGGCGAGGAGGAACAGCGCGCAGAGCCAGGTGACGCGGGCGTAGGGCCGCTTGAAGAGGGCGACGCGCAGGCCGCCGTGGTTGTCGCCCGAGTTGGCGATCGTCTCGCGGTACGCCGCGCCCGTGTGCTTCCAGAAGGCCGAGGTGCACCAGACCAGCTCGATGACGGCCATGCCCAGCTGCACACACGCATGTCAGTTATCCATTCTGCCTTTTTCAAAGAGTCCAAAGGTTTCC
The DNA here is from genome assembly GCA_027406025.1 of Colletotrichum musae. Lineage (NCBI taxonomy): Eukaryota > Fungi > Ascomycota > Sordariomycetes > Glomerellales > Glomerellaceae > Colletotrichum > Colletotrichum musae. The sequence goes on along the minus strand of JANVYC010000005.1, from coordinate 5,333,148 downwards.
AAAGCCTTACCAGGACGTAGTAAAAGTTCCACCACCCCAGGTGGGCCTTGTTGATCATGGTCGTCGCGATGAGCGGGCTCATGACGCCACCGGCGCCGTAGAAGGCGTGCAGGAAGCCGAGGACCTCGTTCGAGCGCTCCATGTTGCCGATGTAGGCGTTCCACGCCGCGTCGCCGATGCCGTTCCCGAAGCCGGCGAGGATGTAGACGACCACCAGCACCGGGTAAGGGGGGTGCTGGGCGATGACGATGTAGGCCAGCATGTGGCACGTGGACGCGATGATGGCGACGCCGCGCTGGCCCAGCTTCAGGTGGATGTAGTTGTTGAGCAGGGACGAGAGGACGTAGCCGACGAAGGGGGACAGGAAGACGAGGGACACGACGATGTAGCTGAGGTCGTAGTACTTTTCGAGCTGCGGCGGGTGTGAGTGTCACGTTCGGGACAAACGGGGCGGGGGGAAACATACATAGGGGATCAAGGCCTGCGTCCGGGTCAGTCTCTTTTCAGCAAAGGTCGTGAGAGTGTGATTTGACTTACACCGTAGGCAGCGTCATTCGCGCCCGACACAAACAGACTCCAGAAGCAGGAAAGCACTCTGTTGGCATTCGACCTTGGGTAGTTCCATTTCTGGACCACCGCGGCCGTCGTCGTCGGGGCAGGCAGGCCGCCGGTCGAGTCTTCGCTGGACCCAAGCCGGTGGCCCTCGGTGTTGAGAAGCTCAGCGCCCTTGGGACTGGGTGGACGGTTCAGCGTGTCCAGCTGGACGGTCGAAGTAGACGTGGTCGCCATGGCGGATGCGTCTCTGCCGAGCGAAGAAGAAAGACGGCCCAGGACGTGATCAGAAGGTGATCGGAGGTGGACCGTTTGATTCGGTGTTAAACAATCGTCAATTGAGTTTCCCCAAGGTTCACAGATCAGATTTCGGTAATTGCTATCTTCAGGATCGGAACAAGTATGGCGGCGGTGGAGGGGGTTTTATTGTAGGTCCCTACCTGCGTGTTCAAGCGTCATAATGGACGATGGGGCATGACCGTGTGTGGGCATTTTACGCAGCCCAAGCAGAGCTACCCCGGCTTCCCCAGCTTACTGACGTTGGCCACCAGACTCGGGTCCCGAGTCCCCCGTCATCAGAGCCAATGGTTTGCAGACCGCTACCATTCCCACGGAATATATTTCGCTCGAGCAGAGTAGAAGACAGTACAAACGCGGTGGCGTGTGGCCGACCCGAGTCAATGCCCTGCGCGTCCATCCCAGAAACCATTGCTAATCCAGCAGTTGTATGCGCCTAGAGGTAACTAAAGAGAGAAGAACAATTTTCCAGACGAACGGAGGTTGGGCCGATGAACCGCGGGCGGAGTTCCCGCCAGCCCATTGGTCGGCAAATCATCGGAAGGCCTGACGTCCGTTCTAGAATGTGGGCCCCCGCGAGTGGGGCCGCCGTATTACCCACGGAATGCATTTCCCGCCAAGTCCACCGCGTTGAGCTCCCCGATTGGGAGAATCTCCCAGCTCCTCCAACCAGAAACTCCGCTGCGAGTTTTCTGCGACAATCCGCGACCCTCCAAAATCTCGAACTTTTTAGTGTACGGATAGATCTGCTGGGCGTTTGCAGGTTGCGGCTGACGTGGTGTGGAGACAACTGGGCCGAGTCAAATTCACATTAACCTCATGATGCATGCGTTGACGTTAGGTCAACCAATCATCAGAACCATATCGTTGCACCGTCCCCCCAAACATACACTACAATTACATACCTAGGCAGTAGGCTGGGCTCCTGGAGTATGAGCCGTCACTTTCTTCCTGCAACGACCTGTGACTTTTGGCCTCCTTGTTTGCATCCGAACTGCCACAAAGATTCCAGTTGGCTTCATCATGAACCCCTTGCTGTTGTCTTGAACCACGCAATCTCAACCATGATCACGTTCACTGGGTGCGTCGCCGGGGCTCCGACGGGAGCGAATACATATTTTGCTACCTACTAGCTGAGGTTCGCATCTCTATCCCACGCTCTTAGTTAGACGTTATTAGTCGTCGCCAGGAGGAGACGCCTACCCTGCGATAGAAGTCAAAGATTCCTCGTCAGACACGATATACCCCCACGTCGAGCACACTCCCCTCCGCCGACGACTTCACCAGAATCGAAAACTGTCTCGGCCGTCTCAACCGTATCCGAGACCGCAAAAAGCCACAGGTCCACACGCCGATTACAACTCACAAACGATGAACAGGGGTCCATGACCGCGTCCCGGGGACGAAGAGGCCGCTCCTTAATCCCGCTGAGCCCCCAACAAGCTTCGAGATCGCATCAGCTTCGGCTCGGCCCGCCCTACCTAACCCGACGACGCCTCCTCGGCCCTATCCACCCCTGGGCTACCCATGTCCACCGGCAGAGGGTGGGCGCGGGCCAGGCTCGTACATTGCTCCCACCTCCTGTCTGCGGCCCCGGGGGTGAGAGGTCTCTCGGTAACACGATCATCGGTAGTTGGTTGACATCGCAGACAACACTGGCAGTCTACCCATCGTGGTCGGCCGACTGATGAATGTCATAGTGATTTAGTTGGGACTAACTCTCAGACGTGCCTGCCAAAACACTCAGAGACCCCAAACGAAACGCCGTTATGGTTCCTAGTCTTGGTGGCTGTCACATGTCTCCATACACCAGACCCAAATGTCCCGAGAAGCCGGTCTCTCCCGACGATAGTCTCTAGTGTCAGGGGTGGTCTGAGACTTGTCCACTACTGTTCAGCAACCAGAGGCCTCACTGTTCCAAGACGCGGCGTGTGTATGTGTGTGTGTGTGTGTGTGTGTGTGTGTGTGTGTGTGTGTGTTCATCATTATTCGATTCTCACGCGTAGAGCGCTTGTGATCGGGGCTCTCGAGAGCAGCATTGTACAGGTGGTATTGGCATTCGACAACTCATGCAGGTGGGGGGTAGGGTAGTCGTGTGTTTCTTTCTTTCCCCGCCTCCCTCCATCTCCTTCTCCTCCGGGGTAGGGGGAATGTTTCGTTCGTCTTCAAGTTCTTCTCTACCCAGTCTATCGTTCCCAAAGCCAGCCATTAAAAGCCGATTCGATCTATCGTTTCGCTCCGACACCATACACAAAAGAAGCGGAAGAAAGGAATATACGCAAACAATAAACAAAAGGAAAAAAACGAGAAGTGATATCCCCAGTGCCAAAGAGGAGGCACGTAATGATTACAACAACGCCTGGAACGACCTCATTTTGTTTTTTACTCTCGCGAGATGTCGCGGCCGAAGACCTTGGACTTCAGCCAGTCGTTGAGCACCAGCAGACGGTTGCGAGCTGGGACGTGTTAGCCGCTAGACACCTTTTACCGAGGGAAAGAAACAATGTAAACTTACTGCTGAAGCACATGGAAAGGTAGGCGCTGCGCCAGAAGAGGTAGGTCATGCTGCCACCGCTAGCGATGTTGCCGTTCCACCAGCTGACGTCGGCAACGGCCTTCTCGCTTCCGATGTAGGCCAAGCTGCCCTGGTGACTGTAGTGGAAGGGCTTGATGTCCTTGATGCGGCGGAGCTGGCGCTCGTGCGTCTCGATCTCCTTGGCGACCTCGGCGGAGTTGCCGGGCTTCAGGTTGAGGTTGGTGCTGAGCTCCTGGACGCGCGCCTCCAGGGCCTCGGTCCTGGCCATGTTGTTGAACAGCTTGGCGAGGAAGTTGCCCTCCTGGGCGGCGACCTGAGCGGTCGGGGCGTAGCCGGCCACGGCGCAGTCGCCGATGGCCCAGATGTCGCGGGTGCCCTGGACGACGAGGTACTCGTTGACGGCCAGGCCGCGGCGGGAGTCCTTCTGGGCGGGGATCCTGGTGATGAGGTCGCGAACGATGGGGCGGACAGCGTTACCGGTGGCCCAGACCAGGAGACCGTAGGGAATGCTGATGGTCTGCTTCTTGCCGTCGGGGCCGGTTCCCTCAGCCTCGACAGTCTTGTCGGTGACCTTCTTGACCATGGTCTTGGTCAGGATGTCGATCTTCTCCTCCTTGAAGGTCTTCTCCGTGTACTCGATGAGCTGCTTGGAGAAGGACGGCAGGACGTTGGGGAGAGCCTCGATCAGGGTGACCTTGAAGCGGTCGGCGATCTCGGGAACCAGACGCTTGATGTCCTCCTCGAAGAAGTCCTGGAGCTCACCGGCGAACTCGACACCGGTAGGTCCACCGCCGACGACGACCATGTGCATCAGGCGGCTGATGTCCTCGGCGGACTGGTCCTTGAAGGCGGCGGTCTCGACGCAGTCCATGATCTTCTTGCGGATGGCCTGGGCGTCGCCAATCTCCTTCAGGAAGCACGAGTTCTCGCGCACACCCTGGATGCCGAAGGTGGCGTTCTCGGCTCCGACGCCGATGACCAGCATGTCGTAGGCGACCTCCGTCTCGGACATGGAGCCCTTAATTTCCGAAGTATCGAGGATCTTGACAACCTTCCTGTCGGGGTCGATGGAGCTGGCCTCGGCTTCGTAGAACTTGACGGCGGCCTTCTTGTGGCGGAGGATGGTTCGGACGGGCTCCATGATGGAGCGGTGCTCAATGGTGCCGGTCGTGCACGAGGGGAGAAGGGGGGTGAAGAGGAAGTAGTTCCTGGGCGAGATGACGACGACGTTGTAGTTCTCCGTGTCGAGCTTCTTCAGCATGGAGACGGAGCCCCAGCCGGTGCCTGGCAGATTGTCAGCATCAGCTTCTTCTTCGTCGCGCAAAGGCAGCGGACGGAGCGAACGCACCGAGGATGACCAAGGTCTTCTTGGTGGGGTCGAGCTCGACCTGCTCCTCGAAGTGGCGGTCCTCGTAGACGCTGTATCCGACGTAGGCGAAGAGGCCGAGGGTGGAGAGCCAGGTGAGGCGCCAGGCCCAGCGGAAGGTCTTGCGGATCTTGCCAGGCTTCTTGGGCGCGACGTCGGCGTACTCTCTGCGGAACTGGCGCGCAACGGTCCTGGAGACGGCGGAGACGCCTGGCCTCGCCGCGATGGGCAGAAGGCCCTGTCTGGGGATGGTCGAGAGGGCTCTGCGACCAGCGCCGGCGGCAGCGCGCGGAGCTCTCGGGACGAGCTGGGCCGCGCGAAGGGAGCTCATGGCTCTCGTGGTGGAAGCCATTGCTTCAATTGTCGATGGACAGGGTGTGCCCGAAGACCGTAAAGGGAGGGGTTTGGGGGGTGTAAAGGTGAGGTTGAGCAACGATGCAATGGGTAAGGAAAAAAAAGGAACCCAAGCCGAACCGGAGAGGTAGAAGAAGGGAATTTGGAGAACGATAAGGATGCGCGACCAAGGTGTGTGACGCAGCAAGAGAGGGCGAGAGATTTGCGGCGGCGGCGGCTGGACCCTCCCCGAATCGGCGGTATTTTTCTCGCGGCTGCAGAAAATTTCAGGTGCTCCGCGAGCAAACGGGGGTGAGGTCACAGATAGCGCGGTCCGCCCAGCAGCGCCAGCACGAGGAAAAAAGGGAAGCTTTGACGCGGATGGCGGGCTCTGATTGGACCGAATAAGTGCGGAATTGTGGTGGCCGACCAGCGCGCCAGCGACGTCCAAGTTGGTCTTGCAGGCTGTCTGGGCCGGAATTACAGGGGCGTCTCGGCGCGGATACAGGGGGTAAGCCTTTCCCTTGGGGTCCTGCGGATTGTCTCTCCCAGCCGCGTCTCCTCCCAATGGAGCGCTTGTTTTTGCCTCTATCAGTGTCCACGGTGGACATGTGGTGGGCCATCGGCCTTCACTCGCCCTCGACAATGACAAGCCGCTCTCAATAGGGCATCACCGCGCCGCCCACCGCACCGCAGTGACAATCACAAAAGCCCCCCCGGCCGGCCGAATCCCGGCGTTTTGCCCAGCTGATTTTTTTTTTGCAATTTTGTTTCGTTGCTTTGTTTAGCTACGACCTCCTCCCGCCTAGCCATGTTGCGCTGCCAACACCGTGAATGTCGTGATGTGACTCAGGGTCTCCATTGCGCTCTTTTCTGTCCCATACTCCCGCTGCAACTGGCGCTACAACTGGATAACTGCTGTCAATACGCGTACCTAATCATTAGGTACTCTATCTCACATGAACCTGTCACTAAGGCAATGACGCTCGTGAGGCTCCACCAAACATCTTGTCACCAACCCGCTGTCATTTCAATACCCTACTCTCGCACGTGCTACACATAATACATGCACTTGTGATTGTGCTGTCAATATCACCTGCCAATTCCACTTCCCCGAGAAACAAGTTCAAAAAAGCTTGTGACATGTCATCCTCCGGCATCTTCCCACGAAATAACCTAGTTGCATCCAACAAGCTAGACAGACGCCTCAAAGTAACTACTAGTTGAGCCAACTTCTGTAATGCCGCTTCCCCGAATCGCCCCGAAAGAAATAGGGGTGACTTCTCTCGGGCTTATGGAATCTCACTTTGGCACGCGGCTCTTCGAGCGTGTAGACGTAAGCACGTTGGAGTCGCTGGCCCAAGATTAGTCCTAGCATCCCGACGCCTTGCCGATGCCCCGAGAAACGCACTCCATCCGGCCGAAGATTTCCAGGTTTCTCGAGGGAATTCCCGCCGCGTCTCGCACCGTCTGGACTTCTTCTTGCTGCGCGGGCAGTTCGGTGCTAAAGGGAGGTTGGGGGCCTCGTCTCGAGGCACCTTCCCCGGGGTTCCTGCTTGCCCTGGTGCGGACCGCGGGCCCCACATACGCTCCTTCCCCCCCGAAGTCGCCGCCAATACGGAGCATTCTGCGTCGGGGTTAAGCGATCGGAGTTTTTCTATCTCACACATCATCTCAATTAGACTTTTGGTCCTCCTCTTCCTTTCATACAAGAAGGGCCTTGGCCGCTCATTTACTTCGACAGAACTCTGCTTCGTCGCAAAGCTCAGTTGGTTTCAGCGCCTTGGTCAGCACTATCGCCGCAGCCAGACAGAGGCATGTGCCCGCCTGCCAGCGTCGTTGTCGTGGTCGCCTCGGTCTGCTGCTCTCTTGCTGCAGGTGCCTCGGTTCGCCTGTTGTTCTTCGTGCCGCACTCTCTCACGAGCTAGCGCGACTTTCCACACCGCAACGCACCTCTGTCTGCTCGTCGACTAAACTTCGGGCGCAGAAGCTCAGCAGTTCTTGGCAAAACTCTCACCAGTGTTCCTGGCGAGGGCGTGATGACGCCTTCTTCTGATTTGAAGTGTGCCCACCATCTGGGTAGAAGATGAGACTAACCAACCGACCTGGCACAGGGTTGAGACTAGTGGTTTATATCTGTCGAGCACATTTTCAGAGAAACCCCAACCAGGCGGGTCTGAGGCGGCTCAACGGCGAAGTGTGCCCTTTAGGAAAAGTTTCCTTGGGCCAAGCCTCGCTGTGCGAACCAGAGGAGATCGAGCGGGTGTGCTAGCGTATCCGATAAGGAGACTCGCACAGAAACGAAACGGTCTGGGTCTTGATTCTTCTCAAGTTCTGGCTCAGCAGCCAGCCATGCCCCCGAACCCGGGCCCCGAGAGTCTGAAACGCCATGAGCTGAACCCGGCCACAGCCAGCGGTAGCCGTAACCGAGTGGAGGACCGATGAAAAGTGAGAACGTGAAACATGGTCGTGTCGGACGGGCTGCAGGCTCACACAGGAGAAAGTGGGCCAAGAACTGTTCCAACAGGCCTCCCAGTTCCAACCCAACCCAACGGCACCACAACGAAGCCGCTGAAGCGCCAGTGAACACAAGTTTGGTTGTGTTGTACGGATGGCGAGGACGCGGGATACTATTAAACACATATTCGTCACCCTTCGTATCGATGTCCGACGAAGCTTCGACGTTGAAGGATGCGCCCCATCTCCATTCAAGTTGAGATGGCCTGCAGAATCAACCACGCGGCCACGCTTAGGTGTCGCTGAGAGCGTTTGCCATCGAGTGCATGATGTTGGCCCGGGGCGGCTGCTCGAACCGTCGCCGGCAGCTTATGCCGGCAGCTGGAAACAGCGCCCACATCGAGCTCTGCTGGCCCGCTGTCAAGCACCACTTTTGTCGTTGGTGAAGGAGCTAGTTCGTCATATTGACTGCTCTCTGAGGCCCCATATCTCCTGGAACCACGCGACGGCACGGCATTCGGAGATCCAGAACATCAAGGTGCAGCGGCTCCCACATTCGCCTATCTCGCTGTCAATCATCTTGAGGTGCGACCCATGTGGCGAAGTGCGTCCCGCGCCTTGGTAGATGATCGTGAGCTTGGCAGCAACTCTGCAAGCCAAGACCGCGGAGGATTCGTCAAGCGGCGTTGATCCCAGCAAGGGTCAATTACGCCCGCGATGGCCTCCGACGCCGTAACTGTTGCCCATCCAAGTAGATTGATTGCAATTTATTGCGAAGCGCCCAAGGTCCGACGGAGTTCTCCTTGGATCTACTGAATCAGGCACGGCCAATATATATGTTGCCAAGCCACCGCCATGGCATTGCGATGCAAGAGTGTTCTGAGATGACCGAGATGCTGAGGCAGGTGTTTACGACGCCCAGCGAAGCGTTCAGCAGACGCAGACTGGGCACAGAGCAGTTGCTGGAGTTTCGGGTGGGCTGGGGGCTCATGGTTCGTCGAGGAGCCCGCGTTCGACGGAACTCTGCTCTCCGGCAACGACCAAGGTGGCCCGGGGGTCGGTGGTGGGTGAGCATTGTTGAAGCTTTCGGTCTGGACGAGGGGAGAGGCCCAATCAAGTGGGAGGCCGCACTTTTTGCTCAGATCTCTCTTGCGCAAGCTTCCAGATGCCAAGATGTGAGCTTAACTGGCCCTTCGGTGCGACAACTCTTGCGAGGCGTTGCCGCGTTGTGCGATTGGATTGGGTCGAAGGGCGAAAAGGCGAGAATGTTGAGATGAAGACAACACGGGAACACGGGGCGACGACGGGTCCTGGAGACCGGCTAGGACGGCAAAAGTCTGCAAAATGTGACGAGAGTCAGGTTTGGAGGGGAGACCGTGCGGCTCACCCCTCTTCGAGGGGTAGAGGTATAGCATAGCATGACTTGAGACTGATAGCAAAAGTAGCCGACTCCGAGAGTTGCGGTCTGGGTCTGGGTCTGGGTCTGGGTTCCAGGGGAAGGGGAGAGTTGAAAGTTGCCACAGGCTCGCCAGGGCTGCTTGAGATGTGACAACACCATGAAAGTAACCAACGGAGCCCGTAAACGAGGCGGACGGCTGTGGGTGCTTCGCCTAGAAACAGGCCGAGATAAGAAACCAAGGCGCGAGCTGTGAAGCCATCGAGCCGAATTCCCCAGCAAGGCACGATGATGCTCCGGTTCCCCCGGACGGTTCCCGAAGGAATGGGATGTTTACTGGCTCATGCCATGGCGTGGAGTGATTTGTTGAATTGGAAGGGCCAAACCGAATTCTGGGCGTTTTGCCCAGCGATGGGCGTTTCCTGTGCCGAGATCTGGCAGGTCGGAGGAATGACAGGGGGACCCGGGCCAACGACGGCAGTTTGCGACTGGGTAGCATTAACGTGAATGGCTCAAGAGCCTCAAGCACGCGACAACCCCTCTTGAGGGGAAAGACAGAGAAGGGGAGGGGGGACGGAGAAGAGAGGGAGGGAGAAAGAGGTGCGACGTAGGTAGTGTACTTCGATGTGGGCGCGTCACATATTACCTTACACTCAATGACGATTGGGTTCCAGCCGAATTTCCAGGGTTTTTCGGTTGGTTAGCTGAGTTGCGGCAGTCGGCAATGATGGTAAACTTTGGTCAACTCCCGAACCTGACCTTACTTTCAGCCTGGTCTTCACTCAATCTCACCTGTCCTGCGATACCCTCCGCCGGTGGGTGGTGTAGTGTAGTAGATAGCTTTGTAGGGCTGTCTATTCCTTGCCTACCTACTGTGTAGACTCTTCCTTACCTCAGACCTAAAGCTGAAGCAAGAGATTCACGGAAAGTACCTTGGGTTCCCACCAAAGCCAGATGTCGCGATGATAGGTCGTGATGGGTCAGGAGGGAGGCTGTACTTTGCGTGACCTGCCTGAATAGGCCAGATGTACCGTGCTCTGGCCTCTGAAGCGTCAGAGATGCGGCTGCTGTTCGGATTTGCCAGCTACCCCTGTGTCGACGGGGGTCACTTGGAAAGAGTCTCTGGTTCCCCGACGGCCGGTCATGTCAGAGACGATAGGACAGTTGACGGAGCAGGCCTAAGCACGGCTGGCGCAACGCCCCAGTGCTGTCGCAGTAATAGTGTATTACATAGATGCGGCGGGAGGCACAAGGCACACACATCAGTGCGCCGGACCCTTTCTCCGACAGCGATATGGTGGTGAGTGATTTGTGGGTGGTTGAATGGTTGTGTACACTAGATGTTGAGTGGGGGAAGAAGAGAGGAAAGCTCAAGGGGCAGGGGGGTACGTACCTTGGATCGAGGCCTGAAGAATGGAAGGAGGCTAGGCCAAAAGTGAAAGTGTCGGCACCTGCCAGCAGCGCAGCAGCATTTCCTTAGGACATGGCTGTATGCAGCAGGAGCACCCGGTTCGCACTGGGCCCTCCCCTGTCCTGAAACCCGCTCTTTCCCACGCTGAGACGCATGGACCCCTGCAAGTCTCGTCGCAGCACCCACACAAAGGGAAGGGCCCTCCCCTTCCCCTCCCTGGCTGAACCTGCGAGCACTAACTTATTCTCCGTATTGTTTGTGCGATGGCCTGCTAGCGGCGGCTCACCCGTCACCCGTCAACCATTCCCGATTCGACTCTTCGAAACCGCTGGGGTCAACATCACTTCTGCACATTGGTCGTCCTTGCTAGTAGCACGGCACGGCCACCACCACAACCACCACCACAAACTTCCCCTTCATCATCGCGACCGCGACAGCGACAGCGACATCGTCAGGACCCCCGGCGCGATCTTCACAGCGGTCGTGACGAACTTTAGGGGGGTGTTCCTGCATCCCCTGATGCTCTCCGGCTCCCAATCCGAACTTCTCTTTCGCCGGTCATGAGCTCTCCCCACCGGCTTGAGGATGAAGCTACCCTCGTTCCAGTCCCGAGTCACCCTTCAGCGTTTACTAATCTTCCTAGGCATCTTGCCGCCGGAGCTTCAATGGCCTGCTAAGCAAATGATTGGCCCGTACAAGCTTCCGCTCCTCGTTAACCCCCGCTGCTCACTGGTTACAGTCGATGGGGGACGCCGTTCCAGACACTTTCCACTATACGCTTTGCGTGCCGGTACCCCTGCCACTGCTCTACATACTACTAGGTAGTAGACTTCAGGAGAATGGATACAGAATAGACCCGGAAGAGAGTCTATAGGAGAAGACAAGGGGAAGACGGGGGTTGGACCTTCCTGGACCTCCCTCCTCTGGCTCTAGCCAGCTTTTGCTTCGAGGCAAGCGTACAGCGCAGGCCTCTCGGGCACATTTTCGTGGCTCTTTGTAAAAGATACCTCCTAGGTCTCTCTTCGTCTGGTCTTATCTGCCTCATTCTTGGTGTTTTGCGCAGCAATTCGTGTTCCGCCTGCTTACGACTGGCTATGTGCGCGTACCTAGGTAGGTATCAGTCCGAGCAGGCAAATGTGGGGCCGGGCCTCATCTGCACCTATTGAACCGGATTTCAGGAACAAGAGATGGAACACCAATGAATGACGAGGACTCGAGTCTTTGTCCGACTCGTCGAATCTCCAATGCCCAGGTACCATATCATACTGCAATGCACGATACACTAGGTACGAGTAGAATGTACAGGCAGTAGTGCACGACTTGACAAAAAGCACCACGCGAATGACCGCTGACTTGCTGTCCACGGACCATCCACTAGTGCGCCGCACCCATCGGCTTTCGCGTGCCAGTTCCTGCGCCAGTCCTAGTCAGTGCTGGTGCCCGCCCGGGGTGTCTGGATCTATCCCTGAAGCATCTTGGGGGGGCATCTGTCATGCGGCATGGGTCTCCCCGCGAATGGTGGATAGACGATCGACCCAATCTAATACATACTGTCGCCTCTCTCTCGCCTGACTTCTCTTCTTCCCTCCCTTCTCCCTTCTCTCCCTCTCTCGCACGTCAACTCCGCCACAGGCTTGGTGTTTACCACTGTTTTTTCTCCCCTTCCTATTCACATACCAAGGCCGGCCTTACTATTCCTTTCGATTCCTTCTAGATACTTGTTGCTGGCACTACTGTCTATTTTGCCATTTTGTATCATTTATATACTTTTTGACCATCTTGTCTATCATTCTTCTCACGACTCGAATCTTTTCTCGCAACGATTTTCACCGCTCCACGATCTATCCATCTCACCGACTCGAACAACGACTACTTTGAATCTGAGGGCCATGATCGGGACTGATTGACAAACGTGCATTCTTTGGCGACTTTCTTCGGTCCGGATCGGAAGGATAGGATGATTGAGGAAACGGGCATGGCTCCTCACGCAGTCCAACGGGGCGAGACGCCCTCCCGGAGACGAGCCGCTCGACCCGCCACTATTCACGTCCCGCCTTTGCTTTTGGAACGTGACGAAGAATCCGATGATGAGTATGCTGCCTCAGTGCGGAGGGCAGCGGGTGGTGTTTGGAAAAGGGCAACCAGACCCGGCGGCCACTTCGCCGAAAGAGTAGAAGCGCGATCCGACAGCGACAGCGATGACCCACAGAGGAAGAACAGGCTCAACAACCCTCACCCGCAGCAACAACAACAACCACCATCGAGTCCAGACACTCCCACGAGGCCGTCGAACAGGATCCAACAACCTGCGGCGTCGCTTCGACCAGTGCCGGCAGCGCCAGCGGTGCCAGCGGCACCCTCGCGACCGGTAGCAATGTTCCCACCTGGCATTGCTATCCCCGAGGTGTCGGCTCCCCCGTTGCGAGTTTCGGCCCCTGCCCAGCTCCCAGCTCCCCCAGCTGTCACTCCTCCGACATCAACATACTCCACCTCAACATCCAGACCACCTACGCTGCAGCTTCCCGTTGTTCAGGCGCCGGCACAGCGCCCGGCCGAACCCGAGGAGCCCCCGCCGCCGCCACCACCGGTTCTCAATCCGGCAGAGCCAGAGCCAGAACCCCCCGGCCCTCCTCCGCCACCTCCTGAACCCGAACCCGAACCGCCTGGTCCTCCGCCGCCGCCGCCACCGCCGCCTCCTACTACCATGACCGTCACGGCACCCGCACGCACGGTAACGTTGATTTCAACCATGGACTTGGTAAGTCATCCAGGGCGAGGATGTGTACCAAATTCTAATTTGCCCTTAGCCTTCGCCGAAGAAGCCCAACTACCCTACGCCACTGCCTGCTCCTCCCCCACCGCCCATGACCACAGGCTTGCCGCCTCTGCCCTCGGTGGAGCCTTCCGCCCCAAGGAAAGGTATCAACGGCCAGACGACACCCACTGTAACGGCCACTTTGGCTTCTGCCGTGATTCCCGCGGAAACTATTTCGGCTCTTCCGGGACAAGCAGGCGGAGGCAAAGATGACGGAAGGCCACCGCGCATGAACCCAGAGACTGAGCACGCTCTCATCGCAGTGGGTTCGATAGGTAAGGATAAACCCAGGGACGTACCTGTATCCGCATGACTAACCGTTTGAAAAGGATCTTTTATCTTCGCGTCATTCCTGGTATGGATCGTTTGGAGGACGCTCAAGCGGGCAGCAAGGAGAAAGAGAGAAAGAGAGTCGGGATTCCCCAACGACAGGCCGGGACTTGGCTCCAAGATCCCATTTTTCAAGAACAGATCCGTCGCCGGTGGCTGGGAAAACCTGGACGGCCAGAGCCAGATGCCTGCTCAGTACGAGAAGGGGCCGCGTGGAAATCTGCGACTCGACACCAACTTCTACCCCGACGGCAAGTCCATGGGTGGTAGTTTTGGTCCTGGCTCAGCATTCGGCGGTAACTACACCATGTCGCCAGCTGACAACCGGGTCAGCCCGATGAACAGCAGCCCTGTTAACACCATTCCCATGCGGGGAACCCCCATGAACGGCCAGTCAGTATACAACAGTCCGCAGGCCATATATTCCAGTCAGGTCGGAACATTCAACAGCCAGACGGGGACATTCGTCAGCCACGCACCCAGCCAGTCGATCACACAGATCATCGGGTCGTACGGCACCTCCTCAGACCCCAACATGACTCTGCGCTCGGGAATGGGTGCTGGAGCATTTTTCAACCAATCAGAGTTGGCTCGCCAACCGTCGGATGCCTATGACCCTTCGAGACGACAAGTCAATCGGGCGAGTGAACTTTCATCAATCTCGTCAGGATTCGGTGATGGAGATATCATCGTGCCGGGTATGGCTCTACAACCACCTCCACCGGTATCCCAGCAACACTTGACCGTAAACCAAAGTGGTGCCGGGCGGCTCTCGTGGGCGAGCAAAAGCAATCGCGATACCGTATACACCGAGACCAGCGAGGACCTGCCACCAAGGTTCAGGACGGTCAACAGCTGGGTCAACCAACAGACGGGACGCATCAAGAGAGCACAGGCCCGGCCAGAGACGGATGACGAAGATGTGCCCCCTGTGCCGGGACTTCCTGCTGGGACTGGCCAGAACGGTCTACCGCCCGAACCGCAATTCACAATGATGATGCCCGATGGGGAGATACCCCGACGGCCGGATCTTGGGCCAAGCGCGTCATAGGCAGACGTGACATGACAACAGTCACCTTTTTTTCTTCTTTGTTTTCATACCCAAGCACGGCGCAGAGACAAAAAAGGGGCGTGGAAGGGGGTCGTAATACCATCATCATTCCACACACATATCAGAGCGCAGAGGCGCAACTGTATTAAACCAACCTGAACTGTACCCATATGATTCGCGTCCAACCTCCTCTGCAAGCCTGGCGCTTGGGAGACATGCGCAGTCCGACACACAACACAGAAGGCTTAGTGCCGATATTGTACAGTTAGTCTGATGGTTTGAAGCAGAGGGGACGGAGTGTTGGGAATGAGGTGCTATAATTCAAAAAAGTAAATCAAGAACATATGCTCCCACAAATGAGTTGCTGCTCCTGAAGATGGAATTGAGTTGTGAAGATAAACTGGGAGGGCGCTCGCTAGTGGAACAGAGACCACCAGGCCTTCCGGATTCGGAACCGATGAAGATTGAACGCTCCTTTGACAGAACCGCGCGTCCCGTGTTCTATTTTCAGGGTCCCATCGACACAGTCGGCCAAGCATGTCCGGCTCGGCGATGATGAGGCCTCTACACTCTGGACACATTCATAGATATCAATCAGGCAAGGGAGGAGCCATTTGGTGGAGGGATTCGAAAGCTAGTTGCAGAGAAACAATCAACTGCCTCGTGGTTGCATTACGTGTAACGCCAAGGCACACTCCGTTCTGCAGGCAGGCGCTCGCTGCGAAGTTGCAGCGAATGAAGCGGCTTACGCAGCAGCTGCCGCCACAGCCCACATTCACAATGGAGGCAAGGGCGGTGTCTTGGGTCAGGTCAATCAGCAAAGCAATGCGGAGGAAGATCTATTGCATGGACTACCTATGCAAGCGAGGCAGAGAGGAGTAGTGGTCATGTTATCCCAGCAACCCGGGACGTCGAAGGGATCCAAAGGGATAAAAAAAAAAAAAAAGAGATGAAGAAGCATCTCCTCCCCATTGGCCGCGCGTTTCGGGAACGATGGCTTCCAAAACGTTGCGGGTCCTCGGGCCTCTCTCGATCCTGCGCCTGGCTGGCTTACACAGCCGCACACGCGACGTTACCGGTCCCGGCGAGCGGGCGAATCAGCGGGCGGAAACCAGCCCCGAGCGTGGGATTGCGATGTGCCTGTGGCGGAGCCGAGGGAAATAGTGGGGTACACTGTATGTAGTAGTGGCTCACAACTTCACATAAGGCTTGCAGTGCAGTGCAGTGAACGACGGCAGGGCGGGGAGGGGCGCGCTGACGTACGTAATGCAGCGCCGCCGTCTTCCTGTTTCCCTGCTGCTGTACCGCTGAGAGGGGAGAGAATGAGGGGCGGCGCATGCCGAAGGGTGTTCCTGCAAACTGCACGCTTCCTTCAGCAAACCACAGTCTATTCGCAGGCCTCTATCCGTACTCCGTACCTTCTTTTTCCCTTTTCCTCGACTGCGGAGCCCTGCCTTGCGCTTTAACCCAGCAGCTCCCGCTCTTCCTCTTCACTCAACTCGCTCAGTTGCTCGCCTGATAAATCTCACGTCGACTTTCTTTATCCAGCTTCCGCGGACGTTGCGCTTCCATCTTCCGTGTTCACGTGGGGCGCTTAGCTCCCTCCCTCGGATAGATTCCATCCACTCCCACCTGTGCGTTCTCCGTGGCGGCGGTAACCTTGTCTTTGATTCATCAGAGAGCCAAGACGGGCCCGGGTGACGGACGGGTTTAGACTCAGCCCACTTGACCTCGCTCACCTCTCTTGAGACCCTTTGGACGTCGACGTAGCCTGATCTGTGGCCCCTGCCTTGACTCTTTATCTACCGGATATCCCCTTCGAAATACCCGGCTACATTTGTCACGAAACCTTCACGACGTCCCAAGAACACTCCCATCCAGATCAACGTTTCGTCAGCTTCCGGGACGGCCACCGCCACCATGCTTGACGAGAACCTACCGACCTTCCACTTCCGCCCCTCCTCCGACAACCCCTCCAACTCCGTACTCTATTTCACCCACCAGGGCTCCGACCCGGTAGCGCAATACCTGATCAAGCGTGCCGACTCCTCCAACCCTCTCGCTCGCAACAAGTACGCCGCGGGCTTCACCGACATCACCACGCAGCAAATCATTTACGCCGAGGTCCTTGTCGAGCCGGAATGGACTCAACCCACCCTCTCCGCCGCTGAGGCCCGCGCCCAGAACGGCGCCCCGGCTCCCCCGCAACCCATCCTCCCCGACCAAGTCACTCTCCAGCTCTACAACCCGGACTCGCAGGTCGTCATCAAGACGAAGGCCGGAAGCTGGGGCAAGAGCGACAGCTGGGAGTTCGAGATGCCCGAGCAGAGCTTCCGTGCTCCGAGCGCCAGCATGATCGACCGCTCCTCCGACGACCCGCCCGTCAGCGACACCGTTCCCAAGGTCGTCTTTCGCTGGAAGCGCGACGGCAGGCTGAGCAAGGACATGACGTGCTACATGGTCGGCAAGAGCATCGCCGGGAAGAAGAGCAAGGAGCCCGATATCACCGTCGCCATGTTCAAGGATAAGAAGAACGAGAGCGCCGTCACCATCTACGAGCCCAACCTGCAGCGCGTCGACGTGGAGGACCGCAAGGGCTTGGATATCGTCCTGCTTCTCGGTGCCGAGGTCCTGCGCGACCTCTTCCTCAACCCCAGACAGAACGTCTTCAACCTCACCGCCGCGACGCCTCCGCAGCTCGCCGGCCGCAGGAAGAACTCCAAACCCCCTCCGGTACCCGCGGCCGCCATGTCCGGCGCCATCGGCAACAAGCCCGCTTCCCCTCCAGCACAGCCCGTGAGCAACGCTCCACCGCGGCCCAACGCCCGCCAGCAGTGGGAGATTGACAACGAGACCAAGCGGCTGCAGGCCATGGTCGCCCAGGAGGAGCGCCAGGCTCGCGAGCGCGAGCTTCGGGACGCCGAGGAAGCGAAGCGCATCACGAAGATGCTCGAGAAGGAGGACAAGGAGCGCCGGCGGAAGGAGGCCGAGATCGAGAAGGAGACGGAACGCCTCCGCAAGCTATACGGCGTCCCGCCCAACGCCACGGCGCCGAATCTGCCGCCCCGACATGACCCGCCTCCCGGCTCGACACCCGGCTCATGGCACGTCGCCACGTCGCAGCCTCCCCGGCCCTCCAGTGCCGGACCCTACCAGAACCAGGGCGCTCCCGGCACCAGCGCGTACCGCCCGCAGGTGCAGTTCGCACCGCAGCCGCAGGCCAAACCACCCCAGCCACAACAGCAACAGGCACCGCAACAGCAGCAGCAGCAGCAGCAGGGCGGCCGAGGCAAGCTCCCCAACCTCGTTTCGGGCTTCCTCCAAGGGCCGTACGGGAACCCCGCCGCCAGCGTCAGCAACTTCTTCCATCGGGACCGGGCCGAGGAGGAGCGGCGAAAGGTCGCCAAGAAGAGGAGCGTGCATTTCTAAGTAGCATCCATTGTTGAGGACTTTTTGGCATTTGCTGCATGACTTGGCGTCGGGTGGGTTGGAGTGTCTCTTTACTGGGTCATATGTCGAGCAGCTTTCACGCTTTCTCCTTTTTCTTTTTGGTTTTCTTAGGACGGATATACCACCTCATTCTCATAGCCCAGGGCCAGCATATAGAGCTCACGAATTGACGATTGCATTTCTCACACTTCCGCATCTCGTGTGTTGTGTCTGCAAAACGATGGCGTTCTGCAGTTTGGGGTTGGGGGTCGTTAATATCTCTTTCCCGCAAACTCCCCAAGACTCGGGGAGGGACTTAAAGATGTCTTGGTCTTTCCATGATGAACGCCTTCTGTAGATTATGTACTCGAGCGCGATTCGAATCAGCATAGATATCTTGCCTCCTTCCTGATGAGGCGCGTGTACATTCACGTCGATAACAAACGAATCACGTCAAGAGGGAAAACGATTGTGGCAAACATGATTTGCTCTACTTGCGAGTTACTCCTGCCTCAAATTCACAGTACCCCTGGCCTCTGCCAAATCCGTTCATCTGACGCCTCGCACAAGATCATCCATCTCCATCGCCTTGCTGTTACCGCGAATGTAGACACTGTCGAATCCTAACCGGGATCGGTTGTGCACCCATCCTCAAAGCTGACCTTCATCTCAGTAATCGGCATTGTTGAACACTCGCGACTCCCAATCTCTGAACTCTTGCTGTAGCTTGTGGAGTTCGGCGCTGGTCTTGTCCTGCATCTCAAGAGCCACCTTGAGCTCCTTCTCGAGAATGTCGCAGCCATTGCAGTTGTTGCCGACGCTTTGGAGACGCTGAAGCGAGTCGGACAGCTTCGCCTGCTCCTCCTTGCTGGCCTCGAGTTTATCCTCCAGGCTTATGATCCTCTGCAACGCAGTGGCTTCCTGGCTAACATACTCGTCTATCCGAGTCTTCATATTGCCCTTCTCCTCCTCGATGCGTCTGATGGTCTTCTGGAGGCGGCGGCGTTGCTCGTCATCAGATTTCTGGCTCTCTTTGAGTTTTTTCTGGCTGTCGTTGAGCTTTGCCTGGCTATCCTTAAGTTTATCGGTCATACTCCGAAGGTTCTTCTTCAGGCCGGTTTGCTCCGATGAGAAGCTTGAAAGCTTTTCGTCGTTCTGTGTCTTAACCTGGACAAGTTCCGTGTCCAAAGCTGCAACTTTTGCTTCCAGCTGATCCCGCTCAGCAGTGACATCAGCAACCACCGTGTTCATGGCTGCAACTACTGCTTCCAGCTCATCCCGATCAGCAGTGACGTCAGCAAGCTTCTTCTCGGCGTCGGCGTGAGTAGACTTGAAGTCAAAAGTCATCTCCGAGCCTAGCTTGAGAACGGTGATGCCCTGCTTGTCGACATCGACTTGGACACGGCGGCGCTTGCGGTCATTGCCTTCAGCGACATCATCGGCGACCGGGGCCGTGGGCGGGACCCAGGTGAAAGAAAACGGCTGCTGTCCGTTGTCGAAAGAGATCTGTCCGTCTCCAACGCGGCAGAGTAGGTTGGATGAGTCCTGGGCATCCATGATGCAAATGGCACCCGTGTTTTGGGCGCGGTGGTGACCAGGGAAGAGGCGATGCGTGACTAGGAATGAGCTTGCATATTCAGGTCAGCTTCGAAATGAAGTGAGTTGTAAAATAAGAGAAAGGAGCTTACCAGATAGAGGGCCAGCTTCTAGACGGAAAATTCAAGAATTCCAAGCGTATTGCAATGCTTCCTCCAAGAAGACTGAGTTTTGCTATGTCCCCCGCCGCAGAGGTTTCCTCGACGGGGAGGAATTTTGTGAAGAGATGCAGTGGATGAGGGAATCGCGATGAGTTGTTGATGGGGAAAGAGGAAGTCAACAACGAGTCTGGTAAGCAGGGTAAGAGGAGATGGATAGGGTGAAGGAGGTAAGAGGAAGTAGGTGAAAGAGGCAGGCGCGTCATTCAGGGTCGCTCCTTCCCTCGCAAGGAACCCAACCACCAAACAAGAGCGTTTTTTTCTCCACAGGAAAATTATTCCGTTGTATTCCTTTTCATGCCTGCCTACCTAGGTATCTGTCCCGGTAGTAAGTGTAACTAGGTAGTCAGTGAATGCTTTCGGTGTTATTCAAGCTGCCTAAGCCACCAAACGAGCCTCATTCCCGCCAGGTCCCAACCTACCTACCCTGTTAGTGTTCCTACGCCTGTTCTTTGTCAGGCGTTACTCGAGAATGATCTAGAAATATAAACAGGACGATTCACTTTTGCAGAGCCTGTCTAGTTGCACCTGAACTAAAAGGACATGAAAGCACCTCGAGTCACGAAGCTCGCCTGTGTCCAAGAGCACTTGGTATAGCAACGCACCAACGCTGAAGTCAATTCAGAATACAACACAATTCTGGTTGGGAAATCTTATTCCAGGGTCACGGTCACGAGATGCGTATGACTGAGAAGATGTCGTATGTAGCTAATGCTGAGCTTTCAAGAGAAAAGTTAGGCAGGCCTTGGTCTGGTTCTCTGGCCACTTACATGATTAAGATTCCATGCGGATAACACGGTCAACAAAAATGTGTCTTCTCACACACTCGCAACCTCAATTTCCTTCGAAACAAGCCGGAGGACGAATGCCAAGGCAATGCGTATGAAATACCGTTAAAAAAGAAAAGGATCTTGCCTGAGAACGGCAAAAAGATTACACAATGCCCAAGGCCAGAATCGAACTGACGATCTTCTCATTTCGGACCGGAGAACCGGATACTAGTGAGACGCTTTACCACTGAGCCACTCGGGCTTTCTTGTGTGATGACTCTCATGTGCAATGCCAATTATGGAGCGCAGACAGAGACACGGACGGATTGATTGTGCGCGAGTTGTGGGGTTCTCGCTTGATCGCCCCGGTGACAAGAGTCAGGAAGACCTCAGTGGGGGCCCGATGGGACGAAACCTAGATAGGCAAGTCAACAAGAGCACGACATGGGCTCGGCTGCGCTGAATCAGACGACGAAGCGGGCGAAAACGTGGCGGATGCGAGCAAGGTATATCGCGTCAAGTCGGATTGAAGCTCAGGTAACCCCAGAGTTTTGAGTATGGCTCAGCCGAGGAAGGACTCGTGACTCGTCCCATGGATAACCACCAATACAGCTTGTGATATTGGGCCCCCAAACGAATCCGAACGCTGCATGCATCCTCTACCAATGGCGAAACCAGAATCCGACTTCAGACTATCCAGGCACACCTTTGGACACCAATTGACCTCTTTACTTCAGCGTCAGCCACAATCAAAGCACCTTGGTTTATTATGACTAGCTACACGAGTGACAACGTCTTCCCAACAACCAAGACCCTATATTGTCCACTACACAACGCCGCTATCGAGACGAACTTGAGAGAGAGCCCACCTGTCAGACAAGCAACGCCCGTCGATCCTACGCAACTTCCATCACCAACAGTTTCCATACTTCATGCAGCGGACACGATTCAGTCAACGAACAGCCACAGTTTCAAAAGGCCCAACGACAAGGCCGTAGGACTGCGAGGAACCCACCGAGGTCACGCACCTCTCTATGTCTCGAACGGTTGACGGGCAACAACTCGATCCCGGTGATGCATGTTCAGTCGAATCTGCCCGTCGCAGAGCAATCTATTCGTGACTTTGACGTTTCCCTCGCAAGGGTCCAAACGTGCTCATTCATCCATACCATCGTCCATCCAAACACCAGAAGGAGGAAAGCTCTCTCCTCAGCACCCCCTGCTTAGCCTGAAGCACGTAAGAGCTGCCCGTCCAGAAACAGCAAACACTCGTCAAAAGACGAAGAACGATCGAACATGTGGGGAGCGTCCCGTCCCCCTGCCCCCCATCGTCTTTCATCATCGAGAGCAGAACCTGAGTGTGGAGAGCAAAAGAACCGGACGAAGAGAGCTGTGACATTGGGAGATAGCAGCAAGACTTTCTGAATGGCGTCTGTTTGAGCGATTGACACCGGGTGCTAATGCCCCTGTAACGTCCAAGTTCACCTTTCCATCCCGCGTATCTGCGACATCTCGACCCCTTGTATCTTTCCGCACCTCGTCTCCTAGATAAGGTAGGTCAGCCAGTCTTCTGGATAGACGACACACCGCGAACCTCGTATTCCCAAGCCGTCAGCGACCTGCAACCAAAACAAGTTCACCTCTCCTCAACCCCCCCGGAACCCCCCCCTCCTAGACTATCCTAAACCCGGACCTCCGCTCCGTCTCCGGCGTCGCACCGAGTCACCCAAAACCGTGCCGTACCATAACCGCAGGGGGTGGTGGGTGTTGTCGTCGGGTTTCCTTCTTCTTCCCATTCTCGCATTCAACGTACCAGAACCCGAGCTCATCGTTCGTTCGTTCGTTCGTTCAAACATCACCACGGCTTGTTTGGAACCACCCTACCCCCCCTTTTCCAAAGCTGCAATTCCCACCATACCATTACAGAACGTCGGAACGCAAGACAAGAGAAACAGAGAGAAATCGTACACACGCCGGCCAGGAATCGTGGGAACATTTCGCACATCTGCCCACCAGACTGAGACGCCAAAACCGTCCGTTCCGTTCGACCCGGATACCACCCTCCCGGTAGCCCGTCACGATGGGGGTAGGTAGTTTCCTCGCCGTCCGTAGATACACCATGTGCCATTCGTAGGCTGTAGCCACGCCTCGAAGTGCGACGGGGACGTTCATGACTCCGCCGACCAATCCGACGAGATACACTTCCCCCCGCGCGACCCGTCGCCGCACAAGCATTCGACATCAATCAATCGATCATACGGCGGCGGGCTTTCATCCCACCGGCATCCAGCACAGCCTCCTCGTTCCCCGTGAACCAACCCCACCACCATCACCTCCTTCCGACCCAGAATCACGCTGCCTCTGGCACCGCTAACTGTTCCGTCATCCCATCCTGAGGGAGATCCCCATGCTTCTAGAAGAGGAATGCGGGTGAGATCACTGTCCTTGGCAATCCCCAGGACCACACGAGGCCTGCGTCTCCTGAAGAGATCGTCCTATTTTTTTCACGCCGTGGCGGATCATCTTCGATGTTCCGGTTCGCACATGCATACAACACCAAAGGAGCTCCTCGCGACACGTCTCACGTACTGCAGTAACCTGGCAGAATCACCTGCGATGCCGAAAACGCGTGTCCAATCAAGTGATGAATAAAATGGTGTCAAGAAGCTGAAGTAAAAAAACACAGTGAAGGGCACCCTTCAATAGCGTTTGCGACCTGTCTTTTGTCGCACCAAGCAGATGCCTCCTCCTCCTCCCAATATCCAAGAAATGGTCCGTCTCCCGTCAAATGTTGTTGGTTACAGTACAGATATCTCTACGTCGTCTGATCACACCTCTCAGTGGTTGCCAGACACCGGCGCAGTGCTGCGATTCCCGCCCACCCTCAGTGTAAGCACTCTCCTGTCCCAAAATCACCTCCTGGAGAGAAAATTATCTCGATTGTGTCGAGATGGAGAGCTCTGCCGCGGCGACTTTTGGTCCGATGTCTTGTCCGTTCGAGGTTTTGGAGCTCGCACATAAAAACAATAATGCTCGGATCCACGTTTCGAGTTCGACAACCTAGGTGCAGATGCGAGACGAAACGCCGTGGAGAGACCCCGCCCAATCGAACCCGCACAATATTTCCGCGACAGGTATTCCAAAGCAATCGCGTCCTCCTCGCGCAGCGCTATGCAGGTGAACCCCAACTCCGGTATGCTCTGGTCCAGTCAAGCTCACGGCCCCGCCCCTTGTGGCCGCTTCCGCTTCAAAGAATCCAGGCAGGAAACAAATCAAATCATCGAAGGATACGCGTCTAGGATGATCAGCAGTGGTATCACCCCCTAAATAATACCGCCTGGTGGGTCGTAGCCGGTTGCCGCGCCTCTGGCCGTCAGCCCTGCACTCCCCGGCTGTTCCTGTGACAGGTCGACCTGCGCGTTGTTCGTCTTCCTCAACATGAACATGGGCTTCTTGCCCTCTTTGTCCAGCTGCTTGAACAGAATAAGAGGCTTCTCGTCGAGTCCCAAGCAACGCTCCTGGTCCCCATAGACAATGTAAAGCGCGTACTGGTCCCAAGGCGCATTGATTTGATATTTCTTAAGCGCGGCGGGAAGCACCTTGTAACACGGGTCGTCCATACTGACCCGGAAGGACTTGAAGATCTCCACAGATGCATTGCTTGTACTTGGGGTGTCGGGGGCGGGCGTCGGCCCGCGTCTCGGCGCCACCGGCTGTTCGCGGCCTTTGTATCCGTGATCGTTTTCGGAAAAAGTTGATCTTGACGACGGAGTTGGCATGTCGGATCGGTAGGATCGGGACCCGAGGGTCGCGCCGCCAAGGGTTGGAGGAGAGGTGGGAGAAGGCATGTTCGGAGAGGGATAACCAGGAGATGTAGCAGTAGCGGAACCATTCATAGCAGCCAGGTGTGACGAAGACAAGACAGCTCGTTCTGCCGCATTTGACGGGTCGAGCGATTGTTCCATTCTCTCGTGTGCTGTCTGCAGATGCGATGGCGACGTATTTTTCGGTGTCGTTCCCAACATGATCCTCTTGGTCGAGTATTGCCTCTTGATGCTCATGGAATGGCTCATGGATTGGGTGGAGGATGGTGTCGGCGCTGGGGGCGATACGGTCTCGTACGGGTAGTTGCCTTGATTGTTGCCGTTCCCCTGACCGCTGGGTAGCGGTAGTGCCTGGGAGGAGTCCTTTGCCAGTCGCAGGGCAGGCAGCATGTCCTCGCGGAGCCGTCTGAAGTCGTCAGTCAACCGACGCAGGTCTTGCTCCACCAGGCTCATTCGTTCGTCCCGCAGGCGAAGTTGCTCGACCAAGTGCTTGATGTCTTTGAGCGTCGCTGTCGCGTATTGCGCTTCCGCATCAGCTGCTGTAAGGAGAAGAGACATTAGCCATGAGCTTTTACGGTTCAAGCACAACAACACCTACACAATGGCACGTAGTGATCGCTTTCTATCGGTATGTCCTGGGCCTTTTTTACGTCGTAAACACTTTTCAAAATAGTCAGACGGTGGCCAACGCTGGCAATGCCCATGGACTTGAGATCATCGTGTTGCAGAGCGACCAAAGCCTCGCCGACAATTTCGTTCTCTGGAAACGCGTCATTAGTGTTGCGTCGCGACGAGAAAACAGAATGAGGCAACAGGAACAACTTACCCACGAAGCGGTCGGCGTATTGGGGCAGGCCAATCGTGCTGATGAAGTCGGCGCACTCGTCGGCGGTCCACTCGGAGATGATGGTCTCGGGCAAGCGGTCGGCGCTGCTACGGTGGGCGTAGGTGGTAGGCGTATGCTCGTTTGACGAGGGAAGCTCGGAGTCGATTGGCGACTCGCTGTTGGCGACGGGCGAATTCGGACCCAGGCTGCGCTCGTATTCATCGTCGGCGTCCGACTCAGCGTAGGCGGTGCCTGAGTCGAAGTTCATTGCTGCTACGGTGGTCGGCGGCGATGGAAATCAGGCTCAGGCTTGTGAGGGGAGGTGCGTGTGCACGTCGGCGAGGGGAAGACGACGACAGCAGCGGCAGGAGTGGCGGTCGCAGGCTTGATGAGGAGAAGCGGCCGTCGTAGACTATGAGAGGAGAAGCAGGCGTCGTGAGAGGAGCAAAGTTGGATGACGAATCGGGTGGAGTGTCAAGAAGCGCCAGTTGTGCCTTCGCCCTCAGTGTGAGGAGGTCGTTGCGGCGGCTGCGGGGGCCCGTTGCAGAAGAGATTGAGAGTGCGGGAGCAACACACAGAAACAGAACGGGGCTGGCCAAGGAGAGATCATCGAAGGCCACGATCGCGCAGTCGTCCCTCTCGTCAGATTGAGGTCTCAAAGAGAAGGAGAGGAGGAGTCGTTGGTCGAAGAGGCTCAAGAGAACGCACGCTAGATGGACTAAGGTGGACTGCAGGAGTAGAAGGACAAGTTCAGGTCGAGAAGGAGATCGTCGTTCGGGTTCGGGCTCAGGCGAAAAAGGTGGAGGGAGATGGCAGTGTAGCACGGGACGGGATTGGATTGAATCGGCTTAAAGCGATGGTCAAGGTCGGGTTGGCTGCCCGCGGATTCGGGGAGGGGGTTTGGAGGTTTGGAGGGGTACATTGACTTATGCGTATCTTGCAGCTCGGCGGCAGGTACCTACCTACCTATGTACGCTACTTAAGGTAGGTAGCTAGCTTCAAAGGCAGGCACCCAAGGTACAACCTAGGTGTGAGGCAGGCACGACGCACAGCACCTAATGCTGGTCCAGTACGGATAGTAAATACCAGCAGCTTGATCTGCCCGGGATACAGGCTACAGCACTTGTTTGCGCTGTGCGGATCCAGCGGGCGGCCCAGTCAGAGCCCCCCGCAGCACTTTCTGCCCGCTATCCAGTGAAAAGAGCGCTCAAGTGCCTGTGCCGGCCCAGTAGCAGCAGTAGCGTGATAATGGGTATGGATACAGACTGGAGACCATCCGGGTTGAACCAAACCGGGACCACCTAAGGAACCTGGCAACCTGGACCTACCACCGTAGTGTAGGCAGGTAATAGCCCGGTGCAATACGGATACACTATGGTTGTTCGGAGTACCGTAGTTGCACAGGTATTGGTACATGGATACATAGGTAGTTTGTATTTGTAGAGGATAGTCACCTACCTGCCTACTATGTAGGTATAATACCTACCTAAGTCCATACCTAGAGAAAGGCAGGTACGCAGCCGGCCTCAATTGGAAGGCAGTTACCCACAGGCGTCTCTGGTGCTCCTGCCCAGCCCCCCAGTGCTTGTCTCGAACTAGCCGCTCGCCTAAGGCACCTCCATGCTCACTGCTGCTGTGTGCTTGCTTGCGACAATGCCCAGGCACCTGGTCTATGCTGGTGTGTCCTACAGTCCTGCAATGGGTAAACGTATCAACTTGTCGCAAAAGTCATTCTTCTTTCCACTAGAGGAGATGTCCTTCTCACATCACCTTGGCTTACTTGCTGACCTACCCTTCCTACCTCATAACAGCGACAGCGACAGCAGCAGCAACAGCAGCAGCAACAGCAGCAGCAGCAGCAGCAGCAGCAGCAACAACTACAACAACAACGATACCACCCGACGCAATAATACCAAGAGACCATCCGACGGCCAGATGCGCCGCCAGCAATCCGGCCCATTACCGCGGCCCCGATGCATGTTAGCGCCCAAGGGGGTCATCCCTGCAGCCGCCACTCGACCCAATTGCTTGCTTGAAGTTCTCTTCTGACTGAGCAGCTGCTACACAAAAGTCAATGGGAACGGGAATAGAGTCTTCATTATCGTCATGCCTGGAGGGAAGGTAGGGGAGGCTTTCCCCGGTTTCTTTCCCCAAACGCCAGACCACTCTTTCTGCGGCGCGAACAGACAGACAAGACAGACAGCTGCGACTTGTGTCTCTCCTTTTTCTTCTCCCAGAGACGTACCCAAATACCGTCGTGTACGTACGTATACAGTGTATCTCGCTTCAGAAACGTTGTCAAACCTGACCTACTTGCCTACTACCTAGGTATACTATAGTATCCGTACACGGACGGACAGGATGCACGTCGTTGGCATGTTCCAGAAGCCAACTAAACCAAGCCGCCTCGGACGTCGCCCCATTGAATCCTGCATGTGCCACAGCAATAAATCTCAACAGCGAAATAAGAAAATCAGGGGAACCGACCCAGAGAAACAAGAGATTTTGACGGCATCCAAAATGACCAGCGGCCTGGTCACTCGGTAATTGGGACCGAAGCGCCCAGTCGTTGCCAATCGCTCGTCGCCGCCTGGATCCACCGACTGGTCAAAGCCCCTCAGTACCTACCTAAGATGCCCTCAGTCCTCACGCTTCACCCAACCACCATCCATCAACATCGGGTCGGATGCCCCCAAAATGGTCTCCCGTCCGCCGCCTGTCTGTCTCCGGTAGACACTGGACACGGACGGCTCCGTATTGCAACTGCCCTTCCGGAGAAAAGTGACGAGTGACAAGTCATCCTCTTCCCGGCTGCGTTTAATGACGATACTCCCGCAACTTCGGCATCCAATCTCGACTACCCGTTACTCCTACAGTCCTACCACCTCTACCTCGTCCATCCAAGTCCTCAACAGGGGAGCGCACGGCCTACTGATGCAATTACAAACACAGGAACAACCCAGACCGGGAAAACAGAGTCAGAACCCACGTCAACGAGCCATGCGGTGAAGTCATTATCAGATGCTTCTGCCGGTTTCCTCATTGCTTTACCGTCCAAGCACCGTGCCGCCCAGCCAACCAAAGGACTCAATTTGCTTCTGCTACCTCGACGCAAGGAACCGTCTGGTCTGTTTCCCCTCATCTCAAGGGACCGACCTGACCCTGCCTCGCTTCTAGTCTCTGGGTACTTTGACTGCCGCCGAGAGTCATGCCGTTCAACAAGTATCTCGGTCAGGGTATCCTCTCCATCTCACGGCAAGATTCCCGACCGTGGCATCCGCACCTCCTCTCCCCAAAACGTTGTCTTCAGGGTTGATACTGGAAGGCGCTGATATGCAAACCCTCTCCTAGAAACACGCCAGCTACCTCACTTACACGACCTCACCTTGTCTGGTGCTTAATCGACCCAAGGGTAGTATCGGGTACTCCATTCATAGCTCATAGCTCGCCGTTCGGCTGCTCTTCCCATGAGAAAAAGCAAGACCGCCCGACTGCCTCTCGAACCTAGCACCCGGCACTCAACCCAACCCAGCCCGGCCCCAGACTGGCCTAGCACCGCTTGCTCCAACCAAAGAGGAACCGGATTGGATAGCTCATTGGCAGAGACGAGAGGGTTCCGGCTGTACAAACGGAACAGATTCCACCCTTGCGTTTCGAGCTCGCGCGTCGAATGAGGGTCCCGCGCTTCTAGACCTCTATCGCCCGCGCTTCTGACGTCTTCCTATCCCGCAGTTCCCCAGCTGCTCCATGAGCATCACGATCGGGACCGCGACGATGACCAAAATGAGGCATTTTAGGTCGTTGGGAGCTCGTTGTCATTATCGGGAATCCACGCGAGAGGGCTGAGCGACTTATTACACGGACGTCGCCCGTCATTTAACATTATGGATCGGCATCCACCCGCCGCTATTGCAGCTTCCAGGCTTGTTCAAGACAGTTCTCTTGGCACTTTATGGTAAACTCTTCAACCACCATACCCAAGTTACAACTGCCACTTCCACCCTGTTGGACCCCAATCTTAGAATCGGAAACCCTACAAGGCTATTTTTTTAGTGGCCATTAATAGCAGTCAGCAAGAAAAGCAGGGCCGGCAAAGCACCTCGACGGCACTGGCGACAGGCTACAGCTCTTCTGGGTGAGGCCCTGCGTCGTCGTCCTCGGCTTCAAACCCCGCTGTCGTCGTTTGCTCAGCTTGCCGTCGTCTCTTGTCGTTGGAGGATGTTCATCGCAACTCCTCTGCGGTAACACGGCCACGCTGCTGTTTCCTCGCCTCGTCTGCATTCTCTACTGGCCAGACCCCCTTTCCATTGCGACAGCGTACAGTTTGTTTGACGCGTATCCATCTATATCGCGTCTTGTTGTGAGGAAAGACTGGGACCCAGCGTCGTGGGAGAAGAGAGGAAACCAGACTCCCACTGAGATATCCCCGCTCGCCGTCTGGGTTTCAGGCCCTTTTCCGACCCATCCGGATGGTACGCCCCAGAATAATCCAAAATCCATCGCGAACTCGTTCCGCGCCAAGTAACTAAGCCGGTCTTCGTCTGGCATGTCAAGTCCCCTCTTGGCAGCTACACGAGTGTCAACAACCGCAGGAGGAAGGTAACAATAACCCTAAAGGAGAAAAGTTGGAAACTGTTCGATTGAAACAAAAGAAAACCGGTCAAAATACCATGTGTGTCGTATGATGTCGGCAAGGACACCCCCCTTCTCAGACCGTCTCGTGCTTATCGACTACTACTTGTCTCCAGACTTAATGACACCGTCAACCTCGCGCATGCTACGCAATACTCGGGGGACCGCACGACCTCTGATGGCACCGCAGGCTCGCTGCTGGGACGACAAAAACGAGACCAACATCATGCCTCTGATATTCGTCAGTTTCGGGGCGAGTAATGGCGGGGCGACTGGACCGCCGCCTCTCGGCGTTCATCTCAAGCTCTGCGCCGCGGTCTCTGCGACGACACGGTCATTTTAGACCTCTAGGTTTTCATCCGTTGTTGGGTTTTCCTTCGAACAATCACATCATTTTCCCAGAAAAACGTCCAAGCAACCCCGTTGGAACGAAAAAGCCCATCCGTGACATCGTTCCTCGGCAACATTCACGCCGTCACCAAGGCCAAACCTAAACTGGGCTCGCCGGTTCTTCCAAAAGAGGCAAAAGACATATTCCCTTTACACCATCTAGTAGTCCGGCGCCGCCCTCTCGTGCGTTCACCTTTGTTGCCTCGTTTCCCCATTTCCTCGGACTTTTCCCCCTTATCGCCTCTCGCAAAATCCCATCGACAGATAACCTTCAACGCTAGGAGCCTCCCCTCCCCTCCTTTTCGATCCGACGCCTCCTTTCGCTAGATTCGATCTGGGATCCGAGCTAACGGCTCCTTCGGCCGAGAAGACCCCCTACGCCTCTCCTTTGATGGCTTGCCAACCCCCTTTTCTCCAATTATTCGAATGCATTCCTGAGACTAGGTAACTTTGGAGCACCACCACCAACAGCCATGCCTCGGCTGGAAGGCGGGTTTGCGAAGTGGCGATCGATAACTCGTGCCAATGATGCTGCCCTTCTCCCAAACAACGCCCGCGGCTCCGAAGAACCCGCCGTTCGTAGCAAGCATCCTCAATTCAAACTTGGTCCCTTCTAAAAGAGGAAAGATTGTTGCTTTTAAGCCTTACTAACAAGCCGTTGGGGCATTCCCCTGCTTGTTGATCAGCTTGATAGGACTGGGTTATCACAAGACCGTCCTGTGATGTCTTCGCTGCGCTCTACCTATTCCCGTCGCCACCGCCGCAGGGTCCTATTGCCGCCACTGGCCCATTGTTGCGATGCGATGGCCAGTTGGCAAGGCCCCGATAGTACAAATTCAAAACCCAATACGATGACTTCCCAGCTGTCCGTCCCTGACTTCTGTCGAAAGTTCAACGTCGCCACTCTCGTCCGAGTTTTCCGGGACATTGTCCGCTTTCAGCTCGGCTCTTGACGACACGGGAAGCTCCTGTGCCTATTCCGAGTCTGCTCCCTCCCTTGCGGCAAGAGGCTTCTTGCATCATATGCTTCCACGGGCCCTGGAAACATAGCCCGGATTCGCGTGCCGTACTTGCTTTGATCACCTGTTCAAATAGAGTAAACGCCTCACCCGTGAAAGGTGCCAGTCTACAACACACAACAGGCTCTGGACTGTGGTAAGGTATCTTCGAACAGCGGCCTAGGCCTTCACAGGGTCTTCGCCAGGGGCCGGCCTCGTTGACAATGAGCAAAACTTCTTTCGAAACTAGGGAATCCTAAGCGGGTTACAAAACAATGATTGAATAAAAACACGATTCCTCGTCAAGGATCAGTGTGGCTGTTGCCAATAGTCCAACAAAGCTAATTTTTGCCTGGCCGACTTTTCCAACAGGAAGTCGTACCGCTCCCCTCTGCATTCAGGCGTTTAACCTGTCGTACATCTTTTCAAGACGAGTTTCAACTCGATCCAATCCAACAATAACACTTCGTTTCTCACAACTTCAAGTTTCTGCTCACGTCCAAACGTGACAACAGAGAGTGACCAACATGGGGCAGACCCGCAACTTGCTGTTCCGGCCAAATCACTCATCACCTGACGCGACGGGTGGTGAAGAAAGTCGCCTCATCTGCTTCCTCTTCTTCTTCCTCTCCGCCTTCATAGATCCTGGACTCAATGCCTGACTGGCAGACCGCTTCCGAGTATTCTGAGGCGGCGCGTCCGAGAGAAGCTGGCAAGAGTGTCCCTCGTCAGTAGTCAGCTGGCGCTCTGGGGACACAAGCCTAGGAGGCAGTATGTGAAGGGGCCCGGGGATTTGCGATATGGGCACCACGACCAATTTGGCCTCTTCTTCATTCGCGTTTCGAGATCGGCCTCTCTTCGGCTTCCAATCTGTCTTACGTAGTGGCACTCCATGGTTGGCAAAGGCTTCACTTGATGTGTGGGGTAAAGACGTCGATACAGGCTTTTGAGCACTCGTGTCGACTGCTCTTTGCGAAGCCGCCCTCTTCGGAACACTGGTGGTTGAGCTAGGTTTTGTCGTCGAGACGTCCCTCCGCGAGGCATCCTAGGGCTTTGTGATGGCAGAGTCTTGACGGGGAGCCCGAACCTTCGTGGACGCAGGATTCTTGACCGGAACCTGCTCAATTCGAATGTTGGGCTTCGCTCTTCTGATTTGCAGTTGCTCGTTGAGGGTGAGTTTTCTGGTGGGCTGACGGACATTCGCAGTGTCGTTGCGCGGCTTGAATTGGGACGCAGGCTTCGTATTCGGACGACTTTCCTGGCCGCTCCCAGCCTCGGATAACTGCCTGACTTTGTCCCGAGCTGGTCCCGTACTCCATCGGGAGCTTAGAAGAACAGTACTCTTTGACATACTTTCTGAGTTGGACTCTTCGTTGTCTGTCACCTCGAACCCCCCAACAGTATTGCTAGCTGTGCCTCTTTCAGCCGGCTCGCTGCCAGCTTGAGAATGGTGCTGAGGACTGAGAGAAGAGAGAGACGTTATCGGAGATGGTGAATCAACTGGGCAAGGTGGAGCTTTCGAGACGAGGGAATTCAGACTCTCCTGCTTGACGAAAAGAGTTGGGCCGGGAGAATCCAAGTAGCTGTTCTCGTGGTATAATGTGTTGAGATCGGAGTACGACGGGGTCAAACTCCTTCGACGTCCCAGCTGTAAGGGCCGCGACGAGGGCAGGGAGGCCTCAGCAGGCGACTGGCCGCAACGGGGTCCTAGGCCTCTGTTGTTGGTGCGGCGCTGGTCCGGAGGCCGACCGCGCACTCCGACGGGGTCGTCGCCCATAGTGAAAAGTCGGATGGGCAGGTCGAGCTCCGAGACAGTGTGTCGAGCAGGCTTTGCCCTCTGGAGGCGACCAAAGAAATAGGATTACTCAGGCGCAGACAAGTTGTCGACGGCGAGTAAAGTAGAATGAAGTTCCCAAGTGAAACCAAACGAAATATTCCCTCGGTTGATA
Source organism: Colletotrichum musae (assembly GCA_027406025.1). Classification (NCBI taxonomy): domain Eukaryota; kingdom Fungi; phylum Ascomycota; class Sordariomycetes; order Glomerellales; family Glomerellaceae; genus Colletotrichum; species Colletotrichum musae. The sequence continues at coordinate 5,300,032 of JANVYC010000005.1, read as the reverse complement.
CAACAAAAAGAAACAAGACTCCAAACGGAATGATGCAGAGGAGGAAGAAATGTGCTCGCGGCGGATGTGTAATGTTATGAATTGGGGGCCTGGCGGTGGTGGTAGAGATGGGGGGAGACGATGGGACAGAGAGAAATCACCGTGGGAGGGGGGGATGAAATATAGGTAGGCAGCCAAGCTACGGGAGGACAACAGACAGGTTGTTATGGAAACGAGTGACATCTGGTTTGACTGATCAATCAGTACGTATCATTCTCCGGATCAGAGATGGAAGGAACGGTTTCTCCTGAGGAAAGAGGAAGGAGGGAGGACGGGGTATGACCCATATTTCTCCCTGCCTCCCCGGGGGATACCTTCCACTGTAACGGAGGAAAGAGCAAGGCACATACGTACTTTCGGTTTAGGTAGGCAGGTGACCTGAGAGAGCAGAGAGAGAGAGAGAGAGAGAGAGAGAGAGAGAGAGAGAGAGCATCGTGCTCACTGCTGCAGGAACTGGATGGGTAGGTAGGTAGGCTCACAGCCCGGATCCTATGGTGAGCCACTGTTCGAAGACAGCTCAGAACAATAAGGGACATCTTTTTCATCGCCCCCTCTAGCTACAACTACGTGGTTAGGGGTCCCTGAGTCCTTTCCCTAGGATTGATGCTATCAAAGGCTTTATAGGCCTATAGTTACTATTGTTGTTGTTATCTCTGTTCTTATTGTCGTCTCTGTCGTCGTTGTCCATCATTGTCGTTATTGGTTATAGGAGGGCAAGCCAAGCCACTTGAGGTGTTGGATATTGGAGGAGGGGTTGACGAATAAGACGTCCCAAGAGTAATAGTCCTAGCAAAAAATCGTAGAGTAGTGCCGGTAGTTGACCAGAGACGACAATAGAGCAGGGCAGCAATAGTGACGGATCTCACAGGCAGATAGATAAAAAGACGAGGCCAAGCATGTCCAAGAATTGTGTGTACATTACTCTAAGTACCTGTGTTGTCTATATTTCTCAGCTCCGAAGAGCCTAATACTACTAGTTATATATTGATCGGTGCCGGGGCACATGAATTCGTTCGCTATTCCTGTCATCACTCCCGTAACGCCATGGCCATGCAGGCTCTCCCCACTCAAAGACTAAGAGACAATCGACACTTGATCTCATAGGTATCATGCAAACAAGTCGATGCCGACAGAAGTGAACACGGCGCACCCAAAACTCCCTCTCCTCCGGAGAGACGTTGCTTCATTTTCTTGTACATTCCCCGCCTCGTCAACGTCCGGCCAAAGAGCCCAAGCGGTCATCAGTGTTTGTCATCAACAATTCTTCATGATGAAACGGCGGCCACTTTACCGCAGACGGATCTTGCAGTCTTGGACGCCACGAGCAATGACGTCCTCGAGCTTCCAGCGGGGGGGCTTGTAGACGCCCTCGAGGCCGTTGGCCTTGCGCCACTCCTTCTCCGTCTCGGGCGTAACGCCCTCGGGAAGTGGCTCCGCGCCGCCTGCAATACCGGTGGAGAACCTGATCTGAAGCTGGTCGGCAACCTCGTCGACGGCGGCCAGCATCCTATCGAGATCCTCCTTGTTGTGAGCCGACGAGACGCAGAAGCGGGCGCGAGAGCTGATGAGAGGCGTGGCGGGGTATCCGACGATGACGACGGAGATCTTGCGCTTGAGCATGGCGTGACTGAAGGCGGGCATCTTTCCGGGGTTGTAAAGCATGATGGGAATGATGGGCGAGTCGTCGTGGCCGTAGACAATGAGACCCAGGCGCTTGAGACCGAGACGCAGGTAGCGGGAGTTGAAGGCAATACGCTCCAGACGCTCCGCACCCTGGCCAGGGCACAGCTCGCCGGTGATGAGTCTGAGGGAAGCCGAAATCTGCATGAGAACCGAGGGGGCGGGCGACTCGCCGTAGATGGTCGCGGCGTTGGTGGCGCGCAGCTTGTCGATGATGCTCTTCTCAGCGGCGACATAACCACCGTTCGCGCCGAAGGACTTGGTGAGGGTGCCCATGAGGATGTCGACGCGGTTGGGGTCAATGCCGAAGTAGTCGCAAACGCCGCGGCCGCGGGGGCCGATGGCGCCAATGCTGTGGGCCTCGTCGATGAAGAGGTAGAACTTGTACCGGTCCTTGAGAGCCATGATTCCAGGCAGATCGCACATGGTTCCCTCCATCGAGTACAGACCCTCGACGGCGACCAGGATCTTCTTCCAGGGGCGGTGAGTGCGGGGCTGTCCCTGCGAGATGGCTTCGCGGAGCTTTCGCTCGAGATCGACCATGTCGTTGTGCTTGAAGGAAGAAATGACGGCGCCAGAGAGACGGGCACCGACTCTGATGGAGGCGTGGTTCAACTCGTCGGACAGGATGAGGCAGCCCTTGGACACGAGAGCAGGGAAGGAGCTGGCGTTGGTAACGAAACCCATGGAGAAGACCATTGCGGCGGGCTTGCCGACGAAGTTGGCGATTTCCCGCTCCACCTCGAGAGCCAGGTCCGACGTACCAACATCGGCGCGGGTGCTGCAGGTGCTGAGAGCGTACTTCTTGACGCACTCCTCGACGGCGTCGGCGCAGGGACCCTCCGACTGGGCGAAACCGAGGTAGTTGTAGGAGCTCACGTTGAGGGTCTCGGTGTAGGTGCCAGTGTAGTTGTAGGTTCGGTTGTAGTCGCTCGACTCGCGATCCATGAGGGTGATGTATCGGCCAGGGACGCCGGTAATGGGGCGGGCGAAGCAGTCGTCGATACGCATCTTCAGTCTGCGGACGTAGAAGTTGTCGAAGTCTTCATTCAAGGGAGCGTAGCCATTTTGGGGCTTGAGTGCCTGGTAGTGCTTCTTGTCGCCAAACCTCTTTCCGAAGAAGTCGCGGGCATGGCCGAAGAGAATGAGGATCAGGTAGCTGATGTAGGTAGTGAGGACGTAGTAGTAAGGAGGCTCGTCGATGATTGGCGGGTCGAGCGGCTTGCCGTCGTTGGACTTGCTCACGTATCGGTGGCTCGGGTGAAGGAGGGGGCCGAACTGGGCATCGAAGCGACGCTTCTTCTCCGCCTCGATGGCGGAAGGAGGCGAAAAGAGAGTCGTGGGAGGCTCGCTGTTATCGGGCTCGCCAGCGGTAGCGGTAGAGAGGGAGATGGTGGGCAGGGAGATGGTCGAGGGGGTTATTTGGGTCGACGAGATGTTTTGCTGCTGCATGGCCAGGAGCGCCTGCTGTGCGGTCTGATGGTCCTTGTCCTTGGCGCCCTTGGGGGACGAGAAAAAGTTGGTGAGGCGATTGCCAGAACGAGAGGGTCTCCTTTCCTTCTCGGTCTGCGGCATGGCGGGAGAGTGGGAGGTCGAGAAGGGATTCGCAATTCTCCGGGGCATTGCTGAGGCGGGAGCGCTTTGGCAGTCTGTGATACAGGTGCTTGGATAGACGAAAAAAAGGGGGGGATGGTGTTGTATCGGGGCCTGCGGAACGACCGGACGAGGTTATCGAACGGATGGATGAACGCAAAGGTGATGCAGTTCTATTATGAGGACGAGAATTGATGGGCTAGAAGGAAAGAAAAGGAACAATCGGTCAGCAATCAGGCTCTAGAAGCGGTTCATTGACGGAGTGGTCGGTCGTCGGATGTACTGGAAGAAGGACGCAAAAGAGAAGCAGCAGGCTTGAGCCGAAGGGAAGGGAATTGTCGGTCAGAGTGTCAGTGGCGCACGCGCGGTCGCAATGATAGCAGGGCCAACAGGGCAAGCGACCACTGAGAAGCGAGCCCGGCAGCGTTGCACGTCGCACGTCGCCCGAGGCTCGCGCGGCCGACCTCGTGCAGCGGCTTCGACGGAAGCACGACCTGTACCCAATGAAGCGCTAAACGACACACTTGACGAGCCACAGAAGGCTATCGGCGTGCCGGAACGACGGATTGGGGTTGGTTCGAACCGACAGTGATGAGAAATAACGGTCATTACTCACCAACGGAGGTAGTTGCTTTGCTGTAAGCGACGGGCGCAGGATAGCTGTCCGGAAAGGCTGGGAATTGGAGATGCGAGGTTGCACTAGGTGGGTGGCAGGAGCAGTGGCAGGCCTATACTGGACACACACGCTCTCTCTCGTCGCTCTCTGCGTGTTCGTCGTGGGGCTATTCGTCTGCAACCCGTGTAAAAGTAGCTGGTGGTTGCGGAGGGTAGACCAGTTTGAACAGGTTCAGGAGTTTCGTGGGAGAACGTTGGTGCCTGGGGCTCTTTGCGGATCGGAGAGCAGAGTAAGAGAGATTAATAAAGGGTACTGTCGTCTCCCTCTTTCGCAAGTTTGGTAACACCGCCAGGGGCGAGCGAGAGGGAAAAAAAAAAAAAACAGCAAATTGCCTGTCGATTTCGGTTCTACGCGCGTTGGGATTGGGCCGTGATTTTAGGTAAAATTGGTGCGGGTGGGCAGCGTGAAGTGAGGCCAGGAGTAGGATCCGCAAAATGTCCCGTCGTTTGTCGGAGGTAGCCCAACAGCGAAAGTTTGGTGGGAGAGTACCTGGGTTGGCCTGGACGGTACAGAGGGTGGGTGGTCGATGTACCTCTGAAGGCGTGGGACGCTGGGGCAGATACGCGGGTGCAGGCGGAAGGCTCACAGCGGTGCCTGAGCTTTCCCAGTGCGAATGCGTCCTGCGATTGGCTGCAGACAGGGGGGGATATGTTCGGGAGGTAGTGTACACTGTAGCGCGGCGAAGGAGGAGCCGGCAGCAGACAGAACCAAAGCCTATTTGTTGGGTGGTGGCTCTACGTCACTCGATGTGACCTTCTGCGCTGCGCTGTACCGTTCCGCTGCGTCTTGTTTATTTCCCGAGGGAAACGAAGAGGCTCCAGGAGGCAGGGGTGACGAGGATCACCAGGTCACCTCTCTTTGCTCGATAGGAGGAGGAGGAGAGGGGTCACTGGGAGGGGTGACGGTAGGTGGGAGAGGAGAGGGGAGAAGGAGGAGGAGGAAAAAGATTTGAACAAAGAAAGAAGAGAGGAAAGGGCCGAGAATTAAGATGATGGCTGACGAGGGAAGAAGAAAAAAAACTTATCTGGAATATCATGCTACAAGATCCACGATGAAGGAACTTCGCAACATGACCGATACCCAGACTTAGGTACATCACGCGCTGGCGGGATTTGCTAACGGGCTGTAAGCGGGTTTTGGTCAGCAAGTACATGTGGCTCCCATTTAGAAGTACATCCCCCATAGAAAGGTGCAGTATCAGATACTTCACTGTCCCAGTGGTGACAACTAGACACGGTTTCCTAGGCACGTATCTTACTAACACAGCTACAAGTACTCGACTGTGTCGATTCTACTCAATTTACATAGCCGTTGTAGTGTAATAGAGGATCGCCTCAACTTCGACTCGACATCGACCACTTCCACCATCCCTGGTCTCCAGTCCCGAGGGGTCCGGGTTTCCCGCTGCTTGCCCTGGTGCAGCTGCACAGACTGGCCTTCTCTGGAAACCCGTTCCAACTTCTCCCGTCGACCGACTCCTTTCTCTTCACAATGTACTCCTGGTCTGGGCCCATCCCGTCCATTGCTGCATCATCCATGCCCAATTTGCCTCTCTATTCATCAATCCAGTCAAACAAGCCCTGCAACTCTGTTTCCTCCCTACCGGTCTCCAGTCCTCTATTCGGAATCATGTACCCTCCCCGGACATAGATACATTGACGGACGACAGCCATGGACAACAACGACAACAACAGCAACGGACAACAATGCGGGCTCTGCAGTCACCAGTGTGTGTCCATCAGGGCCCGCTGCGGGGTCCTCCGACCAGCTGCACGATGTGAACCCTTGTCGCCGCGCCCTCCTCTCCTGCGGCCGTTTGGAATGCGACCACACATGGCCAGAAATTGATCTCGGCTGTTGAGCAAATCCCGTCCGTCCCCGGCGCGTTACTGCTCTCGGCAGCGCGGGAATAATAGGGGGAGGGGCGACTCGACGTCTGACAGGCTGCCCGGACGATACGGCCGATACGGATCGCTGACTGACCGACCGACCGAACCGTCTGTCCGTCGTCTCTGCTTTCGAGTCGCGATGCGATGTAATGCGACTGAGCGTTGATGACTGACGGTTCGAGGACACACTAGTCAGCCTGCCAATGCGGAACCCAGCGTCTGCGACACTGGCTATCTCTGCCTCATCTTTCCATTATGCAAACCACGGCGGTACTGCGGATACTAGGTGAGTGAATAACTGCTGGAGGACCGCACTTGCATTTACAGTCACGCCACTCGGGACGCAGGTGGACCCGTTCTCAGAGAGTGGTGTTCGGCGGCCCGCGAAGTCCAAACTCCAACTTCCTTCACCACGTCTCTTGCTATTAGTCTTACCGCCTTACTTGCATATTCACGACGGTACCCATCCATGAACGACTCGCCTACCAGCCTCACCCGGCCAGCAAGGCGGTTGCTCATGGAACCTCCCTGTTGGACCCTGCCGCCTGTTTTGATACGCCGCCCGTCGAGGAGGTCGGAAGTGACGTTATCGCCAAAACAATCACAGTCGACGTGGTGTTCTGCTTGGTATTGCCAGCAACTCAATGCGCCCATCTCTGCCCAACTTATTGCTGTCGTCCGTCCCTGTATCTCTCACAGGCGCCCCCGGAATACATCGTCTGCCCTGCTTGCCGGCTTCACCGACCGCCCGACTGCAGAGGTGATCCCGGTAAATCTGGGGGCTTCTCGATTGAACGTCGCGCGAGCCCTCAACCCCGTCCAACGACACACACAGTCAAGCGGATGCGTGTTTGCAGCCAGGCGCGCAGGTGTCAGGGGCCGTGACGCTCGACCTTGACAACGGGAGCAACTGGATGCGAAAGACAAATAAGAGAGAGGTGAGCAGCACAATGTACGCTCGGATCGTCAGCTGATGAACTGTCGAACGAACTTGGCTCGGAGACTGTCTCAACATGGATGGCATGGCATGGCTTTCGAGTCGACCGTTGAAAGTTTTGCTTGGGTCAGTCGCTCAAGAAGTCTGAAGACGAGGCCGACTTTACTCTACACCAGACGACAGAGCCAGCTCGACCTTTGCTTTTTTGCCCTGGTCGTTTCTTTTGCCTACGGCCTTTGTCTCGTTTGGTTCGTCCATCTGCCGCTGCATGGCACCACTCGATCACTCGATCAGAGATATCTATCACAGTACTCCGCATCCGCAGTCAGTATGTTGGGCCATCTCGATGCGCTCGTCGATGCCCGCCCGAATCGCGTGTAATTGCTGCCCCGCCATATCGCGATGCCCGGAAGACCCGGCATGGACCAATGACTGGCGAAACCCCGGTTTATTGCACTGCGTGTTGTCTTCAGCCAAGTGAGGCGACGTTGAAAAGGTGTGAACGGGTGTGGGATCGTGTGAGCTGTCACTGCACCAGGGGCACGTTGTTGCAGGCTCCTTCCCAGCAGAGGGTCCCATCCTGAGACGTCTTCCAGTGCGTTGTTATCGATAGGGGCCGCTGGACATCGCGGAATCGGCATCGAGCCCAGTGAGGAGGATCGAGCGGCGCATACCATGCCATGCCACGACAGCCCAGTACCCGGAGCTTGAAAAGCACCAGCCACAAGGCGGAATGAGCCATCCTCAGCGCCTCAATGCCATGAACGCCTCACTCGAGTTAGTAATCCTGCGCGGTGCCGTACCCGGAAACCAGACTCGGTTCAGGCGTGCCTTGCATGCCCTGACAAGCCAACACAAAGGCTTATCATCTGCACTACCACACTACTACCACCTACTAACTAGGTACCTATGTTCACTACAGTAGCGCAAAATCGTCGCACTCGACTGGTCTGGATTGGATTGGGCTGGACCGGAACGGATGTGGAGAACCGTCGATCGTGCGCCTCAATCGTACTGCGCCTTACCTAAGATGACACTAACTTGAGGTACATGTTCTGGTCTAAAGATACTTGAGCAGCACAGTTCACCACGGTCCTCGTCTGCAGACACGTGAAGCGGTGTTGAGAGTAAAGAGTTAAGACGTGTACTTGGTGTTTACCCCAGCCAGTATCTAGAGGAGAGGCCTAGAGACCAAGCTCGAATTCGAAACGGAGCTCCCTTCAGCTGAGCGCTAGCAACTTCAAAGTCCCGTCCGCCTCTATTGAGGCTTCACAGTGTTGTTGCTTTGTTACCCAAGGTAAGGCACGGAACGCAGGTGCTGTCCGCAGAACCCCCCACCCCCGGACTCCGGTCCTTGGGGTTCGTCCTCAACCCTTTTTTCGGAATCGTGCCTCGGAATCGACCCGTCGGATTGCGACGGCACAACTTCCATTCTTTCCCTCCACCGGCAATACCACTCACAGCATTCTCGCCTGCTGCACACTCAACGCTGCTCTCTTCCTCTTTTTCCCTTACCCCTGATTCCATCTTTTGAGCGTCGTGATACCCAGCAAACCGCCGGGGCTTCGTCTTTGAAGCGTGTCTCCAACTCAATTGCCCCTCTCCTCCGCAACTCCCATCCCAATTCATCAACCACACCGCGGCCAATCATGACCATCACCAGTGTCACACGCAACGAGCTCTGGAGGCACCCGGACCCCACCTCGACTCCCATGTGGGCGTTTTTGCTCCGGGTCAACTCCAAGTACGGCCTCGAACTGGCAGACTACCCCGGCCTCTACAAGTGGTCCATTGAGAATGTGGCCCAGTTCTGGGAGGAGGTTTGGTACTTCGTAGGCATCACCGCCTCGAAGCCCTTCGACAAGGTACGCCAGCCCACCTTTTCTCTTTTCTGAGCCCGTCGGATCCCAAAACTCAAGCTCAACCTCTCGCTGCCCTTTGCTTTCCTTATGCTTTACCTTGCTTGGTGCGCCATGACGGTCTCCAGACAGAGAAAGACCAACAACATGAATGGCGAAGTTTCCATATGTGTGTGACATCAGTGTGAGAGAAGGGCCTAAACTCTCACTCTCTTTTCCCACTCTCTCGCCAGCAGCGCAAGTGCCAGCAGATTGCTCGAGACCAAACGCTCCGAATCGTCGATGCCAAATCCTCACCAGTGTCTTGAACCCTCGTTGGGAACCTTTCTTCCCCCTCGAGAACCTTGATACAGCTGGCTTTGCTATGCTTTGCTTTGTGAGGCGGATGGCTACCTCTATTTGCCCATGGCACTCGTCTTGCATGACCGTCATCCCCGACGGAGACGAGTCATGCCATAGGAGGAAAGCAAAGGGATTATATCCTTCTTTGGCATCTTCCATGGGCGATGCCGAAATTCCCATCCCCCAAACGCGAACCCTACCTCCCCCCCTCCTCGTCCGGAACCATGCCCATCTGCTCGCTCCTCAATTCGCAGGCCGCCGGCTGATCTGAACCCCCAGGTCCTCCCGCCCAATGCGCCCATGTACCCAAGGCCAGACTTCTTCGAGGGCTCCCGTCTCAACTTCGCCGAGAACCTCCTCTTCCCCGCCAACGTCGCCGTCGACCCCACATCCGTCGCGACTATCACCACCACCGAGCTCGGCCCCTCCGTCTCCACAACGTGGGTCCAGCTCCGGGACGCCGTCCGGCTCTGCTCCGCCGGCCTCCGGGCCCGCGGCGTGCGCCCCAACGACATCGTCGCCGGCTTCGTCTCGAACCACCACCAGGCCCTGGTCGCCTCCCTCGGCGCCGCCGCGGTCGGCGCCATCTGGACCGGCATCAGCCCCGACAACGGCGTCAGCGCCGTGCTGGACCGCCTCGCCCAGATCGGCCCCAAGGTCCTGTTCGCGGACAACGGCACCGTGTACAACGGCAAGGAGTGGAGCAGCACCGACAAGACGGAGGAGATCGTCAAGGCCCTGAAGCCGAAGGGGCTCGAGTTTGTCGTGGTCATCAACAACGTTGCCTGCGACCTCGGCATCAACGGCGTCAAGGCGATCGGCGTCGACGTCGAGGAATACGAGTCCTTCCTCCAGAGGTTCGACGCCATCTCCGTGTTCTTTCTGATATCCTTTACTGACCCTCTTCTGCAGATCCCCAGATGAGCCCCTCAACTTCGAGCAGCTCCCCCCTTCCCACCCCCTCTACATCCTCTACTCGAGCGGCACAACCGGCCTGCCCAAGGCCATCGTCCACACGGCCCTCGGCACCCTCATTCAGCACAAGAAGGAGCACGCCCTCCACGGCTCCCTCTCCTCCCGCTCCCGCATGCTCTACTACACCACCACCTCCTGGATGATGTGGCACTGGTCCGTCTCCGTCCTCGCGGTCGGCGCCACCCTCGTCCTCTACTCGGGCTCCCCCTTCCGGCCCCACGGCCACCTCTCCCTCCCCCGCCTCCTCTCCGACCTGCGCGTCACCCACTTCGGCACCTCCGCCGCCTACCTCACCGCCCTCGAGGCCAATGCCGTCCACCCCGTCAACGAAGCCGGGATCGACCTCTCCGCCCTCGAGGCCATCTACTCCACCGCCAGCCCCCTCCCGCCCTCCACCTTCTCCTTCGTCTACAAGGCCTTCCCCCCGACCGTCAACCTCGCCTCCATCACCGGCGGCACCGACATCATCTCCCTCTTCGGCGCCCCCTGCCCCCTCCTCCCCGTCCGCGTCGGCGAGATCCAGTGCGCCGGCCTGGGCATGGCCATCCGCGCCGTCGACTCCGCCACGGGCGGGCCCCTCCCGGACCCCACCCACCCGGGCGACCTCGTCTGCGTCGCGCCCTTCCCCTGCCAGCCGCTGACCTTCTTCGGCCCGGGCGGCGACGAGAAGTACCGCGCCGCCTACTTCGACCGCTTCGCCGACGTCTGCGGCGCGGTGGGTCCCGTCTGGCACCACGGCGACTTCGTCAAGATCCCGAACCCCGCCACGGGGTCGCTCGTCATGCTCGGCCGGTCCGACGGCGTGCTCAAGCCCGCGGGCGTGCGCTTCGGCAGCGCCGAGATCTACAACATCCTCACGCGCTTCTTCCCCGCGGACGTCGAGGACGCCGTGTGCGTCGGCCGGCGCCGCGCGAGCGACGCCGACGAGACGGTCTGCCTGTTCGTCGTGCCCGCCGCGGGGCGCGCGTTCGACGACGCCCTGAAGGCCGAGATCAAGAGCGTCATCAGGCGCGAGCTGAGCCCCCGCCACGTCCCCGGCGTCGTCGAGGAGTGCGGCGGCGGGATCCCCAAGACGGGCAACGGCAAGAAGTAAGCAACCATATCTCTCTCCTTCAGTGGCCTTTGCTTCACCCAATGTGGGGAGGCTTTTTGCTAACAGAAAAACCAAACAGGATCGAGGTCGCCGTCAAGCAGATCCTCTCCGGCATGGACGTCAAGACCAACGCCAGCGTCGCCAACCCGGAGGCCCTGGAGTGGTTCCGCGCCTGGGCCGAGAAGCACTAGATCCCCCTTCCTTACACCCTCCCCCAACCCGCAGTCGCCAGGTTGGATCGACGGCCTGCATGCATCGCGGGGGGAGCAGGAGGGGGTTGAACATGTACGTGGGGGGCTCTTTTTTTGCTGCAGAAGAGGAGGGGGGGCAGATTTGTTATCCGCGATCGGGAGGGAGACCCCCACGCCCGCGTCGCCTGACCCATATCCCTCGGAGCAGCCAACCTATTTCGTCCTCCTCTCCATGCGGTTCTCTTGCTCGGGACGGGCCGAAGATGCACACGCGCGCGCATACGCACCAGACTGGGCCGCTACACTACCACCTGCCTTGCGTGACAGACGGACCCGATAATCTGGGTCGGGAGCCTGGAAGAATGGTGGTGGTGTGGACTTGGGACGCCTGTCTTTTCTTTCCCCCTCGTACGGCGACCTTCCCTTTTTTCCTTTTCCTTAATTATCATGCTAGACATAATTATCCGGGGTTCAAGGCATTCGGCACGACTAAACATTATCGGGCCCCAAAAAACTTGCAAAAGAGGATGGGCTGGCGGCTTGCTTAGACGGACGGAAAAATTGGCAATACAGTATGGTCATGGCTATCTGATAGACGAGTAGAACATCAATAATAACGGACGCGCAACATTGAGCTCACGCAATATTTTATTCTCCTTCTTTCAATCTCCGCTACGGATGTTTACATGCATCGGAGTCTCGGCAAGACCTCTTACTGTGTGACAAATCACTTCTCGAAGCCCGAGGAACAAGCGGTGAAGGTGAAAATAGTATTTATAATGATAGAACCCTGTGCCATCTCTGTGACCAGGCTAGTCGTGACGAGAACCAAGAACCAAACCATTAGTACTCCAGTTACTATGCAGTTGTCCATGTCGGAACAGTAAGCCCCTCGCTTTTTTTCTTTCCCATGCGTCCCATCTCTCTTTTTTTATTCTCTCGCACCGCCCATGCGTGTATACCAACCATTAAGGAAACCCAGAATCATGTGTCATGCAGAAGACAAAAAACAAAATACGCCGATTCTAGAGCGCCCGGATGGGAAATCCTCTATTTGATGTTGGACATACGCTTGGCCATGCTGCGAGACAATTAGTGAGGCGTTCGATGATGACAGATCACTCGGGTTAAAACTTACAAGTCATAGAAAGCAAACTGGCTGGGCTGGCTACCAAACTGGTAGACAAACCGGGAGGCGAGGTAACTGCCGAAGATGGCGCGCAGGTAGGAGTCGGGGACGCGCTCGATGATGGTGTCGAGACCGATCTTCTCGAGGAGAAGGTTGGGCAGGGCGTCCTGGAGGACGGAGCGGCGGATCTGCTCGTTCTTCCAGAGGTCGGAGTGCTGAAGCTCCTCGTCCAGGGTGGTGATGGCGTTGGACAGGTTGTCGGAGAGGACGCTGCGGGGAACGCCAGTCTCCTCGTGCTCGCGCCAGATGGCCTCGAACTCGAGACGGGCGTTCTCGCAGATCTTGGCCTGGACGGACTTGACGTAGTCCTGGTAGAACTGAGGAGCCTGACCCTTGGAGTCGATGCACATGTGCTTGACGAAGCTCTCGTCGTCGAAGGAGAGCGACGCGAGAACCTCCAGGGAGGACGAAGTAACACCACCCTTGTTGGCACTGGCGTCCTTGTACAGAACGCAGCCAGCAGCCTCCAGGCGAAGCTTGGCGTCCTGGGTAATGAAGAGGTTGGCACCCTCGACAAGGTAAGGAATGGTGGACTTGCCATCCTTGATGATCTTGTTCACCGAGATCAGGTCGATCGACTCGGGGCGACCACCACAGGGCACGAAGCAGTCGGTGAGACCAGTGTCGCGCAGGTGGTAGGTGTTGCGGAACGTCGTGCCGTTGGAGATGAACTCGCCGGTGGGCAGGGTGATGTTGCTGTCGTCGCACAGAATGCGGTAACCATCCTTGGACAGCTTGGACATGTCAAACTGGTTGACCATGACACGGGCCTTGGCAAGGCGGAGCAGCTCCTCCTTGTCGATTCCGTTGGGGTCGACGAGGACACCAGATCCGTCAACAATGGAAGTGTACTTCTCGTTGCTGAGGAGAATCTCGTTGCTGCCCAAGTCACCGTCGGGGCCACCGGTCTGCATCTTCTTGACAGTGGCGGGGTCAAGGTTGAGCTTGCGGTAGATACCCTTGACGTACTCGCGAACGGACAGGGTGGTCATGCCGTAGGTGTCGTGGGGAATACCACCAAGCTTGGGCGACTTGCCGGTGAAGAACGACTTCCACCAGGGGGCGCCACGAGCGCGGGCGTGAGCGGTGGCCCAGTCGACGAGGTCGGCAGTGTTCTCATCGGGACCCATGAAGAGAATCTCCTCCTTGCCGTACAAGTCCACCAGGGGGTTCTTGATACCCGGGGAGCTGGCGGGGAGGAGGAGATCGAGAATACTGTCAATGTACTTCTCGAAAGCCTCCTTGGCGCGGTCCTGCATCTTGGGGTCGAGAAGAATGACACCCTTGGAGCCGCCTTCGGGGATGTCCTTGTTCTTGCGCTGCTGAGTGCTGGCAAGACCGTAGTTCTCGTCGAAGAGGTTGCGGGCGTTAATGCTGTAAGCCTCCTTGCTGCGGGACTTGACAATGCGGATACCGCCACGAGAAATGTCCTTGAAACGCAGGTGGAAACCGCGGGACTCGGCGCCGATGACCAGGAACATGCCGTAGAGACGCTTCGGGTACTCAATCTCGGGCAAGAACGAGGGGTCCAGACGGAAACTCAGAGCAACCTTGGTGGGCGTGAAGTAGTTGGTCTTCAGGATGGCGTTGTTGAAGACGCGGAAGGCAGTCATGACCATCTCCTCGTGCTCGTTGGAGACATCGCGAGTGATGCGCTCCTTGAGCTTGGCATCAGACAGGACCTCGATGGCAGGGGTGGGCGCAATGAAGTGGCGGTCAAAGTCGGGGCCGACAGCCAGGTGGACGGACGCGAAGGAGGCGTACAGAACGCGGACGAGTCCGGGGTACGACTGGATGATCTCGAGGATGTAGTCAGGAGTGAAGGTCTCTGTCCTCAGACGACGCTTCAGCTTGGACAGAAGCGCAACGTGGGTCTGGTCCTTGGGATCCAGGATCTCGGACAGAGAGACGTATTCGGAACCGAGACGGTTGAGGAAGTGCTGGATGAAGACCCAGACGCAGTGGCCGTAAACGGTCTCCTGGAGGCTGAGCTCTCCGGAGGTGAAGAGCGAGTGCAGCTTGTTCTGGGGCAGGCAGTACAACAGCGAAATCTCCTTGGTGATCTGGTGGATGGACTGGTCCAAGTGGGGGTAGTTGCCCTCGATGTTCATAGCAGGGCGAAGGTAGATACTCATAACAGTAATGCCGTTGGCAAACTGTTCCACGTACTTCCTCGAGCTGGTGACGCCGTAGTAGTGGTAAAGGTCGGAGAGGGCGGAGAACAGACCGCGGGCAGTGCGCGAGCGGAAGGCGATGACGAGACGCTTCTCGACAGAGCCCTCGATATCGAAGACCTCGATGACGGGACCGGTGCGGTTGACGGCGAGCTCGATGATCTCCTGGTAGATCTGCTTGGTATTGTTCGTCGCCTTCTGGAGGAAACCGTTGTCGGCAATGACCTCGAGGCGGGTCTCGTTGGGGTCGGTCGTCTCGGGGCTCTGCTTGAACAGGCACTGGTAGACGAAGTAGCAGCGGAGGGTGGCCTTGGAGGTGGGCGAAGCTCCCAGGACGCCGGGGGAACGGAAAGTCTCGACGCGGAACTTGGTCTTGCCGACGTGGTCCAAGTATTTGGCCTCGAGTCTCTGCTCGTAGCGGGGGCCTGCGACGGAGGTCTTGCCAGGCTCGCTCGTGTCGATGTAGATGGCATGGTCAGGCGCCTCCATGTCGAGCCTGATCTCCTCGCGCTTGTCCTCGCGCGCGAACGCGGCGACCTTGGCGGCGTACAGGGAAGTGATCTGGCTGGCAATCACCTCTGGGGACTCGATCTTGAAGTAGACGTCATCGATGCCGAGCTCGTTGTAAAACCATGCGACCTGCTCATCCACGAGAGCTTCCGGGATCCAGCCGTTGGTCTTGATGAGTTCACGGACTGTAGGAAATTGTCAGCATCACTCAATAGGGCGAGAAAACAATGGCGTCGTCGGACTCACCCTGGTCCATCTGCTCGGACTTGCCGACGAAGGCGGGCGCAATGTAGCCAACCGTCGCAGAGCGCAGGACTCTGTGTCCGTTGCCATTCGCGCGGGCGGCCATGGGGACGCTGAAATGTGTGGGTTGGGGAGAAGGACCACGGCTGCTGTCTGCTGATGCGGCCTGGACCTGGCCGAGGGCCTTGTTGCGAGGAGGTGCGGCGGTCGCCATGATGTTGGAGATCTCTTGGGCGGATTCCTCGTAGCTGGGAAACCTATCCATGGCGGGCAGGTCAGTATTGACGGACAAGGCCAACATGTTCGTGGACGGTTTGTGTTAGAGAAATCGCATGGGTAGGAAAGAAGTGGCAGGAGCGGTTGCGCTGAGACTGTGGTGAATGGGAAGGAAGGTGCGTGGGTGGTGGGGAGAGCAGGGCGGGTGACCCGAAGGTCTAAGTAGCTCGACACCGAACAGCGGCGAAGCAGCAAAGCATCGCAACAACCACGAGGAGAGTTACATGATGAGGTGAGTCAGACTCGACTCGGGCTCGGTGGCAGCGCAAGCTCGTCGAGCGCCCGTCGCAAGAACCGGGATCGGTAATGCTGCTTCGTGTGTTGCGGAGCAGACGCGCTTGCTTTCTCAGGACCGCGCCGGGGAATGGACAGGGTCGAGAACACGGGGCTGAACAAGGTGCAGGTACAAGTGCTGGTGCTGGTGCTATCTCTCTGGGGAACGCAGGAATCGAGAGAGCAACGGGAGCATTGAAGCTTCACCGCCGAACGCTCGTACAAAATGTTGGACTGATAAGGGAAAGGCAGGGGGGGTGGTCGATGGGAGCAGGAGGAATCCGTGGATGCGGACGGACGGACGGACGGACGTACCTTGCGTCTCGGCAGCTTTGTGTGATGCTGATCCGATTCAGATATACGGGACCAGGTGACAAGTAGGTACAGAGCTAAGCAACGGGCTCGGATACCTGCTTCTTGTGGTAGGGTCGAATTGGGGTTCAAGATAATGACCAGAGACAAAAGGTCGATTCCGGGGGAGGAGTGCAGATATCGAGTCCGGCCGAAAAGGGAGGGGGTGTGATTGTTGGGAGACTGGTGTCAAAAGTCTCGGAGGCGTGATCCGGCGGGGCAATTTGCTTGGTCGAGGCTTCGGTATTATCGCGATGAGCTGTCTCGGGAGCCAATTGCACGAGGATTACTCTGTTCAATGGCCGGACGAAGACGAGACGAAAAGGAGGTCCCAGGGGGGTGTGGTAGGCGACGTGAGAAGATGTGGGAGGTAAGGAGGGCAGTTGTTGTGACAAAGGCCCAGAACCAAAAAGCTCTCAGAGAGGACGATATATACGTGTGTTGGCTTTTTTTTTTAGCTTTCAAGGGGGGAAAGCTTCCGCAGTCAACTCGTGAGGGAGTTTCCTTGTAAGTCGGCGGTGGTGGTCAGCAGGACGTCCCGTATCGGGAACTGTGGAAGCTGCTGTAATCTTTCAGCTCTCTCAGGGCAGAGGAGTTGCAAGCAAAGGCCCGGATTGCGAGAGGGCGATGAAAATGCGTCAATTGACGTAGGCGATGGGGATCCCGGGCAACACAGCCATCCGACCGGCTTGGGTCAGTTCGCAGGCTTGGCTTGGTGCGTGCGAATCTCTAGGATTTTGGATGTGGCGACACCGAGGGGCAGGCGTCGAGAGATAAGGACCCTGAAAGCTACCTAAGTAGGTATATCAGTATCAGTCTCTGGTGGCTCGGCTGAAAATAGCAGCGGGCGGACACCGCAGGGCTGTGACGCACTGGAGCTGACGAGAGAAGAGGCGAGGCGAGGCGTCAGGCACAACCGGACCGGTAGGCGGTTGTGAGATGGCGTGTAATATGAAAAGATAAGGGGTTCGGTGGTAGGTATGGCAGATGGTGAGAGGTCCAAGGACGAACACAAACACACACACACACGACTAACGCGGAGAGATAAGGTAGCTAGCCAAAGCAGCAAAAAAAGGAATAATGAGGGACCTTTGCTGATGCAGAGGAACCGGATAGCTGAGGCTGAGGAGGAAGGATGGGAAGGAGGATGTCGAGAGATTCAAGTCGATCAGGGGCCATCAAGACTCACGATCCAACAGGGCCAGCAGTGGTCTTTATACTCGAGGCGAAAAGATACTCTGGAACTGGAACTGGAAGCTATGTGTCGTGTCCGTACCCCTCCCCCGCCAGGTGACTCTGCAAAAGAGAAAAAAAATTGCAATGATTCTGGTGCATTTTTCCCCCTCCAAGGGAAGCACGTTGACTACAATCCTTGCAGCTTCGTGAGCTCCCATGGCTCCTTGGGGACAAAGTTCGATCACGATGATGACTTCACCTGCAGCACGAATGGCGAACTATTACTAAATAAAAAGAAGTCTAAGCCATTTTGGGTAGTCGATGGCCTGGTTTAGCATCTCTGATTGGTGCTGACCAAGTTGTACCCGTGGTAGGTATTTTGGAAGGCGAAGGTACAGAGGGTACGAAGCCACCACGCAGGTGAAGGTATATCACAAGGTACCCGCCCCCTACTTACCTCACCTTACGGGGTACCTATGAAGGTAGAGACCAGCTCCCGCATGGATTATTTACGCCTGGCCTGGGTTCACCTGGGGCTGTTACGCCTGGCGGCGGCCCTCAGAGGGTGGCACCCGCCCGCTCCAGCAGCCCAGCTCGGTAAGGTACCTGCCTGTCGCTCCGCCGTACCTGAGCCTTCGCTGAGGCAAGTGAGGCCTGGGAGCTGCCACATGGGGCACATCACATGCGCCAATGGAGGGGCACCAAGGAACTACCAAGGACCTGAATCTCCACTTGGAGCCCACGATGCTTCACGATACCTGTCATAGTTGCTGCAGAGACGTACTGAGTACTTGCGATTTTCAGCGTACAGTGAGGTGCATCGAAGTAGACTTCACAGAACGTGACGTACCTTTGACGCGTACCTCCCAACATTCATATCTGACGGCTATTCGAGGCTCTTCTCTCCACACAGTTTGTTTTTCCCCTTGCTTCCAAATTTTCTCTGTCGTTCCTTGAAGTCTTTCCCAGGTCACGAACCATCGGAGCAAGCACCCGACCTTTTGTTCCCCTTCGAATCCCACCGTTCCCGTCTCCCGGCTACTTGCAACTCACCCAGTGCGTATTAAAAGGGTGGTCATGGACAGGCAAGGCGCCGCCTGCCTTAGCCGGGCCGGTGGGCAAGAAGACAACCTGGAATCTCAGATCTAAGCCATCTCAGATGCCAAAAAGCAGATCCGGTCCTCAACCAGCCGCAACCCGTTGCGCATTGCGCCAAAGCCGGTCGGTCTCTGGTGGGATTTGCTGCACGAGAGACCAGCACGCGCAGAGAGATTTTGCCTTTCATTCTAAGGAACGCCCATGGGATAGTAGGGAATCCCATCTTCTGATCAAAAGTCAACTCGTAATCGGCTCGGACAAAAGTCAAGTCCCATCAATGGCAACTGCACGGCGTACAGCCCCCGGCCGGCCTGCCCGCGCGAACGCGGCTTTGCAACCCCGTGGCCAGAATTAAATTGCTGCGCGTACCCGGCCATCCGCGCTCTCGTAATCGTCCCTTCTAGAGTTCCAGCGACTCGGCATTGCTAGCCGCTGCTGTCTCTCCATCCCCCGCGATGCAAAACCTGTATTTTCCAAACAATACTCCGAACGGATACCGTCGCTCATATACATAGTACTTACCCCCTCAGGTACCTGCTTGTGCTTGCGTCAAATAACACCATTCGGACACATACAGTAAGAGCAAGGTACGTACACGCAGAGGCTGCCTCTTTCCGCAATGGAACGCAACGCAAGGCCTTGTCACAACTTGACTACGAGTGACAGCACCGGGCGGTACCTCTATACCCGTCTTCAACATCGAAACCGGCGTCAAAGAAGCGATGAAGAAACCCGGTAAAAAGTCCACGGTACCTCTGCTCTGTGTCGGTTGCCTTTTACCGCCTCTTTCGTGTTGCAGTTCAAAACGCCCGTTTGTCGGCGCCGGCCCAGCCATGTCGCCATGCCCCCCGGACCCTCGGTGCCCCGGCAGATATTATTGCAGGCTGTTGTAAGAGGGAACCCGGTGAGCAACAAAAAAAGAGTACACGATGCCGACGCGAGTACATCAGGTGTACGTCTCGTCTCGTTGAGCCATGTACTAGTTGCGATTCGAGTCACCTCAAAGACGACAACTCCCCCTGTTAAATGGCCTCCATAACTTGTACCAACCGAAAACCCGTGTTCGTCTCTACGCAAGGTACATCAGCATACCTAGTAAGTAATGTTGTTTCCATTAGTGTGCAAGTGGCGGGACACCTCCCAATAATCAAATCCGAGACCCCTTTTTCCCACCTTACCCCAGGTTGTGGGCGCCGGCCACGACGGCTTACCCCAAATTGCCCAACAAGTTACGGAGGACAACGACGACGAATGGGGCCGGCTTTCCTTGGATCTACCGTGTGTAGTACTCTGGAGACTGGCGGTAGACAATAGCGGGACGCCCGCGGTCAAAGGTCGAGATCCGCCAGTGGAACAGAAAAGATGAGGGATCACGAGATGGCTCAAGTTGGGGATGGCCCTGCCCGCCGAGTGGCCCGGGAGCGCGGCGGCTGACCCCACGAACCCCGCCTGAGCCATGGACGGGGGACCTTGGGACGTTTTGGTGTTGCTGCCGGCGTTGGTGCTCGCTCCAGCGCCGGGCCCCCGAGAGAGAGAGCGAGAGAGGGAGGGGGAGACGGAGGCGGAATGCTCCCCAGGAGGTGAGATGGAGGTGAGATGCCAGTTTCCATTACCCCCAGATTTGCTAAAAGGTGCAGCATCTGGAGGCCACGGGACAGACCGACTTGGCCCTATTGGGGAGCTCTGTGGAACCCCTGGGCTGGCATGGACGCCATGGATGCCAAGTTGACCCAAGTTTTGGTATATCCCGTTCCTCTTTTTTTTCTCCTTCTAATTTTTCCTTCCGCAGTTTCTTGGTACGGATGATACAGACACGTTTTGGTCACCTTGGTGAGTCTCTCTCCTCCAACCTCATCGTGACTATGTCTCTCATGTACTCTACCCCTCAATACCACGAAGCTACCTACCACCAGGTACTTAAGTTACCTACACTACTAATAGCAAGTCTGGCCCCAAGCCGGCCGGGGCCCCGACCATCGAGGTCCCCGCGGGCCCGCATCGCCATTACCAAATGGAAAAGCCATTGTAAAACACTGCCGGTGTCTGACCCCTTGTCACGCGGTCTGGCGAGGTCTTTTGTTTCGTCCAGAAACAATTCCACGAACCTGCTGCTGCTGCTGCTGCTGCTGCTGCTGCTGCTGCCGCCGCCGTCACCTGCGGGCTTGCGTACTAATTACCGGTGGACGTCGAAATGGAGAACTATAACGGAGGCCCAAGTCCGTCAGCCGTCCTAGGTACCTACGATACCTCCGAAAGGTACGCGGGGCCTAGCCCCGAAGTGGGAGGAGACAACGTCCTGTCTCGCGTACCTGGGCGACGATGGTACGTGTGTGTGTGTGTGTCTGTTCCACGATACCTTGGGCCACGATACCTTGGGTACCTGCCTCTTCCTCCCCGAGGGGTGCAACGCTCCCTCACCGTGCCTTGCTGATGACTCCGACTTTGGTCTTGGCCGGGACCGACTTCTAGAATCAAGTGTCCATGTATCCCCAAAGTGTGGGCTCCGTACCTGCTGCGGTGTGTACTAATTTTACACCCAGAAAAGACGCCTCCCCGAGCCAGAAGCGGGTTGGCCCAGTGAACCCCTGGCACCGCCACAGGGCAAGAGAAAAAACTCAGATCGTCACTTGTCATTCCTCCCCCGGACTTTTTTTTTGCATTCTTTCTCTCTCTGGCACCCAGTGCCCAGCCGCCTGTTTTCCAACAGATGCTGTGTTGGAAGAGGTCACGATGTCTGCAATCAATCTCGCATCGTCAGGGTTGCCAATGGCACCATTCCAGCCCCGGGTCACGATGAGAGACAAGTCTAGCCAGGGGGGTTGAGCTACGCAGCGCATAACACTACCTACACCGTATCTTTTACTGGGTTGCAAGGTAGACAGACCCAAAAAGAAACAAAAACAAAGCAGGCAAAGAAAGAGAGGAGGACAAGAGAAGGTCACGATGCATGGACGAGTGTACGTGTCCCCCTCCATCTCCCTTGCGGCGAGTTGCAAAGCTGTTGCAGTTATTGCGGCATCACAGTCCACATTACTGCCGGCCAAGTCATTACGTACAATTACCCCGACCAAATGCCTCTCTCGTCTCCCCCTTTTTCCCTAGTTACTGGAAGTCGTAACACTGGATACGCAGAGGCCTCCTCCGCGTTGCATCTCGACGGGCGCAATCCTGCTATTAGCAGGTGTTACTCGGCTTCAACCCTGGCTGGGCGCCTTTCCAGACGACCACTTTTTCAGACCATTCCATCCCGTTCGACAGGTGCTGCTGCTGCTGCTGCTCCCCCTCGCTGCGTCTCCGAACCTTGTCAACCCCGGAAAATATTGGGTAATCGGCTTCCAAGCAGAGCCTCCATGTGTCCTTGCCCAGTTGCTTGTCTCCACCCGAGACTGTCCAGACGTCAAGTCATGTTTTCTTCCTCTCGTCCAAACAGCTTCAACCCGACACAGACCCGCCCCGGCCCGCACCTCTGTTGACCTTGGTGCTGTTTCTTGATATGTTTTTTTGTGTGTTCAAATACAACACAACCCTTTCTTTAGCAACGCTCTTGGTGAGGGGGGGCCAACGCAAGTATGACCCGAGACACGTCGATGGTCAGAGACACAAGCGTAGGTCCAGGCCTGGTCGGCGGGTTTGATGATCACACACACACAGCAGCCGGCGATGGCGTCAAAAGACGAGTCCGCCTCGGCTTGTTGGCGGGCGACTCTGTTCTCAACCCAAACACACAACATCCCCCGGGAGCTGCATGAAACTAGGGAAACCAAGTGCGTAGATCATCCGGGCCTCGGGAAGGGCTTTCCCAAGTCGTGGGCTGCGCTGCTCCCTCCCCCGCCCCTCCTCCATCCCACCAACTTATCCTCCGATGCTGCAGAACTTTTCCCGGAGGCAGGTTCCGGTCCAGAGCTTTATTTCCCACGAGACCCCCTCGGAACTGCCTCCTCGGGCTGGCGCATGGTTTCTTGGGGAAACACAGATGGCGCAAGACTTTGAACTGCCTCATCCGCACTGGACGGGTGGGCAGATAAGGAAACCCGTGGTCTTGCGATCTGTTGTCATCCACAACTCGAAACACTTGGGAACAGCCACACGTCGGGTTCTAAACTTCTGGATATGCCTCAGGATCTGCAGGCCTGCAGGTCCATCAGCCCAGCGGCATTGGCATGATAACGTGCCGCCTCGGAAAGCAAGTCGGCCACCGCTGGGGTGGACGGGTAAGGACATGGAGAGCGGGAGAGGCTGTTCCCCCAGACTTTCCCCCCCTCTGCCGAGAAGCCCGCCGTGATCGCCCGAGCATTTCGCACGGGATCGGGCGTCGTCACCCCCTTCCCCGGCCACCCTCTCTGTCCGATCCTTCCGTTGGCCTCCGGACGAGGAGGGGCAGCAGATGCAGGTCATCCACCATCCCCCTCATCCCGTCACGAGCAAATAACAGAAACAAAATAAAGCAATTAGTTTCTAAAGTACTTGCTCAAAGTACATTCATCAGCATGGGAACTTCAGAGTAGATCCCCGCCGTGATGACTTGTACCTCAAGTAGGTACACTACTACATTAGTACGGACACACAGTGTACTCATCCCCAGGGGCCCTTTCCCCCCCATGCCCCAGACTTGCGGCTGCTGGCCAAGAGACGAGTCAGGAAACCCCGCATGTGGCCAGTTTATGGGGTAATACCGGGGTTTCGAGGGGGTAATGAAAACTCCCATATTTCGTAATTCGAGGCTTTTTTAGCTCGAGCACGTTATTTCCAAAGCTGATAATATCCCAGGAGGAATGGGTAACGAAAGAAAAAGAATTGATTTTGTTTTTTCTGCCGGTCACGATGCGGGTTTTAGGAGGAAACCAATTGTGAACCTACATGTCCCATAGTAGGTAGACCAGGGTACTTTCTGGGGTTCCCCGGGTTGAGGGAGTTGGAAAGGTACATTCGAGTTACAACTCGAGTGACATGTAATGATACAAACGACAACCCAGAAGACAAAATACCTGACATCTACATTGCCCAGATTGAAATTGAATGGATCGCGGATTGCATCAGATGGACTCCAGCCGTGACACCCACTTTGCAAGAATTTTTTCCTGGAGGAAAGAAGGGGCCTCAAGGAGATCTGCCACTTCTTCTCTCTACCTTGTGTTCTCTCCAACTTTCTCTCTTCATCAGTTGGATGTGCAACTGGTGGTCCCCTCGGCTCCTCAGTGGTCCGGCCATCCGCTGGTGATGACTGATGACAGAGGCAGGCACGCACTCGCTGAGCTGAGCTGAGCTGAGCTGAGCTGAGGTGCTCTTACCTGCTGCAACTTTCCCCGCGGGCCCCACGGCAGCCGGGACCCCTCATTGGACTGTGCAGCCACCCGGCGCGCGGGAATTATTCTTTCTCGGAGGGGAAGGTTCGGTGCATGATGACTTCACCTCAATATTTTGAGTGGCGTTTTGCCGTGCAAGCTCCACGTCTGCTCTCTCTCTCTCTCTGAAGCCCGCGTTCCGTTTCCAGGACCCTCCTTTCGAATAGCGTTTGGGCTGCTACGAAACGTTCTTCACGCCTCAATCTAATTCTTCAATCAAGTGACG
This sequence comes from Colletotrichum musae, assembly GCA_027406025.1. NCBI lineage: Eukaryota > Fungi > Ascomycota > Sordariomycetes > Glomerellales > Glomerellaceae > Colletotrichum > Colletotrichum musae. The sequence continues at coordinate 5,275,900 of JANVYC010000005.1, read as the reverse complement.
ACACATCCACCACCTGGGCACTCAGGTACTTAGGTACATACAACTGGGCACTCCACAATCGGAAGGAAGCCCACCATTCGCGTTGCTGCAAACTTCGAGTCGGACATTGCCAAGCAAGGAGGGCCTTCACAGCATTCTGTAATACCTAGGTAATCAGAGTTGCAACCCACGACGCTTTAGGATATTCCTAGATATGGCTTCTTCCAGCAGAGAATACGCAGAGTCCCTGGACCAGCAGGATGCCCTGCGGCACACCCGGGACGAGTTCGTCATCCCGACCAAGCAGGAGATCACCAGCAAGACCCTCGCCAAGCAAGGTCAGGCGACAGCACCCTTCCAGCCGCGCAAATCTTAAAATCCCCGTATTATATAAGAACTCCGGGCTAACACGATGGCGCCTTAGACGACGCTTCCGCGAGCGCCGGTGCGGAGCAAAAGTGCACATACTTGTGCGGCAACTCCCTCGGCCTGCAACCCAAGCGCACCGCCGAGAGGATACGGCAGTACCTCTCGACGTGGGCCACGCAGGGCGTCCAGGGGCACTTCAAGCCGCTGGAGGACTCGCCCCTGCCGACATGGCTGGACGTCGACGCGCGCGCCTCCAAAATGATGGCCCCCATCGTCGGCGCCGACCAGTCCGAGGTCGCCGTCATGCAGACGCTGACCGCGAACCTGCACCTGCTGATGTCAGCCTTCTACAAGCCGCAGAAGGACGGTAGGCACAAGATCATCCTCGAGAGCAAGGCCTTTCCGAGCGATCACGTAAGACAACCCCCTGTCTCCAGCCTTCGTGGAAGTGGTGCTGAGAGTAACGTGGCCACGCAGTTCGTCGTCGAGACCCAGATCAGACACCGCGGCCTCTCCCCGGAGACCTCCATGGTCTGCATCGAGCCCCAGGACGCCGCCAAGGACAGCACCATCGGCACCGAGCACATCCTCTCCGCCATCGCCGCCCACGCCTCCGACGCCGCCGTGCTCCTGCTGCCCGGGATCCAGTACTACACCGGCCAGCTCCTCGACATCGCGGCCATCACGGCCTTCGCGCGCCGGCACTCCATCTTCGTCATCTGGGACCTCGCCCACGCCGTCGGCAACGTGCCCCTGCGCCTGCACGACTGGGACGTCGACGCCGCCGCCTGGTGCACCTACAAGTACCTCAACGGCGGGCCGGGCTGCATCGGCGGCGCCTTCGTCCACGACCGGCACTCGCGCGTCACGACGTCCGTCGGGGACGCGGACTCCGCGGCCGGGTACGCGAACCGGCTCGGCGGGTGGTGGGGCAACGACAAGTCGTCCCGGTTCGCCATGGCGACCAGGTTCCACCCGGCCCCCGGCGCCGCCGGGTTCCAGCTCAGCAACCCCAGCGTCCTGGACATCACGAGCCTGTGCGCGTCGCTCGAGGTCTTCGAGCTCGCCGGCGGCGTCGCGGCCCTGAGGGAGAAGTCGCTGCGGCTGACGGCGTACCTGGAGGAGCTGCTCGACGGCCTGGCGGCCGACGTGGGGGGCATGTTCCGCATCATCACGCCGCGCAGGCCGGAGGAGAGGGGCGCGCAGCTGAGCCTGATGCTCGAGGACGGGCTGCTCGACGGCGTGATGGGGTACTTTGAGGAGGTGGGCGTCGTCATCGACGAGCGGAAGCCGAATGTGGTGCGTGTGGCGCCGGCGCCGCTGTATAATACCTTCGTGGACTGCTTCGACTTTGTCCGGCACTTTGAGGAGGCTCTGCGCCGGGCGAGGGACAGGAAGTAAATATAAATGGCTGAAGCCTTTGCGATGATTCTTTTCCTTTGAGGTCGTTTACGCAGTGACGACTTCCTTGTTGGTGATAAACGTCTGTTGCTGAGTCTTTGCGATGTTGGAACCAACTCATATGATTGCTATCAGATGTGACGTACCACATTCCATACGTCGATGGTCTTCTCCGGTGTTCCGGGATGTTGCCTAGCTTCAACTACTCAAGTACAGCACCGTGCAATTCACCAGTAAGGGGATGTAACTACCATATTCCCACCTTCGTCTCCCATCATCAGGCGTTGAGTTGATCTGTCTCCCGAACCTTAAAGCCGCTATGAGCAGCAGTTGATAATGGGAGGCCTAACAACTTAGCCCAAGAGGATACCCTTTCAGGTGGCAACCTGCGGAGGGAGCTGTAGATCGCCACTGAGGAGCTTCCGGTCACAGTTGAAATTATGGCTCGCAATATCCACGTAGAGACTGAAATATACAGGGACACGTCGGGTGGGGGGGGTGGGCACTTGTTTCTGACATTTATACGAAGCGAGGGTTGTTCAATTGAGCGCTTAAACGGCGGCCTGCCTGATCTGTCTGGACAATTTGATATCAGAGGCTACGTCTCGGCATTCTACGCGGTGTAACATTGAAAGAGCCCGGTTATAGTGGGCTAGAAGGGCCTCATCCTGTTCCTGAGTAATGTTCTCTTCTCTGCGTCTGTCATCACTTGCGTATTCCATACACCGATACGCACACACTGCTGGGAGAGGGAATCTGGCGAAGAAGCGGGCGCTATCGAGCTTTGAGTTCGTAACCCACGGAATCTTTCACATTATCACTACCACCCTTGTTCCGGACCCATCTGGCTCCCACTACGAGGTAGGGAGGCAAGAATTGAGAAGGAGATAGTGTGTGGCGTGAAATGGAAACTTGTGTGCTTCTTCTTGTTGCAACTTGTATAGTAATCACAAGTCGTGCCCCGGCCCCTGGGCTGAATAGATAATTCACCTCTCTCTCGTTAGTATATTAAGCATTTTCTTGGTCGACTTTCTTACTCCTAGCAGAGCAATAGTCTGTGATTCCCATGAGTGTGTTGTAAGGGGGTAGAGTTACCCTTGTTTGGCAGATGATGGCAGGCCGTCACGACCGATAAACCGAGCCGAGGATGCACGATGCTGTGTTCATCCGTCGGCCTCGTCCGTCATCCTCGTAGTATTACAGGGCGCCAGGCTAGTCTACGAGCTCTTCGAACGCTCTCCCTATCTCGTACTTGTGCTCGGAACTCGACAACCAGGCAACCTTTGAGAACCCTTAGACACGGTTGTCTCGGCTCTCTCCCAGCGCCAGCAACACCCCCCGCCTGGAGATAGAAAAGCCGAAGCCTGGCGAAGACGGAGAATAGAGGGTCAAGATCAGAGGGCTTTTATGTGTGCCAGTTACCTGGCACGTCGTTGGCATCGTACCTTCCCCCCTCCAAGTCCCGTCCTTGTCGTTGAGTGGCCCTGTTCAAGGGACAGTCTTCGACCGGTGCTGTTCTCACGACGGCAAACCAGGCCTGCAGGGGCGCTTGGTCCGTGATGGTCGTAGTGACAGGTTACTTCGCCACGAGCTCCCAAGGACACACAACTCTATCCCCAACGAAATGCTAGATGCTTACTTCTACGCGTCACGGTCTCTCCGTCGTCCGCCCTCATCTCTGCTGTCCATGTATTCCTCTAGTTTCCGGGACAGCGAGCTCCTCGCACTGCGCTGCCTTCTGCTGAACAACCTCGACAAAACCCAAGTAGAAGGGCAAGAATCCAACTGAGAAGTCCCCCACGCCTAGCGGTATCTACCCACCGTGAAAGTCTAAATGCATCAATCTGCTTCCCCGACCAGAAAGTAAATAAATGGCAGAACAGTTGCGGGTGGCATGCAAGACCCCCTGCTTCATGAAGCGAGGACTTCGGGAGAGCCCCTGCCTCTTGGATCAGTTTAAATAACGCCTGGTAACATCGAAAGCATCCGTTTAGTTCTTTACCGCAGTGTGTTATTTGTAATGCTTTTGGGTCGTCCATGTGGAATCCAGTAGAACGCAGCACGTGGAGTAGACTCGACCATCATCACCCGGGGTATCGCAGGCAGACCACCACTCCGACCGTTTCGTCCGTCATCTGCCTTCGTTTCTGTCTTCGATGTATCACTGAGTATTCGCGGTAGCAACGGAAGGTGGCAAAGCTTCCAGCTTGCTTGAGCTTCCGGCAACGTGTGGCAAGGTCCCTCACTTCATTGAAGACTTTCACAGCAATGCCTGAAAGCTAGTGTGGCCAAGAACGATCGCTCCAAATACCTTCAGCCTTGTGACAAGGACGACAAGTGTCGGAGAGGGACCCTGGCTTTTATATGGGCTCGGGGCGCTCGTATACGTGCGAGTCTCGAGATATCCCAAGTCTTGCTTTGTTTTCGTGGCTCAGGGCAGCCGCGCGAGGTTGAGACGTACCCGTCTCCTCAACCTTGGAGTATGGCTGAAGGAAGCCGCTGGGAGGTACCGAAAGGTAGTTTTGGGCAGAGAATGCAATTGTAGATGCGGTCATGTCGGGGATGAGTATCTCTCGGGTGAACAATCTAATGACATCAGTCTACAATACATCGCGTCCATCATATCTTATTGGCATACGCGCCTAAGGCATGACATCGAAGATACGGGGGAACGACCTGAAGACCATGTGCAGATCCACTATCCAAGTAGCTCACATTTCTCTGTCATACCGTTTGGCCAACTTGACGAAGCAACCCCCACCCCGACGGACGGAATACATCATCGTCGTCGCTTGAGGCGATCCAGAGAGAACCTGAACCTTACACGAACGTCAAGTTTCCCGCTCCCAAACGTGATCATGCAAACTCGCAAAGCATCTCGAGGCGACTATCTTTTCTTCCCAATCCTCCGGGACCCTGATATTTGACAAATTCTCTTGGCACTCCCCATCCGAAGTTGAGATATTGCGGCTGACAATCGATCTGGACTGATGTTCGGCCTCCATCATTTCTGTTTTCTCGGCGCAGGAAGCAGCACATCAGTCACCCTCAGCGGGGTAGATAGGGTACCCCCGAACTTCGGATCCTCCCCTCTCTCTGATATCCAAGCTGCAGAGGCAGTCCCACCGATTCTCGGTTGAGCGGCTGCTGTGGCAAGCATAGCTTGGGATGTTGGGAGAGGGCTGGATTCCCCGTCGGCTCGTTTCTCGGAAGGATCAGAAAGTGGAAACAGCTGAACTGCAGGGCTAGTTTTGCGTCCTTGGCGCGCGGCGGCGAGATCAGGAAACGGGGAGACTTCTTCTTCTCGGCTTCTCTACACTACACTACTAGGAAAGGCTTGCCGAATTGCCCTCCCCTCTGGTTGTGAAAAGTGCGCTATCGAAGTGACAGCCGTCTCGACTTGTCGTGACCCTGCCTCATTTCCACCCAGGCTTCGTCACGGACTAGGTCGTTGCACTTTCAGTGCCCTCCCTTGGGCTGCTAGAGTCTCCTTGCAGATTATAGCTCATGTTCGGGCACCTCTCAACATGGTGGCGTGCATCACCATATCTCGACCCGTGGCGGAGAAGCACATGGCGCACGAGATCCGAATTCTGAAATGCTCATGTCAACAGAAGCAGGCTGCAGGGATCCTGTCTCGGCACGCAGAGACAGGTGTCAGGGAGAGACATTGCTTGTTCCTTCGTCCGTCCAAGAGGGACCAGCGAGTCCAGCGAGCCCGACACACTGAGACAGCTACATGTGTGCGTGGTTCGATTTGTTATTGTTAGTCAGGCACTCCCGCAAGGGCGGATTCGCCAAGTCACTACAGTCACAAAGTCAGCCCCTCTCCAGCTTTTGGGACGATCTGTCTTGTCGTTTTTGTCCTCGACAAACGAGATGGGCGATCATGACGCCGGGCTCGGTTATGCGGAGGACAGCGTGCACATTCTATGATTCATTTGAGTGGTCTTTGGGCGCCTGTGATGAGATCGATCGTCGCATCTCCAGGATGCCGAGAATCGGACGGTACAGCGTTTTCTTCGAGAAATCGCCACGAAGCGTAGGAGATCACGAGAAGACGCCATGGACAGCGGGCAAGGGTCGTCAATCTCGGAGCCGTATCGCCCTAAGTTGTAGGATGGGACGAAGCGGCGGGTGCTGCCTCGCTGCATGTGCGTACGTGCGCTGCAACCTTCCGGCTCTTCGGTCCCGAAGATACTTGAGTTTCAGATGAGGCTCTTCTTCCTGGGTTTGCCTCCCCAAAGTGCGGTAAGCAATTGACTTTTGGCTGCCGCCAAACAACCGTGGTAGGAGCTTTGGACTCTTGCCTCGGAAGCTTCCGGAGAACACAGAAACGACCTGTGCACGATTCCATGTCCACGGTTAAGGGTTTGTCTTGGGGCTTCCGGGCGAGGTCAGCAAGCATGGCGCTTCCTAGGGTAATACTGTACTTAGGTGATAGTCGCGGTGACGTTTGGCCTCGTGTGCGTGGTCGCGCTTTGCGTGTGTGGTGTGGCTAGGGTAGCGATAAAAACGTTTTCGTGCTGTTCGAAAGCAGCGTTTCTGATGGAATGGTTCGCGAAGGACTGGCACGTTGTTGGAATTGCGCATAATTCCTCCGTCGGAAGACCTCGATCGCCTGAGATCCACCCCGGAGAGGCAGCGCCATCGTTGACGCCAACACGTCGGGCTTGCGAATTGGAGCGACGACGGCCGTTTGCGGGATGGGGGACTAGAAGAGCCTGAAGCTGGAGCGTTTAGCCTTGAGCCCAGACGTAACGGGCCAGCCGCTCTGACGGATTGGTGTCTGGTGCTGAGTCTTTGGAGACGGCACCGGGCTGCCATGAAGAAGGTCTATTCTCTGTTGACGCCAAAAGCAAAGAAGTCCAGCGGTTAAGCGAGTACATTCCATCATGTCGGACGCTTCGAAGGCGCCGGAGACGGACGAGTTGCGGCCGAGGAGGGAGATCGACGTCAGGGCCGATGCTCGATCCGTGAGGGAGCAGCAGGTCCACCGTTCACGGGGCTCCAGAGTCAAGAGTCGAGAGCGCTGCGGGCCCGGCACTGTCCGCGGGGCCAGTGAGGTGTTGTCGATGGCGGACATGACGGAGCGAGCAGGACATGGTCCGTCATGCGTGGCAGTTGTTTAGATGAATCCGGACGATAATACGGCGGACTATGCAAGTGCGGAAGTGGGAGGACGGAAGTTGCGACGAGGGTGGGTGGCCCGGGTTGAGATGATAGAAAGATACCTCAGATCAGTGCTGGCATAACACCTGAAAAAAAGTACTGGGTTATCGAGTGGTGTAATTATGGGCGGGCCCGCTGGCCAATGCTAGACGCCGTTTTCCCAATGACTGACAACAGCCCGAGAGCTTAATGCGCCACCCCAACCAACTGTAAACCAAGGAACCAATGGCTAGACCACCCCCCCCTTTTAACATTAAGAAGTATTACACCAGCCAGGGAACATGACCAAAGACCCAGACGCCGATAACGGGGTTATGTGAGGAGGTACTACGTACGGGGGCCGTAGCAGCGAACGGACGACGTATGGTACAGGAGAAGGGGCAGAAAGGAGAAGGAGAGAAGAAAAAAAACAAAAAAGAAGTGTGTGAAATGACAACTGAGCTGGAAAGGAGAACTGGAATCCTGCAAGATGACTGGCTGGGCACCATCAAGACGTGTAACTGAACATGAGCAGAAAAAGCCAGCAGGCCCCTTCCCTTGTCGAAGGCCAGTTGTTTCAAGTCGAGCCCCCCTGGCCAAACATTCATCCTGGTCTGTAGCGCAGTGCAGGGAATCTCTCGAAATCAATTTTGTTCGTCATCTCCATGAAGTTCGAACTGCAAGAATCCAAGACATCAATCACAGAGCCCTGCCGTTCGGTCCCCTGGAAGAGAAGGGGGAAAAGGTGACGAGACACACCACTACGTACCGTCATCAACACCACCTTCAGCACCACCACATCATCTTGCCGCTGCGCTTGTGCCTGAAGCTGGCCACGCACAGCATCTGCAAGCTGCACTCGCACCTAACAGAACGAAGCACACATATTGCGCGCCTCTTACTCCGTGTTCTATACAATACTTCCACTTGCTCTTGGTCTAATCTTCTGCTCCTGCCTCCTGCAGCATCTCTCACATGGGACAGAGTTTTGGGTCGCCTTAGGGTAGTAGCGGCACCACAGTGAAGTGTGTCCGGACCAATCCCATCTTTTTCTGCTCTTGCAGTGCAGCGCGAGCAGTATCCATATTCCATACCAATTGCAAACCAAACAGCAGCATATTCATCATCCATTGCTTGTCACCCAACACTCACTCCCCTCAACATAGCACACCTCACAAAACTTTTTTTTTCTTGGGTTCCTTTCGCCTTTGAGCCATTACTTCCCTTCTCCCACACCTTTGCCTGTACTCGTCTCGTTTCTCTTTCTCGACAAATACGCGAACCAAACTTTGGGGGCAGTCCATACATCAATCCTCATCCTGGGAGAGCCTCATAATTTGTCAAAAGATTGACGGACCCCATTCCACGTCTGACAACACCACACACACGCTCCTTGCTGTTCCCTTGTCGCTCCTTTCTGATCATCGTCCCGACGGATATTACCTTACCTTTCCCTTCGCCTTACTCACGCCGCCTTGCCGCTTCCTTCGACAGCACGAGCGCGCCGTTCCCCCGTTCTATTCATAGCCCGGCGATTTTTACCAGCTCAGCCCGGCAACCAATTCAAACCAACCCCCCCGCCGCCTGCATCGACCCCAAGTATCGCTTTCCTGGACAGCCTTTCGCTGGGGGCTGAACAGACACACACGACCTACCGATACATTCAGCTGCGTATCTGTATTATACCTCATTCGCAGTGCCTCGCCGACTCGGCAAAAAAATTCATCAGGCGCAAATCCATCAACAAATACTACATAATTGACACCTTACCACCTATCCGCAACTGCATGTCCCAACAAGCGAGATCTCCTCGCTCCTTCTAATCAATCAAACCAACACCCTGGCCGTCCCGACGACAATCTCGCGAGCCGCTACGGATAGAACCAGAAAACCCGGGCACCCTTTTTTTTTCAGCCGACGAAACAGCGGAGTCGCAATTTCACCCCCCGTCCTCCACCACTACCTCCACCAACCAGCCTCTCTGCTGCGCTCTGGCTCCAACGGCACCACCACCACAACAACCTCCTCAGGCTCCTGCTCCTGTCTCCAGTCTCCAGACCAGCAACCGCCCGCGCCCATTCCTTGGCATTGGCCTAACGCCCCAGCTTTTTGTTACCCTCGATCCATGATAGTGCGACCAGCAGTGTCCGTACCACTACCGGTCATACCTGCTTTACGTCGCCTGCCAGGGTCTCAATTTTGCCGTCCGACGGGCCCAAGGGGGCTGGCGGCCAAGCGCAACCCAAAAATCACCCAGAAGCCTGTGACGACGCTCTGCCTGCATTCAGACGAATAATACAAGCTCAGATCAGATCCCACATTACGACACCACACCCTGTCTCTGTCTCCCCTGGAACCGACAATCGACTGCCACGACCTCGTGTCACAAGACGAGAACGCCGCAAATCTCACTTCTCAGCCCTCCCCTCCTTACCGCTTGGCTGGCTGCTGTTGTGCTGGTCCACGACCTTATCCCGACATGACGAGACCTCACATTATTCGCGCTGGTAAGTTTATGCGTCCCAAAACACCCGCGCCGCGCCTACTGAGCCTACTCCCCATTCCTCCTGGCGCAACACACCGTCCCCCCGACTCCTTTGCTTTCCCCAATTGGTCCTGGTCTGTTGTGTCTGGGCTTTGGTCTGAGCCGGCCTTGGTCTAACGGCTGGAACCGCGGGCGATCAATCTTACAGAATTCCTTACCCCCCCTCCTCTTTGGCCAGGGAAAAAAAAAAACAAAACATCCAATCGGCTGCTGCTTTCGCCTTCATGTAACGCTGACCGTTTGCCTCCTTTGTCGCGAAATTAGACACGATCGACCTCCAAGATCACGAAGCACCCTCCGCAAAAGACCACCCGCGAGGTCCCAAAGGTTCGTTTGGTCCGCACCAAGCCGAGACCCTTCGGGAGGTCGCCCAGGAATCTGCAGAAGTACAAGCGCGCAGCCCGAGGCTGTCCTGGTCCAACGCCGATAGCGACGCCGACGTCCCGGATTCGGACGATCTTGTGGACGACGTCTCCGACAAGCCCAACAACGACGCGATGGACGACGCAGGGAAAAAGCAGCAGCAGGATGCGCTGGCTGTCGCGCAAAATGGCGGAATTTCTGGCAACTCAGACGACGGTGACATGGATGATACCGACGAGAGCTTGGACGACGACATGATGGACAAGATCTCGAGTTCGCCTTCGATTGAAGATGGTGGGTGCAGTCCGATTGCGATTCCTCAATCCTGGCCACGGAGAGTCGATTCTCTACCAGCCACGAGAGACAGAAACCCCCCTGTTTCTCCAATTCTCAGCGAGGCGACGTCCTCGTCCCCTTACACCGAAGCCCCTGAATATCCACCCGTGCAATGTGCATGGCAGCATAGCAAGGCATATGCGTCAACAACCCGTCATCATCATCTTCTTCGCGGTGAGTATACCGGGTAGGACCGAAATACGATCGACGACGACGACGACCGAGACGAACGATACGACGAACGATACGATGAAGTAGACGACGACCAATTTTTCGACGACCTGTACGACGAGCTCTGCGACCGTGGAGAGGACAATGACGCTCTTTGCGACGACCGAGACTGGAGCCCCGCGCGAAGTCAGGAAGACAAGTTTGGTCTGGAAAGTGTCGCACAGCATGGACCCATCGTGGTTCGTCCGCTTCGCCTCCGCGGGTCTCAGATAACAGAAGAGGATGACTTTTCGCGACGTCGGGCTAGAATGGAGAGGGAAGAATGGGACGAGGCAGCCGGCGGACTCGACGACTACGACGACGACGACATCCTACTAACCGTACCATACGACCCACTGATGGAAGATGATGATGACGATATTTCCTTTTCCGAAGATCCTAGATTTATCATCAGTGGTTGGGGCCATGATTGCTTACACGAAGCAGAGGACATCGATTTCGAATTCGTCTACGCGCTACACACGTTTGTCGCAACCGTCGAAGGCCAAGCGAATGCTACCAAGGGTGACACCATGGTGCTTCTTGACGACAGTAACAGCTACTGGTGGCTGGTGCGTGTGGTTAAGGACAGCAGCATTGGTAAGGTCCTCCCTCATTGTCCTTGCGAGGAGCGCTTGCTGACGCCTTCCAGGTTATCTCCCGGCAGAGCACATCGAGACGCCAACTGAGAGACTGGCGCGCTTGAATAAGCACAGGAACATTGACGTAGTCGCTCCCTCCATGGAAGAGATGAACCTTTCTGACTTAGATCAGCTTTCTGCTACGATGCTGGGAGACCAGGCTGAAAAGTCCAAGAGCACGTTCAAGACTGCTCTGCGGAAGAAGAAGAAGACTGTCGCGTTCGCCGCGCCGACATACGTCGACTACTCCGATATTGACTATTCTTCGGATGAAGAGGACATGGACGAGCTGTTCTCTCAGCAGCAAGGCGGACAACAGAAGCAGCAGCAACAGCAACAAACCATCTCGCAGCAGTCGTCGGAAGAGAGCCTGAATGACGATACAGCCAAGGTGGAGCCGTTGAAGCCTCGGGTGACCAAGGAAATCAAGGTCGTAGAGCCGGCGAAGAGCGACGACGCTGCCGAGGATGACTCGAAACGCGACAGCGGCGAGATCTTTGAGAAACCGGAGGGACCTAGTCGCTCAAGGAACGGCACCGTCAGAAACACCGACTCATTCTTTAAGGACGAAACAGTCGAGACGAAGAAGATCACGCTCACGCCTAACTTGCTGCGCGATGACAACGGCTCACGACCTTCGACAACGGAAAGCGCCCAGGTGAAGCAGCGCCCGAGTCTGGACAAGATTGAAAAGGAGCTGCAGCCGGACAAGAAGGAAGATAGGAAGAAGAAGGACAAGGAAAAGAAGGAGAAGGAGAAGAAGCCAAGCGCCATCCGGAGTTTCTTCTCGCGTAAGGACAAGAAGAAAGTTGCCGACGATGACGACGAGTCTTTCGGTAAAAGGTCGATGGATACTGTCAGCGAATCTCAGGATCGAGATGAGGAGGACACGCCATCGTCCCCGAGAACCAGCGGTTCCCTGGACCAGCCTTCACGCCAGTCCAGCAAGCTCCAGAAGCAACAGCCAAGGGTCGAGCCATCGCCAGCGAGAAAGCCAGCATCGCCGCCGCAAAAGTCTTCTACCCGAGAGCTTTCGGAGTTCATTTCTTCCGAAGGACGCCCCAACAATGTCTCGAACGTGCCGCCCGCTTCCATGCGCATCGTGGAGGACGACTCATCAGACCCCGATGTCACCCAGCAACGCATCAAGTCTCCCGAGACCACCAGGGCACCGGAGAAGTCTGCGTTGTCCAAGATCATGCCCTCCAGAAGTAGCAGCAGTGACAAGCCGCAGAAGGCCGAGAAGCCGCAGAAGGTCACCAAAGCCAAGTCTCGCGTAGAGCTGGACGACTTCGACTCTTCTGGGGAAGAGATTGAACCCATGAGTCCTTCCGCGCAGCAGCCAGCCGAGGAAAAGCTCAAGGACGAGAAGCAGGTGCGGCCTGTGCCCGGTGCTTTCCCGGACAGTTATATGAGCTCCCAGAGCGGCGCAAGCGCTCAAACCGACAAAACTGTCACGCCTTCTCAACCTACATCCCAGCCCGAACCTCAACCCAGCCCCACAGACCGAGAAAAGGAACGTCTGTCCGAGTCGCCCGTGCAGGTTTCTCCTGTCACCATGAACAACCCGCCCGCGTTGATGGTCGACACGTCGAGCCAAGACGGCCATTCCTCCTCACCGTCGCCAGAGCTCATTGACGCGGACGAAGTCGGCCGGCACCGTGCCCAGGATTCGATGACTGCAAGCTCCGCCTCCACGAGCGGCAGCACTACCAGCAGCAGCTGGAACGACGCAAAACTTCGGGCATTCTTTGATTCGAGCTCGGATATCAGGGACATGCTAGTTGTCGTGTACGACAAGAGCGACGTGGCACCTGCGGGTCCCGACCATCCTGTTGCAGGATCTTTGTTCCGTGAACAGAATGCCCGGTTGGCGGAGATCACGACGGTGAGTTTGGCACCCGAAATAGTAAAGGGCCGATTACTGACATTCCACAGCAACTTGACAACATGCTTGGCGACTGGCTAGCACGCAAGCAGAGACTGCGAGGCACGGTATAGCCTCTTGACGAGCATCAGTTTATTTACGGACAGCGATTGTGTATAGTACCTTGACTTTGTCGGCGTCCCGGTACAACGGATTGAGGGTTACGGATTGATGGACGACATTGAACATGGCCGCTGATATGAACCTTAGCACCATGGATATTTGTGCGCGGATTTGCAGTTTCTTGTTCTTCAAGGCGTGGACTTTTTTCTTTTACTATTCTCTTCCTCTTGTTTAGAGACGCGTCACTGAGGAGTGGTTGCGACATAAACATCAGCTTTGCATAGGTGTCTTGAGCCATCGACGTGGACTCGAGGCAAGAAAGAGAGAGGAGGACAGATTAGACGCAGCGCTGTCTAATACCATTTGGTTGTCTGTCAGTCACGAAATGTCTGCATGGCGTGAATCATTGATGCACATGTGCCTGAGCTCCAAAGATCATCAGGGGATTCTGCATGGCTGTTCCAGTCTAAATCATGCGGGCGGGCGAGGACGGGGCGAGGATCTGCATGAAGCCGGGATTGTGGGCCTAGCCTCCGCCAACTGCCGTCACCCATCGTCCGATCTGGGGAAGCTAGGACCCCGCATTCCCGCCCTTGCAGCTTCCCTGTATGCCGCCTCACCAAGATGGGTATATATGATGAGGAGCGGACCAGAATTTGATTGAATTTTACTCCCAATGCGTATGTTCTGACCAGAAGCAGGACTTGTAAGTCATCTTACCGACTGTTCTGTGTGACTAGCATGGGCAGCAACCTCCTGACGAACATACTCGCCTTTATCATGGGTCAATGGAGCCACATATTGCCCGTCTCGACGGGCCTCCGAGACGATCGACCTACCTGGCATCGCTACGTTCGTGCTAGCAAATCCAGAATCATCTATCCCGCCCGCGTCCTTCCTGACCTAAGTCGCGGCGACGTCACGAATCCCTCCGGCCTAGTAACCGGCGAGGGAGGGCCCACGATCCTCTCCCGCCTCTCAGACACTGATGAGATCCCCGCCGTGACGGTCGACTTTGGCCAAAACACGGTGGGGATTCTGTCCATCTCGTTCGACGGCTCGTCTACTACGGATCCGAGCGGGGCCCGGCCGGGCATCCGGCTCGCCTTCTCGGAAACGCTGCAATTCCTGAGCAACGTCAGCGACTTCTCGCGCTCGTACAACGGCGACACCATCACGCCCGGAAGCGACCAGATCGCCGTCGGGGAGGACCCCTTCGTGTGGACCGCCAAACACGGGTGCCAGTTCCCGGACGGCAGCGGCAAGGGCAAAGTCTGCGTCGACGGGCTGCACGGCTTCCGGTACCTGCGCATCTACCTCGACGCGCTCCCCTCGGACGCGCCGCACACCACGTCTCTCGGCCGGGTCAGGATCTCGTCGCTGAGCCTGGAGCTCTCGGCCTTCCACGGGACGCCGGACACCTTCAGGGGCTGGTTCGAGTGCAGCGACCGCGAGCTCACGAAGTGGTGGTTCGACGGCGTGTACACCAACGACCTGTGCGTGGACGTGTTCCGCGGCGCCGAGGACGCGGAGCCCCGGGGCGCCGCGAGCGAGACGCTCGAGGGCAAGTGTGTGATCCACGACGCGCCGAAGAGGGATCGCGACCCGTACGTGGGGGACCTGGCGGTGGCGGCTCTGACGTTGTTTCTCTCGCACGGCACGTTGGCGTCGGAGGCGGCTGGGAACGTGTTGGCGGACTTGGCGGTGCACCAGAGGGGTGATGGTTGGATTCCGCCGGCCAGTATGTAAGTTGGTTCTAAATCTCTTTTGTGGGCGTGTGTGCTGACGATTTGCAGCAACAACTACACTCTGCCGCTGTTCGACTACCCCCTTTGGTGGGTAGTCTGTAGCCACGACTACGTCTGGTACACTGGCGACATGAAGTACTTGGAGACGTACTACCCTAACCTCGTCGCCGTGCTGGACAAATGGTATCCATCCGTCACAGACGCGGAAACTGGGCTGGTCACCAAGGGACTCAACGGCACGGGCGGCTACGGCGACTACGCGTTCCTCCCGCGTCAAGGACCGGTGACGTACTACAACGTGCTCTACGTCCTCGCCCTGCAGAGGGCAGCTGAAATGGCCTCCCAGCTCTCCCACGCAGACGATGCAAAAAGATGGAAGAAGCGTGCGGACGACGTCGCCAAGGCCGTCTTCTCACACAACTTTGACAAGAGCGTCGGCGCGTTCTACGACGGGACCAAGGACGGCGAGTACGTGGAAGCGCACGCCCAAGACGGCAACAGCATCGCCATCCTCGCCAACGTCGTATCAAAGCACACAGCGAGGGGGATCCTGGACTACTACGCCAGCGCGGCGTCGCGGCCCCACGGGAACGCGTTCTACGACGCAGACGCCGTGGGCGAGGGGTTCGGCCAGCGGGTCTACGCCTTTGTCTCGTACTTTGAGCTCGCGGCCCGGTTCCAGACGGGGCTGGGCGGGAGCGCGGTCGAGGAGATCAAGAGGCTGTACGGGTGGATGGGCGGGCAGGACCCCGGGGTGACGTTCTGGGAGGGCGTCGGGGAAGGGGGGAGGCCGTACGAGGACGGGTACACGAGCATGGCGCACGGGTGGGCGACGGGCGTGGTGCCGCTGATGAGCGGCCACGTGCTCGGGGTGAGGCCGACGAGCCCCGGGTTCCGGACGTGGAGCGTGACGCCGGCGCGGATCGCGGGTTTGAGGTGGGCGCGGGGCGTTGTGCCGACGCCCGGGGAGGGGATCGCGGTCGAGTGGGTGAGCGACGAGTACAGGTTTGAGGTTTCTGTGATGGCGGAGGGGGGGTCGAAGGGGGTTGTTGGGATACCGGTCCTGGAGGGTGATGTGGTGAGGGTCGACGAGAGGGTTGTGTTCGACGGCCGGGAGGGCGCGGAGGCACGGGTTGAGGAGGGGAGAGTCATGGTCGACGTGGAGGGGAAGGGATCGGATCATAGGATTGTCGTCACGGCTCGACGACGTTGGGAAGGGCCGGCTGAAGAGCTGTAAGGTGCACTTTGCCAGGATAATGCATTTCTTTTGCGGCCATGTCCATGGTCTTTATATGTCACATCACGCGGTTGTTCAAGCCATCGATTCGGTTCTCATGCCACTAGGACCTGCCCGTCGTCTTGGTTCCATCACCTCCTAAGAACCCATCCGCGTTCCGCCAGTCCAAGGCGCAAGCCGGCGCGCGATTCCTTCCCAATCATCTCCTCAACTTCCTTCTGCTGCAGGCTCCCGGCCGACCCCTGCTCCAGAGTCCGCTTGTCTTGCGAGTCGATGGCGAAGAAGGCCGGAAGGGTCGAGTTCTTTATCACCCCGAGCCCTGCGTTCCTCGTCTTCACGATGGCGACGGCCAACAGCGCGGCCGAGAGCAGCACCTGCGCCGATATGAAGGCCAGCCACGGCCAGCGCACTAGCACGTATGTCTCCGAGACGTAAGCCGTGCCCGTCACGTTGGTTTTGGGGTTGGGCATCCTGCATACCGGGGAAAGATTTCCGTGGTCAGCCGCGAGTCCACAAACGCAAGTTTGCTACCGCGTCTACCGAGCACCACAGAATTTGATGTAGAACCCTTGTGACTTCGATGATGTATGGACATGAGATGAGCCGAGGAGGGAAGACGGGAAACGTACATGTTGAACGAGCTCCTGACGACGTTGTTGGTGACGTTCCGTATCGCCTCCACCACGCGCTTCTTGTCGGAGAGGTCGCCTCGCTTGTAGACGTCCTCGAGGACGTTGACGTACCGCGCCGGCGCCAGGTTGCGCCGCCCGCCGCCCGGGCCGTACTCGTGCGAGTAGCTGCCGTCCAGTATCATGGACAGGCTCTGCCGCAGGCCGTGGGCGGCGATCCTCCGGTAGCTGAAGTTGGTCCCCGGCTCGCCCGGCACGTTGAACCACATGGCCTCGGGTCGCCACAGGAAGCCGAACCGGTCGACGTGCGTCTCGACCTCGTCCATGGCCGCCGTCGTGCCGACCAGCTCCCGCGAGGGGAACATTCTCCCTGACGGAGACGCTGTACCGCCGGACGCAGAAGTAGAGCATGGCCTCGACGGCGCCGACGCGCCCCGGGACGGTGCCCTGCAGCTCCTCGTCGTCCAGGTCGCCCAGGTAGTAGACGACGCTGAAGTTGAACAGCGACGACCGCGGGATGTCCTCGCTCGCCGCCGCCGCCGCCAGCAGCTCGCGCCGGGTCTCCAGGCTGGCCTTGCCCTTGTGGTGGCCGGTGAGTACCATGGGGGTCCCGCCGGGCAGGCAGACGGACGAGTACCGGCCGCGGCTGCCCCAGCTGACGACGTCCAGGTGCTCGGCGACGTCCCACGTCCTGGCGCAGACCTCGAGCGTGTTGAAGTCGTCCCAGCGGCACTCCGTCATGGGGCACCTCGGCGCGGCGAACGGGAGCTCGGACTCGTGGCTGTGGCTCACGCCCGAGTAGACCGTGTTGTCGAACAGCGTCTCGAAACGTTTGACTTTCAACACGAAGAATTAGCTGCGAGGGCAAAGGGCTCGACATGAGCAAACACGAAGGGGAGTTCGCAGGACGTACGTTGGTAGTTGTCGATGTAAGTGTCTGTATGAAACTGGACCGTACGCGACAGAGCCGCCTTCGCGGGCACGGGGACGAGACGGGTGGGATACGTCACGGTGGGCTGCGTCAAGGTCGACGTGAGTATCGCCGTGCCGAACACGAGCATCGAGATCACGCTGGGAAACCTAACGCGGCAGAAACACAGATGAGCGAGAGAGGGGCTTCGCGGGGAGGGGGTTCCGGAAGCGCGCACCATCCCTTGGTAGTCTTGACGAGCTGGAAGGTCCCCCAGGGCCCCCTGCTGGCGTCGTCGAAGTCCTGGAAGTCCTTGAGAAGCCTCTGCTGGCGGTACCACAGCCACTTCAGCTGGGAGATGCTCTCCGAGACCGGCTCGACGAAGGCGGCGCGGGCGAGCGTGGCGAGCAGGGCGATGACGGTGTTCAGGGTCAGCTCGAGCGGCAGCTCTGGCAGGCGCTTGTTGTTGAAGTAGGAGAGAACCGCGGCCAGGGCGCCGATCAGACAGAGGCTGACGAAGCACCAGAGCAGCTCCTGCCACCAGGCGAGCAGCGTCGTTTTCCAAGCCACGGGGGTTTGAGGCCTGCAAAAGTGTTCAGAGGATATGGAGAAGATGAGGAGAGGAAAGTGCCGGAGTAAGCAAGAAAGGAAGGATGCATTGGATATAGAAATCACTTGAGATGATACGGCAAACTCCCTGTGCCACTCGCAGCGCAGACATCTCCTGAAGATTCAGATACATCCATGGAGCCAACGGCAAGGCACACTGCGCCCTATTCCCGCGCGCCCATTGGCCTGAAGGATTTGCACTTGAGCGGCATGGAAGTATGCGTGAGATCAACGGGTGCCATCCAAACGATGGCCAATTTCCTGGAAGCATGCCACTTGACTGCAGTGCCGTTGGCTCAAGACCATCGCCGGAATACCATCATTCGCCGTTGCAGCTCCGGGTTGTCGTCCGATGGCAGCCGGGGATGTGGGACCAAGTGCCGGCCGAAGTTTCGCAAACCACGGCGACGACAGATGCCGACGAGTCCAGATACACGGGACTGCGTGGCGGCACGCTGCGGGTAGTCTGTCAAGCGTACCTGGGCAACGTTGCTCAAACCTCGTATTAGGCTCAGGTGTCTCGGCACAGACGACACTGCTCACAGCCTGCTTCAGTTCCACGACGTGCGAGTAACCTCATCGACCGATACCCCAGATTCCGCCAGTCAGAAAGAAGCCAGCAGGCTCTCCCGCACTCACAGCACGAGTCCAGAACCCCATAGCCCCCATTCAATCATCTGAGCCCTGAAACCGTACTCTGATTCGCCCTCGTCAGCTCCACCAATCACTCGCTGCATCAGCCGCCGGACCCTGAGCGAGGTCGCGTCACTACGTCCCCCAGCCACATCGGGAACTCAGCCACGCTACGTCACCTCCCTCCCCGAAGTCTCTTGGCAATACCACCAGCATCAAGTTTTCGGAGGGGGGAAGGGACACCAATGTGCCACCGCAATCAAGGACGCAAGCGAGCTTGTCTTGGTAGTCCGTTGCTTTCCCCAGGGGGGCCTCCTCCTTTCCCTTTCGTTGGCTGTGTAGTACCTTCGTCACCGTTCCACACTTAGGGGGGAGGAAAGGTAGGTATATAATTCACCCGCCCCTTCTTGGCTTTTCTATGTCCATAAGTCCCCAGCCAAGTCCACACTACCTCATCCAAACTCAACAAGCTTTTTATTACCCAAGAATCAAACGTGCAATTCAAGGTCCGTTCCTCTCCTCTCGGCCCGGCTGCTCTTGGTACTCTTGGACTTTGCACTGACAGCTTATACAGCACAGTACCTTCACAAATCAACCCACCAACCAACCTACCTATCAACCTACCGCAACCATGCCCTTCTTCTACTCCAAGCCCATCGGCGGCCGCAACTTCGGCACCAGCGTCCACGCAGACCGCCACGGCGTCCGCCGCGGGCCCTGGCGCTTCCGCCTCGGCCGCTTCCACTGCTTCAGGTAGAGAGGAAGAGAGAGATAGATCTCGAGCTGGGACCTTGCCCAACGCAGGTGACGGATCCTGAGAAGACCTCTACCACTGCTCGACTCTTCTCGAAACATGGGGATGAAGAACCAACACACGAACGAAACCTTTCATGAGACCATGGACATTGGAGTTTTTCTTTTCTTTGTACGTTCTGGATGGGAAAGTGAGCGTTCCCTGTCTTATTGCGCCTTCGTCTGTCCTTATTGGGGTTACATAGCGCCGCGCTCGCGAGAAACGGGCCGCGGCGATACTGGGAGGAACGATGGATTGCCTACCTAGGTATAATGAATACTACAACTAGTTGATACAGATGCTTCATCTCTTGTGTGATGGATGTGCGGTGTCAAGGCTGACACATTGTGAGCCCGGTGTTTTTGGCGTCAGCCGAGGGCCAGAATGACCATTTCTACACGAAGGTGCGGCAGATCGGGAGATTGTTATGGTATGTCACCGGAGGGCTGACGGGACCGGCCCGGGGATCGGTGTTGGCAGAGCGGAGACTCCGGCTGCGGGGCGGCGGCAAGTGATATTGTATCTCTCTGGCGCTCAGGGACCGGTACTAGTTTTGACGGTTGCTGCGGTGACATTTACAAAACGACTCATCAGTAATAACGGGAAGTGACAGACTGAAGCCCCCAGGGGATGAGTGTCTCTGTTCAAGCGCCGCGTCGGTGTTCGTTCTGTCATCGTGGAATGCCACTCGGCAGCCTGTCAGTCTTCGGAGACAGGCGGTAGGTCATGACTTCAACATGTCACTAATGGGCAAACAACGAGCTACGGGGTGAAGACATTTTGTAATTAAGAGCGTGTCAAGGATTTCTTTTCTTTTCCTACCATCCAACGCCATAACCACAAAAATGTCCCCGTGTATGTGCCGGTGTGCGTGTGTCACGCGTAGGAGGGACAAAAAAGCATGCCCGAGAACGTAAAGTCGTTGGATTTGCTGCTTTTTTGGTTTTGTATTCTTTTCCCTAGCACAACGGTACGATAAGTCCAGTGCCAGGTCCCGGGTTGTAGTCGTCGCAGCCCTGAATCATCGCAAGAAAAATTCCGTTTTTCCTCTGATGCATTTCCCGTTCCCCGGTTATGAGAGCCAACGCATAAAGTAGACCACCGCACGCCCCCGATGCCAACAAAGTGTGTGTAACAACCGCAAGTCAAACAGTCGCTTAAACCTCGGTGGTGACCTTGGCCTTGGCGTTGGTGACCTTGACACCGAGCTGCTTGGCGCGGGCAATGATGTCGATGCGCTTTCTCGAGGAGACGTTGTGGGCGATCCTAAAAATTTGTATGTTAGAAGACGTGTCCCGTGGGGGCCCAGACAAGAGGGGCCTCGGTGTTCGTGGAGGGTGGTACGCACTCGGCAGCGTAGGTGCGGTTGTGCATCAGCAGCAGGTTGACGTCGTTGACGTTGCTGACGAGGAAGGCCTTGTGGCCGGAGGGCATCATGAACTTGGTCTTCTTGTTGGAACCAAAACCGATCTGGAAAAAAATAGCGAGGACCCGGTCAGCGGTTGTTCACCCTTCGAATCCCAACATCCCGATCTTGAATCCCCCTCGTCCCCTGCACCGCTTCCTCCTCTTTCTTGGGATCCTCTCTCCTCCTCGGGAAGGGTGGTAGACGTACCGAGGGCATGACCATGTTGCCGCGGAAGCGACGGCGGACACGGTTGTCAATACCCTTGGGCTTGCGCCATGATCGGTCAACGCGCATAAAGCGGTCGCTCTGGTGGCGGTTGAAGAGCTTCGTGCCTGTTCAAAATCATAACCGTCAATCGTGTCGTTCCAAATGCAATCGGTGCGGCTCGTCGTTTGGTGATCTCGGCGCGGGGTCGTGGGGTGTGTCTGGGAGGAAGGACATACGCTTCTTCACGATAGGGACGTGCTTCTTTGCGGCGACCATCTTGACAGAAATTCAAATTAGTATCGAAGAAATTTTTTTGACGGGGGTCGAGATTGTTGAATCGACGACGGGGAGGCTATCGCAACTCACCTTGACGGTTGTTCCTGGCTATGGTTAGTCGGGCGGGTGATTGTCGTCAGTCGTCTGGCGCTGCGAAAATTTGGACACACCAACAATTCGGGAAGTCGCACTGGACGCAGGGCTATTAGGGCTCGAATTTTTGGCAGTCACGTGTGGGGTGGAAAAAGGACGACAGGCGAGAAAAGTGTATCGCTTCGCAGTTGAAGGGGCGCTAGCAGGGGGCCTTGCTGCATGACCAATCAGGCTAGGAGTAACCCTGCTCCACTTAAGCGGCTCACCTCGCCCCCCACCACGCTCACCGGGCTGAAGCAAAATGGAAGACGGTTCGTCTCAATCCTATCGCAAGGGGTTGTTGATGTCAGAGTCGGTGTACACGGGGGAAAATGCAAAAATGAAATTCCCACTACGAGGTTCGAACTCGTGTCTTCCCGGATCTCATGTTATGAAAGCGGAATATGCTAACCACTACACTAAATGGGAGGCGCATTGGAACTGTTTGATACCAGCCACAAACGCCAAGTCGCCCATAGAGGTTCCTGCCGGCGAGTGAGCCATGCGGCCAAGTGGAACTGAGCACCTTGGACTGTTTTTGTGTGTCACCAATGAAGTAGGATCTATTAATCGACAAAGGGGAAAGGCTCGAGGAGTCACATGGCACCCAAGATTCGTGGGTTGCCGTTCATTCATGAGGGGATGATGCCCAACCTAACAAGCTACAAAACTCCTCTCCAAATCCATGTCTATGCCTCACCCTTCCCTATCCCGGGTTGTCATGTCTGTCATGAGTTATAGGGCACCAAGCCCACTACTTTGCCCTCTAAGATCTCTATGCGTTTTCAACGCCGCTTACTGGGGCTGGCATTGAGGCTGGCCATCCTCCTCGTCCTCGTCCTCCCACTCGCCGCCGAACCGCGGGTCGCCCGAGTTTCCGCCCATCTGCAGATAGTCTGTTAGCGCGAGTTGGGATATGTGATAAACAACATCAAAACTTACCGAGTCCAGGCTGTCCACCTCCTCGTACTCGACCTCGTCAACCTCATCCGCCTTAATCGGGGCAGGGGGAGGAGGGAGGAGCTTGTTGAGAGCATCATACTCCTTGTCCTCCTTCAACCAACCGTCCTCGGGGAACTCAACATTGACAATCAGGTAAAGGTCACCCTTGGCGTCGCCGCGCTTGTGCGGCATACCCTCGCCAGGGACCTTCAGAATGTCGCCGGGGCGAAGAATGTTGCCGCGCGGTCTGTCGAGGTGAATACCGCGGCCGTCAAGATGCGTCAGCACGGTCCGAGAGAAGCCGCTGAGGGCCTCAGCCAGGGTGACGGTCAACTCGGCAGACAGGTCGTTGCCGATGCGGGTGAAGTCATCGTGGGGCTCCTCCTGAAGGTGGAAGACGATGTCTCCGGGCGTCTGGTCGGGGAACTGGTCCGCCTCTCCCTCGAGTACGATTCTCTCGCCGTTCTGGGAGCCCCTAGGGATGTAGATCTCGAGCACCTTGGTCTCGGAGGTGGTGCGCTTGCCCTTGCACTTCTTGCAGCGGTCCTTCTCCTTGTAGAAGTTGCCAGAGCCCTCACAACGGTCGCAGATGACGGTTTCCTTGCGCACCAAGCCAGGACCGACCTGGCGGAAGGCCTCAGCCATACCGGCGCCTCTGCACTTCTCGCACTGTTGAGGCTTGACGTTCGCCTTGGCGCCGGAGCCTTTGCAGCCGCCGCAAACAACCTGCTTGTTGGCCGAGAACTTGACCGTCTTGCCCTTGTACAGCTCCTCGAGGGTGACCTTGTAGGGCTGGTCCTCGTCGGGACCGCGGCGAGGCCTCCTAGGGCCAGCGCCGCCGGGACCTCCAGGACCGCCCATGCCAAAGCCGAACATTTGCGACAGGATGTCGTTCAGGTCGACCTCGACGCCTCCGGGACCACCAGCTCCCCGCGAGGGATCGAAAGCGGCCATGCCGTGGGTATCGTAGAGGTGGCGCTTCTCCTCATCGCGAAGGATTTCGTAGGCCTGGCTGACGGCCTTGAACTTGGCCTCGGCTTCTTCTCTACGGTCCTCAGGAGCCTTGTCGGGGTGATGTTGAAGGGCAGCCTGGGGGAGGAGGGCGAGTTAGCGGATGCGTTGTGGGAGACTGGTGATTTTGCAGCTTGCAGATGCCAACGTACCTTTCGATATGCCTTCTTGACCTGTTCCGGAGAGGCATCCTTATCGATCCCGAGAAGCTCTAGAAAATGCGTCAGATATGATCCACCACGAATAGGAAAAAAAGTACCACCCAGGCTCCATCGGCGTGAATTACTTACCGTAGAGATCGATCTCCTCCCCGGCGTCAGAGCCGGCACTCGGTCCACCACTGTCCATGA
The DNA here is from genome assembly GCA_027406025.1 of Colletotrichum musae. Lineage (NCBI taxonomy): Eukaryota > Fungi > Ascomycota > Sordariomycetes > Glomerellales > Glomerellaceae > Colletotrichum > Colletotrichum musae. The sequence continues at coordinate 5,252,030 of JANVYC010000005.1, read as the reverse complement.
TCAACTATTACTTCAAAGGTTTACTCGGGCAAAACAAGATTCTCGCTCGAGATGCAACCTTTGGCCGTGATTTGGAGATGTGAAAAAGGTGGAAGGTGGAGTCGCCTTGAAAATATTTGTCTGGACTCTGGAGTACACTACCTTACCTACCTGGACGTCCTTCGTTTGGCGGGGTACATCCAATGCCTTACGGGGTGCGCGGTCCCCTATCTGCCTAGGTACCTGGCACCAACAGGCTACCAAGGTGCGGGCACCCTACAGCCCAGATTTGGTACGGCGTCGGCAGCACCCTGAGCGCGGGCGGTAGATCTCAGGTAAGCGTAGCGTTGCTGCCGAGACCCCGTTTTAATACAGCCTGCGTCTGTTGGACAACAGAAGGACCGCATTCGCCCAACCACCGTCGTTTCGTGGCGGGGTTCACCCTCACAATCACATTTACGGTATTGGCAAGCCGCGGGAAGCCCGCTGCGGACAAGATTCTCTGCACCAATGTCCCAGCCGGCAAGGGTAGCCGTACCGACTCGATGCAGACCACCGTATTTGCACCGCTGAACAGACGAAAACCGCCGTGCAAAAGTCGACACTCTTTCTACTGTGAGAAGCCACAAGCTCCAAGACGCCGACATTCTTCAACCGAATTCGAGGCCGCTGAGACCGCCGAGAAATAAGACGGCGGACGGAACCTGGTGGCTTCTCGAAACCTTGGCTCACGCGCGAGGTGCACGGATTCAGCCCGAGGTTCAGTGCTGCTGGCTCAAGTGTGACCAGTCATCTGAAGCTGGACGAAAACCCGAGGTGTTCGAGGGCGTTTGATGTGTATAAATCGAGATGCCCGTTGGTGCGTTTACCATCCGAGGAATCATGTTGACAAACGTGACCGTCCAGTGTTGGTGCAAAGCGCTCAAACGAAACTGCCTAAGTAGGCGAATGCGAAGCGCTTCCAAGACTTCAATTGCGGGCATTTGCGTCGGTAGATACGGAGTACAACACCCCGGTTCATGCATAGGTATGGATTAAGGTCAAACCCGCCCATCTCCATTCCATCGATCGGGCGCTACAGTCTACGCCACACGTGGCTGAAGCTCATCGTCAAATTTCACCAGTGTCAGCTCACCCATCAGCGACGCCTTTACACGGAGCTGAACTGATGTCTTCAATATGTCAACAATAACACTGAGACCTCATAGCAGGTCGCTATTCCAAAGATCGTTCCATGCGTGCCAGCCGTGCTGCCGTCTCGGCGCTCCAAGATGGCACTCCTCGGTGAAGAAGGGCGGATTCGACGCCTTGAGACAGAAGCTTCCGCCCCTGAACCACGATAAGCTGGGCGGGCTTCCCAACAAGCCCGCCAGAACACGCTTCGCCCCCTCGCCCACCGGCTATCTTCACCTGGGATCATTACGCACTGCCCTGTACAACTGGCTCATTGCGCGGGCTACCGGCGGTCAGTTCATTATTCGAATAGAAGACACGGACCGGGTAGGTAGACATCGCAACCACTTCAGAGATCAGGAGGCTAACCTTCTGCAGACGCGTATCGTAGATGACGCCGTGGAACGCCTCCTCTCCGACCTGAAATGGGCAGAGTTGAATTGGGACGAGGGTCCAGACATCGGCGGTGCTTACGGACCATATGTCCAGGTAAAATCCCACCTTCGTCGCCGGCCCATACCTCATCTAACACCTATCCCAGTCTGAACGTATGCACCACTACCAGACGCACGTGTCTCAACTCCTTGAAAGCGGAAAGGCGTATCGCTGCTTCTGCTCGGCAGAGGATCTCTCGCTGCACAAGCAGCAGTCCCTCGACGCCAATGGCTCCGCGAACTACCCGGGTACATGCCGTTCAGTATCACACAGCGTCGCCGAGCGCCGCGCCGCCGCCGGCGAGCCGCACGTCGTGCGCTTCCGGAGCTCCGGCCGCCCGTCCTTCATCGACAGCGTCTACGGCCGTTACCAGAAGAACGAGGACGAAGATGACTTCATTCTCGTCAAGACCGACGGGTACCCGACGTACCACTTCGCCAACGTGGTGGACGACCACCTGATGGAGATCACGCACGTCATCCGCGGCGCTGTAAGTTGACCTCTACGTAGGACGAAGACGGAAGTGAAGAGGAAGCTGACGGCCATGGCAGGAATGGCTCATCTCGACGCCCAAGCACATCGCCCTCTACGACGCGTTCAAATGGACGCCGCCCACCTTCGCCCACGCCGGCCTCCTCTGCGCCGAGAACGGCGAGAAGCTGAGCAAGCGCAACCACGACATCGACATCTCGTCCTACCGCGACAGGGGCATCCTCCCTTCGGCCCTGAACAACTGGCTGGCGCTCTTCGGCTGGAGCATGGACCCCAAGCACATGACCAAGGACGGCGAGATCGTCTACCCGGGCAGCGCGCTGGCTGAAAAGGTAAGCCCCATCCCCCCTTTTTCACATCACATCTCGGGACTCATGCTGACGCCTGCCGGCAAAAGTTCTCCATGAAATTCACAAAGGGCAACATCAAAACCAACCCGCAAAAGCTCGTCCCCATCCAGCGCGCGCACCTGAACCGCGCCCTCGCCGACCCGGAGTACGATCAGGCCGCCCTCCGGCGCATCGTCGTGCCCCCGGCCGCCGGCCTCCTCTCCGAGGTGACGCAGCTCCTCCGCGAGGACAAGGACGCGCAGCTCCAGAGCCCGCACAACCCCCGCCACACCATCTCGACCGCCGACTTCTGCGCTCCCGTCCCGCAGGTCGCTGACGCCGACCCGGCCGCCGTCGGCGACTACATCCTCCGCGTCTTCCGCGCCGTCGAGGACCTCCCCCACGGCCCCGCCGGCTTCGTCTACGAGCACCCCTCCTTCTTCCTCCGCCCCAGCCCGCGCGCCTACGCGCAGCACATCTACGGGGCGAGCCCGATCAAGCTCAAGGACACGGACGCCGAGCCCCTCGCGCTGCTGCGCGACCTCCGCGCGGCGCTCGAGGCCGTGCCGGAGGCCGACTGGACGCCCGACCGGCTGCAGGCCGCCGTGGACGGCTTCTGCGCCGCCAACGCGACGGTCGTCGCCCGGGACGAGAACGGCGAGGCCAAGGAGGTCAGGAAGATCGGCAAGGCGACGTACCAGCTGCTGAGGCTGGTGCTGACGGGCCAGCCGGACCGCGGGGCCAGGCCCGCCAAGCTGCAGCTCGCCCTGCTCGGCCGCGAGGAGACCTTGCTCCGGTTCAAGATGTGCGGCGTGTAAGAGGGGGTGTGGGAAGTCATGTTGTATTTTGGAACCTGGCCCGAGGCTGCAGGCAGAGAGACGATTTGTGTGTAAAAATCTGTAAGATTATGATGGGCACAAAAAAGAAAGAAGCAACATTTTCCGCTTGGGTGTACTATTTCAGTAAAAGGGTGGTGGTCATGCACCAAGTATACCTGTCACTACGATGACCACGAAATGAAATGCGCATCTCAATCATCACTCTAGTCACCGTTCAACGGACCATACGCATGTCAGAGTGAATCCTCGGCCTTCAATTTTATTTCCCACGCGTCCACTATCTCACACGGACGTCAGGCCCAGCCCCTTGACGAGGCCCGCCGGTATATGTCCCCCCCAACTTCACAGAAGCTTTCTCGGTCAACAGACAATCGGAGGGAGAATCAACATTAGTGTGTGAGATAGACCACGGGTAGATCGATGCATTAGATTGAATGTGCGGGTCTCTGGAAACCGGCTTCAATGGTGTGAGATGGTTAAATGGGAAAAGATAAGGTGGTAATTATATCGAAACAAGGAGAAATCGGGTGTGATGAACAGGGCTGAAGGGGGGATAGAAGAGAGGAAAAGGAGATCTCCGACACAGAAACACAGGTTTTCGTCGCCGTTTGCCCACGCCTTATCATCCGCCCCCCCTCACTTTCTAAACACAATGCAACGCTATGATCGTATCGTTCGCGGCCGTCGGGTGTGCCATCGAGCCAGCTCTGTTTGGCTCTGTTCTCTCTCTCGCTCTCACTAACCCAACAACAAAACTTCCGTTTGTCTTCTGCATCTCTGTGTGGTACTCGTTTCCACTTCCCGTTTTGTACGCCCTGTCTACAACCGAATCCTTCTCCTGAAAATGCAGTCAAAGATGATAAAAAAAGAGGTAGCGAAGTGAAGAAGGAAGAGGCTGTAGATGCTCAGGGCGAGCGGTTGCGTTGGTCATTACGTCGTCACGTGGCTTGGTTGGGGGTATAAGTCGTCTAAATCTCCTGAACCCAAATCTGCGAAAGCGTTAGAACCGAGCACGAATCAGAAGGGTTCATGAGTCGCCTTACCTCCATCTTGCCGATATCTTGCCTCGCCTTCCTTGCTTGGCTCTTCGCCGTCATGATGGCCATGTCCAGGTCATCTTGGTCGCCCATGGTGATCATGTCACCGTTCGGCATGTCCTCATCGCGGATCTTGATCTTGAACCGCCTGCGAAGGCCAAACTTCTCACGGATGCGGTCGGTGAAGTCAGGGAACTCAACTGCCGCGCCGACCATGATGTAGCGGACATCTTCGGCGTGGACCTTGACGCGAATCTTGCGGATCTCGGGTCTCCTTGAGCCGCCGCGAGACGATACGGACTGGGTGCCCGGGCGCCTGTTCGAAACCATCTCAAAGTCACCCTCGTCGAACGAGCCGTAATCGGAACCATCCTCCTCGTCTTCCATGTACCTCTGGGGCACACGGCGAGAGGTTTGTCGGCTGGTCCTCGTACTGCTGTTGCTACCACCACCACCCTGATACATGTCGTACAGCTCGTCGGGGTAGGCATCCTCGGCCTCTTCGTCTGCGGGGCGACCGCGCATCTGCAGGTCTCGTCTCGAGTATCCTCTGCTGGGGGTGGCGGACCGAGACTCGGACCTCATAGGAGGGGGTCCGCGGCGGTCATTCGGGCTGCTCGTCTTTTGATACCTGTCGTTGGGTCGCGCGTTGTCAATGTTCAACTTAGCAAGCATCGGCTTCGGTCCGTTGCGGACGGACTGTCCACGGGTCATGCCACTGCCACCGTTGGCCTCGATCTGGTCGGGCGGCGGTGTGGGCGGGAACACGCCGCGGCCGTTAGGCGGCTCGGACTGTTGTCTTCTAGAGGCCAACCCAGGCTTGACCAGATTGGTGGCAGCGAAGGAGATGTTGTCAGTAGGTCTGTCGTCCTTGACGTCGTTCTTGCCGGCCTGTAAACCAAGAAGTCTCTGATTAGCAAATTGATTCCCATAAAAGTTGAATGGCGTGGGAACCGATCTGCCTACATTCTTGATTTCGGACCCGGCAAAGCCTGTGAAGGCATTCGCGCGATCGGAGGCGGCGACAAGCCGAGCCTTTCCGAGGTAGTCCTTGGTCTTGAGGTTGCGAACCTTCGCTTCGTTCGGTCGGTACACGACTCCGACAGGGATTGAGAAGACGGTGTAGCCCTGCGTTTGTTAGGTTTGGTGTTCGGCAGATGCGGGTGGCGCACGTACCTCTGCTTCCTCACGGATGGCCTCGTCGATGACATTGTGGTCCTCCACCACCTTCTCCTTCACAGCGTATGACAGATCCTGCAAACCCGCATCCTTCTGTTGCAGGTAGATGTAACAGAGACCTCGGTTGAAGAGAACCTCGCAGGAATACAGCTTGAACAGCAGACCCAGTTGAGCGTAGTCGATCATGGTGTTTCCTCGGAGGTAGAGGAGCGTGTCGTTGAAGTTGGCCAATGCCTCTTCGAAGTCGCCAAGCAGGAAATTCGAGACGCCTTGTTGGAAGTAGGCGACAGCGAGGTACTGATCTAGCCTGATGGCTCGCTGGTAGCATTCAACCTGGTCTGGGAGTCAGTGACGCAGACCTCGGAGGTAAGGTTCGGGGGATCACGCACAGCTTTCTCGTGCTCGCCGAGTGTGGCATGAATGACACCCATGTTGAAGAGAATTTTCGACGTGTCGCCGATCTTGTCAAAGTCCTTGAGGGCCTCATCGAACTCGTTGTTGTCGTATCGGCCCAGGGCCGACACCCATGTTTCTATTTCCTGTACGCAGCCGCGATGGTTAGCGGACCTGTTTGGCTTGCCAATGTCCATCGCCGCCATGTCCGTCCAACCCGGCCACATCGGCATCGTGCAGCCCGGGCGTCATCCTAATTCCTTACGGTGACTTACTTGTTTCAACGACATGTTGATACCAGAATGGAATTATCGATTGCAGAGAGAGAGAGAGAGAGCGAAGTTCAGTTGCGCAGGCAGGCCGTCGCTGCTGCGACCGAGAGAGAGCGTGCTGGTAGTTCGCGGAGAGGGTATCGTGGGGAACTGCGGACGAACTGAGCAGTGTGAAAGAAAAGCCAAAGCAATCCAAACCAGACCAGCAGCGAAAAGTGTCGCGGGCGGCTAGAGAGGGTCCCAGGGCTTATTAGGGGGGAAAAGTTGGGAGGGCGGCCGTGCGGGTGCGATGCTGCAAGACGGTAGACCCAGGTACGAGGCGAGTGCAGGTGCGGGTGCGATGTGCGGTGTGCCGTGCTCGGCGCCACTGAAATGACGGCTGGAGTCGTATCCCCGCTTCCACCTGTAAATGGTTGCAATTCGGACCTGAGCGAAGCTGCTGGAGATCTTGGCGCGTGGCGGGTACGCCAGGGATCGATAACTAGCCCCGTCAGGATGGGGATGGGGTGCCGAAGGGCAAAAGCTTCTGCAAGAAACGCCGATGCGATGCGCGAAAAGCGTGTCCAGCTGCGAGGTGCACAAGAGTAGTAGGTTGCCTCGCTTCGTCTTTAGAGTTGCTGTTTCTTTCCTGTCCAGCAGAAGTAGATGCCAAAAGTAGGCAGTGTTTCGGGTTTGGCGTACGATGTGCGTCGAGGCGGATTAAGTTGTCGGGGGATGATGGGATGGCCCTTTACGGGTGGCGGGTGGAATGGGAATATGTATGTAAGTCGGACAACGCGCTAAAAGAGAGGGTCCGAAGTCCAGTTCATGTCCCTGTTCCTCCTCACACTATCGACTGCTATTTGCAGAGCAGTGATGGTGGTGGTGGTGGTGGTGGTCGGTCTCTCTCTATCTCTCGTGTTCTCTTCTGAGCGAGAGAATCCGTGCTGTCCCCGCTGGTGACGGGAGTGTGTGGGTGATGAGCAGGTTCCCCTCCCAAGACTGCCTTAGCCAGCAGCCAACTCTGCGTCGTTCGGTGTATCGTGCGTTAATTAGAGTCGAACCTCGGACGGTCGTTCGACTATGGAAACTTTGGGGTTGCTGCGGGTCAGGAAGGACTGGTGGTCGGATTGGGTTTGGTCGTCTTGTGATATCGAGTTCCCAGCTCCCTCTAAAAGTGTGACGAGCAGACAAGAATCAAGTGACGGAATGGCCAGACCTGCAGCTGGGCTTGAGGAAAAGAATGGGAATGAATGGATGGAGGACGAAAAGCCAGCGCCTACAGAACGGAAAGGAGGGTAGGGTAGAGAAAATAGAGTCGATGCAGCGAGGGGACCAAGGCAAACTTGACTGGTCGGGTTGTGGGCCGCGAGACTGGGTGTATATCATGCAAGGTGCTTGCAAGTGATTGATATTCTCACTGGATTGTCAGTCAGGAAACGCCTACGATGCCTGTGCTCCGGTGCTCGACCAGTTGCAAGTTGCAGGGGGATCCAAGGGGTGCTTTCTCGCCGTCTGCTCTACACTAAGGGGGTGAGAAGAGCGATGAGCCCGGAACAAGTGGCTTGGGCAGGGCGATGGACGGGAGAGGGGGTGTGTCTCGTTACAGAGTTGAGGTAGAGAGCAGGATTGCACGCCCTCTTCCTGTTCTGGTACGTAGTGTATCCGCAGGCAGAGACGAAATTGTGCAACCCATCTCCTTCTTTTACAAAGTAAGCCTCGGCCATCATGGGCGGATGTGCAGAGCCAGAGGCTTGGACGCTCGTTCAGAGAGAACGAGCAGCCAACATCTCCGGCTATCTGGTGATTTTTCTCCCAAGATGTCGTCCCAGCCACTATAAGTTGCCGCGCAGATCCTTCTTTTGGCATTCGACAAGGTATCTCATCCGGCACGGGAAACAAACTTGTCTAAATTGAGGGACAGAATCAACTGTTTTCTGTCGAAATCGGACCACTTTGCATATCTCGTCGCCAGATGCTGGCTTGTGGATGTGCTCGACATCGAACGTTGGGATCCCTCGGGCCTTCTGTGCCTCTCTCTCCCTGAGGCCTGGAGCCTGGAAGGGGGGGAAGGGAGGTGTTCTGCCCCTGGTTTGTCTGGGCATCCCATCCGACGTCCGTCCCGGGGGTGTGTAAGAGCGCCTGGGCGGTGGTAAGTCATCAGTGATGGGCCACGAAGACGTCGGAGTCCATGTCAGGGCGGGGCGGGTCAGATCGCACATCTGGCGGTGGTCGAACCAGGGGTATGGCTGTCTCCGGCTTCCATTCTCCTGATCCTCCAGGGACTGACGCTGTCGACCTTTCCTGTCCTGTACAATTGTGCGCCTCCCAGCCGGGTAAGACGCAGCTGTCTCTTAACGGCAATGCACTATTGTCGGGTGTCGCAAGCATCTTGCAACCACTGCGAATCAGGGCCTGTCGGTTCCCATGCACGAAGCGTTCCAGCGACGGCGAGGCCTGCCTGATTGGCCCCCAGGAACACGGGACTTGCACCGGACCTTTACGAAAAGGAAGCTACCAGCGTCTAGGGGCCAAGGGCGCGTACGCGAGAGGCTAACGCCACCTTGATCACAATGCTGACTTTGCGCCGTCGTAGTGACGGGGAAGCTGACCCGCAGCTCGTAGCTCACTTGGATAGGGAGATCGAGACCTAGTGGCTGGCCGATTGAGCTTCTGCCGGTGTTCTGTTGTGCTGTGCTGTGCTGTGCTGCGTTGTGCTGCGCTGCGCTGTGATGTGCCGCAACTGCCACTATCGCTGTGACGGCAGGTTATCCCATCCCATCTTGTCGGTTGTCGGGGTATTTTGCTTTTCGTTCCCAGGGATGAGGATCGAGTAGAGGTTGGTGTAAGTGCCTGCAGCCCGCCATACTCCAACTGGCCCGCCCGACCAACCTACCGGAGCTGGTCAATGACGTTGCCCCAGTTGTTTAAAATAGCATCACCGACAGTGCCGCATTCGCGGAGTGCAGATGGGTGGGAGAGGTTAGGCGCCAGGAGCGGTGCTGTGAACAGGTTGCCCTGGCCAACTGGCAACTCAAGCAGCTCAGTGCGAGGCACACCACTCATGGTGTACGTACAGACAGGTTGGTAGGTGTCGGAAGACGGCCGTAACTTACAAGTCGCTAGTTGGATAGGCCGACTCGTCCGGGCCTTTGCAACAAGGTTAACCAACCGACGGGATAATTGCCTCACCATAGATTCCAAACACAGGCTTATTGACTGGACTTGCTCGCCAGATGATGGGCGCAGGTCGAACGAGAGTGTCACGATGAAGGAGGCCGGCATCATTTAACTGAGCACAAGGCAGCGGCATCCTCGGAATAACTGGCGTCTGAGCTAGCTACCGCGGGGGAGGGAGATGGTGTGCCACCGTTGGTTAGCGGGGATCTGCGAGGAAACCGAAGCTCGTCACACAAAGACCCGCCCAACGTGAGCGCGTCTGCGGCGCAGATGCAGATTCGGTAGTCTGTCTGTCCACCATGTTCCTGGGCCTGTTCATGTCAACGACGCGACGTTCCTGCATTCGGAGATGTGCACCGCGCCGCGGTGATAGAGGCAAGCTGTGGGAGATTAGGAGTGAGATGGTCGTCGGTTGATTTTGCCATGTCATGAGGCCATCGTGGTGCGACGGGTGCAAATGGGCGACCAGATCGCGGGGTCGGGCTGAATGGGGAAATAGAGGCCGCCAAGGAGGAGTTGACAGGATCCTCACCATGCCCCTTTGTGGCGTCAACCCCGACGCATCGCATCTCGTCCAGTCTTTGTCGAAATTGGGACAACCTAATCTGCAGCGGGTCTGCTGTGGTATTGGTGCGGGCGATGCGGGCGGTGCGATGCGGTCCAGCCCTGCCTGGCCGGCCATCTGACTCGGAGGCCGTGCTTCTTCTTCGCGCCGGGGCCCAGTGCTTACTCGGCTGGAGTCTGGAGGCAGATGAGCGACGATAGTGTAATAAGCCGCGCTTGCTGTCAGAATCGTCGGATGGGAGATGTCGCGTTGAGACGTTGAGGCTAGGCACTAGGTTCAGACACGGGTTTGTAAGATCCAACTAGGTTAGTGGTCAGTACACCAAACAATCTGGAACGGGGTAAAAGGGGTTCAGCCACACCTTGTTGAATGTTTTCAGGACGCCCTTCCGTGATACGCATTTCACAGGTCGGAAGGTAGGTTGGTAGGTAAAAACCAACCTGTGTATCCGTAGTAGGTTTGTAGTTGTTGATGTCTGGATCGATCCGTACTGTACCATGCAAAAGGTAGACAGGTAGGTAATTACACTACGAGGCACGGCACCTCAGTGTACAGTCTACAAAGGCAGGAACCAACCGTAGGAAGCTACCCAGGTCCTTCCTGCCTTTGGGATCTCTCAATGATGTAAGCCCGGTCGGGGACTGAGGCAAGAGCAGCATGAGCCCAGTAGTAGGTGCCAGCTACCTAGGTCCCACCTTCCGAAAGAACAACCGGAGAAAAGAATAGAAGCTGTGGAACACCCAACTGTGACTGACTGAGTTCCTTTCCATCGCATCCATCGTCACTATTGCATCCATTCCACCAAGGCGAGGCAATCGAGGTCCCAAGTCGGCTATTTCCCTGCTCCCGCAACTTTCTTAAGGTTTTCCCTGTTTTCTAGAGTCTATGGGCCAGATCGCCGACGATACCAAGGGGTAGCCAAGATGGCATTTGGCACACTGCCCTGCCCGCCTGCTAGCTTGATGGCTTGCCTGCCAGACACGATACCACGCCCACGACCGCCGCCTCTGCAAACAAGGGCAGGCACTGGCAGGCGTCTGTCAATCCTTACTGTTCCTTACGGCTTATGGCGTAGGTAAGGAGCCAACGTCTCTCTACATAGGTACCTACCAACTTACCTACCTACCCACCTAGGCAGATGTCTCTAAGCTAAGCCCGCGGCGCCGTCAACTCTAATTATCCCTGTCTCGGGAGGTATCAAAAATCCTGCGAAACTCGCTTCTCCTTCAGGCTGTTTTGGAAGTCCCGTGCTGGGGGCTCCACTGACGTACCGTCCAGCAGGGGAGCCACGCTTCCTGCCCCTCTCAACCGACGCCTTGGCCTGGAAGGACAGCCTCCGCTGTAACGCTAGTGGCAGTTGAACAAAGTCACCATACACCTTTCTCCTGGTTCAAAGATACTTCAGACGCTCCGCCCAGACCAACAGCCACTCCGCCGCATGAACCAGACGTCAAGCCGACGAACTTCACCATGTTTTACTACGCAGCATCCGGCCAGCCGCATCTGCATGTCTTGTAGGCACTTGCAGTCCAACCCGCCTCTACTCCCCTCTCTCCATCGCATCAGGGCGTTCGGATGTGTCTATCGTCTTCTGCCTCCATGTGCCCAAGGGACAGACGGTACGGATACACTGCACTAAGACGAGGGGCCTTCCAGGCTCTCCATCAAAATGTCACAAGTCTGGGCATCCCTTCGAAGGGATGAATCCACTCATGGACCGTGACGCGGCTCTCCCACCCTCCCAGTTGACTCGCTTGCAAGTTGCAACCCGATCATCCGTTTCCTGAACCACGTCGACCAAAACACTGTTTACATCACAGTCCTCCATTTGATTCTACGCAGAGGCGCCTCGCTGCCACCTAGCACCTTAGGGTTCTGTCAAGCATGCCACTTTGCCGCCAAACGAACACCTCCTCCTTTCGGACATCGCATTACTGCCTCATGCTCGTTGTCTCACTGGCGCTAGGAGCGCTCCTACTCGGCCACATCTTCCCGCATCCGATGTTGACAATGCTTAGGTAGTTTCAAACTCGGCCCTTCTCCACACACCAACGGCCCCTTCAACGCGTATGTGCCCGCCCGCCTACCGTTCGCCCTTTACACGTCTGTCTACAGGCTGCATATTACGTCCAGCCCACCAGTATCAGCCTCCTTTCTGCCCCTTCCAAGACCCCGCTGGATATCTGCGTTCACTCCCTTGTGGGCCTTATTACTACACTACAGATATACGGCAAGCCACTCCCGGACCCCCTTGCGATCCAGTGAATTAAGGTAGCGCATCTGGTCCTTGTCGGACTACACACGCGTATTCGTCTCATCTACCACCTGTCACCGCGCTCCGCCTCCTTCCGGTCTTCGATCGGTGGGGGGACCTCCCGGAACCGTCATCACTGTTTCTTCTAACATGATCTGCGTCAAGCCGACGCCGGAGCCACGTCTTTTCCCTCCTTGTTGCCTGTCCTGGCCCACCTCAACCGCCCTTAACGACTGGCTTACCGTACTGCGATACCTCTCCCCCGCCCATCCCACTGCTTGTAGACGATCGAGAAGTCGCCAGGAGAATTTGGCTGAGACAGGCCCAGGAAAGCTTGGCACATCAAGGTTAACTCGATGGCCAGGGAGAACGGACGGTGCCATCAACCTTGGCGGGACCCCAGACTTCAGTAGCCCGCTGCCTCAGGGCCGAAGAGCCAGACTCCATCCAGACTCCAAAGTCATGGTAGCCGCGAATCGTCCGAAAGCCCCGGTACGGATAGCATCTCTGGAACCCTACGTGCCCTATTGCCAAGGACTGGACGCCAAGGTCCATATGGAAGCTCAGCCTCGCTGTCGAATCCACCTGTGGTGTGAGAAATGCAAAGAAACGCACCACAAACCCGAGGACCCCTGGCATCTTGCTTGTCACCCTCTCGGGAAGCCTTGGCCGCCGACGTTAATCCGACTTGGTAGACGCTGCTCATGGTCAATGTTCATCGCAAAAGTCGTACGATGTTGTTTACAGCAGCTGCCACCTCCACGTGTAGCCAGTGGTGATCTGCTCGAAGTTTATTCGGCTGGGTCAACCGAGCCCGACTGGCGCCAAAACAAATAGATCATCATCTCTCGTCAATTTCGTGATCCAACCGCAGCCTCGTTCGGGGAGGTCCCCTCAGCGTACGGTCAAAAGTATCGACGCCTACAGCATGCCCTTCTTTACCTCGTCCTTCCTCTCCTCCCACAGCGTTTTGCCCGTGCACGAGCAGACTGTCTTGTCGTTGTCCCACACGCCTGCGCTCCTGGCAATCACGCCGACGACAGTGTCTGGGTCGTTCTTCAGAGTCTCACCCGCAGACTCTTGCTGTCTCGAGACGACCATGGCGTGACCAATGACCTCCCAGATCTGGAAGGGCCTGTCGAGGTAGGCGCTGCCGCGGCCATCCTGGCCGACATCAAAGACGCCCAAGAATCCCTTGGCGTCGTCGCCGTCGCCGCTGGCCCCTGACCAGACGGAACCCGTAGACGCGGCGCCGTGCTCGAGGTTGCCGTACTCGCGGATGGTAGCCCGGTAGGAGCCGGGGGCGACGCCGCGTAGCGTTAGGTCGATCAGACTGGTGGTCGGGGAGACCTGCACGATCCTGGCCAGGCCTCTAACCTCTCGGCTTCGCTCCTCGTCACTCAACTTTGAGGATGCATCTACTTGGCAAAAAGACTCGAGGATGCTTACAGCTGCGCCTAATTGGGATTGAGTCAGCCGTTAGTTCGACGTATGCCGAGCAAATCTAGGGGAACCGATGAGACCGACAACACCACCTTGCCCCATCTGCCGACGATAATGCCGGCATGATAGGACGGGCTAGGTGGTAGCAGGAAACAACTTAATGTTCGCCAAGGGGTTACAGGAAATGCGAAGGCCAGTACGGTTTGGGTGCACAAGGTAAGGCCAGGCAGAAAATCTAGAGACCCAAAGGAGAATAAAGGGAAGGAGTCACAGAGACTTACTGTTTGATGCTCCCGAGCCTCGCAAGATAGCGTCCCTCCCCGTGGCTTGGATGGCATCGACGATGGCCGATGGTGCGGCTGCAAAACGTCGCCAAGAGTTAGCGGCCCATCAAGAACCAAGAGACGCCAATCTTGAACCCTTTTCGGTCGACGGCCAGGCATCAGGAGAAAGCCTCAAAGCATGTCTGCCTGCCTTTTTACCGCGCGGCCGGTTGCTGTCAAACGCCAACAAGAGGCCGTGATGGGGAGGGGGAAGAGGGGGAAAGATGGGGTGGGCAGCAGAGCCCGACGCTCAGAGTTTGCGGCAGAAGGGAGCGTACCTGTGCCCTCGACGGACAGCAATTGGTCCTTGAGATCGGCCTCGACCTTGGTGATGCCCCCCAGCTTGTACAACGAGTCTGAAACGTCCTTGACGCAGCTGTCACATGTCATGGGCACCGCGAAAACGGTCTAGTAGATTTTATCGAGCGTTTCATTAGCACTCTCTTAGTAAGGCAAGCCAGCAACACCAATGATTTAATGACGGAGAGAAAGGTTGAAAGACGAGACGAAAAGAAGATGCAGGAGATGAATAGAATTTCGCCTCCGTACTGGACGGTACGATCGGGAAACGTCGTCGGCGTGGTTTGCGGCCGTCGCTGCCGTCGCTATGACGGGAAACCTCAACCCTCACGACTCGATAAAGCACAAGACGTGGGGGAAAGTGGGAGATCTGCGCGGGCGGGGGGAAGTGAGCAAAAGGAAAGGATGGACGAACCTGAAAAGGATATGAGACGGTCATCGTGAAGGGTCTTGGCCGTATGCTGCGTGGCTGGTGTGGGCTTCGTAACAGAGAGCGGTAGTTGTGCAGGAAGTCGTGGAGACAGTAGAGCATGCCCTCTCTCTGCCTTGCTTGCTGTTATTCTTCTGATGTCCCCGCGGTGTTGTCCGGAATAACGGTTTTGGGTTGTGGAGGGGAAATGGTTGCAGAATGCTCTCGCGGGAGAGAGTGGGTTCTATGCTATTCTCATTCGAATCGGACAGAAGAAGAGGCCGTCGCCGGTGAAGTTCAAACCGGGCTCCAATGGGAAATTCGGACTGCGGCCTTTAATACCTACGGGCCTGGTATCGTGGGTTCCTGTAGCAGTGACTTTTGCTTTGAAATCGCCTTTGCCATGGGCTGGGTCGCCTGCATTATTACGCAGAAAGAGCCCACTCTTGGAATCCCATCGCTTCCGCAGCGAGCTCGGTGGTCCTTCGTTGCGTGCTGCCCCTCAATGACGCCCGGACCACTCGGTGCCCCGCGGCGAGAGCCCGACCGGTCCATCGGAGCTCAGTACGCTGCAGCTGTCAACACCTGGTCAGATCAGTTCTTATCGGAATCGCTTATCGTGAGGCATGATGGGAGAGGTCACGTGCCATCGTGCTCCAAAATTTTGGAGATCGACAGCTCAGGTCATTGGAATGGCATCAATTCCCAACGAGCGCTCCGGACCGCGTACCGACGACAATTGAGCCGAACACCGCCCACGCTGCAGGTCCGCTGCCGTCCCGTCTCCTCGATCGAACCGGAACGCCCACGAAAACCAAAAAGACACCCGGAAACTCCGAGCTCAGGCGGCAGGCCCAGAATCCTTTAAGATGTCGCAAACCGTCGGCTTGGTACGCTCCACCTCCCCCCTTCCCAATTGCGGTTCCCTTCGATGTTGTCCAATTGAACCGGCGCGGCTAACTCCTCATTCCTTTCTTGACAGACGCGCCACGCCTACTCCCGCGTCTGGCACCACGTATCCGCCACGGCCCTCCACGAGACGCTCTCGACGCAGCCGGGCGTCACGCCCCCCTCCCTGGGCCGCCTGGCGAGCCGCATCGCCGTCCTGCTGATGGGCAAGCACAAGCCGACGTGGGACCCGTCGACGGACTGCGGCGACTACGTGGTGGTGACGGAGTGCGCGGCGCTGCACGTGACGGGGCGCAAGAAGTGGCAGAAGACGTACTACCGGCACAACACCCGCCCCGGTTCGCTGAAGCAGGTGACGATGGACGTGCTGATGGAGAAGCACGGCGGCGCCGAGGTGCTGCGCAAGGCGGTCAGCGGGATGCTGCCCAAGAACCGGCTGCGGGACAAGAGGCTGGCGAGGCTCAAGGCGTTCGAGGGCGAGGCGCACCCGTACAAGCAGAACATCCTCCGGTTCGGCGACGTGCCCGTCGGCCAGCACGGGTGGGAGGAGCAGGTCAAGGCGATCCGGGAGGCGGACTCCAAGAGGATATAGATGGGGGGAGTGTTTTGGAGCATTGGGAAAAGGGGCGGATGGCCGTGATTTCGGCGTGTAAGTTCTGTACGAATATGGGCATCTCAAAATAGAAGTCTAATGAGTTCTCGTGTTGTCGTGGTTCTGGGCAAGGAGCAAGGAGCAAGAAGCATCTTTTCGAGCTTGGCATGAGGGTCCAATCGTATCAGGCTCTCGGGGCCATGTGTTCAATCGTTGGCATCACCGCTTCTGGCTGTCGAGGTTGTCCCTTAGACGGTTCTCGTACACCAGTGAAAACTCATTGCATGCTACGAGATATGATGTCGGCCCCCATGCAGCTGTAAACAACACGTGGCGTACGGCGGTGTTTGTTTGCCGCGTTTCATTATGAGGCAGACGGCCATGTTATCCATACCGATCACACCCAAAGTAACTGCTTTATGATAGGTGAACTACACGAGCAATCTTCTAGCTAGTTGCTTTGCACTGAAACTAAATACCAAACCGGCCGTTGACTCGGAAGCCCATCTGTCCCTGGGCACATTACAAACTCGCACGTCTCTTGTTCCTGTGTGATTCGGAACAAGTCTGACAGCCATATCACGCTCGTCTCAGACACTGGGTACTCCGAAGCCGAGTCTTCTAACCCAGATATGAGCAGCAGAGATATACTCACTTCGTGTGACAAGTTGGGCTGTAGTTGGGTGCCTTTAAATAAAACACGGCAGATTACCGCAAACCGTGTTATCAAGATACCTCATCTTTACCGCTGGCAGTCCCTCAAGTGACTGTAAGTAGGCCGGAGTTGTATCCGTGTACTCAACATAAGGCAACCACCAGAAAAGAGAATATATGAAGAAGAAGAATCAATCGGGAGACTACATTCCATTCTAGACTATCACAAGTGCACGTATCCTACAAACGGGTCACCACCAACATCAACCACAATGTGGTATACCGCAAACAAACACAAATCCCGAGCCTCTTTATGATTCCAGAGTTTCTATCTGATTGCTATTGAATCTAGAATGAGAGCAGTCGGCTGGCTCCCCCTCGACGTGTATTACGCTCTCCGTTGTCACCGGAAGGTAGTCGATATCCAACAACCATGTGCTGGAACCTTCTTCCACGGGACTTCGCAGGTAGCAGTGAGATATGCTAGTCATATTTCATTCTGGATTTCGACCTGGAGGAAGAGTCCTCGGAAGATGTCAAAGGAGACAACGTATCGTGCCCGAGGAAACACGTTTCGGATTGTCACAGCATCTGGTGGCGTTGCACATGAACATGCTGCATCAACTTTATGGATTCCTCCATGGGAGGTTTACTTGGAATGTGGGTTGCTATTTGGCTTCCTGCTGATTGCTCATACTCACTAGTGATGATCACTTTCCTCAAGCTGTATACGAGCACAAAGTCTCAAATCTCACTGAGTCACAGTCTACTTCAAAGAGGCACGTGTTTTGATATCATTGCTCAAAGTTCATTGCTCGTTATTACAGGAAAAGCACGCCGCCGCATGTGAAGAAAGCATAGACGCCGGAAATATGCATCGCCAATCTCGTGTGAATCTCTAAAGTTCTTTGGCTTCCTGGCCCTTCTCGTCACCCTCACGCCCCCGCAAGAGAGCCAGCCTCTCCTACAACTTGGCGGTCTCGCTCTGGGTGGAGCGGGCGACCTCGCACCTGATGAGGCCGTTGGGGCCGGACTGGGGCGCGTAGACCTCGGCGTCCTTGCCGGTGTTCTTGATGCCCTTGTGCCAGCTGAGGTCGATCTCGAAGTAGTGCTTGTTGGGCAGGGTGTAGGTGACGGTCAGGACCTCGGGGACGGCGGCGAGGATCTGCTCGCACATCTTGTACATGGTGTTCTGGACGCTGGCGCTCTCGTCCTGGGCGAAGGTCTTCATGGTGATGTCGCGGGCGGCCTGCCAGGCGCGGTCGAACTTGGGGGCGGCGGCCTCGACGGCGGCGGCGTCCGGGAACCTCCAGGTCCAGTTGGCGTCGACGTCGGTCGACAGGATGCGGTCCCAGGTCTCGGGCAGGGTGGTGTACTCGTCGCGGACGAAGCCGTGGAAGGCGGAGCCGGTGGACTTGAGGACGGTGAGCTTCTGGATGCCGCTGGTCAGGGCGACGCCGTCCTTGCGGGAGACGCGGGCCTCGACGTTGCGCGTCTCCTCGCCGTCGCGGTAGAAGGAGTGAGGGTGCGGCTCGCCGTCGACGGTCATGCGGGTCCAGCGGTGCTGGACGATCTTGATGTTGGCCGCGTGGATGTGGGAGTACGTGTCGAGGAAGTGGGTGCCGAGGACGGCGGCGAAGAGCTCGGGCGGGTTGATGGGGTGCTCCTTGGCCTTGATGTAGATTGTGTTCTTGATGGAGTCGGTGGCGACGACGACGCTGTTGTCGGCGACGGTGTAGCTCGTGGCGATCTCGCCCTCGAGAAGGCAGCAGACGGTCAACTCGGTGACGGTCTGGACGTTGCCGTCCTTCTGGACCTTGTAGACGCGGACATTGTCCTTGCCGTAGCGGGCGGAAGCGAGGGAAGGCATTGTGTTGTGGAATTTGGGGGTATCACGGGATGAGGTTATCACGAATATGAAAAGATGAGACCTGGTTGACAGAACGGTGAAAGGGGGCCCAGGGAGACTTGGACTCGGGAGATGTGTAGGGAGCAAGAATAAGGGTTGAGGTTGGAGACGAGACAAGGCAAGCAGCACGGGACAAGTTAAGCTGGACGGAGGGGCCCGGCAAGTGTTTATATATTTTAATATGACAAGCACGAGCAGGTACAAGGTTGAGAGATGCTCCCTTTCATTGCTCCTTCTCACTCACCTATGTTGGACTTTGCCCACACTCACAGACCCCGGGGAGATAGATAGCGCAGTCGCGTCTTGAGTCGGCAAAGCTATGTTTTTTTTCTCCCCTTTGGCGGGCTTGCTGCTAGGCATGTTGTGAGCCTGTGTCCAATGACATTATGAGCCTGGCCGAACTGACCCGATCGCTTGATAGGGTCCGGCGGTCGTGGGGTAAGATGGTCTCATTGGTGACGAGTGGAGCCCCCGGAGCCCGCCGAAGTCCCTAGGAGAACTGCGCTGGCAGGTCGCCGCACGCAGGCGCTAGATGGTGACGGCCGTCTGCGCTGGGCGCGGACAAACACCTTTCGGCCATTGACGGAGGGGCGGCTCCATGGCTAGTGTGTGCCGGGTCCGCTCCAAAGGTACATAATCGGTGTTTGGTTTTGCAGTTTCTTCGTACAGCTTCAGTTGGTAGGTATAGGTATGTATGGAGATGCCCGAGCCTGAGCATTCATTCATCTGGGCATCTTCTTACATGATATATCCGGCCCCTCAGTGAAGGTAGACGGACGGCCTTGATGTAGTCAGAATTTCTCTCTTCTCTGGCATTGCTTCACTTAGTCAGGTACGCTAACCAAGAGGCTCACTCGAACCCCAACACTTCATGCAAGCCCACCTCAACACCAAAGGATCCGGCCGTCCATCTACCGCCCCTTCCCGAGACTGACGTGAGGTTGAACCCAAGTGAGGTGAGGCGACGGCCGAAAGGTTCCGGGCCCCCCGCGCTCCTCGGTGGTCGTAGTCACTGGTACGCGGGCGTGTAAAGCCGAAGGGCCGAGTGCCAACAAATCCCGTCAAGATCTGACAGAAATATTTCTGTTCATCTTTTGGATCGTCCAGGCTCAGAGAAGGACCTTATCGCACACAAACGGGTTGTCTGCGAGGCATCGAATGACCAGTGGATGGAAGCCGGTCGTGTTTCAGCATCAGCGGTGCCATTCGAGCTGTGGCACGAGTAGCTTCATACGGCAAGGGCGTTCCTCGGGAGCATGAGTAAGTATAGGATGGCCCATGGTCCTCGTTCAACATTGAAGGCATGAAGGTGCTCTCTTGACCAACAACTCGTTCTACCCCACCAAACTTGTCGTCTCTCGCGCTCTTCGGTCGTTGATTCTTTGAGATAGATACAGTACTGACTTGTGCAACTAATGGCGGACCATGTGTAGAATAATGATAGGATGGCCACTTGGTGATGTAAGTTGGTTCCCTTTTGTGGGTGTAGGTAGTTGAGAGAAATCGCATCATTGACGATAGTGCGGAAGTTGGTTCGTCTTCATGCAAGAAGATAGGTGCCTACCTTATCAGTAAGTCGGAGCTTTCAGTGCTCTTACGCGCTGTAACGCAGCTACCTAGCGCTGTAGGCACCTACCCTGCCCTGTTAGTGCTCCTAATACACGGAACCTAAACATGGGCCAGGTCCAAGCTGTTTTCCATGCAGTTGGAGGTACTTGAATGCTCAGCAATTTTGGGAGCAGTAGGATGTATCTCCCTTATGTATCCATTCGGGAAGCGGGGCTGCCTGGGGAGTGGGGAAGTGCTCTCTAGGTAGCACGGTGTACGGCATCTGCAGCGAAAGGCTGACGGGAGGGCTGATCTTCGTTGGCACCAACCTGCCTGACTGACTGACTGCTGCTGGAACCGGATTGTGACACTGCACCACCTCACCCACGACCCCCCCTGGCACCACCCACACCAGACCGAAGTCGCTGCGACTGTACGGATCCGCGCGCAACCACACCCGCTGGACCACAACACATGTGGTTCCTCCGTTACTGAAGTTGGCAGCAGGCTGGGCCAGACGACTGTGAAGACTGGGAATGCCCAAGGTCAAGACCAACCCCGTCTTCTCGCGAACCGAGCTTCACTTCTCTCCGAATCAAAAACCCCACGCTTCTGCGAAGGCGACGGCGACGGCGACGACAACGCCCGAATCGAAACCGCCTACCGGCCAACGTCCCCCGCGCGCATCTACCAAGCTGTGCTATTTCCTCCTCATTGAACTCCATCGCATCTCCACCCGCTCCGACGACTTGCCCTTGTCTTGGCTTGGCCCTGCAAGTGGCCGCCGACCGAAGTCGACCTCCTTCCCGACACCCAGCCCGCGACCGCATCTTAACCGACAAAAGACATAGGCCTGGACCTGCCATTTCTCTTCACATCGTCGACCGCTCGCAAGTCGAAGCCACCCGACCCTCGAATTGATTACCCAGTTGCTCCCGTCGCGAAACCACCGCACCACGTTCGGCCAGCGTCCTTGCCCTGTTTGCGCGGACCACACCGACGAATCTCACCAAATCTTGACCCGAATCAATAAATCTCCAAGACTATTCGCAGAAACAGTTGCCCGAATGCAAGTACTTTGGGAGCGGCCCCGGAAAAAGGTGGTATCATAGAGAGGTATACCCGCCATGCTGGGCGCATCCGCAACCCAGTCTCAAAAGGCACTGTCGCCTCAGCAGTCTGCGTCCAGCGTCAACCCCCTCAACCCGAGGCCGAGTTTCGAGCGCGAGGCAAGCACCGGTGGCCTTCAGCCGCCCCTCGCCTCTGCCAATGGACCCAGGAGTCTGGGCGCCTCGGGCGTCAGCTTCGCCCCGCGAGGCTCTTCGCTCAACCCCTCCATCGCCCCTGGAAGCTTCAGCTCCGAGCTGCGCAGCCAGATGATGCCGTCCCGCTCCGGTTCGCGGGGCGACATATATGCCATGGACAAGGTTGATGAGGACGATACCGCCTCTGCTGCTGAGCAGACGCTCGCTGCCCTTCGAGAACAGCTCAACCGAGAGATGAAGATCAAGGACGGCAGCGAGAACATGCTCGAGGCTCTGAACGCTAAAAAGGCTAAACAGACCAAGGAGCAGAGAGCAAAGGTTGAGGCTGAACTCAACGCGTCCAACCAGAGGATCAAGATCCTGCGACAAAAGATTGCAGACGCCCAACGGATTAAGGCGACCCCGACGACCCCGACTAGACAGCGGACCGACGGCTTCTTCTCGTCCAATGGCCTACGCTCGCCTCCTAGTGCGTCGCGCAGCGGTGCTGGCTCCGATGCCGAGGAAGTAGCCGAGCAGTCGCCCACTTTCCTGTTGGCGGAACTCCTTCAAGCCTTGGAGCAGGAGGGCATGTCGCCCGAATACTACGTCAGCAGAGGAAACAGTCTCGTGGACTTGTTCAGGAAACACCCGACTCTCAAGTATGACCTTGTCTGGTCCGTCTTTGGGTTGCGCATGCAAGTCATGCTCCTCAGCGAGGCAAGAGAAGTGGTGGCCGCTGGCTATCGCATGATTCGCTACGCCATTTCGGATGTGTCATCTCTGAAGAAGATTCGCAGCTTGAACACCGACATAGTTGTCGTGACGTGAGTACTCCTATCGAAATTCAACAGAACCGCTACTAATCGAAATTGAAGTTCTCTCATCAAAGACCGAAAAGCAGACCTGGAGCGAGAACAGGCGCTCAAGTTTGTTCGGGCGTTTCTGGATGTCAAGGACGGAGTGAAGGAAATCTCCAGATCCGTCGTACGAACCATAGCCGCCGTGGCAGAGCAAGCCGAAGATCGCCTGCGGTCGATCTGCCTGGAGACGCTGGCTGAGATCATGCTGCGCGACCCTGCGCTGGCGGTTGCATCAGGAGGGCTGTCACCTTTGTCAGAGGCCCTCATAGAGGGCACCTACAAATCTCCAGAAACTCTCACAGCGTCGTACTTGCAGATTCTCGATAACCCGCAGAAGAGGATTTACTTGCGCTCCGGATGTGACCTGGAGGTCCTCTTCACTGCTTTCACCGACATCATCCTTGCCAACGAGAGCCTGCTGAAGCAAAACGCAAAGGCCATCACCAAGATTCTCAAGAGCTGGCCTGGTCTAATGGTGCTGACGATGCATGACTGCCGCGCCATCAAGTCTCTGCTGACTAGTATGGTGCTCCCGCAAGCTTCCATCCGAGAGACGGTCATTGACCTGATCTACTTGCTGCTCCGAATCAAGTCGCCCTCCTGGGCATCTTCTTTCCTTGCAGGTCGTCGCCTGACCACGTACGGACGTGTTGCGAGTCTCAAGTCCATTCCAAGTCAACATGGACCATCAACCACTTCAGCGCCGCTGGAGGACGATAGTGGGGAGCAAAACTTCATGGATCACTACACAGCCCTTGTGCTAGCAACATTCGTCAAGGCCGGTCTTTTGGAGAACCTGCTCCAAGTTGCAAGGACGAGCGAGCCTGCGTTGACAAGAAAGACCTGTCTTCTCATTGGTGAAGTGCTCAAGTTGGCTAGCAGATTGCTTCCCTCGTCGTGGAGCAATGATCTTCCTCTGCTGCCGGATCTCTTTGCCGCAGCCACGCAGTTTGACGATGACAACAGGTTCATTGCCTCGGGTATTGTCTATCAGATAAGCTCTGTAAGCAAGACCCTGTACAGAAGCTCGTCCTCGTCTGCAGCCGCGGGAGCTCTACCCTCCAATGACAGCATGGGCAACCTGCCAGACATGCACCGCAAAAGCAACGCCGGAATTGTGGTTCAAGAGGGCGCAATCCGACAGCTGCTAGTCGAGTCCAATGTCTTGAACAGCTCCAACTACATGAAGTGGAACTGGGATGTCATCTCACGAATCATCGACGGCCCGCTCCACGATGGCAAGCGGCTGGATGAAGTGAACAGGGTATCTAAATTCATGAACAGGATCATGAGCTTTTACAGACCGTTTAAGCACCGGTTCTCAGATCTTTCCACCAACAAGAATACCCAGAAATACGTCAGAGTCGGATGTGCCTTAATGCACACTTTGCTTCAATCGGCGGAAGGCATCCAGTACCTGCAAGATCATAAGCTGTTGAGGCAGATAGCTGAGTGTCTCGCGCAGTGCGATCCAGTAAGTACCCTTGCACAGAAAATTACCAAGACAAAGACAGAAAACCACCAAGACAAAGACTGACACACAATGCAGAGCAGTGGACTCACGTCTGCGGACCCTATGTTCTCACCCGGTCGCCTTCAAAGTACTCTTTGTGCTGGGTACTTCCCCATGTTGGGAGTTCTCAGCGGCGACCCTAAGGGCCTGGAATTGCTGCAGCGTTGGAGAATGTTTAACATGATGTATCACATCCTGGGGCATAAGCAGCGGCCTGACCTGATCAAGCTGCTTCTATCCAACTTCGACTACAGCATTCCGGGCCATCCTCGAGTACTTATAGAACAGGCACTGACTTCTGGCACGAGAGAGATTCGCATCATTGCGACCAATGTCCTCCGCAACTACGCCACGAGGCCATTGGACACGTCGCATCCTCCCCACGGCAAGGTGGACTGGAAATGGGCCATCGAAAAGCTGGTGGATCAGCTGTACGACCCTGAGGTGGAGGTTTGCCGGACCGCGGTTAAGATCCTCGAGAAGGCGTGCAATAAGAAGGCATATCTGGAGTACGTCGTCCAGTGTCGTCCGACCATGGACCACCTGGGAGAAATCGGCGCCCCTCTCCTCCTTCGGTTCTTGTCCTCGTCTATCGGCTACCACTACCTCGACGGCGTCGACTACATCAGCAATGAGATGGACGACTGGTTCCTCGGAAGGAACGACTCGTACGTTGGTGTTATTGAGACCAGCTTGGCGAAGGCATTCCTCGAGAACCCCGAAGAACACCAAAACCGGATGAACATGGTTGATGAAGTTCAGGCCGAGGCTGAGCCGGAGAACCACATCCCGCCACACTTCTACCGCGAACTTGCAAGGACCCAGGAGGGCTGTAAGCTCCTCAGTGACAAGGGACACTTTGCAGAGTTCGCCAGCACCATCAAGGAGTACGGGATGCAGTCGGAAGACCCTGAGCTCATGCTTAAAGTGAAGGCATCCATGTGGGCTGTGGGCAACGTCGGTTCGATGGAGCTCGGCGCGCCGTTCATCGAGTCTTGCGATGTGGTCGAGGACATTGTCAAGATCGCCGAGGAGCACGAGGTGATGAGTCTCCGTGGCACGGCTTTCTTCGTGCTCGGACTGATTTCCAGGTCCGCCCACGGGCTGGAAATTCTCTCGGAATGCGGATGGGACTCCAATTTGTCGCCTCGGGGAGAGTCGTTGGGATTCTGCATTCCGACTGATCTGTCCAAGTTCTTCTCGTTCAAGCCGTGGAAGCACGCCATCGCCTCAAAGATCGCGCTTCCCGACACGCAAAAAACGTTTCTTACACCGCCGCCTCCCACTGAAGCACGGCCACCCCTGGAGAAGGAGGAGATGCCAGCTTTCACCGACGAGGCTGCCACCAACCAACGCATCCTCGACCTTGTCGTCGATCTCGGGAATATGGTTCTCTACAAGCGAGCAATGGGCGAGTTGATGCAAATCAGGCAGCACAAGGTGCCGGGCTTCCGATGCCCAAAGATGTTCAAGCGGGTCATGACGATGCTCGAGTACAATCATTACCGTCTGCCTATCAGGCGCATGGTTACTGAAATGTTCGACAAGAGCGTCCTCAGAAGAATCTTGTTCGACGAAGACAGCGACAGCGACGATGACGAGGAGGACGAGGACGGGGGAAGCAGATCGTCCTCTGGAGACGAGGACCGCACCGAGCGGCAGAGGAGCATCTCGGATCCGTCCGAACTAGAGAAGAATACCACCCAAACCAGGACTGAGCGATCAGACAGCCAGAGCTCGGCCGAGACGGACGATTCGGCTGAGACGGCGTAAAGTTACGTCGTTGTATCATAGCCAGTCATTTCACGGACTACTTCGCATATGGGATGGCAGTGGTTGCAGGGGTTCCCATTTCGAGATGCTTCAGGGACCATGATGAGGCGTTTTGCTGTTAGTTTTTTTGTACTATATCTCGGAACTTTGGGGATGGATATGCAAGTCAGTCTGGCCAAGATTTTGCGCCAGCAGAGAGGCTCTCTGAGAAGTTACGAAATGATCTTTTGGGAGCGAGCAATGGATAGGATGGAGTCGGGCGGCCGTCTGCATATCGATTCCCCGGGGAGTAGGGTGTCGGTACCTAGGAAGGGCAATCAAAAGTCAATTGTTCGTTCCCCATTCGTGGCAGAGGAAAACCTCTGGCGATGTCGATGGCAAGTTGGCGAACAACTACGTGAATCTTTCTCGTGATAAGGCGGATTGTAGGGCGTGGGCTATTACTGTTACCCAAAGGATACACCTCAGCGGCCTCTGGGCGTGCTCTACCCGGTTTACCTCTGTAAAAAACCAACTTATTGCCCCGCCCCCACCTCGAGTGACATCGACGAGCGACAAGCCGACATCAACCGTCCCGTTTAAAAGTCACTCCGAATCAGGAGTTGCACTTACATCTTCACATCCTCTCCTCGGCTGATCAACTACTGACGGCACTTCCCCTTGGGCCTCTTCCCACCACTTCCTAGATTCAAAGACGAAGGTACCATGGTTTCGGGAAGGGTGTTAGTCATCGCCGGCTCTGACAGCTCTGGCGGAGCGTGAGTAACCCGCAACACAGGTCGTGCGCTTGGAACGAAGTGGACTGACGAGGGAATTTCCCAGCGGCTTGGAAGCAGACCAGAAGGTCATTGCCGCACATGGCTGCTACGCCATGACGGCCACCACGGCCCTGACGGCGCAGGACACCACGGGGGTGCACGACATCCACCACGTGCCGCAGGAGTTCCTGGTCAAGCAGATCGACGCCTGCGTCAATGACATTGGCGTGGACGTCGTCAAGACCGGTCAGTGAAGCAAAGTCCCCCGTGCCGGTTTCCCCCCAACTAACTCATCGTTGGCAGGCATGCTGGCGTCTCCGGCGACGATCGGGACCGTCGTCGACGCTCTGAAGAGGCACCGCATCCCCAAGGTCGTCGTCGACCCCGTCATGATCGCCACCAGCGGCGCGCAGCTCCTGCCGCGCGAGGCCGTCGCCCAGCTGCTCGAGGGCCTGCTCAGGCTCACGACGGTGCTGACGCCCAACATCCCCGAGGCGAAGCTCATCCTCGAGGACGCCGGGCACGCGCCGGTCGAGGTGCGGACCGTCAGGGACCTCGAGGAGATGGCCAGGGCGGTCCACGCCCTCGGCCCGGAGTGGGTGCTCGTCAAGGGCGGGCACGCGCCGTTCGACAAGGACCTGTCCGCCGCCGAGACGGAGGAGGAGAAGGCCTTTGTGGTCGACGTGCTGTACGGGGACGGGAAGTTCGTGCACATCCAGAGTCCGTACCAGAACTCGACGAATACGCACGGCACGGGGTGTTCGCTTGCTTGTGAGTTCTTTCTTCGGGGGCGTGTGTCGGGAGAGGTACTGATGCGTTGTAGCTGCTATTGCATCTAACTTGGCCAAGGGCCTGAGTGTGCCCGAGGCGGCGAAGAGTGCTTGCAGGTACATCGAGGCTGCCATCAGGACGGCGCCGGGATTTGGTCAAGGCCATGGCCCGTTGAACCACTTCCACTCCATTCAGACGCTTCCATTTGCACCGTAAGTCGACCTAGACCTCTGAAAGAGCGCAGCTAACACAGAACAGAGGACGGTTCATCGAGTACATGTTGGAGAGGCCGGACGTCAAGGACGTTTGGAAGACGTTCGTCTACCACCCCTTCGTCATGGCCATGGGTGACGGAACGTTGCCTATCGAATCGTTCAAGCAGTACCTCGTCCAAGACTACCTCTACTTGGTTGGAATTTTTTCTTCTGCAACGTCGGTGTCACTGCTAACGTTTGCCAAGGTCCATTTCGCCAGAGCGAACGCGCTGGCGTCCTACAAGGCGAAGAACATTGCGGACATTGCGGCGGTAAGTCTTTTCCATTGTGAGATTGAACAAAGACTGACCACAACCAGGGTGCCACCATCGTCCAACACATCACGCGCGAGATGTCCCTGCACATCGACTACTGTAAAGGGTTCGGCATCACAGTGCCTCAGATCGAAGCGACGGAGGAGCACCAAGGTGAGTCCTCACAGAACTGGTCTCTCAACTCGGTTATGGATTCTGAACAAGAGGACACACACAGCTTGTACCGCGTACACCCGCTACGTTCTCGACGTCGGACAGAGCGAGGACTGGATCGGCCTCCAGATGGCCCTGGCCCCGTGCCTGCTGGGATACGGCGCCGTCGCCAAGCAGCTGCACGGCGACGTGAAGACGAGGCGCGAGGGCAACACATACTGGAACTGGATCGAGAACTACGTTGCCGACGATTACGTCCAGGCCGTCAAGACGGGTTCAGGTTCGTGGCCGAGTGATTTACTCAGAACCCTTTTTGTGGATGCTGATGCAAAGAAATAGAGTTGATCGAGCGCCACGCCCTTCTGCAGAGCCCTTCGAGCATAGAGCGGCTTATCAAGATCTTTATTCACGGAACCAAGGCAAGTCTGACTGCGAGAAACGTTACAGGGATGTGCGGCTGACTTTCGAGGACAGATGGAGATTGGCTTCTGGGAGATGTTCCCCTCTCGATGATAGAGTCCAGAGACTGGAGTAACTATATGATGGAACAGGGGCACATAGGAAAAGGCTTATTAGAGAGAAAAAGAATAGACCACATAGATCTATACCTCAAACAGGGTGACAAATCACTAGGCATGACTGTCCAGAAACGGCGGGTTCGTGGGCTGGGATTACCCGTGAGGCTCAAACGATCTTCTCACAAACGATACCCTGAGAGAATACTTTATGCTGCGAGGTCAGAGAACAGGCAGAACCAGAGGAGCCGGATTCCAAGCAAACGTCAACGAGAAGGTGCCGCCCTGTCGTCCGATAAAAGGGTTGTGACATAGGTATTCTTTCTTTGACAAGCAACCAACCAGCTTCGGGCGCGTTTACCGGCGGCATTCCAGACGCCAAACGCTGCAGAGAAAGAAAAGAGGGGCCCCAGTTGACATGTGTAACCGGACTTTGAGGCCAAATGGGTTCCGAAGGTCTTGCAGTCCTTGCAGCGGTATCCGCAACGCTAAAGCATGCAAAATCTGAGATATGGAGCCCTCAACCAAACCATCAAGGTGAGAGGCGAGAGTCATGGACCTTGGAGGTGCCTTATCGCGAGTCATACCCACATCACCGACCCTCTTATCCAGCCGATAAGGTAAGCAAAGGCGGATCCACGTGCAGTGCAGCAGGTGCAGGAGGCTGGAGCAGCAGGCAGACTGCCAAACAGCTCCGAACGGTACGTATCTTTTTCGCCTTTGCAGGGACCCTGCGAGCAGTGCCTGCCTGTCCCCGAAAAGTTTTTGGCACCGAGGAAAAAAAAATTGCTACCCCAGCAAACCGCCTAAAACCTTGGATCCTTCCTCCCTCTGTTATTTTTTCCCCCTTCCTCTTCTGCATCCCTCTCTCTCTCATCCATCACAACTCCCATCCTCGCGCAACCAAATCTTTCTTCGGTTCACTCCAGAAGAGAGCTCTACTTTGCGTCTCTCTCTCCCTTCCGCAAACAGTCCTTCTTTCTTCCTTATTTGAGACTGATCGCTCAGCTACGGCGAACCCCAACGAATCTCACAGATCCCTTGCGCGTTCTCTGCATCTAGCAAACATGTCCTACGGCGGCGGATACGGTGGTCGCGGCGGCGGCGGCTACGGAGGAGGTTATGGCGGCGGTCGCGATCGCAGTGACAGAGGTGATCGCGATGGTGGTTACGGCGGCGGTGGCTACTCCAACGGGTAAGTTCTTTGATTGATTTTTTTCTTCCAAACGCCCTCGCGTCGCAAGGCAAGGCTTTCGCGCCTTGGCATCGTCACATCACGAAGCGACGGTGCCTTTGACCATTCAACGCATCCTCCGCACGACTCTATGCGCCCTTGGGCATTTGCGGTGTCGCGAAGTTTTTCCTAGGAACCGTCTGGCTAACCCGATATTTCACAGAGGAAGCAACGGCTACGGCGGTGGTGGTGGCTACGGCGGCGGCGGTGGTGACCGCATGAACAACCTCGGTGCCGGTCTTCGCCAGCAGCAGTGGGGTAAGCATTTGTTTGACACGATAACGACAGGAACATTCCGCTAACCAAGACCCAACAGACCTCAACAGCCTGCCCAAGTTCGAGAAGTCCTTCTACAAGGAGCACGACGAGGTCGCCAACCGCAGCCCGGCCGACGTCGAGGCTTTCCGCCGCAAGCACCAGATCGCCATTACCGGCCCTGATGTGCCCAAGCCTGTCGAGACCTTCGACGAGGCTGGTTTCCCCAGATATGTTATGGACGAGGTCAAGGCTCAGGGCTTCCCCGCCCCGACTGCCATTCAGTCCCAGGGTTGGCCCATGGCTCTGTCCGGTCGCGACGTCGTCGGTATTGCCGAGACGGGTTCCGGAAAGACGCTCACCTACTGCTTGCCCGCTATTGTCCACATCAACGCCCAGCCCCTGCTGGCCCCCGGCGATGGCCCCATCGTCCTGATTCTCGCTCCCACCCGTGAGCTCGCGGTCCAGATTCAGCAGGAGATCTCCAAGTTCGGAAAGTCTTCTCGCATCCGCAACACCTGCGTCTACGGTGGTGTTCCCAAGGGTCCCCAGATCCGTGACCTGTCCCGCGGTGTCGAGGTCTGCATCGCCACCCCCGGCCGTCTGATTGACATGCTCGAGGCTGGCAAGACCAACCTTCGCCGTGTGACTTACTTGGTCCTCGACGAGGCTGATCGTATGCTGGACATGGGTTTCGAGCCCCAGATTCGGAAGATCATCGGCCAGATTCGCCCTGACCGTCAGACTCTCATGTGGTCCGCTACCTGGCCCAAGGAGGTCCGCGCCCTCGCCTCGGACTTCCTTACCGACTTCATTCAGGTCAACATCGGTTCCCTGGACCTGTCCGCCAACCACCGCATCACCCAGATTGTTGAGGTCGTCTCCGAGAGCGAGAAGCGCGACCGCATGATCAAGCACCTCGAGAAGGTCATGGACGACAAGAGCAACAAGATCCTCATCTTCGTCGGCACCAAGCGTGTCGCTGACGACATCACCCGCTTCCTGCGCCAGGACGGATGGCCCGCTCTTTGTATGTCTCTCGTTCCCAAACATGACGGAAGCAAGCTAACTCTCTCTAGCCATTCACGGTGACAAGCAGCAGAACGAGCGTGACTGGGTCCTGGACCAGTTCAAGACGGGCAAGAGCCCCATCATGGTGGCTACCGACGTCGCCTCGCGTGGTATTGGTGAGTATCAAACCCCCCCAACCCTCATGGCAACTTCCAGCAGCCACGTGCTGTACTTTACTCTTCAGTCTAGGGGCTCTCTTGATTGCGCAATTTTGCCTGATGCATTCGTGTCTCCTTGGTTCTCTCTGCCTCTGTGCGGATTCTTGGTCTGGTGTGTAGCCGTTGGCTTGCTATACTCGCTTTCCCACTCTTGTGCTTCCCATTTGCCGATGGTACAAGCGTGGATGTGCCACATCTGCTTGATTCGCTCAAGTTGTCTCCAAGATTCCCCAAGCCCGAGGACCCGGTACACTGAACTTTCCAGGATGGCACTTGACGCATACAGACTGCCCTGTCTTCGACGGAGTGAAAGACAGCCTGATATAATTATCAAAACTACCTGGTTCCTTGCTGGAACGTTGCTATACCCACCGTGAGGCGATTGCTAACCCTTCTTACCAAGATGTTCGCAACATTACTCACGTGCTGAACTACGACTACCCCAACAACTCGGAGGACTACATCCACCGTATTGGTCGTACCGGTCGTGCTGGCGCCAAGGGAACCGCCATCACCCTGTTCACCACTGAGAGTCAGTACCCTCCCATCCCCGGTCTTTGAATACATGACACTAACATAGTTTACAGACTCCAAGCAGGCTCGCGATCTTGTCAACGTCCTTAGGGAGGCACACCAGGAGATCGACCCTCGTCTCGCTGAGATGACCCGCTACGGAGGTGGAGGCGGTGGTCGCTACGGCGGCTGGGGTCGTGGCCGCGGTGGCGGTCGCGGTGGCGGTGGCGGTGGAAGTATGTCCAACAGCACCCTTGCTCGACGATATCACGTCGCTAACAGTTTTACAGACAACGCCAACAACGCACCCCTTGGCGGCGGCCGACGCTGGTAAGGACTTCGCCTTGCGGATTCTACCGGGTGAGGTTATTCGTTCTCCATGCGGCGGCACACTGCGCTCTCCATGCAAAATCGGCGTTCTAGTAGACGGGGGCTTTTAGATTCGAGGTACCCGGGCACACCCTGTCGTGATGCACCAGTTTGGTATCTTTTCCACAGCTTTTATTTCCTTTTGTCATTTTTATTTGCTCGAGACGGCTTTGGGTTTGTTTGCGTTTTATTCCTTCGGGCATGGCCAAAACGTGGATCAGGTTGAACAAAATTTTAAAGAGGGAACGAGGACGACCACGACGAAGGATGTCGAGAGGAACTAGCATTAGAGACCCTCGTCGGGTCCAGTGACTTTGACGCTCTTTCCACGAGCTAAGACTGGGTTGGCTCCTGAGGCGGAGGGCTCATTGCAGAGCTACTGATAGATGACTGTGTACCATATGACGCCCTACGAGGGCGCTCAGGTTGTAATGAAACATTCATCCTACGAGATGTTTATTATCATGAATGTTTGCTGGTGTTGATTCGCTGCAGCTACTGTCACAGGCGCCTTTGAAGTGATGCGATGTGATGTCGACCTGCAGACCATGTTGCATCCCGTTTGGTATCTCGATGCTAATCACATATCACATTTCACAAACGAGATCTGCCCGCCCATCTTCGACACACAAATACTTCCCTTCGACAGACTCGAATCTAGCCTTGTGATCTTGTACGGGTATTCACTGCCGCCAGTATTCCCTCGTAGTCTGTTTACACTCTTCTCCCAGCAAGGGGAGCTGCTTTCTCGGGTCGGTGCTTGCCCACAAAGCCCCAGTGCTGTCTGTATTCACAGTTGCATGCTTTGAGCTCAGCCCTGTGTGTCTCCTTTGGTGCTCTCCCCCCATCGTACAATCCTCCAAGTGGATAGTAGAGTGAGTGGACAATGACAATACAGAGCCCATGGCAGCCAGCTACTCATCCTCTTCTGTACCAAGTTGGGTGTACTGAGTCCCTTCGCATGCGGCTCACCCCAACATCCCATGTGAGGACACTGCTGGCTGAGTATCCCAGGCGTCGGTCTTCGAATCAAGACTACGTAGCTAGAGCATCAAGATGTTCACATCCTGAGTTTTGGGGATGCTAAGTAGTATTAATGATTCCTGCCAGAGATGTTGTGATAGACCCTTGGATTCATATAAAGAACTCTGGTGACAACTAACGTACCAACTGTTGCTGTCTTGTTGAGGCTCTACTGGGAGGTCGTCTTTAGAACTTTGGCACTGCGTTGCATCGAATCTTCCCTCGTTCTCATTTCATCTCATAACGCTACATCTTCAAAAACTTGTACATAGAGAGAAGACACCAGCTGAGAGAAAGACCAGAAAGAGGAAACCAATGTAACAGAGGTCGAGGCAACAGAAACCAAGGTAATAGACGCCAAGGCTTTGTTTTGTGGTGATTTCGGCCTCGACGATCTTTGTTTGTTGCATGTCACTTGTCATGGTCTCTCAACTTGTCTCTTTTTCCCATGGTTTCTTTGCAATAAACAGAAACCCGGCGTCGTAGGAACGAGCCCACACGATAGATCTTTTTTTGAGAAAGTGTAGTGCAATTTTGAACTATTGACACTCACGGAAACCTTCATTCAACCTTCCTCTTATTTCCACCGCTGAAGTCTTGTAACACTACAAATATTTCCAAGTCCACAGTCCGCCCGCGAAAAAGCCAGCATCGCCAACGCCGCGCGCCGTCAACCACACTATCTAACGCGTCCGCAAGCTCCCAAGGCCGGTCCGCTCGCACCACTGACTGACAAGACCGGAGGGGAAAAAAGAACAGACTGGACGCAGATGACGGGACGGAGGCCAGACGCCACTCCCTTGCACTTTTCTTCCGCCGTCTCAACGACGGCGCCGGACCCTGAATACTCCTCCAAAGTCCAAACATACAACGATCAAGAACCGGTCTCTTTCTTGACAGCTCAAGTTCGCCAAAAGAAAAAGGGAGGGGAAGCACAGAGGTGCGTACGAGGAAGCGACATCAGCGAGCCAACAACCCAAGGCTTGAATTCGAGAGTATCGAAGCCCCCCTCTCTCCCCTCCTCCTCCTCCTCCTCCTCTTCCACATGGCTTGCTGCGCCTTCGCGCATCAGCAAACGCAAAGACTACGTGTACGTCCGTAAACACGCACACGCACAAAGGCCTCCCAAAAACACCTATTCTTGGCTTTTCATCTTTTTGCCAACGAAACCATCCCGACCTTGTGACGTGTCACGGGCACTGCACAGAGAGAAGAGAAGAGGCGGGAACGGCATCAGGAATTTATTTGGACGAGCTTTTTTGGGGTCTCCCTCACATACCCCCCCTCCCCCTACTTGGCTGGTCTTGCAGGAAGGGGTGAGCTTTAGAGAGGTCATCCATCAACATACATAACAGCAAGAGAGTGAGTGGGAGGCCTTTTTTGGATTCTCATGCATCAGCACGAGCACTTCTAGGCTCCCCCCCTCTCATGATCTCATCTGACAACATCTGTCGCGAGCGGACCGAGCTGCTTCTTGCTTCCTTGGGGGAGGAGCGTCTGCGGGAGCTTCTGGTCTACTCCTGCCGCAGAAAAGTATGGCCAAATCATCAGTTGACAACAAAACACACACACGTTACGCACGAACAATCAAAAGGCGGGAAAGCAGGAAAGAAAAAGTCTGGGCGGGCATGTGAGGCCGACCGCAAAAAACCCCGCCGCCTCAGACCACACACCCCCCCTCCCCTTCCACCACGTCCACCTGAGCCAAAGCGTAGGCTGGAGCTTTCTGGACTTAAACGTGTGTTGCAGGCTGATCTCATCTGCCCAGCGCTCAGAAGATGTTGGATGGTTGGTTGGGGAGAGGACGAGCGGACGCGAGATGGGAAGAAGGAGGGGGGCAGCAGGTCTGTCTGTCTTGTCTTCCTTCCCGCCCTTTTCCTGCGGCCTTTCCTTGCCTGCCCGCTCGCGCTCACGGGCGTTCAGCCATCCCCAAGTCCAGATGACACGACTGAGCGGGGAGGGGAACGGAGAAGGGAGGGGGGGCGGAGGGGACGACGACGTCCGGGCAAACGCATGAATCCTCCGCGCGTCTTCATTTGTTGCGTGTTGGTGTTGAACCGTGTCGTGGTCGTGTCGTGCCCGCGTCGTGTCGTCGTCCAATTTGGCACCACCGCCCGCCAATCCCTCATTCTCTCGCGCGCGTTCGCTACTACGCCCGTGTGTTCCATCTCACCTTGTCTCTCCGCCAGTCTTACCGCATGACGCCGTCGTCTTTGTTGGCTTCATCTCTCTCTCGCTCTCGCTCTTGCTCTCGCCCTCTTCTGCCTCTCTCCCTCCTCACCCCCTCTCTTCGCCGTAGGCAACAGCCTAGAGGGAAGTGGAAGAAAATACACACTCCCTCACTCCCTCACTCCCTTCCCCCGCCTCACACATCCCCTAGGATGAAAGAAGCGACCAGCACGGCGCCGTCTCGAAGATAGGGGCCTCTCGCTAGCTCTTGCGCCATCTCGTGTCCTCTCCTCAGTCTCCAACGGAAGGACACGCACGCCCCCTGGAGGAGCCAACACTACACTAGATCCCTCCGTCTCCCCTCTTCCGAAGGAGAGAAGGCTGTAATCGACCGCTAGACACGTCCTCTCCTCGCACTAACGAGGGAAGGCGGACGCTTGGAGGGTGGGAAAGGCAGCAGCGGAAGATGGCAAAAACCTGGGCTTGGCGAGGGCGTGCAGAGATAGAGAGAAGCAGGCCGGGAGAGCGGCATCACGGGGGGCCAAGGACCAAGGAAGAACAAGAACGCCAACGCCCCCCCCAAGTCGACGACTAAGCCAGCGCCCCCCTCAGAGCACCGGACGCCAGCACCGTCGACGGGTGCGTGAGCGTTGGCAGCGTGACAAGAAAGAATTGGGACGAGACGGACGTGTGTCGTCTAGTAGTGTAGTGTTTTGGCAAGAGAGAGAGAAAGACAGGCTGGACGGGCCACATGTTTCCTTCGTCCGCCCGAGACGGTCGGTTCGTAGCGAGTGTTTTTCTTTGGTGTTCCCTCCTAGAGGGCGTTTTCCCCTCTCCGCCCGAACCACGGAGCAGACTCCGAATCGTCCAACGAGCGAAGACATCGAAGACGGGTCAACGGGACTGAAGAATTGAACAAGGGAAAGAGACTTCGAAACTCGGTGGCTGTTTACAGCTTGTCATAATCCTGCCTGAAATGTTCGTATCAGGAAAGAGGGATAAAGATTGAGGCTTGCTTCAACGCGGCCTGATCTCCCGTCCATCGGACGTACCCTCCGTCAATGATTCCAAAGGTCCCTTGGATGAGCAGCCCGTGTCACGGGATGATGCGAAGGAAGTGTGTTAGTGATTGGCGGCTTGGGGGGTGTTTGATTCCCCTCTCCGAATTGGGCCGAGTCGTCGCATCCGACGCGGGCCTACAGGCGTATCAGATGGGGGGAGGAGGGCGGATTTACACGGGTGCCGTTTCCCTCGAAGAATGATCAGCACCCGCACTGCCACCGGGTGTCCTCGGATAGCCTCCGGTCGAGAAGCAGTGATCTTCGACCTAACCACTAGCGGGGCAGGGGGTGGTTGGGTAATAGTGTGGTCAAATAATGTAGGTAATAGTTCACACTACACTAGGTGCCGTCCATGGTAGGGGTGAGTTGAGTTGGGGGCTGAGGGAGGGCCCTGCCCGCGGAAGCTGTCTGGCCGCTCTGCTGCCCTTGTCTCTCCCTTCCCGCCGCCGGACTCATCTGTCTCCAGGAGGCTTGGATAAGTCGGCAAGCGACCAGCTCTTGGGAGTACGACCCACGGACGCGAGGAGATGGCGGATACGGCAGGGCACGAATCATTGATATGCGCCACCTGCGACGTTGGGGGAGATTTGGTATTTCTCGGGTTAATTATTCGATACTTACTTGCCCAAGTAAGGCCGAGAGCGTGTATGAGAGAGAGGGGTCTGGACGCTCGATGCCCACTTGGCAGGCAGGTAGGTGTGTGTGTCTGTGTGTTGTGTGGTTCCCCTCCCCATCACTCTGTAATTGCTGGGGAGGGGTGTCATATCTCGTGAGGTGTTATTGCATTGACATAGGAGTGGCTTGCTTCCATCCGCTTTTGCCGCGTTTGGATGAACAGATGTGCCGTCTCAAAAAAGGGGGTGTGTATTGGCTGCTGCGGGGAAAAGGTAGGTAAGTATACGAGAGTCCAGGAGGCAGTGAGGAGGAGCATCAGGAGGAGGAGGAGGCGAAATACGCTTCTTCTCTCGAGTCAGTCGTCTTGGTGGGTGCCTTGTCGACGTGCCTGAGCTGTTGAAGGAGCGCCGCGTGGCGCTGATAGACGCGATTCCCTTCTCACGAGTTGTTTTAGATGCAGGTCGGTGGGCGAAGGACAAAGAAAGAGAAGCCCTCTAAAGGCGGGAGAAGCGAAGGCGCCATCTCCGGAGAACGTATCGACGGTGAGATAGATGGATGGAGAGAGCCAAAGAGGGGAATTCCCCTTCGTCCTCTCTTAGCTCGGGATTCCCGCGGGGAAAACGCCGATGATGAGAAAGAGAAAGCGCGAGAGAGAGAGCAGCCTCCTCCCTCCCCACGGGCGTGTACTTGCAACTCATGGCTGGCTGGATGGCTGGCGTCCTAGGAGCATGCCAGTTCCGTACAAAGTCGGGGAACGGTACGCTACGGACGTTGGTCGAGGCCGGTGAAAGCGCGAAAAGGCCGCAGGTGTGAAAGTTTATTCCCAGAAGCTGTCTTGGAACCCTCTGAGATGATTGGACGCTCGCTCTGAGCGGGATACATCGTAGTATGGAGGTGTGGGTGATCTCAGACATCGCTGACTGATTACGCATGCGCGAGGGGCCGGTTGGTAGGGATAGCCAGGCGGTGATGAAAGGGGCAGAGGCAGAGGCAGATGTGCACCTCCTCGACTGTACGTACGCTTCATTTTGCTGGGCTTACTCGCTCTGTGCCATCGTGCTCGTACTCTTTGAGTTGTAGCGAGAGCGTGAGAAGCCGTAAAGCAGCATCAAGAGAGAGCCCTGACTAGTCCCTCGTCGATGGATGCTTCGAAGGCTGTTTGGATAGGCAGACCCGGTTGAGGTTGCCGGGACGCGGGATAGCGCGGGACACCTAATACCTAGTGTAGTCCTTCCCCACGCCTAGCAAGCGATGGTGAAGGCGAGCCCGTCGGCCGGTGCTGAAGAATTGCTAACTCAAAGAGGATGTTTCTACGTCGGTGGCTGGCACGACGAACCTAGTGTAGCTGTGAAATGGGTTTCCGCCAAAGCTTGTACGGGCAGGGTGCAGGGCCTCAAACGCGCCTCTCGAAGAGAGTCCTTGTGTGATGATCTCCTCAGTGCCCGTGATATGTCCGTGGCAGCCAGCTGGTTGAGTAGGAGGGGCGAGGAATCAGATTGCCGATGAAAGAGCAGAATACTACCGACTCTCGAACAACATCGGCTGATGCCACCAGGCCATGTCTCTCATCCGATACGAGCTGTTTTAACCTCTGAGGCAGGGGCATGGAACTTCCCCTATCTTTCGGAGGCGTACCGCGACCGCAGTCTCGGGACGTGTGGGCGACGTCGTCGGCCCATACTGAGTACGCGTCAATCCGAAGTTTACAGTTTGGGCCTCCCCCTCTCGCAGAGTAGAGTAGAGGGGAGCATGACGAAGTCAGAAGCAGAGATGTTTTTCCTCCTCTCTGTCTCCCTGCTTGAGGACTAGCCGCCGCCTCCCCTTTCCCCCTGGCTCCCCCATCAAAGTGCCGTCCCAAGTAAAAGGAACAACAGGCAATAGGCCCTCGCAGCGCCACGACATCCTTTGTCGTTTCTTTGTGCGCAACCTGATACGTGCGAGAGGCAAGGGAAGGTAGCTCTGAAGGGGAAAAAAGAAAAGAAGAAGAAGAAAAAAAACTGCGCGTAGTGTGCATCCCAGATCCAGGTTCCTGGGGCTGGCCTTGGAGTTGGGGGTCTCGGCGGGCGCGCAATCGCTGACAGAAACCAAAACCATGGAAACGTGGTGTCCCGGTCGACGGGTGATGTTCACAAGGATCTGCGCAAGCCCCGGTTGGTCGAGGCGGTCGAGACCCCCCACAGGAGTCGATATGGATGTAGAGGGCTAAAGTCAAAAAAAAAACCTTCCCCCTTTTTTTAAACGACATCATGATACAGCCTGTGTTGCGATGCGATCGATTTCTGAATCGGTGCAGCTTCAAGAGGGGCATGCGTCAATTTCTCACGGATGAATGCTTTGCTTGGCGTTGGTTTCTTTTCCAGCCCCCTTTTGGGATTGGTCCGTCGAAAAGACGGGCGACATCGTCCAATGGAGAGAGTGTTTGTTGTGCAGCTCAAGCTCAGGTGTAAGCGTGATGGGCGACGCCTCGTCGTCCGAAGCCTTGGTTATGCTCTCGCCAGAACGACCCAGGAATTGTGTCAACAGCACGTCAGGGCCTGTCAGCGCTCGCGGTTTTGACAACGTGACGTCTCATCGCCAGGCTAGTATTCGAAAAGCAACCCCTTTTCGGGATACCGTTGGAACCGCAGCAGCCCGTTGAGGCTCATCTCC
Source organism: Colletotrichum musae (assembly GCA_027406025.1). Classification (NCBI taxonomy): domain Eukaryota; kingdom Fungi; phylum Ascomycota; class Sordariomycetes; order Glomerellales; family Glomerellaceae; genus Colletotrichum; species Colletotrichum musae. The sequence goes on along the minus strand of JANVYC010000005.1, from coordinate 5,212,601 downwards.
ATCGTAGGAAACCGAGATCCCGGCTGCGAGCAACCATCTGCTCCCGCGGTATCCGCCTCCTCGTCGTGAATTGATGACCGACGGTGGAGTGGTACTTTGAAGTCACGTTTGAGCCAGATGGCTGCTGGACCGGCCTCCGACGTAAACATGTTTCCGCTTCATTGCACCTACATTGTGAACAAGCCGATACGCGTACGCCCCTTAACTACTACCGCCAGCCAAAACAAAATGGTGCGCCGTCCAACACGACGGAGTTTTGAAAGAGCGCGGTCGATCGGAGAAAAAACTCCATCGCTGACGCCTGGCTCAACCCTGCCGGGCAGGCCAGGGCGATATGGGGCTCCGTCGAACACCGTCCTCCACAGGCGTCACGACCGTCGTCGGGAGCGTCATCGGGAGCGAAGAAAAGGGGTTGACGCCACGAAGAGTCCCATATCCGTGACCCTGCACTTGTGAAATGCCACTACTGGCGGCATGAAGGGGTTAGGGCTCTCCTGGGCCTGAACCCATCTTCCCATGAGAGTCTAGCGGACGCCAAACCGACGTCTATTCAAACTCTCAAGTGGCCTCAGCTTCGGTCAGAGCTAGCAGCTGCACTAAGCACCGAATACCAAGAGCTCATCCGGCGCTATCCCCGTCCAGGGCAGCCGCGGATGAGGGCCACACGGCGGTATCGATGGGGCTTCTCGAGAGCCGATACCATGTGGAGCGGCTTGGACATCGTTGACGGGAGCTGTTGCTGAGAGGGTGGACACGGATGCTAGTGTATCGCGGATGCCACTCCCACATCGCCAGGTTAGGCTTCGGACGTGGACGGTTGCCCAGCCCACCTTCCAGATTCTATGACCAGTATGAAGGAAGCCGGCCTCTCGTTCCTGTTGAGCTTGGCTACCCTTGACACACAGTAGTAGTCTAGGCTCTGTGTCCAACGGCGACAAGAACAACGACGGCCGCGTTGGGTTGCGTTGCAAGGCCAGAGACAAGGGCAACTGAGTCTCCTGCCAAGTCGCTTTCATCTGCACAGACAATGTTCGATGCTGCTCCAACCAGGTCCCTGTTGATAGGTGTTGGGACGAATGACTAGCTTCGAAAACATCCAAGCGGTTTCAACGAACGCACAAACGCGACGCCCGTATTGTCCAAAGGTTGCTTCTTGTTCGCGCTTGAATGCCAACCGCAAGCTTCGCCACTCAGGGGCAGGGTTAATCTGGGAGAGTCTGCTGTGTAGCGAGGTCGGCAATGCCTGGTACTTGCGATGCAAAGGCCCACACCCATGACCTGAGAATTGGATGTCTGCTGACAGCATCAAACGTATGATGGATCCAAAGAAAAGGGGGAACGCGGGCCATGGTGGAAGTCCGCCAGGCGTGAAATGCTCTCTTCAGTTGTCGTTTGGGTAGTGCATTGAAATGTGCTGCCGCTCTGTCGCTCGGCAAAGGAGAGAAGATGTGATAGAAGTTCAAGGCCAGCATGGCCGATGCGGCGGTGAGTAGCTGACCCTAGGGTGGTGGCCTCTCAAGAACTATGATTTGCGTAGCATGGCAGGGTAACCGCAGGGCATGATGATAAGGCTGGCAAGACCTTGCGCGAGGTCAGCGAAGTGAACTACTAATCAGTTGACAGAAGCGCAGCGTACCTACTGTAGTAACGGTCGATTACTCATCTCTCTTGTTGGAAACAAAGTCAAATCTGAAGCGATGGCGATGGGAGATGAGAGGACGTTATCGCCTACCAAGAGCTACGGCGGTACCGTTGTTGACAAGGCGTCCTGGCTACTGTGACCAGAGATCAGACGAAGATAGAAACCAACGCCGGTCTTCGGTTAGTTTACTGAGCTATGAGGTTGGCCTCCAGTTCTTGAACAGACTTCCCGAGAAGTGAGACAACTCGGTAGCCTTGCAACCAACCCTGCGTGGGATCGGGCAATTGTGTCGTCGTACGGGAAACAAGGCTGGCATTGCGGCTTCCTGAAAAGACGACTTGCCCGCAGGCAGTGCTCGTCATGTGCATTTGACTCAGGCGATATTAGACGGAACTGATTGGATGACGACATCTTGTCGTCAATCGGCAGAGAGCTACTAGAGCAATTCTAGTGGTTCCGCTGTCCGAACCAATCTTGAGAATCATCTCCGAGGCTCCCTATTTCGGGCGACGAAGAGTCGTCATGCTCCGTCTGTACAAGATGACATTCTCTCGAGGTGTTTCGAGTGATCGACGTCGCTCGGCCTTTCGCGTTCAGGGGTGGGTGTGTGGAGCGCTCGAGGTCGATCGCTGACGAACGAGCAAGGCGATCGACAGGGCAAAATATCCCTGGAAGAACGGAATAGTAAGCCAACAACCGGTCTTTCAAAGGAGCGATGCGCAGACGCGAGTCAGTCTCCTACATTCGCGGCCTAGAACATATCATGAGAGGTTGAATGTCTTCTGTCAAATTGCTATGCAGATGTCGTCGTGTCGTGCCGTGTCAGCACTTTCTGATAAAGCAACGTTGGATTGCCGTTGACTCGAGCCTCGCAAGGAAACTTGGGGCTGCTTTCGTGAAAGCACTAGAATCCTTCTGGTCTCGTCCTCTGCAGACTGGATGATCGTCAAATAGGCTCAAACATCGCGGCGGATCATCAAGCTACACTAGTCGGTTTCCGTCAGCTTCCCAGCTTCCAAGTCCCCAGCGTTCTTGGAGCTTGGAGGTGGCACTTGTGATTACGTGATCCCCGTAAGTCGACGTGTGCGCCTAAGGTAGTGTAGCGCGAGTCTCCGCGGGCCGGACTAGCAGCGAAGCGAACAAGCGAGCAACCGATGCAAGGCAGGACGGGTTTGTGGGGTGCTTGGTGGTCCGCTTGCCCAGACATGGCCGGATAGCGGAAAGAAATCGGGCCCCTCTTAGATTGACGCGATGATACCCGGAACTGCGGCGTACAGGATGCCGGGCGAGGCGGATTGTCCTAAAGCGGGTAGCCGAGGGTCGAAAACCGACTTGCCTGAACGACGAACCTCGGAGCATTCTGAGGGAAGGGGCTGTTTAGCATCGCGGAAGCCCTGTCTGTATCCCCCGGTGCGAGAATTCAGGCTGTAATAGTGTGGTGCGCTCTATATGTGGGTAAGTGGCCACCGTGATATGCTCGCAGCTCTTGTGTACGTAGCTGAGCAGTGGATCCCAAGCAGAGGACGATCTTCATGAACCATCGTCAGCAACAGAGCTGGCCCACGCGCCGGAGGCCATGGAATGGGCCATAACCACACGGCAGCCTGGAGGGGGAGGGGATGGGACGGGGACCGGGAGGGGGAGGACATGGGAAATGGGAAAATCAACTTTCCCACTCCTGCCGCTCGATTTTCTCTTTTGCCTCCTCGCACCTCTCCACTTGGATACTCCGCCGCTACGCTATGGTTCTCGGAGTCGGGCGCCTCCGATTCTGGCCGCCTTTGGACGCCGACAAGACAAGGAGCAAGCAGCGGAGCGGGACGGTCTTGATAGGTGGGTGCACCGCTTCGCTGCGATGTAGCTATGCGGCCTGGAGCATGCATCCGGCCAGCTTTCGTAGCGCCGGCCAGTCGGCTTTCGCGGGTACGAGCGACCTCTGCCTCATCGACGTCGTCCTCACCGCTCACTGCTCTCTGCTCGTCCTCCGCAGAGACAAAAAAAACATTCGAGTGCCTGCACACTGCGTGCGTGTTTATGCTTGGCCGCGGTCCGGGTACCGCTTTTCCCACGGCCGGTCCTTGCCGCTGTGGGATGTGTGACGCTCGATCAGCTGGCGAGAGGAGTGAAAACAGCCGCTTTTCCAGTACTCCAGGTATATCACCTAGAGTACGGTATCCGCAAGGAACATGCAACTCGCGCCCATTTGGATTACAGTGTGAACACTGAATCTTTTGGCACTGCTCGCTGCCGCTGCTAATGAGCCACCCCCGGCCAGACTACCTAGGGTGTCGAGCCCCTGTTCGTTGGGGGCTTAAAATTGGCCGCACTCTGCTTGACACTCGCTGGACTTGCCAGCCCCCCCTGAAAGATGCTTGTTCCTCAAGAACCATAGGACTGAGTCCTGACTGACCGCCTGGTGGCCTCATGACTTCATCCGCCAGGGATATCATATGCTACAGTTGCATAATTGTCCCTGAGGGCAGGCCGCCTTTGCCTTTCCTCGCCTTGCCTTGTCTTGCCTTGCGAAATCCCCAGAGACATGTGAGACGCATCGGCTGGAGTAATTAGCTCGTCAACCGGGGATCATTGTCGACGTCGACGGTCGAATAACTTGATAAAGATGTCTTTCCGGTTCGGTTCCTGAATCTTGGCAATGATCCCATGAACAAGGCCTAGCGCCGCCAGAGACGTCCCGTCTACTTTAGCTGCACAAGCCTCGAGGTATTGGGAATAGTCAGGAACATGTGTCTCAGACAAGCCTTGAAACCTGCTTCCTAGCTTTCCCATAAATGGCTGCTGGCATCTGCTCGCTGCGGCGACCTCTCGATTGCTTCAATAGTGTAGCTCAACGCACGGGACATGTTCCTTCGAGAGAGCAGGAGCATGCATACCGCAACGTTCTTGGCATGCTGTATGGCTGTCAATCCGCGTGATGCTCTCTCTGGTCATTGGACGAGTCAGTGCGCGCGCGCACAAACACGAACACACACTCAATCGCCCAGGCTCTTCGACGAGGAGGAAGTTGAATTGCTCCGAGGTGCTGCTCTGTGCCAGAGGCGGCGACGTTGGCGGAAGGGCGGGAATGAGCATGCGGGCGGTCAACCACCGCATGCGAATTGCTGGAAAACGAGAATCTGTAATCAAAAAGTCGTAATCGGTCAAATAATGTCGTTGCCTTGGGGCCCTCCCACAGGCCCAGAGGCCCAGAGGGGAGGGTTGGTCACCAGGAAGGCCAAGCTGCAACCAGCAAGGGAGGCTGTGCGGGAGTTGCGCTGACCCTGTGCAGATTAGGTGCGTCCTGCGAGATTGGTTCCAGCCTCACGAAAACTCAAAATCCCACCCATTTCCTGGGCATCAAATGACAAGAGGCGACAGAGCTCCCGAAATGCAAAGAACAGCCGAAAGTGACCCCGGTTTTGGCCCTTTGGTGGGTCTAGCAGGTGCGCCAGAAATCCTTGCTGCCGAGGTGCTCTTGCGATATTGGCTGGGAGGTTCTGCGACGACAGAGGAGGGGACAGGCATGTCGGGAAGATGAGGGGCAGGACGGCTGACAGGGAGAGAGTGGTTAGTGTATTGCGTTGAGAAGATGGGATGGGGAGGGAAAAGGTAGATAGATGACTTACCGTGTACGTACGGCTGACATTCAAGTCAAATTGATTATGTTCGGCGTCGAGTGAGGAAGACCAGGAACTGCGCGATCTTACCCTGCGGCTGCAAAATCCAGACACCCCGTTGACAGGATGCCACCACGCGGCGTGCATCCTTCTTCGTCGATACAAGAACGGCGTGATGGTGATCGACCGACGCACGGGAGGCGCCCTTCGTTGTGCAATGTCCTTCTCTTGACATAAGCCCAACTGCCTTGGCCGACGTGTGACTTTTTGACCGCCCTCGTCAAAGATGCAAGTGCCGACTTGACACAGGCACCATGGCCGCCGGCGCGACTGGCTGGTTCAGCTGAAGGCTCGACGGCTCGACGGTTCGCCCTCATACGATGGTTGCACAGGATGGGACAGGGTCAAGCCACCTCTGTACTCGGGGCGCGGGACCGTCGCGCTGAACGGCGTGGTCTGCACATCAGTGGATACTCCCCACGTGAGGCCGTAAAACCGCACTGCAGACTTCGGGCGTACAAAGTTTTAGCCTGCACGTGGAATGCTGTAGCGAGGTAGCATTTCCATCTCGAAAGGGGACGTGCGAACAGAATCCCAGCTGATGCGAGGAGGGGTAGACAGGCCCTTGAATCCCGCAAGCCCTCGACGAAGTGGTGTCTCGCGGCCTGGTCTAGAGCGGCGAGCCTGTGCAATTCCTCGGCCGTCCGCTGGGGCTGGTCGCCTGTCCCTGTACCATAGTATGCGTACTGTATTGTACCGACCACCGCCCTGCGCGGCGTGACGGCAGGCCATTGCTGGTTGGCCACTGGCACCACCAGAAACGACGAGCCTACATAGTAGGTGTGCCAGGGCCAAGACATGGAGCAAGGGGGGTCGATTGGCAGGTCGCCGACAAGAACGGCGACGGGCTGGCGACGAGCAGGTGGGCGGCAATGGACTTGGCCAACCAGCAGTTGACGGCATGGATGATATCCGCGAAATGGGCAGAATAGCTGCCGACATGGACGCTGTACTGCTGCAGGCTTCAGGCAATGGAATCATCGCATGGGTAATGCGGTCAGAAACTTTGGGTCTGATGACCTTGTCTTGCTTGTCGTTCCGAGGTATCCGCGCGGTCTCTCCGTTTTTCTCGTGTTCCTTTGGGATCCGCGGCCCAACACGGTCCTATCCTGTCAAAATTTGATCTTGCTGCCGCCGTACAACCGAGCATTCAGTGGGATTGGGAGGGATGGACGCTGCCAATGCTCAGCATCTCGGCCAATGACGACCGCAATTTGCCGGGTTCGGAGCGAGAATTCAACGAATGCATCGGACGTGGGTGTGGACGCTGCTGGACGTTGACGGGTTTGATGACTCGAACGCCGTCTGCAGTGTCTTGCTGGGAAACGCCGTCGATTGGTCGAACCCGCACCTTTTCTCGGCCGATGGCGGCGTCACCAATCGAGGGTGATCCGACGGCGACGGCGATGGACATGGGACGGCATGAGGGTGATGCGGTGTGAACGGGCAACCGTTGAAGTGGTGACGGTGACGACTGCTGACTGCTGCTACTTCAGCCTGCCTCCGAGTGGCCGAGGGTCAGACCTTGGACGGGAGAAAGACTGGCGGGCGCTAATGGCTGCCGGCTGATGGTGGTGTCCGTAGTGTCGTGGTTGTGGGTGGCTGAGGTTTAGTCACCACCGACAGCTGCTCGTGACAGCAGGTCGGTGTGGCCATAGGCGGTTGTTCCAATACTCCGTACAACGTACCCGCCTTTGTCAAGGTCGGCGATGCCTATGTACCATGTAATAGGGCTGTAGCCATCTGCGCGTGCCCTTGTCTCTGGCAGGGGATGATGATGTGTCGATGCTATGGCGTGTTGCTCCATGCTTCGCCGACGGAGCTCTCATTCCTCCAGGATCAACTGAGTGGTTCGACAGAATAATTAGCCCCAACGGCTACAGAGTGTAGTACCGGCACACAAGGACGCGAGAGCGTTGCAGAGAAGGCGTGGGTGGGTGCAAATTGAGAGTGTCAGTGTGCGTGTCGAGTGTGCTTGTGCGTGTGCTTGTGTGCGTGCCCGCATCCATCCGGAGGGCTGGGTCGGACGGGCTGTCGTTGGAACAAACAATGTACGACACGGCCGCCACTTGTCGTCCTAATAATGATGGTCTGCCTTGGTGGCAGATGCAGTGGCGTGCTGTACTGTAAGCCCAAGTTTAAGTCGGGATAAGGTCGAGCGCGCGTGGACGCGGCACTTCTCTGCGGACTGCGGCGTGTCAAGTGTTGGTTTGGTTCCTTCGGGCGTCGACCAACTAAAGAGACCAGATCAGACACTGTGCCCCTCCAGGGCATTAACGCTTGTTTAGTCGATTCCCAGCAGTTTGGGTCGCTTGAGATCTGTCGACGCTCTAACCTTCGCGACAGATCACTCTAGCAGCGGGCTGCGTTTCTTGGTGAACCCCCAAACCAGGGTATCGGGTCCTGCCTAGTTTATTCGAGGATAGTCGTAGATTGGACTTGAGCCATTCGGAAAGCTAGCCCTAAGGCACCTTGGAGGCGCCGGCTCCGATTCTGCCTCCTGGCCGCGAACCATCGACTGACCACACTGCTTTGGCGAGGCTGCGCAGGGCACCCGACGGCCGGCAGCCAGCAACCAGGTACCAGCCCGGCGTCGGGTCGGGTCGGGGAGGTGGGACGTGAAAGCAACACCGGCGGCTGTGGCGGCGGGGGTGGTAACAGCGATAGCCGTCTCTGCCATCGACTTTGCGTTGTTTCGCGCTGCGGTCGCGACCCAGCGAGCCCACCGCTTGCAGGGCTCCCCGGGGTAAAGCAAAGAGTTTGCGCCGTATCCGTATTATCGGTCGGACAGCGACCGACGACTCGGCCGTGAGGTGAGCGGTGAGAGGCCCAGTCCGTCCCGAGTCCCAAGTCCCAACAATGGAAGACGGGAGCAGGGAATGGAAGGAAGCAAGAAGTCTCAGTCAGCCAGACAGGCATAGGCATAGGCATACACCTACCGGTCTTGCGGTCCTACACCAGGTCAGACAGGTTCGTTCGGGCAGAGCGATTGGCAAGTGGCGAAAAGGGCGTCGGGTCCAATTTGCTGCAAGCAGAGAAAGCCAAAGAATCAGAGGGTCGGAGAGAAAAAAATCGTTTCTGCAGCCGATTAATCGTGGCGATTATCCTGCCCTTAGCGGAATTTCACCGAGATCTTGTCACTCAGATGGCAGGCAGGACCCTCAAGCCCGAGCACCTGCCCTCCAGTCGAAGATGATTCCACAGCAGGAGCCCACTGATGGGGCTACCTACCCCCAATACGACTACAAAGTGCCTAAGGCAGGTACCTCACCTTCTGTTCACCTACCTACCTACCCTGGGTGGCCACTGGCAGCACCCTAGGTAAGGTACGAAGGCGCGTTAGGTACCTAAGCGCCTACCTTTCGTACCCGTCCGCTTAGGTACCAACGACCTACGTTGTAGTGTAATGGAAAGGTCCGGATCCGATGTGACCATTTGCTCCGTGCAGTACTTCCATGGACGTTCCCTAGGCACCCTGCATCATGTATCCTGGCGACCGCACGCAGTGTCGTGCCCAGGCAGGTACTTCGCCTTCTTACACAGACACACTCATGCCCTCTCCCCTTGGGATTGCTTTGAAAGTACCTAGCAGTCACCCAGGTCTCGTACCGCCTTTAGATACCTTGGCCAGGTCTCTCGAATACTATGGCACCCGTAGCCCCTCGCCCGTTGTCCACCTACACCGTCACCTTCACGGTTCACCGTCGCCACCTTCGGTGACGCCCACCGTTTCTTGCCCGACATCTGGAGGCGGGTGGCCGAGATCCTGGCTCCAACCACCAGTCTCGCAGTCTACCATGTGCAAAATGAGCTGGAGACCGGAGCACTTGAGATGACTGAGCCCCGTGTCTCCGTCCCCGGCCCCGATTCTCTCCATTGTTCCATGTCAACTCCGCACACTACATAGTATAGCACAGGGCGGAGACTGCCCGCGCACCTAAGACTCACGGCTGTTTAGTATTACACACTGGCTAGCGTACCTGGTATTCCAGCTCTAATCCTATCCTACGGATACATGTAGCATTCTACACCACACACACCAGGAACTGCCCTGTCTAGCGCCCATTCCTCAGGGCAAATTAGCCTGAGAGATGCAGCCATCGACCGGCAGGGTTGCAGGCTGTCACATTTAAGCGAGGTGTAGCCAAAAAGAACCTCTACCCCCTTGCCCTCAACTACACTACTGGCCCCTGGAATGGTTTCCAGGGTCTCCCAGTGCTCCAGTGCTCCAGCCCTCTGGAAATTCCATGTAGTGAATTCCCAGGTACTTGCGTATACGTACTATCCATACACTCCATGCACTTGTGGTCTGCGGACGGGGGTTTGATGACCAGATGCCTCAATTCCTCCTGTGCCCAAGGTATATCAGCCTTTTTTTTTTTTTTAAGTGCCTTCTATCGCGTAGGAACAGGCAGCATCCGTCTTGTTTATCGTGGAAACGAGGGCAAGCTGCTTTCGCGGGGATCCCCAAGGACCGAGGAGGCTGCCTAGAGTAGTACCACAGGATCTCAGGATACACAGGCCACGCCCACCACCTTCCTCAACACGACGCTTGGTTGTCCTTGGGTCCCGGCCCCCAGGCCCCCGGTAGGTCTCCATCGCGTCTGGCTCGGTATTCCTAGTAAATCCGCACCCGGCAGATCTCACCTGCGACAAGTCGACGTGGAGGTGTGGTTGAGGCGCCCCAAGACAGGGGAGGGAGGGAAATCCCATTTCGAAATCGAAGGAGCGGATGCCGCTAGGTGCTTTTGCAGTTAGCCTCGTCCATCCCTCTTCCCCGAGGCTATTTTTTGAATTCTGATGCTCTCTAGGAAACAGAAACCCACCCTCAACGGAAATTGGAGAACTCTCCCCCCCCCCCCCCCCCTTTCTGAAGGGGTATAGTGTCAGGTAATTATGTAATTATTATTAGGGACTGCTAAGATTCGACGGTCTGACCCCTCCGCTCCCTCTAACCCCTGCCCCCCTCTTAACCCTCTTAACCCCTAGACTTTTCTATTATTACCCTCTTAATCACTTTTAAAATCCTCTATAAGTAACTGTTATACTATTTAATTTGTTTAAGTATCTTAATATCCTTTTTATAAAAGTTATTGTTTTTAAAGTACTAATAAATCTTTTTAAACTACTTATAAATCTTTTATACTTTAGTTTAATTAACGTTATAGTAGTAGTAATTAAAAAGTAGGAGGAATATAGTAGTATAGTATATAAATACTATTTATATATTTTTTATTTTTTTATTTTTAAGTAGTATTATTTTTTTATAGCTTAGTTAATATATAAAGTAGGTAAATTTAGTAGTGTTTTTTTTAACTATTTCTATTAACTTATAAGTCTTAACAAGCATAACTAAATAGTTAATATATTTTTTAGTATCGTAACTTAGTATAGTAGTAATAAGGATTAGAGTAGTATAGTAATACTAAAAAAAAATCTTATTTACTCTTTACTAACTCTTTTTTTATCCTTATTTTATAAGTTATTTATAAGGTTTTTAACCTTACTAGTAGTTAACTTTAAGGCGTTTTAAAGCTTTTCTTTTGTATTTTTAATTTTGTACTAGTGTATAGTAGATACTGAAAATATAGCTGGAATTGTGTTGAAATCCGTGTATTTTGCCTCTACCGTTGGGTCGTTAAGGTAAAGGAAAAAAAAAAAAAAAAAAAAAAAAAAGGTAACAGGAACTCTCCCCCCCGCCGCCGTCTGCCGCGGCCGGCTCAGCTTCGGTCAAGCAGAAGGAAGATACGCGTCCCGCACGGATACGCAGCGCCCGCGAATCCCGGTGTGTTCTGATGCCGCATGCGATCTCCCTGTGGCCTATCATCGAGATTCGAAGCGAGGTCCTTGACGGCCTTCGGCAAATCGATCGATAATTACGCGCTCGTATCAGCAAATCATTGCCGACGAGATCGGTATCGCGGGACGGCTTCAGCTCGTCTGCCCCTTCTCTTGCTGCCATCGTCGACTGAGTTCGAGTTGCTCCAAATCATTCGGCTTCAGGACTCCCGCCATCTCAATTTTCTGCGCGTTGCATCACCCCGTGTCTCGTCCTCAGCTGGAGTGATGGGAAACCTGGAGACGCGAAAAGACAAGACGAGCCAACGACCGCATCGGTGTGTGCGCTCGCTCCCGCTCCTAAGTTCGAGAACTTGTTTGACAAGTCGAACTTGCGGGGGCCCAACGCTAAGCTAGCTCGCTCTTCGAACCTCTCAGCGGGTATGCGACATGGACAAGCACAACATCAGACAGACTGTGTCAGCCAGAAGACACGTGCAGCCCCAAGGGCGGACATCTTAACTTCATACATCGTTAGAGGTGGGCAACCACTGGAGAAAGCCATGCCGAGAGTGGCAACCTCGGTGACGTACGGATCTCTCGTGTCTATCGTCGCAGTCTGTTTTTCGGCGTAGAAACGATGCGGTGCGGTATGCCCAATGAGACTGTGGAGGAGAAGCTTTGCGCTTGCCAGAGATGCCGCGCCCTTTTCGTGTACTTGCGTGCGGCAATGGTAATGGACGAGCACCTCTCCCGGCGCCCAATACTCAGCCACACGGGCGTTGACCATCCGATGATTGACGAGGGGGGACGGGAGGCAGAGCAGTCTTTCGTCCCATGGTGTGGCTATTATTGTCTTGACTCTTATCGCCGCAGAACTCCAGAGGCGGGAGAAAAAATTGGAAAAAACAGAGCTCAGGGCCCACATGAACTGACAGAGCCAGAGCGTGTAGCGTAGGAAACCGCCGAACCCCTACTCTAAAAGCATCGTAGTCCTGGGGCGATCGCTTGGTCACAGAGTTTAGGCCACCGTTTGATCCCAAGCCCTGCGTGAACACGCCAAATTAACCTTTGCGATGGCTCAAGACCGGTAGCAAAAAACCCCGGTGGCTTTGCACTACAAAAGTTCCAGGCAAACGACGTTCATGATCTTGTGCGTTTTGTATCGTCATCGCAGATGTTCAGCCGAAGAGAAGCGAGCGGGGAGGAGGGGGGAAAATACCTGGAGGGCGGTCCAGTGATTCAGCGCCCATGATCCTCATTCCACGGACAGAAGCCCACTCGAACCCACTCGTCGTTGTATCCCGTCGCACAATCTCTGTCGCGGGCGGAGAATATTTTGGTAGCAGAGCCCCGTCACGTCCGTCGGGGCTAGTCTTGTGTTCAACAACGCGCGGGCTGAGAAGTCCCCGAGGAGCCTATGCTGTTTTCGTCCACTGGGATCGACTCCAGCGCAAGCATTCCCTTCGACTCCGCCCGAGTCAGGGTCCCACAGACGGGGAGTCTAGATCGCGGGCACTACACGGCAAGTCCCTCTCTGCTAACCTGGCCCCTTGGGCCGCACCACGGGCGCCGGAGGCCTTTGCTTCTTTGTCCCTCCCCTCCTGTCTCTGGTCGTTGTCATGGTTGTCGTCGGAAGAGGACCAAGGGGAGGGCGGGTAGTGCCAAGGCAGGCCGTGGTCGGTGTCATTACACAAATGTAATGACAACCAGCAATGCACGCCTGCCGCGCCGAGACGGCGCCGGGCCTCGCGACAACGGCTCCGCGGGAGCAGTTCGGCTGAGGTCTTTCGTGGTCGTCAGCAAGTGTCATCACGGAATAGATAGAGCGAGCGATGTGAGGATGGACACATACCCAACCAGGCGCAAGCAACAGCACGCAGACGGGCACACATCGAGGCTAGGCCTGTCGTCGCAGGCATTGCATGGCAGCATGCCCCCTTCGCTTGGAGCTAGGGGGGCTTGGGGCTTGGGACTTGGGGGCCTGATGCTGCGCTGCAAGTTGCAACTGCCAATGTAACGGCACCCGAGCATCTCGAAGATCGACGAAGGCACCGCTCTCAGTGGTCAGCAATGGATGGAAGAATCGGCACATCAGCCCCCCTCCCAAGACGCGAGGCCAAGACGATACCAGGTGCAGGGGAGAAACACCAGTCTTCTTCCTTCACCTTGCATCACTGGACCTGGACCTGGGCCTGGTTCGCCGATGCAATGGGGAGGGGGGGGGGAAAAGAAGAAAAAAGACAGTGAGGGAAAAGTGTGGGTCCCAGCCAGCCCACCTGAGGATTCCAGGCTCATAAAGCTAGCGCGAAAAAAAGACGCAGATCTCTGTTCGCCGTGGCCTGGGCTCATGGTACCCACTCTTTGAGTCCCAGGAGAGCCCACGACTGGATAGAGACGGCCAATGGCAAGACCATTACCCGGGGGGGGCCCCTGGCTCCTTCCAGCGTGGACTTTTTTTTTTTCTTGAACACGGTGTGGGTACGTACTGAACCAGGGTGCACCTTCCCTACGAGATATCCACTCTGGGCCGCCGCCGGGCCACATGCTGCGCGGTACCTAAGTATCTAGGGTCGGGGGCCAAGAGCCAGGGCTTCCTCACCTGCCGCGATGCGATGCGCACCAGATTCGAAATTGGATTCGCACTTGCCCGGGCCGCAGCTCTCCGTTTCTTGAGCTCTCACCTACCTCAATACCTACTCGATACGATGTTCCTATCGACAGCTCTCACAAGTCACAAAAATCCAGTCCTCTGTTTCCTCCGCGAGGGATGATGCTTCCCCCATCTGGTTCGGATACAGGTAACAGTGGACGTGACCTACCTATCTTGCTACTTACCGCACTCAGCTCACACACATACACACGAACACATATAGTATTATGGCCCTGGACTTCAGGTCGGCCGGTTCCCACACCGCTTGCCGTCAGCAGCTCCCGGTATCCATGCCGTGTCACCAGAACTCTGGCAGGGAAGGGTCACGATCAGCGGCGACCTCCACCGAGACCATCGTCAGGGAACCCCAAATCAGCTACCTGTGCGGCATACGGATACACTACCACCACCCCAAGGCCCAAGGGAAGGACCACGCCTACGACCGAGGTCAAGAAGGAAAAAACAACCACCACACACACTAATACTCTGTTCACTGCACACCACTCACCCACAAGCATACCCACACCGCAGATATCCACCCGCCGTCGGTCGCCAGTTGCATAGGTACTCTATCCTTCAGCTCCGCGGCTGCGGTGATACGGCCCTGGACCTTGCCTGAGCCTGACCTGCCCTCCTCCTGTAGGCTGTTGCGTTGTCCTAGGCTTCAGCTCTCCCTCCTCCCCCGGTACCGAGGCACACGCTACACGCTACACGCTGCATGCTGCGCGGCAGCCTTTCCCACTCTCGAACCCGCGCTCCCGTTCCGCGGCGCGGCCAACGATCTCCTATTCGGGCTCTAACTCCTTTTGCTCTTTCGGGCCCTACCTTGTTGCAGCAGCAGGCCATCATCTCTCCAGACTCCAGGTTTTCTGCGCAAGACGCCGTGTGCTTGTCCCTTGAAGCTTGGCACCACGCATAATCGATCCCCTCCCAACGCCTCGGGAGTCTCTCGGTGTGCGGGATGGGTACGAATACAGAGTGCGTGCAACCTGCACACTCGCACGCACACGCGCGCGCACTACACGACACCATCTCTTCCGTGTGTGTATAAGTCGGCACACGACGTGCACTTTGTGAACCCAGACCGACGTTTAACGCGAAGCAATGACATGCGTCGTCGGGCATCCCTCGAAATCGGGGCCAAGACCCGACCAAGACTTGAAATCCGCCTTCCAGAGGGAGTGCCACGCATGCGGAGGCAGGGCCAACAGGTTGTGCAGCATCCAGTTCGGCACGTCGTCGTGTCTGGCCGTGTTTGAACCGTGGGCACATGTCTTAGGCTGCGTGCGAATGCTGTGCTGTGTTGACCAGTCAGATTGCTTGCCACATCCCTCACGCCCCTCGCCGCCACGACTTGTTCATTCCCACCGCTGGGAACCTCGACCGCAGAAAGGTTGTCCTGCAGGGGCAGGGGTCTTTCTTTGGGACTGCCCTACGGAGTACACTACAGCCTACGGAGTCCACACTACGGATACTGCCAGGTATGCTCGGTTTCTCAGCAGCGAGCTGCTTCCCTTCACTCGGCTGCTCTGCTCTCCAGTTGCTACTTGCTAATAAGTTGCTACCCGGCGGCTCTTGCCTGTGCCAAAACAAGAGGAATTGCAAAACGCTCCAGAGCCAGGATCTGCCCTGGTCCTATCTCCTCATCAGTGGCCTCGGCCCTAAGAGACAATCCATCATCACCAATCCCCTGACCTCTTCACCAGGATAGAGAGAGAAAGAGAGAGGGGCAGACGGGAGAAGTGGATGTGTGTGGTCTCAATCATCATTTGGCATTCCTCGACCGAGCATGACGAATTGAAATACCAGAGAATCCACAGGCCTCGGCCTGTCACGTACAGTCATCGATCTAATCCACACCGTCAAAGAATCCTGGAAACATCTCTTCGATCCCTCATCACGGGAATCTTTTGGTCCAAGCTGTTGCACGTAATCGTCGTGTTCTTTGTTTGGTCGGTCCCCCGCCCACGAGTCAAGTCGGCGGATCCGGCATCGGGTGGTACCTCCAGGACCTCGGGATCCCGATCTTCAGGTCCAAAGGCGGATGGAGACGGGGCAAAGAGAAGAAAAAAAGAAGCTTTTGTGCTTCCAAGAGTGGGAATTGGGAGATTCCCATCGGCGTCCGCCGCCGGGCGTCGGGCACGACGAATCTGTGCCCCCCCTCCCCTCTTCTATGTGCGGACACTTACAAATTACTGGCAGCCAGACACCCAGCCCTCCCTGCCTCATTGTTCTCACCTGGTCACGGCTCCAGGCGCAGGTCACCTACAGGACAAAGACCGCGAGAGTCAAGTCAGACAAGTCGAAGTGCACGCCCCTTGCTGCCCACTTGGAGGCGAATAATGACATTATCATCCGTACCGCAGTGTTGTACTCGTCGTCCTTCCGCGGCGGCGGAGGGGCATTGCAAACGGGGGACTGACGGCATAGCAAATTTCCCAGCATCTCCGAATGCCCCAGGAACCCTCGTCGGCAGATTTATTACCAATCCAGAAGGGCGCAAGATACCCTCGTGATTCAGAGACACGACTGGAGTCTTGTCAAGCCACAAAGTCAGTCGCGTCGAGTCGGGGCTCCATCGGGAAAAATAAACCTGACACGCGACGCGGCAAGCAATTTCATCGGAATATCAGAAATGATGAAGCAAAAGAAGGGGCTCCTGGGAACTTGCAGGTCGTTCTGGACTCGCTCTTGGTCATTTCGTTGATTCATCCGTTGCTCCATTTCATTTCGCCCAGGCCAATCTAATTCGATCGACCCGGGCAGGGCATGTAGCAGAGAGCAGCAAAGCACAAGAAAGAAGGGACGTCGAAACCGCCGCGGTGCAATGTTCAAAGACTCTTCTCTTGACTGATGTTTGATGGCGTCGTCAAGCCACCTCAGACGTAGGTACTTTTCGCTAGGCCCGGCATGTGTCGAGGGTTCGGCGTGGCCAAGCCGAAAGATGTTTCTTGTCGACCGGCGAGCACAGGACGCCGTCAGTCGTCATCGCGGTGTGGCAGGGGGAGGCGCCCTGCGGCGTGGTGTGTTCCGTAGCGTTGTCGACAGCTGGTGAGGATGGTGATGGTGGTGAAAATCCAGAGGAAGCCTGCCACCTGACAAAGGTACGTACTGTAGCTGCAATGCACTTCCGCAGGTACAATGTACTCAAGGCGTGTGTGTAAAAGATGAGCAGAGCAGGTACGTACTTCCAAGTGCAGAAAGTGCGTCCAAATCACACCCCTCCTTGAAACTATCCACACTGCCCCCCGCCCTGTGTCTCTCTAGGTACCTACCTGTTCAAAAGTGTACATACCTAGGTACGCAGATTCTTTTGACGCGCAAAGCTGGAGGATAACCTCTCCATTATGGAATTCGTGGGTGATTACTTCCCACAACGCCCCAGGCTCGAGGGAGAACACAATTGTTTTGTAAAGTTTTCTTAAGCCATGAAGCCATGCAGAGAAGTATGAAGTGTAAGGTAACTTTGATATTAAACGACAGCACAGAGCAGAGCGCGTATAAGAAGCAACAAGACAAGACCTGCCCAGGTAGGTGGGATCAAACAGAACAACAACAAAAAAACAATTAGCACCGCAAGAGCGCGAGTCGCAATGAGCTTCGGCAGCAGCAACCCCTTTATCGTCCTTCTCACCTTGACCTGGGACGTCGCTTCACTTGGACGAGCATCCTCCAATTCCCATCCCTCCTCATCCCCGACTCCCACTCCCCTCACCCCTCCCCTTCCCCCTCCCCCTCCCGAATCTGCTTCCCCCAGTACCCGGCCCCCGTCACGTCGTCGTTCTCATCGCCCTCGCCCTGGCCCTCCCTCGCCATCACCATCAGAGACTGCGACCCGTCTCCACCAGCCTTTTTGCGCACGCACTGAACCAGTCCTCCCCCCCCTCCCCCCTCCCCTCCTCGCTGGCCGGGACTCTCCATCCAGTGGCCTTTCTCACACCTTCGCCTTAGGTGTTCCCATTATTACATGGGCTGGCTTTTCCCCATTCTCCTCGAGCTTTCTAACCCTCTTCCGTCCGAGTATTAAATTCGTCTTTCTCCCGGTAGCGGCGCTAAGATCGTGAGAGAACCTCCTTCCGTCATAACCTTCATTGGTTTACCCCCTCCCCTCCCCCCCCCCCCCCCTTTCCGTCACCTTAGCCTCCTTCCCCCCCTTCCCCTTCCTTTCCTTTCCCTGACTTCACCTTGCCTCACCTCCGTTAGTGAGCATCGACAACGGGATACCTTCTGTCGCCCTCGCTCGTTCGCGCAGCGCTACTTCGACTTCGTACTAGCACTAGGTAACGGAGGCACACAACGCACGCGCGCAACGCAACGCACATACTTGCTACGTCTACGACCACGCACCCGAATCAAACGCCTACGGCTCCGTTGTTGCGACTCGAGGCGGCTGGAAGACAAGAGGAACAAAAAAGACAACAGCGAGAAAGTACCTAAAGAGAACGAAAAACGAAAAGGAAAGAGCGGGTCGAAACCCTTCTACCTGGCCCCACCTACCCATTGCTACCGCCTACTCCACGACACTGCACCCGCCAGTGCTCTGCAACCACCAAGGCCACGTCCCTAGAGGTACCTACCTACCTCTAAAGCCACTGCACTCACACCGCATCCCTCCACCTACCTCGACACACACTGCCTGCGTACTGCATCCGGTTGCTACTTGGTATTTAGAGGCGTGTTTCTCTACCGGGACCTTTGCTGCAAATCATTTTTTCTCCCGTCAACTTACTCGGAGGGTTCTTCATTTGTTTTTGTTTTTTACTCTTGCAGTTGGCTCGTCCTCGCTTTCTCCGCCCGCTATTACCCGCGTCTTTGTGTCCAGTCGGCTGCTGCCTTCTGGATTTTCATCATTACCGGGCTATATCGTCGTTCTAGCACCTAGCACGCGGTTACCGCAAGTCAGGTTCCAGCTAGACAACGCCAGATCCAGACAGGACGCCATATCAAACACGCACACCCCGCGCTATACGCAAAGAGGAACAACACCCTTCGACGTCCCATCCACGTCCTTTCTTTGGCCTCTCCACCCGGCCACACTGCACTGCACCGCACCCCCTCGCGCCGACCTACGCCACATTGAGAAAAGCCTGTGCCTGCCTTCTCTTTCTCCTCCTACACTACTCCCACGGCATTATTGCCGCTTGTCGGTCCAAGGCTCCATACGACCCATCCAAGTTGTATCCCTGCTCTATCTCCGATCTCAACGCTAAAGCTCGCTCGGCCTGAACGCACTTGACGGACAGCCCAGCCCATCCTCTACCAGACTAGCGCCCTATTTTAGTGCTCGCTCTCCCCAGGCACTACCGTCAACCACCTCTTCAGGAGACTGAGGAAAAAAAAGAGAGGCGTCGACACCGTGATCTGGCAAAGACAACGCTATCCTTGCCACTTTGAGGGATCCTCGCTCAGGGCCGCCGTGGCTAGCGACTTTGCTGTCATCACATCCCCATTTAACCATAACCCGAGTCCTTGGGTGGCCCGCGCTATCTTGGCCGCCATCTTTATACACCATCGCCGCGCCGCCTCAAGTCTCACTCACTTCGGTATCATTCGTCTACCGTCGTTCTTCCATCGTTATTCTTTCCATTCTTCAAGTACAAGCCAGCCGCCGCTACTTGAGACCCCGCCGCGCCCTCTTGACCACTTCCATCCACCGCTCTTGATCTCGGAAAGGACGACGACGGAAAAAAAAAGAGACGGCCTCCCACCAACGAACCTGCGAACCTACCTCTGGCTCGAGAACTAAGGACTCTCCGGCCACCATCCACGACCAAACGCGTTCCGGTGAACTGTAGCATGTTCTTGGTTCCAACGCAACATCAGTTCGTTGACAACCACGCATCATTGCTCCCTTCAGGCTCGCCCCAGCTTGGAGGATCTCGTACGGAGGCCGCAGCCATCAGCTCGCTTCTGTCCTCGATCAGCACCTCTATGGAACGCAGTGCTACCGAGTACTCGCAGTCAGGTTTGCCTTCGCCTTACCCAAGCAACTGCGGCGACACCCGTTCTGAAGGTTCTTCTGCAGATCACGCATCTGCTGCGCAATACGCGACTCAACAAGAGGTTCGCCCAAGCAACTACTCGACCTCGGCGACGCCTACCTCCGAGTACAGCGTCTACCCGCCATCTGCGCGATCAGGATCCTTCCCTGAACACATTCAGCGATCATATCATCCAGCTGGCAACCACAACGGTAGCAGCGGAGGCATGGCGCAGCAAGCAAGCAGTCCGTCTTTGCCCCAGCAAGATGGCCGTCACCATCAGGTCCCTCTGCCCAAGTCTGACCACGATGTACCCATAGATCCGTCGATAGCGGCGCCGAGTCCGACGTATTCGTACCCACAACACTCTCCTTACGGCGCGCCGGGAGACATGTCGCATTCTTACCAGCCCTATGGCCAACGCCCCGAATGGGGCGCCTACGGCCAGCACAGCGCCGGTCCCTTGACCCCTGCCAGTCACGTCTTCCCTCCGACGCCGAGCTCCGCCCCTCCTCAGGGACGTCCTAACCAGGTAAGTTGGGCATGCGAACGTTGAATTGGGTATATGTCATTGCGCGCATCTCGCCCAGTGCCCCATTGTGGGAACACGCGCGAGAGTCGTCGATGTTGGCGCGGGTTCTGGCTCTGAACTGTGGAACCCTCAATAGGGTTTCGGCCAAAACCCAATGACCCGAGTTGGAATGATGACGCGCGCGAGCAATGTTTGCTTTTGGACGGAGATACAGTGTACTGACGTAACAGTTCGGACATCAGGTTTATTCTTTCGTTCCGATCCCCGGTGCCCAGCAGCACAAGCGACCGCGAAGACGCTATGAAGAAATCGAACGCATGTACAAGTGCGGTTGGAACGGCTGCGAGAAGGCATATGGTACTTTGAACCATTTGAACGCTCACGTCACGATGCAGTCTCACGGACAAAAGAGGACCCCCGAAGGTACGTGGGAGACTTGATGTTGGAACTTGCGAACGTCGCCAGAGAGTCGCGCTGGATTCGGTGTTTGGGCATGAGCAACCATGGTCGCGTGCCACACGGCTGTCGGTTCCAAGTGGGGCGATTTTGTGTGAGCCGAAGGAACCCGACTCTGAGCACTCACTCAGCTCACTGCTTGAGTTTTGCCGTTGGCTTCGTTTTTGCGGTACTGTTTGCTTACTGGGCCAAAACTGACCACTTCGTGCGCAGAGTTCAAGGAGATCCGCAAAGAATGGAAACAACGGAAGAAGGAGGAGGAAGCGCAGCGCAAGGCTGAAGAGGAGCGTCAGCGCCAGGCTGCCGCTGCCGCTGCTGCCGCCGCCCAGAATGGCTCCGCGGATCCCCAGGCCGGCGCTGACGGCACATCGTCGGCATCCGCATATGCCAGCGGTCGTCAGGTTCAGCTGCCTCCAATCGGCTACCAGCCCTCGCAGTATCCGGCCCCCCCATCTGCGGGAGCAGTTGCGCAGCAGCCTCTTCCCGAGTATAACAGCACCCACATGTACTCGGCCAACTACCAGCCTCAGTCACCTTATGGGCAGCCCAACCAGAGCATGTACAGCTCACGTGAGTTTGATCGGCCAGGACCAGGAAATCGCAGGAGGCTAACTTTCCAGACAGATAACGGAGGTCAGACTTCCAGTCACTGAATCAAACTGACCCGCGGGGTGTTGTCGCCGGGAAAGACCCATCAATAATGATAGAAAAGAGGATGGATTTGTACACTACTGGGTGGGATTTCTTCCCCACTGCGACGGCTACACTCCAAGATTGTCTATACCGCAACTTCACTCTCCTTCGGCTATTAGACGACGGGCACTTCCCACCTTTGTCAAATGATACCCTCGCGGTAGCCTGGGATTTCAACAGCACACAGAACGCACAATATGTTGTTACTCGTCAACATTCGGCCATTGATTCGATCGGCACAGCGTTCGCGGACTCACCTCGCTCCGGCCAACCGAGATGAATCTTGATTTTCTCTGTCAAGTTTTTCAGATACATAAGCGCATGAGGCATTGGGAAGGCATTTCTTCGGATTGACATGTTGTACTATGCATTCACGAGGAGGGTGGGAGCCTATCACGACGCTGGATTCGGCAACAAAATCCGGGCAGGATCGTTCAATCGTCCCGGTAATGGCGTTGTCTCTTCTCGACGGTGGAGAACACTACTGCCGGGTCAGACTGCGACCTGACGGATTTCGAATTACGTTTGGGTACGAGGCCTTTCACGGGGGGTTGTGCTCTTTAGGATGGCGATAGGGATGACCGGAAAATTGGCATGCGGTAGATCGGGGGGTGGGTTCGGACGGTTCTCCAGTGTTTTCGATACCTTATGCCGTACACGGACCATTGTCAGGAGTATGCTTTTCGCTGCTTTTTTTCCTTGTTAGTTATATTCGTATCACAAGACATCAAAAGACAAGCATTGGCAACGAAGAATAAAAGGCAAAATTTCCCCAATTCGTTTTCCCCGTGTTAGACATCACGGCATTGATGACTCGTCATGGGAAGGAAAGGTGAGAGCAGCCAAGGATCCCTCAAATGAGTTTAGGACGAACACAGTGCGGAGCGCAACAGTGACGAGACGTCGGAAGGTGAGGCTGAGGCTGATCGATCGAAGCTCAAGCTAAAAGCCGCTGAAGAATCGGCCCTGTGGATGGGACCGGTCAGGGGTGGCGATGCCGTTGGACCTGATGGAGTCACGAGTCTGTTCTTTTCTAAACGAGTATGGTAGGTAGTGGTGGTGACACCTTTCCGTTGCGAGTATAGTATGAACCTCTAAACCGCGTGGTTCTTACGTGCATACGATGTCAGGAGTACAGGGTTGCTTGACCTGTGTTTTCCTTTTTGTTCCCCCCCTCCCCCCCCCCTCCACCGTTAGCGTGTCCCGGGGGATGGGGGAGGGACCAACAAGAGATACACACACACATACGCTTGGTTCCCCGGAAAAAAAATCCCATTAGCGGGCGGCTCGGGAAGAAAAAAAAGATCTTTGTGTAACTAACGCTACCGGATGTCGGGCGAGGGCGGGATGGTGGTGTAGGCGGTTGGACCAGGGTTTGGAGGTTAGTGCCTTTTTTTTTCTTTGTATGTATCAACCAACAACCAACGACCAACGTGCTTATGCCTTAGCTTACATACATAGCTAGGTGCCATGTTTTTTTTTTTCTTTGCTTCCGATGTTTGTTGGCTGAACGTCGGTCGTGCAAGAGCAGCAGCGGCGGTTAGCTGCATTGGCCCCGCGTCCCCGGCGCGTGCGTGGGATGGATCTGCTGGAGGTGTTACTGAATTAGGGACGATGGTGGAAGGAATTTTGGTCAGAGTGCTTTTTTTTTAATTTTTTTTTTTTTACCGATTGGTCTGATGTAAGTCGAACGATTTGGCCAACGGTTTTGAGCCGCAGACATCGGCTTGATTTGCCATATAGGGGGGGCTGTTGGATAATTTTTTTGACTTTTTTATTGACATGCGAGAGAATCCCGGCCTGGTCCATTGAGAAATCAAATACTATTGCGATTGATTTTCCCCCTTCGGCAGTGGTGGAGTCGTGGACGCACTGGAGGGGAAGGCAACTGAAAATGGTTCCTACAGAAAGAACTTAATTTTTTAGGCTCTTCGGGGAGTTAAATACCCTTTTAAGCTCCGAGCTTGCCGGAGCACGGGGAGGCCATCCGGCTGGTATGAAATGGGTTGGCAGCTTTGGGAAGACGGGAAGCTACCTGCTGTAGGTTTTGACCTCTCGCGAAGCTTCGATGGGGCCGTTGGAAACCGAGACCGAGAGGCGGGTGGGCTATCAAGCGACTGCCCCGGCGAGCCGTCCTTACACACATCGCGGGCATCATGATGATCTGACATCCGGGCTTGCGCGAAAACTTTGAAGGAGGATTACTCCGTCGGGAGGCGAGAATAGAGCGGACATGACACGAGATGCGTACGAAGCTGTAGAATCAGAGAGGTCGTGTCGTCACATGTCCCATCTCGACGACCGTGGTTGGCCGACATGGATTTGGAATGAGAAACCTAGAGTGCCACCGGGGCGCTATACAAGACGTGGCGAGGATCACGCAGTGCCTGGGTGTTGGTCCAGAAGCGGCAAGGCTTCTCGGTCTCTGCCGTCTTGCCGTTGGACGTCGGCGTCGACCGGATCATGGCGATACACGTGTGTGGGTTGCTGGCTGCCGCCTGGGAGTTCTCGCCGCGCCTATTAGCGGATCCCGTATCTATCAGGGACCACGCCACACTTTTCCCGGCCGAGGTTGATAAAATTGGCATACAAATCCGCAAACGCGCGTAGATGCGGGCCTTGCAGTGTGGTTGAAATAGGTGTTATGGTGTGAACCCGACAGTTGGGTTGCGTCTGCAGCCGCTTCTGCGTCTGTCGAAGGGGGCTTGCGGGGAGCAGCGTCCATGAACGCAAATCGAGGTTGTATCAATACTTAGGTTGCCTCAGAGGGGTGTGGGAAGAAGAAGACGTGAACAGAAAAAAACCATGTTCTGTGGAAAGTATTGCTCGAGAATAGATACTTGCCTATGTTGGAAAGTGGATAAATCGCGACTGGACGAGAGACCTGCCTGGCTGGTGTCGGCGTCGCTAGCTCCGACCTTATTCTGACCCTCTCTCTCATTTGGGCCAAAGGTGAGAGAGAGAGGGGCTCACGGGCAGTACCTCCACACCTTGTTTTGATAACCCCTCCCATATCCCTCAAGTTTGTCGGTTTTTTGGCCCCCAAAGCGACGTCGAGATTAGGTATGGTGTACGGACGAGGATGGGGCCCGCTGCCGTTTGAGAGACGGTTCTGCGGGCTTTTAGGGCTGCTAGTTAAATTGAGTCCCTGGATGCAAGGCCAGGGTAGTTTATTTAGTGTACGTAGTTTGGTTTGATTGACTTGTTGGTCTTGCACTGGGCGCGGCAGCTCAAGTTTGGTTCCACAGGGGACGGAGGTATCCGTATCCAAGTTGATATTCGCAACTACTGTGCACCTCGTCATGAAAGACAAAGCCTACTTCCATACGGACCAATCAGTCTTTCTTCACATATACCGGTTGACGTTCTGAAGCTTATGAGATTCCAAGCCTCTCAATCGACGAGTTGCATCGCATTCACCTCAGGTACCTAGGTACTTGGCAGCGCGATGCTGAGGCTCGCTTATCGCTTATCGAAAGCTTCTTATCTCTCCCGCTATCGTTATCGCCATCAGCATCCGTCCATGCCTGCCACTTAACGTCGTGACACCCCCAAAAGCTCATCTTACCAGCAGGTTACCTATGACGTAGTCTGCAGTCCAGCGACGTCAAACCTGGAACAAGAGGCCTTCCCGACGCACTTTCGGAGGCGGGGGCCTGTCTTACACAGAAACGAGAGGGGGAAGGCGCGTATGGAACGAACGGAAGGTGCTGGTCCTCTGGGGAAATTGCCATGTCGGGCGGGCTCTTAGCCAGTCGGACTGGAATGATAAAATCTTGGCCGTTTCCGCCGCAGCGTCGCATTCCACGATCTTCTTCTGCCCCTCGTTCTGATCATTATTTTTTTCGAGCCCATTTGCTGGCCTTCCACCGTCATTCATTCGTCGCGCTCACAACAGGCTCCACCGGGGTCTTTCACTACACAAAGTTTGTAGCTCACCTTGTACCTAGGTAACAACCTTACTACAACCACCTCCCACCAACGACTTCCCTAGAAAAAGGAACCTGCGAGGCTGAAGCTCTCAGAGATTTAGACGGCAATAGCAGCCCTCCTCCGAGTTTTCTGCTTGTTATTTCCCTCGCTTGCTCTCTCCACGCGGCATTCCTTCCGTTCCACAACTACGCGGCTCGCAGTCCGTCCAAAAAAACAAATCCTCGAGACGTCTTCTTCGCCAGGTATTATTGCTACGAGACCGCGATAAACAAACCTCGCGCAGTACGACTGACGCGACGAGCAGACTTATTCCATCCATTCTGCAGCTTATTCGCAGCTTTCCTCCCATTTCTACGCACCCTCATCCTCTTGAGTCATTGGTCGGTTGCGGGGCCCTTCCCTGCCCACCGTCTCCAAAATGACCTCCGGCGTCTCCATCGACTCCAACATCCGGCCCGCTCTCCTCAAAACCTCAGGCTTGCCAAAGTCGGATTCCTCTTTATCTACCACGGCCCCATCGTGCAAATCGATCCGCGTTACGGGCGCTCACCCACTCGGCTCTCTCCACGTTCACCAGCCCTCGGACCAGTCTTCGGCGCAGCCTTCGGACTCGCCTCTTTCGCGAGTCAATATGAACCCAAACGCCGCATGCGACGACGACGAGCCGCCACCTCTCGCGCCCATCGACGACGGTGGCGCTATGGATATCCAAGAGCAGCAGCAACAGCATCAGGGTCACTCACTCGGGGGCGGCGACATTCTCCTAATTATGGACCTGCCGGCCTCCATCACTGTCGGCTACGACTCAGTCTCCTTCACCGCCCGTGAATTCGTGGGCGTAAGAGACATCCCCCCCGGTCCACACTTCTTCTGGGTGTCCGAGACGGAGGCGAGCACCACCCGCTGTGGCTTCTGGATCCTTAGTACTGCCTCCGAGACCATTCACGTTATGCAGTGGGACAAGTTCAACGAGGTCATTGGGGAGCCTGCCAGCCAAGTTGAGGCCCGCTTCCAGAAGGACAAGATTCGCGACATATACCCCAAGCTTGCGCCCTATCAGGTCCGCGCCCTCAACGCCAACTTTAAGCCCGCGGACTCCCAGTCGGCCAGTCCGGACCCGGAATTTGCCAGAAGCACCAACATATGGCAGCAGCTGACGAACGGCATCTCCGCCGGCCTGTTAAGCCGAATCACGGCTCGCCAAGCCGGCGATTGGGCGGTACACACCTCGGATCGCGTCAAAGGCTCGTTAATGCTCCCTGCCGAGGTTGAGCTTGAGAAGAAGGTTCCGAACGTCGTTGCGAGCACCGAGCTCAACTTTACTTACAGCCAGGCCGCCAAGACATACGACGTTACAAGCATCGGCTCGGTCCGAACCGAGCAGGCGGTTGACGCGACCGCCCACCTCCTCTCGACAGGCATCAGCGAAGCTGACGTTGTCGGCGAGCTGCAATTTGCCTTCATCGTCGGCATGCACCTAGGCAACGAATCTTGCATACAGCAGTGGTGGCACATGGTCGTATCGCTCGCTTTGAAGGCCTACGCCCTCCCCATCAGGCGCCCGCAGCTCGCCCGCTCCCTCCTGCAGACCATCACGGCCCAGCTCGTCTACAATGAGCGTTACCTGGATGGCTCCATCTTCGATTATGGACCCTCGTACAAGGACGAGCTACAGCTGGCTCTGATTATCTACAAGCGGCGCCTCAATGAGTCACTTCTGGCCCTCAACTCGCGCGCCACCCCCGAGCAGGCCGCCGTTGGCCAGGCCTTCTCCGACCTCGAGATGTGGGCGTGGAAGTTCGGCTGGGACATCCGGAGCGACTACCTCCGTAAGGGCAAGACGATGCTTGAGGACGGCGAGGAGGTCGAGCTCGAGCTCAAGGACCTCGAGGGCGAGGATGAGCGCGGCGAGTTTGCGGCTGTGGTGGTCGAGCTTGACGAGAGCGGAAAGCAGAAGGATCTTGTCTCGTGGGATTAGAGCTCCGGGGTCAGGCGCTGGTTTGAAGCAAAGGAGAGACGTCGCCGCACCGTGCCGCAGTTTGTGGACAAGAATACTGAGCGACCCCTGTCGCCTGTAGCTCCCATTGGAGTGAGGCCCCGTCGGTTCTCATCTCGGAGGGCTTCGATTGTTGGCACACTGCGCCCCAAGTCGTTCGTTGGCACTTTGCGCCCCAAGTCGCGCAGCAGCTCCAGCTTGATGCATGTTGATTTTTGAGCAGGCGGGCATAACAATGGCTTTGGGCACACGGAATGGAGGCACACATGGAATGGAGTTAATGGCCGGATGGATCAGGCTGGCTTGCTTGCTTTGTTTCAGAGGACAAGCCCCTGAGGTGCGTGAAGCATACACACACGTGCGTGCACACATATGAACAGGACCCTTTGTACTACTAGGAGATATCCTCTGTTTTGATAATGATTATGTATTTACCTCCACAAGGCTTTCATGAGAGTGACAAGAGCACATCAGTATGTGTTAATATTGTGTGTTTGTGTCCAACTTTGGTGTGTGTGGCTAAGGGCTCTCTTGCCACGTCGTTGCCAGTGGAAATTTTCTTTCCATGATTATTCAACGTATAAACTCCCAAGGGCCTGGGTATATCACTGGCTGCCATGTAGTTGATCTGTGTAAGATTTTCTTCAATATAACAGGGGCTCCTGCAGCCAGTGACAAACTGTTACAGGCAGTGGCCCGCTACTATCTACAGGTGATGACAGGTTATTACCAGATGGTAATCGTTCCCCCATGGTTATCGGTCATAAGTAGTAAAAGCCGAGGCTGGGTCTATCTGTATCTAAGGGGGTGTATGAACCTTGAAGAGAGCCAGGCTGGCCACTGGGGGGGGGGGGGGGGGGGGGTCAGGTCATAAGGGGGTGTCTTTAAAGAGGGTTTCTGCCCCTGAATATTGCCCATGTGTGTCCATGCCGAGCTGGTATCTATTCTCAACGATGTGAACGCTGTATGGGGCTCCGAAAGGGGTGTATGCCAGAGGTGCGCCTGCCTCTCTACCTTGTCCGTTCTTCACGAGGTATCTATATTCTGGATGATGCTTGTGATCCATAGGATGGCTGCGGTAGGGGTGTCTGAGGGGTGCTTCTGCTACTCGACCTTGTCAGTACTTCTGGATGTAACGTTATCCGGTGATCCACGGAAGGCTGCAATGGCGATGTCTTGCAGATTTGCTTCTGCTACTTGGGCTTGTCGGTGCGCCCCGAGGTATTCATTCAGGATGACATGACATTCGTGATCCACAGAATGGCTGTCAAAGTGGTGTCGTTCGGAATTGTTTCTGTCATGTAGTTTTTGATTTGTCCCGGCGTGTATGTGTAACTATTCACAATGGTGTTAATGGTCCACAGGATGGTGTAAGTGTCCCACAAGGCTGCATGAAACGAGAAATTATATCTCCGAAGATCAGGGTCTAGAAGGAAGAGTGTGGGTAAGCGGTGACAGGTGAGGCTGCAGCAGAGAGCATGCCAAACGTGCTGCAAGACGGGTGATTGAGAATATCAGTTGAGGCTCTAGAAACAAGGGGGGAGACAGTAGCATGATACAGTTTCAGGGGGCTGAAAACGGTTAATTGGGACGATCAGTGGAGGTTTCATGCATCGTTGCCCTCCAGGATTCAAAGCCGGGGGAGATGCTGGGCTAAAGAGGAAGATAAGAGGGCCTATGATGAAAATTTCTATGAAGCTTTCCATGCAGGGCAAGGCTGTAAGAAAAGGAGACTGGAAAACGAGGGCAGGAGGCGAACTTAAGGAGCTGCTGTACAGCTTCCTTTCCAGGACAGGAGGCTGTGAGAAACAGTGAGCAAGACGAACACAGGGAAGGAGGCCTGTGATGGGTCCCGTTTGTGGCTTTCTGCCCAGATTGAGGGGGTGTAAGAAGCAAGAGATCAAAAGGCAGGGTATGAGGTGTGTAAAGTAGATAACTTGGGCGTGGTCCTCCCATCCATGATGGTGAACACTGGCTCAAGAGGATCGCAGATGATGACACCCGGGGGTGAGAGTATCCAGCAACGGTTTTCTAGGTAGCGTGTTTGATAGTCAGTCATTGCCTAGGCGTCTTGCCGGTATCAATTCCATCATTTGTCGGTCTGTTCGGTGTAAAGGGGGGCAAATACACTGAGGACGGATGGTAATGGGAGATGGCGAAGAAGGACAACAGAGGCAGGGGATAAGCCGTGGCTGGTGATTGCAGGTAAAGGCCGGTCCAAAGTTTTGTTCCTGTGTTCCTGGGCAACAACGTATTTTGCTTGGTTTTACTGGAGTCTTGTGGCCAAAGCCAATACACCACTCGATGATGGGGTGATGTTATCGTGTCCTCTCTCTCCCGTGGGAGCAGCAGCAGAATCTTGATTGCAGACGCGGGCCTTTCTGGAAGTCGATTTGGTGTTTTCCCGGGCAGCCACGTAGCTGTTGGTGTTCTACTGCAGGTTCGTGGCCAAAGCCAATACACGATGACGGGATTATGCTATCGCGACTCCTCTCCTGTGTGGGTTCGGCGGCAGAATAATTGAGAATGGCAATGAGAGCTCAGGGTCCTCGGAGAGGGGTTTATATGCGGTGGAAAGAGAGCGTCGGGCCACATAGAGGGGGTGGCTGGTAGAGAGGTTGGCGGGGCGAGGAGGGGTAACGATTGGGTCGAACGAGCTTCATAATGACGGTGCTCTGTTTCGTTCGCTTCTTCTGTCGTCGAGAAATCGAGAGGCGGAAAAATCAGACTCTGGCTTGGAGACGACGTGATTAATCTCCGAATGACCTCGAGGCCCCTGAAGCATCCTGTTGTGGAGCTGTGGATCGAGTAGCCACCGTGACGGCCTGGATGGCGGCAGTCTGTCGTTGTGAGAGGCAATTTGGGTCCTCTGCTGAGCTCCGTACATGCTCCGCAACAGTCAGATCTCGTAGGACGGTGTCGTGGCGGTGTTGTCGTAGCCTTCGACAGCCTCACCTCTATCCACCGATGAGGCATCCGGTCTCTGGGGCGTAGGAACTCCGCTTTGACGCGGAGCAGGAGGTTGCGATTCGCGGGGCCCGGTACCGCGACCCCGATTATTGTTTCCCAGAAGGGAAAGTCTTCCTAATGGAAGAGGGTTCAGCCGCGATATCGATGGAATACATACGCCGGCGACTTGCGGCGTGGCGCCATCTGGACGAGCCGATGGGTCGATGTGTGTGCTTTCGTTGAGATCGGAGGAGGTAATGACTTCGGGAAAGCTTTCGTAATGCCGTGAGTCGTCGAGAGTTTGAAGCTGATCGATGTTCAGCCGTGGCGACGACGCTGTACTTATAGTTCGAGGGCAGGATGCCGGAGGACATCGAGGTGTTGATGTTCGCCAGTGGTCGACTGTACTCGGCAGTGATGAGGGCAACATCGAGGTTCGAAACGGTACGCAAGTACGGTACCCCTCTCGGACGAGGGGGAAGACTGAGGAAGAAAATTCTCTCCTGCATATATGAGATAAGCTTTTGTCAGCCATGGCACTGCCATGTTCTCCTGCGGGCTCTTGAACCTACCAGATGCGGACCAGGCCTCCTACCTTCGAGTCACGCCGAGGGACGACGTTGGGGACTCGGAGGATTTCGGATATCCGAAGAAAGCTCAACAATTTCCCCGTGGCTTGACCTGCGGACGGGTACTTGAACCACGAAATTCCGCCCCTCAAGCACCACAACTCCCTATCCCTCGTCGGAAGTCATGACCGAAGGGTGCGGCATTCTAGGGGGCTCACTCGGCGTCCTGGAGCTGGCTGTGGCGAAGCACGAAGTGTCTTCCACGTTCTCGTGGCGATTCTGAGCTGTCCAGCAGGAAATCGAGCTTCTGTCGATCTCGGGAAGCCAGATTGTGGTGAGTTCTCAACGAAAATGGTTTGAGGCGTATGCTGGCCTCGTGGTGAGCAATGAATGGGCTGGCGGAGATGGTAACTCTAGCATCATTGGCTCAGTACGTGCTCGATCTGCACTCGATCGGCTCGCTAGTCAACTGGTACCTTTCGGCGTGGACGATTGAACGAGGAGAGAGGAAAGTTTCTACTCAGAAACGACAGAGGAGTGGGTGTACGGGGTTCTCTCGATCTTCACAGAAGGACATGATACGCGTATTGAAATAAACTGACCGTCAACTTGATTGATCGGCGCTATCACCTCCCCAGAGAGCGAGTGAAATGAAAGGTGATACACAGAGCCCACTAAGTACATGAGAAAAAAAAATACTACTCGCTCCATAAGCCGCTTGGTAGGATTTGTGCGGCTTATGGTAGGCTCTGTGTATCACTTTCTTCCACCCCTCTCTTCACCTGGAAACCTTGTTGTGGCTTGCTCTCGAGGTCGTCTTTCATCCTCGGTTGGATGACGACTGGTATTCAAGATCGTCGCTTGGTGACCTGGGTAGAATCCATGCGGTCGTCAGTACGGTGGTAATCAGCCAAGGGGGTCAGATGGGTGGATGTTCACCTGGTGTAGCACATTCGCCGAGGGTGGCGTTGTGTAGGGGGGACTGGGTTCTTCCGCATCATCTCTAGACGAGGATAACCCGAGGGTCCAGGCTCGAGATGAAGCGGGGATCTAGGAAGAAAGAAAAGAAGTCGAGGGGGAAGGGGGGAAAATGACGATGAGCCAGTCTTTTTAAAGCTATCAGCGAGGAAGTGGCGTCCAAGTAAGGTTTTCGTCCATGCAAGGTGCGCTCAACTACGTACCTGTCTTTGTAATTCGAGACGGCAGGTCTTGTAAGTGACTGAAGCGTGTGGAGAGACGTCAATCCCACTTCCGCGCCTGCCAACGACACCATGGCTCGCTAGTGTCGCGATAACTGCAACTCCAGTCCGTCCTCGTCGATCGACTCTTACATTCAAATGAATCTGCAGGTACGTTGGAATAATGTTTCCTGCATGAATGCAGTGCGCTGGGCCCAGGGACGTTGGCCCCCCTCGGATCTGTGGACCCTCAAACGGTTTCCGTCGACCATCCTCGTGGGGAATCCTTCCTAGGGCTTGCCATCGTGACCCACCACAACGACAACAACGAGCCTCACCAGCTCGGATCGGTCGGTTAGCTCAGTTGGTTAGAGCGTGGTACTAATATATCACCTTGATATGTCAAGTAATGCCAAGGCCGGGAGTTCAAGCCTCCCACTGATCATTATCTTTTGCTCTTTCTTCCTCTTTTGGGCTTGAGAACGAGAAGACATCAGACAGTACTTCTCGTTCGTAAGTGTGAGTGGAATGCATGACTTTTGCTTTTGCTTGTCTACAATCTCTCACCACCTGCTCTCCCTAGTGAGATCAAGATTTTTCTTGCATGCAGGCAACATCATGTCCAGCAAGATGTTAGTCAACCTGAGGTGGTGGCCCTCAGGGGACTAACCGAACAGCCGATCTACACCGAGGTGTGTGCACCGCACAGCTTTTTGGTGGTGGCGAAGCATATTGTGCGCGCATATGTCAGTTTCGTGTGAATAGTCTACAATAAAAATTAAAGTACACAGTGAAAATCTCTACTAATTGTCGTAAACGACGACTTCCATAAAGTAAATTGCTTTCAAAGTTATTTTTTCCAACTCGCGCATCGGTGAGGACGTCGAATTTAGGAAATTATGTGGGGGATGGATGTAGTACACGGGGTATGTGGCTGGATGGCTGATGGTGATTTCGGCGGGCGGCATATCCTTATTGTCCAGTTCTGTGCGAGAAGAAGATACCCCAACACAACCTGAATGGAAGTTCGCTCTCAACCTCGCTCAATCCGCGCCACACACAACGCCTACCGCAAAGACTTTTCAAAGGTACGAAATAACCCCATTGCTGACTGAGCTTGGGGAGGACCGTGGCAAGGCACGGAGACACGGGCCTCAGTGCTGTACAAGCCGATGGCACGCGCAGGAGCCCACGGGAGGGAGTGGCTCGCTTTTCTGGCCGGACGGTACCATGACGGGGAGCGTCCAGTTGCAGTGGAATGAAGAAGGGACTCGGGATCGACGGGCCGTGGCGGGGAAAACAGCACGCTCGAGAACGGGGGGACGTCCATTTGCAAGCGGGACATCATTCGAGAAGGGGGGCGAGACATGACCAGGGACCACGGGAGTTGTTGCAAGTCATTGTTCGGAAAGTTTTGTTTCCCATCCCACCCCGTGGAAGCCGAACGACAAGAGTAGAGAGAAAAATGAAATGAGATAAAACACGGCACACGCGTTACAGTCGAGCCCAAATAAACGCCGTGTCGTCAAGTTTCAATGTTTCATTTGCCTGCCTGACCCTTTACAAACCAAGCCAAGCAGCGATAACCGCGAGGCATGCCATGCAATGATGCATCGACCGGAGGTAGTGGAGCCCCCCCAGGAGAGATAAGTTTCGTGAGGGGGGACACACCTCCAGGTCGAGCCTCCTCTGGACGTCTTCAATCTCGTTTTCCCTTTTCGATTCAGACGAGCCAGATTGTTCTTTTGATCCACGTTTGACTCCTCCCGTGTAAAAAGAACAGATAACGGCCGAGATTCCTTTGCCGCGGGGAAACACCAAAAGTTGACCTGGAACCGGAAAACCCATAAACGTTCCCCCAAATTTCCCCTTTTGTTTCTTCCCAAACCCGCGGGCCTTGGCGAGACTCGAAGCGCAAGAAGGGAGCCGACGCTTAACGGTAAGACTTCTGGAATCTGGAGCGGGCACCAACACCACCGAACTTCTTGGGCTCGCAACGGCGGTTGTCGGCGACGAGCAGGGTGCGGTCGAACTGGACGAGGGCCTGCTTCAGCATGTTCTTGCTGTGCTCGTCGACGAACTTCTGGTAGTAGGCGACGACGGACTTGGCGATGGCCTGGCGGATGGCGTAGATCTGGGAAGTGTGACCACCACCGGTGACGCGGACGCGGATGTCGATGTTGGCGAACTTGTCAAGGCCGAGGACGAGGAGGGGCTCGTAGACCTGTGGTGCGCGGAGAGTTAGCCTCGCTGCTTTGTCTTACGACTGTGGCGTCCGCAATGATCGGTCGTCTCGTTCCCGTGATCTTTCCCCGAATGTGGAAGAGCACAGCGCTGCGTTCCTCCTCTTCCCAATGATTCTTTCCCATCCCAGCAGCGCCTTGCCCTTCACATTCGGACCGCATTCGCACCAAAAGATTCCTCCTCTTATCGACCGGTTGCATTGGATGTTCGTGGCGGGTTCTATCGTACCTTGAAGCGGAGGATCTCAGGCTGGACAAGCGAGAGGGGCTTGCCGTTGACCTTGACGAGGCCCTTGCCAGCCTATAATTTCATCACACGTTAGCCTTCCGCGTCTCTCGGTGTCGAATTTCTGCTCGTTTCGTCGGACGTTTGGGGTTGGAGGTAAGGGCATTATTTCGGCATCGCACCTTGCACTGGGCAACCGCGGTGGCGGTCTTCTTCTTGCCGAAGCACTGCACGCTCTGGGTGGTCGACATGGTTGCTGCGGGATGGAGGGGGGAGACTGTGAGGAGTTTCGCGAACGATCGTGGAGTTGGCTGGCGATATGGCAGAGGAAATTTTGCCTTTGCTTTCGGTTGTGTTGTGTGCCCTGGGCCCCACTTTCTGGCTTAGCGTATTTTTCTCGGACGCTGGCGACTGCACGTGATCTCGAGTGACCTAAAGATAAAAGCGATGGACAATCGCGCGCGACGTGCGGATGCGAACCGGGAGTGGGACCCGCTTATGTCATCCGCCCATTTGTGGTGGGTCCGATCGGGGGGCATGTCTCTGGACCGTCGGCGCAGCCAACACCTGGACCGGCATGGCGGGCGTCACCCAAAGCATCTAAGATACCTATCCGCCCCTCTATTGACCTCCTCCCGAGCCCCTCCCTAGCAAACGAGGACGAGCCGTTGCGAACGAGCCTACATTCCCCGCCCTTCCGCAGTTCGAAACTACTCCCCTCCGTCTCTCCCATCGAAAAGACCCCGAAACCAGGACGATCATGTCACGAAAAGGCATCGGCATCGCGGCCTTCGACCGCTCCCGAATCACCTCGGCGCAGTACGCCTCCCACGGCTCCAACCTGCGCAGCAACAACGCGCAGGCCCTCGAGACGCAGCTCTCCGTCTTCCGCTCCCTGCTCCAGCAGTTCGCGCAGACCCACGCCAAGGACATCCGCTCGAACCCGTCCTTCCGCGCCCAGTTCGCCCGCATGTGCACCGCCATCGGCGTCGACCCGCTCGCGTCCTCGTCGTCGTCCTCCGGCGGCGGCGGCGGCGGCTCGTCGTCGATATGGGCGCAGCTCCTGGGCCGCTCGGTCAACGACTTCTATTTCGAGCTCGCGGTGCGCGTGGTGGAGGTCTGCGGGGCGACGCGCGACGAGAACGGCGGCCTGATCGGCGTGCGCGAGGTGCGGGAGCGTATCATGGCGGGCCGGATGGAGGGCGCGAGCGAGGTGACGGAGGACGACGTGCTGCGGGCCGTGGGCACGCTGAAGCCGCTCGGCAGCTCGTTCAGCGTCATCAAGGTCGGGAGCAAGGACTACATCCGGAGCATACCCAAGGAGCTCAACACGGACCAGAGCGCCGTGCTGGAGGCCGTCCAGGTGCTCGGCTACGTGAGCATCTCGATGCTCATGGTCAACCTCGGCTGGCCCAAGGCGCGCGCCCAGACCGCGCTGGACGACCTGCTGGGCGAGGGCATGCTGTGGGTGGACAAGCAGTGCCCGGAGTGGGAGTACTGGAGCCCCGGGTTCATGGTGGACACCGGGGAGGCGCCGGCCGGAAGCTGAGGCCGATGAGCGGAGACGAGACCCAACGACCGATACCCACTCCCGGAGACGCCGGCAGATACCACGCCGCGCCGAGTTTAAACTCCATTCCCGCAAGACGCGGGTACCCGCTTCGGCCAGATGGTGGGCCTACTAGCCCTTCATGCGCTGGGCTTCCCAAAGACAAAGACCTAGAAGCACGCCTGCGCCATGCCCGGAGATGTGGCTGACTCGCGACAGACCGACTCATTCAAGCCTGGTCACGTGTGGAACGGAAACCTAGACGTCCATAGATGTACATACGAGTTTCACCTCACCGCGAATAGATACCCAGTTCAAACCAAAACCAAGCGCGTTAAACCTATCTACCAAAAAATACGGGACATATAACATGACAGCAACGTTCGAAGCAAGCAAATTGTACAAGGATACTCGGCGGTCGCACGCAGCACATCCAAGCCGCCGCCCGCATCCAGCTCGCGTATCTTTCACACTGCCCTCCCACGCCCCTCAACTCCAGAAAACCGCCATAAGGGCCGATTTCGTTTTCGAATTAGATGTTACCAGATCTCATCAACTGGGCGTTATAACCATCATCTCGGCCATCTCACCATAGCAGAGTCGTTTAGTAGGGGGGGTTGGGACCACCCATGGGGCCGGGGTGACCGGGGTGACCGGGGTGGCCCGGGTGGCCCGGGTAGTCCTCCGGGCGGCCGCTCATGGAGGGAGGAGGAGGAGCGCGGCCGTCACCGAAGTGCTTCTTGCGCAGGGCTGTGAGGCGCTTCTTCTTGGTGGTGGTGTTGATGTAGGTTCCGATGATGAAGGAGACCAGGTTGAAGAAGGGAACCCAGAGTTGGTCGGGGAGGAACTTCTGGGCGAAGGCCAGGCACAGCGGGGAGGTGATCCAGCTGACCTTCATGACCTTCCAGAAGCCGACCTTGACGGTCGCGCGGACCTGGTGGTAGGTCTTGGCGCCAGCGATGATGGCCATTGCCGTCAGGTAGATGGAGTTCTGGATGGGCGCAACCTGTAGAGAGACCGGACGTGTCAGCGACGGCATTCACGAAGACGGGGACGTGGGCCACGTACAATCAGGTTGCTGACGATGATCTGCATGATCTTGGCCCTCAAGCTGGTGCGGCCAGCGAAGGCCTTCTGCAGGATCCAGATGAGGAAGTGGCCGAGAGGGGCGCTGACGAGGGCGCCGTACGCGGCCATCTTGGGGACGCGGGAGGTGAAGTAGTTGCCGTGCTTGTTGCGATCCTTGGCGAGGAAGGATGCGATCAGCTCCTGGGCGCCGGCGAGGGTGCCGGCCGTCAGCATCTTGGTGCGCAGCGGGTTCTGCTCGAGCTGCTTGATGTAGGCCTGGGAAATGGAGCGCGTCAGTGCCTCGTTGCTGGTTTCCATGATTCCCACCATTTTGCCTGTTTTTTCTTATTTTTCGCAGAGCGGAATCGTGAAGTGGTGGTGGGAAATCGAAGGGAGTGCAAGACGAACCGCCAGGTAGCCCTTGGAGCCGGCATTCTTCCTGCCGCCGGTGATGGCGGTGCCGATAGCCTCGGAGATGGGGTGCTTGCCGCTGGTGCCGGGCAGAGGCTTCTCGGGGTTGAAGATCTCCTGGACCTTGTCGACGCCCTTCTGGAGCGTCTCCTTCGTCTCCTTCTCAAACTTGACCGACATGGTGGGCTAGGCGCTTCGGGGGGGTATCGCTATCGAAAGATGGGACAACGCGGGGAAGGCAAAACTGCGGTGAGGGAAGAGTATTAGCTGAGAGGGCCCGTCTTTTGAGTGTTGTTTCGCGATGGGTTTTCCGGGGGGGGTGTTCGTCAATTGAATTGCGGCTCCCTGGGGCCGGGGGACGGGCGGCCAATGGTTTGTTTACCGCGTCGCTCTGCCGACCGACCGACTGACCAGGTTCAGATTGCGCAGCGGGCAAAGCTTTCGGGCGACTGGAGCTGTGCAATTGCGACTTTGGGAACGAGGCGGAAAATGCGCGAAAACGAGGGAAAACTTACCGGATATTCTTTGCAAGATGGGGCAGGAGGTGTGCGTCTGGCCGTCGCTGGAGGGGAGGTTGGGCTGGAGGCAGCTATGAAGTGGTGGTGGGTTGTTGATGTGGTGGTGGTGGAGGAGGAGGTTGAACACGATTGGGGCCTTTCGCCTTCCCCCTTGGGCGTGTACACCTGGTAGGCCGTCCGGAGACGCTGGGCCAAGGTACCACACGGGAAACGATTACACTAGAGCCAGGCTGGGCTGAGTGCTGATGCTGGGTACTGGGTACTGGGAGGGTCCCCCTCGAGGGAGATTGATTGAATGCTCGAATTGGGGGGTGTGGTGCCGACCTGACGGGGACCTGCTGGACCTGGTGGGAGCTCGCTGCTGGAGGCGAATGAGCTTCCTCCAGCGCTAAGCGGCCGGGATGTTGCATGACGGGGCCAGAGCTGGACGGAGCTGCAGGGGTGTGAATATGACGTGATATGATTGGCTGGGGTTCTACCAT
Organism: Colletotrichum musae; assembly: GCA_027406025.1. Classification (NCBI taxonomy): domain Eukaryota; kingdom Fungi; phylum Ascomycota; class Sordariomycetes; order Glomerellales; family Glomerellaceae; genus Colletotrichum; species Colletotrichum musae. The sequence continues at coordinate 5,174,070 of JANVYC010000005.1, read as the reverse complement.
GGCCCGAGGCACGTCAACACTGAGAGAGGGGAGGGCCGAGAAGGAAAAAAAAACAAAAATGGGCGAACAGACGCCAACGCCGGCGCCAGTTCATTCCTGCCGATGCCGGCTGGTTGTCAGCCTGTCAGTCTGTCATCGCCTCCAGTGGTCGCTCTGCTCTCACTTCCATGGCGTCTGTCTGTGCTGGGTTGACCCTTTAAGAAAGATGTTGTTTTAATCATCGACCTCATGCCGCCGCGTCGTCCGAAGGTCATCTGAACTTTTACTTTTTGCTTGCATTCCCGACCGTCCACCTGGTACGCATGAAGGAATATGGTCAGAATTCTTTTGCTTTTTTTTTTTCTGTTTACCTTGAAAAAAAAAAAAGAACCTTTCGTTTTGGTATATCGCGTGGGAGGGTTCGGTGTGCAGGATGCGTTGCATCAGGGCTTAAGCTGCAATGTGACACCTCACTATTGTACGACGCTTACCTCCAGGTACCTGGCTAGTACTTTGATTCATTAGGCGCCGTTGGTTCATAACAAAAAGATCATGCTGTGCTAGCTTGATTTGACTGGACTCGCGCTACAGAATTACTGGGTGGTTTAAATGCATAACCGGTCGCCTTGCTTCCAAATTGGGCAATTGAACGTGGTGTGGTTGTATGAAGTTGACCTCTTGTTATCTACATTCAATGCATTTTCCGCAAATGCATTAACTCAGATGACTGGTTCAGCGTTTCTGCAGATACCCAAGATGTTCAAAGTCGGGCAACGGTTTTTTCGGCTCGAAGGCATGTCGCAGTTTGACGACATGGGAGTTTTGACATGAAGCTCCAAAGCTCGTCAGAAACTCGACACAGTCGGAGTGACCAGATGCCTCCAGACTCCAGCGTCCTACTCCTCCTCAGAGACTGGCAGCAACATCAAAAGGAGCGCAAAGTGAAATTGTACAAGAACAAAGAGGCCGGGCAAAAGCTACAGAACGACTGGCTGTCACGATGAAAGCACTCTGTGTGTCTGGTACCCGCCCGGCTGAAGGTGCAAGTGAAGTGCTCCTTCCCGGCATGGTCACTTCTCACTTCACCTCACTCTCGATACCAAGGCTCCTTCCCAAAACTTCTGAAAATCTTGACCAAGTCTCAAAATCTTCAGGGCGTCATATGTTGGCCAAACCACCGGAAGCTACCTTGCGCTTCTCGCTCGCCCTCCTCCTTCGCGGGCCAACACCTCGAGATCCCTTGGCACCGGTATCTACATCGATATGGCCTCTCAATCTTCTTCCCGCCGACCGCGGTCGTACGCAGCTTGCACTCATATCACCATGGTTCGTGTGTACAGCTACGTCCTTCGCTGCGACTCCTGTGGCAATTTTGGTCCGTTTGGTTGGTTGTATCGTTGTTCTCAAGACCGCGAGGAAATGTTGCGTGATCACATCTCCATTGGAAACGAAGAGGTACGTGTCGATCGGTCCATGGGGGAATGCTTGATAGCTGACGAGACAAGTCTATTTTCGATTCTCTCGGAAAGCAGTTGATCCCATCCGTCCAGCCCAGAATCCGTGGCCCGGAGAAACGCGCTGTCAACCCCGCCAACTTTCTCGAGGAGATGCCCCAAGAAGATGTTGTCAAGACCTATACTACCGAACAACTCCTAACCATATACAACCAAAGGAAGAGTGTACGAGCCGCCAGTATCTTATCCCGCGTCATTACAATGCTGACATGTCGCACAGTTGGGAGATATCCTGCGTCGAGACTTCGTCCAAAAGGCCGCGAACGTGGTCCGGGAGTCCAACACGCACGATTTGGCCAGGATTTTGGACCAGGCTGCGCAGCTGCCCTGGGTCCCAAGCCCCGAGGAAGAGTGCACGTACAAGGTCTGCCCTTATTGTCGTCCGGGAGGTGCGGACCGAGCGTTCATCAGCCTCGACGGCGTCGCAGGCGGCGACATCCCGGCCACGGCCGCTACCGGCTTCGGATTTCATCTTTTCCACCGGAGACCCGTTTGTAACAAGAGAGTGGTTGCCAACCTTGGTCTCCGTTCAGATTCGACGGTAAGCTCTCATTTCCTGTTTCTTGTGCGCAAGTCCTGACATTCTTTCAGTCAACGGCGACTTCCACTTGCTCCCGTCCTGGTCCGTTGCAGTCGCGCGATGTCATGGTCTCGAAATTGGCCTGCCATCTGGCGTCGCAGCTGAACGTTACCAACTCAACCACCGATTCCAGCTCCATTGCCCCGTCCCCGGCTTCTCACGCACAGCTGCCCCGATCTCCAGTGTATTCCAATCTTGCAGCCCAAGCCGGCGACCATGGAGACTCGGTTGATGGCGACTCATCCTGGCAGGACAGCACTGCTGGATCTTTCACCTTGCCGTCTGCCGCCACCGGTGACGTGGGAGAGTACACGACAGAGATGGAAGAGCACGAGCAAGAAGAGGGCAAGTTCTCCGACCAGCCACTTGAAGTCCCTCACGGAGTTGCCGTCCTGGAAGAGAGCGTTGAGAGGCATGCGCCAGATCTCTTGACACAAGTTTGAGCCAGTGGCAAGTGGCGGAGCTCAGCGTGTTTGAAATAGAGCAGGTCAAACAACTACACAGAAAAGACGGTTAGATGGTACGGCGGCAATCCGGTTCTGGAGGCAATCAGCAATTGGCGAAAGCGGTAGCGAACTTGTGGCCGGGTTTGCTTCGGTGTTGGATTGGTGTAGGAGATACCCTATTGCTTCTCGGACAGACTTCATTGTTCACGATTAAAAGTATGCTGGTGTAGCGTAGGCAATAATTTTATTGCAACCTGTTACCGACGACTTCCCCCATTGACATGATAAACAAAACCGCAAGATACCAGTCACTAGTTCTTCCACGTGCTACATCCCGGAAGCACACCGCGCCTCCCCCTCACTCCCTCGTGCTCTCCAACACGGCCTTCATCATGGCATTGCCGACGGCGACGGCGTCCTTGAAGCGCGGCTGGAAGAACTGCTGCGTCGTCTCGAAGCGGTTCTTCCACGTCTCAAAGTGGCCCAGGGACACGCACTCGGCCCACCCGCGGGCGGCGAAGGTGAACTCGAGGTCGTCGGAGCGGTAGGTGTGGTCCTCGACGGCGGTCCTCAGCGCGTCGTCGAGCAGCTCGGGGCTGCGGAAGAGGTGCTCGGCGACGCCGAGCCACAGCCGGAACAGGGGCGTGGAGCAGATCATGTGGTCGTACGGCACGATGCCGAGCTCGGCCCAGCAGTCGACCATGGCGAGCAGGCTGAGGTGGTTGTTGGCGCGCGGCGTCTCCGTCTGGTCCTCCTTGCGGCCGAGGGAGAAGCGCTCGAGCAGGTCCGGGTTGAGGAGCGGGCGGTCGGCCCACTTGTGCGCGCCGCCGTGGCCGAAGACTTTTTCTTTGGCGGCGAGCACGCGGGCGCGCAGGCCGGCGGCGTCGCCCTCGAGCATGAGCTTGTAGAGGTCGGTGACGGAGCGGGCGAACTGGGAGATCTGCTTGCGGGCCTCCGGGTTGAGGATGGCGAGCCCCGCGTAGACGTGCCACTTCTGCGAGTAGATGCGGAGCATGATGTTGATCTTGACGTTCTCGACCCCTCCGACGTAGCGGGACATCTCCCAGGGGAACTGGGTGTTGGCGTGCCAGGCCTTGCCCATGGAGAGGAAGGCGGCGTGGGTGACGGCCTGGGTGTCGGCGGTGATGCGGTCGTGCTCGTGGGCGGTGAGGTAGACGTGCTTGGAGCCGAGGACGGAGAGGACGGCCTCGACCCGGGAGACGGAGGCGGGCGAGGCGCGGTGGGCGATGATGACGAGCGGCTGGTTGCGCGGGTCGACGTTGGGGCCGTGGAGGGAGTGGCACGAGACGATGTCGACGTCGGCCGGGAGGTGGCGCTCGAAGGCCGTGATCTCGGGGTCCTTGCAGGACGTCTGGCCGCCGACGATGGCGCCGAGCTTGGTTGCTGGTGGCAGAGGTTAGATGAATGGAGAGAAGCGCAGGTGGTGGCAATTGGCATACAAGGACCATATTGGGCAATCACGCGATCAATGGCGGCGGCTTCAACGCTGTAGATGATGTAGTCGCTTGCGCGGGAGACGTAGTGGCCATTGCGGCAGATTTGTATATTGTTCTATTCAAAAAAGACATACTGCTCAGCGGGTGGGCGCGTTGGTGGCAGGATGGGCTGTGGCTCCCATACATTTCCAGAGAACTCATCTCTCAGGCTCTCGTAGTTTTCCTCCTGGTCGCACGCCATTATCCTGCCGGGCCCGGGCTGTCAGTCTGGTTTTTCTTTTCTTCCGTCCTCTTGTGACAAATAGGTCACGAAGAACTGTGTGTAGCAAAAAGGGTGCGCGGACGCTGCGGATTCCTTGAGAGCAATGTTAGCTCGAGCTTCTCGGAGAAGATCATGAGAAAAACAAATTTGAGTGTTCGGTTCAGACAGGTAAAGTTTAAGGTAGCTAGGTGTATCATCATGGAAAGCCGTCAGCCATACCCGGGGCCAGAATGGCTTGCCAGGAAGGCCTCAGGCGATACTCTAGCCAAATGCGCTCTTGTCATCATGACCAAGGGGAGAAGTGTCTTCCGCTTGGAAGAGAGGAGAAAATGAAGAAGAAATGCTTACCAGAAGGATCGCATGGCGCAGAGACCCGGCCGAGGAGTGAACAATTACTCACTTCCATCCAGCGGCAGAGAGCCTCTGCGCGTACATCTTCCCCATGTCTCCCATGCCAATGAGGCCGACGACAAAGTTCTCCATCCCAGCGGGGACGTCGGGAGCAGAGGAAGATGCCATGGTTTTGGTACGCGGTGTTTGGGTTCCTGTCAGGTTAGAACGGTTTGATCGATCTTCGGTTGTTCAGAGGACTGCAAAAGTCTGCGCGAGGCGAGCTTTCACATCCTGAGAAGGAAAGAGAAAAGTCTGTCGCAGCTGATCCACCTCTCGCTAAGTCGGGGCGCTGAGTCACGTCCAAACTTGAAGCTTGAGGCTGCAGAGCTTTTTTTTCGAGTGTGAGATGCAAGAAGAAGAAAAATTACGTTGCGCGGTTGCTGTTCCGCTTTTTGATCTTGCCGGCAGGTGGGGAGGGCTCAGCGGAGGCGCGGAAATGATTGGCCGATGGGGAGGGCGGGTCCCGGAGGTGCCTTCACTAAGCTTGTTAGATGCATACGGGAAACTGGTGGGGGACGATACGGCTTTGGCGAATATCTTGAGCTTCTCTTCACACAGCACACCTTAGGAGGTCTCAGGAGGTCGCTACGCTACGACTGGACAAAACCCAAAAATGTCGGTTCTCTTCACGATCGGCTCAAATGGCTCCGGCCAGCTCGGAATCGGCCACAAGGAAGACGTCTCCGTCCCCAAGCAGGCCGTCTTCTTCCCCGACCACCCGGACTCGCCCGTCGTCAAGGTCGCCGCCGGCGGAAACCACACGTTGCTTCTCACGGAGTCCGGCCAAATCTACTGGAGCGGAGATGCCGCGAGCGGGGCTTGCGGTCTGACTTCGAATTCAGAGACCCAGGAGCCCGTCTTCCAGAAGATCCAGCTGAGCAAGAGCGCGGAAGAGGTCGGTGCCGCAACGACTCTGGTTGCCGCCACGTGGGAGGCCTCGGTCATCGTCCAGAAGGACGCAGATGGCAAGGCGACGAAGGTGTACAGCTTCGGCGCGGGCCAGAAGGGAGAGCTTGGTCTCGGAGAGCTGCTGGTGCGGTCGCCGTCTGCTACGCTGCTCAAAGACTTCCCGCCGGCCGGCACCGAGGTCGTCGACCTGGCGGCTTGCATGGGCCACGTCGTTGCGGTCCTCAGCAACGGGGAAGCCTACGGCTGGGGCAACGTGCGCAAGGGACAGGCCGGCAGCCCCGAGGCTGTCGTGCACTCTCCCAGGAAGATCGAGGGCGTCGACTTCAAGGTCACCAGGGCCGTCTGCGGCAAGGACTTCTCGTGTCTCTTCGGTGCGCCCGACTCGGGCGAGGTGCTCGTCCTCGGATCCGACAAGTGGGCGATCAAGTCATCTGCTCCCGGCTCGGTGCCCGAATGGCAAGATGTCGGAGCTAGTTGGGGCAATGTCTACGTCTTGAAGAAGGCTGGGGAGCTCCTGGCATGGGGACGGGATGACCACGGACAGCTGCCGCCGCCGAATCTGCCCAAGCTATCCAAGATCGCCATCGGAAGCGAACACGTTATTGCGTTTACGGAGACTGGCGACGTCCTGGCCTGGGGATGGGGCGAGCACGGCAACTGCGGCCCGCAGGTCGAGAACAACGACGTCAAGGGGCGCTGGAATGTCATTGCATCGTCAAGATTCATTCCACCTGGTTCTAAGATAACAGGCATCGGCGCAGGCTGCGCGACTAGCTGGGTGACTATCACCACAAGTTGAGCAAATGATCCACTGCCTCGTCCATCTATCGGCAACACCAATTCACATAACGGCAAGGTATCAAGCAACTCGTCCACAAAACTCGTCTATTATTCCCGGTAGAACAAACCGAGTCGCCTGACGTCGTCGAGGGGCTGCGTGGGCTCCAGCCCGGCGCTGCTTGAGGGTGTGGGATCGTATTCGACGCGCTCTTGGCTACCGGAGCGATCTAGGTGCATTGTAGATTGGTTCTGGATCATGTCAGTGTCAATGGCTCGTAGCCATGGACCTCGAGTACTTACGGGTTGGTTGCTATGATCCCATTCCAATCTGGCTTCCTCCTCAGCTTCCTCATCATCTTCGTCCCTGACAGGCTCCCATTCCTGGTCGTTATCCACAAATAAGCCCTCGGAACGCATAGTCGCGGGAGGCGGTCTCTGTGACGGCCGCAGATCGAACAAAGACGTTCTCGCGGCTCCGCTCCTCGCCGCAGATGCCGCCGGCGGGGGCGGGGGAGGCATGCTCTGCTCGAGAGGCTGCTCGGGCTGCTCGGTGGGCGCGGCGCTCTGTCTCCGGGATCCGGCGGCGGCATCGAGCTGCTGCTGTCGCGGCGCCACCTTGGCGCCGTTGGGCTTGCCCTTCTTCGTCTTCTGGGCTGGATTGCCCCTCTCGCCGACCGTCATGAGCAGGAAGTCGCAACTTATGCCGTCTCCCTGGTACGCAAATTGAATTGGACGGGCAGGCGTCGAGTACTTGGCGGACAGGTGACCGCCGGTGATGCCGGCGTGGAGGATGATAGCGCGGAAGTCCTTTACGCTGAGCACGATGTGGAGCCTCTCCTCGACCTCGATGTCTTCAAACTCTTCCACGTCCACGGCGATGGATGTGTGTAGCGGCTTCTTGAGCACCTCTAGAGACAGAAAGATCAGCATACACTCGTCACAGGGGTTCAAGCAAACCGACCATCTCCGTTTGTCGTCTTTTCTGTGTAGACTGCGAAGTTGACGTGCTGTCCGTCCGAATTGACGTCCAGATACTCGACGCCAGGGCCGAAATGGTCCATGAGCTGCCTCAGGGTCCGTGAGGGGATCTTCCAGTGATGGATGGCCTCGTTTTTGTCAAAGGTTGCCCGGACTGGCACCGCAATCTCAAAGGACAGCTTGTGCGTAGATGTGATGCCTGGCATGATGGTCAGTCTACTTGACAATGTCCGTCTTGTGACGAAAGTGCCGTACCATTCCTGAAGAACAGCCTCACGATGAAGCGGCTCTTGACGCCGGGGCCGTCCTGGATCGCCACATCGCAGCGGTCGATCGAGCTCTCCCTGTCGCGGTCCTGCCTGGGGTCACCGCCGGAGCGGCTGCGGAAGATCGAGATGAGAGCCTACAGCGAGTGAGAAAGCCGGCCCTCTGTCCACGGGTTCTCTCGTACGATTGGAGATCTAGGTGACGTACGCGGATGTACAGCTTGCAGTAAAACCTGTCACGGTACTGGGCATTGCCCTCGAACTGGTACCGGGAGCAGAAGCGGGAGGTGGCGAGCGTGAAGCAGGCGTAGCCCGACTTGGTCGAGTTGAGAGTCGAGAGGACCAGCTAAGGCGGCATCAGTCCTCCATCACTTCTTTCCTGCCTCTCCAGGATTCGCGGCGACGAGTTGGACTGGGGTGACGGACCTGGTCCTTCTTGGCCTCCAGCGAGACGTCGTCACTGAACTTGTGCAGGCAGGCCAGTATGTCGCGGAAGGCGGCGACGGCGTCCTCGCTCAGGGTAAAGTTGAGAATGGCCATGACGGCAGATTCTTAGGTCGAAGGGACGGTTGTTATGATGTCATTGAAGCCGTGGTCCCTGAGATCTGAGATGCGAGATTCGATCTTGGACGTCGTGTGCATGGATGTTGGGGGTGACTCAGGCGCGTCGGGTCGCGTAAAGTGCCTACTGCTGGGGATCCCGGCGGTGCGGGGCACATCAGGTGTCGTCCGTGGTGGGGTGGGCTCCCACTGGACAGTGAAATACAGTGTCTTGTTTACGATTTTAGGTACCAAACTACGTACCTAACACTCATGGAACCTTGGAGTGTTGCCCGACCTCAGTAGGACGCAAAAGATAATCACAACACGACATGAGCCTCAAACTTTTTGAACTAATTATCCACTACTACTACTACTACTACTACTACTACTTTGCTTTTCCAACGGTCAGACTAAAATCTCAAGCAATCTCTACGTTCATGTATCTTCTTAGGCGCTCATAGGGTGAGTAAATAGTAACGTCACCCGAAATCATCCTGAGACCGCCGACTGGCCCCCTTACTTCTCCCCAGAGCATGTAGAACATCTCCTCATCGTACCTTTCAAAGGTGTTCGCCGCCCACCAACCTCCTTGTCCTCCCGGACCTCGCACGCGGACTCTGAAAAACCTCAACAGCTCCTTGATCCGGTCCGTCGGCGCGTGCCTGTACGCACACGGCAGCACACGCAGTACTTCATCATACCAATCCATCTTGAACTGCGATGGCAGGCAGAGAGAGAACCCCCCCGGGCGGAGGTGGCAGCGCGTCCGCTCGATCCAGTCCAGGACCTCCTCCGCGGAGAAGTGCGTCTCTCCGAGGATCGTGAGGCTCGTCAAGTGCTTGAAGCCCTCCAGGGCCTCGAGCGTCTGGGGGTGCTCCTCCCACCCGCCGCCCACCACGTAGGACAGCTTCTCGAGCCTGGGCACGCACCTGGCCATCTCCCTCACCTGATCCCAGGTGATCTCGAAATCCGTGTGCAGCATCAGGTGCCGGAGGCAAGGCATCGCGAGGACGGCATCCAAGACGATCTTGGCGCGCTCCTTGCCGGCGTCGTCGACCTCCTCCTGTTCTGTCAACCCACCGATGGGGTACCCCAGCACCGGCTCCGCGATGAAGAGGTACCTCAAGCGCTGCGACTTCAAAGCGCGGTAGAGGTGGTCGATGTTGTTGCTCCCGGCATCGTTGACGTGTAGCCTCTCGAGGCGCAGGTGCGGGAGTGCGTCTGCGACGGCAGGCACCAAAGCGGGCATCTTGGAAATGTGCAGGCTGACCAGGCTCCGGCAGGAAGCCAGCCACTTTGAAAAGGTCTCGCGCTGCTCGGTGGCCCATTCCACGAACTTTAGTTCCGATTCTAAAGTCACGTAGTCGACGATGCTGAGTGTGAGGGAAGTGAGATTCGTGAGCGGCGCGAGGATGTGAAGATGGACCGGGGCGTGACGAACGAAGGTTAGACCGAGCTCCTGGAGCCCGGCCAAGCCGGCGATTGCCCCCAGCAGAGGCGTCTGGGACACGGAGAACGAGCAGTTGAACGAGCGAAGATGGTCCGGCTTCAGGGCGGAGACGAACGAGACGAGGCCCCGGACACCGGTGACGTCGGGCCTGATGACCGTGAGATCTTTCAATGACGGGAGCTTCTCCATTATGGCGTTGGCGGCCGCGGCATCGAGACCTTCGGGGTTGTCCAGCGACAGTTTCTGCAGCTGGTGGCAGGAGAAGAGATCTGGGAGAAGTGACTCCCATTTTTCCGCCGTGATCTCGGTGAGCATCATGGCCATCCGCAGATCCTGGGCCTTCGACAGACGGACCAAGGATTGTAGAAAGATCGCGGGAAAGAGACTCTGCCCCCGTGCAACAGACAGTGGCTGGGAGTCTTGTTCGTTCCGGTCCCCCGGTCTCACCATAGCGTCGAGTTGCTGCAGCTCCGGCCCGAGAGCCTTGGACGCGAAAACGAAGTTGTGGGTGTCTAGATGTCGCAGGTAAGCAAAATACGGAATCGGCAAGATAGAAGACGCTGCATTTGGACTCTCACGAGCGTGTGAGCCCATGGATCCGATCACGGCCTTCCATAATCCCACTTCGAATGGTTTGCCCCAGGTTTGGGGAGAGGAAAACTGCCGACTGTGAAAGTTGTTAATTTCAAAAGACCCAAATGGATGAAATGGGATGGGCTTTTTGGGTCCTCCTGCTTACCCGTACAGCCTTCGAAGGGCTGTGAGCGTAAGTTCCCTGCTCGCGAGGGCGCAGCTGACTAGAGTCTTGTCGTATCCCAAGAGAGCCAGTTCATCGAAAATGTACCCCCATATGTCGACATTTAGGGTGGTGCTTACCGACCCCTGGAGAACTGGCTCTTGATTGCATGAAGCCATGACGATAGGTATCTGGTTGTCAAGTGAGTTGAGTCTATTCCGTTCAGCAACTACTAGAAGTCAATGCTCTCCAGGAATAATTCAATATTCAAAAAGTAGCTTGAGGTAACAAGCATGCTTCTTTTATAGTAACTATTGAACTTATTCTCTCCAAGTAGTGATGAAGTGAGAGTAGTACACCGGGCTGTTCATCACTGTAACTCAGTGAATTAGGTTGTTCTCAGAGCCAAGATGTGTTTTACTTCGTTCCGATTAGACATTCACCACGCAAGACGACAGCCGCAACTCCTCGAACAATCGACTGAATCCATTTCCCGTCTCCGTTCACTCGCCCAAGTATTAAGACCATGTTGCCTAGCGGTGTAACGTCTTGATTCGCCAGTCAATAATTTAGTGGAAGTCTAAAGGCATTCATTAGGTGGATTTTCATCAAAAAGATCTGAAAACTTGTCTTTGCATTTTATCCTGGTGAGTTCTTATTGTCTGTTCAACTTCGTGCTGAGCTACCTGAAGCTAAGACATCCCAACGCCCCAGGCCGATTCATGACTTGCAAATGCGTTCCATTGGTTAGAACATCAACGCACTACTTACGAGACCGGTCCGGGGCGAAACAAGACACGGCTATGATCGGACACTCGGCCGACGATGGGTTCTATCTCCAAGACAGCATGTGAGGTTCAGATAGCTCTCTCTGAATCGACAACAAGATCGTCCAACCAGACCCTCAATGGATCTCAACCTAACCATATCCAGAAAGACGGACATCGTCGCCAACTGGCTCTGGCCCCTCCCCCGCGTGTGGCAGCTGATCGCGTCTCAGCCAACGGCGGGCTGGGCGGGAGGCATGTGACAGCGATGCTACATGTTGCGATGCCAGCCCACAGGTACGAGCCGGACGTTGGCGCATTGGCTGAGGCTCGACCCGCCCAATCTGCTGGCTGGAAGTAATCCGAAGTGAGGAGTCGCTGACCACGGGACGACGGCTGCGTGATGTCACGGCACATGGCTGCGCCCCACTTCTGCAGCAAGGGACTGGACAACACTGGACCGTCAGTGAGTCCGTGACCCATTGCCCAAAATGGCCTGGAGCTTTCGAGGTACTTTACCCCAGCCTCAGGGGGAGCAACGGCGCTGTCTTTGTTCCCCACGCAGCAGGCAGAAGGGTACCTAAGATAACGGGCTACCCACTAGAAGTCAAGGTACCTCACTGACCGATCATCGTCCACGACTCCACCGAGCCCGGAAGTCCTTATCAAACCCCCAGAGGTATTAACAGTCCCGCAGGGCTTCTTCAAACTTCCAACCCTCGAGGGTCATCCTGCGACAGGACCTGAAGCAAAGCTTGCCACCGGCAAGAAACCCGCGCTCGAAAAAAAAATGGTAAGAGTCACACTTTCATCTACGACTCAGCACCCGTCTTGCCGTCTTCTCCCCGAACAGCATAGTCAACAAACCTGCACCCGGACCACCTCACAAGGTTTCGCGGAGCAAGGAAACACAGAAGGCAAAAATGGCTGACACTCCCGCGAACAATCAGTCCTCCTCCGAACGGACGCCCCTCATCAGCGACGACCGCCGCCGCAACAGCGATGCCTCGGACGAAGCCGACCCCTTGCCGCCAGGCCCGTCGCGCCTGCGCGAGATATTCCTCTTCATCTGGGCCCTGCTCGCGACCGCCGCCGTCGTAGTGCTCGCCGTGTGGACCCAGCACCGCAGCCAGACGGACAACTACAGGCACCCGGGCAAGCGCAACCTCATCTTCATGGTGTCCGATGGCATGGGCCCGGCCTCGCTGTCGCTGACGCGCAGCTTCCGCCAGCACGTCGAGGGGCTGCCCGAGGGCGATGTTCTGACCCTGGACAAGCACTTCTGGGGCTCGAGCCGGACGCGGTCGTCCAATTCTCTCGTGACGGACAGCGCCGCCGGCGCGACCGCCTTCTCCTGCGGCAAGAAGAGCTACAACGGCGCCATCTCGGTGCTTCCCGACTACGAGCCGTGCGGGACGGTCCTGGAGGCGGCGAAGCGCGCGGGCTTCATGACGGGACTGGTCGTGACGACCGACATCACGGATGCGACGCCCGCGTGCTTCGCCAGCCACGTGCTCACCCGCGCCATGAACGACGACATTGCCCTGCAGGAGGTCGGAGACGGCCCGCTCGGCAGGGTTGTCGACATCATGCTCGGCGGCGGACGGTGCCATTTCCTGCCCAACGGCACCGAGGGCAGCTGCAGACTCGACAACCAGGACGTCGTCAAGAGGGCGCAGGAGGAGTTCGGATGGACCTACGCCGGCGACCGCAAGTCGTTCGACAAGCTGAAGCTGGGCGAGAACGTCAACTTCCCCGCGCTGGGTCTCTTCGCCCGGGGCGACATCCCCTTCGAGCTCGACCGACGCAACATGAGCGACATCTACCCCAGCCTGAGCGAGATGGCCACCACGGCGCTGCGTGCCCTGGAGAAGGCCACCGAGAAGAGCGACAAGGGCTTCTTCCTGATGATCGAGGGTAGCAGAATCGACCACGCCGGCCACATCAACGACCCGGCCGCTCAGGTCCACGAGGTGCTCGAGTACGACAAGGCCTTCAAGCACGTGTCCGACTTTGTGAAGAACAGCAAGACCGAGTCTCTCCTCGTTGCCACCAGCGACCACGAGACTGGCGGCCTCGCGACGGCCCTCCGTAAGTCAAGAACCATTCCCCCGTCAGACATCCCCCCCCTGCTAACCAGCTCACAGAGGAGCCCGGCCACCTGCCCGTCTACAACTGGTACCCGCGCCAGCTCGCCAAGGCCACCGCCTCCGCCGAGCTGCTCTCCAAGAAGTTCATCGCGCACGTCGCGGGCAACAAGTCCAAGAGCAGGGACGACCTCAAGGCCTGGGTCAACGAGAAGCTCGTCGTGCCCGGGCTCGGCATCAACGACGCGCGCGCCGAGGAGCTCGACGCCCTCGTCGATAACCCGGCGGTGTCGGTCCAGACGTTCGCGGCCATGGTCAGCCTCCGCGCCCACGTCGGCTGGAGCACCCACGGCCACACGGCGCTCGACGTCAACGTCTACAGCACCGGCGGCGAGGAGGCCATGAAGATCCGCGGCAACGTCGAGAACACCGAGATCGGCAAGTTCCTGCGCGGATACCTCGACGTCGACGTCGACGCCATCACCGACGAGCTGCGCGAGAAGATGAGCAGGAAGCCGCTCGGCGCTGCCACGGGCAGCCTGTTCCAGGCCTCGGCCGAGCAGGACCCCAGCGGCTGGAGCCAGAGCCAGGAGTACGCTCACATGGAGGCATGATAGTCCTAGAGGCATGAGCCCTAAGAGGCGTGAAGAGCCTTGGAGGCATGAGTCGTGAAGACCCTCTCAAGTGGTCTGGACATGACACGTACGCAGCACGGCAATCTTTGGAGTTTCTTCTTTTTGCATTTGGTCACTTCGTTTTTTTTTTCATCTGGATGGACGGGGGGACCATATGGTATTTCGAGGGGACCCGAGTTCCAACCTCCAGCCAGTAAAAACGTCTGGCAGGGGAGGGAGAGGGTTGGTTTCCGATCGGGTAGCAAAGGTTCATCATAGCAAAGCAAACGGGCGGCCGGCATGTAGCAGCATTTGTCAAGGGCGATACCACCGAAATAGGAACCCCCCTCCAAGGCACATTTTCTCCTTCGCGTGTTTGCCTCTCATTGCTTCGGGTGCTTGCCCGTGTGTGCCCCGTGCGTGCGTGTATGTGTTATGTGTTGGTTCTCTCCCTCCCCCACAGTTGCAGATTCTCATTTACCTGGGCACCTGGGTTGGTTGGGCTGTTGGTTGCGACGTCGTGTTCGATGTGCATGAGTACCCGGTCACGTTTACACAGCTCTGCTATGTACGGATAGGCACACGCGCGCACACACACACACACACACCCTACACGCTACTATAAACGGCAGCCTCTGACGAATGCGAGGTGCGGGTACTAGCGAGTGCGAGAGAGAGAGAGAGAAGCAAGCAAACACACACCTACATTGCATTTCCTCCAACCGGCGGAACTCCTGCCACATCATCAGCGTTCCCCCGAATGACAACCCGTACACGGATGGCCAACCAGATGTGACGGCGGCGATGGGACCGGGGATTGTGGCTCGATCCCTTCAACCCTCCCCCCCTTGCCACCTCGGAAACTGCTCTGCCTAGACCACAGGCATGGCACGACCAGTCTGTCGTTTCTTTTCTTTTGCCTCTGCCTGCCCGTGCCTCTGCCCTTCATCTGTTGTGATCTCTGCTGCCGATGTGCCAAGCCCCGTCCTTCTGGCCGGATTCAGCCTCATTGTGGACTTCTGGGCCTCTGGGGTAAGGGCAAACTTCCCGCCCCATTGCATGGCTCGTCCCCTTCCCCGGTCAATTCGGCCGTTCGTATACCGTAGTATGACCTCGTTTTCTTTTCTTTTGGCCGGGAGGCGGGCCTCCTGCCACCGCGTCGACATAGGTACTGTCCGCCGATGCGCCATGCAATGTGATATGATGAGCTCTGGCTCCTCGACGGCTCGAGTTCTTTTCTCGTCTAATCTGGCCACACAATCCGCCGCGCGACCTGCTGCATCAGTTGCATATAGCGTCAGGTCCGTAGTACGGTACGACCACCAGACCGCGCCCCCTGGCCGGCTCAAATTTGGGGGCCGTTTGCCTTGTTTGTCGGACGCGTAGTTGCTGCCCGGTGGAGGGAGATGGAGGCCGCCCTCCTCCCCGCCCCCGTACCCCGTGGCGTACCGCTCCACTCCATAGGTCCTCGCTGGCATGTCCAGCTGGATCCTTACAGGGCCCTGGCGCAGAAGAGAGAAAAGAGACAAGATAGCAAAGTATGCAACTCGCGTGCCGAGGTGGGAGTGGAGTGATCTCTCAAAGACAGCGAGGAGACAGGCAGGCAAACAGGTATGAGTATGGAGCTCAGACCCCTTTCCGGGTATGTTGCCGTTGCGTTGGCCACGATCTCTCGTCGACGACGGCTGCAGCAGCAGGCTGCGGCCGGACCCCCGCGCCGAGCTCTCTCATCGCTGACGTCCCCGCGGAGGAGCGCCTAAGCGCCGTCCGTGGTCGAGGGCGACGACGAGGAGAAATTTGCATGCCACACCACCCGAGCGGTTGGTCGAGGGCACTCGGGCCGCGGGTGATGGCACCGCCGAAGCTCGATGTCCACTCTTGAGTAACCAACGCACAACACCGTGCCCTTCTGCATCACACGTACGTCCAGCCAAGCCTGGCATTTTCTAGATTGGGAAGTCGTCCTGCAAGGTATTGGCCAGGGCCCTGGGCCTTACGGCCGGAAATAATGGGGGGAGGGCGAGAGGTGGAGGGTCTCAGGTTCTCCGTCGTCAACCTCCTCCTCCCCCTCCCCCTGCAACAAGCCGGCTCCCGCTGCCCGCCGAGGGCCGTCGCGGAGGATGCGTTGTATTCGGTCGAGTCCGAGGCCGCCACGCCCCCGATCCATCGACACATCCGTGACGACGACAATGGCGATGCGTATCTCGGCGCACCAAAAAGGGTGGGAGAGTCAGAGAGGGTAGACGCCTGAGAAAGATTCGGGACAGCAGCTCGTGCCCTCGTAGCCCTGCCCCCATCACAGCCCCAAGAACCCAGCTTCAAGAGTCAGGACAGTCTGCAGGCCCGGTTGCTCTTTAGTCATGTATTTGGAAGTGAGCCGTCCAGGCAGCGTCATGCAGGTCGGTTTGTGACTGGTTACCGATAGCTTGGATGCCTAGCAGCCGGGGATGCGCCGGGTGGCTTGAACAAGGAAGCGACTGGAGGGCGGGCGGCAGGCAGGCAAGGCAATCATCTCATCTCTTCGAGGCCGGGCGGCTGCCGGTTGCGATTTGTTCTGCGACTCCTCGACGGGTGTGGTACGGCTGATTGGGCCCGGCTGGACCGTCTGAAGGAGAGGGGGGAGGCTCTTGGCAGGATGGATTGATGCAGCAGGGCGTGCGAAGGCTGATGATGCATCGGCGACGGAATCGCTCGAGGAGCCGTTTGAATGTCGTTGATAGGCTGCCGGCGCCGCGAGCGTGGCACCAACGGCCCTCCGATCGACCGCCGTCGGGTCGCACGGGCGGCGAGACTGACGCAACAGATTAAAAAAAAAAATAGGGACGTCCGGGAAATCTACTTCATGTAAGCCCAAAAAGGTGTTCGGATGAACGCACAAACATGCATGACATTGGCCCGGTGGCCCAACGTTCAGGCAACCCCCCTCTTCCCACCGAGAGTCAATCCCATCAGACCCAACGAAGTGAGTGGTGACTGTCGGCAGGAGGACCCTTGTCCTTGTACCACACCTTGGGTGCAAAAAACACAACAACCCACGTCGCGGCCAAAAAGGAAACCGGAAGGGAGAAGCGCGGGGGCGGGACGAGCTCCGGGGGGCCAGATCAGGGTTGTCAGCTAGCGTATGCGTATGCGTATCCGTAGTTGCACTAAAAGTCTTGCGCGTGGCGCTCACCTACCCGACATGCATTATCTGGATTGGGAACCGTCGTTTGTGAGCTTACCAGCCGGGAGAGCTTGTCATGGGGAGGGGTGCTTCTGGTGGTGCGCGCGCGCGCGCGTAGGTATGTGGGAATTTCCGCGATCTCACAGTGTGCGCCCTGCGGACGTGCGAAGTTGGAACCTCGGAGTCGAGTTGATACTGTGCCCGTCCGCTTCGGATTCCGCTCCGGGGTGGCCCGAGTGTGAGACATGACGATGCGGTGGCCGACACAGGAGACGATGTGAATGCGATGGACGTTGGCGAAATAATGTGATGTCTGGTAAGAATGTGTCAGTTGGATGGCGAGTAGAAGTTTTTTTGCAAGAAGGAAAAAAGGCAACAGCCCGGGCTGCTGGTGCTGCCTTCTGGTTACGTCATGGCCTGGAGGTCCCCTTCCGTCAAGGAGGGAAGGTACGACATCCGGAGCCTCGCGCTGTCACTCACACACACACCCAAAGGACCTAAGGACTTGTAGATGGTATTGCCATTGCTCTACCTATGATTCGAACTTCGCATACTACCTTGCGATGGATTACGCTGTCCATCACTCGGCTTGCCAGAAACGCAGCAGACCACCCTCCCATGATTTTCCTACGTATAGTAACATGACCTCCGAGAACACGACATGGCGTCGCCGTGTGAGATCGGAGGCAGAGAAAACAAAACAAACAGGGAAGACCCGAGATCGAAAAAGTCCTTCAACGCCTTGGCCGTCCTTCAACGCCCTGAAAAAATGACATGCATGCCCACCCAACCCCGGCTACCTCCTTGTCCGTGGATCTCCGCGAGAAAGCTGTATCTCTTGGCCAAACCGCCCATTTTCTTCTCCTCCGAGGCAACGTGTATCTCCGATGCGGCCTGCTTGAGTCGACCGTCGCAGGTGCTCTGGGGCGCATCGTGTCACGCCTCCGAGGGTCCTGCGGCGTTCAACATATCGTAGTGCCGTTACTCGTTGTTTTGGCCATGTCCCTACATGACCGTAGACGACAAGAGCCGAGCATCGACGTCGTCCATGGGCGGCATGTCCATGCTGCGCGCCTCCACGCCCTGCAGCCGCGACTCCATGTTTTGGAAGCGAGGCTCGTATCCGCCGGCGCGGTTCTCAAGGTTCTCGAGTCGCTTGTTCATCGTGTCGAGCGCCTGTTCGATGCGCATGAATCCTTGGGCCATGTCATGATTGAGGCGGTCGATCTTGTTGGTGAAGGAGCGGATGGACTGGGCGAGGGGCGTGTTCTCCTGGCCGGGAGGGGCAGTCGCGACGCGAGGCTCGTGGTTGTGAGAGCCCTCTTGAACGGCAAATCGCCACTGGTTTCCGAGCTGGACCTCGCAGACGGCCTTCGCGCGCCACGGGCAGTCGACCTTGCGCGTCGAGGGGTTGCGCTTCTTGGCAGTGCTGCTGTACTTCACGCCTCCGCGGTCGCAAACGAGGTCGTAGCGGGTGGGCTTGCCGTCTCGGTAGTTAGACGCGCGGAGTTTCACAACACCATAGCCCTGGTCCTTGGCGACGCGCTGGACGGAGGAGAGGAGGTCTTCGAAAGACCGGAATATGCCCTCTGGGGGTGGTAAAAGCGCAGGCTGCGGCGCATTCGACATGATGGCGGAGGAGTCCAGCTTGGCGGTTTTGATGGGAAAGTGGGGGAAATGGGTATTGTGATGACGAGTCCGAGGGAGAAAGGGACGCGTCGAAGAGGAGAAGGCGAGGAGGAGTTTGGGCAAAAAAGAAGTGAGGAGGGCGCGCGATAGCTATTTGTTGGTTTTTTTCGCAGACGGGGGCGGCAGCTGTCCTGAGATGGAAACTCGTTCGTTTGGGAAGGCAGACACGGAGAGGTTGGAGTCAGAGAATTCCAATCCGCACGGTCTGAACTAGGTTGGCAGTTAATCCGCTCTCCGGCTAACTCTAAGCGAAGGGCCCTGTCAGCTTCCAGGATCCAGCTGCAAGGAGGGGGGTAGCTTGGCGCGGCAGCGTGCTTTTTGGGGGTCGTGCGAATGTATGTAGGTAGGTACCTTTTTTCTTCTGCTGCACTACAGCCCGAGTGCCTGAAGAGGGAGGTGATCCGGAAAGATGCGCGCCAAACCTGATGTTTTGCAGTGGCCTGATGAGACGATGCGGTGAAAAATCAGAGGAGTGATTTGCTGGAACTGGAGGACCGCCGTTTTTGTTTTGTTTTCTCCCAAATTTTGGCTCTGGTAGAGTTCGCGCCTTCCTTTGCTCTTTCCCCCTTCGCTGAATGATTGAAAGTGCGAGCTTCACGTGACCCTGAAGGGTACACCTCCAGTATGTACCTCTGTACTTCTCCTGGCTCACGCGCGGGAAGAAGTGGGTCTCTACACTAGGCGACAGCCCACGGTGCCTTCACACTGGAGCCCACTAACGACACTGACTTGGAGTGCCCCCGATCTCTCCCGTCACTGCTGTCACCGCACGCTTCCTGACGGAGATCTAGATATCCAACAAGTCCGCCAACACACGCATTGCCGGATTGGTCTGTACATACCGCCCGCCACACACGACCTTTCTTGGACCCCGGCAGCAACCTGGAAGACGCGTGACAGTGGCACGTTTGTATATTGAGTTCTGGCTTTGAGGCGTTCGCAAACATTGTCGTGGACCGCAACCTGAGAGCGTACGCCCGAGGACTTCTGTATCCACTCATCGCCTATCCCGACTCTTGGACCAGGGGACTGCTGCCATCCTCGCGGCCAGATTCCACCCACACCCAGTGCCGAGGAAACCGCATCCGACGCGGCGTTTCAGTCATATCTTTTTGAAAGCATTGATTCGTATACACTCTACCTCCTTGTGTCTACGAGCATCCTTCGTCGACATGGCAAACAACGGACCAACAGTCAAGCAAGAGCCTGATGCTCAAAGCAACGAGGCATGGGACGAGGAGCAATTGGAGCAGGCAATGGACCATTTGAATCTCCTGCATATCAAGGTTTGCTCCGACACGTGGTGATGTCTGACTGAAGTCGAGATGACTGACCTGTTCGCAGCTTCGAGGTCTCCGGGCGGCGGTACCGCATATGCTGGAACCTTTGTCGTTCAAGCAACCAAGCCGTAGGTGTTGCGTCCCCGAGTCAACGCCGTGTCAGCTAATCTCTTCGTCGCCAGCCCAAGCCAAGTTCAGCTCTTTCATAGAGGCAGTAGACGCGGCGAACAAGGACTTGCAAGACTTTCAAGACCTCAGAAAGAGCCCGGAGATGACCAAGATCATGAACCATGCGACCGAGCGCCGGAAGCAAGAGCCCAACGGCATCAAGCCGTGGCGCGTAACAGACCACCCTGACTGGATGACGGTAGATTCTAAGCAAGATTAACGGACTGCATTGGAGCAAAGTACACAGCGGCGTTGAGATTGGGTTGGTCGGCTTGAAAAGATATGTTCACACGGCGTTGCACGCGAGCCCCGAGGGCGCATTCCGGGCTGGATACAAAGGATTTTGATAAAAACATGTGAATCATTACCGCAGCTTGAGATTAAGGGGCAGGACTTCATTATTGGAAATTTGCAAAGCAGTTTGACTCCGCGGGTGACCAACCAAGCAAGTTGGCATGGAAGTCGACTTGTCGAGAAGAGAGCCGCAAGCAACTGAGCTCCGTCTCATCGATGCTCAAGCCTCAATAGGATCGACCTCTGGAGTGAGAGCTCAAAATTGTTAGCGCACACGTGAGACGGGCTGAGCCTGGGGCTCGTAGCAATTGGTGCGCCACATGTGGCTGGTATCCACCCACCCCGCCTCATTGGTCGCCTAAGCGGGCTAAACTCATCTTTCCACCCACACAAAATTTCGAAAACCACGAAAATCCGCTCGCGATCCTCGACTCTCAACTAACCACCCGCAGCACATCAGTCAGTCGTCAAAATGGCCGGAGCCCGTGTCACTTACCGCCGCCGTAACGGGTGAGTCTTGCCCACGATCGAAGAAGTCGCCGTCGAATTACCACGAGAGACGACTTTTCCCCCCGTCGCCTGCGCATGTGCGCCTCTGGATATGGACAAGAGACTGACATGGGAAATTCCATAGCTACAACACCACCTCCAACCGCACCAGGATCGTCAAGACCCCCGGTGGTGAGCTCCGTATCCTCCACATCAAGAAGCGTGGCACTGCCCCCAAGTGCGGTGACTGCGGCGTCAAGCTGCCTGGCGTAAGTCCGAATCCAAAACATCGCGACCGAACCGAGACGAGGGACCATCTGGGAGCGGAGGACAACGGGACGACTGCATGGGAAGGAGATGGAAGATCAGGCACCTGGCGGGCTGCGCAAACCATGCGATTGCGCAATGAAGAGGAGGAATCGCATTTCACTCGACGCTCTCAGATGACTCCCACGACTTCGAACCTCGGCCAGGATACGATAAAACCCCACGGCAGTATGCTGACTCTTACATCCATAGGTCCCCGCCCTCCGCCCCCGCGAGTACAGCCAGATCTCCAAGCCCAAGAAGACCGTCCAGCGCGCCTACGGTGGCTCGAGATGCGGCAACTGCGTTCGTGACCGCATCGTCCGTGCCTTCCTGATCGAGGAGCAGAAGATCGTCAAGAAGGTTCTCAAGGAGCAGAGCCAGTCCGAGAAGAAGAAATAAACCCGACATGTCTCTTCTTGTGTCAACACGCGCACGTCAAAGCAAACAGCTGGCAGGGAATGGGAAATAAAGGGGTTGGTTCATTGCTTCGGTGTTCATTTAAGGGCAAAAGGAACTGCATGATGCGGACACGAGACGCCGGCCACGGGCGGATTTGCAGATGAGGCCATCGGGTCCGTCCTGTGCTTGCTGCGCGTTAGGGCACTCTTTTAGGCCTCGATACCTGAATGAAAACGGAAATCGAGCCCTTTCCAAAACAAAATTTGTTTCTGGTTCATCATGTCGGGGTTTCCTTTTTCTGCTCCCGCCGTGACGACCCCGCGGCATTCTCTAGTCAAGGCGCCCAAAAGTGGTTTCTACTCGAGATCGGAATTATGACAGCGAATTGAACTTTTCTCGCCTCTGCGCTCCTTGTGATCTTTTGTGGTTGTCCTTGACTTGACGCGGTCGGTGCTGTGACTCAATCGTGTTCTTCGTCGTCTCCCCCACCTAACGCTCAAACGGTGGTGTTCAGTGGGTGGTAGCTCAACCTTGTAATCATGACGTCCAGTACCTGTGGTTTTGAGGTAGCTTTGCCGAGGGGAAGAAAAAAAGTTCCCAACCCGCAATCCATTTCCGCCATTCAACCATTCAACCAAGAAGCGCGAAACCACGGCCCCTAATTGTCAACCGACTTTCTGCTCGTTTATTGACCTCTCGATCGATTGCACCGTCCGAATCTACCTATGCATCCGTCCGGCACCCGCGCGCTTCGCGCACTCGCGACCGCCCAGCGCAGCGTCCCTCGATCGCTCCTCCCCCGAGCTCCCAGAGCATCGTCACGACCCTCGATCGCTCCCACACCGCTCGCATGCCTGCACAGCCAATTTCACACCGTCTCCCCCAGGTTAAAAAAGGAAGCGCCGCCGAATGAGTACGAGGGGGGCACCAGCTTCAGCGAGCTGGACGTGCTGGGCAACACGCCGACGCCGTCGACGTCGATCGACGTGTGCATGTCAGACGGCTTCTCGCTGAACAGCGGCGTCAAGATCCTGGACGGCAACGCGGCGCTGCTCGTCGGCGGCGAGGCGTTCGAGTGGCGGCCGTGGGAGGCCAGGGGGTCTCTGAACCTCATCAACGCCAAGGGCCAATTCGACGTGCCTCCGGAGGCGTGGGGCGTGCTGGACCTGCTCTGGCCGCGACCTGGTACGTTGTTTACTCTCTGTTGTTGGACGATTGCGCGCGTGGTTTTTTGAGGATATACGGAACGGCTAATCTGTTGTGCTCCTCCCTAGACCTCCTCATCATCGGCACCGGCCCCAAGATCGTGCCCCTCGCGCCGGCGACGAGGAAGTACCTCAGCTCTCTCGGGATCCGCGTCGAGATACTGGACACGAGGAACGCGGCGTCGCAGTTTAACCTGCTGGCTACGGAGAGGGGCGTCGACGACGTGGCGGGTGCCCTGATTCCCATCGGATGGGTCGAGGGCAAGGGCGCTGCGTGGTGACGTGCTCGTAACGAAGTGACCTCGTGATACAGCCCGAGTCATGACGGGTTCAAGACAGATTTCCGTTAAGGAACACACGTGGAGAGGCAGGCGAAATCGACTCGACATCCTCACGATGATCTATCTGGCGGATGGGCCTGGCCTTGGAGATTGGTCTCACGCTCTCGATGTGCGCTGCGCACAGAGTATTATTCCAAGAGAGGGGCATGTCATATCGGCGAGGAGCAACGACGAGAACCCCACCATCCACAATGCACCCAGCAGGCGGAGGACCGTTTTGCACTCAGCAAAGCTTGTATTAACATCATGAACGTCTGGCCATTATGTGACCGTGGCCGTTGCCGCGACTGAAAATCACGGCTTGAAATCTGTGTACTCAAGACCTCTTAACGAAAAGCGGAAATACAGCTTAATTGTACCTAATATTAAATCGAGTGTTTACATAAATCTCATGTACAAAACAGACCCCATTCTGTCCTTCAACCAGGGGTCATGATATGAATTTTAGCCTCGCAGGTTCCACGCCGGAGTGCTGATTGGCATGCCGCTATCATTGGCCCAAATTCCCAGAGCGCAGTAGGCCAATGGCAGGGCCTCGTCGGGCCCAGGTGGAGGAGGGATGACGAACTGTTGGCTGAGAATGGACAATGACATAAATTGACCCAAAGGCAAAAAGTTTCGGTGCCCCGTCCGGCCGTGTTCGTGCCGTGGCGTGCCCAGGCCGCTTGCTGATGGGTAGGTAATTAGGTTGCGACTGTGAGGCTCGTACCTGGGCAGTGGTGGGTAGGCTTAGGTTCTCTGTTCCTCTTCCCGCCTACCTGAACTTGCCTTATCTCACTCGCTGAAGCCTGGTGAAGAGAATGAGAGAGAAAGCCCCAGCAGCAGCCCATATTTCTCGCTCGCCCTGTCTGCCCTAGGAGCGGCCTGTCCCGACCACGTTCTGGCCTGCCTCGTCCCGTCTCGTTCTCCAGGGCGATCGATCCCGGATTCCCATCCCCTCGGATCTTGACAGGCACGCCTCGCCCGTCACGCCTTCTTAAAGGCGCGCGCTTTTGCCTTTTGAGTGCGCCCTGAGATTCGAACACAGCAAGCGAGGCGCAGTGTGCGACCAGAGGATTCGTCGCAGGAAGGCCATCTACCCTATCTACGGAGTACCTACGGATACACTTTACCTCTCTTCTTTTCTGCCCTGCGGTCGTTCCCTGACTGGGCCCCTGGTTTCCACGTTGCGGCCTTCCTTTTGAGTCACATTCCGTATCACCAGATCGGTCTCGCGCCATTTCTTGCTCTTCTTATTACGAGCACCGGCACGCCGCTTTTTTGTTTACTTTTTTTTCTTTCCCCTTGCCAGCCGTGTCCAATTGGAGATCGCCCGTGTACACACGTCAAAAGGTATTCGGCAACAGAAACAGAACGAAAGACATCATTTCTCTTGCAGCGCATCACTTTCAGAGATACCCGCGCTTTGTTTGGCATATCGTCCTTTATCAGACAGACTGTACTGCTCGCCGTCGTCTTACTTGACGCGTCCGCTATCTTCCCGACACAGCAGTCGAGACTCGCCTGGAACCCCCGGCAACATCATTCAGGCCTCGCATACACATCACATACCCCGCCATCGACATGGCAGACGAACAACCCCAGGAACAGCCGCAAGCCGGCGAGTCGCTGGACTTGGTCGATTCTCACGACCCAAAGGTCACTGAACCAGCGACCGACCCCGGAGCCACCGACCCGGAGCTTCTGAAGGAGAACTCGGAAATACGCACTTACACGACTAGCCGCTACACATACGCTGGCATCCGCATCTTTTACAAACGCCATTCTAAAGCTGACCAGCTGCCCAAGCCGCCTCTGCCGCTGCTTGTCTTCATCCACGGCCTTGGGGGCTCTGTGGCTCAATTTCACCCGCTGCTGAAAAGTCTCGTTCATATGTCGTCATGTCTCGCAATCGACCTGCCCGGATGCGGGCGTTCCGACTTCACCGAGACCGCGTGGGAGGCATACACGCCGCAAGCACTGGTCGAGCTGTTGGAAATCATCATCGACGAATACCGCCAGAAGGAGCACAATCGAAATGTCGTCCTCGTTGGCCATAGCATGGGCACCGCCCTCTGCGCGCGACTGGCAAGCCGGAGCACTCCGCACAAGACACAGCTGCAGAAGCACATCGTCGGACTGGTTGCCATCTGTCCTATGGGCAAACCCCCAGGACTACTGAAGTCGTTAATTCTCAAGGCGATGTTGAGCCTTCCTGAGAGGTATTTCGACCGCTACCGAGCCTATGACTCAAAGGGAGGGCTGTACAGTGCCAGCGTCAGCCGGTTTGTCGGTTCCTCGGCAGATGATGAGTTGCGCTTGTTACAATATCGCTTCAACAAGCAGAGTCGTACGCCTGTGTTTCGTCGGATGGCGTGGGGCTTTATTGTTCCGACCTTCGAGAACTGGACCGTGAAATACGGCGTTCCGGGCAGGGATGTATGGTCTGGGGTTGATATACCGGTTTATTTGGTTGGCGGAAAGGGTGATCACATAACCAAGCCCGAGGAAGTCACCGTCGTTGAGGATTTCCTCTCCGGCGAGAATCCACCATCCCCGGATACTGGAGACGACAACGGAGAGATCGGGGAAGACACTACCGCTCTTGTCGACGGGTCTAAGGATCCTGCAGACCAGATGGCGGAGAGCATTGACGACCTACGCGACGAGGACTTCCAACGAGACAAACGACTGAACGAGGAAGCTGACGACGACCCTTCTACGCCACAAGAATCGCCGGCGAACGTTCCACCTCAACCTCAACATCCCACCAAGGTTGTAAAGTCCATTATTCTTCCTCGGCCGGCCAACCACGCTCTTCTGTTCATGCCGTCCACCGTCAGGACCCTCGCTGGCCTTGTTTCCGACTTCCTCACAGAGCACGTCACCGGACGCTACTCTTTGGCATGGCAGTTGCAGTACCTCTCTCGCGAGGGTAAGTGGGACGTGAAGAATCTCAAGAAGTGGGAGGGTGTCGTTCCAGTATCACACCCAATCGGCCCCAGGGGGGAGCCCGCCATCTTCAGAGCCATGAAGACGCTGCGAGAGGCGGACGACCTGCACTCCCCTGCCGTGTTCGTCAAAAACTGGGGAGATGTGATCAAGAATGTCGTCGACATCAGTCACGACCAGCCCGTCTACGATCCGAGAACAATGGAAAAGGCTGGCGTGCATTACCGCAAGTTCGCGACCGTATCGAAGATACCGCCGACCGAGGCCGAGGTCGCTACCTTCAACTCGATCATAGACGAGTTGAGAGAAGAACAGAAAACGCGGGCCAAGGCGGAAGGCTGGCAAGACGTGAACGGGTCGAGCCAGGTCATTGGAGTACATTGCCACTATGGCTTCAACCGTACTGGCTACTTCCTCGTCTGCTATCTGGTTGATCGGTGTGGTGTCGACGTACAGGAGGCGATCGACATCTTTGCGAAGGCAAGGCCCAATGGCATCCGCCATAGCCACTTCTTAAACCGCCTGCATCTACGAAAGTCGGGTTTGACAAGTGAGTAGGACTCGAAAAAGCGCTGGAAAACTTTTGCATCGGCAACGGCTATTGGCCTTGCGTTGGGCCTCACATTGGGTAGATTTTCGTCTTCGATAGGCGTGATCCGAAGCATTATGGTTCAAAAGTAGTATACCACTCAGCGAGTAAAGTAATGAGCGATGTTTAAGTCATCATTCAATTAGTTCCGAAAGAATCGTTCCTGTGAGCTCATGATTGCATCGGTTTCGGCGGATGGGGGTCCGAGGGCTCGGGAGAGAAGTGTTGCTCGGAGCCGAGTCGAGATGGGTGGAAACGCAAGGTTTTGCTTCGAGACAGGGCAGGAATGTGTATTTGGTGCCGAGTCCACAGGATTCCAGGAGCCTGCTTGTTAATGAAATTTAGGCACGGGGAAAAGAGAGCAAGCGAGCCAATTTAGTCGGGCGAACACATTGATCGACATTTAACAGCGAAGATTTAACAGCCAAGAAACAAAGCCATGCTGTTTGGTTGCTTTGACGCCGCCAATTGAACCGGCTTTCATTCGTCTTTTTTCCCTCAAGACTCCCGAAGTCAAAGGTAAACCAGAACTGTACTGTACGAGGGTTCGCTGGGTTGTCTAGGTATTTGTAACCGACTGGGTAGCTGGGTTGGCCCGTAAGATTTGGGGTTTGAGAACAAGATCTGGCGATGTTCAGCACCTCGAGGGACAGTACTCTGTCAGTGAAAACACGGGACATCCGCCAAGATGTCCAGGAGTGGCTGCCTTCTTGAAACCTACCCCATGGTCTTCAGGACATAGGTGTAAACACGTTCGGCGTCCCATTTACCCGTATGGTATTACTCGGTCGCACAGCTGAAGGGATCGGTCCCACCACGCCTGTGTTCCCACGCGACCCGCCTGGGACAGAGCCCGACCTTCTTATTGACCAAACCGGCAGCTCTGGTCACCAACGGTTCCCAATCAGCTCCACCAAGTGAGCGAATCCCCGATGGCACAATTGGCTAGCGCGTCAGACTGTTAATCTGGAGGTTGGTGGTTCGAGCCCACCTCGGGGAGTAAAAGTGGTTAAATTCCGCCTGGGAACATTCGCTTTTGCCATTTCGAACTATTTGATCGTCGGTTTCTCTTTTTTTCTGTCTCGTTTTTAAGCTTGATTCTGTAGAGTTGTGTGTCCCTTAGAGATCGTAAACTTTCTTTTTCAGTTGACCACCCGCTCACCTAAACTCAAACCCCACCTCTCCGGCGTTCGGGGTCGACCCGGCGCCGTGCCGGCTGTTGAAGTTGAAGGTAGCCAGCTTCCTGATGATCTCTTCTCTCTACTTTACTCTCAGCGCCGCTCCAGCCCAGCACGACGAGCCTCGACGCAGGCTAGGGCGGCAAGGCGGCATGGAGGCGCCATGAACGAAATAGGGCCGAGGCTTACGAGGGTTGTTTGGCAAGATGGTCTTGTCGCCATGGAAAACAAGCCAAGCCAAGCCATCTAGGTGTTGTGCTGTTTACCACTCGGGTGTCAAACTCAGTGGCCCTTTTTGGTGGTGACAGTAGGCAAAAACTTGTCACCCGAGAGTTTACCCACCCTCCCACCGGGACCCAATGCCGATTCGGACAATCGAACACGGCGAGGATCACCATCTTTCTTGGGGGTGTGGGGGTGTCCGTCCTGCCAGGTAGATTCCCATGTCGAGAATTCGCAGGAATTATCCCGTCGGAGCACATCTCCTGCAGAGGAGAAGACATTGACGCGTGGATCAGCGGAGACAAAGAGAAAGATGAGCCCAATGGCGCAATTTATGATCCGTGGAATGAGGCGGTACGGCGGGATCGTGTTCTTTGATGAATCAGCGGCTGAGCAATAATCTGGAAGCCACGGGCCCTGCGAGATGAGAGAGAGGGGTGGTGGTTCCTTCGTCTGGACAAGGCGGACGAGCAGGCAACGACACTCTAGTGTCCAGGCAGGTACCTAGTGAGAGTTTACGGTCTGATCTTTCGAGTACCGAGCTTGTGAACTATGGGATGACATATTCGACCATGCACTCGTACTGCCGAACTCGCCGACTACCCCTCCCCCATCCCAGTTAGCAGTCGCTTTCGCCTTCGAGAACTCGGGACATGCTCCCCAAACGGCGAGACAACAGGCGACTACGGACTCTATCGAGGTGCCGAGCCATGTGTTCGAGGCACTCGCTGCGGTTCGCGGGAGCGAATCGACCCTTCGTTTGTCCTTACCGGCGACAGCAACGGTCCTGCATCTGGGCCAACATTCAACTACCGCTGCGCCTCCGAGAACGAATCTCGACCGCGTCGACGAGAGAGAAAGCCAAGCTCCCGGGAACTTGGACGTCCCGGGACATGTTCTGAGACATACACTTAGGCACTCCCCTTTGCCCTGCGCTCCTCTGAGATTCCCACGGCAAGGATGGAGCAGGTCCTTCAGGGACAACGTCGAGCTGAGCTGGCTGGCTCACTCTGCCTGCCATAGAAAGAGATTCCCGTGACGGCACCTTCTTCGTTGACAATATATTGCTCCATCACGTTAGATGGGATCTTACCAATTGACCAGAACTGTGAGACTGACACTTGCAGAGCTGCACCCGCAATGCTCCCGTACCGATACAGAGACATGCAGACTTCCGCAAACGGCATTCATCTGCACCAAAGCATGTCAACATTCCGCAAACGTCAAGTTGCCCCTGAGGTCCCCGGCGCACAGCCCGCCTGCTAGTTTCACTTTGGGTCTTGTCTTGGACGAGCCAAAACTGCCATCCGGACGCCAGGCAGTTCCCAAAAGCTCTCCATATCAGCTAATGCTTTGCCGCAAATCCTAGTGGTCTCAGCCGCGACGGCGTCCTTGGTGGACACGACCACAACATGTGGATGGTCCGACATTGCACGCACCAAGGGTGCGACTAGCTGCCACGGCGGAGACGGCACTTTGGTCTGAGTTGATCTCGTCCAGGGCCTCCGCAAACGCAAGAGAAGCGCCAGCCTACCGGAGCAAGTACCGTGGAGACCGTCATTGGCCTCGCGTGTCCGGTCCGCCCGACTGGAGCGAACCAACGCCTAGGACACACTGGCTTCCCTGTCTATCTCTCACTAGAGTGAAAGCCACACATCCGCGCCCCGGTCGAGCGCACTCCTTAGTTCCCACCTTTTCTTGAGATAGGCTTAGCGCCCCAAGCTTGGTATGGCAGCGGGAATGACAGCAGTCTATTGTCTGCTTCCTACAGAGGGGGCAAAAAGACTTCCCCGCTAAATGGCGGGCATTGTCCTTCTCCCCTTCTGCCGGATACCTATGTTCAGGTTTGACAGCATCATGGCCAAGATTACCGTCCAGAGTTTCCCCTGACGTTGGTCCCCTATCGAAATCATACGGACAAGCAACTGACGACTGCTTCTCGAAGTCGTCGACCACAAAGACGGTGCCCGGGTCCGAGAGCACTCGAGAATACCACGGATATTCAGCCTCTCCTGACTTTGAAAATGGCTACCTCCCGACTGCTCGTCCTGATAGCCTGCATACTGGGCCTGACGACCTCCGTTATCCGTGCCGACATATCGTACAATGCGATTCCCCCGTGTGCTGTAAGGACAAACCCCGACGACGAACCGACCGCGATGTGACGGCTGGCTGATGGACACAGATATCCTGCATCGTGCAAGAGATTGGAGCTGGACATTCGGAATGCTCCATGACAAACCAGACATGCATGTGCCATGACACAGTACTGGCGACGTACGTACAGACTTGCGTCATGTCGAATTGCACAGTCAAGGAGATGCTGGGTAAGCGTTGCAACGACTCCTCCTTTCACTCCTTCCCGAGATCGACGCTCACCGTTCGCTCGCAGTTGCCCAGAACCAGTCACTGGCAGCCTGTGGCATGCCCATAAAACAGCACAATACTATGATAACGTGGTTTCGATCCCTCTTTTTCGGTCTACCAACGTTTTTCATTGTAACGCGACTCGTGAACAAGTACATGAAGCTCTCTGCATGGGGCTGGGACGACACGACCATTCTCATAGCATACGTAAGACACACCTGGCACGCTTGTTTGACGGGATAGAGAGACTGACAGCAAGGCCTGATAGTTTTTTTTGACAACCTTCTTACCAGCAGGCTACCTGGGTAAGATGAACCACTTTCCCGGCCAGTATGTGTGGATGCTGATATCTCCCAGCGGAAGCAAAAGGAGCAGGGCGCGATATTTGGACCATTCCCTTCGACTCAATAACAGATTTCCTAGTAGTATGTACTCACTAAACCACTCTGTCACAGCCTGTTCTGACCGCTAAACAGTTGCTCTTCGTCTTCGAAGCGCTTTATATCACTTGTCTGGCCTTCATCAAGGCCTCGATTCTCTTCTTGTATCTTCGCATCTTTCCAGACGAGAATTTCCGCAGAGTATTGTGGTGCACACAGATCTTCGGCCTAATCTTGTGGCTGGCGTACTTTATCAGCCAGTTCTTCTTCTGCGCACCGTTGCACTACTTCTGGGACGGCTGGACAGGAGAGATGAAGGGCAAGTGCATCAACCTCAACGCTATAGCCATAAGCCATGGCGCACTGAACGTCGCGATGGACCTTTGGATGATCATCTTGCCTGCCACGCAGGTCTACAGCCTAAGGATGCCGCTGCAGATGAAGCTTGGGGTGATGCTGATGTTTGGCATCGGCGTATTGTGAGTTGAACCGACCAAAGCCTGCGGCCCTTTTCTGACTCCAATAGCCTCCTGGCAGTCAGCGCATATCGTGTAAACGCCTTGATCGTCTTTTCGACGTCTTTCAACGTCACAGGTTCGTCACTTCTCACCTAAGACTTTGCTTCTGTAATCTGCTGAATCGCATACTGAACTTCTTCACAGCCGACTCTTTCGAAAGCTCACTCTGGTCCCTCATCGAGCTATGCACCGGCGTCTTCGTGGCATGTCTGCCGAGCACGCGCCAAGTCTGGAGGATACTCTTCCCCAAGATTCTCGAAGTAACACAACTCACGAAATCCAGTCGTTCCGCGAAGTCGGCGAAGACGAAGAGCTCTAACATCGAGTCCCAAGTCTCCAGGACGATATCTAGCGGCCGAGACAGGGCGCAAATCCTCTCCTACGAGGAGGCTTCCATAGCACACCTCATCGGGGACTTCAACAACATCGACCTCAACGACATCCCCTCGGAACCCGAGACACCAGGGACGCTGGCGACGCCAAAGACGCCGAAGACGCCGGTCACGCCGATGACATCACCACCAAAAACACCAAAGAACATGGTCGAGATCAAAGAAGAACCACAATCTGGCAGTTCCAGAGACGGATGAGGTGGGGCGGATCACGATGTGGCGGATTCTGAGAATATAATCACTACAATACCCTAACGATACGATACGATGTACATTGGGACCATTCTTTCGGTGCGCGTGGACGCATAGCTGGGCACGAAGCCCGATTGATATGCGATACTAGGCAACGATGCTAGAAGATGGGTTCACACGAGCCACGCCGATACGGATGTGAGACTAGGTGGTCAAGCATGGGAAACACCCCGGCGAACTTGGTAATGGGAGCGAACACCGGCGAAGAATGCTGCGACAGCGAGTTCTACGACAACGGCCGGCGTCGATGATGCGTGTATACAATTCAACGCTGTTGCAAGGACCTTCGATTTGGAGGGATGGCAACAATACCTCGGTTATTTGGCCACGTACCTACCTACCGAGGGGCATGTCGATACATATAGGCTTCGGCTTACACCGATGGGCGGTGGGAGAAGAAGACAACTGCAGCACATGGTCATGTCTTTTAGTTTAACGAGTATTTAAGAAACAAGTTCAAAAACATGTAATCGTCAAGACTGGTTTCGTGCCTATCTATTGAAGCTTAATGGGTTGTGGAAGTGTGATAGTAAGACTAATCGCATCAAGCGGGGGGTTTCGAGAGAAAGGTCGGGCGTCAAGGCTCCGTGCAAACGATAGCACTCGATATGTAATCGCATACAGCAAGCCACACAACTTCCAAGGCCCAGAGAGACGGGCACAGGACCACGATGCGTCGTTGACGGTGGATGACGCACTGCCACCCGGCAGCGTCGCGTCAATCCCGGGGCAGATGTGCCTGTGAGCTGTAGAGCATAGCCCAGAACCTACGAATATGATACCCGGAGCCTTAATTCGGACCCCTTTGGAATGAGCCACATGGTGAGGGAAACATGTCTTCTTAAAGCTAAAGCCTGAGACGATGTTTCTGGCGGCATGTTAACACCCCGGGGGCTCCGGCGTTGGTTCGGAGATGGACCCACATGTCCCGCGCATTCGGTGGGGCCGAGCGCCGTGGTCCGAATATTACAGGCGAGCTGAGGACTTATGAATGATTAAAGAACTGTGTAGGGACGAGAAGTACCGCGGCTTAGATAACCGTGGCGGCGCGGCCGCAGATACCTACCTGCACTGGCAGCAGTTGCCTGTTAGGTAGTCTGCTCTTGGAGAACCAGGCAGGGGCAAACGGCACAGTAGGAAAGATTCTGGTTGCCGGCCTTTTTCTGTTCTGGTAAGTTCCTCCCCAAGACAGAGGCTGATGTCATTCCTGCTGACGTCGTTCTTGCTGACGTCGTTCCCGAAGTCATACCACGAGAAAAACGACGTGGTTTTCGAGTTTCAGCCTGGTCACGGTATCGAAACTTCCGCAGATTCTCTTCCTTCTTCCCTCGGGGCCCTTCGAGTCCCTGGTAGAACTATTTTCTATCCTTTGGGACCGACGACTTACTCGACGAGGCCTTCGATCGTGTTTGCTTGCAGTTTCAGACATTCCCATGGACAACCGTCGGCTTCGGTATCGTGGTCTCATGGCCAGGGCCACCCAAGCCCCGTGCCCTGCGAATTGGCAGCGTTTGTACTTTCATGCAGCAACACCAGTCGAGAAGGCGGTAATGGCGGCGAGAATGCTGACGTGCATGGCGGGCAGCTGGTTACACACCCGCACAAATGAGGGGCTGGCTGTCCCAGCCAGACGAGGAATCAATTTCTTTCGGTACCTATGGCCTATTACTGCGAGCCACGTCTCGCTTGCCATTACCTGCATGCTTCTCAATGCCACCAAAACTGAGAAAAGTGAGCGGACCAAGAACTTTGCACGATCGTGTTACATCCCGATATTGTTCACCAAACAACGAAAGAAACTCGCCGTGCGATGGATCCTTCTGGTCCAAGTGATGGCCAGCCGTCGAGGCCGCCCAACACCATGTGGCTGGGCCAGTGTCAGAACACGCCCTTCGAAGACCCAAGCCTCAGGTCGGGGACTTCTTCCTACAGCGGAAATTCTTCCGACAAGGATTGGCCGGTGTACAAGTATTCCAAAGCGCACCGCCTGCACGACATCAAGACTCTCTGCAGCGTCTGCGAAGAGGTCGACATCAGCAGCTTCGCACGGGGAGGCACCTCGGTCATCCTGAGGAACAGCTTCCACGACATTGTCCGCACGGCTAGTCATTGCAGGCTGTGTTCGCTCATTGCCCAGAGCGGCAGGGGGCTTCGCCCAGCCATTTATCTAGAAGGCTTCCTTTACACCATGGGTAATCAGGACGCCGTCGACGACGGCCCCGTACGTCTGGACTTGGAAGACGGTAAATTTCATATCCGAATTCCGCACCCAGGCCACTGGCCGATACACACCTCGACCACGGATGTCCCCTACCCGGATTTCTGGCATCTGGACAGCTTTGGTGTGGCCTTCGAAGAAGGTATCGTACATCTTTTCTCCTTGGGATACATCATACGTGGAATGTGGCGTGGCCGGAGTCGTGTTTGGAACCCGACCTGGCCGTGATGGAACTGTCGCTAACATCTCGTATGTCGCCTAGACTTCGGAATGTTGACCGAAGAGGCGGCAGACACCTCAGTTCCGTGCAAAACAACTGATGCACTGGTAACCTCTGCCTCGCCAGGTTATATAGTGGAAAGTCTTGGAGGAGAAATTCACCAGCTCCTTGATACAACTGCCTGCGGGGAGTGCCTGGGCCGTGCATGGCCTAGAATGCGCAATAGCACCGCGTGCGAGGCGACTCCCAAGCTCCCAGACAGGGTCGTCGAAATCTTAGGGACACCTGGCTCGGAAGCTCTGCAGCTTCGCCTTTATGAAACAAAAGGCACTCAAGCAGGTCATTATATCGCACTGAGCCACCGCTGGGGTGGGAAATTGACTCTGACGACGACCAAGGATACGCTTCCTGATCGTCTCAAGGGCATGGACTTGGCTGACCTGCCGCGAACCTTTCGAGATGCTGTCCTGGTAGCCAGATCCATGGAAATCTCCTATTTATGGATCGACTCGCTCTGCATAGTCCAGGACGACCTCAAGGAGTGGCTGCAACAATCTAGAAAGATGGGTGCAATATACCGGGACGCGTCCTTTACCATCGCCGCGCACTCAGCAGGCCAGTGCGACGAGGGCTTTCTCTGGAGATACCAGGTCCCTTCAGGTCTTCGGATAGCGCCAGGACGAGGCGGTCCACACTTTGTCGTGAGGCTCCCTGATCTTGACCCCGACCAGCTCGACCGCATGCTTTTCGGGAGCGTAATAGCGAGACGGGCGTGGATTCTCCAAGAGCTCACGCTGTCGCGCAGGATTCTCCACTTCGTAGAGAACAGGCTCCTCTGGGAATGCGAGCACCAGTCTCCGGAAGTGCGAGGGGCGCAGATGGAGACGACCTCGGTCATCTTCCAGAAAGCCATGGCGGCGTCAAGCATTCATACTGCCTGGCTCGAGCTGGTACAGCGGTACTCGGATTACCACATGACCAAGCAGAACGACAAACTGATCGCCCTGGGAGGCATCGTCAGCGTCCTCCAGGGCATGGCTACTACGGCCGATCATCAGCGCTACCACTGTGGCGTCTTTGAGGCAGACATGGCCAGGTCTTTGTTGTGGTACAAGGCAGAAGGGCCTTCGGAGAGATACCACGAACGAGCTCCGTCCTGGTCTTGGGGCAGTGTGAACGGGCAATGCCACTTTCTGCCTCTCGAGACGTCCGAAATGATGACGACGTTGATCTCCATCCAGGGTCAGCGACATGAGGACTACACCGACCCGGCCATCGCGCAACCCAGTTGTCTACTTGTCGTTAAAGCACCCGTCATGCGCGTCACGGCCGGTATAACAGTGGAGAAGAAGAAGCGCCTCAAGACAACACCTCCCAACGGGCCGAGGATGATGCTTGCAGTGTTCAAAGATTTTGGAGAGCGCACCACGTACGGTTGGTGCATTCCAGACGAGACAGGGGCTTTCGGTGACGAGGTGGGATACCTTTGGCCTGGGGAACCTGGCCCGGTTGTGTTCCTCGCTGTCGGCGGCCGCGTGGTTGACGGCATGCTGGCCGGCGCATGGTGTTTGGCGATACGACCGGTCGATGGCGGCAGCGGAGTGTATAGGAGAATCGGGTTAGCATACGTAAGGGATGTGGAATTACTGGCGCCGGCGTTGGCAACGCCGGAGCAGGTGACCTTGGCTTGAGTGAGACCAGCTGACTGTCCGGGGTTTATGTTTCCATCGGCTCGCCGTGGCCAGAGCTAAGCTGCTTCATCCAGCAATCGACAAATTTAGCGTCTTACTGGAAGGAGCCCCTGGTTAAATCTCGCCTTGATGACCAACGCGCGATGAACGCAATGCGCAATGCAAGGAGGGATTCACAATCCGGGAGAGAGACGGTGTCCGCGCCCCACCTTTCCCCGGAGCGGGGCCGAACCCCGTACGCCGTACCGTGTGTGCGAGCCGGGGCGTGGCGAATAAACAGCGGAGGGGGGGCAGCCCGAAGACCCGCAAGAGCAGCTTCACCCGTTGGAGTAGAAGGTAGAAATGTACCAGCGATTTCTTCTCACCTGCCTTGTTTTTCCTTCATTTCCCGCATGAAGAAATATTGCAACAGCTGCATGGCAAGTCGATGGACGCATTCCGGCCACGGCTCGGATTGGCATGCGCCCGCCCGCCCCTTCCCCGCAATCAACCTCAAACCGCACCACAAAGCGCCAGTCCGGAGTTTTCGCGATCCTTCGAAAGCTGCGTCCTCGAGAAAACGGGAAAAGAACAATCGCTGCCTAGATAGGCCGCCGTCTCCCGCGCAACAGGGAAGAAAAAAAAGGCGATCGACACAGACCGGAAAAACCGGCCCTCATCCTCCGCCAAGACCGGGGAGTCCGAGCCAAACAGACTGCCTTACCCCAAGGTGTCTTGCGTCCTGCTGGGTCCCCCGACGACCCCAACAGGGGGCGGGCTGACGTCGCGGGCGGACTTGCGATTCTGGGGGACCAAGATGATCTTGGGGGAGAAGTCTCTTCCACTTCGTTCATAGATTTTCCCCTCGGGGTAATTAATTCGCAAGATGGTCTTGTGATCGTCTGCATGGCGGCAGAAACGCCCGAAGCATCTAGCCGCTTGTCCCCCCCCAGTCCTGGCGCGGCAACAGCAAAAGACTCGAGATCCCGCATCTCAAGAGCATCGCTCTCTCCTCTTTCGCGAACCAACAAGCCAGAGCACACATCGTCCAAGACTGTCGTTCGGGGGGGGGGGGGGGGGGGGGCAAGGGGGAACAGAAGCAAGATAGATTAAAAGGTTCAGGGGCTCGGGGGGCCGCCGACATGGAGAAAACCAACAACGGCTTTTTCTGGTGGCTTGCCAAGATGTGTGTGTATGTCTCGGGGGGCGGCCTTGGGGGGGGGGGGGGGGGGGGGGGGGGGTTGCTGGTGCATCAGAAACTGAATGTTGGCGTACGCAGGTGGCCGAGAAGAATGGGATTCCCGAGACATCATGCGGGATCGCCAAGATTGAGCGAGAGCGTTTTTGCACCACGTGAGAGCTTGTCTTTTTTTTTTTGGCGACGAGGAGAATCGAAAGACGGAATGGCTTGTGCTATTGATATCCTCGGTACGGGAGGGAATGTTGTTGGGATCGAAACCAACGAGCTTGGGAATGAACAGTCGTTATCTGCGTACACCTGTTGAATCCGTGGCTCATGTCCCTCTCTCTCCTTGACGGGATGACCCCGGAGGCTTCTCGCGATGAACGAAACGATGATGGAAACAAAATTCTTCTTCAAGATTTCGTATTAGACATTTGGTATCTCCAAGAAAGAAAAAAGGTAATGTACATCCTTCCATATGTCCGAGCCGTCGGCCCCC
Organism: Colletotrichum musae; assembly: GCA_027406025.1. NCBI lineage: Eukaryota > Fungi > Ascomycota > Sordariomycetes > Glomerellales > Glomerellaceae > Colletotrichum > Colletotrichum musae. The sequence goes on along the minus strand of JANVYC010000005.1, from coordinate 5,136,353 downwards.
GTGTATTTACACACCAACACCCCCAAGAAAAGACGAGAACCCAAACCAAGCCACTCATTGACAGATAAAACTCCTTTTCCAAGTAACCCCCGTGCCTCAGCAGGCTTAGGCCTTGTACCAGTTGGCAGGGTTGGCATCCCCGAGGCACTCGGCGACCGTGACGGCCTTGTACCCCTTGCCCTGTAGCGTGGTGATCATCTTCTCCGTCAGCGAGACGACGGTCTGCTCGTGGACGTCGTGCGACAGCACGATGTAGCTGTTGGCCGCGACGTCGGCGCTGAGCTCCTGGTCGAACTTCTCGGCGGAGAGGTGCGTCGTCTCGGCCTTGTTGTTGAGGTAGTCCTTGGTGTCGAGGTTGGTGCTCACGACGGTGTAGCCGAGGTTCCTCATGTCGGCGAGGCAGGCGTCGGCGCAGTTGAGGAAGGGCGGGCGCATGTACTTGGGCGCGAAGCCGGCGATGCGGCGGGTGGCGGCCTCGAGGTCCGTCATCTGGGCGACGCGGTCCGCCGAGGACAGCGAGTCAAGGTCCGGGTGGGTGTTGGAGTGCGAGCCGACGAGGTGGCCCGAGTCCTTCATGCGCCTGATCACGGCCGGGTTGTTGCCCTCCTCGATGTTGCCCCAGTTCTGGCCGTTGACGAAGAAGGTGGCCTTGACCGAGTGCTTGTCGAGAATGTCGAGGAGGTTGCTCGTGAAGGTGAACGGGCCGTCGTCGTAGGTGAGGGCGACCTGGCCCGGGGAGACGCACTGGGAGACGGTGACGCCGACGGGGACCTGGCGGGGGGCGACGGGGCTGGTTCGAGGAGGTATGTTAGTTTCGAAGCCTTCATGTGTATCAACAGTGATCAAGACGGAAGCAAGCAAACGTACCTAGCGTTGGCGAGAGAAGCAGCCGCAGCGGCGCCAATGAGGGTAGACTTGGAGAAATGCATGTTTGCTTGGTGGTGGTTGTAGCGAGGGACGTTGTGCTAAAGACTCCTTGGGAAACGACAGGGGGAGGGGTGTGCGAGAATAGTCGAGGAAGACCGGGGGAGAGACTCTCGGACGGTGAGGTGAGTATTAAGATGGCTTGGCTGGGTGAGTTGGGAAGGCGGGATGAGGATACTGAGAGTGGTTGGGAAACGTGGAGGGCAAGACGACGTCTTATACAACGAGAAGATGGGACGCAAGATGCAACAGAACGCACTACACCACGGGTACCTTGCGACAGACCAACAGCCCGAGTTGACTCACGATGGACCCCCCCCCTCCATCCGCCTTCCCACACCCGGAGCCAAGACTTCATGGCGTGGGTCGGGAGCCCCCATCCAAGAATAGAGTACAGGAGTCTAGTCGAAGAAGCATCCGCTGGGACGCACAGCCTGCCGACGGAGGGGCGGATGGGTTCGCCCACCTACCTCATCGTGGAGAAGTGGAAGGAAGGAAGAGAAGCCTTGGGAGAAGGGGAGGAAACGGGAAGATGACGGCCTCTTCCCAGTCTGTCCGTATCCTCGCCCCCTCTTCGCCCCGAGCCCGAGCACTTGCTCGAGGAACTGACGGTTCAGCCCTGGGGCGCCATGATGTCTTGGCGGGCAGAGAGGAATAGTAGAACCCGATGAGGCTCCGATACGAGCCGGGGGGGTCATGGTTAGGTAGGGCAAGGGCTCGAGGAGGAAGGGCGGTGGGAGATTGGGTCGTCCGCTGTACGTTTTGACGTCAAGCATGGCTTAGAAGCGTTGTAAGCTGACCGGATCTCGTCGAGGGGGGCCCTGTTGCGTGGGGATTATTGATGATAGGCAGAAGCGTAATGCAGGAAAACGATCAGAGAAAGCCAGGAGCATGAGCATGAGCGGAAGCAAGAGTTGCGCTGCGCTGCGTTGCGCTCGGCTGCGGGTATCGGTCAAGGAGCACGTCTGCGGAAGAACACGAAGGTTGTGGGGATGAACAGGCGCTCGAGCACCCCTCGCAGGCCTAACAAGGTGTCTGTCATTCTGTCATCGCCGACAAGGGTTGCCTGTAGGAGGAAAAGACCGTCGGAGACCGTCGACAGAAATAAGGACGTGAAGATGGCTGGGGATGGTGCGAACGGCGTTACACTACTAGCAAGGGAAACGGCGCGCGCGCGCGTGGTGGTGCATATGGAGTTGAAAAAGGCGACCGCCACGAGGGTCGTCACATCTCGACGCGCCCAGGGGACACCCCGGGATCAGCGAAACCCTTGACGGGATGGAGTCAGCCACAGTTCTCGCTGTTGGTCGCTGGTGTCTCGGGAATGGACGTTGGGGTGGTGGTGGCTCGTAGCCGTTGCGGGAACGGGACAAAGGCTGCTGCCTTGGTGTTGTTCGTGGTTTGCCTCGTCTGCGGTTCGATGGAACTTCGGTCAAACCAAGCTTCAATCATTACTGTTCACCACCGACCAGAGAGCTCTTTGGTTCTGACACTGCCGACCCCAAGTTGAGTGGCCTCGCGGACAGGGGGGCTCATCTTGCGTCGGAAACATGACCTTGTCGCAGAATAAAAAAGAAAAAGGCTTGTGCTGAGAGGAACAAGACCATGAACATGAACATGGCCCCCCGGTACATGCAAAAATGACTGCAGAAGTAGGCAGTTGCAGGTAGCACCTTTTCGCAGCAACAACAACACGGACGTTGTAGCGAGGCGCGGACTGCTGAGGTGATCCGGCAATAGTCGAAAGGAATTGCCGAACGGACGGGGGGGGGGGGGCTTTTCGCCCTCGCAGAGCAGAGCAGAGGCTCTTTCACGCTTAATTCGTCTCCCCCAAATAATCCCCCCCTGTGTCCCCCAAACCCCCCGACTTGCCCAACTTTGACTGCTGCCTCGCAAGGGGCGGCTGCGGAGGCGGCGGCGTGGGAGTGGCAGATTGGCGGATGCCTGGCAGCAACCCACTCCGCGGACAGTGATAGATCGTCCCGCTGGTTATCTGGGACCATCTAAACAGGGCATCGCTTCCTTCCAGGGCCCCGATGGAAGTGGTGTAGTAGTTCAGTAGAGTTAAGGGTTAAGGCTGTGTGTGTGGGTGGTGACATCCTGGCGTTAGCGCCAACAACGTGCCCGCGATTATGTCCGTTCAGAGAGAGACTGATGAGAGAGCGAGTGCTTCACGCTAGCCGTCGTATGTGTGGGCAGACAGCCAGGCACCATGGCAGTACGGTGTGGTAAGACGGCCGCAGCTGAGCCAGAGATGGTCGTCCCGGGACGGTCAGAGATCCGACTCTGCCAAATCCAATCGCCGACGAGAGATGCCACCATGTAATGCGTCGGGACGTGTGCCAAGGCCCGACCGCTGAAGTTGAGAGGTTCTCCGAATGGTGATCGCCAACAAGTTCCCTGGACAAAGGACTCGGCCGGGCGTAGTGTAGGAAATACGAGATGGTGGTGTTGTGTTGTGTAACCGAATGACTATGACTGCTTCCAACTGCTTCTCCTGCCCCCATCGCCCTATAGTCATCGGATGTCGTCCGTAGTGTATCCGTATGGCGACACGGAGTACACTATATGGCATGAATGCATCGAGCGACCGAGGCTTCTTCCTCTTTCAGAACTGTCATGGTGTGACCAAAAGCTTGGCCTGTCGTGTCATCAGCTTGCCCAGGAAGCGATGCCAGCGACCCTTCAGCGAGTCAGACCCCGACTCCCGTCCAAGCCCAGGCCCCCCCAGGACGTCCATCTTCAGCCCCGAGTCCAGGGTCGGGTCTCTCGGAGGACATGATGGGACTTGGCAAAGAAGAAGCCGACTCCAACGGCCGACGGATCACCATCCATGGGAGTTGTTCGGTCTTTCTTGAGCGCTGAGAGGGCCTTGCGCCTCAACGGGGTCCTCGCTCTCACGTCTTGCGCAATTGCTTCTTCTTCTGGCCCTTGCTGACGGCCGGGTGAGAAATGATCCCTGGCCTCGCATGTTCCTTCGCATGTTCGCGCCCAACTGTGCAGAGAAGTGCCTCCCGATCACCGCGTGGGAAGGCGCCCGCCTACTGACGCACCCTCGATGCAAGGCCGGAGCAAACTTGCAGTTCCTCTTGGTCAGTCAGCCAGTCTCCCGCAGGCAAAGAGGGAGGTCGGGAGGCTGAAACAAGCATAGCGCTACGCCACCATCACGGGCGGCGCGCACAAAAGGGACGAACTCATCGCCCGTGGTTTGTTCGCCGCTCGGTATGTGCTGTGCTGTGCTGTGCTGTACTGTGCTTCTTCTTCTCGATGCGCCGACTGGTTGTGTCGCTGGAAACTCCGACTTCCAGAGGCCTGGGATATCGGACATTTAGGACCTCTCTCTGTCCCGGCTAAACAGAACCATGATACTGGGACCTCTACTGTGACTCTGCTAGTCCTCCCTGAGTCCCAACACCTTGGGCTTCTTCCATCTTTGGGCCAGCCAAGACAGACTAGACAGCTCAGGGCCAAGGTGGGTGCCCTACCCTGAACATGCAACCCGACGGAACCCCGCATCGGCATCGTATGCGAGTGTGAACTGGTGCTGGTGCTGGTGCAACTCCGACATGCGCTTTTTCTCCCTCTTCCCTGTTTTGCGAATGCGTCCAGAAGCGAACAGAGGGGAGGACGTGCTGACCCGGCGCGGCATCTCATCTTCTTGCTCACCAAAGTCTTTGAGGGACTGTCATCAGTTCAGAGCGAAACAGCCAACTACCGGCGGTAAAGCTTGACGATCAAGCGCTGCGATGGACGTGACATTCACGCAGCTGGGGCAGAAAGATTGGGCTTGCGTGCAGCAAAATCAGTCGACGGCCTTCGTCAGCTTGCAGCTCTTCTTCTGTTCTGTGGAGGAGGCCCTCTTTTCGAGACCTCACCCAAAAAGAAATGATGGCTGAGACTGCCATGATACTCTGGCGACCCCGGCATCCATCGTTTCGTGAGACATTGTGACAAGATATTTTCGGTTTGACGTCAGCCACCATGGCAAGCACACGAACGATGCATCAGCAACTCGCCAGCTCAGGTTGCTTCGGCCTGCTCTGGCGGCCAACTTGGACGATTATTCTCATCCGAGTCCGACATTCACTTCCCCCCTCTAATCATCATACCCTCTCGATGATCAGGCGGAGTTGCACTCGGCTCCGCGGGTCGCTGCTCACGCCCGAGATCGACGGCCGGGGGTCGCTGCGAAATGACGGACGTTGGCAGAAGATGGAGACGTCGGCGTCAAGACGATCACAAGTCTCACCCCTCCTTCCAGAACGCTCCCAAGACTCTCGGCTCAGTGCCGGCAGAAGCCCGCCGAGAATTCCATGGCCGTCGCTTTGTTTTTTCTCCTGGTCGGATGCCCCGAATACTGCCAAGAGCTGGCATCAGAATCAAAAATGGCGATGAGGTTTCACGATCCGCAATCGCATGGTGTTGCCAAGAGGCGTCTCGTTTTGAAGTGACAGCCCAACACAAAGGGCCACCCCCTTTCTTCTCTCGCTATTAATTCTTCTCGGCCACGAGTCAGGAATTCGCTGATGTTTCTGTTTTATTATTCTCTCGGCTCGTAGCCGACTGCGACTCCTAATTCGTGATGGCCCGTCGATGCGGCGTTTTCAAACGCGTCGGCAAGAGTCGCGAGGTGACAACGGGCCCGCAACGGAAACATCAGCGACGATGGAAACACCAAGCAAATGCATTGCATCTGGAGTGAATGATCTCCCTCTGGTTCATGGACTCGGCCGCTGGCACAACCCCGTCCTCGTGAGCGGATAGCTGCATCCCTTTCTGACTCCTGTTAGTTGGCCACTGCTGCAAAGCACCGGCTTCTCGAAAATCCCCGCGAAGCCAAGGTGGTGGTCTCGCATGGAGTCACATGGAACCAACACCGCCTGGAGGAACTCCATGTGTGGACGTGCTCCGTCTTCTTCGGTCCTTCCATATTGCAGAGGCTGGGAAAAATGCAAGGACATATTCCTAGGCGCGTCCGGTAGATGCATCTCGCGAACGGTGACCGGCGCCGGCGCGGACGTCCGGCTCAGCCTAAAGAGGCCCCGTCACTTTTCCATGGCGCTAGGTTTGCATAAGCCCAAAGTTTGAAGGCGGCGCCGAGGGATATGCTTAATTTTGCGTCAGTTGCTCACACTGAACCGAGACAAAACTTCGACAGCGTCCGTTTCCTCGGGCGATCTAGCTGATGGCGTTCCCTCTCGCTTCCCTGTCCCACCAATCGTACGTGCAACTGGCTCTGCCGAGCCCTCGTCTGCGGAAGCTGTTTAATCCTCCGACGTCGTTGTTCGAGATCGTGGAATGCCAAGACTGCGGTGTTGGTTCCGCTGGCCGACCAAAAGTCCCTCAGTCGTCCATTGGTTGCCGTCGTTGTCGATACTATTAGCTCGTATCGTATTCGTTGGTCGGAAGTGGCTTGAAGATGACGATGATGGCGCGAATCACCTGATGTCTCGGAAGCCGGCGAGTAAGTCGGCAAGGCGACGTCGGCGTGCCACAACTCGTGTTGTCCTTGATCACGACGTAGTTGACGAAATGGCTTGTCAGCGTAGATTCGATCTCTTGGCGATCGCGCACGAGGACGTCTTGTTGGCCCTCGCCTTGGTTTTTGAACGTTGTGCCACCTCCGTTTACTCCGATCAGGCACAACTTCATTGCCATAGGTCTGTCTGATGGCTGTGGTCGGTGAGCACCAATATTCAACGCCTTGTCAGTCACGATGTGAACGATCTCGAGTTCGCCCGACTCTTGTGTTTCTCAGGGTCTGCTCACGGAAGCCCTCATATGCTCTTCTCTTCCACGACCAATGTTCTGCATCTCTTTCAGCATTAGCTGGCCCCAGATCAGTTGCACTCTTGAGCACTACTTCCCCCTGGCTCGCAAGTCTTGTCCATGCTGGTTCTCGGCGCAGGATTTATGCAGAACCTGCACTTTCGATCATTGGTGTCGAGTTAGTTGGCCAAAAACAACGGTCGACGTGCCCCAGCCGGGGCCGTCACTGAGGAGAAGCTCCGGATAGCCGTGGGTTTGTACGCCTCCTACCGGGCGTCTTTTTCCATCTGCTGGTGGGTTGCAACGCAGTCAATACTCGACGCATCGGAGTAGTATTGGACAGAACTTCTGCCAATGGCGATGACCCATTGCCGGCGGGGGAAATCTCCTAGCCTCTCGACGCCGCCGAGGCCCGAAGTCCTGCGGCCCGGTCCTGGATGGCACCCCAATCTGCGGCTCATGCACGTGGGGTAAATGCCCACCAATGCCGTCGTCTTCGCCAAATGATGTGCTTCTCGGTGATGTCTATACGCAACGCGTGGTCAGTACTTTGCCGGCAGGTGTGCGGGTGGTAGATGTTCAGGGGCATGGGCGAAACCGAACGGCTCGTTGGCCCTCCCTTCCGAGTGAGTCGTCCACCCCTGACACCGGTGTCCGGCCGCCGGTGCTGACCGCATGCCGGACCATTGGAGGCAGCCCATCCGGCTACCGTGTCGATGCAGGAGGGGGCCGCCGTGCATCGACGCGGCAGAGGCCCCCTGGTTCTCCCTCTCGGCGATGGGGAGAATCTCTTAGGCCACCCCGCTCACCGTCATCGATCGCCATTTCTCCAGAAGACGCGCGATCGGGTCGGAGCTGCACTTGTCTCGCGATTGCTGTTCTTTCGTTGGTGGGTAGGCTTCACCGGCTGTAGCTCATGACTGCCCGTGTTCCACGATGCTTCGGAGCAAGGGCCGTTGTGTCCGCGGCGCGAGATGATTCCTTAGAGATGGCTTAGTGATTCGAACATTCCCATGGCACCAAAGGCTGCGGTAGCTGTGGTCTCTCGTGGTCGAAGTTCCTCAACGCCGTCGGGTCGGTCCTCGCGAGACGCAAAGAGCTTCGACTCATGGGCCTTCCTCCCATTGAAGGGCTTGCTCGTCCCTTTCTCGGGTCCCGTCCTCGGGAAACGTAAGCCTGCGGCCGACGTCTCTCCGAATAGCAGGATTGCAGGAAATAATCTTGGCTGTGTGGTGTGGTGTGTATGTGTGCGTGTCATCGTCCAAGAAAACCTGCAGCGGTTAATTCATTAGTCGCAGCTTCCCTCAACATTGCCAGTCGGCACGCACCTCAACGTCTGCCAAGGAAAGCATTCGGAGCTGCAGGAGCTCTCCTATAAGACACCCTTTGGCCCAACGGAGAAAGGGAGAGAGAGGGAAAGGAATCCTGATGGTGTCTCTCGCCAACAACGCAGCTGCTCCGGAAGCAGCTTGTCGAGAAGAACATCTTGGACCTGATTGTTGTTCGTGGCAGGAACCCCAGGCGGACCCAGCCCACACACCTCAACCTCAGCCAGTCGTTGAAAAAACGGTGCAAGCAGCAGCAAGGTTTACGGCGTCGCCCAGGCCGAATCAGCTCAGCTCAGCGCTCCACAGCAGGCGTGGCCGCCCCCCAGCGCCCCAATAGCCATCCGGCTGGGCGCCACGCAGCGGAAGGCACGGCAGGCTCAGCCCCTAAGCCTCCACGTCAGCACCACCCCCACAGCGCCCCGGGGTGACGGGCGGTAACCCCCTACAAGAATGACGGCAGCACCCGCAGGAGGGGCAGGAACAGCGGGAGGAGCAACAGCGATCGCAGCATCAACAACAGCAGGTGCAGGAGCAGGAGCAGGAGCAGGAGCAGGAGCAGGAGCAGGAGCACCACTACCCCTCCCCCACCTCCACACCACCACCTTCCGTTCGAAACCGCCAGCACACCGCATCGTCGCCTTCGTCACAAGCAGCATCCTCCTCGTCCTCATCGCCGCCATCTGCATCCTGCCCAGAATGGCGAACTCGGGAAACCCGCTGGAGATCCAGAGCAGGGTGGTCAACGCCGTCTACTACCCCAACTGGCACGTCTACAAGGGCAAGGGACCGGCCTCGATGCCGCTGGGCCAGGTCTCGCACATCCTCTACTCCTTCATGGGCGTCAACACGGACGGATCGCTGAAGCACCTCGACGAGCACGCCGACCGCGCCGCGTCCATCGACGGCGTCGAGGGCGGCATCGCGGCCCTGAACCAGGTCAAGTGCAGGCACACCCACATCCGCACCCTCATCTCCGTCGGCGGCGGGACCAACAGCACCGAGTTCGCGGCGCTGGCCGCCGACCCGCACGCCCGCGGCCGGTTCGCCTCGGAGATCCGCGGCTTCGTCGACCGGAACGGCTTCAACGGCGTCGACATCGACTGGGAGTTCCCGCAGGACGAGAAGCAGGGGCACGACTACGCGCTGCTCCTCGAGGAGGTCCGCCGGGCGCTGCCGGCGCCGTACTTCCTCCTCACGACGGCGCTGCCCCCGGGGCAGTGGGTGCTGCGCAACATCGACGCCGCGCGCGTGGCGAGGACGCTGGACTACATGAACCTCATGTGCTACGACCTGACGGGCCCCTGGTCCGAGGCCTCGGGCAACCACGCGCAGCTGCGGGCGCCGAGCGGCGCGCCGGGCGAGACGGGGTGCGCGGACGGCGTGGAGTACCTCATCGGGAGGGGCTTCCCCGCGCAGAAGATCGTGTTGGGAATCCCCGTGTACGCGCGCACGTTTCCCGAGGCTAGGGGCCCGGGAGGACCGACGAAGGGATCCGGGGAGATTGACTACTCGGAGCTGCCGCAGGAGTACGTGGACCGGGCGTACATCGACGACAGCGCGGCGGCGGCGTCGTTTGTGGATGAGAGGAACGGGTTCACGACGTTCGACGCGCCGCGGTCGGTGGGACAGAAGGGCCACTTCGCGAAGCATAGGGGCCTCGGTGGTCTGTTCTACTGGACCGGCTCGGCGGACCGCGAGGGCAAGGACAGCTTGGTCATCACGGGGTTCAACGCGCTGCACGGGTTCATGGGATGGTGAAAGATGGCCACGAAGCAAAGAAGCTGAGGAACGAAAATTAGCACGAAGAAAAAGGGAGGAGTGACAACCGGAACATAGTTCCCTGTTTATACTACTATCCCCACGTCCGGCGGGACCTGCAGCTCGTATCACGATACCAGGAAGAGGACTAAGGCAGGGGGTAGCACTTGTTGAAATGACACTGCGACGACGGACTGGCTCGGTTCATCTGAAAACCTATGTTCATCTCGAAGCGGTCACCTGCCAGCTGAAGGCGCGCTAACGGGCAAATGAGATGCCCATCAGGAGGCACAAGACAGACGTCCGTGGTTACACGAGCGCCTGTCCGACGAGTCAACCATCTAGCATTGCAAGCTTGAACTGATCTCCAGGAACACTACGGTAGTCCAGTCTAAATCCTCGTAGCTCCCTGTCATACCTATCTTGCACCTTAATTACACTATTATCGACGTGCATATCTTAAATTTGATCACTCGAAGCTCCGGCAAGCGCCCACCAAATGCCCCGCCAGCCGGCACCGGCCGCGGCTCCACATGCCCGGCAGCACTCTTGCCCAATCATTTTCTCACCGACCCACTGATTTCCCCCTGTCTCCGTCTCATCTTCCCGCCACGAACTGCCGTTTTGGAACGCGAGCCGTTTCACGCGCCGGGCCATCCCAACCAACAGAACAGACCCTTTAATCGCGACCTTTCGATACCTAGGGAAAAAGCGCGCCCAAGCTCCCTGCTCCTATCATTTCCAGCTTGCCGAAAGTTCGGATGGCGGCAGAGTGATGTGCGTCTGCGACAGGGGGGGCAAGTCCCAATTACCAACAGCAGGTGAGCGCGGTTGACCGGCTTGTTTGTGTTTGCTTCTGGCACCGTGGCCCAGGCCGCCAAACGAAACCGCGATGCAGGTAGGAAGATCGTGAAACCCCATTCAAACCGAGGTCGGTTGGCGCTATGAATAGCGGAGGAACGCACGCCAAGTTAGAGCCCTCCTGTATGGCAGATGAAGGGAGCAAAGATGGCGTTTTTGCCTATGTTCGGATGGCGCTTTGGATGGCTGCTGCATGGCAGCTTGATGGACGGCGGACGGCGGATGGCGGATGGGAGGCGGGAGGCGGCAACGCCCACGGTCGTCGGGTATAAGGTCTACGGGTGGTCTCTTCTCTTCCTGTAACCTATCCTGGAAGTCATCACTTCATTCTGTGGTGTTTTCGTGGTGATTCCTCTTCCCTTCCTTTCTCCAACCCCTTTCGCTTCTTGCAAACCGGCCCTGCTGTGCAGGCTTCTCATTCGTTCTACACACTCATTCAGACAACTTTCTTTCTTTTATTCTTCTTCAACCCTTGATATTTCATCATGGTTTCCAAAGTATCAATCCTCGCAGCCTACGCGGCCGCCCTCGCCTCGGCGGGCCCCGTCCTCCACCGCCGCGTCGTGACGGAGCTCAACGAGGAGGCCTTCAAGGAGGCCCAGCAGCGCGACGCGACCGCCACACGCGCCTTCTCGGACGTGCAGATCAAGACGGCCGACGGGCGGTGCCTGTTCGTCGACGAGCTGTCGGGCGACTTCCGCGCCAACCTGACGCCGATCCAGGTCGCGCAGTGCGGCACCAAGAACGGCGAGGGGTGGGACGTCATCACCGCTGGGAAGCACAACGACCAGCCCGGGTCGATGCTCGTCGTGAGCACCTTGGTAAGAGGTTCCCCTTTCCCATGCCCGAAGAAGAACTTTTCTGATTAGTCCTTAGACGCAAGCCTGCTTCAACTTCGACCCCCGCCGACAGGCCGGGAACCAGGTCAACCTCTTCTCGTGCGGCGGGCGCGCCGCGGGGGAGGGCAAGGTGACCAACTCGCAGCTCTTCGCCTTCGGCGGCAACGCGGGCCCATTGAGCTTCCAGCCCGAGAACGAGAAGGGCAAGTGCCTCGCGGTCAAGGGCTCAGCGGTGGACATCGCGGACTGCAATGCCGGAGACGCGAGCCAGTCTTTTACCGTTGGTGGCGCTAGCTCTGGAGGGAATAGAAACGGAAATGGGAACGGGAACGTCAACCCGGGAACGGGAGCGGAAAACGGTGCGCAGCAGCCTGCTGCTCCCTCGACGGCGGCACCCGTCGCGACGCAGGCCCCGGAGGCGGGGACAAGTGGGTGCGGCGACGAGGAGACCGTGACCATGACCTTCACGGCCACGGTGAACCCGGGGAACAACGCCCAGGCGCCTTCGGCGACGGCGAAGCCCGAGACCACCCCAGCCGCCGCTGCTCCGCCCGCTGCTTCCACCGCGCCTGCTGCCGGAAACGGTGGCGGCAACGGTAGTAACGACAACGGCAACGGCAGCGGCAACATCCCGGCCGCAAACCCCACGACCCCGGTCCCCGTGTCCCGCGCCGGCGGCACGCTCAACCCGACGGCAGCCGCCGAGGCCAACGCCTTCGACGCCACGGCCACGCGGTCCTTCACCAAAGCCGCCATCCGCGCCCCGGACGGGCGGTGCCTCTCGATCGACCCGACGGCGGGCGACTTCCGGCAGAACCTGATCCCCGTGGGGCTCGCGGCGTGCGACACGGCCAGCCCGAACCAGCAGTTCGACGTCGTGACGAAGGGCAAGCACAACGACGGCAAGGACGGCGCCGCGCTGGTGGTCAGCAGCCTGATGAACGGGTGCGTGAGCACCGACGGGCGCCGCGCGGACGGGGACACGGTCACGATGTTCTCCTGCGGGGGCCGCGCTGCGGGCGAGGGCGGCACGAACACTGGCCAGCTGGTGAAGATCCAGGGGACCAGTTTCGTCTGGACTCCCGTGAACGACAAGGCGACGTGCGTCGTTCCCGGAGGGCAGGGGAGGTTGGTGACGGCAGCTTGTAAGGGAGATGGGAGCGAGACTTACACCATCGAATCTCTGGGGGTTTAAATCCATTTTGTTCATCTTGATTTTGAGATTCTCTCTTGGCTGGCGGGCTTTTCTTTACGCATTTATCATGGACGACCAAGGAATAGAGGGAGATGGGAACAAAGCAGTAGACTAGAAGCAATGAGCAACGACTCCCACTTACACAACCCAGTACTTCGGTTCAAAACTCTTGTCGCCAACCCCCCCCCATCGGCACGCGAGTTCCGAGCAAGACCTCTAGGCAAAAGCTTGAAGTCCTTCTCCAGACTGGCCGATCAGTCTAGTCCGTAGCCATTGGCCGCGTGTTTCTGTGTCACCCACGGCTAAAGAGAAGCTTAGACCGGCTAGCCGGCAACGATCGAGTGCTTAATATGAGGCGTCCAGGGCCCGTCCAATAGGTGTCGCGACGACCGACAGGGGTGGCCACCTTCAGGGCTTCCAGGGGTAGGTGGTCACTGGTGAAGTTGCCGCCAAGGGACGTCCTCAGTGTAATTCGCTGCCAAGCGACGTCATTCAGGGGGAAACCCGGGGGGGTGTTTTTTTCGTCCGGGTGGTCGTGTGAAAATAAACCGGCAGGTCCCAGGTGGAATGCTCCTTCTTCCCGAGGATCTTCCCTTCCTTCTTTCAATCTCAACTCAACTCAACTCTTTCCAATTACATCATCGTGTCATCCAACATCGTCGTCCCTTCACCACCACAACCATCACCGCTGACGAGACGGCGAGGACGACGACGCGGACGGACGACGACGGACGACAACGGGGACGGACGACGGCGACAACGACAACGGTCGCAATCCGAACAGCCCAATTGGGATGCACAGACGGTCAACGATAAGCTCAGCTCAGCATTAGCTCGAGGAAGACTAGGCTGCTCTTCAGCTTCAGCAGGCCGTCTCTCGGGTTTCCAGATGCGGCTGAGGAGCCCGTCCCTTGCTCCTTTGACCGGTAGTGCTTATTCGACGCCACGACGAGCCCGAAACCGTGGCCGCTCTCCCAGCTGAACCGTCGGTGTGCTGTGCAGCAGTCCCTGCATGCCCGTGGGCCAAGCGACGAATGCTTCGTCTGTCGATAATCTAGATGTTTTAATACCCGGCCATTCGCCTTCCTCTCTTTTTCCTTCACGATTGGCTCGACTGCCTGCCTACCGCTGCCGCCGCCGCCCAACATGTCGAGCGACGGCAACGACTCCCCCGGGGCCCCGATGTCCAAGACCTTGACCGATTCCGACCGTCCCACCCAATTCCCAACGCTCCAGGTCGACACCATCGACTATGCGACCAAGACTACCTCGACGACTTCGCCAACCCACCGCGTGCGCATAGCCGCCCCGAACGATGCCATCGGCGGCGCGCCCCTGACCCGCACCGACACGGCCGATACGGCCATCTCGCCTCTGCGACGTCGCGCAAACACCTTCAAGCCCGTCGAGGACTACGACGACTTCGAGCTCTCCCGCCCGGGATGGCAGCCCGGCTCCGAGCCGGGCTTCGACCCCAACAAGTCCGACGGCGGCCACGCCTCCATGCCCACGCTCTCCGCCGACTGCGACATCTCCGTCATTGACTTTAGCCAAGGCAATATGGTCAAGCACAAGTTCGGCAACGAGGGCTTCATCGACTTCGTCAAGCGGCCCCAGGAGAGCTGGGTCAAGTGCCGCTGGATCAACATCAACGGCCTCAGTTGGGACGTCATCTCCGCCTGCGGCCAGTACAAGGGCCTGCACAAGCTCGCCATCGAGGACATCATGAACACGCGTAACCGGACGAAGACGGACTGGTACTCGAACCACGCCTTCATCGTCCTCACCCTGCAGAAGCTCGTGCTGCTCGTCAAGGAGGACAGTAGTAGCAGCAGCAGCAGCGACGACGACTCGGATGATGACCTCGCGAGTGTCAGGTCCACTAAGTCGGCCAGGAGGGTCAAGAAGCTGAAGCGCGCTCTTACCATGAGCGGCAACAGGACCAGAGGGCCAGACCCCGAGGTGGGAAAGGGGCCCGGCGTCCTGAATGGGGCCGGAAAGAATGGGGGCCCCTACGGGCACACCCTGAGTCACCACACGAGCAACCTATCCCAGCTCCCCGAGACGGCCTTCGTCCGCACCCTACAGCGTTATCACTCCTCGGCAAACGAGACGCGTACAGAATATATGGAGCGTCACTCCTCCCTCATCAACCGTGGTCTCGCCGTCTCCGCCGAGCAGGTCGCCATCTTCCTGACTTCGGACAACACCGTCATCTCCTTCTTTGAGATGTCCGCCGAGGACATTGAGCGCCCCATCACCGTCCGTCTCGGCGACCCCTCCACCATCCTGCGTCAGTCCTGCGACGCGTCGCTCGTAGTCCAGGCCATCATCGACGCCATCATCGACCTCGCGATTCCGCTGCAGGCCGTCTACAGCGACGTCATCGGCGATCTCGAGCTCGACGTCCTAACGAGCCCCAACATCAAGCAGACCAAGTCGCTATACATCTGCATCTCCGAGATCAACAAGATGCTGACCTTTATCAACCCCATCGACAACCTCGTCAACGCGCTACGCGATCACCGGACTTTGCTCCCCCAGGAGGCAGCCTCGCGCGAGCTGCAAAACCCTGCCAGCGGCGTAATCGTCACGCCCCTCACCCACACATATCTCGGCGACGTGCTCGATCACTGTCTAATGACCATCGAGGAGCTGACGCTGATCAAGCGGTCCGCCGATAACCTTATTGATCTCATCTTTAATACCATCTCGGCCAACCAGAACGAGAGCATGAAGCAGCTCACCATCATTACCATCATCTTCTTACCTCTGACCTTCTTGACCGGTTACTTCGGGCAGAACTTTGAAAAGTTTGAAGACATCAAGAAGCCAGAGGGCATCATGTTCTTGTGAGTGTTACCTGAATACGACGACGATGACTGACACTGACCCGGAACGCCGCAGCTGGTACATCGCAATCCCCGTCGTGTTCTTCACCATCCTCATCATGCTGAGGACCTGGATCGTCGACTGGGTCGTTTCGTTCTGGCAGCGGAGGAAGATCACCAACGACAGGAAGAGGCGCAAGAGGCGGAGGGCCAAGAGGCGGGCCAAGGCGTCGAAGTCGGGGAGCAAGTCGGAGTAGGACTCCGGCTACCACCGTCGATACCGGCTGGAAGAGACGCCGGGCTTTTTAAGCATTTCGTGATACCCCATAGTTATGTACAGAGACTTTGAGCTGTTGCATGATGGCAGTGACCAAAGAGGGGAGGCTTCCTACTGCACAGTGATTCCTAATTCCCTACATGGTGTCAGATGACCCACCCTGGCATTGTTGCCATTGCTGCTATCATCACTTTTGTCCGTCACTGTCGTCACTGTCGTCACTGCCGTCACTGTCGTCTGTCACTGTCGTCTGTCACTGTCGTCTGTCACTGTCGTCGGTCAATGTTGTTGATCACCGTTGTACACCTCTGGATATCTTTAACAACTGATATTAACAACTTGATTAGACGGGAAGGAACGATGAAGTACACACGCCGCCCTCAGCCGAGGCAAACACCGACTCCGAAGGTCTGGGCAAGCAAAAGAGTAATCGAATTCACCAAGGCTAGCCCACAAAATAGAATCTACACTGTAATAATACAACACTTTTTTCGAACACGATAGGAGCCCCTCGCACCCTCTTAGTACCTCCTCCTCCGCCCGCCGTGGCTCCTCCCGCCGACGCGCATCAGCTCGTCCAGCACCATCCAGAACATCCACGCCTTGAGGTGCTCGTACGCCCACCTCTTGGTCGACTCGGGCGTGGCGCTGTACCCGACGGCCCACAAGCCTGCGACGACGCCGCAGACGATGCTCCGGCGCAGCACCTCGCTGGGGCCGAACTCGGCCAGGCACAGGAGCATGGCCTCGCAGATAACATACGGCCAGTAGTTGCTCGGGTGCCACACGAAGCCAGCCACGCCGCTCGTCGCTACGCGCCCGTCGCGGATGGTCGTGCGGCCGGACCCCGGGAGGACGACGGCGAGCGGGCGCGTCAGCGAGGCGATCTGCCACTGGAAGTAGCACGCGGACAGCATCGCGAACCCGGCGAGGAGGCGGTCGAAGAGCGAGCCGCCCTCGATGCTGAGGACCCAGACGACGGGCGTGAAGGGCGTCGCGGCGGTGTAGAGGAGGGCTATGAGCGGGAGGGAGACGAGCTGGCGGGTGAGGATGGCGTTGCGGGAGGGCGGCGCGTTCCAGGCCGTCTGCGGGGCCGGCTCCGGAGCGAGTGGAGGAGGGGCGGCGGAGGGGTCCGGGGGCGGGGGCATGTTGCGCAGGGGCGGGACCTCGAACTTTGCCTTGGCCATTTTTTTTATTTGAAGGAGTGGGATGAAAGGGTGAGTGAGTGGTTTTGGTTGTAGGAGATGGGATTTTGAAGGAGTGGTTTGTGTTGGTGTAAGAGGACTAGGAGATGTGTGGATTGCCTTGAAACCACGACTTTGGAAAGGCGTCGAACCAAGGATCGAACGCTATATGAAGTGAGACAGACGTGTACCGAATGAAGGAATTTCTCGCACCTGGAATTGCAGTGAAGACAGACCAGTGGCCGCGTATTTATGTTTTGGTCAGATGGTGCGTCGTGGCTGTCCTACCGGTGGGGATGGTGCTGCTGCCTGCGATAGCATCCGTGCCACCGGAGAGGGATCCTTCTGGCTAACTTCGAGAGGCTTCGACAGGGGGGGCCAATTGCCTATTTTGGCCACGATGCCAGGCTGCAGCCCGTTGTCTCGGACCAGACGGGCGGAGTCTGTCATTACAAAGACGAATAGAAAAAAAAAAGGAAAAAAAAAAAAAAAAAAAAACCTTTTCTACTGTGTAGGTGAGGCTGGTAGGCTACCTGGAACTTCCTGAGTTGGTTGGTAACGGGGCTGATTGCCTGCTGCGTGGTACTTTTTTAGGCGAGGCAGAAGGGAAATTGCGTTTGGGAATGCGTATGTATTACTGTGAATTCGTCTACTTGTCGGTGCTGCGCCGCAGGGCTGGCGTTGGTTTGGACGTTGTACAAGGCGGACCGCCCCCGAGGCTGTTGTACTTGTGCTCTGAAGATTGTGCGAGGACCCGGCGCTGGTTACTGCACTGCGCGGTGGTGTGCGTCTTCTCCCGCCACAAACCGGTCGCCGCCGCCGACGATATCGGGCGGGCCCCTCCAATTCCATGTGCCGGTGCGGGTTCCTGATCCCAGCTTCGCTTCTCCGTAGTTGCCGCGCGGAGGTGACGTTCGCTCCCCACGTGTTGCCAAGCAGGCTTGACATGTTCGGAGCACGGCGCGGGATTCGGCCCCACCTAGGCCGTGATATATGGATCCGTTCTCCGAAAGACCCGGAGCTCTGGATAAGTCGAAACCAATCGCACGTTCAATTGTTTTTGAAGAAGAGCAAATACAAGAAGTGAAAAGTGCCGTGAGTCGTCAGCCGCTTTTGCAACCACCGACCCTCCGAAGACCAGGAAAACCGCCCTACTAATTCTGTACAAGAAGAAAAGATAGCAGCCGGAGCAGCTTTCCAAGAGCGCTCATCCGAACAGACCCAACGTGTTTGGCATCTCAGCCGCGAGCCTACTGGTACTTCTTCAGCACCTCGTTGTAGAAAGCGTACCCCTTGCCCGTCTCGGGCTCGAAGCTGTACATGTAGTCGGCCCACCAGGGCCCCGCAGCCCACCAGGTGGCGCCCATCCACACGTCGCCGTTCTCCTGGAGGTAGTCGAGCAGGCCCGTGACGGCCTCCTTGCACACCGCGTTGGCGCCGCCCGCGAACTCGCCGAGCACGCCGACCTTGCCGTTGGACCGGAGCCACTCGGTGGCCGCCTTGACGCGCTCCACGCCGACGGTGCCCGACGTGCACACCTCCGAGGTGCCGCTGGAGTCGCCGTCGAGGTACTGGTGCATCTCGTACACGGTCTTGCCGAGCGGGTCGGTAAGGCCCTTCATGTTGTCGTTGACGTCGACCCAGCTGTGCGCGCCGCTCCACGAGTTGCCCTCGGCCCAGATCCAGTTCTCGGCCCCCGTGGAGCGGATGCCGTCGACGGCCGCCTGGTTGAGCTTCAGCACGAGGTCCTGGTCCATCGAGTTGTACTCGTTGTTGGTGTCGAAGACGACGCCCGCGTCCGACTTGAACTCGGCCGCGAGGTTGGCGAAGAAGGTCTTGAAGGCGGCGGCGTCGGTGATGACGCTGCCGGCGAAGCGGCCGTAGTTGTGGGGGTCGAGGACGATGTTGGCGCCGGCGCCGGTGACGTGGCTGGCGACCTTGCGCAGGCCCGAGAGGTAGGCCGCGTCGAACTTGGAGGCCAGGCCGCCCGGGGCGAGGCGCTCCATGCGGAAGCCCATGCGGAAGGTGTTGTAGCCCTGGGCGATCAGAGTCTGGGGCACAAGTTAGGTCAGTATCTGTTTGTCATCTCCTCTCTCTGGCTTCCGGTACCCGCAGTCTATTGCTTCACGTGTCGAGAGTACTTACGTCAATCTTGGCCGTGTCAGGGAAGGTGTAGTCCTTGTCGAGGGTTCCGGGGAGGTTGCCCTCGCCAAACTCGGCGCCGGCCTCGTTGGTGCCGAACCACTTGAACTTGCCGGGCTTGCCGGGGGCGGCGGAGGCCGAGGCAGCAGGGGCAGAAGCCGAAGTAGCAGCCGGGGCCGAGGTGGCGGCTGGGGCCTTGGTAGTCGCGGGAGGAGCAGCCGCGGAGGTCGAGGGCTTCGCGGCGGGTGCGGAAGAGGGCTTGGCTTCGGCAGCCTCGGACTTGATGGGGGCCGCAGAAGAAGAAGACTTGGCCGGGGCCGGGCTGGCCGCAGGAGCGGAGGTCGGCTGGGCTGTCTCGGTGTCAACGGGCTGGGCGGACGGCTCGGGAGCGGCGGGCGGCGCGGAGGAGGCGGCGGCGCTCGTCGCGGGGACCTGCGACGCGACGGCAGAGGCGGCTTTCGACTTACACGACCGCCTGGTGGACGTCCTCAGGGTGGTGACCTGCTCGGCGTTGACGCCGCCGCCGCCGGCGGAACCGGAGCCGGAGCCGGCGCTGCCCTGGACGCACTGGCTGTAGTACTCGTTCTGGACGACGCAGGTGTATCCGGACACGCAGGTCGTCTGGCCGGTCCAGCCCTTGCCGCCGCAGGGCATGTAGGGGCCGGCCTGGGCCATGGCTCCGCCGACGAGGGCGGCGCTGACGATGAGTCCCTTCATGGCGAATTCCAGATTCGATCAGAAGGCTGTGGGGTTAATCTTTGTTGGTTCTCTCCCTGGAGAGAAGAATGAGTGACTGAAGTTTTGAGCAAAAAAATGAGCGTGGTGGCGTGAAGCCTGGGAAAGAGAGTGTGTTGAGAGATTGAGAGGATGCGTGAGAGAGAGGAAAGGGAACGTAAGATAGGAACGAATAGTAGCGGTATTAATGGCACTCATCCTTCTTCTAAAAAGTCTTTATATCTATTGGTTTACGTAGGGTAAATAAATGGCAATTGATTGTAAAACGTAGGGGGCAGTAATTAAGGTTAAAGATAGATAGATTTAGAGCCTTCTTAGTAAGGGGCTTGAGATACCTATATAATAGCGGAACTAGGTCCGTGCCCTGCTATACTACTATTAGCTATAGGTAGTTAACTCTAATATAGTTATTCCTATACTAGTAGTTTTTTCTTTTATAACTTAAGGTTCTAATTATAGGTACCTTAGGTATCCGTTTTTTTAAAATAAGGGTTTGTTAAAAGAGGCCTAAAAATAACGTTTTTAAGCTTTTTTAATTAATCCCTTTTTAACTAGTCTTTTTAGAGCTAAGTGGCTTTATTTTTAATAGAGCTATAGACTCTAGCTATAGGTTCGGCTATAGTTATATAAACCACTATTTCCTTATATTTCCTAGCACTCTTAGTCCTTTTATTAAATCTATAAATCTTTTTTACTTAAATACCCTTTTTTTATTCTTTTTTTATTACTTAACCTTTTATTTTAATTGTAACTTTATTTATAAAGATAAAGCCCTTAAGAGTGTAGTTTAGTTTTGTTTTTATAAAGTTATTAGTAATATTACTGTTTTTAGTAATTTATTATATTTCTTAAAACTCTTAGTGCTTGTATAATTATCGTAATACTATAATATCTATTATTAAGTACTTTTTTTTAATAGTACTTAATTTAATAAAGTACTCGTAAAGTAAATAAGAGTTAGTATAAATAATAAATAAGATTAAGGAAAGGTTTAGGTAATTTATAATAAGTCTAAGAGTTATTATAATAGTGTAGGCTATATTAATACTAGTAGTTATAGTGTAGATCTTTAATACTAGAATACTCTGTGTAACTTACTTACTCTTTATAGAGCTATAGTAAATAACGTTACTATAGATTTTAAATATATTATTACTAATAAATCGATTTTTTATAAGGATAATAATAAATCTTAATTACGATAATAGGTTAGTGTTATTAGTAAATAATCTATTTATAAAAATAAATAACTTACTCTTTTTAAAGTTAAGGGGGATATATCTTAATTCTTACTACTAGTTATTAATTTACTAGTGGAGTTACTTATTAAAGGTAGTAATGTCTTTTTTTATAGGTTCTTAGTATTAAGCTACTATAGAAAGGTTATACAATACCTTGGGTTAGTAAATTAACGCGATGTATGCCCCTTAGGTGTGTTATTAAACGTATTAAGTTTTTTAATTCTTATTAAGTTTAATAATTATAAGTCTCTTACTCTAGCTCTTTTAGTAAAAAACGAGGGAGTCCTTTTTAAGTATTAAGATACTACTATTAAATATTAGTAGCTTTTCTAAAGTTAAGAAAGTCTTTACTTTAGTTATAAAGTTTACTTTTTTAAGTTTTAAAGTTTTGTAGGTTAAAAAATTGTTTATTAAAAGGCTAAGGGTATTATCTGTTTGTATTCTAACTAGAGTAAAGTCCGGGTTATTAATTAATAATATTAGTAAGTATAGGTTATATATTAAAGTACTTATTTTAAGCTTTTTTCTATAATACTTATAATATATTGCTTACTAGTGTATCCTAGCCTCTATAATACTATAAAGTAGCCTTTTAACGACTATAATAAAGTCTTTTAGGTATTAGTTATGGATCTAAATTAGGAAATACATAAGGATTATTTAGTTTAGCTGTATCTTTAATTGTATATATACTTGCGTTATATCTTAGAGCTATAACTTTATTCTAATCTTTATAAGGGTTAAAGCTAGTACTAGGATTAATTGTTAACTAGTTTATTAAATAGTAGGGGACTGTATTAAAATTACTACTTTTCTATTATTAGTGTAGCTTTATATAATAAAGCGGGACTTTTTATAGAGTTAATTTATTATTTTTACTTTAATCTTATTAATAATATAAAATTTAAACCTTTTAAACCTACTATAGACCTTGGGGTTAAATAGGATAATATTAAAGACTCTGTAGTTTTATAGAGCTAAAATCTCTTTTTTAATTAACCTCTAAAACAGCTTTTTTAGAGTAGTAATAATCCCCTATTCTTTTAACTTAATAGTAAAAGTAAAATCGGCCTCTTCTTTAGTTAAAATAAACGTAGTAGCCGGGGTTTTTTAAGATCGGCCTTGTTATTGTTTTAGGGCTTCTACTAGTACTAGGTTTTTAATAGAGGAAGGGTTTGTATTAATAACGATTTTATTAAGAATTTCTTTAGCTTTATTCTTAGGTTTGGTTGTATTCTTAGCTTTATTTTTTATAGTTATTAGGTCTTTTAGAAGGAAAAGAATCTCTAGGTCCGTATTATTAATATTTTTATAGTAGGGCTTAATGGACGTTAATTAAAAGGATTAAGGACTTTGTAGAAGGGTAAGTATATACTCCTTACTATTTATTAAAATTAATTAGTAAGGGCTTTACTAACTGCCTTTTTTGCACTATACTTTAATTATTAATTAGAGGGGGAGTTTTAGTATTTTAAACGTTCTTAGTCCGTTGTATATATTAAGAGTATTATTAACTTTATACTTTGTGTAAATACGCTAAATCTCCTTAGTGGCCCTTTTAATTACTTAGGTGCGTTTAGTAATATTTAGAACTAGTAGAGACGAGTTGTTAATCTGTAGGTATATTCTAAAGATAAGGAGGGTTAGTATAAGGCCGTTAGGGTCTATAGTATTATTAATATTTTTAACATAGGTTTAGAGTGTAATTTTAGGTAGTATAAGTAGGTTTTTAATATAGTAGATTTAGTAGATCCGTTTTAAAATAGTATAGTATTTTTTAATTTTACTAATAAAGTAGTAGGCTTTAATTAATATAATTTTAAAGGTAATTCCTTATTCCTTAGTATATCTTTTAAACTTAGTAACTCTAAACATTATAACTATATTTATTACTAAGAAGTTAAGAAGTCCTTAATAAATATTAATTTATATAGTATAAATACTTTTTTATACTACCTTAGTAAATATATTTCTAAAGAACTTTATAATAGTAAATTTAGTTATAGTATTAATAAAGTAGACGACTAGTTTACTATTAAAGTATATAATATTTATAATAACTTTATAGTTAAAGTTATACTCGTTCTATAGTATAAATTAGAATTTTAAAGATACTATACTGTAGAGTTAGTAATAGTAGTATATCTTTATTAAAGTCTTTAATACTTAAATATTTAGTTAATAGCTAGCTCTTTTAAAGAGGTTATAGAGTTTTATAATAAATAAGTATCTAAACTAGTAATAGAGGCATTAAAGTTCAATAGTAGTAAAGTAGTAGTATACTATTACTTACTTGTAGTTAAATAGTAGCTATCCGTGCCCTTATTATTAAATAATTGGTATAGTAATATCTCCCTTATATAGAACGTTATTAATATTATTAAATATAATACCTAGGCGGTCTATATCTTAAAGGTATAGTAAAAATAGTATATTAGTAGGTATAACGTAGAAAATAATATTTCTAAATAGTAAGGGAATTTTAATTAATCCAAGGGATTTAATACTATTACTAGTACTAAAGTAAATTAAGACACTACTAGTACTTATAGTATTAAGTTTAAAGTTAGGAAAGATCGTTTTTTTAAGGGCTATATATTAACTATAGCCTGCTATAAAAAACTCTACTACCCTAGTATCTAGTATAATACTTTAAAAAATAGCCTTAGAATATTAGCTATTATAAGCGTATAGTATAGATTTTGTGTAGTTTAAGTCTTTTATTATTATAGCATAAGCTATTACTTACTCTATAAAAGCCGTAATTATCTTAGGGCCATTAACTTATCCTAACACAAAGTATATAGTTATAAATATAGTTAGTTAAGTTACTATAGTACTACCGTCTTTATTATTTAGAAGGTATCTATTTATAGGGTTATTATTAATCTCCTAAGTGTTATTAAAAGTTTTATTACTTTTATACTCTATAAGGAATTATTAAAAAAATACTATTATAACGTTTTAGAGGTAATTAGCCTTATAATAGCAGTTATAAGCCTTACTCTAATCTCTAGCAGAATATCTCTATAAGTAGTAGTTAGGTTTATTATAAATATAGTACTTTTTATTACTTACTAGGCCAGTAAGATACTAGGAACAGCGATCTCTACTTTATAGTCTTTATTACTATAATCTTTATAGCCTCTTTTACTCTAGTTAGCTTCTATTACTATAGTTATACGTTTAATTAATAATATAAGTACTATACAGCTCTATAGCCTTAGTTAGGTATTACAGCGTCTCTCTAGTTAATTTAGAAGTACTAATTAAGTTTTTTAATTATACAATAATTCTAGTAAGGCTTCTAATTAAGTTAAAGAGGTAGAAGCTATATTTTTTAACTCCTCGGTATACGTTAACAAGCTGATTATAAAGGGCCTCTTTAGTTTATAATCTACTTAATAGTACGGGCTAGATATTTATTAGTTAATTAATTAGTAGGTTAAGTAACTTAAGTTTTAACTTTATAGGGTTCTTGTAGATTATATAGGTAAAAGAAGCCTATTACTACTTAAAGAGGTATTGTTAATGTGTCTCCTTAGTCTTAAAGTATCTTTAAAGCCTTTTAATTATAGTGTTCTAATTAAAAAGTCTTATAGGGTTGTAGAGATACTAAAAATAAAATATTAAAGCTTAATTCTTAAGTATAATTAATATAGCTACGGTATACTGCGTCTAATTAATACTTATAAACTAATACTATTAATGGAATATTTTAATTTTTATAGTAAGGATATTAAATTAGCTACTACTATACTTTATATAGTCGTTATATAGCTTTGCGAGGTTAGTAAGTACTTTTACTAATAAAGGGTTATCTAGAGTAAAGCTATAATTATTAATATTATTTTTTCTGTAATTATTGTAGCGATCCTGGCGTTAGTTAAAAATGGGTTATTAAGGAGGGGGAGCGTAAAATTAATATTGCTATACTAAGGGATACTAATGAGTATTTTATAATAGGGTTTTGCACTACTTATGTCTTAAGGGTAGTAGTAGAGGGGGTTATAGATCCCTAGAAGCTTTTAGGGTCTTATAAAGCTAAGACTCTATAAGACTATAATCCCTTTATACTAAAATCTATAGGTTACGGGCTAAAATTTTATTAATAAACCCAGGGTACTTTATAAAGGTTCTAAATACGTAATTTTGTTATATTATAGTGTTAATTTAATCTTTAAACTATATAGGGAACCTATTAAACGTTAGTAAGGCGTAGATTTTACACAGGAAGTATTTACTAGTTAATACGTGATTAATATAGATACTATAGTATATAAAGAAGTCTTTAATGTAGTGCTAAACGTTTTTATTTATATATTTAAATGCGTTAATAGTCTATTTAGTAAAATTAAAGTAAAAGTAGTTATATAACTCTATACTAATAATATTATTAGCTGTATAGTTACTAATATAATAGACTATAGCTATTATAAGTCTCTTAACTCTAGGCTCTATCGCTAGGTTTATATTATACTAAGGACCCTAAATTAATATATTAATAACTTAAAAAGCGATAGTTAGGAGTACTAGGATAAGGGTATCTACGGGTCCGTTAGTCCCACTAGTAATAGTAGTAGGCTCTAACTGATTTATTGACTTTAATAGTAATAAGCTTTAGTTAGTCCCTAGAGCTAATATTATAAAAACGTTATAAATCTCCTTAGTTTTTATTTATAACTATAGCTACTTTTTTAGAAGTTTTTTTACTTGTGGCTATATTAATTAATAGTGTAGTTAGGGTTACTTAAAGGGAGTCTCTTAGAGTCTTTATAATACTAAAGATGTTATTATTACTTTTTTATTATTTAGTAGTAAGAATTTAGTAAAGGTAATAGATAATAGGGATAATAAATAGGGAAGAGGTTTTTAAATACTATTAACGTTAATTAATATTTCTATTATTCTTATTGCGGATCCTTATTACTATTATAGTTAAACTATAACGTTTTACTTTACCTTAGAGTATTATAATACCTTTAAAGTATTATAAGTAGGGTTTAAGTAATTTAGGTAAAAGGGATCCTTTTATTTCCCAGTACTTATAAGTAAATTAGGAGTATAAAATAGGATCTCTATATACTAAATTTAAATTTAAAAACCTAACTATAATAGTAAACTTATTAGTACGTTACGCACCAGTAGTAAATATAGTAAAATACTAGTTATAGTTAAAAATTAACTAAGTCTTTATAATTAATTAATAATAACGTTAATAATTATTAAGTAATTATATTTTATTATTTAGTATTAGTTAGAAGGAATAAAATAATAGTAATAGGGGATAGAAATAAGGGATAAAAAAGAAACTTCCTATAATACATAGGGTACGTAGTTAAAAGTATCTCCCTACTTAATTCTTATACTATAAACTAGTTATAGTTTAATAAAGGCTTATTATAATTACTTAAGTACCTTCTTTATTATAAACTACTAATTAATACTATATACTATTAAAAATTACTTTTATACTAAGGATTTTATTATTAAAAAGACCTTTGATAAGGGATTATTAAACTAATAACGCCTTAAATACAGGCATTTCCCCTAAACCGTAGTCTTAGAAGCGTATTTACTTATACAATAAATTACTACCAGTAATTTTTAATATATTAGAGTCTTTAGTTAGTAATTAGGATATTTTAGTAGTTTTATAATTTTTCTAAAGTATAGTACGTATCACTAGTATTTTAAATAACTAGTAATATTCCTAACTTACTTTTAAGTACTATTATAGAGTATAACTTAGCTTTAGGGCTTCTTAAGGGAAAACTCTATAGTTATATAGTAAGAAGAAGAGAGGGAGTATTAAAATAGCTTTAAAAGTTATAAAAGGACTTAAGGGGTTTTTAAGGATTAATATAATAGTTTAAAGGAGTAAATTATAGCTTTATAAAGTTATAAAGAGATTTTTTTAATAAATTAAGTATATAATAGATACTTCCTTTAGTAAAATAACTTTAAGTCCATTTAGCTATTAAATAAGGACTTAGTATATTAACGTTATTTACTAATAAGTAATTAGTTAACTCTAGACTAATTATATTTATAATAATATCTCTTTTAAATAAAACTTTATTAATTTATAGTTATAAAATAGTAGTAACTATATATATTAATTACTAATTAATATTAGTTTATATAGAGTAAATAAATAGTAATTAATTATAAAACGTAGGGGGTAGTAATTAAAGTTAAAAATAGATAGATTTAAAGCCCTTTTAGCAAGGGGCTTAAGATACCTATATAACAGCAGAGCTAGGTCCGTGCCCCGCTACACCGCCGTTAGCCACGGGTGGCTGACTCCAATGTGGTTATTCCCACAACATCACAGTCGATGACCCCCTTCCCCTAGAAATTACCATTGCAAATGCAACCTAGGTGCCGTCCGGCCGGGAACTCTGCAGAACGAGATCCCTGCCCGCTTTGGTGATGATATCGTGGGGCCACCCCGTCCGCCCAATCGCCCCATGATCCCGCGCGGCACAACGAGGGCACGCGGTGGACGACGACCAGTGGCGAGACGGGGACATTTGTTCGCATCCGTTCATTTGGTCCACCTCCCTTGTTTCATTTCCAGGCGAGAAGGGAAACTATGGAGTAAAAAACAATTTGCGCTGTTTTCTGCAGTTTTCCGGTGGTTCGTCTGATGACCAGACGAACGGAGGGGGGGAAGATGCTCTCGGGAAGACGTTCCGGGCGAAGAGCCGGGGTCGACCATGCGGCAAAATGAACGCGTTACTTTCTGTTCGAATCAGCGCATTCATTCGCTGCCCCTGAATATGACTGAACGATATGATCCAATGCCATGCGAGAGAGACGCGTGATCATTTTGAGTTAAGGTTTGGAAGTGTGTCAATCTCACATAGTTGCGCATCTTATAAGAACCCGTACCATGGATGCACGCATGTCTCACGTCTTCCGTCCTCCTCCTTCCAACCTCGACTCCACGTTGGATGTTGGCAGATCGGTCAAAAAGTCTTGGCTCTTCTCTCGCGAGGACGATCAATCCGGGGTCAAGAGAGAGAGGAGGACCAAAATCTGCTTCCCCCCTGGCGAATCCCCCACTCCCCCCCTGGGTCAGGTATTGCCGTAAGTCCGTGCCGAATCCCGACAACAACGGCGGGTCTTGGTGCGAGCCGGCCTTCCGAGTAGAATGTTTCGAACGTTCGAGGTTGAGTGGTTTTTATTGCCTCGAGTCTTTGACTTTCGAGCCGTCGACGGCTCTCGCACCGCTTCGGGAGATGCCGCCCTTCCGGGAGCAGGGTATGACCATGACTCTGTACACTAAATGAAAGAGAAAAGCTTGGTATGTTCTTTGCCGCGCGTATGGAGTTTCCTTTTGACGACTTGTTTGTCCATCGGCTCCGAGGGTGGCCAGCATTGTTTCGAGCACAACTAATGTGGTTCTCCACAACAGTATTAGCGATCAATGATCATTGAATACTAAGCACGGGGGGTCAGGAATTTCCTCAGAGATGGTCAGTTAACATTGAGTACGAGACGCTTTTCACAACTCAACCGTCGCAAGATGGACTACAAAGAACGGGTCCTTACCACAGAGGGCCGTCAAGCATACACCAATCGAGACCAACTTTAAAGACGAATCATCTTACTTCCCCTCTTGCCTCGCTGATGGCCTGCAAGAGCCCTTCCGATACGGCTTCGTGTGGTCGTAAGGCGGTGCCTGGCCGGCGTGGTAGGAATCGTATCTCAGCAACGCAAAGGCTGGGCTCGCCGACGCGGTTCTCGTCGACCGGTACCGCTTCTTGTTTGGCCTCCCGCTCGCCTGGGTCCATCCGTCGATGGTGAACTCGGGCCGCGATCCGACGGATCCGGCGGACGCTTCGCCGGCGTCCATGCCAGCCCGCTCTGGCGGATCCGGGTCAGCTGTGACTTTACTCAGGAACCAGGCGTCTGCCAACTTCTCCCACGGAAAGTTCTTCGCGTGCGGCAAGAGTCCCACACAGCCGCACTTGACGTCCGGCGCCTGGGAGAGCTTATCCTGACAGCCGGGCTTACAAACGTTGACGCTAGTCTTCCTATTTACTTCCCGCTGTTATCGATCACCAGCTTCCGCGTTTTTTAAGTCGATGTCGACTAAGCCCCAATGCATGTGCGTGTAGTTGCCGTCTGTATCCATCGAAATCTTAAGTTTCAGACGCATTGCGGTCGATACTGTCGGATGAACAGTGCCGGATCCGGTGACACGACGCCGGCGCGGTGCCGTGATTTTTGACCCAGTTTTCGCAGTTGGACGCACATGGTCTGGAAAGTAAGTATTCTCCTTGCTCCTTGCCTCCCCGGACGAATGGCCAGCACTCGGCCCCGGCCTGCGGGACGGCATCGGCGGTCTCCCGTCGCTGAAGCACGGGTTTTAACTCGACGAGCATGTCCTTGCACTCGGTCCACGGCCAGTTCTCGCCCTTGTTGCAGTTTTCGAGGTCGTTGACCTTGAAGACGCGCTGCTTCGCTAGTAAAGAGCACGCGTCGCCGTTGGCGACCAGTCCAGATTGGCCGACGGCGGCTTCGGCTTGGGATTCTCGTAAGATTCGCCCGCGGAGCAGTAGAAAAATATGCAGATCCCTCGGATTGTCATGCGGGAGTAACCGCTTGATCGAATGCTTGTTGCTTGCTCGCATTCTGGGTTCCAACCCCTCGAACTCTTCCGATTCCTTGCTCCTGATGGTCTTGTCATCTGACCTTGTTCTGGGACCAAATTTACCAGTTACTACCGCTTCCCTCGGGCCTCGGCCTCTTTACTCTTTTTTTTAAGGGACCATGGGGAAGAGCATCTTTCTTTCTCGTTGCCTTTGTTGTCGCAGTTGCTGTGGAACCATCAATCTCGCCCCCTTTTGGGTCTTTACTTGCAGTCGCACTGAACCTGCATCACTTACCAAGCTACTGATGTTATTTTCGTACCTATCTGGCCAAGATGCTCGATCTTGAAGAGATGAACTACTCGCGAGAGGCGACCATCGACGCCGTCCGCGAATACTACGACTTCCTCACCAAGATGTACCTTCCAGAGTCGCTGGTCGGTGAGCCGCTAGAGGGGGGATGGTCCGACATCACGCAGGAAAATCTGGGGGCGATGGAAAGACCGAAGAGGTCATCGAAGTCCTGCGCCGCCTCCCCTACATCCGCAACGAGAACGACGGCGTTAACGAGGCCCACGCCGCTCCGCGCTGCCACTTCGCCGACTGGGCCGCCAAGAGCACACAGGTCGCCGCGGGGCGAAACATTGCCGGCGACCTTAAACTACTCTCCTAGGGCATTGAGACGTACGATAACGTGTCGCCGCACGTCGTCGGCCTGGCATTGTGCGGCCGCGACAACCCCATCATCCTGCTCGATACTGAGCTCGGCACCGTTCATTGGCTCGAGTGCCCCAGCGAGGTCCGCTACGAGAGCCGTTGCTGGAACAAGTCTTGGACGATCCGTATAACTATGCACTTAAGGAGGAGGCTGAGTGGCGGGCGGACGCCCCGGCGTGGGCCGTTACAGACTTCTCCGAGGAGCTCAAGGGGCGGTTTCGTCAGCTGGATTTCGTCCCCGTCGGACCACGTGAGGTTAAGGACGCCTGGACGCCTGAACAACCGTCAGAAGAGGGGCTCGTATGTCTCGTTCGCGAGGTTTATCGCGAACACCACTGGCCTGACTTGGGGCGGTTCGACAGGCGGGCGTGCCACGAGGCTCTGAGAGTGGTTTTGAAGGGCCGCTATCCCGGCCACGTCTAGTGATGAAGGGTAGTATCTGAGAACGGAAAGTCAAACGGAAACGTCGGGAAGACGAAGATCGTGGAGGGAGGTTGTTGACATGTATACGTGTGGGAGATAGAAGATAGACCTGGACCTGGTCTGCATTTCAGTCTGTCTTCATATTGAGGCGGGAAAGCAAGGCACTCCTTCCTGGTCTCTAAGAGAATCTCATGCTGACGGAGAAGCCTGCTAGGTACCATGAATGCCAATTTTCCACGACTACCTACGTGAGCCTGGAGTCATTCTAGACGGGATTAGGCCTTCATTCACAAGCCTATAAATACTTGTCATCGTCTTATGAGCGTGCTGGAATCTGTTCTAGTTGTGAACCCATCTTCGAGTTTTGGCTTTCCATCTGGCACAAACATCCCATAGTTCTTTAGGGTCCATAGCCATGAAGTCGGCTTTGGCAACTCACTTCATCCGCGTCGTCATCATGTTCGCCGTCATCCACGCAACGCGAAAGATGCGCTGAGACCTGGGGCTTTAGAGCGGCTTTACTGATTTTAAATACTTCTCCATGTATGTATTTCCAACCACCCTGGAACCTTTCGTTTAAACTCTGCCTGGCTATGAGATTCGGAGGCACCGCATACACCCTCTGAAACGCAGCAAACCATGGGAAGGTGTTGAGCCTGTAATGTAGATGTACGGTTTTGGCGGCTTCAAGAGTCTATATCTGAGTCGTTTCATAGCATTCGAACAGTGGCTGGCTTTCTGAAGGGAAACTTCGACCCTAGGACATGCCAGGTCAGGGGGAGAGGAGGCAAAGGGAACGTGGGTTGTTCTCTGCCTGTTTAGTATGTCACGATTACCAGGATTAATCGCTACGTCGTCTTCTACGGCGGTGTGGTCAACAACAACAACGACTCCCAACATCACGACACATGTGTTAAATTACGCATTAATTAGTATATATTTTGATATATGTGTCTATATACCACTACACGCGATTTTCGCCCTTATTACGCTCTGTGCTAGCTGTTAGGGGCTTAGCCACTAGACCTTTTATTAATTTAAAGTAGTCCTTAGCTATTAGCTTATATAAGTAGCTAAAATCCACTCCTATACTATTTAAAGTAGTAAACTTAAATTTATATAATTTAATATACCTCCTTAGTAAGGGCCTTTATAAAGCTCTTACTACTATATTAATAACTAAAAGGCTTTTTAAATATATTATCTTATTTACTCTTTTTTAATATATACTCTATAGTTTAATTACTTTTTTAATTACTTTATAATTACTTAGTAATTAGTACCTTTTAAATACTTTTTTAAAGTAGTATATTTATTACTTTTCCTTAACTCTTAAGTAGTTTTATTACTTTTATTAAACCTTTACTTTTATAGTAAAAAGAGTAGTATTATTTTTAAAGTACTTAAAGCTTATAATCCTTCTTTTTATTCTTTATTAATAAAGTTAAAGCCCTTAAATTTTTTATTTTTAAACTTAGTTTTATAAAATACTTTAAGTTATTTAGTTTAATTAATAAAATTTAGTTATTTAAAAAATACTTTAAAGTAAATACTAGTAAATAGCTTTATAAACCTATTAACTATTAACTTTATTATAGAAGTATACTTAATAGTAATATAGCTTTTTTAAGTTTTTTAATATAACTAATAGTTATAAATATTAATATAGTATAGCTTTATTTATAGTTAAACTATTTCTTTATTAATAAAGTAAATTATTTATTAGTTATTATATTAAATCTATATACTTAGTACTAAAACTACTAAAGTAACTTTAAAAGTCTTTTTTTTAAAGTTTATATAAAGGGCTATTATTAATTAACTTATAAAAATTACTTTTTTTACTACTTAAAAAAGTATAAGTAGTTTAGTTTTTATAGTTAATACAGTAACTATATTTTATTTATTAACTTACTACTTAATTAATTTACTAAAAAGTTTAATTATAAAGACTTAAAAGCTTTTATAGTTTACTATATTATTAATAAAACTTATATTTATAGTAACTATAAAGCTATTATTAAGTCCTCTTTCTTTATAACTATATTTAAAGTATAAAGTATATTAGTAAATAAAGTAAACTATAGCTTTCTTAGCTTCTTTAGTATACTTTAAACTAGGGTTATAGTTAAAGTAAGTAAAATAACTAATTAAAAAAGTAATATTAAATTAAGCTATTATTACTAAATATATTATAAAACTAATATTACTTTAGTACTAATTAGTCTTAGTATATATAGCCGTTCCCTTATATAAAACAAGTTTACTTAACTAAAGTAATAAAGTATATACTTTTTTTAATTTTATTATATATTACTAAAGTTATTTAATAAGTTTATTAATATATATAGATTATAAAAACTAAAGCTACTTTATAGTATAATTATAAATAACTTTAATCCTTAAAAACTATTATAAGTTTTAACTACTTTTAAAATAATACTACTTTTAAAAAGCTTTAATAAACTTTATAACTTTATTATAGTACTTTAAAGAAAAGTAAAGTATATAGTTATTTATATAAAAAAAAGATTATATAGCTATATATTTAATAGTAGTTCTTACTAGTAACTTACTTTAACTTAAACTCTTATAAACCCACTTTAAAATAGTACTACTAAAGAAGTAGTAAGTAATGTAATTTATAAAGTACTTTAATAAGCTTAAAAATAGTACCCTTTTTTTAGTAACTAGGGAGTATTAATATATAAATATCCTTATTAAACTCTATATATATAAATATATTTATAGTATTATACTATAAAAACTTAAAATTAAAGTAGTTAGTAACAACTATTAATATTTAAAAGGATATACTAATAAGTATTAAAGTATATATTTTTTAATTATTTTAATACTACTAGTTACTATATATAATAAACTAAACTTTAATTTTTAAAAACCTATTATATTTATTTAACTTATATATATAAACCTAGTAGTAACTAAGAATTTAAGTGCTTTTTATAGTACCTATAAGTACTTCTTTTTAAGAGTTTATTTTTAAATAACTTTTAAAATAAGTTACTTTAACTATTTATATAGCTATAGTATATAGGTAAACTAATACTTCTATATAAAATATAAGTAAAAATTAAAAGTTTTTCTAAGAGGTACCTAGTACTAGTAAATTACTACGCGCTTTATACAGCTTTTTATACCTACTTAGTAAAAAGGTCTCGTTTCTTTAAGCGCCTATATTCTCTCCCTATAACTAAAAATTACTATTAAAGTATTTAATATCTACTATTTAAAATACCCCTAAAGTATATTAAATACTAAAAATCCCCTTTAATAGTTTATAAATAGCTAGGGGACTAGTTTAGAAGTAGTAATACTATAAAGTATTTTAATATAATAATAAAGTCTTTACTAAAAAGGTAGTTTTATAAAAGCTTTACTTTTAATAGAGCCTAATAAGTATATTATAATAAGTTTACCTAAGGTCTTTTAAATTATTATAACTTAGTACTACTTCTATATACCTCTTTAAATACTCTTTTTTATAAATAAATACTTAAAAAAAGGTAGTAAGTAAGTTAAGTAGTATTAATATTAACTTAAAGTAAGTTATTAAGTAGGAATATTTACTAAGAGGAGCTTATTTTATAGTAAAGTCTTTAGAATTAAGATTTTTAAATATTTTACTAAGGGCCTTTATAAAAAGTATAACTTTATTATTTTTTTTACTTACTAAAAGGGGTTTATATAGGGCTTAATAGTTACTTTTTTTATTATTAATAAAGTAGTTATAAACTTATATAATAATAGTATTAAAGTTAAGATTTATAGTATCTCTAGTAAAGGCCTTTAAATTACTATTAAATTATTAAGTTTTATTAAATATTATATCCTTTATAATAATAACTTTTTTAGTTAAAGGGATTTATATATAGTATTAATTTATTAAAGTATATTTTATAAAAAACCCTAAAAGGGTATAGTTAGTAAAGTAGTTAAAGTACTTCTTTTTAAGTTAAGTAGTAGCTATAAGGGTATATACTTTATAACTATATACTTATAAGTATATAAAACTAAGCTTTATAGTATTATTATTTTTAAACTATTAATAAAGTACTTTATATAGAGTCTTTTAACTAAAAGTTATTTATAGTATATAGTTATAAAGATATACTATAAACTTATATATATTAAGTTATATTCTATAAAGGAGCTTATTACTTTTTTTTATAGTTCTTACTTTAACTTTAACTATAGTACTAACGCACTTAGTACTACTATTTTAATTTTAAGTATTTAGAGTAAATAGTTTAATAAAATAACTTTATACTTAAAGAGTAGTTATTAGTCTTTTATATTTAATAAGCTTTTTATTATATTTAAATACTGATATATTTATATTATATTAGAGTTTTATTATAGTAATAAACTTATTAAAAGTTTTAATAAAGGTATTAATAGAGTAGTTAAAGAAGTAATAATTCTATAAGTACTAAGTAATATAGTTAGTAAATACTAGTATAAATATAAACTTACTATATTCTTTTATATATAGGTAGAAGTTAAATATAATATACTTATTAAAGCGGGTATATATATTGCTTTTTTATAATTTATAATAAATTATATTTTTTACTTTATTAATACTATATATATTATAGTAAAAGTAAGGGGCTTTATTATTGTTAAATTTAAGGGCACTAACTATAATTTAGACTCTTTTTATAAAGTTTATTAAATAGTAAAGTAGTTTAAAGTTAAAGTAATTAAGCTACTAGTATTATATCTCTTTATTACTTTTAAAAGGCTATTACTTTATAAAGCTATATTTATTTTACTACTATAGAGTATAAGTATACTAAATAATTTATATAAAGCTATAGTTACTATATACTATTTTAAGAGTAAGTTTATTATACTTAAGTATATATTAACTATATTTAACTTTAATAATACTAAGGGGGCTATAATTAAATTTATATAGTATTAACTAATACTTAAAGCGCTTATTCTACTAGTATCTTTATTTATATAGCTACTAGTAGGAAATAAGATTTATTACTATAAATATATAAAGTACTACGTTATAGAGATATATTATAGATTTTTTTTATTAATTTAAGTAACTTTAATACTTATATTTTTATATACTTTAATTATAAGTAATTTAAAGTTTATTTATAAATAGTTACTTATACTAGTTATTTAAAGTTTTATAAATAGCTATTTATTATAAAATATATAAATTAATATACTAGAGTTAAGTAAGTAGGAGTTTTTAAAATAGTAAGTTTATAGGCCTTTATAAGGAGTAGTTTAAAATACTATTAATAGTTACTTAAAACTCTTAATATATTAACTATAAAGTTATTTATTATAAAGATTTTTAATAAGTTTAATTAACTAATTATTAATTTTTAAGTATTTATTAGTATACTTTTAATAAACTATATTATAATACTATTCCTTAAATACTTTTTTAAAAAAAATATAATAATACTAATTAAGTAAATAAGTAAAGTTATAAATAAGGTAGATATTATATTATAAAGAGTTTTAGTAATTACTTTATTTTAAATAAGTACTTTATAAATAGTCTTTATACTACTTATTTAACTCTAAGCTATTTACTCAATTAATATTAAATACTTTAATAGTATACTAAGGTCTTTTAGTTAACTCTAGTAAGTTATTAATAGCTTTAGTAATTAATAAAATTACCTTTTTAAGTATAACTATATATTATACTTTAAAGTACTTTAACTTAAAGCTTTAAATAAAGTTTTAAATTAATGAGTACTTAAAAGTTTAGTATATATTAGGTAACTAAAATTTATTCTTTAAAAAGGCTTTAAGTAAAATAGCTTATTTTTTATAGATTTTAGTAATATATAAATTAAATTACTTAGTAGTAGTTACTTTTAAAGTAAAGTAATAGTTATAAAGAATTATAAAGTAGTTTTAAAGTACTTATTTTATATAGTTATAATAAAGAAATATAGTTATATTAAAATAACTTTTAAAATATAGTAGTTAGTTAACTAGTTCTTTATTTGTATTATAGTACTAGTACTAAAGTTTAAAAGATATAGTTTTTTATATTTATATAATTAAGTTAATTTTTTTTTATAGTTTTTATAGTAATAACTAATAGTTATTTATATAGTCTAAGTATTATTATAAAACTTAAAGTATTTAATAAAAAAGTTTATAATACTTATAGTATAGTAGAAATTATTAATACTATATAAAAGGGAAACGTTTTTAAAGATAGTTATTAAAGGACTAGATTCTATAGGTATTAAGGAGTAAAGGCTTAGTAGTTTAGGTTTATAGTAAGTAAAGCTTTTTAAGTAGTTACTTAAAAGTAGCTTTAAAGGTAGTACTATAGTACTAATTAATAACTAAAAGTCTATATTTAAGTTAATAGTATTTTAAAGGTTAAAAAAAACCCCTTAAGTTTAAATAGCGTATTACTAAGGGATTTAATCTTTAAGACTTATAAAAAAGATCTTATTAATAATTAAATTAGTTATTATAGTAATATATCTATTTAAAAAAACTTATAGTAATTAATTAATTATATATAGTAAAGGAGTTATAGTATAAAACTTTTAATTATTAAATTATACGTTAATTAGTATATATTTTAATATATATATCTATATACTACTATATATAATTTTCACTCCTATTACACCCCGTACTAGTCATTAAAGGCTTAGCTACTAGAC
Organism: Colletotrichum musae; assembly: GCA_027406025.1. Lineage (NCBI taxonomy): Eukaryota > Fungi > Ascomycota > Sordariomycetes > Glomerellales > Glomerellaceae > Colletotrichum > Colletotrichum musae. Next base: position 5,098,831 of record JANVYC010000005.1, on the reverse strand, counting down.
CTTCTATTAATCCAGGGCGGCCGTTAGCTATTAACTTGTACGGGTAGCCAAAATCTACTCCTACACTATTTAAAGTAGTAGGCTCAAATCCACGTAATCTAATAATATACGCCTACTAGCAGACTTACCCTAAGCACAACACAACCCAATCTATCCAGCAAACATAAATCCAGTCTTCCCTATTAAATCATATTAATTAAAAGAATAAAGCCACTAACAAGAGCATCTCTATAAGGAACAAGTCGCATATCGTCGTCTCAAGCAACTTATAAATTCTAGTAAAAGATTACTAAACAAGGCAAGGTCTCACTCCTCGGCTTCTACTCGTGCCCGCCCCTACTTTAAATAGTCCTCAATTACTCTTACCCACTAAAGTAGGTACTAGACACCTATATATCCTTAATACCTATATATCTATAATAATTAATTAAAGCTATTCCTAACCCTACCCCCTCTTTAGCTAGTAACTACTATACTTAATATTAATTATATATATTAATTATAATTTTCTATTAATTCTTTACTTCTAAGTTTTTTTTATAGTATTAAAAGCCCTCTTCTTAATACTATTATAAATCTTTTACTTTTAAACTTATATTAACTTTAGTACTTTAGTATATTTATTATTCTACTTCTATTAAACTATTTTTCTTTTATTTTTAACTTAAATAATACCTTTTATTTATAGTTATATATTCTTTATTTAATAATAAGTTTTATAGACTTTGTTTATTAAATTTATTTTAAAAAGATTTTTCTTAACTTAAATTAATTTAAACCCTTAAGTTAAAGTTCCTTTAATAAATTAATTTAAGTATTAGCCAAATAGTAAAACCTCTTTAGTTATTTTTTTAAACTACTTATTAAGTATTTTTAATACTTTAAAAATCTTATTTATTACTCTTTTAAGTCTCTTAATAGTTATAGGAGTACTAAAGGTTAATAAAGAGGGTATTTTTATATTAAGTAGCGTAACTATAGTAAAAAGAGTACCCTTTTTAATAGTAATTTTTTTTAGTACTACTTATAAGTTATATAAATTAATCTTAGTTTTTTTAAAAACTAAAATAATAGTAAATTACTTAAAAGCTTACTTATAAATAGACTAAATAAAACTAAGGAACTTTAGCTTAGTAATACTAGTACAGCCTTTTTTAATAATAGTTTTAATAACTTTACTATAGTAGTACTTAAGAAGTTAAAATACTACTATATTTAGTAGTTAAAAGAAATAAGTAGAGTAAAGAAGAAGGTTAAAGGAAAGGATATTATGATTTTTATAGTACTATAGGAACTTAATAGTATAATAAGAGCTATATTTATTAATTAAAAAGAGCTTTTTATAGCCTTAGGTTTAGTCCTTTAAGTACTAATTAAAGTACTTAATCTAGTTAAAATATATTTAATTATTTAAGTACCTAGTTAATAATACTCTAATTACTATATCTACCTCTAAATTCTTAATACTATACTATTTACTTATATAAATAAATCTACTAAAAATTAAAAAAAACTAAGATATAATTACTAGTTATAAATATAACTTTAATTATAGTTACTAATTCTTTATTAGTTAAGAGGGTAAAGTAATAGGTTCTTTTATATTTAATAATAACTATCTTATCCTTTTTCTATTTTATTTAAAAGTTAGTTTTATTTATATTTTAAATATTAAAGGGAGGGATACTATAGGCTATAATAGTTTCTTAAAGTATTAAAAACTATTTATTAATAGCTTTAATATCCTTAAACTTCTTCTATTCTATATTAAAGGTCTTTTTTTTAGTATAAAAGTACTTATACTTCTTAATAAAATAACTAACTTATATAGGATTAATAGTTAGGAGAGGCCTTTTAAGATCTTTATAAAACTAAGTTAAGAGGTAATTAATAGTATTTATAAAAAGCTTTTATTATAGAGTAAGATTTAAATAATTTATTTAATTAATATAGTAATAAAGAGCCTTTTTTTTAGTTTTAAGTAAGCTTTTTACTATAGATTAAGTAGTTTTTAAGAGATATTATTCTAAAAAGCCTATAATATAGTATTTTTTATAGTATTTAGAATTCCTTAGTAATAATAGAAAGTTTTTAATTAGGGTTTTTATAAATCTATAAAATAGCCTCTTAAATATAACCCTTTTAAGTTTAGTTAAATTTAGTTATTATAGTGGTTTAGGTTAAATATAGTGATGTTGATGTTTAATATAAGGGATTTTCTGGATATATGGGTGTTGAGGATATATGGGTGTCCAGCACCTACTTTAGTGGGTGAGAGTAATTAAGGACTATTTAAAGTAGGGGCGGGCATGAGTACTTCGTTTCCGTTTTCCCCTCCCTTTTTGCCAGCTAGCAAAAGTTTATACGGCAGTACCTGGTACACTGGTTGAAGTACACTGTGACAGTACTTGTCTTGTACTACAGTCGGCTTCTACTCGCGGAACTCCTTCGTCGGGAGTACCTGCGCCAACCCTTGGCGCTGGTACTAGGTTTACGTCAATTAAAGCCAGAGACGACATTGGCCGATGAAGAAGACTAGCTGGCCGTATCGAATCCCTGCCGGTGGTCTTGGAGCACAGCCAGCATCCTTGCTGGTGAGAATAAGACAGGCTGGTCCAGCCCGAGAGGGGCACGGACAAACATCTATCAGTTTCCAGCCTATGCCTCTTGCCTCCCATATGAGGAACTCTCCAATCGTATGACACGTTCTAATTGGGGACCCGGAAGGAGAGCTCTGTCTCAGAATAGAGCCGATATAGTAAAGAAGATGGCTGACTGGCCGTTGAATCAAACTCGAAGGCTCTGGCTGAATCCATAACACGACCTTCCCATGCCGATGTCAACGCCGACGAGTCTATTACCCACTGCATAGACCCAAGAGGTTTCACATTGACCAACGTCCATCCCGAGGTGAAAGCTTCCCAGTCCCATCGGTCTTTCTGGCCGACAAACCGTTGCCTGACTCGGGATTGATGATGATTTCTGTGGCTCAGCCAATATCTCCGTCGCCAAATTCGACCGACGTGTAGAGCCCCATGAAATAGACTTTTCGGGGAACCATGGGACTCTCTCCACAAGACCTTAGACGAGACGAACCCTGCCAGGTCCTGCTCTGATCTCATAGGCTGCCGGCCGCGATACAGCGTCGGGGTATACGTCCGACCAAACAGCAGGGCCTAGCCGGAAACCGAATGGCATGTCGCATTTAGACTATTTATGGCGATCGCTGTTTCCGCGTGTCGGTTGTGCTGAGCCCATGCCCGCAACCAAGGCGCGCGACTTCAGTGTTGGCAAAGGTGGGTATCAAGGGGCTGAGTTGGCGGCCTGGCTGAGGTATAAGATGTCGTTGATGCCGTAGTTGACTGACTACAATCGCAGCATCTCTCGACAGACATCCATAAGTAGCTCGATTCTCACGCCGAAAAAGACCATCATCTTTCACAGCAACACCCAAAGGTCCTCAAAAGCCAAACGAGTACATCAACCCATCAAGCCAGCAACCATGCAGCCCTCCGCCGTCTTCGCCCTCGTCTCGCTCTGCCTGGCGCAGACCGTGTACGCCGCCTGCGAGACTCGCACCGTCTCTTGTGTATGCAAAAGACTCTTCCGTCGCCCCCAAAGTCGATGAAGCACACTGACACTCACCTCGCCCAGTCCGATTCCGCCTGCGACGCCCTGGCGGCGCCTGGGGGCTTCCCCTGTGGCTCGGGCAAGAGGCAGAGCAACGCCAACTGCTCGTTTAGGGCCACCGCCCCGAAGGAAACTGGTGCGCCTGTTGTCAAGGATGGTGTCCTCGTATGCGCCCTCTTCTTCCTGTTTCGATGCGCCGTTCGGTCTGCTGACATCGATACTAGTGCGAGTGCTGCGATGTTTGATCATGCCACTACAGCTTCTGATGGACTGGGCCTGTGTCGCTCGAGGCTGTTCGGATCGAGTCAAGCGTGCGATCATCTGCCGAGTCTTGGGTGAATAGCAACGCCGGTGTACGTTGTATCGAACAGATGATTTTACGTCTACCCTGTCGAGCCTCTAGTTGCCAGTCTTTGGCCTGATTTCATAGCATCTCATCGAATACTACATGAAATTATCAGAGTTTCGGTGCATGTGCCTCTACCACAACTGGCTTGGAAGCCGGTTAATTCTGAGAGAACTCCTTGTCGCCCACTAGTAATCGAAAAAGAGAAATGTGCCTCCGGAGCTGTTCCATCGTTGGCCCAGCCGTGTTGTTTTAACGACATTGCCTGCTGTTCACGCCATGATTAGTCTCAGGTCTGAATACATTGACAGAAACAGGAGGTTCCGGATAGACTGAATCTAAAAAACAACGAATATCAAACGAAAAGAAACTCGCACACCATCCACCCGACAGCCAGAGTATGAATGTCAGAGTTTTGGCAACTGTGCCCCAGCTGCCCCGATTCGGAAGTTCTCTGGGATTTCCAGAATGAGCCTCATGCATGTCATCGATCCCGTCTCACAGCACCGAATCCACTTTTTTTCCCACGAGGCTCAGTTCTTCAACGGCAGTTCAACCTGCAGGTGAGAGAGGTCTTGGCCCGATCCTGTTATCTCCGAGCTAACGTTGGTTGATCGAAGTCCCGCGTCGAATCCTGCCGCTGCGAGCCTTTCAAGTGCCGGCCTCGGCTTACGACCTGTAGCAAACAGTCGGGATTTGTGTAAGAAATGATGGTTTTGAAGACATCTCAGTTCCAATGGCCCAACGAAGCCCGCCCCTGTGACTCATTAAAACAGTGTCGGCGCCCTTTCAGGTTGCGTTTGGCCTCAGAAAGACATGTGGCCCGAGCCTACTTCCTCTTTTCTATCTTCATCACTGGTTCCATGACATCCCCCTGTCGCCAGAAGCGGTCGATGTCGTTCTTCTTCCTCGATGTGCCCTTGTAGATCTGAGATATCGTTGTGGAAGTCAAGTTATCATCACCGCCAGAGTGGAATGTTCTACTTGAAAGCGAGAATGCCCCAGCAATTTACTATCTCCTAGATGGCCCGGGATGGAAATGTTCCCCAGGTGAGAAATATCGCAGGAAACCCCCAGCAAAAGACCAATTGCCTTCCACCAGTCTTCGAGTAACGGGAGCAGGGCCAGGGAGACCACCATGCATAGTGCTTACCATCTGTCAAGTGAGTGATCACACAGCGTAACATCGCTTCCGAGGAAAATGGCTGCCTAGGCGGCCCTAGGGTAAAAGATGTGGGCTCGTTTCCACCGACCAGCTGGGCCCCTCGCGTGAGTTGCTCGAGGCCCGGCCGTCTTCCGGGGTAGGGCATCAGGGGTTTCCCGTTCTGACCGGGGGACGGGATCCACCTAATCCGATCTGCCCTATGAGGAGCTCCGAGGGGCCGGCGGAGCTCCCTTCTCTGCATCGGACCGCCTGCCATATCTGCCGCTGGACCCGGGAACAGGCGGTATGCATACATCTGCACTCTATTTACCCCGGCGGGATGGACCATCGCGCCCGAATTCCCATTGGGCGATGTCCGGCATTCCCATGTTGCGCTTGCGCACGTCGACATACTTTGCGGTTGAGGAACAGGGCTTAACGGCGTTCGTGTGGTCCCCCGAGGTAAGGTGACAAGGGATGAGGAGGAACGAGTGGAAATCGAACTGCTGAGAGGCACGTCCCGTAACAACAGTATTAAAAGTCCTGCCTCATCCATCCCCTTTCTCATACGTGCCATCCTTCGCCCGCCACCTCCCTCGCCTCTTCTCTTCCTGTGGTCTTCCTGCCTATTCAACAGCCATGGAGGTCATCAGAAGCCTCAAGACCGCGGCCTTTCTCGCGCTGCTCTCGAGTCAGTCGTCCATTGCCGCCCCGGCAGCCGCCAAGTTCGCGAAGCGCAGTGCTGCAGAGCTCGCCGACGCCTACGATTACGTTGTCGTCGGTGGAGGTCTCAGTGGCTTGGTGGTCGCGAACCGATTGACTGAGGATCCCAATGGTAAGCCCGGTGCATATGCCACCGCAATTCCACTAGCTTACCATCTCTCTTAGTATCCGTCCTCGTCGTGGAGTATGGCGACTTCGACAACTCATGGGACGTTGCCATCCCTCACCTCGCGTCGAACCTCCACCCCAACGACCTGATTCAGCGCATCTCCATCCCCCAGCCCGGTCTCAACGGCAGGACCTCTGGGGTTCAAACCGGTACCGTCGTTGGAGGCGGCTCCACAGTCAACGGCATGGCCTTTGACCGCGGCTCCAAGGCTGACTACGATGCCTGGGCCGAGCTTGGAAACCCCGGTTGGGACTGGGAGAACCTCGTCCCCTACTTCAAGAAGGTACGTGGTTGTGAGCTTGTTTCTCAAGGCGAGTGTCTTTACTGACATCACCCTCCCAAACTACAGTCCACCACCTTCCATCTCCCTGCCCAAGAGTACGTCGACAAGTGGAACTTCACCTACGACCCGAGCACCTACGGCGACGGTCCCATCCAGGTTGGCTTTCCTTCCTGGCAATGGCCCGACAGGGGTAAGTTTGCTATGTCTAGCCCCGGCAATGTGCTCTAGAAGGAGCCGTCTTTTCTAACAAGTTCAAGACATGCAGAGGGAGGCTTGGATCAAGGACATGGGCGTTCCTGTCCTGGACGACCACGGTGCTGGCGGCAACAACGTCGGCCTGGCCCAGCTGCCCCAGAACCACGAGGGCAAGAACGTGACTCGTTCGACCTCCAGGACCGGCTACTACGACCCCGTTGCCGACAGCCGCAAGAACCTGAACATGGTCGTGAAGCACTACGCTTCCACGATTAAGTTCGAAGAGAAGAAGGCTGTCGGTGTCAACATCGTCTCTCGCGAGAGCGGCGAGACGACCCTGATTAAGGCCAACAAGGAGGTCCTTCTGGCGGCCGGGGCCGTGCAGACGCCGAGGATTCTCCAGCAGAGTGGTGTCGGACCTGCCGCCCTGCTCGAGTCGCTTGACATCGACGTCGTTGCCGATCTTCCTGGTGTCGGCGCCAACTACCAAGACCACCCATGGATGCTGATGCTCTACAACTGTAAGCTCTTCCGTCTCTCGAAACCAGACAATGGTTCAAAGCTAATGTCGCGTGAATCCAGTCGGAAACCCTCCCGAGCTCGGAAGCGAGGCCATGAACGACCCGGCCTTCTACAACGCCTCCGAGGCCGAGTACTTTGCCAACCGCACCGGCCCCTTCACCCACGCCCGCGGCAACAACATCGTCTTCCTCTCTCTGCAGGACTTGACGCCCGACTACGAAAGCCTGACTGCCTCAGTCGAGGCTCAGAAGCCCGAGGACTTCCTGCCCGAGATCTACGGCAAGCACCCCGAGCTCCTCGAGGGCTTCCTCGCCCAGCGCGCCGTCCTCGGGAAGCTTCTCCGCAACCCCGAGGCCGGTGTCCTCGAGATTCCCTTCGGTGGCTTCGCCGGAGGCGGCATCGCCCTCCAGAAGCCCGTCTCTCGCGGCACCATCACCATCAACGGCACCGACGCCAACCCGGCCCTGAACCCCGTCATCGACTTCAGCGCCCTCCAGAACCCTGCTGACCTCGAGATGCTGGTGCTGAGCATCAAGGCCATGCGCAGGTTCATGGCCAGCGAGACGATGGCCGTCCGCGAGCCTGCCGAGATCGCCCCGGGAGCCAACATCACTTCCGACGAGGCTATCGCAGAGGCTGTGAGGAACTCGCTGTTCGCAAGCTTCTCCCACCCCAGCGGCAGCGCGAGCATGCTGCCCTTGGAGCACGGCGGTGTCGTCGACCCCTCGCTCCGCGTGTATGGTCTCGAGGGCCTCAGGATTGTGGACGCCAGCATCATCCCGCTGATCCCGGCCTGCCACTTGCAGGCCACCGTGTATGCTGTGGCAGAGAAGGCGGCGGACCTCATCAAGAACACCTGAGTAAGGAGTAAGACGGGCGTATGCCACGCTACGCTCCCGAAGCCATTCCTCGTAGGTAGGGATGGTGCCCGCAGAACGCGTGCTGTCATTACTTAGTGTACATACTAGCAACAAGAAAGAACATAGTCTTCCCAAAAACGCATGAAATATTCTCTGCGGGATTCGTGACTTTTGCAGGCAACAAAGCTCAGCGTTGTCGGTCTTGAAGGGTTATCAAGTATTTTTGCATGGCAGCTCCGAGCTACAAATGTCAGCCCTATATCGTACTCAGCAAAGCCACGTCTTATCATGGCGCTGGGGAACGTTCAAGCGCCGTCAGACGCTAAGGAAAGAAGGCGTAGACGGGCAGTCGGTGGGAGAGGTGGCCGGCTGCAATCACGAGTCAAGAGTGTTGAACAGAGGTGTATGGACAAGGTCAAGTTGGGTTTTCTCAAAGTCCTCAGCTCACTCAGCTTCCAGCGTCTTGCAAACCAAGCTGCTAATAACTACCTTGCCCCACAGAGATGATACGTAGAACAGGATGAAATTGAGTCCAGGCCCAGATAATTAAATAAGGATCGCCAGCGAATCCCACAGGATGGTCTGAGACACTTGAAAATGCCGGATACTGATCACTCCCAAAAGTCTCACCCCGCATTGGTGTCAGGCACCTGCTTCCGGAGACCCATTCTAAGCTCTAGACCTCTTCAGATGGCCTTTCAATTTAGCCGCAACACTTTTGATGATCGAGGGGCGGCCGCAGTGCTTTCAAGATTCTCTCAAGCCACCGCCGCATCATCTTCTGCAAGCGGATAAGCCTCTCCAGTCAAGGATCGAGCCTCCAGACCGTTCTAATGTCTGCCTAATAAGTCTTAACAGCCCGAGGCAGCGAGCCACCCTTTGTCGTAGTCGTAGGGCATCTTTGATGTGGTGTACGGCGCTTTTCCATTCCGGGGGACGCCCAATCGGATGATGTCTGTTTCGCCACACTTTCCCACCCGTCGCTCCCGACCCCCTTGCATATTAATGCTCAGGGTCCGTCTTTCCTCGGGTCGAAGGAGAATTCCAACGTCATCTCGTCGTAACGTGAGGTGGGCCATTCAACCTCAAGGCTGATCATGAAGACGCTCCATCTTGCGGTGGCCTTGGTCGCCGCCGGCGCGGGTCTCGCGTCCGCCGACATCTCGGGCTATCCAAACTGCGCAGTGAGTACCCAGTCATCCTACTCCCTGGGTGGAGACGACGTTTCTATGTTTCTGGAGCTGACGAGACCATCGTGGAACAACAGGTCATGTGCGTCGTCGACGCGCTGCCGCAGTCGTCGTGTGCCGCGCTGGACCAGAAGTGCCTCTGCGCGGATTCCAACTTCGGCAACATGGTGACGGCCTGTGTCAAGGAGGAATGCTCCATCCCGGAGGCCCTAAGTAAGTGGGAGGATCCCCCTCTGGGCGATCAACGAAACTCGGGGGCCCCCAAGCGTGCTCTGTTCTGACTCGGTATCTGTGCAAAACAGGAGCGGCGAATCAGTCGGCGTCGAGCTGCGGCGTCGTGGTGCCCGACAACAGGTCGCTGCCGCGGTTTCTCACCGGGATCCTTTTCGTGCTGCCCACGCTCTTCATCGTCATCCGGATAGCAAACAAGATCATCAACCCTTACCCCTTGGGGGCGGACGACATCACGGCGTTTATCGGATATGTGGGTGGTTTCATTCATCTTCTAGTAGCGCATGGTATGATGCATAGCTGACTCTGGCTTCCAGGTTTGCACCGTCCCGCTGGTGCCGATCATTTATCGATGTCGGTCTCTCCCTTGCCCCCGCTGAACTAAGCTGCTGGAACTGTCGCTGATATCGCTGGGATAATAGCGTTGGACATTGGACTCGGTAACCCGGTCTGGACCGTGGAGCCACATGGAATAACAGAATTCTTCAAAGTGGGAAACCCCAAGCACGAGGAAAGACCGGCCAAGAACGCATCAGGGTCGGGGAAGCTAGCAGTCACACAACTGACACTCTGACGCAGATGATATTCGCCACGCAGGTCCTGTACCTCACCGGCCTCGCCCTCATCAAGGCCTCGATACTATTCCTCCTCCTCCGTATATTCCCTTCGCGTGGGTTCCGGAGGACCCTGTGGGCGACGCAGACGGTCAACGGGCTCGTCGGGCTGGTCTACCTCGTCCTCACCTTCACCATGTGCCGCCCGCTCTCGGCCGTCTGGCTCAAGTGGAGCAACGAGAACGGCACCAAGCCGCCGCAGTGCCACAACTACAACCTGATCATCATCACGCACGCCCTCATCAACATTGTGCTGGACGTCTGGATGCTCGTGCTGCCCCTGACGCAGCTGTACAAGCTCAAGCTTGTTCTGAGGAAGAAGATTAGGGTCATGCTGATGTTCAGCGTCGGCGTCTTGTCAGTCAAAGCCCCTATTAGTGTCGATACATAGTGAATATCGGGATTTGTTGGTTTACTCGTAGGTAAAACGTTAGCAATCAATCTATACAGGGTCAAATATATATAACAAAAAAGTAATAATATTTATAGGTTAGAAGTAGTCTAAGTACTAGTATAGATGTTAAAGCTATAAGTAGGGCCACGTAGTTACGTAACTCTATATAGCTATAGCTCCTACTATAGCACTATATACTATAAAAACTAACTATATAGTAGCTATACTAATACTAGTACTTTTTACTTTATAGCCTAAAGTATAAGGCCTTAATAAAAAGAATAATTACTTTTATAAAAAGAGTAATAATTAATACTATTTAATAGACTACTACTTTTTATAAAATTAAAAAAAAATCTAAAAACCTCTATAGGAGTTAAGCCTTATTTTTAATAAGTTTAGAAACTTACTAAAGTACTTAGGGCTTACTAAAGCTATCTTTAGAGTAACTATAAATTATATTTTCTTCTTCTTTCTACTTATATTTTTAAATCCTTTATATTCCTAACTCTATTTACCTTTTTATATAACCTATTCTTTTATTTTAATTATTATACTATTACTATTAATAAAACTTTTAAAAGTATAGTTTAAAGAGGTTTTTATAAAGGTATTAGCTAAGTTATTACTTTCTACTATTTAATAAATATTAGTAATCTTACGTTATTTATAAAACTATTTTAAAGCTATAATATTAATTATTAATTATTTATTCTAGTAGTATTAAGTTTAATAAAGTATTTATATAGTAAGTATAAGTCTATATATACTACTATAAGGATTTTAAAAAGCTAGAGATAGTTAGTTATAATTTAAAGGGTTTTAGTAATAGTAAAAGCTATATTAGTACTAGCCGTTATACTATAAATCTTTAATACTAGTATACTATAAGTAATATACTTACTTTTTATAAAACTATAGTAAATAATATTACTAATAAACTTAAAAGTATTATTAGTAAAACGGTGTTTATTATTAAGAATAATAATAAAGTTAAGCTATAATAAAAAGTTATTATTATTAATAAATAATTTATTTATAAATATAAAAAGCTTATTAGTAGTAAAATTAAGGGGGACGTATATTAGCCCTTACTCTTAGTTATTAATTTACTACTATAAATACTTATTTAAAGCCCTAATATTATTATTACTAAACTCTTAGTACTAAATAGTAGCTAATAAATTATAGAATACCTTTAGTTAATAAATTATTATAATATAAGTACTATATACTTATTACTAAATGTACTTAGTCTTTTAATCTACTCTAGGGGTTATAATAGTAAACTTTTTACTCTAGCCCTTTTATTAAAATACTAAGTTACTACTTTTAAAGCTTAAAATACTACTATTAAATATAAAGGGATTATTAGTAGTTAAAAAGGTCTTTAACTTAGCTATAAAGTTTACTTTTTAAAACTAGTTATTTTTTTAAACTAAAAAATTAATAGTAAAGAGTTTTAATATATTATTAGTTTATATTTTAACTATAATAAACTCTTTATTATTAATTAATAATATTAAAAAGTATAAATTATATATTAAACTAACTATATTAAGCCTTTTATAGTAGTAGTAGTTATATATTATTTATTAGTATATTCCTACTTTTATAATACTATAAAGTAGTTTCTTAATAACTATAATAGTATTATAAGGGTAATAATACTTAATTTATTTAAAGAGTTTTATAAAAATAGTATAATTAAGCTTTATTTTTAACTATATATATACTTAAGTAATATTTTATAGCTATAAAGTTATACTATTATAGATTAAAAAAAGAGCTAAAGTAAGAATTAATTACTATAAAGCTTATTAAATTATTAAAAACTATATAAGAATTTTAGCTTTACTATTATTAGTATAGCTTTAAATTATAAAATAGAACTTTTTATAAAAGCTATTTATAGTTTTTCCCTTAATCTTATTAATAATCCTTAATTTAAATACACAATAGCTATTATAAACTTTAGAGTTATAAAGAATAAAGTTATAAATATTATAATTTTATAATACTATAATTTTTTACTTTATTAATAACTAAAAGGGTTTATTAAGTATAGTAATTATACTCTTATTATATAGTTTAACTATAAGGGCAAAATTAGTTTTTTTTTTACTAAAATATATATTATAATAGTGTTTTTATAAGAGTAGCTAAAATGTCTTTTAAGTAACTAAAGGAGGTTTTTAGTAGTAAGAGTAAGAGTAGTATTAATAATAATTTTATTAAGGATTTTTTTAAGTAGCTTAGCTTTACTAGGGGTATCCCTAGGACTATTAACTTTATTATTTTTAGTTTTTTTAATATAGTTAAAGTTATTTAGTAGTAAAAATTTAAAGTTAACTTTATTATTATTATTATAAAAGGGTTTAATAAAAGTTAATTTAAATATTTATAGACTTTATAAAAGGGCTAGTATATAGGACTTATTATTAATTAAAAATAATAAATATAAGCCTTACTAACTACCCTTTTTATACTATACTCTAACTTTAAATTAAAGTAAAAAGTTAAGGTTTATAAATATATTAAAGTTATTACGTACTTTAAGGCCTTTTATAACTATTTATTTAGTATAGAAGTAGTAGACTTTATTTATAGCTTTATAAATAGTAGTAGCTTTAGTTATAATATTTAGTAATAGTAGAAAAGAGTTATTTATATAGGAGTATACTCTAAATATAAATAAAGTTAAAATAAAGCTATTTAAGCTAATAGTATTATTAATAACTTTAACTATAGTTTAAAAGTAAGTATTACGGTTTATTTTAAAGTTCTTTACTTTAAAGATCTTATAGATTTTATATACTATACTATAGTACTTTTTAACTTTACTAATTAAGTAGTATACTTTAATTAAAGTATCCTTAAGGGTAATACTAAAGAATTTAGTATTACTATAGAACTTATTAAACTAAAATCTAGTACTTAAATTAGTAATAAAGTTATTAAGGGGTCCTTAGTATATATTAATTTAGTTCTTTTAAAATACTTACTATAAATATTTAATAAAGAGTAATTTTAAAAAGTAAGTAGTATTAAAAGTTATAAATATATTAACTATATATAAAACTAGTTTATTATTAATATATATAATATTAATAATAACTTTATAGTTAAAGTTAAAGTTATTATAAAAGTTAAACTTAAAGTAAAATAGTACTAAACTATTAAATTAGTATTAATAATATATATAGTTAAAGGCCTTAATAATAGAAATCTTAATAGAGTTTCTAGCCCTTTATAAAACCTTATAAAGTTATTAAATAAAAGGGTAGTTAAATTATTAATAGAAATAGTAGAGTTTAATATTAATTAAGTAGTAGAATACTAGTAACTCTTTAGAATTAAAAGTAAGTTATTTATACCTTTATTATTAAATAATTAAAGGTAGTTGGCTTAGTAGTTAAGAGCCTGCCCGACCCTACCTTGTAAGAGGTAGAGGTAATAGGTTTGAATTCTACGCCACCCAAAGGGTTTTTATACCCTAACTATACGTCGCGCGCCTATGCGGTGCGGCAAATTAGAGTTTTTAGGGGTGGGGACCCTACTACTTTAATTAGCTGCACCGGATAGCCCGTGCGCTGCTCCTAGCTAATAGGAGCAGGCGGCCCCTACTAGGCTATATATAGCGTATAGCACCTTCCCTTATAGATAAGTATCCCCTAACCTAGACTTAAATAGACTTTTATATAAAACCTTTACTACTTTTATACTAAATAGTTATATATTTTCCCTACTAGGGTTTTTTTATACACCCTTTACTAGAATATTATTTACTTATAAGAGGTTAAAAGCCTACTACTTAGTAGATTTTTAGTTTATAATATAGGTATACTTATAGAATAATATAATATATATATATATTATTAAATAATTAAAACTATAGTAGTACTTTAATAGAGTTTATTATAAATATTATTAAAAATAATACTAAGTTAATTTATATTACTTAAACTAAGTAAAAACGGAGTACTTATAAGTATTATATAAAAGGTAATATTTTTAAATAGAGTAGGGATATTAATAAATTTAAGTAAATTAACTAGTACTGTATTTTTAAAAGAAATAAAAATCTTATTAGTACTAGAGGTATTAAACTTAAGGTTTAGTAAAAAGTAATTTTATAGTACTATATATTAATTATAACTTATAGTTAAAAACTTTACTACTCTAGTATTAAGTATAATTATTAGTTTATTTATAGGTAAAATATTAGTAATTAATTTATACAGAGTTAAATATATATAGTAAAAGAGTAATAATATTTGTAAGTTAAAAGTAGCTTAGGTGCTAGTGTAGATATTAGAGCTATAGGTAGAGCTATATAGTTACGTGACTCTATATAGCTATAGCTCTTACTATAGCACTATACGCTACAGGGGCTAACTATATAGTAGCTATACTAATACTAGTACTTTTTACTTTATAGTTTAAAGTATAAGGTCTTAATAAAAAGAATAATTACTTTTATAAAAAGGGCAGTAATTAATACCGTTTAACAGGCTACTACTCTTTATAAAATCAAAAAAAAATCCAAAAACCCCTATAGGGGTTAAGCTTTATTTCTAATAGACCCGGGACTTACTAGAGTATTTAAAGCTTACTAGGGCTACCTCTAGAGTAACTAAAGCCTATATTTTCCTTTTTATACTACCTATATCCCTTAATCCTCTACATTTCTAGCTTTATGTACTTTCTTATATAACCTATCCTTCTATCTTAATTATTATACTATTACTATTAATAAAGCTTTTAAAAGCACGGTTTAAAGAGGTTTTTGTAAAAGTATTAGCTGGGTTATTACTTTTTACTATCTAGTAGATATTAGTAATCTCGTATTACTCATAGGACTATCTTAAAGCTATAACGTTAATTATTAAGTACTTTTTTTTAGTAGTACTAAACTTAATAAAGTATTTATATAATAAATATAAATCCGTATATACTACTATAGGAATCTTAAGAAGCTAAAGATAGTTAGTTATAATTTAAAGGGTTTTAGTAATAGTAAGAGCTATATTAGTACTAGTTATTATACTATAAATTTTAGATACTAGTATACTACAGGTAACGCACTTGCTTTTTATAGAGCTATAGTAAATAATATTACTAGTAAACTTAAAGGTATTATTAACGAAGCAGTACTTATTACTAAAGATAATAACAAAGTTAAGTTATAATAAAAGGTCGTTATTATTAATAAATAATCTATCTATAAATACAAAAAGCTTATTAGTAGTAAGGTTAAGGGGGACGTACGTTAGCCTTTACTCTTAGTTATTAATTTACTACTATAAACACTTATTTAAAGCCCTAATATTATTATTATTAAGCTTCTAGTACTAAGCAGCAACTAATAAATTATAGGATACCTCCAGTTAATAAATTATTATAATATAAGTACTATAGGCCTACTATTAAATATACATAGCTTTTTAATCTACTCTAGGGGTTATAATAGTAAGCTTTTTACTCTAGCCCTTTTATTAGAATACTAAGTTACTACCTTTAAAGCTTAAAATACTACTATTAAATATAAGGGGATTATTAATAGTTAAAAAGGTCTTTAGCTTAACTATAAGGTTTACTTTTTAAAACTAGTTATTCTTTTAAACTAAAAAATTAATAATAAAAAGTCCTAATATATTATTAGTTTATATTCTAACTATAGTAAACTCTTTATTATTAATTAATAATATTAAAAAGTATAAATTATATATTAAATTAACTATATTAAGCCTTTTATAGTAGTAGCAGTTATACATTACCTACTAGTACGTTCCTACCTCTACAATACTATAAAGTAGTTACTTAATAACTATAATAGTATTATAAGGGTAATAATACTTAATTTACTTAAAGAGTCTTATAAGAATAGTATAATTAAGCTTCGTTTTTAACTACGTATATACTTAAGTAATATTTCGTAGCTATAGAGTTATACTATTACGGATTAAAAAAAGAGTTAAAATAAAGATTAGTTACTATAAAGCTTACTAAATTATTAAAAACTACATAAGGATTTTAGCTTTTTTATTATTAGTATAGCCTTAAATTATAAAACAGGACTTTTTATAAAAGCTATCTATAGTCTTTCCTTTAATCTTATTAACAATTCTTAATTTAAATACGTAGTAGCTATTATAGATCTTAGGGTCGCAAGGGACAAAGTTAAAGACGTTACAATTCTAAAGTACTACAATCTCCTACTCCGTTAATAGCTAAAAGGGTTCACTAGGCGTAGTAATTATATTCTCGTTATATAGCTTAATTATAAAAGTAAAATTAGCTTTTTTTTTTACTAAAATATATATTATAGTAGTATTTTTATAAGGGTAGCTAAGATATTTTCTAAGTAGCTAAAAGAAGTTTTTAGTAATAAAAAAAGGAGCGGGATTAATAATAATTTTGTTAAAGATTTCTTTAAGCGGCTTAGCCTTACTAGGGGTATCCCCGGAGCTATTAACCTTATTATTTTTAGTCTCCTTAATATAGCTAGAGTTGTTTAGTAGTAGAAATCTAAAGTTAGCTTTATTATTATTATTATAAAAGGGTTTAATAAAGGTTAATTTAAATATCTATAGGCCCTACAGAAGGGCTAGTATACAGAACTCACTATTAATTAAAAGTAATAAGTACAAACTTTACTAACCACCCTTTTTATACTATACCCTAACTTTAAATTAAAGTAAAAGGTTAAGGCTTATAAATATATTAGGGCTACTATATACCCTAAAGCCTTTTATAATTATCTATTTAGTATAGAAGTAGCGGACCTTATCTATAGCTTTATAAATAGTAGTAGCTTTAGCTATAATATCTAGCAACAGCAGAGAGGAGTTATTTACACAAGGGTATACTTTAAATACTAGTAAAGTTAGGATAAAACTATTTAAACTAGTAGTATTATTAATAGTTTTAACTATAGCTTAAAAACAGGTATTACAACTTATCCTAGGGTTCTCTACTTTAAAGATTTTATAAATTCTACACACTATAGTATAGTATTTTTTAACTTTACTAATTAAGTAGTACACTTTAATAGGAGTATCCTTAAGAGTAATACTAAAAGTTTTAGTATTACTATAGAACTTATTAAACTAAAATCTAGTACCTAAATTAATAATAAAGTTATTAAGGAGTCTTTAGTATATATCAATTTAGTTTTTTTAAAACACTTACTATAAATATTTAATAAAGAATAATTTTAAAAAATAAGTAGTATTAAAGACTATAAATATATTAACTATATATAAAACTAATTTACTATTAATATATATAATATTAATAATAACTTTATAGTTAAAGTTAAAGTTATTATAAAAGTTAAACTTAAAGTAGGATAGTACTAAACTATTAAGCTAGTATTAATAGTATACATAATTAAGGGCCTTAATAATAAAAATCTTAATAAAGTTCCTAGCTTTTTATAAAATATTATAGAGTTATTAAACAAAAGGGTAGCCGAATTAATAATAAAGACAGTAGAGCTTAATATTAGTTAAATAGTAAAATACTAGTAACTTTTTAAAGTTAAAAGTAAGTTATTTATATTTCTATTATTAAATAATTAAAACTACAGTAGTACTTTAATAAAGCTTATTATAAACGTTATTAAAAATAATACTAAGTTAATCTATATTACTTAAACTAAGTAAAAACAGAGTACTTATAAGTATTATATAAAAAGTAATATTTCTAAATAGAATAAGAATGTTAATAAATTTAAGTAAATTAATTAATACTATGTCTTTAAAAGAAATAGAAATCTTACTAGTACTAAAGGTATTTAGTTTAAGGTCTAGTAAAAAGCGATTTTATAGTACTATATATTAATTATAGTTTATAGTTAAAAACTTTACTACTTTAGTATTAAGTATAATACTATAAAAAATATTAAAGAAGTAGTAACTATTATATATAAACGTTAATATAAGTACTAAGTAAATAAAGGAGTCTATTTATGTTAAGTAGTAAACTATAGTATTATTTCTAAGTAGCTTAAGGATACAGTGGCTATTAATAGTAACTAAATTATTAACGCTTATAAAGGTATAGTAGGCTATTGCGTAATAAATAAATTTAATATTCTTTTTAAGCTTTAAATTGCCTTTCTTAGAGCTATTAGTAACTAAAAAGTTATTATTATTATTTAAAAAGCCCTTATATTAAAGTAGAAACTAGTAATATCTCTTATAAAAGGGATTTTAAATATAAAATAATAATTTATAGTACTTATATACCTTGTTATACTCCTTTTACGTATATCTATTAAACTAGTAATTAATTTTACTATAAACGTAGTACTTTTATATACTATTACTATAAAAGGAAAGTACGTTACTATAAAAATAGTTACGAGTATTATAACTTTAGTAGTAGCTATTATAGTAGCTACTATATTTATAATTAATGTAGTAGGTATTTATAAAGACGTACTAGTTACTTATAGTATAGCTGTTAGTAATACTAGTAGCTAACTGTAAGTTAGTAATAGTACTACTAAGTATAGAAGATCCTTTAATAAGAGTTAATATAAGGTTTAAAAAGGAGTAGTAAGTGGTAAGAAGTTAACTGTATAAAGTATAGTTGCTTTAGTACTCCTTAGTAAGTATAGGCTAAATTTTTAAGAACTTTATAATTATTTTATTAAAGTACTTAATACAAAACTTACTTTAACTATTTTATATTTCTATAGTAAAGTTAAAATGTTACTACTTAAAAAGGCACTACTAATATATTTAGTTAGTTTTAAAGTAGTTATATACTATAACTACTACGTTAGGGAGTAATAAAGAAAAGGTAAAGTTACTAAAGTAGTTATAATAAAAAGTCTATACTTAACTTTATAGTATTAATAAAAAAGTAATATAGGCTTAATATTAAAAGATACTTATAAGGCGGTAATTATACTTAAAGATTTTAAGTTTTATATTAAGAAATTTGTACTAGTTACTACTATAAGTTATACTATTCTTAAGCTTAAAGAAGTTAGTAAATATTTTTAGTATAAAAGAGTTAAAAAGTAGTAGTACTAGAGTTAGGGCGTTTTAAGAGAAATTTCTAAAATAGTAAGGGTAGGGTTAGCTTTACGTAGCTTCGTAAGGTTAGTAGGGCTAGTTATAGTATTAATCTTTTAAAAAGGATTAAGAGGTGGCTGTTCTTTATAGTAGTAAAGTATTCGTATCTTGTAATACAGCGTTGTTATAATATTTAACTAATAGTAAAATAATACTTTTACTTTACTTAATTAACTCTAAAGTACTATATAACCTACTATTTATAATACGTTTAAAGAAATAAGGCTTTTTAGAGTTAGTTTTAAAGCCCTTATAAAAAGCTATAACTCTTATAACTTCTTCCTTACTCTAAAAGTTAAATTAAGTAACTTAAGTAGTATTAAAGAGTTATTAGTTAGTATTTATTTATAAAGAATTAAACTTAATACTATTAGTATATAACTACTCTTTAGTAACACAATAAACTTTAGGTAAAACTTAGGTAAAAGTATTTACTAACTAATTACTAAAGTTAATATTAAAAGTTTTTTAGAGTATATAGTTAGTATAGCTTTTTATTACGTACTTATTAAGAAACTATAGTAAGTAAGTTTTAAGTATAACTATAAAAGTTTTATTAATAGGCTTGTTATACTCCGGAGTAGGCCTTTAACTAGTAAAATCTACGTTAATTACTAGTTTATAAGTAGCTACTATAAAGGGGAGGTCCTTAAAAAGCTTACTTACAGGGGCTATTTACGACATTTCAGTAACCCATACAGCTGTACAAGGGTCCTTTTAGTTAGGATTATAAAATTTACTAAAAAGTTCTATAACTACTTTATAAAAGGCTAGTAATAGAGAGTGGTTGTTAGGTTATAGATAATTAATAATAGCTCTAAATTTTATTATTACTATATAAAAAGAATAGGGTTAAAGTAATGGATAAGGGGAATAATAAATAGGGATAAAAGAGGAATTATAAGAATCTATAAAGGGTCTTATTATTATTAACTTTAAAAAACTTAGTAATATTCCTTATATTTAGCTTAAAAATATAGATTTCTTAGAGTTTATTAAAATATACTTAAGTAGGTTATAAAAGAAGAAAAGAGAGGTTGTGGATTTATAGAGTTTAATATATAGGTTTTTAAGTAACGGGATTAATAGGTAAATAGTAGTTTAAATAGTTAATAGATACTAGTAATAAAATTTTTATTAACTTAGGTAATTATAAAGTAATTTATAGTGTTTTAAGTAGGTATAGTAGGGGTTTAAAGTAGGGGAGTGAGTTATAATTATAGTTAGTAAAGAGGTCTTTTTATAGAAGTGGATCTTAACCCTTATTAAAAGGAGGAGAAGTAATATTAAAGAAGTTTGTAGTTATGGTAAGAAGTAGTAATAGTGGCTTTTTTAAAAAGATTATATTATTAAGAAGTAGACTATAATTAGTTTTTTAAAAAAAGAAGGAGTTAAAGAATATAAGAAGTAGGTTAAAGAAAGGAGTTAATAGAAAAGGGAGGTTAGAAAAAAGCTATAGGTAGAGAGAAAAAGGGAAGAGGCTATTATAAGAGGATTTTTTATAGTCTTTTTATAGTACTTTAGTAGTAATATCCTAGCTATCTAGAGCTGTAATTTTACTAATAGAGACTTAATAGGATTATGGGTTTATTGTATCTTAATGCTTTTTTCTTTTCCGTACTTATTAGAGGTCTTATTCTTAAAGTCGGAGTTGCTTTTTAAGATTAAAGGGATACTTAGTATAGTAATAGTATTTTAGAGGTTCTGTCTTTAAAGTTAGGGTTACGATAGTCCGTTATTATTTCTTTTAAGTAATCCTAGCTAATCTACAGCTTATAGTTAAGTAGTAATAAGTAGATTAATTATTAATTAGTATTAGTTTACTTATAAGTAAAACGTTAGTAATTAATCTGTATAGGGTTAAATATACGTAATAAAAGAGTAATAATATTTATAGGTTAAAAGTAGTTTAGGTGCTAGTGTAGATATTGGAGCTATAGGTAGAGCTACGTAGTTACGTGACTTTATGTGGCTATAGTTCTTACTGTGGCGCTATACGCTACGGGGGCTAACTACGCAGTGGCTATACTAACAATAATACTATAAAAAACGTTAAAGGAGTAGTAACTATTATATATAAATATTAATATAAGTACTAAGTAAGAAAAAAGGTTTATTTATATTAAGTAATAAGCTATAGTATTATTTTTAAGTAGCTTAAGAATATAGTAACTATTAATAGTAACTAAACTATTAATACTTATAGAAGTATAATATACTATTATATAATAAATAAATTTAATATTCTTTTTAAATTCTAAATTACTTCTTTTAAAACTATTAATAACTAAAAGGTTATTATTATTATTTAAAAAGCCCTTATATTAAAGTAGGAACTAGTAATATCCCTTATAAAAGGGATTTTAAATATAGGATAATAATTTATAGTACTTATATACTTTATTATACTTTTTTTATATATACTTATTAAACTAATAGTTAATTTTACTATAAATATAGGACTTTAATAGGCTACTACTATAAAAAAAAGGTATATTACTATAAGAATAGTTATAATTATTATAGTTTTAATAGTAGCTATTATAATAGCTACTATATTTATAGTTAATATAGTAAGTATTTATAGAGACGTACTAGTTACTTATAGTATAGTTATTAGTAATACTAGTAGTTAACTATAAATTAGTAATAGTGTTACTAAGTATAGGAGATTCTTTAATAAAAGTATAAAGTCTAGAAAAGAGTAGTAAGTAGTAAAAAGTTAGCTATATAGAGTATAGTTACTTTAGTACTCTTTATTAAGTATAGGCTAAATCTTTAAAAACTTCGTAATTATTTTATTAAAGTACTTAATATAGAACTTACTTTAACTATTTTATATCTCTATAGTAAAGTTAAGATATTACTACTTAAAAAGGTACTACTAACGCGTTTAGTTAGTTTTAAAGTAGTTATATACTATAACTACTATATTAAAGAGTAATAAAGGGGAAGTAGAGTTACTAAAGTAGTTATAGTAAAAAGTTTATATTTAACTTTATAGTATTAGTAAAAAGGTAATATAAACTTAATATTAAAAAATACTTATAAAGTAGTAATTATATTTAAAAATCTTAAGCTTTATATTAAGAAATTTATACTAGTTACTACTATAGGTTATACTATTTTTAAGTTTAAAGAGGTTAGTAAGTATTTTTAGTATAGAAGAGTTAAAGAGTAGTAGTATTAAAGTTAAGGGGTTTTAAAAAGAATCTTTAAAATAGTAAAAATAAAGTTAACTCTATATAGCTTTATAAAACTAATAAAGCTAGTTATAGTATTAATTTTTTTAAAAGGATTAAAAAGTAGTTACTCTCTATAGTAGTAAAGTATTTATATTTTATAATATAGTATTATTATAATATTTAATTAATAGTAAAATAATACTTTTACTCTACTTAATTAACTTTAAAGTACTATATAACTTACTAGTTATAATATATTTAAAGAAATAGGGTTTTTTAAAATTAACTTTAAAGCCCTTATAAAGAGCTATAGTTTTTATAATATTTTTTTTACTTTAGAAGTTAAATTAAGTAGTTTAAGTAGTATTAAAAAGCTACTAATTAGTATTTATTTATAAGTAGTTAAACTTAATACTATTAAAGTATAACTACTCTTTAGTAATATAATAAATTTTAAGTAAAATTTAAATAAAAGTATTTATTAATTAGTTACTAAAGTTAATATTAAAAGTCTTTTAAAGTATATAGTTAGTATAATGTTTTATTATATACTTATTAAAAAACTATAGTAAGTAGGTTTTAAGTATAGTTATAAAGGTTTTATTAATAAGCTTATTATACTTTAAAATAGGCTTTTAATTAGTAAAATCTATATTAATTACTAATTTATAAGTAACTACTATAAGGGAGAGGTCCTTAAAAGGCTTACTTATAGGGGCTACTTATAATATTTTAGTAACCTATATAACTATATAAAAGTCCTTTTAATTAGAATTATAAAATTTACTAAAAAGCTTTATAACTACTTTATAAAAGGCTAGTAATAGGGAGTAGTTATTAAGTTATAAATAATTAGTAATAGCTTTAGATTTTATTATTACTATATAGAGGAATAGAGTTAAAGTAATAAATAATAGAAATAATAAATAGAAATAAAAAAGGAATTATAAGGATCTATTAAGAGTTTTATTATTATTAATTTTAAAAGACTTAGTAAAAAATTCTTACTAATAAAGAAACTAAAGCTAAATAAACTACTTACTTAAAAAGTAAGAGTATATAGTTATAGAGAAAAAAACTTTAAATTTATAGATTTATAAAGCTTAATATAGGTTTTTAAAAAAAGAATTAATAAGTAAATAGTAGTTTAAATAGTTAGTAAATACTAGTAATAAAACTTTTATTAATTTAAGTAATTATAAAGTAATTTATAGTATTTTAAATAGGTATAGTAGGGGTTTAAAGTAAAGGAGTAAGTTATAATTATAGTTAATAAAAAGGTCTTTTTTATAAAAGTAAATTTTACTCTTTATTAAAAAGAAAAAAGGTAATATTAAAGAAGTTTATAGTTATAGTAAAAAGTAGTAATAGTAGCTTTTTAAAAAGAATTATATTATTAAAAAGCAAGCTATAACTAGCTTTTTTAAAAAAAAAGAAATTAAAGAAAGTAAAAAGTAGGTTAAAAAAAGGAGTTAATAAAGAAGAAAGGTTAAAAAGAAGCTATAAGTAAAGAAAAAAAGGGAAAAAGCTATTATAAAAGGATTTTTTATAGTTTTTTTATAGTACTTTAGTAGTAATATTCTAACTATTTAAAGCTATAATTTTATTAATAAAGACTTAATAGAATTATAAGTTTATTATATTTTAATACTTTCTTTTTTATATTTATTAAAAGTTTTATTTTTAAAGTTAAAGTTACTTTTTAAAATTAAAAGGATATTTAGTATAGTAATAGTATTGTAAAGGTTCTACCCTTAAAGTCGGAGTTATAATAGTCTATTATTATTTCTTTTAAGTAATTCTAATTAATTTATAATTTATAGTTAAGTAGTAATAAGTAGGTTAACTACTAATTAGTATTAGTTTATTTATAAGTAAAATATTAATAATTAATTTATATAAAGTTAAATATATATAATAAAAGAATAATAATATTTATAAGTTAAAAGTAGCCTAGGTGCTAGTATAAATATTAGAGCTATAAGTGGGGCTATATAGTTATATAACTCTATATAGCTATAGCTATTTAATTATGTGTTAATTAGTATATATATTAATATATATATCTATATACTACTATACGCGATTTTCGCCCCTATTACGCCCTGTGCTAGCCGTTAGGGGCTTAGCCACTAGACCTTTTATTAATTTAAGCCAGCCCTTAGCTATTAGTTTATACGGGTAGCTAAAATCCACTTCTATACTATTTAAAGTAGTAGACTTAAATCTATATAATTTAATATACCTCCTTAGTAAGGACTTTTATAAAGCTTTTACTACTATATTAATAACTAAAAAGCCTTTTAAATATATTATTTTATTTACTCCTTTTTAGTATATACTTTACTACTTAATTACTTCCTTAATTACTCTATAATTATTTAATAATTAGTACCTTTTAAATACCTCCCTAGAGTAGTATATTTATTACTTTTTTTTAGTTTTTAAGTAGTTCTATTACTCTTATTAAACCTCTACCCCTATAGTAGAAAGAGTAGTACCGTTTTTAAAGTACTTAAAGTTTATAATCCTTTCTTTTATTCCTTATTAGTAAAGTTAAAGCCCTTAAGCCTTTTACTCTTAAGCTTAGCTTTATAGAGTACCTTAAATTACTTAGTTTAATTAATAAAATTTAGCTATTTAAAGAATACTTTAAAGTAAGTACTAGTAAGTAGCTTTATAAACCTATTAGTTATTAGCTTTATTATAAGAATATATTTAATAATAATATAGCCTTTTTAAGCCTTTTAATATAGTTAATAGTTATAAATATTAATATAGTATAACTTTATTTATAACTAAACTATTTTTTTATTAGTAAAGTAAATTATTTATTAATTATTATATTAAATCTATATACTTAGTACTAGGACTATTAAAGTAATTTTAAAAGTCTTTTTTTTAAAGTCTATATAAAGAGCTATTATTAATTAATTTATAAAAATTACTTCTTTTACTACTTAAAAAAGTATAAGTAACTTAACTTTTATAGTTAATATAGTAACTATATTCTACTTATTAATTTACTACTTAATTAATTTATTAAAAAGCTTAATTATAAAGGCTTAAGAGTTTTTATAGTTTACTATATTATTAATAAAGCTTATATTTATAGTAACTATAAAGTTATTATTAGGTCCTCCTTCTTTATAACTATATTTAAGGTATAAAGTATACTAGTAAATAAAGTAAACTATAGCTTTCTTAGTCTCTTTAGTATACTTTAAACTAGAGTTATAGTTAAAGTAAGTAAAATAGTTAATTAAAAGGGCAATATTAAGCCGGGCTATTATTACTAAGTATATTACAAAACTAACGTTACTTTAGTACTAATTAGTCTTAGTATATATAGCTGTTCCTTTATATAAAAAAAGTTTACTTAACTAAAGTAGCAAAGTATATACTTTTTCTAATTTTATTATATATTACTAAAGTCGTTTAGTAAACTTATTAATATATATAGATTATAAAAGCTAGAACTACTTTATAGTATAGTTATAAATAACTTTAATCCCTAAAAACTATTATAAGTCTTAACTACCCTTAAAATAATACTACTTTTAAAAAGCTTTAATAAGTTTTATAGTTTTATTATAGTACTTTAAAGAGAAATAGAGTATATAGTTATTTATATAAAAAAAGAAGATTACGCGGCTATATATTTAATAGTAGTTTTTACTAGTAACTTACTTTAACTTAAGCTTTTATAAACCTACTTTAAAATAGTGTTATTAAAGGAGTAGTAAGTAATATAATTTATAGAGTACTTTAATAAACTTAAGGATAGTACCCTTTTTTTAGTAACTAAAGGGTATTTATATATAAATATCTTTATTAAACTTTATATATATAAAAGTATTTATAGTATTATACTATAAAAGCTTAAAATTAAAGTAATTAGTAATAACTATTAATATTTAAAAGGATATACTAATAAGTATTAAAGTATATATTTTTTAATTATTTTAATACTATTAGTTACTATATATAATAAACTAAACTTTAATCTTTAAGAGTTTACTATATTTATTTAACTTATATATATAAACTTAGTAGTAACTAAAGATTTAAGTGCTTTTTATAGTACTTATAAGTACCTCTTTTTAAGAGTTTATTTTTAAATAGTTTTTAAAATAAGTTACTTTAGCTACTTATATAGCTATAGTATATAAGTAAGTTAATACTTTTATATAAGATATAAGTAAAGGTTAGAGATTTTTTTAAGGGGTACCTAGTACTAGTAAATTACTATATACTTTATATAGCTTTTTATACTTACTTAATAAAAAGGTTTTATTTTTCTAAGTACTTATATTCTTTTTTTATAACTAAAAATTACTATTAAAGCGTTTAATATTTATTATTTAAAATACTTCTAGAGTATATTAAATACTAGGGATCCCCTTTAATAGTTTATAAATAACTAAGGGGCTAGTTAAAAAGTAGTAATACTATAGAGTATTTTAATATAATAATAAGGTCCTTACTAAAAAGGCGGCTTTATAAGAGCTTTACTTTTAATAGGACTTAGTAAGTGTATTATAATAGGTCTATTTAGAGTTTTTTAGATTATTATAACTTAATACTACTCCTATATACCTCTTTAAATACTTTTCCTTATAGATAAGTACTTAAAAAAAACGGTAAATAAGTTAAATAGTATTAATATTAACTTAAAGTAGACTATTAAGTAAAAATATTTACTAAAAAAAACTTACTTTATAGTAGAGTCTTTAGAATTAGGATTTTTAAAAATTTTATTAAGGGTTTTTATAAAAAGTATAACTTTATTATCCTTTTTACTTAATAAAAGGAGTCTATATAGTATATAATAGTTAGTTTTTTTATTATTAGTAAAGTAATTATAAATTTATATAGTAATAGTATTAAAGTTAAAGTTTAAAGTATTTTTAATAAAGGCTTTTAAGTTACTATTAAATTATTAAGTTTTATTAAATATTATATTTTTTATAGTAATAACCTTTTTAGTTAAGAGTATTTATATATAGTATTAATTTATTAAAGTATATTTTATAAAAAACTCTAAAAGGGCGTAGTTAGTAAAGTAGTTAAGGCGCTTTTTTTTAAGTTAAGTAGTAGTTATAAAAGTATATACTTTATAACTATATACTTATAAATATATAAAACTTAGTTTTATAGTATTATTATTTTTAAATTACTAATAAAGTATTTTATATAGAGTCTTTTAACTAAAAGCTACTTATAGTATATAGCTATAAAGATATACTATAGACTTATATATATTAAGCTATATTTTATAAAAATACTTATTACTTTTTTTTATAGTTCTTACTTTAACTTTAACTATAGTATTAATATACTTAGTACTACTATTTTAATTTTAAGTATTTAAAATAAATAGTTTAATAAAACGGCCTTATACTTAAAGAGTAACTATTAGTTTTTTATATTTAATAAGCTTTTTATTATATTTAAATACTAGTATATTAATATTATATTAGAGTTTTATTATAATAATAAATTTATTAAAAGTTTTAATAAAGGTATTAATAAAGTAGTTAAAAAAATAATAATTCTATAAATACTAAGTAATATAGTTAGTAAATACTAGTATAAATATAAACCTACTATATTTTTTTATATATAAGTAAAAGTTAAATGTAATATACTTACTAGAGCGGGTATACGCGTTACTCTTTTATAGCTTATAATAAATTATTTTCTTTACTTTACTAATACTATACGTATTATAGTAAAAGTAAGGGGCTTTATTATTATTAAATTTAAGGGTACTAATTATAATCTAGACTCTTTTTATAAAACTTATTAAATAGTAAAGTAGCTTAAAGCTAGAGTAACTAAGCCACTAGTACTACGTCTCCTTACTACTTTTAAAAAACTATTACTTTATAAAGCTATATTTATTTTATTACTATAAAGTATAAATATACTAAACGGCCTATACAAAGCTATAGCTACTATATACTATTTTAAAGGTAAACTAGTTATACTTAAGTATATATTAACTATATTTAACTTTAATAATACTAAAGAAACTATAATTAAATCTATATAGTATTAACTAATACTTAAAACACTTATTCTACTAGTATCTTTATTTATATAATTATTAGTAAAAAATAAAATTTATTACTATAAATATATAAAGTACTATATTATAAAAGTATATTATAAATCTTTTTTTATTAATTTAAGTAACTTTAATACTTATATTTCTATATACTTTAATTATAAGTAACTTAAAGCCTATTTATAAATAGTTACTTATACTAACTATTTAAAGTTTTATAAATAACTATTTATTATAAAATATATAAATTAATATACTAGAGTTAAGTAAGTAAAAGTTTTTAAAAGGGTAAGTTTATAAGCCTTTATAAAGAGTAGCTTAAAACACTACTAATAGCTACTTAAAACTCTTAATATATTAACTATAAAGTTATTTACTATAAAGATTCTTAATAAGTTTAATTAACTAATTATTAATCTTTAAGTACTTATTAATATACTTTTAATTAACTATATTATAATACTATTTTTTAAATACTTTTTTAAAAAAATATAATAATATAAATTAAATAAATAAATAAAGTTATAAATAAAATAAATATTATATTATAAAAAGCCTTAATAAGTACTTTACTTTAAATAAGTACTTTATAAATAGTTTTTATACTACTTATTTAACTCTAAGCTATTTATTTAATTAATACTAAATACCCTAAGGGTATACTAAAGTCTTTTAATTAACTCTAATAAGTTATTAATAACTTTAGTAATTAATAAAATTACTTCCTTAAGTATAGCTATATACTATACTCTAAAGTACCTTAATTTAAAACTTTAAATAAAGCTTTAAATTAATAAATACTTAAAAGTTTAATATATATTAAGTAGCTAAAATTCGTTCTTTAAAAAAGTCTTAAATAAAATAACTTATCCTTTATATATCTTAGTAATCTATAAGTTAAACTACTTAGTAGTAGCTACTTTTAATATAAAATAATAGCTATAAGGGATTATAAAATAGTTTTAAAGTGCCTATTCTACGTAGTTATAGTAGAAAAACATAGTTATATTAAAACGGCTTTTAAGACGTAGTAGTTAATTAGTTAGTTCCTTATTTGTATTATAGTACTAGTACTAAAGCTTAAGAAATATAGTTTTTTATATTTATATAACTAAGTTGTTTTTATTTTTTTATAGTTTTTATAGTAATAGTTAATAACTCTCTATATAGTTTAAGTATTAGTATAGAGTTTAAAGTACTTAGTAAAAAGGTCTATAATACTTATAGTATAGTAAAAGTTATTAATACTATATAAAAAGAAAACATCCTTAGGAATAGTTATTAGTAGGTTAGATTTTATAGGTATTAAAGAGTAAAGGCTTAGTAGTTTAGGTTTATAGTAAATAAAGCTTTTTAGGTAGTTACTTAAAAGTAGTTTTAGAAGTAGTACTATAGTACTAATTAGTAGTTAGTAGTTTATATTTAGGTTAATAGTATTCTAAAGGTTAAAAAAAACCCCTAAGTCTAAATAGCGTTTTACTAAAGAATTTAATCCTTAAGGCCTATAAAAAAGATCTTACTAGTAACTAAATTAGTTATTATAGTAATATATTTATTTAAAAAGACTTATAGTAATTAATTAATTATATATAGTAAAGGGGTTATAGTATAAGACTTTTAATTATTTAATTACGCGTTAATTAGTACGTATATTAATATATATATTTATATACTACTATATGTAATTTTCGCCCCTATTACGCCCCATGCTAGCCATTAGGGGCTCGGCCGCCGGACCTTCTATTGATCCAGGCCGGCCCTCGGCCATCGGCTTGTACGGGTGGCCGAAATCCGCTCCCACGCTGTTTGGAGCGGTGGGCTCAAATCCACGTAATCTGACAATAGCTCCTACCGTGGCGCCGTACGCCACGGGGGCTGACTGCGCAGCGGCTATGCTAATAGGATTATTGCGACTGACGCTATGATAGTCTCGTTGCGGTCAGCGCTGTCCGCATCCGCACCATGGTTAAGTTCGTGACAGTGACCAACGTGACAAGTGAGTCACCGCTCTTCCCTTCATCATATTGTTTTCTCGTATTTCTGAAAAGATCCAAGCTGATCGGATAATCTGAAGCCGAGGCTCTATGGGTCTACGTCTGGACCTTCACAGAGCTCTGCGTCGGCGTCTTCGTCGCCTGCATGCCGAGCGCCGGCCAGCTATGGCGGACGCTGTTCAAGAAGGGGTCAACGGGGACCACCGCCGCCAGCGGCGAGTCCAAGTCCAACAGGAACTCGGCCTACGGGGCGGAGATGGTCCCGCTGTCCATGTCCGCGTCCATGGCGACGTCGACGCCCAACTCGAAACACCGGGACAGCTCCGTGGTGTCCAGCGCGGAGGCGTCGGAATACGTGGGGGCTGCCCAGTCGACGCACTCGGCGGTCTGAGAGGGAATTTGCTTGGAGTTTTGGTATTCCTGGTCGATGGTTCAGCGTCATACCCCCGCATGTATTGGAGGAGTTTTGGGAGATTTCCGTTCTGTACCTAGCTGAGAGTCGCGTGCGGTCTAAGACGCCGCCTGAATTGAACTATTTGAAAACGTATAGTGGCGACGTGTGCGCTGTATTTGGCGAAATGTACTAGCGACTCTCCTCATCGCCGCCACGCTTCCTGTCCAGGTCACGATCCACCACGTCGTCCAATACGGCCAGGCCATCCCTCTCGGCCCGGACCCTCGCCCTCTTCAGCCGGCGCGTGTCGGCCTCCGTCTTCCGGGTGACGTACCAGGTGACGCAAGTAATAACGGCACAGCACCCGACCAGCACCATCGCGACCGCGAAGCTCGTCCGGTACCGCGGGGCGTACTTGGACCGGAAGATCTGAGGCCCGATGGCGCCGCCGATCTGGCCGTAGCTGTTGACGAACCCGATGCTGAAGGCGGATCCCGTGGCGCGGGACGTCGTCTGCACGCGCCAGGGCCACATGAGCGGGAAGAAGGCCGCGGTGAAGGCGTTGCCGACGAGGGTGGCGGCGTAGACGGCGCCGTTGGATGGGTAGGCGACGAGCACGCCGTAGCAGGCCATGATGATGGCGAATACTCCTAAGGGATACAAAGGCCGAGGAATGGTGCCCTTGTCGGCGAAGAAGCCGGTGACGCCGATGACGAGGATGGCGAGGAGGGAGATTGGCAGGTTGAGGAGCTGGGCGCGGGCGATGGTGGTGAAGCCGAGGTTGGCGATGACGGTCGGCTGGTAGAAGCGGACGCCGGAGGTGCCGACCGTGAAGGTGGCTCAGATCAGGGTGAAGAGCCAGAGGCGGCGGTCACGGAGGGAGTCGGCTATCTCGGACCACTTGAAGTTCATCTCCGAGGCTCGAGGGGCGTTGGGGGGAAGTCGGGCTTGGATGAAGGCTCGCTCTTTTTCGGTGAGCCATTTTGCTGTTGGAGGGACTGATGTTGCTGTCAGCGTTGAGGATTCTGAGATAGGGGCTGATGGAGACGAACAGTCCGGGAGAAGAAAGTAGACGGCCGTGCCAAGGACGATGGTGATGAGCCCCTCGACTAGGAATAGCCTTGGAGAACGTGTCAGTTTGCTGAGTTGAGTCAGTGGTTGTGGCAGACATACCATTGCCAGCCAGACAGTCCTCTAGATCCAGACACGGTGTCGAATGCGAAGGCGAGGATGCCACTGAAGATGCCGGAAAGGTTTCCAAGAATGTCTAGCAGAATGGTTAGTTGAGAATCCAGACAAAAACGACGGGAGTACTCACAGAAGTACAATAGACGGATGGACATCTCATCGGGTCGATACCAATACGTCATCTGTAGGATAAGGCCGGGAAACATTCCAGCTTCAAACTAAAGACAGGGAAATGAGCATTGGGTCGATACTTGGGCATCTCGGGTCTTCAGGGCGAACTACTCACCGCTCCGAGGATGAAGCGCGTGGCGTAGATACCACCCTTGTTGGTCACCGGGACGTGGCAGAGCAGCGCGATGCCCCAAGAGATCATGATCCGCGACTGCCAGGCACTCGGCCGGAACCGCTTCAGGAGAAGATTCGACGGTGCTTCGAGGACAATGTAGGGTACCTGGACGAGTCAGCCCTGCCGCCTCCCAGACACACCGCGCCAGATGCTACTTACGTAGTACAAGACGTTGAGCAGGTTGTACTCGTCCGAGGACATGTTCAGCTGCGCCATGATGTTCCGCGGGGTGCCCTTGTTCATGATCCTGGCGTTGGAGATGTTGTCCGAGTCGATGTTCTTCATGAGGAAGAGCAGCGAGCAGATGGTCATGATGCGCAGGTCGACGCGGCGCATCAGCTTCCGCTCCTCGTCGGCCGTGAGGAGGGAACGGGCCCTCATGCGCTCGGCGTCGAGGCCCGAGACGTCCCCGGCGGCTACCTCGTCGACCTGCTCGCCGCGCCGGGCGAACGTGAGACCGCTGGCATCCTTGCTGGGCTCGCCGCTGTCCGGGAGCGACGGCGCGGGTGTTGGCGCCGAGGAGATATCCTTGGAGTCGGCCATGCTGAGACGGA
The DNA here is from genome assembly GCA_027406025.1 of Colletotrichum musae. Taxonomy (NCBI): domain Eukaryota; kingdom Fungi; phylum Ascomycota; class Sordariomycetes; order Glomerellales; family Glomerellaceae; genus Colletotrichum; species Colletotrichum musae. Next base: position 5,065,704 of record JANVYC010000005.1, on the reverse strand, counting down.
GTGAACTGTATTGATCCAAGCGGAACGACTGTTGAAGGAGGCGGGCACAGGAGGGAAGACTGTGGACGACGCTGCTCGTCTACATGTAGTCGGATCCCTTCGACGATCCGCCGTTCAACGGCGCGCTAAGCATCCCGTTTCGACCGCCCGAGACAACTACCTTTGGCGAAGGTAAACCGAGAGTACTACCTATGTACTGGCAACTACCGATCATGTCATTCAATCCCAGCATCGCGGCTCTTGTACCTACCAGGGGACGATTCGCCTAGAAGGACCGAAGCGCGGGCTGCAGGCTGCACTCGCGAGGACAGAAAGTCCGCGGCGGCTCCTCATTTCTTTCCTCAGTGGTATTCCATTCGTCGAGTGGGCAGATACGCGGGTCGAATCACCAGCTTACACTCTTTGAGGACATTTTGCGAGGACTGAGCGGCCGACGCCCGACGAGAAAACCCTGGTATTCGCAATCGGGCCCCGCGATGACGAGATGCGGTTGCGGTTCCCGAACCGCCCCCTACCGCAATCCACCCGTATCGCGAGCGGGCCGCGTCCGGAGATGCAATGACTTGCAGAGCGATAGACGGTGAAAGCGAAAAAGAAAAACTTCAAGATTTATTCATGACATTGTAATAACAGCTTTTCGTCTAAAGACTGCCGATTGCTATAGAAAACCATGCGAGTCTCCCAATGAGAGATGCCGGCAAGTCGCGACGCAATTGCCTTTTTCGAGTTGAAGTACTCGGGATCTTGCGGCGTGCACTGAAATGAAGAGATCCAATCTGAGGCCATCCGATGATTCTACACCCGGCAAGCTTTCTTCAACTCCGCCGCGACTTTGTGGTAGTAGCCCAGTTTCCCGTCATTGTAGCGCCCAAACGTGTAGGCTAGAGCCTGGTTCAAGCTGCTACTGAGAGCGGTCGAGAGAAGGCTATCTTCACCTTCCGCTTCCTTGACCATCTCGATGTACTCCCGCTGCTCACGCCAGTCTTTCTTTGTTTCCTCCGTGAGGGGCTGCCCGTCTTGGTCCCAGTCCTCTTCACAGCCAAAGCACGGCGGCATGGTGTCGAGGGAGCCGGGGAAATCGACGACGGCCCAGGGACAAGTCCACGCCGACTCCCAGTCGACGACGGCCGTCACCTCGAAGCTGTCCTCGTCCACCAGGATGCTGCTCTGGAAGAGGTCGTAGTAGTGGAACAGGGGGAACGGCCCCTCGTTGGGGAAAGGGAGGTGCTCGGCCATGTCCCTGAGCTGGGCGGGGAACTCGTTGATGATTTTCATCATCTCCTCAAACGAGGGTGCGTCTTTGACACGGCATCTCGAACGCTCCAGGATTTCGGCGATACGTTCTTCGCTGTTCCCGAACTCGCCCCTGTCGGCCCACGCCGCGAAGAAGGCCGCCGCCGTGTCGAACGGTCCGCCGATGCCCGGGATGGGCCCCGCCTCGTACCCGCCGTCCTCTCTGCGGACGACAGACCCAATTTGCGGGAGTCGCAACGACGTCAACTGGACCTAGGTACGGTTAGCTGCCATACGGCGATGCCGGAAAAGAAAAAGGGGGGGAGGCTGGCGGAGACGAACATGGCACTTGGCGATGGATCGATAGAATGCCTTGCGGTGCTCCTCGGGTATTTCGCCGTGATGCACGTCGTCGCCCCCGCAAGCGTCCGTGGCGACGATGCCGGGGAGCATCTCCATGAGCACGAAGGGAGCCCCCGCGGCATTGCCGACGTCGGTGTCGTGGGCGAAGACCCGGGGCGCCTTCAGCTGGGAGTTGTCGTTGATGAACTGCATCGCCGCGATCTCGTTCTTCAGCTTCTGGGGCTGGGCGGAGGCGGGGTGGAAGCCGCCCACGATGGGAACCCGGGCGAGCCAGCGGGTCTTGTCGGAGAACTCGAGCTGGCGGATGACATGCTCGAGCCCGCTCCCGCTCGTCACCCGGTCCAGGGCCGTGCAGCCCAGGCCGCCGTTGGCGTCGGAGGCTATCCGGCACAGCTCATCCCAGTTGACTCGGTTGAAGCAAGCAACCGTTGCTCTGCCACTGGTCTGGAGGTACTCCTGAACCGTCCTCCACAAGGTTGAGTACACGATCTTGGTTGACATGTTGCAAGAGAACACAAGAAGATTCTAAGAAGATTGCGGCGAACGAGATGGTAGCGGAGAGGCTTGGATCACTTTGAGGAGAAGGGGAGAAGGATGGGAGGTGAAGTGCCATTTAAATGAGTATATCGATTGATCAGCTAACCACCCAGGAGATGCGTCAATAACGTGAAGCGGTGTGCTTAGAACGGCGCTGTACAATTAGTTATATTTGGCACTACATTGTTAAAGAGGACAATCAATCACGCGCGATCCAACAAACATGTTCCCCCGTCAATGGTAGAACAGCGAATTCGAGGTTTCACCGGATCCTGCCCCTCACATTATCGACGAGTACGGACTGACGGAGTGGCTGCGTCTAAACCGGGCATTAAGAGCAAGCCGCAGTCTGATTGTGCGCGTGCTATCACGGGCACCTTGGCAGGGGCCGGCCGGAGAGTCTATAAACAAACGATGCGGTCCACGCACCCATCGCCACACGATGAATGGCGCACGCAGGCACACGCCCCAAATCAGGCGAGCTCTTCGTCCTTCTCGGGACGTGTCCAGCCACACCCCCCTTCGCACTTTTCGCCACATAGGACGCCTTTCCCCTTGCAGCCCAGAAAGCCACATTTCTTGTTCATGATTGTGTAACCTGCAGGCGTTTTGGCCCGGCTGGTGACGGATGAGCGTGGATCATTCGTGCTGCATGTTGATGTTCTCGCTGCTAGAAGTCTGGTGTCAGAGTCTTGCCTTGGTGCATGCGCGGGACTGGTGTGAGGACGGTCGCGGTCCATGTTGGTGATAGGTTTATGATGTCTTGATAGTCGGCGGGCTTTCGGATGAGCTTGCTGTGAGCATGACCACCGCCATTCCTCTTTAATACCATCTCGGGGGTTTTGAATGGGACTTGCATACTTGCGTTGGTCGGCAAACCACCGGCTGGTCCTCCTATGTGGCAAAGCAATCGACTGGGTGTGCAGCTTCAGGCCAGACAGAGTCTTTGCTCTGCGTTTAGCGATCCACCGACCATACCCGTCGATCGTGGTCGTTGGACATGTTTCCTAAACACGAGTCAACCAATTCCCTTTCACTTTTGCTACGTAGTATCTAAGCCTGCGAACAAGGTGCCAACGGGTCTTTTTTTTCTTCGGGGCCATTTTCCTTTCTTTTTTGTTTTCTTTTCTTTTCTTTTTTTTTTTTTTGGCCCGGCCCGCCTCGTCCTGGGGCCCAACTCTAGGTATGATTTGGTTTTATAAAGACTGCGCAACCGGCCAGTATCGCAGGGCCCATACGCAGGCCCAGGATGATCTTTCAAGGACGTCATAATCGGGCAGGGTTTCAGTAGCCGCGTTTGGCCCATTGTCATAAGCCACCGACAAAGGGTTGAACGTCTGGCCACCGACTCTTGAGAAAGGGAAGATGTTGTTTGGTGTCACGGGCCTGCGCCACGACGTGGGTCGTACACTCGGCTACGCGATGCAACTCAGATAGGGAAGACTGACAATGGCGCGGGCCAAGGCCAAATGACCGGATCTGACTACCTAGATTACACACCAAGTACACAGGAATTTGTCCTCCATACGACTCAGAGGAAACCATTGCAACATCACCCAGCTATCGGTCGTCGTTGACGTACCTGTCAAAGACGTCGCCGTAGAACCTCCTCCCGACGTCGCGGTGGCTCCTCACCTTGGTCCTCAGCTGGCTCTCCCCCCACGTGTCGTACTTCCCCTCCAAGAACGCCGAGTCGATCCTCCGCCCCTCCCCCGCCTCCCCTGTCTTCCCTCGGAACTCTTCCCGTCTGAAATGCGCGCCCAGCGAGCCGACGGCCTCCTCCTTGCTCAGGTCTCGCCTGACCCCCTGGAAGAACGGCACGCTGAAGCGCTCTGCACTGCCGGAGAGCACGCGGTGCGTCGTCGCGGGGCACGCGCCGTTCGTGACCACCTCGAACGCCTGGCCGACGTTGACGACGAAGGACCCCGGGAGGGGCGGAACGTCGACCCAGGCGCCGGCGCGGTTGAGCGCTTGCAAGCCGCCGATGGGCGGCGGGGAGGCTTGGAGGAGGAAGGTCCACCAGCCGGAGGAGTCCTTGTGCGGGCCGACGCCCTGGTCGACGTCCGGGAGGGCTGGGTAGCGGACTAGTTTGAGGCGGTGCTGGTCTGATAGGAAGGGGAGGAAGGTTTCCGCGGGCAGGGAGAGGGATAGGGCTACCAGGCGGAGGAAGCGCTCGCCTAGGAGCGTCATTTCGTGAATGTATCGCTCGATGATGGGACGGAGCTCGGGATATGCGGATGGCCACTGCCGTCCATCAGCATTCGCATCTCGTGATGTTCATGAACAGTTGCGAGACTCACCTGGTTCGGCCCCCTCAACCTCTCCCGCAACGGCTGTCCCTGCGTCCACCCATCCTCCAGCTCCGTCGCAAACTCGACCTGCTCCCTCCGATCCGCCTTACCTGCGGTGGTCTCCGACCCGTCGCCGCTGTACTGTACCCCAGAAAGTGCGGCGAGTTGCGCAGCGCAATCTCGTCCTTGGCGTCGGCGGAAAGCGCGAACAGCGCCGGGAGGGCGTCGACGACGTCGGCCACCGCGTCCGCGGGGACGCCGTGGTTGACGATGTACAGAAACCCGACCTCGGTGAGCGCGTGGCGGAGCTGGAACAGGAGGGCCGGGGAGGAGGGGTCGGAGAGGTCTAGGACGGGGATGGAGGTGAAGCTCGACATTGTGGCGGATCGGGTTTGAGATGGTGACGGTGCGGGGGTTGACGTCCGATTGAAGTATGGAAATGTCTCCCGTTCCCGGCGCCGGCCTCCGGCCGATCGGGCGGGGGAGCGGGGATGACACAACACTGAAGGAAGCGCACGTCATCCGCGAGGCACACCAAAAAAAGCCCGAAGCCTGCGAATCACCGTCTCGTCTTACACACCACTACTTTTACTACCCCAAACCCCTCCAGTTGACAAGGTTCAGTTGTGCGGCTTATTAGAAAAAATCGCCGACAAAAGTGTGCGTGTAGGCGCCGCGTACCTTATCCCCACCACGCTCATGGAACGTCTTTTACAGCGCCAGAAAAAGAAGTGCAAAAAACAAAAGATATGATCTTGAGATGCGATCTCTCAATTGCCCAGAGGCGGATTCGAACCGCCGTCAACACGGAATACGGTGAAAGTAGACCACAACGTATCATCCTAACCAACTAGACGATCTGGGCGGATCTGATTGATGACTGCGGCCAAGCAGAGGCGACCCATCAAGCCCTGACGCGTGGGGGGACCCGCAGTGGGCTGTGTGTGTTCCACAACCGAAACGGCATCCACAATATCTGACAAACGGATTGAATTTTGGTCAGGTTTGACTTTGCATTCAGCGAAAGGTACGGATATAAACATTAATAGTTCATGTACAATACGTAGGTTACGAGTGTCTACGACTTGGCCACCCTGCACGTGGCAGTGGCAGCAACAGACAGGTCCGACTCGGACGTCGCCCGGAGCGTCACGACGGCATCGTCCGCCGCGTCGGCGGCCGCGGCAGCCCACACCTGCGCCGTCTTGGTCTCGCCGAAGCGAGCCGAGAGGAGCGCGTTGGGCACCTGCACCCGCCATCCCGAGCCTTCGACCTCGGCGGAGAGCCGGTAGACGTCTGACTCCAGGAACGCTGAAACGTCCTCCGGATGCGCGGCCTGGTCCGGGTCGACGGCGACGTGGGTTCCGCTGTTGGCCAGCCGGAACGAGCACGTCACGCCCTTTGCGGTGGGCGAGTTCGTGGCCAAGTCAGTCACGAGCCCGTCCTCGAGCGAGATGTCGTGTTGGCTTGCGCCGCCGGCACCAGTAACAGAGCGCACGGCGACGGTGTACGAGAGCACGCCGTCGGCATCGCGGTGGCGGTTGATAATGTAGAAGTGCAAGTCGTTGGCGTTGTCGACGAACTCAAACTCGCTGCCGGAGCCGGTGCCTGCATGGAACAGGGCATCCGCGAGCTGGCGATAGTCGCCCATGGTGGCCATGGCGACGGAGCCGTTCGGGCGGACAAAGTCGACGAGCTCAATGTCCTCGGGGTGCGCGTCGACGACCCACTGGAAAGGCTGGCGGTCGACGTTCTTGGTCTTGCTGAGAAGCACGCCCGAGTCGGGCGTGAACGAGTCGGAGCCCATGCGGTCGACGACCTCGACGTCGTAGTTGTCCCAGCCGCCGCCGTCGCAGAGCACGTCCGTCGTGGCGTTGCAGGCTGGCGACCGGTCGGCGTCCATGATGATGCGGATGCCCATCAGGCCGTCGCCCGGGTCGACGGAGCGGGCGGTCAGCTCGGCGACGGCGATGCCCGAGGATGCCAGACCCTCGCGGGACAACCAGAGGATGTCGGACTTCTCTATCAGGCCGAGCTGGAACTTGTCGCGCAGGGTGTGCAGAGACCCCATAGACGAACCCTGGAGGGCTGGGATCTGCCACCTGGTGTGCGGGCCGCCCGGGCCGTTGAAGGAGCCGCGGGACATCATGGACCAGATGCCGGTATACGCCCGGCCTGGCGGGATGGCGTAGGGGTTGTTGTAGTTGTCGCCAATGTCGAGCAGGTGGCTCAGCTCGTGGGCGTAGACGGCCATGCCGGAGCTCTCGCCCTGGGTGGACGAGCCGCCGCCGGCGTTGGGCCAGAGCATCGACGCGGCCGCCCACGAGGTCCAAATAACGTAGCGCGTCTTCGCCCAGTTGGGGAGGGAGCTGTCGGCCGGGGGCCCGAAGGCGTCGGGGACGTCCTCGGGCTTGTCGAACATCATCTCGCCAAACTCCTGCCAGGTGGAGGACTCGTCCTGGCCGGCGGACAGGATGAAGACGAGCTCGAAGGCGTCTGCGGTGGCGTTTCCGACGTCGGCGCGCCAGGCCCCGAGGGCGTCGGTGCGGATGCTCAGGTTGCACGTCTCACCGGCCGGGCAGGCGCCAGGGTTCATGTCGTTGGAGATGCCGTAGTGGTACCCGTTTCCCGGCAGGCGGTAGGCACCAAAGGCCGTCAGGTCGACGCCGAAGCGGCCGACCGAGTCCTCCATCCAGTACTCGTGCAGAGTGTGGCCCTGGTTGAGGTCGTTCGGGGTGTTGAGCAGGTCGCGGTAGAAGGTCGGCACCTTGTCCCTCGGGACCTCGGCGGCGGCGGGCTGCGGGTTGTTAAAGATGGTCGAGTGGACAGGCTGGCTGATGGTGAAGTTCCTATCGGGGAAGTCGACGACGACGAGGGCGATGTTGAAGTTGCGATTCGATCCCTTGCGCGCCGGGTTGGACCAGTCGGTGCCGGGCGGCTTCACCCAGTCGTCCCACGTCATGTTGTCCGGATTGACCCAGTTCTGGGGGTCAATCGGCTCGAAGGGCGTGTACGGGCTACACGACGCGGCGGCGGCCTGGTTCAAGACCAGAGCCCCGACGGCCGCGGCCAGGACGGCCTGGACGTTGCCGAGGTGCATCTTGTCGATGAGGGTGCGGATGTCAACGGCGAGTGGCGTTGGACGGGACGACAACCACCAGGCGCATAGCAACAACAGGAAAACTACAGCGCGAACGGCGCGGGGGGATCTGGCGATAGATAAGTACTCGTCGACATGCAGTGCGAGGTGACAACGACTGACCTTCTTCTTCTGACCTCATCGGCATCCTCGCCATCATGGTTCGTTCCACTTCCCCGCCCGCCGACCGTTATTTCCTCGTCCTTGACCTTACATGACCCCGGCGCCTTCTCGTCCGGACCTGCCGTGCGCCGTTGTCCCTCACCAGGAAAGACGCGGCATGATGCGTGCCAAGGCTGCACAATCTGCTCGCCGCCGACGCGCGATGACACCTGCTGCTTCGGGAAAGAAGAATCCATGCCCAACCGGACGTGATGAATGACGGGAACTTGGCGGATGGCTCGGTAGCTGCCCGCCCGGAGAGACATCTATCGGCTCCCGATAAGATAAGCTTTGTGGCTGCGGGGAGTGGGGTGCCTCGGTCCAATCCGCCCCGCGGGAAAGCATCGGGTGATTTCCAGTATGCAACTTCCTTCCCTTTTCAACAGGGCGATCACGTGGCCTTCGCTCCTGCCTCCTCAACCCCTTCTCTCTCAGAGGCCCCTTCTGAGCACTTCTTCGTCAAATCTACTACTCGGCAAACTCGCCGAATATTTTGGGCTCAAATCATGTCCTGGATCAATTTGAGGAACAATCTCGGCACGAGACTCCGAAGAGAACAACCAAGAAGAGACCTAGGCAGCTACAGATCCTCGATTCATTTGCAGTCATAACACCATCGACAGTCGTCCTCAAACCAGAACGAAACCAACTGCCCCAAGTCCAGCGGCCAGACATACCACACCCGCAACCCCCAATTTCCAAGCCATGCTCTCGTCTACCGGTGGGCAGAAGTCCGCCGGACTCGGGACATCGCACGCCCACGAGGTCACGCCACCGTGCCAACTTCTACCCGGCAGGGATCTGGCGCCGGGGCGGGGTGATAGTTCGATGGCCGCTCATTTCTCTGTCCTTCCGATCCAATCCACACCGTCTGGAGCCCTCAACATCTTCGTAACGTTGACAGCGACGCCAGACTTCCCGTCACACGTCTCCGTGTCCTTCGAAGCGGCAACAAGGTCCGCCTCCCGGCCGCCGTTCCTCGTGGCGAAACGAACCCCTTGGGTCATTCTGTTCCTGACTACCGGGTCAACTCCGCGGTCTGGCGAGTCCACGGCCTCCTCGTCGCACCCGTCCCAGCCAATGGTGTACTTGAGCATCCAGTCGCCCTCGGCGGCGAACTTGCCGAAGCCGCGGTACGCAAAGTAGGGCTCGCTGTCGGAAAAGTTGGCCCACCGCACGTCGTACGTCGTCGTCAGAACGTCGTTGCTCATGTCGTTCAGGTTCTATATGGAGAATGACTGACTTTATAAGCGCATCATGCAGGTACGAACGAATCCCGACGGTTGAATGGAACAGGATCCAATGCCTGCCAACATGCAGGTTGGCCGTCTTGGCGACTGCCGCATCAATAGTTTCACCACGACACCTCACGAACGAGTATATTGTCGACCTTACAATTGTCTTCCTCGTTATCTAAGACCAAAAGCCCGTCTAGTCGCGCCTGGAACCGACCGTCGACGTCTCAACCCCAAAGGTCACGTCCCTGCGGATCCCGCGCATGGGCACGGTGCTGTCCTTGTCCGAGGCGGTGTCCTCCTCGAGCCGCGTCCAGTCACCCTGCTCTGCCTCGTCGACATCGAAATTGGACTTGGGACCCCTGCGAGACTTGGACTTGGACGTCGCCCCCGTACCGCCGATGGTCACCAACCCGACCGACGGAGGGTTGAGTCTGCTGGAGCCGCCACCGTCTGTGCCGGCTGTCGTGGACTTTGGTACGCGGCGGTGCGCAAAGAACTGGCGAAGGGCCGGGAGGGACCCGGCGACGAGACCAACAGCAGTTTCGACGTTGGACCAGAGGGGGATGTTGGCGATGTGAACTGTGAGCGGGATGGGTCAGCGGTTGAACTCCAGTCTCTGACAAGAGGAGTTGATCAGTCACGTACACGCTAGATCGTCCAGTGGACGGTTGTAGTGGTCAATGTAGGGAGTGCGGATCATGGTCGAGATGGAAGCGCTTCCTAAGGTCAGTCGAGCCCCCTTGAGATAACCTGAGTTAGATCAGACTTACAAGGAGCCAAAAGAGAGGACAGTGGAGACCATGATCTTGGTGGACAGCTTCATCTGCGTGTTCCACAAGATGATTGCAGGGAGCACGGCGCACGCGAGGTCGGTAGCAATCGTGCTCGCAGTCGACGTGTACGACAGGCCCAGCATGGAGCTCACCGGGGAGCACTCGCCGCGACCCTCGAGCACGATGCTCTGGTCCCAGTTGGCCTCGACGGGGCGGCAGAGCAGCAGGATGCCGACAAAGGTTGTGACGAAGGTGGCGATGGTCAGGCCCAGCAGGACGTAGACGGCAGCGCGGAGCCGGGGCATCGTCGTCGCGATGCGCAGCGTCGTAAAGCAGATGGACGTCTTGACGAAGCACAGCGCCACCACGTAGAGCATCATCCAGATCATGAGGTACTTCATCGACTCGACCATCATGATCGGGCTGAGCTCGGCGTTGCGGGTGCCGAGGCCGCTGAGGGCGCCGACGCAGGCGAGGGCGACGTCGACGAGGTAGATGACCTGGTGGGGATGGATTTGTTAGCCGGCGATTTCCCCAAAGTGTTGATGTGTTGCTTACCAGGCCACCGAGCATCAACCCATCGTCCAGGTTGAAGCTGCGTGCTTGCAGTCGGATGAAGGTCCTCAGGCCCACGACGACCAGGGATACCAGGCCGCCGACAACAGAGACGACGAACAGGCTCAGGCCCGTCTCTTTGAGCTGGTAGACGTATCGTCGAGTGGGATCTACTTCTGACATGGTGTTTTCGCGGATGGCGTTGCCCTCAGTACAACTCCGGGCGTTTCTGAAGTGGGGAGATGGCCGTGTGGAAAGGAAAAGCGATGGAATCGAAAAGAGTGACTAGAGGTGAGTTAAAAGCGACCCCATGGGAAGGTTTCCCTTGTTTCGTTCCAGGGGAGGAAACGAAGCGATGATATATCACACCCATGATGGCGCCAGAACCCGGAGCCTGGTAAGTACTCAAGTTACCAAATCTTCGCCCCCATCGACTGCCAGCATCAGACAGGCCCAGGCTTTTTTCCCCTCTTGTCGACAGGCATGGACAGGTCCACAGGAGACAGTGAGTTAGACGAGCGGAACTGCTATGCGGATCTCCATCCTTGCGGGGCTCCAGTGCGTAATCCCCTGTTCCTACTCTTCCCCGACCCTTGCTAGCTTTCTTGGAGATCCATGAAGAATCGTTCTTAGTGCAGTAGTAGTGAAAACGGCTCAGTGGGCAGACGGGACTTCGGTTCTTCAACGGCGCACCAGGTCTCGGCCCAGAATTGGCGCATCTCCTCTATCACCAACGGCTGTTGCTCGGCCGATCTATGCTCGACGTGGCAGGTGCCGGAGGGCCTGACGGTCGCCTTGGCGTGTCCAGGGATGCGTGGGTTTCTAGTTGGTTGCAACTTGCTACATGGCATCGAGTATTACTCTCCAAGGGGCGTCGTATACGCGAGGTAGGCGACGTTGCACCAGACATGTTTGTGAAGCAGCTGCATTGCATAGGCAGTTCAACTCATTGGCCAAGAGATGGAGTTTTAAGTCCGAGGGCACAGCGTTCCCAGGCCTGAGGTAGCGAGCTGTGCCACCTCCTCACTTTTGAACACCGAGAGCCCGGTGGAACTGCACGGGTTTTATGCACCTCTTAGCTGAGGATGGCAATGCCCATGGTACTACTATGTAGTGTACAATACACCCCCTGAAAGTTTGTAAGCGCGTAACTTCTGCCCTGTAAGTGCATTAGGCTGAACAAGGTACGATGGCAAATGACGAATTTGCGTTCTGGGTTATTGCATGGGTGAGTTGCTTTTTTCTGGGTAAAAATGGGGAAGAGAGAGGTTTCTGCGTATACAAACTTTCAGGGACCGTATTGTAGTATTAGTGATCGTGGAGAACCGCAGTCTCTCATGTTGGAACTCCCCAACGAACCAACGCCCCTGTATCTCGAGTGCCAACATGCCGTAAAAGAGGGACCCATGTGGAGTGAAACTACTGATTGGCTCGCCAAGCACATCCCAGTCTAGCCCAGAAGTCGTACGTCGTTGTAAAACTGGAGACTTTGTTGGAGGTGTTCCGCAACTCTCTGCGGGAATGTGACTGCTCGTATGTTTGCACCGCGGCCGGGGGTCGTCGTACCTGACGTCGGAGTTGCAAGCTGTAAAGAGTCTAGAGTGTCTTGTTGGAACCCAGAGAACGGGGAGATCGGCGGGCCGTCTGCAAGGGGATGGGAGGAGAGTTTACCGGCTGTCATATTTCTGATGCTGCTCTTCTTAAGAAACCTGCTCCTCCCCGGTTGCTCTGCGAAGCGAGTACTGCAGTGTTTGCTTGTCAGGTCTGGTCAACATTTCTTCCTTCTTTCCTCGTGGATAACGAAGAGTTTACACAACTCGAAGCACGCACATACACATACACACACACATCTTTTTGTGCTCTTTGCCAGACTCGACATCATGACTGCCTCGGAAACCCCCGTCGCCATCACCCAGGCCCTGCCTTACAAGGTGCACCAGGGCAAGACGGCCGTCATCACCGGCGGCGCGAGAAGTGAGTCCTCCCCCCCTCCGGTGGCACGTTGCTTCGATCGCCATTCTAACATACTCCTCAAAGGCATCGGCGCCGCCATCGCCCAGAACCTCGCCTCCAAGGGCGCCAACCTCGTCATCATCTACCTGACCGAGACCTCGGACGCGCCCGCCGCCGCGCTGGCCGCCCAGCTGTCCAAGGCGCACGACGTCGAGGTCCTCCCCGTGCGGGCCGACTTCAGCACGCCCGAGGGCTGCGCCGCGGTCGTCGAGGCGGTCGGCAAGATGCCGGCCAACGCGGCCACGGGCAAGCCGCAGGTCGACATCCTGGTCAACTGCGCCGCGCTCTTCCACGCGGCGCCGCTGGGCGCCGTCACGGCCGAGGACTTCCACCGCGTCTACGCCGTCAACGTGCTGGGCCCCATCCTGCTGACGCAGGCCGTCCGCCCGCTGCTCCCCAACGACCGCTCCGGCCGCATCGTCAACGTCTCGAGCGTCGGGTCCAAGGTCGGGCTGGAGTACCTCACGCTCTACGGCGGCAGCAAGGGCGCGCTCGAGGCCATGACGCGCACGTGGGCGCGCGAGCTGAAGGAGCACTGCACGGTCAACGCGTGCAACCCGAGCTCGACGATGACGGACATGCTGCGGGGCGCGGGCGAGGACGCGAAGAGGGCCATTTCGATGTGGTACCCGCTGACGCCGCTGTGCGGGGTGCGCGAGTGGGACACGGAGGAGCAGAAGGAGATGGCGGAGAAGTACGGCGGGAGGGCGGGCTACGCCGAGGAGGTCGCCGGCATCGTGGGCATGATCTGCTCGCCCGAGAGCGGGTGGATGACGGGGTGCCTGGTCAGCGCCAACGGGGGCCAGTGGATGGCCAGTTAGAGGGGGTGCGGAAAGGGTTTCTATGTTGTTTATAGCGTGCTTTCTTATGGATAGGTAAATGATCTGCCTCGGATTGAAGTGAAGTTGTCTTGTTCTTGTTGAAGTACCGGCGTTATGGTGTCGGTGCCGTCGTCGCGGAATAGGTTCGCAAACGTTGTTGGACCGCCTCACGCCGTCTGAGTGTGTTGTCATGCGTCTCATGAACATATGAGGCGGAGAGTACGTCCGGCCCGTGTCGTCCGAGTTGCAGCCATTAGGTTCCCACGATATCCATAACCGCTGGGCTCGTGTAGATTTACAGATCTACTTGTGTGTCGTTATTTACCATGCTTCTCGCTCTGCGCATCTCCTGCATCCCCGAAGACAATTTTATCGGCGTGGGAAAAGAGGATGCGATCCAAAGAATCCCACGCCTCCGTCGTCCCGTCGGTCGGCTTCATCCTCCGCCGCTGCCAGACGGTCGTAGTAATCTTGGCAATCGTCGAAGCGGTTGACGCCTCGCTCTTCAAGCTGCTCCATCAGCCGCCGAACCGACTGCTCATCCGAGAAGGCGTCCTTCGTTTCCACGCCCCGCAACGCGATCGCGACCTCGTTCTTGACCGTCTGGTCCAGCTCCTGGTCAGAGAGAAAGCCATCCCTGACACGCAGGCGGAGATGGAGCCCACGGGAGACCATGGCGTCCCGGATGTATTCGTAAAAAGAGCCTATACGCCAGGGAGGACGAGCGAATGAGTCAGTATGTAGCACTTGGAGCCAAAAGGGAGATGCAGAGGCAAGATGTGATGGAACAAGGCTTGCGGGGGAGTGGGGGGGGGGGGGGGGGGGGGGGGGGGGGGGGGGGGTCATACGCCTGCCGTATCGCTCTTTTACGAGGCAATCGAACCACTCGGGTCGCTCGAGGATCATCTCCGCGTCTCGGCCCTCCTTGCTGGACTCTTGATGCGCTTGGATGAACCTTTGCAACAGATCGTCGTAATCGCGTTGGGCCGACTCGTTGACCGTCAACATATCCTCATAGTCACGCTGGTCGATACCACACTGCACCATAAAGGATATCAAATCCCGCCTCGATGTCCGCGGCCGCCGCCCGATGGCGTCTTTGCCGCTGCCGTGGTAGTTGCACCAGGTTTCGAACTTGTAAAGGGCCGAGGCGGGCCCGTCCCTCCCGGTAGGTCCACGGTTCCAGGTGGGTCCTTCCAGCCGTCGCACGACCGACCCGTAGAACCTGGCCATCTCGACGACGTCGGCCGTGCTGCAGTCGCGGTATATCGCGTCGACGGTCGAGTCGGCCCAGGTGTGATACGGACCGAGCCGGCAGTGTTGGCTCCGCTCCGACGCGCCGAGCAGGAAACGCCTCAGGTGCATCGCCCTCCACGGGCCCGAGTCGCGCAGCACCGTCACCTTGCGGGCGAGATAGGCGGCGTAGAGCGCGCCGTCGTCGTCCAGGAGGGCGTCGTGCAGCTTCCGGAAGAGGGGCAGCTTCGGGTCCGCGAGGTACCGCTCGTACATGGCGGGCGAGGCGCGGACGAGCGAGCGCATGTCGCGGGGCCCCAGGCACATGAGAACCCTGTCCCGGATCTCTGCCGGGAGACATTGCATGATATCGCCGCTAACGTAGCGCTTCGGGACGGATGAAGCGACGGATGCCTCGGAGGCGCCATTGCCCGTCGCTGTGGATCCTGCGCTGCTCATGGTGTCAAGGTTGTTTTGTACAGGTATGTCGTCAATTGGCTTCAAGCGGCTAGTCGCTGGTGAAGAGTTGATCGGCTCCGGCGGCGTCTCGCTTTTAGGTTATGCGTGATTAGATATAGTTCAGATAATGTTCATTCTATATACAGTTCGAATGGCAGCAGTGCGCTGGGTAGTTGGGCCAAGTCAATGAGGGATTAAAAGATGAAGAGACGGAGGAATTGAACGCCCAGAGAACGCGTGAACTGGGATATATATGTACTCGTATTACAGTCGTATTGGCTGGGGTCCGTGCATTGGTCATATTAACTGAAACCAGCCACCTCCCTGCACGCTTCTCTACTCCTTTTCAATCCCGTGATGTCATTTTGCAAGGACGTCTGTGATCCGAGGCGTGCGAAAGCACTTGTTGGTTCACGATATCACCCTGAGTTGTTCACTCGTTCCCGAGACTTCCGGCTCAAAATAGATGGCAACAACTCCGGTAAAAGTCTCTCTGGGGTCTGTCGAAGCTCAACCGAGACCAGTATTCAATTCTGTGAGAAACACATGAATACACTGGAGACCTGCTCGGAGAAGGTTGTGGAACTCTTCGGAACTGACCTCCCCCGACGTGTGGTCACTGCACGTTGAGCCGTCATGAACGGCAAAAGTGGGGCCGCGGAGGCCGATTTCCGTAAGATGATAATCGTCCTGGCCAACAACACGCACATAGGAAAGTCCAGCACACAATTATCGTAATCAAGGCCGAAAAGCTTCTGATATTTAATTTATATTTGCCACAACTATATCATATTCCTTGTTAAATCCTAGACATGTTGAGTCTTGGCAATGGGTGTGCTTTTCGGCGTCTAATGATGCACGGCTGGTCTTGAGCTGTCTTGTTTACATTAATGGTTAACCAGTCCTAACCCCGGTCCCTGAGGATCAACTCGATGTTCAGGGTCGAAGTGGTTAACGCCTCGCAGTTCAAGCTGCTCCGCGACCGGCCAAATCTTCTGCCTATCCGTCTCCTGCCAATCCAACCCAAGGCCTAGAGAGCTGTCCTTGACGTCGAATCCCCTAAGCGCGATGGCAACCTCGCGCTTGATAATCTCGTCCAGCGCCCGGCCCTCGGGAACGTCGGTGACCACGTCGTAGAAGAGATCGAGCCCGCGCGAGATCATGGCTCTCAGGATGTAGCAGGAAAAACGAAAGTCTCGGATGTGACCGAACCACTCGGGCCGCTCGAGGACCGTCTGCGGGTCTTGGCCCTCCTCCTTGTCGGACTGTCGTTCGTGGAGGAGGATGAACCTGTCCAGCAGCCCGCGGTAGACGTCCCCGATCATGCGACTGACCTGCACCAGTCTGTTGTACGACTCCTGGTCGAGGATTTCACAATTCGCCAGAAATCTTCGCAAATCGTCCTTCGATGGTTTCCGTCTCTTGCCGACGGCATACTTGCCACTCCCATAGTAGTTGCACCAAATTTCGAAGCGATAAAGGGATGAAACGTATTTGCCATAGTCCGCGGTTCCTCCCAGCTCCTGCGCCCTCGGTCGCACGACTGACCTGTAGAACCTAGTCATTTCGACCAGGTCACCTGCTCTGCACTCGCGCTGCAATTCCCAGTCATGCGGGTCAGGGAATGACAGCCTCAAAGTACCTGTAGCCTTGCAAAAGAGGGCCCTGAGGTGCATCCCAGCCCACGGCCCCGAGTTGCGCAGTGTCGCGGTCTTGTGGGCTAAATAAGCCTCGTAAAACCGACGCGAGGTGCCTAGAGCGTAATACAGCCTAAAGAAAAGGAACGGCTTCGGGACTTGGTCTCCAAGAGACCGCTGACACATGGCGGGAGAGGCGCCGGTTATGGAGCGCAGGTCGCGATAGCTCTCCGCGCAGGAGAGAATCTCGTCTCGGATCTCTCCCGGAAGACGTTCAAAGGGGTCACCACTCTCGTCGCGGGCGTTAACAAGCAACGTGACGGACGCCTCGGAGGCTCCGTCGGCCGCCGCAGTTGTGTTTTCTGCGCCGCTCATGGTTGTCGTGTCGAAATTCGCTGCGGCGCTGCCTCGGGTTGACTTGACGGTAGGAAAGACTCAAGAGTCGCTCGGTGTAGGTGGTGTCTTGCTGTTATTCGCGATTGAGTAGGGTATGAATGGAGATTTGGAGAAAAGAAGGGATGGGAGGAATGGAGAGGAAGCACTACTTAAGTACCTACGATGCTGAAAGCTATTGTCAGGAAGGCATCTCCGTGCAACCTTTGTAGCCTCGGAGTAAAGCCTTGCTCATGTACGTACGTTCAGTGGCGTTTTATACTTCTGAGCCCCGAGGAAGCATGTTTCAAAAAGGCTGAAACTCAAACCAGTGGAGCTACTGTTCCTTTTCGGCCGCCACCATTGCACTTCCACTTACTAACTGGTGATCCGAGATGCGTGATGGAAGACACCGAGTTGGTAGTTTTTTGCCCCAATCTTCGACTTGGGTATCAAGACTTTGGATATGCGTGACCAAATGCTGTAGAGTCTCTTCGGGAATGTGATGAAGCCCACCCCCACTGGTCCATCAAGGTTATGATTTGCTACCTCCTGTAGGCACCTTGCGCCTCGCGCATGCCGTTGCTAAGCCGTCAAGTCTCATTGATGACGGTGTGATGCAATCAGGTACCTAGGCAAGTTCGATACTTGAAACTGAAGCCCCGTATGACCCTTTGGAGAATCTTGAAAGACGTTCTGGCGCAAGGTGCTGCACTTTTACGTTCCAATTGGCATCCACTGAGATGCACGTCGAACCGTGATGAACGGCAAAAGTGGGGCCGTAATGGCCGATTTCGGACGGAGTCCGCCCGATTGGGGAGAAATCTGTCGGCGCACGTGATGCCATCCCTCACGGTGTCTCGTCTCAACAAGCTTGTCTCTGCATCTCACAAGTTCTCCTCGCCTTATCAAAACGCACCAAACGCCAAAGAAACACCACTGGAATCTCTCCAAAGCAGCCTCTCACCTCCCGAGAAACCAGCACCAAAAGAAATGTCCTCCACCCCGTCCCAGCCTCCCCCCGCGCCCGCGCAGGTGCCGGCCGAGTCCGACCCCGCCGCCTTCGCGCACGTCAAGAACTACATCGAGACGCGCTGCAACGCCTCACCCATCTACGCCTTTCTCTTCGAGCCGGGCCTGCGGCTGACGCACGTGTCCAAGGGCCTCGTCGTCGCGCGCCTGCCGCTGACGGCGAGCCACCTCAACTCCTCGGGCAGCATCCACGGCAGCGTGTCGGCCACCATCGTCGACTGGGCCGGCGGGCTGGCCATCGCCGCGTGGGACCTGCGCGAGGCCACGGGCGTCAGCGTCGACATCAACATCAGCTACCTCTCGGGCGCCAAGCTCGGCGACGAGGTCGAGATCGAGGGCCGCGTCGAGAAGGTCGGCGGCAGCCTGGCCTTTACGCACGTCAACATCTACAAGGTTGCTGCTGATGGCACGAGGGGCGCCACGGTGGCCAATGGGAGGCACACCAAGTTTGTGAGGAGCAGGTGATTCGGTGTTGGACGTATCAATCAATGAGTCGCGATGGATGTGGAAACGGCCGGCTAGAATGAAAGACGAAGCGGAGGAGTTGTAAAGCTAGAGCTTACACTTAGAGGCCCAACGCGAAACGAACATGCTAGATATTCTCTCAGAAATCATCTAGTAACCACCATACACTCTCCCCCAGCTTTCCAAGAACCCATCAGTCCAGCCGATGATCGAGCCCCTCACGCCCGCCGAGATGAGCGTCCCCCGGCAGACGGTCGCCGACCGGATGCTCTGGTCGTACTTGAACAGCCACACGGTCCGGCCGATCCCCGCGGGCAGCTGCGAGCTGTCGACGGCGCTCACCACCAGCACCGCGACGAGCACCGCGTTCCCGGCGACCATGGTGAACCACGGCCTCTTCATCCGCGTCCGCCGCCACCGCGTGTTGGCCCCGACCATGACCAGGATCGCCGCGTCGAAGGCCTCGAAGACGAGGCTGAGGGACAGCACCGCGACCGTCACGGCCAGCCAGCGGCGCTGGTTGTCCGCGGGCAGCATGATGCACCCGATGCCGTGGCTGGCGCTCTTGTCGACCATGTAGGGCGGGGTCTCGCAGCCGACGAGGACGGACTTGGCGGACTGGAACATCGGGGAGCACCACGGGGCCTTGAGGCCCTCGACGCCGCCGCGTCCCCGTGCCGCCGAGACGAGGCCGATGAGCTGGAGGACCAGCAGCGTCAGGAAGAGCGCGAGGGCGAGGAGGGTGAGCCAGGCTTGTCCGATCAGGCCGTGGTCTTGCGGGACCGGTTCGGGCCCGAAAGAGACTACCCTAATTTCGGTAGCTGTGGACGTCAGAGCTGGAAGGTAAAAAGACTGGGAGGAATGCTCACTCTTCGAGCTCGCCCGCTCTCTTCTCCCATTAAGACCTACGTGCCGAGGGCCGTCCTTTCCCAAGGGTCTCAGAATCGACTGCTTTAAGGCGTACCACAACAGAACGACGCCATTCTGTTCCACCACCAGAAACACCAGCTGCATCATGGAGCCGACGTCGAGCACGATGGCCAGCGGCATCCACACCATGACCTGGTCGGGCGTCAGGTGCGTCGTGTAGGCCTGCAGCGTGAAGTAGACGCTGAAGAAGGCGAGGATGATGGACAGCGTCTGCACCTTCTCCCAGCGCGTCACCCGCAGCACGGTCACGGGCAGGTGGACGAGGATCCAGGCCATGGTGTACGGCCAGGGGAGGAGGCAGCCGCCCGGGTCGGGGCGCAGGTACGTCGGCTCGCCGCAGGGCTCCATGTTGCGCCGGGAGGAGTCGAAGGCGCTGAACAGGAGGGGGCTGTTGTCGGTCTGGTTGACGCCGACTATCGTCGTGGGGGAGAGCGTGCAGACTTCCATGGCTTGGGGTTGAGGAAAGACTGATAGTCCCGCATGACGGACGGTGAGGTTCAGTTAGAACAAGGGGAAAGTAGGTGTTATATCGTCTCTTTGAATTTGGCTTTGGTCACGATCCAGCCGACTTTCTTCGACGTCCGCATACGTTCTTCTCCATGTTCTCTCTTCGGGCTCTTCTACACGCAAACAAACATCCAGCCCGAGCCTCAGCCAGCCTCGAGGGCAGAGAGCCAGATACTGGCCGCCTTCGCGACCTTGGCAGACGCCACGCTTCAGCTCGCGCTTGGCATAACTAATAGTGTA
The DNA here is from genome assembly GCA_027406025.1 of Colletotrichum musae. Lineage (NCBI taxonomy): Eukaryota > Fungi > Ascomycota > Sordariomycetes > Glomerellales > Glomerellaceae > Colletotrichum > Colletotrichum musae. The sequence continues at coordinate 5,045,704 of JANVYC010000005.1, read as the reverse complement.
ATACCCAGAGTGCCATTTTATGCGGGGGAAGCGTGCGAGACGCCAGGGCAGACCAAGACAAGACGTGCATTTGTGCAAGATTCCTCTGGCCGTTACCGTGCATATGCTGTGAGACCCGAGGTGAGACATGTTCGCGTGTGTTTAGTAGAGGGCTTGTTGCTCTGAAAGTAATTGCAAACAATCTCGAGAGTTGAAGGTATCCACTATCCAGATAGCCATGGGAATGGCTATGAATTGGGCAATTGAGATGTTCAAATATCAGATCCATCGAAGTCCGGTCGAAGTCGACCTCGGTCCGGCCTACCGGGGCCGGCATCGCAGCAGGCCGATTGAGGATGCCGAAACGGAAGAGATGGTGTCCCAGCCTAGCTTGAAGCCTCTTCCGCTTCCGGACATGGCTTCGGCGCAAGGAGAATGATGGTTCAGGGTAGTCTTCTCGTTCAAGGTTGGCACTCTTGAATAGGGTGCTCAATAAAGGTATCATTAAAACTTGAATGATTCAGAGATGATCTGAAGGCTTGAAATGACAAAATGGTATAAAACAACCCAGAACTCCGGCCCATGCAATCACGCTCTACGCTCAGATGAACAATGCCATGGTCGCGATCGTCACAACAGACAAGACTCCCCAGCTCGCCCTCAGGGAGCCGGCGGCGTTCTCATCCTCGTCCTCGCTGGCGCCATCACCGTCTCCGTTTCCTCCGCCTCCTCCGTTGCCACCGGAAGACCCAGCCGCGACGTCGCCGGGGCCGGCGGACCAGGTGAAGCTCGACACGACCTTGTCCGAGTACCCCACCGTCGAGTTCCCCATCGTCCCGTCCTCGTTCGTCGTCGACCCCTTCACGCACCGCGCCCCGTCCCACTTGACGCTCGACACGGCCTCCCACAGGCGCGTCATGTTGCGCAGCGTGTCCCAGGTGTAGTACAGCTTGCAGTTGGCCGCCTCGTAGCGGAACTGCACGGGCGTGCCGTCGAGGTCGTCGTCGAGGTACACGTTGGCCGAGTTGACGATCCAGGTGCTCGTCGGCAGGCCGGCCAAGGGCGGGTTCCGCGTCGTGAAGGGCGTCATGTCGATCTCCGCCGGCGGCATCGTCAGCCCCGTCAGCAGCGGCCAGATCTGCTGGTAGGACCCCAGCCGGATCACGGGCCCGCCCTTGGTGCCGCCGATGGCCTGCATGGGCGCGTCGAGCGGGCGGCCGCCCATGGCGACGACCTGCACGCCCAGCTCGCGGGCCATCATGCCGACGACGTAGGCGCAGGCCGAGGCGCAGTGGCCGTCCGTCACGATGACCGTGTCCTCCGGGCGGAACCAGGGCTCGGGGACGCGGAAGATGCCCGGGACGCCGTCGGCGGCGTAGGACACCTCCACCGGCTGCAGGACGTTGGTGTACTCCTCGCCGGCGTCGCCCAGCTTCTTGGGCCCGTAGAAGCCCTCCCAGGTCGTGAAGTTGCGGAGGTTCTCGTCGACGATGCCGCTGAAGCCGAAGGGGTACGGCTGGTTGCGCATGTCGGCGCCGGACTCCTCGGCGGCGGTGCCGATCCAGTCGAGGGCGGCGTGGGCGCGGACGCGCATGTTCATGTGCGCGTCGTCGCCGCCGCGGGGGAAGATGGCGGCGTACAGGCTCATGGCGTTGGCGACGAGGCCGCCGCCGTTGCCCTGGAGGTCGATGATGAGCTTCCTCCTGCCCTGGCGGCGGCTGGCCTCGACGAGTTGCGTGTTGACGCGGATGAAGTCGGTCGGGTCGTCGAGCGGGCTGCTGCGGCGAGTGCCGTTTTGGGATATGAAGCTGTTGATAGCGAGGACGGCAGTGTCGGCGAAGGCTTCGCCGGGGAGCAGGTAGCCGCTGACGTAGCGGTCGCGGTGGATGAAGTCGGGCTCCGGGTAGCCCTCGAGAGCCGGGGAGAAGGAGCCGGGGGTGGCGTCCACGGGGTCCTCGGCGGCGCCGCTGCTGCTGGGGACCTCGAAGCGGCGGTGGACGGCGGCGCCTGAGTCGATGCCGGAGAAGTTGGAGATGATGGTGGCGGAGTTGGCGATGGTGACCTTGGTGCCGTTGGCGAACTCGAGCTCGCTCTCGTCGGGGAGGGTGGTGTGCATGTACCGGATGGCGCTGGGTATCTCGCCGACGTTGAAGAGGGCGGCGCTAAACAGCTGCTCGTTGTAGGCGGCGTCCGGGTCCTGGTCCTTTGAGTTGTCGACGGAGCGCTGCTGGAGGTAGTCGACGATCTTGGCCGAGTCGAAGGTGGTGACCTCGGAGGGCGTGTAGCCCACGTTCTGGGACTTCAGGTAGTCGCCTGTAGTGTGTGTCTGAGTTAAACATGCGCAGATGAGTGTGTGTAGGGGCAATTGGCGACGTACTGTACAAGTAGACCTTGGGCGTCTTCACGCCGTCCTCGGATACCGAGATGAATAGCGCAGGGGTCTCGAAGGCAATCAGGGTGTTCAGGACGGGAATGTAGCCCAGGTGGCCGTCGCGGGGCTTCACGTTGATGAGCCGGTACAGGTCGACGGCAAAGTCCAACTGCGACTCGTAGGTGCCGTCCCGCAGCGCACTCGTGATGTTGTCCAGCCCGCCGAAGATGTCCACGCCCGGGTAGAGGTACTCCTCAGGCGGCGCGGTGAGGATGCCGACGGTGCTCTGGTACTCGAGCCACGGCCGGATGTACTCGATGAAGGCCACATCCCTGTCGACGTCGACCGGTATCGAGCGCAGGCATTCGTACGCTACCGAGGGCTTGACCACGGCTGTTTATCCGCAGTCAGCAGCTGTGTTTGATTGAGTGGAAGAGAAGAGGACGTACCGGCTGTGTTGTCCGACCTCGCGTCGTCGTAGACCCGGCCGAGCTCAGCGCAGGACCTCGATGCTTGTCTCCGCAACGGGTTCGGGTTCGGGACGGCGACGGCCAAGCCCGCAAGGGGCAGGACGCGGACGAGGGCCGACGTGAGGGATACCATCGTCGCGTGGGGTTTCCGCCGCAGGGTTGGACAATTGGCAGAAGAGGGCGATGATTGCACGCTGGCTGCTCTTCTCAAGTTGGTGTTGTCCTACCTTTCAATCTCTGGGGGCTGTTTGGGGGTAAAAACGAAGAGGCGAAGCGGCGAGGGAGTCCCTTATTTACGTCAAATGTCGCGCAGGAACAAACAACACGTCGTACAGCTGAAAAGCTGCAGCTCACCCCCTACCCGAATGCATTTCGTACCAACAGAGAGCCCGTTGGACCTGGGCTGACGCGGACAAACTTGCATTCTGGCGAGAAAGCTGGGCCGCATTGGCGCCGCTTGGCGGACATGGGTGGCCTCCATCGTCCCGCGAGACGCGCGCGAGTTGTCGTCGTCGTCGAAGACGGGGGCGAAAGTAAACAGACAGGAAGAAAACGGCTCTAGAGTTCCGACCAGTCGGCTTGGGAGCCTTGGGGAGTCTTGTCAGGTTGTCAGGCAGACTAGGCTGAACGCCCGAATCAGGTCTTGTGAAACGTTCTGTTTAGGGCAATGGAGTGAGACAGGCAAACACTAAAGTAGAACTACTACAACTCCGCACGTTGGCAGCTCATGGCAACGGAGTTAGCGAAGACCCCGGCGCCCCCATTCCGCACCCCGGCCGGGCGACGGGCTCTCAAGGCTCTAATTAGCTGATGACGCCGGCCGAGCTGAGTCCTGACGGTTCTGCCCCCTGGCACACGCAGGGGTGTGGCACGTCTTTGTGTGTGTTGGAACTTGGAGCTGTTGGCTGTCGCTCGTTTGAAATGTAGTGGTGCGAGGCCCCCAAAACGGCTTGGTTCATGGGGGTTTGCCAAGGCGGACGGGATCTTGGACCCAGCGGGTTTAAAGAGTTCCATTCGACGGTGATGGGATGGGATCAGCATCCTGGTTCGCCCTGTCGCCTGCGGCTGAGAGCGTCTTCGGAATGGATGTCGATCGCGTCGGCATCTATCCGAGCCGAGTGATTCATGACCGCACGTCGCCGACGAACGCATGTAAACCTATCGGGTGTTCGCCACCAAAGCAGTTGAAGCCTAATACATGAGATGAGCGATCTGGACTCTGTTTCCTGAGATACCCCGCGCTGCTTCCCCGCAACGCTCCGCTGCTTCAAACTCAATTACCGAGTTGCTCAATGGGTTCATTGGATACGGAGAAAGAAAACCAAGTATGGAATTTGACTTGACAGAAAAAGGGTACTGATTTAGAAGAGTGAAAGAGCGCCGTTCTTATTTACAGCTGCCGGAGTTAAGAAGGACAGAACAAGGCTCGATTTATAACGCAGGACTTCATCCCTGTTGTAATCTAGCTAAGCTTCAAGACAACTAGTCATACTGATCCATGATCACAAACCATTGGAGATAAGACGGGACCTATCCGTCCATAGAAACTTGCCGGGCGGCGAGAGCCGATTAGGCTGCAACCTACTTTGCCTGGGTCGAGGTTCTGAAGCGACACATCAACAGGGACGGGTCGATGATTGGCTTTATTAACGTTGACTTTCATGTCGGAGTTGGGATGAAGTCGTATTGTGGCCCTCTGAAACCACGAATAACCTTTACTGTGGTCCGTTAGTGTTGATCTTAAAATTAGTTCGACACCTTCAACCATTACAAGTAGCCCGCAAGGACACGGGCGGGGCACGTAACGGAAGGCGATCGCCCAAACGAAGTTATCTTTTCTGGCTTTTTCTTACCGGCGACTTAAAATAGCAACCACTAAGTTTTCTCTTTTAGCTGCCTGCCTGCCCGTAGAAATACAAAGTTCCAGTAATCTTGCCTGGATTCAGTCTTGCCTCACATCACTGCTCCGAATTATCGTTTTGTTGACATCGACGATGAACCCTCAGTCGGATTACTATCAGAGCCTCTTCGATGCCCTCTGCGCCGTGAGGTCAGAGGGCCTCGGCGAACATGTCGACCTGCCTCAGATCGTCATCTGCGGAGACTACACACCCGGCAAGATTGCTATCCTAGACGCTCTCGGCATCCGTGCCGATAGGGACTACGCCGCCGATCACCATTTCTTCACGGAAATCATTCTTCGTCCCACCGTTCATGCACCATGTATCACGGTCTCCATTATCCCCTGGAACGAGAGGCCTGATGAAGAGAAAGCAGCCTTGAAAGAGTTTAATCGGAAGTTTGACACGTACCCGATGCCGAACATACAGCACCTCCTCAGGGACGCGAGGGCTGAGATTGAGAAACCTGGGTTCGCCAGTCTTCTGCTGCGGGACACCATCCGAATCCAGATTCACGACGCAGACATTCCTCGCCTCATCCTCGTCGATCCGCCGTGTGGTCAAGACGTCGCGACAAGTTATGCCGATGCTGTCAAAGAGAGGATGGTTCAGTACGTCCAGAGCCCGCGCAGCATCGTCGTCGCCATCGTCGAGCCTCCTTACCCGTCCGCTGAGGATCCTCCTGAGTACTGGCTTCCCGAATGTATCCGAAGGTTCGACCCTGATGGAAAGCGAACCATCGGGCTGCTCATGCCGCCCGACACGCGATCTCCAGGTAAAGTTGCAATCGGAAGCTACGTCGGACTCGCGAAGAATGAGAGCGTTCCTCTCCATTATGGGTGGCTTGCGTTAGCGGAGCCTAGTCCAGAGTCTCCCAGAGTCTATCATCTAACTTCCCTGCAATTGGATTCCGCCCAGTGTGGCCCCCTCGTCTTCCGAGAACGCCTGGAGGAGGCCTTCAAAACCAACTTGACACACTATCAGGAGGCTGTGGTCGCAGAAATCGACACGCAACTGTCAGTTTGCAACAACAGAAAGGCCTGGCTTGCCTCGGCTCTGAAGCCGGTCCCGAAGCACCTCGACTCTCTGCAGGAGGCCAGCAAGAGGTTCACGGTGCTCATCAGGGCTGCGATCGAGGGCAACTACGCGGATCCTTTCTTCAAGAACGGCCACTTCTCCGTGACACGCCGCTCGGACGGCGTGTACTGGTCCCCGCTAAAGGACTTTCCTGGGAGCGGCCGCCAGCTCCGGGACATCGTCCGGCGCAGGATTGACCGCTTCGGCAAACGGCTGACCAAGGAAGGGCGGGCGCACAAGGTCCTGGAGCAGCATCAGTTCCCGTCGCACGAGAAGGACATCCGGCGCTCCGACTACCTCGACCAGGTATGCCTGCTCGTCCAGCAGACCCGGGGCCCCGAGCCGGCCGGTGTCATGAATTCGGCAGCCATCTCCGCCGTGTTCACCGACCTGTCCCGCCCGTGGAGCGACATCGTGCGCCACGAGCTGGATGGATTGTTCAAGGACGTCACCGCCGTTGTCAAGAACATCGTTAGCAACATCACCTCCCCCATCGGCTACCCCCTCCGCGAGCCGCAGCTCCTCATGGCCATAGGCCCCGGCTTTGAGCGGCTCAGGACCCGCGTCGTGGGCAAGGTCGAAGGCCTTCTGAGCGCCAGCCTAGCCACGCAGGCCGCCGCGTACAACAGCTTTGCCGTGACGGAGCTCGTGCGAGAGATGCGGCTTGGTCGGGAAAGAGCCACTTTGGAAACATTAATCAATGCCGTCGTGCGAGCCATGGCCGGCAACGGAACCGAGAAGCGCCAGAACCCTTTCGTCGAATACCTATCACCCGACAATACGCCAGAGACGCCGCCGAACCAGGTCATAAAACAACTCCGAAGAGAAATTTCCGTGGATCTGGACCGACAAGCGGCAGAGCTTGTCCTCGACTACTCCGAGGCGCACTACCAAGTGAGTCCCTCCCCCTCCCCCTTTCTTCCCCTCAACACGTCTGACGTGCCAAATTCTTGCAGATCGCCTTGAACAGGCTCATCCAGGAGTTCGGCGAAATCGTAGAGAACGACCTCGTGCGGGGCCTCCCCGCGATCTTCGACATGCGCAGCGTGCTCCTCATGAGCGACGCCGAGATGGAGCGCCAGCTGGGCGCGATCGAAGATCTCTCCACCGGCAGCGAGGCCCTTCAGGAGGAGATCTCGACTCTGGAGCGTTGCCTAGCGTTGTTCAATCAGCTGGGCGCAAGCAACCAGACCAGCCAGGACCACCAGTCTGACTGCGGTACTTCAACCACTGAAGGTGAGCGACCAGAGTCATGCCCCTCGAGTGGCGCAGGCTTGATTCCCTGACCGTTTTTTTCTTTAGATACAGAGCATCTCGACTTGATCGCAATCGAGAAAGAGTACTAATTGGTTTGCTCTTAGTTCTCTACACCCCCGAGGACAGTTTGGTTGGCTCGACGAAGAGCCCATGAGACGTGCGGCGATAGTGCAGATGTCCACGAGCACTACGCTTTGTAGGTAGTCAAATAAGATTGACATGTTCTGAGACCCCGATCTCCTGTATTATCGCACATCACTGCATCAAGAGAGTGCTTATCTGGCCGCCGATTGTGTGTCATGTCATGAGCTAGGGGTTAAATGCCGATCTGCCTGTGCTCATCATGCTTCGAAGGATGTCGGTTCGAGTTTGACATCAGCCCTCCGTTCACACAACGCATATTTCTGATGGGATCATTAAAAAGCCAGTTTTTCTCAGTCGCTTCGGGGTGTGGATTTAGTGCAGGGCAGCCTTGAAGCACAATACCGCGACATTTGACTCTGGCTACACCGTAGGGGGTAACTTTAACATCGTTTGTGGTTAAGACAAGCCGTCGGCCTCCCGCATGTCAAAATACCAAGCAGATGACACAACTAATCGGAGAAATCCAGACTTTGAACCCGGGGTGGCAGTGGTGCCCCTCTCCCAAGTAAAACTCTGTCCCCTTTTTATCTCCTTGACCAACATCTCATTGAAGGCAAGTGACTTCTGCTTCCAAGCGACACTTGTTTATCTCACTGAACGGTATAGTCGACACTATTCGGGCCCTTGTCTCCCTTTTCACTGATTCGACGGATATATTGGTGCTCATTTTACAGTCGCTCTTCGTCTCGAATACACAATGTCTTCTCGAGCAGAAGGTCCTCGCGAGTCGCTCGCCGCCGTCGTCTCCAGGCTCTCATCACAAGGCCTCGATAGATACGTCGACCTCCCACGCATTGTACTATGCGGCAACCAACTTCCCTGCAAAAGTGCCACGATTGGAGCATCTACGGGCGTTCACGACATCTTATTCAACATGAGCCCTCGTTCCCCCACAGAGTTCGTTCTGTCGCACTCGGAAGAGCCTAGCACGACGGTGACGATAGTTCCGTCGGCGGCACGATCAGTTGAGCAAATAGAGAAGCTGAAGCTCTTCAGTCGAACAATCGACCCCCGTGCCCGTTTTCGAGGCACAACTAACACCACGCAAGACCTCAAGAAGGAACTAGGACTATCCCCTGTCGGCAGCAATGGCGAATGCGACATCGTCCGGGTCCAAGTACGGTCCTCGAACGCTGCAGACCTTTCTTTCATGGATCTCCCCGGCCTGGTTCCGCAAGCATTATCAGTCGATGATTCTTCGGCCTATGCACAAGAAATGGAGAAGGTCGCTCTTGGACACCTGCGGAACCCGCGCAACATGATTCTCATCGTCTCAGACGACGCCGTCGTCCACGACAGAGTAGACGTTCGGCGGCTTGCTCACGAATGCGATCCTCGCGGACGCCGATCCTTTGGGCTCGTCTTCATCCCGAAGAAGTCGAAAGGCAAGCTGCTCGAGAAGGCACGCGTCAGCCATCGCAACCTGGCATGCCGCTTCGGCTGGCATGCTATGCAAGATCCTCTGATTACCATGCGACCCGACGGTCCATTTGACAAGAAGGTCGCTGTATGGTCGCCCAAGGAGCCTGATCATATGCAAATCGTGCCTTTGAAGGATCGCCTTATGCGCGCGTTCGGAGAGTACGCTGAGGGAGAGCTCCCAGACATCATCACGGATATCGAGACCGTAATTCGCGACCAAAGATACGACATCGAACATATCGATTCGCCACGTCCCCCGGCGGAAGCCCAGCGTCGCCTACTGTTCGACTTCAGCATGAAGTTCACGAGCCTGATTACAGCTGCCGCGGGTGGCGTCTACAACGACCCCTTTTTTATCGGCACCGAGAACGATGTGCCTAGGAGCCGCTCCTCGCAACTTCGCAGTGTAGTCAGCAAGCTCCTGGCCAAGACCGAAAAGGAGCTGCGAGACAGCCTCTTAGACCAGGAACACCGACTGGAGTTGAGCGAGGGCAGAGGTCCTGGAGGAGTGCTCGGGTCGAAGTCCCAAGCTGGCCACAAAGTTGAGAACCTTGGCGACCAAATTCGGAGACACCAAGGCCACGAGCTCCCTGGGACAATGAGTTCCGCGGTAGTCTCGGCCTTGATCGCTGACACGTGCCGACCTTGGGAAGGCATCCTGGAGTCGTCCGTAAAGCGGATCGCGAGTGCGGTCGAAGCGACAACGAGCGACATAGCCGCCAGCGCTGCAGATGACCGGATCAAGCAGGCAGTTTCGCATGCCACACGTCTGGCTCTAGAAAAGCTGGTTCAGGAGCTGAGTAACAAGACGAGAGAACTGCTGGCGCCATACTACTCCATGCGCCCGATTGCTTTCAGTCAGCACATCGCCGAAGCCGTGCGCCGAGCTCAGCACGATCGCACGAGGGAGTGCATGCTGAAGCGGCTCGAAGATATGCACATTGACTGTCGCGAGTCTCATCATAACGTGGTAGTGAACACGGAGGAGCTACTGGATGAAATGACATCTCACGTCGAAGAAGAGCTCCGACAGCAGCCGGTGTCCTTGGCAATCGACTATTCAAAGGCATACTGTCAGGTACTGCAGACTCGCTTCCGTTTCATGATATTTCTGCCCTCCAGATCGCTGACCGTGCTTTTTCTTCCGGAACGTTTAGGCCGCCTTGCAACAGACGATCGACAATTTCAATGCGCTCGCGGTCGAAGCTTGTTTGCTCCAGAAGCTGCCCGGCCTCTTTCCTCCTCAGAGCATCATGAATCTGAATGATGAAGAGATACAAAATTTGGCCAATGATACTGGTGCTAGGGACACACAGCGACGCAAGCTCGAGGAGCAGTGTGGCTTCCTTGAGAAGTGCCTCGAAGAACTGAGAGGATACCTGCCAACGCAGCTTGCTGACGACCATCCCTCAAGCGACACGGAAGAATGTGAGCCTCGAACTTCTGTTTGTTAACTTCCTTGGATGGCTGTTCAACATCTTTTCTGTGCCATTACGGGCGTTGTCACCTTCCGAGGCGGGCTGTGTCGGTTCAGAGAGCGCGCCTGTAATAAGGACTAACCCAATCCTGGCAGGCATTTACACGCCCGAAGACAGTATTGCTGGCTCTTCGAAGCGACCTCATTGCCAGACCGACTCGGCTTCGGAAGGCTTCGACATCATCTTTGAGTGAACACGGCGACGACTTCGCTGGAATGTTCTACGCCGAATGGGTTAACTGTTCTTGCGTGCGGTGATGGATTTTCTGGGCTGGTCAAGTAGCTGCATCAGGAGAAAAGTAACACAGAAACTTGAGTGTGTGTCATTTGGACAAGGGTGAGAATCTGCTTTTGGTTGCAACGTGTTTTGGAATGTGGGCTACCTAGTCAAAGGAGAAAAAATGAGAATCCAAGCTTGCGTGGAGACGTTCGGTCATGAGGCTTACAAGAATAACCATGCTGAGCAGTCACCCGAGTCAACGGCTTGATGTACGTAGACAAAAGGACACAGCAGGGTTTGGCTTCAGTGAGGGAGGGGGAGCCAGTCTGCTCATGTTATCAAGCAGGACGGAAATGAGGGTAAAGGTCTTCTAACTCAGGGTTGTTGCATGTGGTCGCATGGAGCTGCGGACAAGCGCCGCAAGTATCGCGGGATTATTTCCGCAGACCTATCGGCTCATTCTCTCGTCACGAGCGACTACTGGTACAGAAACAAAGATTGGCCACTATATGTATTTAGTAATGACACTCTCCGTTGTCTCGGATCAAAGCCGCTCCTTTGCTTGGCTGATGCCTTCGTCCGCTACTGAACCCACGGGACCTCCTCCGCGGGAAGTCGCGCTCCTTAGGAACGTCTGCGCGACATCGTCCGTGTTGGAGAAATGAGGAATGATTCCCTGTCCTTGGCGAAAATAACCAATGACTCGGCCTGACCAAAGTTGCTTCGGTAGCCATTTCCCGCGGAAGAGTTGACGTGGGCTGCAAACCCCCGAGTATGACAGATCGGGATGGCGAGATCAGAGGACGCTGAAGGCACTGGGCAGAGACTCGAAACTAGAAGGTTGGGGGACGTGCCGGCTTCTAGCACCGAGTGTAGATGGAGCTTCGTCACGGTGCATGCCAGCAGCCCCCTTGATCCGCGGTTCTCGCGGCAGGTCGACTCCGGAGTTGAGTGCGAAGTTATTCCCGGGTGTTAGGTCCGCAACGAAGCATTCAATGGCTGCGCGAGTGGGTGCAGTGGGCGAACATACTTCCTGGTGGCAATCAGATAATCAGTGCCTATAAATACCACAACTGGCAGTTCACGAGGGAAGATTTTATTGCCCTCAGCAAGAGCTGGTAGACACGACTGGGAACCTCGCCGATGGCATGTAGTCCAAGGATCGACGACTTGCGGCTCCGTCGGAGGGCTTGGCGCGGGACCGGGTCAACACTTATCACCGGCTAAGAGCATACCCGGAAGGGGAGGGAGGGTCGGTGCTTAGCGAGAGTCATGACTTGCCGTCTTGGAGGGGATTATGCCATAATCCGTGGATTGTGCCAACAGGAGAGAATGAAAAGTTGTCTTGCGGCGAAATTTGCCCCTTTCTTGGTGAGGATTCATGTCCTCTTCTCTATTGAAGAGCTGGTAGAGCTTCTCCAACGATGGATTGGTCTATGAGTGCTTTGACGTCTCTACAACTCAAGTGAGACCCAAGGCGAAGTCAATGCAACAGATGAACAACGGATAATCCGAGCCGTCATGGACGAGAGTCCTTGAGTGAAAGCCCCATGCCCACGCCTCGGGAGACGAATAACGCTCATTACAATCGTAAGTGCCTCATTCTCTTGGCTCTCCTTGGCTCCCGCCTTGGAAGCGGCCCGCAATCGGACCCAGCCGAAAGCACGGGCCGTGTCGGTAGATGTCCGAGAGTTGGTGAGGCGGAAGCGGAAGATCAACACCTCAAGTAATGCCTGCTGTCACCCAGCGAGTCGATAAGCGTCCATTCAACTCCCGGATTATGTAGTATCGGAGGGGGGAGGACATGCGAGATAAATAATGACGCTCATTCGTCGCCCCAGTGCTGCCACTTGCACCGTCTCCATGGGGAAAAGAGTTCTGAAGCAGCACGCTCCACGGGGAAAAACGCAACCCCGGGCCAGTGTTTCGGCCCTATCGGACGGTGTGGTGGGTACCGGTGATGGTTTTTCGAGAAGGGGTCCATTGAGATGGATGCGACGGAGTGACGAAGGACGGACGACGGGGGACGCGGAGTTGGAACTCGCCTCGCCGACATCGTCCAGACCGCAACCCCGTCCTATCGTTGTCAACGTGCGTCCTTTCGTCTGTCAGTTCCCCAGTTCTCCAAACCCCGAGTCGCGGAGAGAGGGAGAAACCCCCAGAGCGAGCCATGTCGCCCCAAAGTCCGGATGCCGGGGCTACTCTGGAGATTCAGCTCATGCGCTATGGGGTTTTCTCCACCGAGAGGCACACTACTTAGTGATGGACGGGGGACGTCCAACTTTTCAGTCTGCTCTCCTTTTCCCTTCATCGGTCACTTCTCTCTCTTCGTCGACTTGACCCTTCGACCATCTCCCTCTCACCTGCCCGCTACCATCGACATAACCTTTGGAAGAACTATCCAGGGACGATGGGTATCCTCACAGTCGTCGAAGAGCGGCCGACGCCGCCGTCGGTGTACAACTGGCGCATCTACGTGCTCGCCACCATCGCCTCGTGCGGCTCCTGTATGATCGGCTACACGAGCGCCTTCATTGGAACGACGGTGAAGCTCGACTCGTTCAAGCGCGAGTTCGGCCTCGATACTGTCTCCGCCGCGGAGAGGAACCTCATCAGCGAGAACATCGTGTCCCTCTTCGTCGCGGGTGCCTTTTTTGGTGCTCTGCTCACGTACTGCATGAGCTACTTCATCGGCCGCAAGTGGTGCCTGGCCATCGGTGCCACGACGTTCTCCCTGGGAGCCGGGTTGACTTGCGGTGCTAACGGTGACCTCGGACTGGGAATTTTGTATGCTGGACGTGTGTTTTCGGGTCTTGGTACTGGTATTGCATCTGTAAGTTGTGGCAGTTTCAAGAGATAATGCGTGTCTTTGATGACTGACCAGATCATCACCACAGAACATCATTCCCATTTACATCTCGGAACTTTCGCCACCGGCAATTCGCGGTCGTCTCGTCGGTCTATACGAACTTGGCTGGCAGATTGGTGGCTTGGTCGGATTCTGGATCAACGTGAGTTTGAAGAACTTATCTCATATTCTCTTCCGCTCCAACTAACAACAACCCAAGTTCGGCGTCGAGGCACACGTCCCCTCGGGCCGCACGCAGTGGATGATCCCCTTCGCCGTGCAGCTGATCCCGTCCGGCCTGCTCCTCTTCGGCTCCGCGTGGATCCGCGAGTCCCCCCGCTGGCTGTTCCTCAAGGACTACAGGAAGCAGGCGATGGAGAACCTTTGCTGGATCCGACAGCTGGAGCCCAACGACATCTACATCCAGGAGGAGATCGCCGCCATCGACAAGATCTACGAGACGCAGAAGGCCACCGTCGGCCTCGGCTTCTGGCAGCCCTTCCAGGCCCTCGCCGCCCGCCCGAACCTGCAGTGGCGCCTGTTCCTCGGCTGCATGCTGTTCTTCTGGCAGAACGGTTCTGGCATCAATGCTATCAACTACTACAGCCCTACCATCTTCTCGGTAAGACCCCTTTTGTGAAGACAATAACTAGTATGTAGTCTCATGACTGACGGCTGTGATGCAGAGCATCGGTATCGATCCCAACACCGTGAACCTGATGACCGGCATCTTTGGCGTCATCAAGGCCGTCATGACCTTCGTCTGGCTTCTGTTCCTCGTCGACCAACTCGGACGCCGGAAGTTGCTCCTGATTGGTGCCATCACCGGCTCCGTGTGCATGTGGGTCATTGGCGCCTACGTCTGCATCGTCGACCCGACCAAGAACCCGCAGGACCACCTGACCGGCAGCGGCTACGCCGCCATCGTCTTCTTCTACCTGTGGACCGCCGTCTACACCCCGACGTGGAACGGCACACCTTGGGTCATCAACTCTGTACGTCTCTCATCCTCACATCGGCGAGAAGTCTATTTGGCTAACCCCTATTCCCTCCAGGAATTCTTCGACCCCAACTTCCGCTCCCTCGCCGGCGGCGCGACGACGGCCAGCAACTGGCTCTTCAACTTCCTCGTCTCGCGCTTCACGGAGCAGATGTTCGCGGCCATGGGCTACGGCGTCTACTTCTTCTTCGCCGCGCTCTCGTTCCTCGCCTTCTTCTTCGCCTTCTTCCTCATCCCCGAGACGAGCCACGTGCCGCTCGAGAAGATCGACCGGCTGTTCGAGATCAAGCCCGTCTGGAAGGCCAACGAGACCCTCATGGCCCAGCTCCGCGAGGAGGAGGTGCAGTTCCGCACGGACGCCAAGGGCGAGGCCACGCACCGCGAGCTCAAGGGCGACCGGTCCGAGTCGGACTCCGCTTAGGCGTTTGCGTCGGCTTTTGGATTGGGCATGTTGCGTATATATAGACTTGAGACATGTAACATAGATGGAGGAAACAGTCTTATGAGAGAATAACAGATTTGGCTCTGATAAAAGTTTCTCCCCTAAAGGTGTAGCTTTTGGCTGATGTGGCTGATCGTCAAGTGAGTTGAGGGTGGGTGAATTCTCAGTTTGAAGGCGCACGATCTTCTCATTTCTTCTCCGCGTTGAGGATGTCTACAGTTGCAATCATCGGCATTGGTAGCTCGAGTAGCCAGTCCTCGGAGCCGACCTGGGCTTCTTCGTTTCATGTAACGTAGCTTCTTGATTCACATTCTCTCAGAACAAGGCAGTTGTTCACCCTATATACCGACGGAAATTTCTGTGCTTGAACCATGCACACTACGTTGTTGACACGTCACATGGTGTGATTCTCGCTCCCGAGCTACGTCCCACAACAACGGGGAAAGCAAATGCCATCCTCAACGCCTTAACTTCAAACGGCCACCAGTCAATACGTGTTTCTTTGGGTCGTTGAGAGTGGCGCATTCTCCGCCTCTAACACGCCCGCGTCAACCTCGTGACCTGCTCTGCAGAGTGGGCGTCGTGGCTTGCGCGTATACTCTCATGGCGCCTTCGTACCAACAGATACTTTTCTGCCTTCCTGCATAGTGACGCTTACATGAGTCGCAGTTGCCTAAATCTTCTCCCCTTTTTAAATCCCACGGTCCGCACTCTAAGCTAGGGGGCTCTTTCTTCGTTGATCCTTTTGATTCGTCTTGTCCAGTTTCTCGACCCTTTATCGGGCGCTTCCTCCCAACTCCATATCTCCACGATCTTTTCCAATGGAGGTTCACTGCTCGACCAGCATGAGCCGCAACGAGGATGACGTCGACGAAGTCCTCGGCTTGGTGAACAAGCTCCGACACTGGGAACTAGGTCGCCATGTCAACCTTCCGCAGCTCGTCGTCTGCGGAGACCGGTCGACCAACCGGAAGAGGGTGCTGGAGGCCTTATCCGACGCCGTCTTTCCGGACCAGAAGATCTGCGACCAGTTTCGGATCATGGTCCACACGGCCCCTTCGTCCGTCACAGATCTTTCGTGCAGAGACGAGCGGAAGAAAGCAACCGTCACCATCATCCCCTCCCCTAAAAGGTCGGACCAGGAACGGGACAGACTTCTCCTCTTCAGAGAGAACACCGGCTCGGGGGATGGAGACGGCGGCGAGCTGAATTTTTGCAGCATCTTCAAGTGCGTCACCTTCGCGCTCGGACTTGGGAACGCCGGGAAAGATTTCGTGGAAGACGTCGTCCGGGTCGAGATCCGCGGCTCCCGTCTGCCTTACCTGTCCATCAACCACCTCCCGGGGCTGCTCTGCCCGGGTGACCTGGCCTCGCCCAGTTACGCGGCTGCCGACTTTGAGAACGCCGCGCAAAGATGCGCGAAGACGGACCCGATCACCCTCGTGCCGGTCTTCTCGGGGACTAAAGAGCTAGGCCACCAACGCATCATGGAGGTTGCCCGGGAGAACGAGGGGGTGCATATGTTCGGCGTTCTGCTCGAGCCAAGGGACGGCTACAATCAAGTTCTCGGTCCCCACAAAACGCTCAACGACTTGCTCTTCTTCGGTGAGCGCATGAAGCCCGAGTTCGGCTGGTACATCCTACAGGAGCCCCAAAAAGGCCATCCCCCAGCCAAGCAGCTCGTGAACGACGACTGCTTTAGGAAGCACGCCAGCAGAATTTTCAAGCTGCGAACCCGGGAATACATGCCCACGATGCGGAACGCCGTCCGCTCGGCGATCCTCAGCTGCGAGAAGCTCGGCAAATCACTCGAGTCGCATGACAACGCGGCGGCCGAGTACCGCCGCCACGTTCTCGCCGCGGTCTCGAGCTTCTCGCACATGCTGAGGACGGCCGTGGACGCTCTCTCCCCCTCGCCCGTCCGCCGCGTCCCCGGAGCCCCAGACTGGCGCGCCAAGCGCCTCGGCGTCGAGATTCGGGAGATCCGCGACGAGTTCAACGGCCGGATGAGACGGGAGGGACAGAAGCGTCCGCTGGTGGGCAAGATTCCGCTGTGGACTGTCGTCAATAGCCACGGTATCCAGGGCAGCGAAACGACGAGGTCCGACTACCTGAAGGAGATCAGGGAGCGCCTGGATCACGTCAAGGGCCGCGAGCTGCCGGGCTCCTTCAACGCCCAGGTCCTCTACGACCTTTTCCTCGAGCAGTCCAGCCCATGGGAGGCGATCGCCAGGGACATGGTGGAGAGGGTCATCTACGCCGTCCGCCGGTCGACGCGCGAGATCTCGGCCCGTGTCCTCGCCCAGGCTCCCCGGGACGCCGGCGTCGACCTCGACCACTTCACCGAGCCCGCCATCGACGACATGCGAACGGCGCTGCACGGCAATATCTCCATCTTCCTGAAGCACCATCAACGACCCATCACGTTCACTAAGGACCTCGTCGAGGCGGTCGACGAAGTCCGGCTCGCCCGCCAGAAGGAGGTCCTCGCTTCTGCCGTCGACAGCTACTTCTCGACCCCGAAGACGCTCGGCGTCCCCAAGGAGGGGCACGACTCCGGGCGCAAGAACCTCACCCTGAACACGACCGAGCTCGTGGACCACATCTTCCAGTCCACCCGAAGGAGTGAAGAGCGGGTCTGCCCCGAGAGCCTCCAGATCCTGCAGTACCTGGAGGTGTACTACGAGGTAAGTCCTTGCCCCTTTCCCTTTGACACTTCCGCTACAGTATTCGTATGTGAGCGCTGATATCCGGGGGACCGACAGATTACCCTGAAGAGGTTCCTCGACGACGTCGGCCTCGTTGCCGTCGACCTGTGCGTCCTGGACGCCTTCCCCTCGCTGCTGCCCTACAAGATCACGGCCGCCGACGTCAAGTCGTTGCCGCACTACGACGCGTGGCGCGCCCGCAGGATCTCCGAGTGCGAGGCCAAGATGAGCACACTGAGGGCGAGCAGCGACGCGCTGTCCTCGTTCTACCGCGCCGCCGACAAGGGCAAGCAGCGGGCGCCCCTGCCGCTCTCCGACATCTCTGGGTCGTCCGAGGCCTCCTCGACTGAAGGTACTTCCAAAGCCACCTCTCTACACCCTTGACGCGATGGAAGAGCTGAGCACTAACGGTATCTTAGGCATCGACACACCATCGACATCAGGAAGCGAGCGGGATGAAACCCCGAAGCCTGTGTATCGGGATTTTAAGTAAGTCAAGATACGGCGTGGCGCGTTTGATTTCACAAAACAGCGTCGCTCCTCAATTATATCAGTCACCCATTTTCTTGAATGGCCACGATAAACACTGTCTCTTTCCAGATTGAGCTGGGTAGAAATCGATCACGAAGCTAACAGGCAAAGACTTAGGCCCGATTTGATGGACCTGAATCCCTGGGGCCCGAGTGATGGAGCACGCCCCTTGCGTCAGTGGACGTACGAGGAGCAGAGAAGATTGCTGGAAGAAGTTACCGCCGAAAGTAAACGCATGGACCAGATGCGCGCACAGAGATCCAAGTCCTAGGTCGCGAAGGGAAGTTGGCTTCGTGGTCGGGCAAGAGGCGTTCTCTCTTTCTAGGTACCCATCTCAACCAAATCGATGTTTGCTACCTACCCGCCTTAGGTTTGACACTTTTTTTTCTGGCTGGTGGCTTGCTATACTTTTTGCAAGATATCGACAGTCGGAGAAAGTGTCGGCTTGCAGGAAGGGTTGAGCAGTGCAACGCGGATGGGTGGGAACGTCGATCACATTTGGGGGAGAGAAACCATCACTGCGCGAGAGGAAATGTGGCTTCAACGTGTCAGTATGCCCTGGTAATGAGAACCTATCAAGCCTCGTATTGTAGCCTTTTTTCTGGATCAAAACTTTTGTGTGATTATAGAAACGCAGGCCTCCCGTCCCCAAACGCGGCCGCCCCCTTTTTCCTGATTCGTGACTGAACCAACAGCCGAGGAGATGAGGATCCCTCGCGGATAGAAGAAAGAAAGAAAAAAGAAAGAAAGAGCCAGAAGTATTAAGTTGCAACATTCCGTCGAGTTGCAGAAAGCAAGTAGTTCCACCATCATCGTCCTCGTCAGCTTCATCCTGGCCATCATCTCGTTTCCGTCTCCCCAAAACTCTCGACATCGTTCAAAGCTTCCTTAGCCAATCCGCCGAGTGGCGTGCAGCATGGCTCCCAAGCGAACGGCAATAGCAGATCCCCCTGTTCCAGCATCGTGTCAGCCGGCAGCCAGTTTTGGGGGAGCGGGTCGTTGATTTACCTAGAGTCTGTCTCGTAGTCGCGGAAGGTGGCGTCTGTGTCTCGATATCTTGAACGGCGACAACCTCCACATCCATATCCTGCGCGACAGCTGTCATGGCGGCGGCGGCGGCCTTTCGAGCCCGTTTCTCCAGCTTCTTCTTTCGGCGGGCCTCAGCCTTCTGTGCGTTGGCGGCGCGTCGCTGCTGTACCACGTCCGGTGGCGACTCCTCGCGGTCGACGGGCTCCTCTTCCGCTTCCCCTTCGCCAAAGTAGTTGCTCGTGAGCAGCGCCGCCGGCTGCTGCGACATGGACGCGCTCCGGTCGTGAATCTGGAACCATTCTGCCTCCGTGACAGGGGTCGGCGGGTAGGGCTTGATGATGTCGTCGGGCTGGCGCTTCTCCTTGCGGCCGAACCTGCGCTGGATTGTCTTGGCGAAGCTTTCACGGGCCTCGGGAGAGATGGTGGTGGCTGGGGAGGGCTGACGCGAAGGGGCCGCCGCAGGCTCGTCGCGGGCTGGTTCGAAGCCATCGAAGACGATGCCTCTCCAGTTATTGTCGTACTGCGAAGCCAGGTAGAACTCAAAGTCGGCCGCCTCCTCGTCCTCGTCCTCGTTCTCTTCAGGATTTGCCGCTCTCTGTCGCTCGAGCTCGGCCACGATCTCGAGGTTGGCGCCTTTGGGTGGGGGCCGTGGGGGCACTGTATCGTCAAGAATCACGTTATCCTCCCAGTGGTGGATTGTGAAATCAACGCCAGTGGCAAATTTAAGCCTATCGACAAACGGAATACAACATCCAGGCTTTCTGTGCGTACCGCACGGTGCGCGCGTCAGGTGAATCTCGAAGCGCGGGCGTAAGCCATGCTCCTTGAGAGTGGTCTTGAGCAGAACCAGGTCCTCCTTCGTAAGGCCCTTGACGCGGAAACCAAACATGTGGAGAAGAGTGTAGACAATGAACGTGGACAGCTTCTTCTCGCAATGGCCAGCTGCCCAGTTGCCATAGTCCTCAGGGGTAGACTTTCGACCGAAGCCGTCGTAGATGGTCCTCATGTTGAGGCCCAAGACCAGTGCGAGCTGCTTAACACGCTCCCGCCACTTGCGGTGGTGCAGAATCATGTGCTTTTCAACCGGGTGCTCGAAGAATTGACCGCTCATTGTAAATTTCAGAACGTGAAGCTCGCCATGTGCATCTCGATTGCCAACGAACGCAGCGGTCTTCAGGCTCATGTGATTCTTCACGACAATTCTCGCGGCGTCCTTCTCTTGAAACGCGGCATCGATCACCGACTGAAGGACTTTGAAGCGTGGTCCGGTTTGTCGAAACACGTACAAGCCCTCCGCGGCCTCCCACAGGCCGTTCTCAATGTCGTACTGAGGGGTGCCCGGGCGGAGCTCACCTTCTCCCACCTGGAAGAGGACGTTGATGTGCGGGATGTCTTCTGAAATGCGCTTAAAGAAGAAGATTCTCTCTTGCAGAATCGGGGGAGTGGCCTTGGAGGTCGGAGTTATCATGATGTCGGTGGGTTCATCCTTGATCTCGATCGACTCCTCCTTGATGGTGGCGAGAACGCTGCCGTTCTGGGAGACATGAGATCGGTGAGGCGTGGAGGCGTGCTCGACAGTCGGAATCGCTATGTCGTAATCAAAGAGATGGTCCTGGAAGACGGGAGCATCCACGGGTGACATGGTCTCGCGCTGGCTCGGCAGTTCGGGAGAAGGGCTCGTCGATAGAGGTGAAAGGTGGGCGCTGCTGTTTCGAGAGGGGCCCCCGGAGGGCGAGGACGATTTCTGAGACATCTTGATACTCGTTAGCAAGTTGTGATTCAGATTCAATCATGCGACGGCAGACGGCAGGAGCAAGCCGATGTGAAGCTGAAAATGCAAAAAGTTGGAAAGTGTTGAGCAGGTAGAACGGGGATGAGGTTCAGAGGAGAGAAGGAAGGTGCCAGAGGAAAAGAAAAGAAGCCACGAAAGCATCGAGGAGGGAGCAAAACAGAGTAGGAGCATCCTGATACTGAGAGGAGGAAGGAACCAACGAACCTTGGATATGTCTGGCTTCCGAAAGGATGTTTCCGTCTCTCTCGCGATGTTGGAAGTAGCCTCGTGTCGATAGCTCTGGTGGCGGTCGACGAGGGAAGGTCCCAGCTTGTCCAGGCGCTCTGAAGATGGAATTTGGGTCGTCGTGAAGGAGGGAAAAGAGACACGACCGGCAAGCTTGTGTGTAGAAGAGAAAATCTCGTTCGATGCTGGAGACCGTGAGAGGAAAGAGGTTGGAAGGTCTCAACTTGGGTGATGAGAGCAGGGACGGAGTCGTCGTTGATCGAAGCGCAGGAAGGAACCGAGCTCAAGTATGGAGGAGTGGTGCTTGAAGCGAGGGCCGGAGCGCGATTGAATCCTGCCACGAGGTTGAAGAAGGCAGATATTTCAACGGACGAGTGTGGGAAGGAGAAGAATCTGAGCCTCACTGATGCCTTTTCGCAATCTCGAGAGAAGGTGTTGGGGGGAAGGGAAGAAGAGCTGAGGATCGAAGTTGTAAAGAACCACGGCTCTGAAGGTGGGAGAGGCAAGAAGAAGGTTGCGGGTGGGAGGTCGCAAGAGGAAGAGAGGGTGAGCAGCGAAGGGGAGGGAGGGGTAAAGGAGAGATGTAGAAGTAGAGGGAGGGAGGTGGCAAGAGGCAGGTAGGCAGCAAGCGAGGGTGGTGAGATGCTGTGATGTTGCGCGAAAGGCCTCATTGAGACGGAAGGAGCGTCAGCAGGGCAAGCGAGGAAGGCACGGCGATCCCCAGTGGCGAAAGGTTTGCTGAATCAGGAGAGGCAGTCACTCGGGATGAATCACAACAAGACGAGTCTATTGCTGAGGGATGGCAAGTCCAGGGGGTATCAACTCGAAGCAGCCGGGACAGTTCCAACCCATCTACGAGTCTCACGACCAGCGAGAGGCAAGAGTCCCTGAAGCAGGTAACCGACTACGAGGCACCAAAAGCAGACAGAAGGCAAGAGGTTACAAGACGCAACTTGAATTGGGAAGGGTTCTCAAGTGGAAGAAAGGAAAGGGGGGGTTCCAAAAGTATTGTGTTTCTGCGCGTGCGGCGCTGCGCGGCGCGCGAATTTGTCATGAAAACCGTGAATGATCCCATTTTCAGACGCCTGACCCAGTGTGCCCCCCTTCCCGTTTGCCGTAACCCATGAACCTGGTATAAACCCCTTTTAATCACGCAAACTTTTCATCTTTTTCGTGTTGCAGTGTGCAAAGAAGTGTTGGATTGGGAGTGTGGCTAAATTTACTCCTCGTCCTCATCCTCCTCCTCGGCCTCAGCGGTGGTCTGGGCGATACCTGTGATGGGATGTCAGTCTATTGCTGTAAGGGACATGAACGAGAGGAAAACGTACGGTCCAAGTCACGCTGGCCGGACTGGGTGATGCGGCGGCCACCCTTCTCCTCGTCGTGCTCGAGGACGCCAATCTTCTCGAGGGCCTGGACGATCTTGCGGTCGACGGAGCCGGAGGCGTCGACGTGGTGGGAGGGGCGGACACCGCGGTTCTTGGCGGAGCCGTGGACCTTGCGGAGGCGGCCGACACCGACGGTCTTGCGGAGGTAGATGTGGCGGGCGACGGAGGCGGCGCGCACGTAGAACCAGTCAATGTTCTGGGGGGGGAGCTCCTTGGCGG
The DNA here is from genome assembly GCA_027406025.1 of Colletotrichum musae. Classification (NCBI taxonomy): domain Eukaryota; kingdom Fungi; phylum Ascomycota; class Sordariomycetes; order Glomerellales; family Glomerellaceae; genus Colletotrichum; species Colletotrichum musae. The sequence goes on along the minus strand of JANVYC010000005.1, from coordinate 5,023,204 downwards.
GACCGGTCTTGACGATGTCGACCCAACCTGCGAGGACCATGTCAGCAAAATGTGCAGCGAGGCAAGGCGACTGCCAAAGACGATGAGGGGGGACATACCGGGGATGGGCAGCTTGCCCTGACGCTTCAGGAACGCAGCGTAGGCGTTGATGAACTTCTGCGCCTGCAGGGAGAGAAAAGAAAGATACCAATTAGCAATGATTCCGTCATCAGAAGTCTTTCGACCCCCTCGCGCCTGCTCCAAAAAATTGTGTGTTTTTCTTTTCCCTCGTCGTGTAATGTCGCTTTCGTTCGTGGTCCTCGCCGCGGAATGCCCTCGATCAAGGTGATGAAGGCCCTCGCCTCCCTGTCTTCCCCAAGTCTCTTCGTCATGGATGGCGACGGTGAATGTCGGCCCACTCCGAGATCATGTTGGACGATGCAATTGCAGATTTGCGCGCACATCTGCCAGCGCTCCGGTGCGCGGCGCACCACTCCCAGAGTCGCAGGAGCAGAGAGGGAAGGCGTGTGTTCTTCATTCTCGAGAGGGCATTCGCAGGTGTCATCGGACCTTGACGCAAAGGATTTTCCATCGATTTCGGTATTTTTGGTCTGCTCGGGCTTTGAGGTCGTCTCTCAGGACGGGTGTGAACCTACATCGACATCACGGACAGAGACGCCACCGGCCATTTTGACGGTATTGATTTGAAGGAGGAGGGGACGGAAAAAAAGATTAGTTGGCTGCGGCGCTGGGCGGTTGGATTGGCGATGTAGTCGGTCGGCTTCAGAAACACGAAATCCTTAAAATCGAGCTCGCGATGGGAATTTTTTCGGTGGTCCCGGGGGCGCTGCGGCGCGGCTCTCGGCGGGGAGGGCAGGAGCCCTCTGGTCCGTGCACTGTGATTTTTGTCAGCTGACTTGGTTGTGGTGGGTTTCCTCACCGACAAGCGAGAGCTTCACCGAAGGAATGTCAGAGCTTTGTGCGCTAATCCGAGTTGGGTTTCCACATCGGCGGAGCCCAGTTTTGAGTCGGGAGGGGTTCCAGGCCGTGATCTGCTGGTGACCCTTGCTTGAACAACAGATCAGGCACTCCCTGATCATTGTGCTTCTGTGGCAATAGGTATGTCCTACTCAATCTTGGGTGTTGACAGCCATGTAACATCCGGATGTCTCACATCACCATATCTCGGGTCAGCTCACGTTGCACGCCATCATGGAGGGCATCACGGGCGCGTACAACAGCATAATGCGTTCGATCGCATCCATTTCAACATCTATCTATAATCATTACGTGCTCAGAGGCCGATGAAGAAATCCTCCAAATGCAAAAATCCAAAATGCCTTCGACAAGACGCCCGCAAACCATGCAATGCAAGCAGGCTCGCTAGACGCAGGTATCATTCTCGAAGCCGTATCCTGTATCCCGTATCCCTTATCACCCATTTTTCATGCCCAGTTCAAATCGCACACATCATCCACCGCAAGCGGGACAACCGCTTAAGCCCAGTTGGCAAGGACCGCCATGACACACGCGCCCAAGGCGACGCAGCCAAAGGCGAAGAGCTGGATCTTGAGCGGGGACTTCCTCATCTGCGGGTTGAACATGAACTCGTGCGCCAGCAGCTCCACCAGACCAGTGTACATGAGGATTCCGGCGCTAATAGAGTCAAATATTCCGTTGATGAGGGTCTGGGTCTGCGCGCTCGAGGGCTTCGCGGCAATGCCGATGGCAATGGCGAGCGGGGTCGAGAGACCGTAGATGCCGGCGAGGATGTGCGGCCACCAGCGCCCGTGAGAGGGCCATGTAGCAACGGCGAGACGAGAGCCGAGACCGAGACCCTCGAAGAACTGGTGGAAGGTGAGGACGACGAGAAGGACAACGAGCTCGTCGCTGGTGGCAAGGACGAGACCGATGAAGATGGAGTGGAACACGACGCCGAATTCGAGGATGAAGATCGCCGTCAGCTGGCCGGCGAGGCCCGAGTGGCTGTCTCCCTCGACGTGGTCGCGGGCGTGGCCGAGGTGGTCCATGCCTCCGGGAGGGTAGCTGACGTCGTCCGGAAGTCCGGGCACCTTACGGGGGTCGACGAAGCCGGCGCCCCTCTCGGCGTCACCCTCATGCGGGCAGACCTCACTGCCGCTCGTCCCGTCGGTAGTCTGGTCGTTGGGCTTGGTGTCGGTGACGGCAGGGCCGTCGAGTTCGTGGCTGTGGCCGTGAGAGAAGGCACCGGTACTCACGTTGGAGGCGATCATCTCGATGAGGAACATGACCATGACGGTCATCAGACCGATGGCGAAGGCCCAGTCGTACTCGCCCAGCATGGGAGCCAGACACTCGTTGTGCAGTGCCTCGACACCGGGGGAGAGAAGATGCATCCAGGCGGTGGCGATGATGACACCAGTACCGACGTACTTGAAGACGAAGAAGGTCATCTTCGGGACGTGCATGCGGGTGGTGCGCTGCAGGAAGATGGGCAAGAAGCCACCGAGCAGCGAGGCGACGAGGATGATGAAGATGGAGGCGATGCGCAGAGGCATGTTGCTCACATCGACAGCGGCAGCACCGCACTCGTTGGCGACCGGGTCGGCAGCGCCAGCGCCCTCCTCCTGGCGGAGAGCCAGCAGCTTCGCCGCCGAGATCTGGAGAGGGTTCATTTTTGCTTTGAGAGGTTCGACGAACGTCGCAAAAGGTTGGCGGTCGGTCGCGGGACTCGAGTCGAGTCGGGAGGCCCAGCAATTAAGCTGTGTTCCGAGGCAGCTGGGGACCTTGAGGGCAAGCGACGACGCAACAAGGTCTGAGACGGCGGGGTCGCACACAACCAATATCGGCGTCTAGGCGGTACAACGAACGGACGACGACGGCGTGACGGCAGGATAATGGATTCAGAAGCTGTGCGTGCCCGAGAGAATGGATCAAGCCCCGGCCGGGTGTGGGTGAGGTGCGAGGTTAGAGGTTACGCAAGCCACCGAGTGTCGAAATGGTCGTAGGTGCAGCGAGGCGTTCTGCACAAGGCGGGGGTGAATGGGCGATGCCGGCAAGGGGGCAGATGGAGGGATCTCAGGATGATGCTCGGGAAATGGATCCTCGCAGGTCTTGGCTCGCAGCTTGGCGTCTTGGTTCGAATGAGGCTCCGGGGCGGCTCTAGGCTCTCTATATAAATTGTGCCAAGAGCAGGGATCGTCGACGGCTTGAGTGTTGAGGAAACTTAGGTTTCGCGACGTCGTAATAGGAGGCGAGGGGTGGTGCGTCGACGGCGGGCGGAGGAGAGAGGAGGAGACTGGAAAGATGGAGGTTCGAGAACCCGGATGGTCGTCGGCCGCGGGGGTCAGTCGGTTAGATGAGAGAGAACGGAGCTGGACCCCCGGTAGGATATCGGCCACACGAGGAGCACCTTGGACGGTGGACTCGACGACGACGAACCACAAAAAAAGTTCGGGAACCCGGCACCTTGCAGGAAGGAAACAGGATCTTATTTCGTCGTCGACGTCGGCTGGGACCTGGGTCTCTCACGACTTCCTTTGGGCGTCGACAAGGTTCACGTCGCGCAGTCAACAAACTCTGACGGGCCAGCTAATCAGCAGCTCCTACGTCTTTTTCTTCTTCGGACAAGATAAGAGTGTGGGAAAGAAGAGCCGATCTATCTACTGTTTGACCACGATGGCAATGAAGTCCGAGGTCCTGGAAGGAGTCGTCACAAGAATCATCCCAACAAAGAGCTTGAGGTGGTCAGCGGAGTGCCCGAGGTAAAAGGACGCTGAAGCAGCAGGAATGGGCATTCGACCCAGGAGTCCAGGGCTCAAAGACCAGAGCGGGCAGGACTAGCTACCTAGACCAGACCTCAAAGCGCGCAAAAGACGCAGGCGGCAGGGCGGACGGATGCGCAAATTCGAAAGGGAAGGAAAAACGGACGTGAGGACCTTGATGGCCAACCTCGACGTCCAGGCCCCACCTTCCCACCTTTCCTCCCGGACACACACTGGAGTCCTGAGCTCACAAACCGCAAGTTCCTTATCTAGAAGCTGCGACTTGCGCTCCCTCCCTGCGGTTTCCACCTCGACCTCAGGCCATGTTGTACCAAAGTACCTATCCATCACTTACCTTCCTCAGCAAAGTATCACAAGAGGCGTATCTATTGAAACACGTCATAACGCCTTTCTTTCCTCCATTCCAAGTCGTACACAACGACATCCATCTTGACAACACAAAAGAGCGGAAAGAAACACTGCATGCACGTCCCGCCGTCAGCCCTCCGACACTGGCAACACTAACAGTGCATCCCTGTCTCCGTCCTCGTGCCCGGCGGCGTGCGCGCCCATCAGATTTTTGACCAAAAGAACGTGCCGCCTCTGATTGGCCAGAACCACCGACCCGTCGTGGTTTTCTCCGCACTAGCTCGGCCATCAGGGTCCTCACTCTAATGCAACAGTGAGCACGACGACGTGAGCTGGCCGGAAAAGGCTCCATCACCACCGGTTCCCATGACATCCATGAATGACTGCCCTGCTCGTCTCCAAGGGACGTCCCAACGGCCATCGTGATCAAAACGACGGGCATTGGCTGAGGACTACGTACTTGGCCCAACTGCCCGAAAGCAAAATATAGTACCAGAGTGGCTGTTGGCACCGGTCATCCCGCGCGAGGACTGCTGGGCCGTTGGAAGCTATTTCGAAGCACCGTTGTTTTTTGATTGCTGCCGCTGCTGCTCGTGTCGGCGCAGGCGTTTTCGTGACTCGCACGTATTCTACACTATCCATACAGAGACACCCCTTCTGCAGCGTGTCCGTCTCCCTGCTGTGCCCCTAGTGTACGTGATCCTTCACTGTGTCTTACCAACGAATACCAGCGGTCGTTGGACGTTCCCCCACGCCATCGCCGCCAAGCGACAATGGAGCCAACGCCGTCCATCCGTTCCAACGGACAAGCTTTGGCCAAGCCGGTCGCTTGCTTCCGCCGCGTGGATCTCTTGACAAACAGAAGTCCCCGTCAGTCATGGGAAGTCATCTCGGCGTTGCCTCTCTCCTCTTCCCCCACCCATCTTCCCTCTGTAAGATTACATGGAGACTCGGGAGAACTTACGCCCTGGGTCCATCTTCACTGAGGAACCAATCCCATGAAACCCGACGTAATGACGAGGGCCGGGATGGGCGACGTTGCATCCCTTGGATTCCTGGATCATGCAGCTGCCGCAGAGCCACCGAGGCCAGGCAAGCATTCGGCCCTCTTGAGACGACGCCCCCGGGATGGCGCATGAAAAGTCCCTCGACGTCGGACCCATCCCGGAAAGGGCTCCCCTAGGCCATGTCGACGTTGCCGTTGAGCCATGCCGCTGGCCGAACAGTCGGGGCTCACGTCGCATCGGGCGACGCCGCAGACAACCCTTTTCCAAATATCGGGATATTTTCCATTTCGGTGCTCCAAAGTTTTCACGAAGAAAATTGAATCTCCACACCCAGGGTCCTGAATGGCGAGTCGAGCTTGCGCAGGTCGATGGCGCTGCCGAGGCTGAACAGCAGCGACTTGACCCTGCCCTCCCACAGCACGCCGATCTTCATGTTCTGGTCCAGGCGGGCCTTGATGACGCCGCCGTACTCCTCGTCCGCTGCGGCTGTCGTGTTCTCCGTCGTCGTCGTTGTGCTTTCCGCTGCCGCCGTGGGCACAGGGTCGTCGTCTAGCCTCCACTCCATCTTGGCCTGGAAGCTGCGCTCCCTCGGCTTCTTCTCCTCTATCGGCTTCTTCTCCTTCTCCACCGCCACCACGGCCGGCGGCTCGTCCAGCCTCCACTCCAGCTTCGCCTGGAAACTCCTCTCCCCTTCCTTCCTCTCGAGGAACCCCTCGGCCGAGAGCGCGGGGTGCTGCTGCTCCCGGTCCAGGTCCTGCCGCAGCAGGTTCTTGCGCCACAGCTCCATGCCCACGGACCACTCGCTCTCGTAGCTGTACACGTTGAAGCTCATCCTCGTCGCGAGGCTGCAGTGCCTGCCCGCCGCGACCGCGTAGCTCGCGCACACGTTGCCCATGAGCGGGTTCAGCGTCAGCGTCGCCGTCAGCGGCGTCCCGCGGTGCTCCGGCAGCGTCGCGAACCGCCCGCCCACGCTCACCCCGCCCGACTTGTTGAGCGTGCCGTAGTATATCTCCCCGCCCGCGCTGAAGCGCCCGTAGATGCGGTCCTTGAGGTCGTCGATGCTGGGCTTGCCGTTCGCGCACGACGTCGACGAGGCGCTGTCCTCGGCGTCCCCGCCGAAGTTGTACACGCCCCTGAAGCCTAGCAGGCCCCCGTCGGACGAGGCGAGGCCCTCGACGGCGTATTTTCCGATGTCGTACTGCGCGAGGCCGAGGAGCGTCCCGCCGCTGCGAAGGAACTTGCCCGACACGGCGCTCAGCTGCAGCTGCAGCGCCGGCGAGACGCGCTTGACGACGAGGGCCTCGAGAAGGGACTCGGGGAGGTACAGCCGGCCGTAGAGAAGCGAGGCGGCGTCGGGGCTCAGGAGCGGGTAGGGCGTTGCAGACGGCCGGCCGCGGCTGCCGCCGGGGAGCAGGTCGCCAAGCGGGCGGTAGGAGCGCAGCAGCGCCGGCAGCGGGACGGCATCGGACTGCGGGACGAGGTGGGCGCGGAGCGGCACCGACGAGTAGAGGTACGAGACGGAGCCGTCGACGACGCCTACGGAGCCGAGCTGGTACGAGGTCGCGAAGTGGGGGGTCGCGAGGGAGGAGAGGGAGAGGCGCAGGCCCTGCGGCGTCGAGAAGTCGAGGAGGGCTGTGTGGCAGGTGAACGTCAGCCCAGGTCTATGTTAAGAGTTTTGGGGGGGGGCGCAGGCGCAGACGCAAACGCAAACGCACCGTCTGCCGTCGAGTTTAGCGACGAGTACGAGTTGTCGCAGTTCCAGCCGGTGGCCTCGTAGAACGCGCCCTGCACGTATCGCATGAACTCGCGCATGGTGGGCGGATAGATGTGCCGGGTTCGCTTCCGCGGAGCAGCGGGTCCCCTGAATTACTATTATCGCAGGAACATTTGTTGTAGGGGGTGAGGATGGTTCTGTCGAGTTCGTCGTCGTCGTCGTCTCGTCAGACAAAAGGCTTGGGTGCAACGGTTTGCCGCTAGCCTCTCGGCGGGCGGGAGTGGCTTGTGACGGAATGTGGGTTACGTAAGCGGATCAGCCTCACTATCAAATTCTCTCCGGCAGTCTGGGGACGAGTCCGAGATGACGTGATGCGAGCAGTGTAAGCGCAACGACGCTCCATGAGTATCAAAAAAGTAACTGAAGTATTTCTTGACATCCAAGAAATCGATTTATGTGATTTTTAGGCGACATGATGCAGCAGGGGGTGGTCCAGAAATTTCGAAGCATCTTTAATTCTCATGTTCAAAACAAAAGCAATCCACCCAAAATGCTAGCCATCACTCCCACTCCCCCACCATGAACACCGCCTCGACACACGCCAAAACGCTTCGTACTATCGGTTAGTCATTAGAAATAAACAGAAGAAAAAAAAGTGCGCGAGCAGAGTATAAGTTAATCTACAAATCCAAGAAAAAAAACCAAGAAAGGCCAGGTATTGCCGTAGTTGTATCGCGCCGTTCCTCCCTTACTTTTTAAATATCCTCCTTTCTCTCCCCATCATAGTCGTTCTCCCCGCCTCAGAAACAACAGGCTCTCCTTCTCTCTCACATAGCCTCATACAGCCACCCACCCTCCAGGGCCTCCGGGGCCCGCCTCCGTCGTCATGAGCTGCTCCACCGTTGGCCTCTGTATAGGCACCCTGCCCAGGACGCGAGCGTGCTCGGGGATGACAGCCTCGTCCGCCACATCGATGTCGTCCAGCCCGGCCTCCTCGATGGCGAGATGCTCGCTCGCGAAGCCGGCGCACGTCTGGCTGTCGAAGGCGGCCTCGCAGCGGGGTGACTCCTGCAGCAGCTTGATGGCGCGACGACGGATCCTGCGGTGACGGCACTTCATGGCGACGTAGTAGAGCACGGGGACGGCGCCCATGTCGACGGAGAAGCGCCACCGGGGGATGGGCGACTCGCGGAAGAGCCGCTCGACGCGCTCCACGAGCTCGCCGAAGCGGTCGTTGTACAGATCGTAGGACAGCTCGCTGTTCCCATTCTCAACCTGGAAGAGGATCTCGGCAGTCTGGTGCCACATGTCGAGCACGGCGGCGCGCGGCTCGGCGGCCAGGCTCGGGTTGCGGGAGACCAGGTCGTCAAAGCACTTGCGCCACTTTTGCAGCCCCAGGTAGACGGGCCACTGGCGGGTCGTGTCGGCACTGGCTTGATCGCGGTAGGTCAGGACCTCGGGAAAAACGTAGGTCAGGAGGAAGGCGAGGGTGTCGCGGGCATGGTTGAGGTCGGCTAGGGCCTCGAAGTGTCTGTCTTCCTCGCTGATGATGGGCAGCGGGATGCGGGGCGGGTCGAGGGCGGTTCTCGAGTGCAGGGCGAGGGTGACCAGCATCGGCTTCACCTGGTTCTGGATGTAGTAGCCGTCTGGGGACTCTATCCTCGTGCGATTGGGGACGCGGTTCTTGTTCTCGAGCCACTCGGACACGACGGCGAGGGCGAACTTTAGGTGGGTGTTTGCGGCCCTGATGCTCCGCTGTAGGTATTCGTAAGATATGAGAAGCACGAGGCAGGTCAGGGTGACTTTAAGGTTAGTGTAGCACTGCTCGGCGAGGTGCTTGTTGAACATCCGGATGGCCTTGCAGTGCTCCTCGAGGGCGCGGATGCGCTGGTTTGCCACGTATGGCGGGGGGTTCGGGCTGGCATCGTAGTAGGCAGCCTCATGGAGGGCGCCGACGGCGACGAGGGTCTGGTGCACGCACGGTTCTGAGTTGCCAATGGCGAGGACGGTGACGCGCCAGAACTCGCTGTCGAAGTAGCCGGGTAGCTCCTTGGTTGAGTGGTGCTGGAAGTAGCTGAGGGAGCGGCCCTCGGTCCATAGGAACGGCGCGGCGCGATCGCTCAAGGCCATTTGGGGGCTGCGTTGGAGCTCGGCCAGCTGGAGGGCGAGGCCGGTGTCGGCGTCGGCTGGTGGTTGGGAGGAGCGGGACACCAGGTCCTGGTCAGCATCCGATTCGGCGTCCCGGTCCTCATTCTCGATCTCGATCTCGATATCGTTCTCGTTCTGGTTCTGGTTCTGGTTCTGATTCCGGTTCTGGCCCTGCTTCTTCTTCTGCTTGGCGGCAGTGCGAGGGGCAGGCGCGAGGGCTTTGAAGGACGGGGCGTTTGGGGATCCAGCTTTCTTGCCGGGCTGGGCGCCCGATGTCAGGTAGTCGCATATGCCCTCTCCTTTCTTATAGGTGAGGCAATTCCGGCAAGCAGGGCGCGTCTCGTCGCATGCCACCCTTCTCTTACTTTTCCATCCAAGGGGAGCACGGTGTCAGCATTCATCTACTCGGGCAGCTGCGACGCCACGATGCTCACGCCCCTCTCGCCTGAGCAGGTGTGGCGTTGGTCCCAAGATACTGGAAAGATCGTGGCACTGAAACACGGGCGCAGCAGAGGGAGGCGTGGTGGAGGTCGCTTACCGACAATTCTGGCATCCTGTCTTGGACCGACCCCCGGCGCGCATGTGCCTCCTCCTCACTACCAAAGCTCTCCCATTCGACGACTGGGCAGGCGTGGCCGCCGGCGATGCCGAAGGCGCCGATTGAGGGGCGTCGGGCGACGTAGCCGCGGACGATGAAGCGGCTGGGGCGGCGACGACGGTGCTGCTCTTGTTTGTGTTGGCGGTGCTGCTGCTGCGACGCTGCACCTGGGCGCGGCTCACCTCCTGAGTGACGGCCATGATGAGTAGTCGAGATAACCCGCGCGGGGAAGGACCGTGCAGCGAGACATGAACCCACACATAAGATCCAGTCCCCCTGACAAGGCAAGATCGGGGGGAGAGGGGGGTGGGCGAGATGTGACCAGTAAGATCCACAAATTACGCTGAGGAAAGAAGAAAAAAAAAGATGGGAATAAGAGACAAGAAGAGAGAACTTTGGTGTGTTATTAAGAAAAAAAGAGGGATTGGGAGGGGTGGCGGCGTGCGAGTGTGAGAGAGAGAGGGATGGGAAGGAGAGGGAGGAGAGAACGAGTGCCCGGCCAGCGGGTGGCCCCCGGTCCAGTGTTCTCGGCCAAGCTGCGGCCCCGCTTCCGGTGGTCTGGCTGGCCACTGAAAAGAGCCCGTTTGTTGCAAAAGGACCCACCTACCTGGCGAGGGCTGCCTGGGGTGTGATTGGCTCCCTGTTCTGGGAAAGTGCGTCGCTTCAGAGGAAGGTCCCACAACTCTGGCTGAAGACTCAGACTCCCGTCCTCAGAGAGAAGGAGCACCCGACAGCTCGTGATCCGAGCCCCCCGTCGCTTCCATACGCCAGAAGCAATTTTGCTGCGCTGTTTGTTTCCGCCTCACCTCGGTATGCCTGAGGGGAAGGACCCCACTTGGAGAAGCCTCCACTTTGACGCACTTCACGTTGTGACCTGAGTACATTGGTACCTAGGTGGGGACGACAGGAACGGTCCGACGGACGACAAGCGCGACGGGGAGGACTGCAACCGAGACAGCGACGGAAGGCAGCGACGCCAGTGAATAGGTGATAAAGTCTGTAGAAAGCGAAAGAGTCTAGGCAGACGCGTCGGATTGACTTGGGCGGCCAAAAAAGGCGCATCAGAGTTTGAGCTGATGACGCAGAAACGAAGAAAAACAGGGGCAACATGAAATCAGCCATCAAGAGCCTCAACTCAAAAGGACCCGAGCTTAATAAGAAGTGCCGCTGGCTCGACTGCAAGTTCCCACCTCATGGTCATCATCTCAACTCACTATCAAGGATTTCAATCTCACATTCAAGTTTTGCCCGCGTCGCACGCTACTATCACCACTCATCATGAAACTACGATCTCACACCAGGCGCGAACAGCAAGATGACGCTCGACAGACAGGAGTTCCACAAGAGGGAGCATTGAAACTACAAGCTCAAACCAGACGAAAACAAAAAGAAAACACTCGACGGATAAGACTTTCACCAGAGAGAACGATGAAGCTACGATCTCAAACCAGACGCGAGCAGGAAGAGACGGTCCGATGGACAAAACTCCCATCAGAGATCCGAAACGCGATTCTGCGACTAGTAGAGAACTTCGCGGCCGATGAAAAGTATTCCAGAGCCCGCTTGGCCACAGTTTCGAAAGAGTGGCAGAGCTTTTTCGAACCAGCGCTCTGGCATACGTTGACACTTCAGCCAGATCATCCAACTTTGAACTTGAAAGGTCTAGAAGGTTTTGTCCAAGGCTACCAAAGGGAGATGATTAAAGGGATTTACCTTTACGTGGAATTAGAGGACTACGTCTGTCCGCAATGCCAGAAAGAAGTTGGAGACCAACACACGATCATCAATCGCGAGAGAAAACTTTACGACAATCTACAAAGCCTTCTATCGATTCTCAGTACTTGGCCTGAAGATAATCCAGCAACTGGTATCTGGCTTCACCTGACTGGAAAACATCCGGGTAGCGCAAAGAGGTCGTCGTCTCCCAATGAACAGCAACGAGGTCGATGTAAGCACTTGCATTCGCCCTCAATCGATAATAGCGATATGGAAATACAAAGTATGTGGGACGTCATCAGCAGCCAGGAATCCGTCCATATAACCCCGATTATTACTATAATTGGAATCAACAAAAGCCTTTCTTGGAGCTTCTCAGGCCCACTAATACTCCGGATCGGCAATTGCCTCCCGAGGCTTCAGAAAATCCATCATGAGCATTACATCCCGGGATTCAAGCGACTCTTCCAACATGGACTAGGAAATTGGAGCGTCCTAAGGATCGCAAACGAGATTCCTACCATAAAAAAGGTTACCATAGTGGAGTGTTGCTCACGAAACAACAACATAGTCGAGAGACGTTCCGAGTGGGCATGCCGGGAGATCGGGTTGCCTCAAGCAGCGGTTTTAACCAGCTTTCACCTCACCGACCTCATAACCACCGATGCTATAGATGCGAGAGACTTCTTCTCTCATTTCAACTCCCAAGTCTCATTAGGCCAAGAACTACCTAATTCGACACTTCAACGTCTTCGTCTGACTTGTCGACTTGAGCAGTTATCCCTCAGCCCTATGGAGGTTGATTCCCTGCTTTTGATAGCCAGCCAGACAGCTGCACAGATGCCTTGCTTAAAGCGTTTGGTAGTATGGAGCTCTGGTGTCGGCAAAGGGTTTTTCTTTCGATACCACGTTGGAAAAAGCGAGGTAAATTTCACGGTGGCTTCTACATGGAACTTCGATGTCGCTGCTTGGCAACATACCCGCCGCCAGAAGTCAGTACGAGCGGCTTGGGAGCAGGTAGCAAGTCGGCATGCAGATCACAGGTTTAGATACACCGTCAAGCACATCGATCGGGAGGTTCTCACTAACCGACTTTCTATCTACCGCTACCTGAGGTCAGAATATGGTCGATCCTGATATTGAGATTAGCTCTGAGGGCTAGAATACGATTAAATGCAAGAAAAGACGGAATTCAGACAGCTATAACATCCTTCTTTCCATTTCCACGGGAAATTTTCCTCCCCAGTTAGACAGCAGGTGGATTTGAACGAGGGAAACGCGCCCAGACCTGCCAGCCTCTGCTGCCCTGTGTGCAGGTGGGTTTCGGAGGACAATGGTAACCGCGGCCACTGACAAGACGTCGCGCTTTTGGAAAGCAGCCAGATATGAAGAGTTGGAGCTTAATTACATTTAAGCAGACACAAAACTCCAGATGGTTGCGAATGAGATACTTGCCTGCAGTCTGCCTTAGAACACACTTTCTATCATACATCTTTGAGTCTAGAACACTCTTAGCTAGCTAGAACGATTTACACTTTAGCTAGAATAGTTCAGAATAAGTATCAGTGTTCCACTATGCCAGGCCATCTTGGTTCTTGCCAAAACCGACCAGGAGCCTTCGTACAGTGATGCAAGGCTGTTTTGTGTCGTCATTTCACATTTCGCACCTGCCCCCACGCCTTGGCGGGGGACGACAATGACGACGACCAGTGATGGACAAAGCCGGACGATGACGGACGAAGCCGGACGGCGATGACGGACGAGGGGGCAGGACGATGAAGAAGGACGAGGAAGGACGACGAACACCGTAAGCTTTTCCTTCTATCGTCCCTGATCGTTTCCAAACAACTAATGAGATAGATCATATCCCATCACTGTGTCGTCTCGCACCACATACTTACCAGTATTCTTCACCAGGGCCGACCTCCCCGCGGTGGGCGGGGTTAACCCCTGGAGGTGAAGTGACTCCAGTGTCGTCATCTCTAGGGGGCGAACGGGCCCCAATGCTCTCGAGACGTTCTTGGGACCTTCGGCATAATCTCATCCACCAAGACCGTCATCGTCGTCTTGCCCACCACCGCCACCGCCAATCCCACCCCATTCAACGTCGGCATCATCTTGCCCGCCCGGTCTCAGGAGAGTGGTTTCACAGTGGTTGTGACGGGAGGGGAGGATATTCAACATGCACGTTGTTGGAAGGTAATTGGAGTCGGACCATGGCATTGCGGTACACATCATGTGAAGTCCTAGTCCCAAATGGTGTAAGGCACAGCATGACGTCTTCAGAAAACCATCACCGGTCGTCGTGCACAGCTCTTCCAGGAGTGAAAACCTGGCAACGTGACTTGCTTGGATTGTCACCCCGTTTGCGATCTACCTAGTGATGTTCTGAGATCATTGTGGCTGCCTTGATGGAAAGGCGGTGTTGGGACCTGCGTCGAAATCATTTCGCTCTGGGGCAACCCGTTCAATGTGTGATAAGAAGACAGAGACGGATCTAGCTTCGGCGATGCTTCAACGGTGCCGGGCAGCATTTCACGATCCGATGGCACAAAAGTCGGCGAGAGCATCTTCATTTCCGTCTGGAGGTGCACTGTAGGTAGGCCGAGTTTCCAGGTCAGCAAGTGTGAGCAAAGTTCCGAAACATTCAATGTAACATGCTTCTTCCTACTGCAACCCCATCCGTGGGAGCTCTCCTCTCCAGTTGCACAAAGTACCTGCCTAGGTAGTTGTCTTTCCATACATATTGCACTCACCCTCCCACGTGTGTTTAAGCCGCGGTGGGCGGTCATGGTCACTACCTTCTGTTCGAAGAAAGGGGGAAGAATGTACTTGTAAGGGCTATCTGTGTTGGGTAATACTGTTTCCTGTATGCGGAAGTTGCGTGGCGCCGGACATTGGAGGGAACATTCATTACTAGCAGGTGCGCGGCGTCTGTCTGGAGTGGTTACCAACTAAAGCAGGTGCAAGTCCAATCATACCTAGGTACTAGGTATTACAAATTGCAGCTGAGAACGGAAGGAGCCTTGAAGGCATAATTGGACCAAGAACCTGTTACATGGGAAAGAGTGATGTGTGTCAACTGTCAAGAGCAGAGAGCAGGTGGCTACCTGCCCATTGCAGAACACATACAAGTACCTAGGTAGGAGGGTCACACGCCCTATTCCAGTGTCTCGGAGGTCCGCCTGGCTTCTTTGATCTTCTCCAGTCTCGAGTCTTCCCAGTCAGCTCTTCTTCCACATACAGTGTACCTACACATCCCCAACTCCACTTCGGCCATGTGCGCCATCAACGTACGAGCCCATGGGATGTCGTTTATCCCCCGGCCTCTTCTCCATCCATCAAGCAATCCTTTTTCACTGCCAAGATCATCTACGGGAGCTCTTGTGGATTGGGTCGGCCTCGCCACACCACCTACCAATTGTGGACGACGTGTCATTCTGTTGGTTGTTCCCACTCCTTCCCTTCATTTGAACGTAAGCTGATGCAACCGCAGCAACCATTCCGAACAGTTATGGATTTGGAACATCGAAGGCAACAGGCTCGCCGCTCTTCTACGACAATCACGAGATGGTCAGGTTTCAGGTCATCGACGAGGAGTGGCACAACCAAACGCCATCGGGACCCAGCCAAGCAGACGAGGACGTCCCTTTTCTCCGTTAACCTCAGTGACGACACAGCCATTATCACACCCTCAGGACACTTAGGCCTAGGAGCTCTTCGCCCTGTAGCCAGTATTCCTAGCTGTACACACGTCATCGACACCCAGTGGAGAAACAACGTCAATCGCGTCCAACTCAAAACCTCTGGTAATTGGAACGGCACCGGGGACCTCTGCATCATCCAGGTCCAACTCAGCGATGCCCAAGCCCACGCCACTTAACGCTATCCAAGAGTTCCGCCTTCCCCTCATCTTCTGGCGGGGTCTAGGTGGACTACAACAACAACAGGAAGATCGACAAGGTCCTCTCGGGCGTCTCTAGCGGCAAAGCGTCAGCGTACGACTTCTTTCCTCCAGCCTCCTACGGCGTTGAGAACAAGGCCCCCTATTGCTGCCCGCCCTGCCCGGACCCAATCCCCCTGCTCCCACCGCTCCCGCCACCTATCTACCCTTCCTACAGGTAACGACGGTGCCAACGCCCTTCCTAACAGGAGTTCGGCCGCCGAGGCCATGATCGCCGCCAAGGGCTCCGGCTTTACGACCTGGCCCGGCATCCGCCCAGGCCCTATATGGGACGCGGCTGGCTCTCTCCTGCGTCCAAGGCGGTCCCCGTCCCCCGTCCAGGCCACCATTGTGGAACGACAAGATCCTTTTGGACCTTGAGAAGGACCTCTGGGCCGACGACGACGACGACTCCCCGCCCCGCCCCAGCAAGGACCCGGCCGCGGAGGCCATAATGGAGGCCGACAAGGCAAGGCCCCACCCCCTCCACCACCTGGCCCAGCGTTCCCCCCGCGTCCTCCCGCCCTGCCCCGCCCTCTTAGTCCCAGGGGGGGGAGTACGACGACGAGAAGAAGGGAGATGCGGCCCTGTCCGACATCTCCAACGACTTCGGTGATGAGGGGGCCGAGGAGGACGACGACGGGATTTGAAGGACGGCGGCGGCACCAGGACGACAAGGTCCTTTCGGACCTTGAGAACGACCTCGAGGACGACGATAAAACGCGTCCCCCCTTCCCCAACAAAGATCCGGCCGCCGAGGCCGTGATAGCCGCCGACAAGACAAGGCCCCGCCTCTCACCGGCTCCCACCGCCGCTGCCGCCGCTGCCGCCGCCGCCGACCCAGAGGAGGTGGCGTGGCAGCAACAGCTTAGTAAGGACGCGGAGGAGACGGCCCGGGTCCACGCGGACCCCAGCGACCTCTTGGCCGCCATCGCCGCCATCCGGGAGGACGACGGCGACGACGATGACGCCCCCGCCCTCCCCAGCGAGACCCGGCTGGGGAGGCCATGACCGCCACCAGGGGCTCTGGCTTCATCTCCTGGCCCGGGGTCCGCCCAGTGCCCGCCCCCGATGCCCAGGCCCAGGCCCCCTCTCCTCAGGCGGAGGACTCCCTCCCGCCGGGAGAATACGGCGAGGACGCTAAGGGGGACGAAGAGTCCGAGGACGGCTCCCTCGACATGGAGAGGGAGGAGGACGGCGACGAGCAGTGAGCGACGAGGACGATGAGGAAGGACGACAATGAAGACGCGTTCCCCCCTTGCCAACAGGGATCCGGCCGCCGACAAGGCAAGGCCCCGTCTCTCCCCGGCTCCCGCCGCCCCCGCCGCCCAGGACTCAGCCGGGGAGGCAATGGCCGCAACCAGGGGCTCCGGCTTCACATGGTGGCCTGGCGTCCCGCCCCGCAAGTAGGGGGGGACGACGATGACGACGACGACGGCCAGAAGGCCGACGAGGTCTTTTCAGACCTCGAAAACGACTACGAGGAGGACGACGGCGGTGACGACGATGACGAGGACGAACAGAACTAGAGGATGGCGGACGAAGCCGGACGACGATGACAGACAAGGAGGAAAGACGAGACGAACACCAGCACTGTAAGCTTCCCTTCTATCGTCCCTGATCATTTCCAAACAACCAATGAACAATAGATCATAACCACGCAATCTGTCGTCTCGCACCATATACTTAACAGTATTCTTAACCCGCCCAAGGGTCCGACCTCCCCGCGGTTGATGGGAATAGAGGTAGTGTGACTCACTGCCTACGTGGAGCAAACGAACCCCGATACTCTCGCGGCGCTTGGCTCGGGGATACACGGATACTGCCTAAGGTTGAGAGAAAGTAGGGCTCCGTAAGAGCAGAGCAGGAACGATTTGATGACCTGTACATTTCGCCTAATTGAGAGAAACAATAATCTTCTCGCCGCCTTTGGTGCCAATTGGATCGTCAGAGCGGTACCCTTTACCGTTGACGCTGAAGCTAGATCCGTTTCCAACTCTCACCTTGAGGGGTTCGCCCAAGAGCGAGGTGATCTCAGCCCCAGTAACAACACCGTCCTTCCAATCCATATCAACCTTGAAGCCGCCTCGCGCTACCCAGCCTTTGAAAGATCCGCTCGACAGCCCCTGACCACTGGGAGGAATGGCCGGACCCAGGTGCACGACCCCGGCGTGGCTCTGCAGGAACATCTCGACGACGGCGGCCACGAACCCGGAGTTGCCGTCGATCTGGAAGTAGCTGCCGTTCCGGCTCATCAGGTTGTTGTGCACCCAGCGCGATATCAGCTCCATGGCGTACCGCAGCGCGTTCGTCGCGTCGAAGAGCCGCGCGTGCAGCACGCTCGCCCACGTCACCGCCCAGCTGTTCCCGCCGCCGCCGTTGTCCATACGGTGCCGGAGCAGCCTGTACGCCATCTCCGCATACTCGGGCGTCGTCACCGGCGTCACCCACGTCCCGGGCTGCACGCAGACCAGCGGCGAGAAGTGCCGGTGGCCGGGCTGGTTCTCGCGGTACTCGTGCGAGTACTCGAGCAGCTGCCCGAAGAAACCCGCCTCCGGGGGCAGTATCCCGTCGCGGAACGCCGCGGCGCGCTCGACGCCCTCGCTCGAGCCGAGCGCCTCCGAGATCTCGAGGAACCCGGTCATGACCTCCCACATGATGGCCCGGTCGTTCATGGCCCCGGCGTCGATGCCCGTGGTCTCGCCCGCGACGCTCATGTTCTCGGGGATGTAGTACGAGTTCTCGGGCGAGCAGCTGGGGTTCGTGATCCAGTGCCCGTCGTCGCGCTCCGTCGCCCAGCTGTAGATGAAGTCCATCGCGCCCCGCAGGATGGGCAGCACGCGCTCGCGCGCAAAGGCCTCGTCGCCGGTGAAGCGGAAGTGCTCGATGGCCTCGAAGGCGAGCCATGCGCCCCCCAGCGGGTACGGCGCCGCGATGGTGATGGCGTGGAAGGGCGTGCAGTCGCCCGTGGCGTCGGTGTTGTGGTGGCAGCACCAGCCGTCGGCGCCGTACATGCCCTCGGCCACGGCGCGGCCCGTGACGGACAGGCGGTCGAGGAAGTCGACAACGGGCTCGGCGACCTCGCGCAGGTCGAGCGGCTGCGCGGGCCAGTAGTTCATCTCGAGGTTGACGTTGATGGTGAACTTGCTGTCCCAGGGCGGGCGGAAGTCCCTGTTCCAGACGCCCTGGAGGTTGGCGGGCAGCGTGCCCGGCCGCGAGGACTGGATGAGGAGGTACTTGCCGTAGTTGAACTGTAGGGCCATCATCTCCGGGTCGTTTGTGATGTTGCCTCCTCGCTTCCAGTTCTCGAGGCGGGCGACGACGTCTCTGGCGACGACGTCTCTGGCGTCGATGTCTTCTGAAGTGCCGAAGTCGACCGAGGAGCGGTCGTAGAGCTTTTTGTAGTCCTCGACGGCCTCGTCACGCAGTGCTTCGTAGCCAGCGTCTACCGCTGCATCAAGACGGCCATCGACAATCTTCTCCAGTTCCTCAAATGTGGCACCGGGATGGTGGAATGCTGTCTCTACCGTGTAGATGATGAAGACTTCGTTGGCGCCTCGAATGTGTAAGGCGGTTTCGTTGGAGCTTATCTGTGCGACGTCTAGACGTGTAAGAAGCTATTAGCAAAGATGTCGTTCACATGCAAATAGGCAGTTCCGTGGACGTACCGTCAGACAGGACAAATCGAGCTTTCGAAGCGAACCGATACGTATCATCTTCTTCTCCGGTTCCATCCAGCGTCAATACGCTCCCCGCAGCGTCCGCAGCCAATTTGGTAACGTTACGATCCCTCGACAAGGCGACGTCAAAGTCGAGAGACTCCGACTTGTTAGACGACAGCCTAAAAGCTAGCACATTCTTCGGAAAATTCCCCACCGCCTCCCTACCGTACTCCACGCCGTCAAAGACGTATCTCAACGATGACAACCCAGTCGCCACGTCCAATGAGTGTCTATACCCAGATGTACCATTCCTCGCATGACCAAAATCTAAGCGCAGCTCCCCCGCCGGCTGGTACCGCCGCATGTCGTCGTATTCCGGCGTGAAGTTGGCGACCCAGTTCTCGTCGGCCTCCGTCAGCTTTCCGTCGAGGATCTGCCGCCGCAGCGGCTCGAGCGCGTCGCGCGCGCTGGGCGGGATCTTGCCGGCGATCGGCCCGCCGCTCCAGATGGACTCCTCGTTGAGCCGGATGAGCTCCCTGTCGGTGTAGCCGTGCAGAACGGCGCCGAGGCGGCCGTTGCCGATGGGCAGGGCCTCGTAGAAGTCGCGGAGGGCGGGGTGGGAGTACCACAGCACGTGGGATGCTGGGGAGGAGCCGGCGGCGGGGGTGATGGTCGTTGCCGTGATGGCAAGAGCCAGCGAGGTTGAAAACTTCATCGTGATAGTGGGAGTCGAGAGTGCAAGGCAGGTAAAAAAGAGATGAGCGTGTGTCTCTAGACATAGGAGACTCCCTTGTCAATGTAGGTCTTGCTCATAGGCAGAACCCTAGAAACATCTGGTCATTCAGAAGGCCGTGACTTCTCTATCCCATTTATGTGCTCATGACGGATCATATCTCATCCCCAAAGCTCGCTCTCGGGCTATCATTAAGACCAAACCAGCGAGGAGGGATTCCGCCGTGTCGAACGAACCCCGCAGACTTCCCCATCTCTTGGCGGTTCGACACGCCCATCTTCTTCCCATTGGGAAGGAGACGGATGGTGATGCTCCTTCAGGTCTTTCCCCGCGGAATCCTATAGGGGAGACATTGCACACCTCGGACTCAACCTACAGTTATGCATTCATCATGCATGTGCAGATGCAGGTGATTGCGGAAAGTCTCTGACGTGCATGACATCCCGGGCACCGTCGCTTTTTAACACCCCCTCTAGCTACAACTGTGTAGCTAGGTGTCCCTAAGTGATTTCCTTAGGTCGGATTAATACTATCAAAGGCTTCATATGCTTTGAATTATTATTGTTGTTGTTAATCATCGTCGTCGTTGTTATCGTCCGTCATCGTCGTTACTATGTTTTGGGAGAGCCGAGTCACTTAGGAGTGAGTGTTGAATACTAGAGGGGCTGAATAAGATCTCCCATCACAAGAACAAGACGAACAAGAAAAGGAGCTAATGATGGGAAAATATAGACTTTTTGATAATATGTACGTGAAGGTAAACCAGACTTTTGTATGCTTTTCATAAACCCGCGCGCCAAGCAAAACTCCCAAGACAAAACTCCAAGCATAAATGAAACAAAAGCCAGAAAAATGAACTCATAACCACATGAAGAAATTATTATTTTTTTCACCTGGACGCGGCCCAGGCGGTGACCTTGCGGAGGATGTCCTCGCCGTCCTCCCTGCTCAGGTCCATCTCGGAGAAGTAGCGCTGCAGGTCGGCCTCGGTGGGCAGCGTCTGGCTGTAGTAGGCGACGTCGTGGTCGAAGAGCTGGCGCGCGAGCTCGCCGTGGATCTCCGGGTGGCCCTGCATGGACAGGACGAGCCCCGAGTCGGCCATGAGGATCTCGTTGTCCTGGGCCAGCGGCCTGAAGCCCGCGGGCACGTCCTTGACGAAGCGCTTGTGGAACTTTGTGATTTTCTAGGCAGATGGCCCGTTAGTACGAGAAGAGACAAGACAACTGTTTGTTATCTAGTGTGACTTACGATGGTGTCCTTTCCGAACACGCGCTTGCCGTCCTCGTTCAGCTTGAGCGTGTCGATGCCCACCTATAGGTTCCACGATCAGCTCTCACGAACATTACAAGCACTCAACAGAGAGAGAGAGAAACATACCCTGGGGAACTCGAAGCTCCCGATGGTGCCGGACAGCGCCGTGGCGATGGCCTGGTGGCCCCAGCACACGCCGAGCAGCTTGGTCCTGGTGACGTGCTGTCCGGCGACGACGCCGCGGATCCACTCGAGCACGGCGTTGACCCAGGGCTCGTAGCACGAGGGCGCCTGGCACAGGTTGCTCAGGCCGCCGGTGATGATGATGAGGTCGTAGGCGGCCGGGTCGGGCAGGTGGCCGATCTGGTGCATGGGGCGGTAGGCGTCGACGACGGCGTCCGGGGCGTTGCGAAGCACGTTGTCGCGGAAGGACTTGACCATGCCGCGGTGCTTGGGCTCCTCGATCTCGTACGCCTTGACGATGGCGACGCGGAGGGGCGCCGGCATGGAACCCATGGCTGCGAATGTGGATGTGGTGGTGGCTTGGGAGGAGGCGTGTGTAAGTGTGTTAAGACGTGTCGTTGGGACGTTTTCTTCGTACGTTATGTTGCAGGATAGAAGTAGAGAGAGAAAAGAGCAGAGCTGTTGAGGAGAGAAGTAAGAGATGGTGAAAGAGGTTGAGGGAAGCGGCCGGCTCTCTTATGCTTCTCCCAAGCCCCTCGGAGGCCCGGGGTCGAGCAGGTGGTAGTCAGGCTAGCATGCCGTCCCCGCAAACCGGAAAGAGGGTTCCGGCTAACATCGGGGGCGCCCACAATGTCTCCGGCAATCGGTCAGTCGAAGGGGGACCTAGTCATAAGACGACCCCCCGGGGGAGGACGGTCGTAGTTTCGAAATGAACACCCCGTAAACCCCATGGAGCTATTAAGTAACGAAAATCTACGCGGTGTGTGAGAGAGGGGATGCTGCCTCCTCAGCTGGGCAGTGTCGGAGACAAAGTCCGGACACGGACGATGCCAGGCATCCTCTCAAGACTCAGGATGAGGGGATGAGGAGCACGTCTGGCGTGACCGCCGCCGGAACAACAACCCTGATGGAGCTCGCTTTCCCATGTGAATCGGAGGTCATGCTTACCCATCGCCCGTCTGCCCATCTGCCTCTGCCGGGCGTACATAGTAAATCTTGGCTGCCCCTTGCGGTATGGGTCCAGCCAGGCGGTAGCCCAGTCCCTGCATGAGTCAGTGCTCTAGCTCCGTAGTCTGGAGGCCGTGATAGGCCGTCGTTTACGTAGACACATAGTTCGGGGGGATAAGGTAGGGTAGGGAAGAGAAGCTTATCTTATCTATCGAATCTCTACATCTCTGGGACTCGCTATTGGCAGTTCGTGGGCTGATTCTTTTTAGTATTTATATATATAGAATGCGCGGGGGGGCCTCAAATGGGTATAGATAAGATAATGACTGTTTGTTTACTGATAAGACTCGGCCGAGAGACGGGGGGCAGCCTCCGGGTGCGAGTGCCGACCCCGCCGGACGTCGGGTGGTGGTGTTAAGGCTCTTATTTCCTAATCCGGAAGTGCTTCCCTGAGTCAACCACCCAAATTCCCCCTCCAATCCTCCTGAGGCATCAACACGTGTGTGTGCGCGTGTAGGTGTGCGCCTTGAGCCTCCTCCCCGAGAGAGAGAGGCGTGCAAAGAAGAAACATCCACCGACTTCCATTGCGATTTCGCTCATCTTGCTCTGGTCCGGATCACGCGCGACCAGAAAAATTTTCTCCTCTCTTCTTCTCTGATGGATCCCTCGTCTCTTGCTCAAATTTTCCCTTGCGTTGTGCTCTGGCCCCCTCCTCCCATACAAAGCCATTACCCCCATTTTATGTAACAGCTTCCATCCCAAACAGCGAAAAAGCCTCCGACCCAGACCACATGATGCGCCCACGAGGGCATGAACGCGGCTTACGACTGCCATGCGAAATTTTTTCTTGCTCTCCTCTCCTCCCATCGCCCCATACTGCGTCTCTCGAGTCTCATTCCAGGCTCGACTGCGACCCATCCCCTTAATTTGCGCAGCAACAGAAGCGTTCCGTATGTTCCCGAAGCTTACCCCAACTCTCTTTGCTGCGTATTTCGCAACCGCCCTGGCAGAGTTGGAGAGGTTTCGCTCGCCAGCCACCTCTCTCCGACTGTTGCGAGTCGGTCAAAGACACGTTGTCTGTAATGAGACGTGGAGACAGACAGCCACGAGTTGGAGAACAACAACTCTGAACCCAGACTTGCAAGGGCGGAGTTGTCCAATAATTGGCCCGCGGCGTCCGTCCGCGTTGATTATTCCGCGTTTAGTAAACGAGGTCAGAACTCTGCGCAAGAGTCGTGGCCGCCCGCCCGAAATGAACAGAGCAGATGTGGAGTCGCGGCCTCGGACATCGAGGTCTCTCCCTCCGGCTTGCTCGCTCAACAGACTCGGGGGACTCAACGCAACTCACTCCAGTGTCTCGGTGCCTGACCCGCTTTGTCGGGTCCCACGAGCGCTCTCCCAGACCCACATCCCCCGCTAGACACCGCCACGCCCATTGGACGCAGCCAGCGGACGCTACTCAGGCGCAAAATGGAACCGCCCTGTCACCAAGCAATGTCTTCGTGGCTCAGTCGGTAGAGCGTTGGTCTCATATTACAAGTCAATATGACCCGGACACAAGTCAGGGACATCCAAAGGTCGGGAGTTCGAGCCTCCCCGAGGACATTTCCTTTTGTCTTTTGCTGTGATTGACTTGCCAAGTCCTCTTTTTGACGGTCGGAGCATTCATTAGACCTTCTACTTCATTAGACTTTGCGTGCACTGCATCAATACTTATCAACGTTGCATATCTCATAAGTTGCTAAACGTTTTTGAGGAGGCTAAGTAAGCTTCGACACAAGCCAGCTACTTACCTAGCTGTTTGTTGACCGACACATTTGACAACGAACTTGGTTTGGCAATGGACTGTGGCGGTCACCCAAGTAAGAAGTACGTACGTACTCTCTCAGTTTCGCCAACTCGACTAAGCTGTCACGTCTACTTTGAGCGCATTCATTCATTCTCATGTCGGGCCTTGCAGTCATAGGAACAGAGACTCGGATGGGACGATTGTTCCTTCAAGTGCCCCGAGAATACGAGGAAAAATCCAGAATGTATTTCTCTACATTTTACAATTGTCCACGTCAACCTCCAGGCATTCCGCACAGCTCACCCTCGAGCTCAGAGAGTCCCCGTCTGGCCGCCGGCGGTGCACGCCGCGACCTCGCGGCCCTGGTTGAGGACCAGCTGCTCGTTGGGCGGGCTGAACTGCACGCAGCGGCCGAAGCGGTCGCACTCGCCGTCCTGGCTGCCCACGCTGCAGGCCGTGCCCGCGTTGCCGAAGAGCGCGCTGCCCTTGCCGTCGAGGAAGTTGCGGGGGACCGTGGCTGTTTCCGTAGAAGTTGAAGGTTAGTTAGCAGCTGGCGGTTTTCAGTCGCATCGTTCACGAGGGTCTCGTCTTACCTGCAACGGCCTGACCCGCGGCGAAGGCGGCAACGGTGAGGAAGATGGCGGTGACCTGCATTTTGTTGGTTGCTGATTGGGATATGAAGAATATGGATGGATTGGTATTATAAGCAGAATGCTCCAGGCACTGGAAGAATCGAAGAATAGCAGAGTTGGTTGTGGTAGCTTGATTGCTCGTTGGCGTGTAAGGGACATGATCGACGACAGCTCGTCGTCGCGCCGTCTTTATACCCAGACAGATAGACGTCTATCATTGTCACGCATCTCATTATGGCCTCTCCTATCTGCATGAGTTTGTCCTAAGCTTGATCTCCGTCTCTACAGTGACACCTGCCTCCATCCAAAGGGGTTGTTCGCCGTAACGACGTCCTCAAACAGTCTCGAGACGCCTGATTTTCCGTTACAGTGGGTATCAGCGCATGCTTAATACGATTAGGGTGCTATTGGCGGGGGTTTAGGGGACGTTCGGTTTCGGTTTACGGCGACGATGATCGTCCGATCAGCCTTGGGTTGAGGTTAATCACTACATGGCCGCTTCGGGTTCCCGTCACGGCTTGCCCTCAAAGAAAGTTTGAGTTCACTGTTGGTATGTTCGATGGCTTATTCGTAGGTAGAGATGTAATCGACGTTGTCGATGCTCGGGCAAGCAGCTTTCACTTGAGAGATTTTGAGAGTTTTCCGCAGTGCCAGTGCAATACTCCGAAGCAGCCGGTCATACAGGGGAAACTCCCTGTAACCTGTGCTGAAGCAAGGAAGCCAGCGCCTGATCCGTGCCGACGCAACGCCCTGCCCTAGGCCCCCTTCAGCGCTCGCGGGCTTGCCGAGCTCTCCAGGTCCCCGGGACTCTTCAGTGCTCCCTCCCAGTCAACAAGCTTGCTTTGTTTCAACAATAGGCCCACCCGACTAACGTCTCTTAAGCAATGCAGTAGGATTACTAGAAAGCTATAAGAGAGGGGGTCGTCGACTTTGTGTCAAGCCGTTTCGGATTCTCGGTTGACTGCGGAAACAGCAGCACGAGCGATTCGGACGGTCGCCTTATCCTTCTGCATTTAGTCTTTAGCGTAGGTTGGTGACAGCTGCCATCCAATGGTGAGTGTCCTAGAAGATGGCGGTCTGGACCTCGGGCCACTTCCTCCTCCCCCCGTTCCCCACGCTAACTCTATAGAATGCGAGCAAGTCGTATCCGGCAATAATAGGAGGTCGTATCACCACTCCGAGATTAGGTATTGTATCCGAAAGCCACCGCAGTACGTACGTTCGAGTGCATAAGCCTCCTATTTTGAGTGGACGTGTCTAGTAAGATAGGTATGTTCCGGCTATCAGCTTTTCAGCAGTACGTATGTTCTATTCGTGGCATTCTCCATAGGTACAGTACCTAGGGAGCCAGTAAAACCGGGGCCTCCGCCGATGCCTTCCGGTCCAACATTATCGGAGCCCGTCGTCGGACTTTGACGGAGCCGTGGGGTAAAAGTCCGCGGCCGGTTGGCGGACTTTGAGGTCCACAGTGCTGCGAGCTCCCCCTTTGCTACCCAGGTACGGTGATAAGCCGGTTGATGAAACGCATGCCCAACTTATGCTTGTTGGAAACTATTTAGGGTAAATACCCAAGCGGATACACTTGAGCTATTTATCTAGGTGCCTAAGCAGAAGTCCCGCTTGTTTATAGCTCCATTATTCCCATTTCTAAGCTCCGGTCGCCGACCGGCGGAGTTGCCCTTGCGCGGAGGAGACACTGAGGACGGGACGCCGTGCTATCTCCGACCCCCGCAGAATCCTTCCGCTCCCCGGTCGTGCGCCAGCATGCGGTCTCGTCCGCCCTGCGCGGATTGTCTTCTTTGCAGGCGAGCACGGCTGCGGACATAAGGGACTTTGGTGATGATCTTTTTTGGCTTGCTGAAGTGTTAAAAGGATGTCTGCGCACTTGTGGAAAAGGGGAGAGAGGCCGAGAGATCATTAGACATTGAACATACGCATCCTCGCCCGAGAACACAACGGACGTATTTCGACAAATCCAGACGTTAAGAGATATCATACTTGCACAAAAAATGGTCAAAATCGCCATTGCAGGTGCATCCGGAAGTAAGACATCGACCCTATTCCCCTGGCATTCCCCAATATTGTTGCTGACAATGGCTTACCTACCAAGAACTCGCTTGCGAGGTTATCGACAAGTTGGTCGAGTCCGGAAAACACGAAATCATCGGACTAGTGCGCAAGGTAAACCGGCCCGAGAGGCAACAAGAGTCGCCAGTGGCTAAATCTGACTTCGGTCCAGGACCCCTCCTCGCTGCCGTCCATCAGCGGCCTGAGTGGACGCAAGTGAACAACGAGGTCAAGTCAGAGCTGGTCGATGCCTTGAAGGGCGTGCACACCGTTCTGTCGTTCATCCTCGACCCGGTGGCGGACCCGGACGCGCAGGTACAGAAGCGACTCGTCGATGCGTGCATCGAGGCCGGGGTCAAGCGGTTTGCCCCAAGCGAGTGGGCAATGTGAGTGATTCTATTTCGAGATGTGAACTGAACGTAACGGACTCCGTCACGGGATGAGGTTCTGACACACCACAGAGGCCGGAAGCTGGACGAGGTGATTGAGTTCGTGCCGTGGTTCGCCTACAAGCTGGCCGTTCGCAAGTACCTGGAGGAAATCAACAAAGACTCAAAGGTTGTTCCCTCCTCTCTCTTCCTTCTGTTCCATCTTCGTGTGCGTTTCTTCTATCCCGAGCACGCGCCAACCGCCCTGAGCATCTCATGCCAGCCAGACCACAGACAACTCCGGCATGTCCGAGGCTGACTCTACCCAGGTGATCGAGTACACCATATTCCTGACCGGGGCGTTCGCCGACTACCTGGCCCACCCCCGGCAGACCGCGAAGCACTACCGCATCGACTGCCCCTTCTTCGTCGACATTGGCAACGCCAGGGGCAGCATCGTCGAGGGCACGGAGGACGCCAAGATCACCCTGACGACCGTCGACGACGTGGCGGAGGCCACCGCCCGGGCCGTCGAGTACGAGGGCGAGTGGCCGACGTACGCCGGCATCGCGGCCGAGACGATGACGACGGGGGAGCTCATCAAGCTGGGGGAGGAGGTCCGAGGTGCGTTCAAAAAGCTGCAAGCCCCCCGTGAGCCGCTTGGAGATCGACCAGCGAAAACTGACGGTGCAAATGCTGCGCTCCATCAGGGAGAGCTTTCCAGATCGACAGGCTCAGGCTGGAAGACGTCAAAAACGGCGTGCTGAAAACCGACTTTTACCCGCGCATCGCCCTTCCGGGGCTATCAGAGGAGCAGGCGGCGGAGTACTCCAAGGTCGTTGCCAGTGGCATGCTCATCTCGATTGGACACGGGGCCTTGGAGGTCTCGGACGAGTGGAACAGGTTGCTTCCGGACTGGAAGCCCACCAAGGTCAGGGAGTTTCTGGAAGGAGTTTGGGGTGCCAAGTGAGGATAGTAATAATATATCAGATGCGAGTTTTAGTAAATAACAGCTGAGAGACGGATTGAACACCAAATGCTTTGATGCGTCAACTGCCTGCATATTGCCATGCGTGTGGCTTTATGTTTCACATAGGTAGCAAGATAATATCAACTCAACAATCACACTGACTACCTGACTGAGATGAGAGTGCCAAGCTCAACTCGCAGCTACGTAGGAGGCTTACTATAAGCTCGTTCCTCCCCCTTGGCCGCCCCCGTGGCATTTCCCCAAAAGGGAAATCTCTAGTCCAGGTACGTCCCCCAAAAATGCCCCGGATCAACATCGTCGTTGGCAGTGCCTTTTCCCCCCATTCCCAATTGGGATATAACGAGTCGCACCCGCGGTCTCGGATCTGGATTACCAACTTGCTTCGTCCGCTACCATTACGTTGACGTGTTCGCCAACACCGCCTCGAGTGACACCCGCGCGCGCGCGCCTCAGCCCTGACAGCCTTAGCGGGCGACGTTTACGACCGAATAGTCGGAAAAAAGCTGGCAGCGGTATATCACCACGTTGACAGGAAACGGGACGGACCAATCCGTGGATCGGTGCGCCCCCTCGATAATTTCCCTTTGCAGCAAATGCCCAGATTCTTTTCATGTGGCATGTACACCCCCAGAGTCAGCGCTAGATCCCTTGGGATGGGCCCTGCTGCGGGCGGTACGAAGACGGGTGAGACTTCAAAACGAGTGCCTTGATATTCCACGACGCAAACTGACTTCGCCAAGTCATGACGCGGAGTCGCGGACAACTCTTGCGTTGCGAAGTCGGCGAGCCGGCCGAGTATAAATCATCGACAGAGACACAGCATGTTTGGTTCTCGTCATCGCATCTTCTGCATCGAAACGTGACAACGTTTTGGCATACAAAAATAACTACACCGCTACCAGATTATTTGAGAGCGCCAGCTCAACCTCGAGTCCCAGTCACACATCTCTCGCAGCAGAGTCGACAAACATGCTTCTCACCAGGTCGTCGACGGCGGCTCTCCGCCTGTCGTCCGCGGTCCTCGGAGGCGCGCTCGCCGGCCTCGCCTCCGCCTCCGGCAACTCCTCCGAGAGCTCGATGCAATGGGGCGAATGTCCCCCGCTGTTTGCCACTCTCATGGAGGTGGGCGGATTTCCGGATCTCTCGGTCGAATGCGCCAACCTGACGGTCCCGCTGGACTACACCGAGCCCGACTCGAACCTCACGCTCGACCTCCATGTCTCCCGCATCCCGGCCCTGAAGCAACCGTCCAGGGGCAGCATAATCGTCCACTTCGGCGGGCCGTCGGTCAACCAGAGTATCGAATTGGTGGGGCTGGGTGAAGCATTGCACTTGTACGTCATCCGCGCCGGCGCCGCACCTCGCACAAAGTATGTCCGTCGCGTTGCTGACAGTTGTCTTTCCGCTCTGCAGGCTTTCGGGTCAGGGCTTCGACTTGGTTTCCTGGGACCAAAGGTAAGAATATCACTGGCACCAATGTGTTCTATCTTCCCCGCTCCATGAGAGCTCAGCTAACAACGGGGGCTGCAGGGGAACCGGAAACGTCATGCCCCTCAACTGCTTCAACTCAACTGAGGAGCGAGATCTCTTCAACGCTTTCCACTCGAACATCGCCGTGTCGCCCGAGGACAAGGTCTCATTCGGCAGGAACTGGGCCTTCAGCGGGAGACAAGCCCACCTCTGCTACAACTTCAACGTCGGCAAACACGCGGACAAGGTCGGCACCGTGGACACCGTCATGGACGTCTTGCAGATCGTCGATGCCCTTGGGGGCGATCGCAAAGTCAGATTCTGGGGTGAGTTATGCTCGTTTCTGCGGGTGGCCCTTTCCACTGCTGGTGGTAAGTAAAGACCAGACGCTGACGCTGGGTCAACGACATAGGTATCTCGTATGGCACGGCCGTCGGGGCAACTCTCGCTGCTCTGTACCCTGAGAGAGTCGAACGGCTGCTTCTCGACTCGGTCGTAAATATACACCAGTGGTATTCTGGCGAGTAAGTCTCGATCCTGACGCAGCCTTCCCCGGTTTAGCCCGTGAGAAACATGACTGACGCCAAATCCCCGTTCCAGATCCTGGGAGATGCAGCACGACTCCGACAAGACCCTTTCCGGGTTCTTCAGGACTTGCTTCGAGAAGCCCAAGCTGTGCTCTTTGGCCGCGGCCAACCCCAACTCGACGGCGGCCGAGGTCGAGGAGCGGCTGTACGAGAAGTTCGACGAGCTCAAGCACCACCCGCTACCGTTCCCCAACACGACCATGAACGGAGCCATAATTCTTGACGACGGCCAGGCCAAGTCGCTCATCCGCTCGTCGCTCTACCGCCCGGTAGGATACCCCGGCCTCAGCGACATGATCCAGCTCATCCTCACCGACGAGCTCGAGGCGCTCGCCCGACTCACCTCGGGGTCGCCGCCCATGGACTACGGCGACAGCTCCATGGCAATCACCTGCTCCGACAACTTCCTGCGCACCGACGACCCGGAGGACGTCGTCCCCATCATCCGGAAGAGCATGGAGCTCAGCCGCTTCCTCGGCGACTGGTCCACCTACAGCCTCCTCCTCTGCGCGCGCTGGAAGCTCACCCTGAAGCAGCGCTTCACCCGCGGGTTCCACGAGCCCGTCGTCCTGTCCACGCCGCCGCTGCTCGTCGGCACGGAGCACGACGTCGTCACGCCCCTCGTCTCGGCCGTCAACGCGAGCGCGTCGTTCCCGGGGAGCTCGGTGGTGCGCTTCAACACGTTCGGGCACGGCGTCGCGGGCCAGCCGTCGCTGTGCATGGCCAAGGCGGTGCGCGAGTACTTCGAGGACGGCGTCCTGCCGCCCGCGGACACGGTCTGCGAGCCGGCGGCGCACCCGTGGGAGAACCTCGCGTGGGACCCGCTGTTCGAGGAGCTCGGCTACGTGAGGCCCAACGGGACGGACGGGAGTGCTTCGAACGGCACCGTCGGGGATCTCGTCGGTGGAGAGGACAAGATCTCGAACGGCACCGACGACGGTGTTTGAGACTAGGCAGTCTGGCGGACGGCGCTTTTCAGCATGCGATATGGGATAATTACTGGCGTTGATGTTTTGGTGACTTTCAAGGAGATGCTTTGTTTGGGACAGCATTGTGACGGCATTAATAGGCAAAGATGACGAGGCATCATTCCTGACATGATGGATATCTTTCGAACATATATGTAACAATAGGTTTCAATTTACAATCCTTTCAACATGCTCGAAGACCGCGCGCACAACTTTGGCCATGGCTGTCACAGTTTGATTGTTGTCTCAGTAGCGACCCGGCCACGAGTTGAGACAGGCCGGAGGTATTAATGTCCTGTCTCTACCATGTGAGACCTCCAGGCAACGTTGCAAATGCTCTGACAGATCAACCCCGAGACATTTGATTCGGTACGGACATGTAGTTGTAGATATGGTGGTAATATTTGACATTATCGTCGTATATGACATTAGTGTACATGGTATCTCTTGGTATCAACTAAACTCATCTCCCGGAACCCCCGTCCCGAGCCCATTAACACGACCCGAGCATGAAGCACGTCCACAGCAGCGAGCCGGCCACCAGCATGGCCATGACCCCACGCCCGGGCGCGCCGTTCGGGCTGCCCGGCGTCGTGGGCGAGGGCGCCGCGGCGCTGGTCTCGTCGCCGCCGGAACCCGGGCTAGAGACCTTCTCCCCCGTGGAGGCCACGACGACGTCGCCGGAGGGGTACATGACGTTGTACACGGGGGCGCTGCGCAGCTCGACGGGCATGCCGAGCGAGTGCTTGCACGCGGGCTGGTTGGCGGCGGGCCAGTCGAGGTCGCACTCCTCGTCGTAGCCCCAGGCGCAGATGGAGTCGAGCGTGTTGTACAGGGCGTAGTTCTCCGCGACCCAGGTGCCGCCGGGGCGGTCGAGGCAGCTGGCGAGGAAGTTCATGCTGTTGGACGCGCTCAGGGGCAGCTTTTTTCCTTTCGTGCGCAGCAGGGACTTGCACTCCTCGGCGGGGAGCTCCTCGTACTCCATGGGCAGCGGCCCGCCGGCGACGGGTATGTCTTTCGCCGAGTTGCCCGTGTAGAGGTAGTTCCAGGCGTCGTAGGAGACGTCGTAGGCGCCCTGGGACTGGTCGACGCGGAGCAGCTTGACGGAGCGGTCGGCGTAGCTGAGGGAGACGCAGAGGTTGTCGCAGTCGACGGAGCCGGGCCAGTAGGCGACGCGGTCGGTGTTGATCTTGCAGCCGAGGACGCCGATGGAGGAGGAGTAGCTATCGTGGGGCGTGGCCCAGACGGTGCCCTTGGCGGCGAGGACGACGATGCATGACGGAGAGAGGGAGGCGAGGAGCAGGAAGGAAAGTACGAGTCGGAGGAACAGTGGTAGTCGTTGCGACGGCGGCAGCGACGAAAGAGGGACGCTGATCATGGTCTTTAAAGAGTGACAGGGGGAAGGACTGCTTCAAGCAGACCTTACCACCCTAGAGCAAGGAATGTGCTGCGCGCGATTGCGCTTGTGTGTAAGTGTGTGTGTATAGATACTGGCGATATGTGCGATAAGGAATGGGATCAGCCGCGATTGCGGCCGATATTGCAACTTCAAAGGAGTGAGGTCATTGATTGATCTGCAGCTCTCGCGCTGGTGGTGTGTATGTGGTGTGGGTTAGGGGTGAAAGAGGGAGTGGAAGGGGGGGGGGGGGATGGGAAGGGATGTGGGAAAATTGGATCGCGATATCGCCGACTCCAGCTCATTTCGCTTATTAGACGCGCTCGATTCGTTGGTTCGTCGGATTAGACCCGCCACGTGCGCGCGCGTGATCGGATTCCACTAGTGTAGGAGGGAGAGAAAAAAACCTTAAAAGAGGGTCCAAGGGTCCGGTCCCGGTGATCCGTGCGGGCTCCGACCCGGTGAGTCGGTGTCCAAGGTGAGCTTCGGGCAGAGTCAGGTGACTTGATCTCGGTGAGTCACGGTGGGCCTCGGTCAGAGTCCCGACATCCGGTCGGTGTCCGATTCGGCCGATGCTGAGGGTGTATGCTGACTATCATTCATTGCACACAATACACGGACCCCATGTCTTTCCTCTTCGTCTTTCCGGAATGCAGGCTACACTTTGGGCAAACTTGTCAACCTCATGCGCAATGTGGCATCGAGTGCTGTCAAAGCCACTGCTGTTACTCCCTCGAGTCAAGTGACAATGGATCGCGGGGTTCTTGCGTGCCATTATACCACCACGTCAAACAATAACACCTCCCTCTCTGGGTTCTCCTGGGACTCGTGGGAGGGTTTTCAGCAAAGGCGAAGGAGACACGTCGACGCAAGGGCCAGCTTTTTCTCTCGGAGTAGCATCCAGCGAGGTCGTGCAGAGTCGCAAGCTCCACTCTGGGTCTTTTGCGAGGATCGTCAACTGACTCATTAGCCGTCCATGGATTCTTTGGCAAGGGCCGTTTCCACCGAAGAGCCCGTTGCGAATCGATCGCCCTCGCGACAATTCCCTCAAAGAGTTGCGCGCCGGATTACGATCAGAGTACTTCGTATTGCTCAGTGCAAAGCAGACCTCGCAAGTCTAGCCGTTGGGAGCCCACAGAGTTCAAGTCGATCAAAGACGCGATCAACTTTCCAACTGAAAGCAGTCAACCCGTTTATAGACTGAGAGAACACGGCCCTGAGCTACTGCAGCTCACAGACGGGAGCTAGGGCCCAACGTCTTGATCCCTTTGTCTGGCGCACGTGGCCCGTCGAATCCGCTTCGATCCGAGCACTCGCATGTTTGTCTCTGTCGAGTTTAGACAAACTGCATGCTCTTTTTTTTCTCTCATTCTCGACTTCAAAATTCTGCAGTGCGGGACCCCGAAAGCCCTTTTGTTTGCTCTCAACAAATGCGGATACATACAATCTCCCTGGACCTTGCATTCAGGGTCTTGGCACTGGGTAAAAAGCGCCCTAAAGGCGAGAATCACCAGGAAGAAAAGGCGGTGCGATCACGGTCTTTGGTCTAGAAGCTCTGGACATGGGGATCTTCTCTTCTTCTCCCCTAGCAGATGGATATCTTGCCAGCTCCGCACTCCACAACTGTTGGGAGCGCTAGGAGCGCCGGCAATCGACGGACCCCGCAAGATTATATTCTCGTGGTGGACCCCTCTCGGAGCGGTGTGAAGTTGCTCGGGATAAGTCCTGGATACGATGGAATTTACCGAGTGTTTGCCCAGTGCCACCCCCACCGTGCCCCTCTATATTCCCACTTTACAAACCTGCATACATGTTGTTTGCAGAAACATGCAATGCACAGCATTTTTTTTGTTCGATATCTGAGCAGTTTGTTCGATATTCGATGGGGCCGAGCAGAAAAAAAGGGGAAAAAGAAAAAAAGAAAAGAGGGACGAACCTGCCAAACATCGGATGACCGTTCACGAGAGACACATGTCTAACACACGACAGTGAGTTATTGATCACTCATACCGAGGCGTTCGGACGGATGGGATTTCAATCCATCCTGCCGCTGCGAGCTGGAAACCCAATTTGGAGGCGCAAAAGAACGCTACGGGAAAGAAAGGCTGACTTTGACTTCTCTCGAGACGCATTTCTGGCAACCAATTCGTGTTTGTGTGCTGCCGGCGCTTTGAGTCGGGGCTAGGTCCGGTACGATCGGGGGTGTGTCGGCCTCGTTGTCAGCCCCTCCGATTGGGCATTGAGAAACGACGCGGGCGGGCGCCTCGTAGATCGCGAGTCCGTTTCTTCGCTTTCGGGAGCCTAGTCTGGTGGTTTTACGAGGTGGTGGTGGGGGAGGGGGTGTGTGGTTTCTGTTTGTTTCCTTGCTGATTTGGAGCCAATATAGTGGTGGATTTTGTCCCGCTTCTTCCGTGACCCTCCAAAACCCCAACGAAATCGCTCAATTCACGGCGCAATTAAGGTGGTCCATCCACCGATTACTCCGTACAAGTGACGAAAGAGAAAAAAACGATCGATTTGTTCCCTTCGATTCGGGCTGCCTTACACTCGACCCCACGTACTCGGAGCCCATTACCGTGGTTGGATACCAAATCCGAGAGGTGCGCCTCGTGGATGGCTGGTCTAGTGCCGGTACAGGGATCCAGGCCGCCGATCTACGTCAGCCGACCTCTGTTCGGGACTGGGGGGGGGGGGGGGGGGGGGGACCTTTTTCTGTGTATTTTACTCAGTGGGAGTGATGCCGGTGATGTGTGGTGTAGTACGGATAGTCGTGTGGTATTGTTCACCCCGCATTCCACCTCCATTACGAAAGCCATGCAATCCATGCCATGCACCATCACCATCACCATGCACCTTGGACTGCATCCCGCCGTGCTCCGGGAAGCACGCACTAGCAACTGCTGCTGCACCGCTGACGCTATTGGAACGGCACAGCTTGGCCTCCCCGGATTGTTCGTCGTGTCTCCGGCGCTTATGCCCGCGGGCAACCACCACGAGAGGCTGCTTCACACCCACACGCCAGACATGCATACATACTATCTGCACTCATCGAGAGATCAGAGGAACATCAGTGCCTGATTGGGACGGAGTTCCTGGTTCCTGGTCTCCCGCCGGCGGACTGTCTCACTATCACATGCGCTACAGTCCAGCGCCGTCTTTGACCGCTCTCCCACTCTCGAGTCTATTCCTTGTCCTTCGTCTGATTCGCAATTGGCCTGCCTTGCAGCGCAACTCGATCCTTTTTGCTGGCGATACGACCTTGTTCTGCCTGCCGCCCGACATACCGAGGCCGTTCTCCAAGAACAACGCAGCGCCTAGGTTACAGCCCTGGAGGTCCTCTGCTCTTGCATATTCCCATGTGAAAACATAACGTCACAAGGCTGTCCCGCAGCGGGAGTCCTCGACGAGCCCGACGGAGAGAGCTGGTGAGAAACAAAACTGCCGGTGGTCATTCGGATTCCGTCTCCCGGAGCGCGTATTACACGATCAATGCGCTTCACACTTCTGCCGTCTTACACCCCCCCTGGCCGATATTGGCCCCGCTACCCCATGGGGAACGTTGCATTCCCGGTTTGTTGAGCTCTTTTTCTCTTCTTCCTTCGCTTTCCTCTCTTCTTCTCCGCTCTCTTCTATTCTACCAGGGTCAACCCTAGCAAGACACGACAACCACACCCGCCCGATGGAGGACGATCACGACTCAGGCGCCGGCGGGGATCACGGCGAAATGCTGGAGCTGAGCTGGGCACTAGCCAAAGGTGCCTGCCACCATCCCCGTTAGCACCCACACTTCCGCCCACATCGCTCACGCACCAAGCGGCACCACGCGCGCACACACCCTCGTCGCGAGTTGCAAGGGGGGCCCGTGGTCCGTGATAGGTTGTTGTTTGTGTGTTCGCCCTTTTTCGAACCCGTGGTGGGTGCGGCCTGGTCTGTATCCGCTTCTCTCTGCCCCAAGCCAAGGCCAATATTCCAGTCGATCGAAGTCTTGACTCCTGTTGCCCTGGCAGGATGGACGTGGGAACCAAGACAACGTCCGCATCCATTCATCTGCAAAGAACAATGGGATTAAATAGGCCACGATCGGCCCCCTTCTCCACGATGGCCTCCTCCCCATTCCTCTGGTTCGAGGTGTCCGAGGCCAAGCTATCCGGGATCGACTTTCAGCCAAGCTAATCGCACCTGGTGTATTCCTGTGGCTCGAATCTAACACCAGCCGACCGACCCAGCAAACGATCTCCCCCCGTCTGCAGGTCCCCGAAGAAAGACACACAGTAGCTTGCTTGTCTTTCAAGCCCGTCGCCCGCCCGCCATGCAGCTCCCCGCCCTCCTCTCGTCCCTCGCCCTCCTGGGCGCCGCCCTCGCGGCCCCGGAGGCCCAGCAGCAGGAGCACACCCAGCCCCTCGAGGACCGGGCCGCCAAGACGGCGACCGTCGTGCTCGACACGGCCACCGTCGTCGGCAACGTCATGAACAAGGTCGAGTCCTTCGGCGGCATCCCCTACGCGAAGCCGCCCACCGGCCAGCTCCGCCTGAAGCCCCCCGTGCGCCTGACCGACAACATCGGCACCTTCGACGCCACCGGCCCGGCCGGCGCGTGCCCGCAGATGGTCGCGTCCACGGAGAGCGAGAACGTCCTGTTCGATCTCCTCGGCGGGATCGCCAACATCCCCTTCGTCCAGAAGGCCACCGGCCAGAGCGAGGACTGCCTCACTATTACTGTTGCCAGGCCCGAAGGCACCAAGGCTGATGCCAAGCTGCCCGTTCTCTACTGGATCTTCGGAGGTGGCTTCCAGGTACGTCGTCCCGTCTCTGTTAACTTCATTGCCCAAAAGTTCATCCGATGTCCTAACTCCCCTCGCCCCATAGCTCGGATGGTCCTCCATGTACGACGGCACCGGCCTCGTCCAGCACGGCGTCGACATGAGCAAGCCCTTCGTCTTCGTCGCCGTCAACTACCGCGTCGCCGGCTTCGGCTTCATGCCCGGCAAGGAGATCCTCGCCGACGGCTCCGCCAACCTCGGCCTCCTCGACCAGCGCATGGGCCTCGAGTGGGTCGCCGACAACATCGCGGCCTTCGGCGGCGACCCGGACAAGGTCACCATCTGGGGCGAGTCCGCCGGCGCCATCTCCGTCTTCGACCAGATGGCCCTCTACGGCGGCGACATCGCCTACAAGGGCAAGCCGCTCTTCCGCGGCGCCATCATGAACTCGGGCAGCATCGCCCCCACGGACCCCGTCGACTGCCCCAAGGGCCAGGCCGTCTACGACAAGGTCGTCTCCGTCGCCGGCTGCTCCGGCAAGGCCGACACCCTGGCCTGCCTGCGCGAGGTCGACTACACCACCTTCCTCAACGCCGTCACCTCGGTCCCGGGCATCCTGTCCTACAGCTCCGTCGCGCTGTCGTACCTCCCGCGCCCGGACGGCCACGCCCTCCCCGCGAGCCCGGACGTGCTGGCCAAGGAGGGCCGGTACGCCGCCGTGCCGATGATCATCGGCGACCAGGAGGACGAGGGCACGCTCTTCGGCCTCTTCCAGCCCAACCTGACCACCACCGACAAGCTGGTGCAGTACCTCAAGGACTTCTACTTCGCGTCCGCCACGCCCGCGCAGATCCGCGAGTACGTCGACACGTACGACGACGGGCTCAACGCCGTCGTCAACGGCAGCCCGCACCGCACGGGCATCCTCAACGAGATCTTCCCGGGCTTCAAGCGCCGCTCCGCCGTGCTCGGCGACCTCGTCTTCACCCTCACGCGGCGCGTCTTCCTCGAGGTCGCCAACGCCGCGAACCCGGCCGTGCCGAGCTGGTCCTACCTCGCGTCCTACAACTACGGCACCCCGATCCTCGGCACCTTCCACGGCTCCGACCTGCTGCAGGTCTTTTACGGGGTGAAAGACAACTACGCGGCGCGCAGCATCCGCACGTACTACACCAACTTCGTCTACGCGCTCGACCCCAACGTCGGGCTCGACGGCAGGTACCCGAGCTGGCCGCGCTGGAGCCAGGGCAAGAACCTGGTGCAGTTCTTCGCGGACAAGGCGGCGCTGCTGCGGGACGACTTCCGCCAGAAGTCGTCCGACTGGATCATGAGGAACGTGGCCAGCTTTTATCTCTAATTTCTAATGTTTTTTTGTCACGGTACACTGACGATCGGAGTTGAAAGGCAAAGGGCATGTTGATGATTTATGATATTGGAATAGCTTATGAGTACCTTGAATGTTAATCGTCAATACCCTTCCATCTATGCTTGCTCTGTGCCTTGCTGCGTCTGGTCTTGCGCACGGGAATCACCCCGGTGTGAATTAACCCGAACTACCGCGCTGCCGTCATTAAGGTTGCTTCCCTGCCCCGAAAGCTCCGAGACTCCGACGACACACCCCACCTACAGCTGACGACCTATTCATCCTCGCATCGACAGCCAGCGGCGATTTCTTTCTTGAAAGCGAATAGCTCAAACTGAATTCCGCCTTCGTCTGTCTATGTTCGAGAAAACAGCCCGAGCTCGATTATCAAGATGACGAGCGAGCCCTTCGTCCTGAGATGGGGCATCATGGCGACGGGGGCCATGGCCGAGTGTACTTCCCACCCAGAATACTCTATTTAGACACTCACTAACTCTCTCCCCCAGACTTTTGCAAAGACCTCCTCACAAACCCAGCAACCCGCGGCGTGAGCGATGTATCGCACCGCATCGCCGCCATCTCATCCTCCAACGACCCGTCCCGCGCCGCGGCCCTCCTCGATCGCATCAGCCACCCAGATCCCTCCCAAGTCAGGACCTACGGCTCCTACGCCGCGCTCACGCAAGATCCAGACGTTGACATTGTGTACGTAGCCACGCCGCACAGCCACCACTTCCAGAACGCCATGCTGGCCCTCGCGGCTGGCAAGCACGTGCTCTGCGAGAAGGCGCTGACGGTCACGGCGGGGCAGGCGCGGCGCCTGGTGGAGGTAGCGCGCGCGAAGGGTGTGTTCTTTCTCGAAGGCGTATGGACAAGGTTTCTACCGCTGAGCGTCCAGGTCCGTGAGCTTGTTGCGGGTGGCGCAGTTGGGCGGGTGTATCGCGTGACGGCGGATCTCTCCCGTGCGAACAGCAGTGAGGAGGAGGGGAGTGATGATCTGGAGATGGATGACTCGCATCGTATGGTGAATCTGGACCTGGCGGGCGGCGTGCTGCTCGGCCTGGGCGTGTACGCGCTCAACTGGGTGTTCCAGGTGTTGTACCATTTACAGCCCGAGGATGAGAAGGAGCTGCCGCGGGTGCGGTCCGCCGTGCAAAAGTACCGCACTGGGATCGACGAGTCGGTGACCATCTTACTCGACTTCCCGAATCACAGGACGACCGGTATCGTCACCTCGTCGCTGCGCGTCGCGACGGACCCCGGCCCCGCGATCCGCATCCAGGGCTCGTGCGGCGAGATCCAGATTGAGCACCCTGCTTACAAGCCTCTCTCCTTCAAGGTCATTAGATCCGGGGAGGAGAGTCCTACGGTCGAGGTCGTGGAGTGCCCCCAGCCGCAGGACCCGGCGCGGGGGTGGGGGAACGGCACGTTCTGGGAGGCGGACGAGGCTGCGCGGTGTATTCGGGATGGGAAGCTCGAGAGCAGTGTCATGCCGCTGGACGAGAGCGTTCTCATCATGAGCATCATGGATGATGTTCTGAAGGGGGCGGGGGTGAGGTATCCGGAGCTCATTGCCAGTCATGAGTTTGATCCTCTCAGTCCGCTGAACACGGGCAGCTAGGAGATTCCATCGTGTTGCTAACGGTACTTGCGGGGGTTTGGCCTGTCTTCGCCTTTTCATGTTCCGTGTCTAAGAAGGAAATTTGAGGCTGGTGGCGAGACTGGTAGAGAACCGAAAAGTCAAGCACTCCCTCGATCTGCATGATCCTACTGGTTCACTTGGCGAGCCACTTGAGAGTTTGCTGACGTCGAGAGCGGCAGTCAGAAGCCAGGAAACGGTTTGACAAAACGCTCCTGTTCATATTGATTGTCTACCGAAGGCTTAGGGCTCTGTCCAGGTTCTGTGCAACCAGAAACCTTCTTTCCTGATTGCCCAGCCAGGCACCTGGTGTGGCTGATTTCCTGGTCCGACTTCTGTGACTAATGGAGGTCACTTTGCAACCTTGCTGGCGCAAGACTATCTCCGTCACAAGCTTTGCGCAAGCCACATACTTTTAGGCCTTCAGGGTTGATAGCACAGCACGGGAAGTATATGTAACTATGTATTTTCCTGTCTAGGCACTCTTCATTTCTTATTCATCTCGTTGCCTTTCAATATCCTCGTCAAACAGTCAACCACTCAACACCAGCACTTCAAACTTGTTCCTCAGTGCTCCAACATACCTACTTCGAGGAAGCACCAAAGCTTTGCACACATCACAATCACTCATCATTTCATCGAATCTGCAGGATAAATTACCGAAGCAGTCTATCCTTTGATACACCATACCATGAAACGGGCCGCCAAAATGGGACAGAACAAGAAACACGCCAGGGACCCCAAGTTCCCGAAAAAGTTTCAAATTCCAGAATGGTTCATCGCGAACAGAATCAAAACTCCTTCAGACCTCGAGAAGTCACCCGAAAGATTGGTGCTTTACGACAACACACCAGATACCCAGTCCCAGGCTGAATCTGGCGCCGCTCAGCCAGCTGAGAATAGAGACGAAGAAGGTTCCAATGACCGGCAAGTCCACAGAGCTCCGCGGGAGAAATTCGACGAGTTGGTCGACATGGGCGAAGGCATTCTCGCCTTCGACGGCACCGCAGAATTCTGGGAAAACGAATCGACCATCGTCCTCACCTCGATGGACTCCGAGTCCGCGTACTCCGACTACCTCGAGTCCGTCGCCCATGACATGGCCAAAAGAATGGGCGTGACACTCATCACCATCGACACCTGCGAGCTTGAGATCCTCGGCTGGGACTTGTACGATCAAGAAACCGACCTATGGGAGCGATCCGACCGGGTTTTCGACAAGGGCGTACTAGGCCAGGTGACGCCAAACAGGTTAAAGGACTACGCCATGGCCTCTGAGTATTTTGGCGGACAGCTGAGAAATGAAAGACGCGAGGATCTCGTCATGACTGCCATCTTTGATGCCGCGAGGGAGAAGGCGATCCAGTCCGAATCCTGGATCAGACAGGAAGGCGCAAACCCACCGCCCATTATGGTTTACCTCCGTGATTGTCACGAGATCCTCGGGTCCATGATCGGTCACGACATGCACGGGGTAGGGTGCCTCAAGGCCTTCACCAAGTGGGTTCAGAAGCTCCGCAGGACGTGGCAGCGGTCGTTCCTCGTCTGTGCCATGCCCGGCGACTGGGCCGACGTCACGCCCTCGGCTACGGTGGACAGGGTTAAAGAGTTAGGGTGGAAGGCTGCGCTTGAGATGCGGGTCGACCCCCCAGAGGCCATCGCGGTTAGCCCTGCGTCCTTGGTGGTTCAGGCCCGCAACACCAACTTGTATCGGCTGCAGTGCCGGCTGCGATGGCGGTGCCGCGAGCTGATCGATCCGCAACTTCTTAACTTCTTCTTTGAGTGGCCCGGCGTGACGGACGAGGAGCGCGAGACGATCGGGAGCCGGTACTGGGAGGACGATGATTACGACAGGGCGGAAATACAGATCTGCGGGAGGTCTCAGCACGACCAACCGGCAAGTCTCGCCGATGTCTGGACGGTCCTGCGCCGTATCGGTCTGCTGAAGCGGCAACACGAACCAGAGCCGGAGCCAGAGCCGGAGCTGGAGCAGGACTCGAAGTCGGAAAAGGAGCGGAATCCGACGAAAAAGCGCAAGAGGATGCGGGGGGTGGAGTTGGACCTGGATCGGCCACCAAAGAAGGCACGGAGGACGGACAAGAAAAGCCCCTGGGACAAGAAGCTGGCGAAGCTGGCGAAGTCGTGCGACGAGTACGAGGTTAACCTGCTTAACAACCTCGTCAACCCGGACAAGCTTGACACCTCCTGGGACGACATCATCATTGATCAGTACACAAAGGACAGCATGACGCAGCTCGTCTCGCTGTCGCGCCTGCGCCCCGTGGCGTCGTCGAGCTTCATGCTCAAGAACATGCGCATCACCGGGGCGCTGCTCTACGGGCCTCCCGGCACCGGCAAGACGCACCTCTGCCAGGCAGTCGCGCGGGCATCGGGCTTCAACATGCTGAAGCTCGACTCGGCGGCGCTCATGTCGAAGTGGGTGGGCGACTCGGAGAAGAACATCCGCGCCGCCTTCACGCTGGCCGAGAAGCTGCACCCCTGCGTCATGCTCCTCGACGAGGTCGACGCCGTCTTCTACCGCCGGTCGTCGGGCGACAGCACCTGGACGCGCAGGTCCCTCGTCCAGTTCCTCGCCTGCATGGACGGGCTCGCCCGGAGCGACGCGGCGCCTTTCGTCCTGGCCGCGACCAACCGGCCCTGGGAGCTCGACGAGGCGTTCCTGCGCCGCCTGCCGCGGAAGGTCGCCTTCGGCCTGCCCGACGAGGAGTGCCGCGCCCGGATCCTGTGGACGTTCCTCAGCGCGGAGGACCTCGACGCCGGCGTCGACGTGGCCCAGCTGGCGCGGGAGACGGTGGGGTACCAGGGCTCCGACCTGCGCAACCTCTGCATCGAGGCGGGACACGCCTGGGAGATGGAGCAGGTGCGGGCCGGGAACCTCGTCGAGGGCGCGTCGGATTCTGAGCCGGTCAGGCTGAAGCTGACAAGAGCTCACTTCGTCGGGGCTCTTCGGGCCATACGCCCCAGCAACTCCGGGGTATCGTCGCAGCTGCTCGACTTTGCGAAACGGTTTAACCCGGAACTGCCGAGCGCTGTCTTTGAGTAAATATACGTATACGTAATACACCAACAGCAGTGATGGACGGCAATCTCCAGGGTGTCATAACATGGATGAGAGAGCTTAAGTAGTACGTCTTTAAACCGAGATAACAATCATCCAGGTATTTGCCTCCAGTCTCCGCCACCATGTCTCAAGAAGTCAGCGCGCAGCCATCACCAATGTTGACCCTGAATGTGGCTGGATAAAGTGTGGTATTTTAAG
The DNA here is from genome assembly GCA_027406025.1 of Colletotrichum musae. Lineage (NCBI taxonomy): Eukaryota > Fungi > Ascomycota > Sordariomycetes > Glomerellales > Glomerellaceae > Colletotrichum > Colletotrichum musae. Next base: position 4,979,901 of record JANVYC010000005.1, on the reverse strand, counting down.
AGCGAGACGCATGAAAGGCCACTGCCTGATCTGGCATAGACTATTAGGCATACGAGCTCATAGCGGACACTTGGTTACGCCGCTGTTGAAGCAGCATGAATCCCGATCCCTAATGTTGAGATGTTGAAAGCGGGAGGGGGGTGCCATCCTCACGAGGTGATGGAGAGAAGCGAACATTCTTGGCAAGCATCGAGGACTTGTGGCCTCTGAAAGACGCACAGTAATCTCTTGGTGCTCGATACGGAGTTGTCTTTTCTGTCCCATGAAAACGTGCCCCCATAAGCGACAGCAGACTCGACCCGACTCGGCACGGCAGAAAACCTCAGCAACCAATCCAGCTTCAACGGTGCTTTTTGTTTCCTTCATGCTAGCATTGGACCCATGATATGACGATCCAACTGCGTTGCCATATAACCTACATACAATAAAACGTGACATTCGTGACCAAGGGGGTGTGAGGGGACTTTGGGGAGTGTTTTCGACAAAGAACGACAAACGCGCGCGAAGAAAAGAACAGAGACGCCTCGGCCTCCCCGGCTTTGCCTCCGCACCGGCCGGGTTGGACGGGACACCCCCATCCACTAGTCTCATGACTTGTAGCGCTCCTCGACCTGGGCGGCCTCGATGTTGGCCTCGTACTTCTCGTCGGAGAGGGAGGGGGACCGGGCGCGGCCGGCGGTGAGGACGTCCTTGCCGCGCATCTGGGCCCAGACGGTCTTGTGCGTGGGGTTCATGAAGAGCGTGTCCATATCCTCGAGGGTAAGGCCTGCGATGTGTCAGTTGTGGGGTTCTCATGTGCGAGAAGAGGTGTAGCGTACCCTTGGTCTCCGGAACGAAGAAGAAGGCCCAGATGCCCATCAGCATCAGGATGCTGCTGAAGAAGAAGTAGGCGCCGTAGCCCAGGTCGGAGATCATGTAGGGGGTGGAGCGGGCGATGATGAAGGAACCGAGCCAGGTGGTAGCGGTGGTGATGGACACGCAGAGCATCCTGATCTCGAGGGTCTGGACCTCGGAGGCGTAGAGCCAGGTGATGCCCTGCCAGGTGGCGCAAATGATGACACCTAGTGTCTGACGTTAGTAAGGAGCCAAGGGTCTGGGAGAATGGGAGAACATACCGTTGATGTACACGCAAGCCATGGCGAGGTATCCCCAGCCATCACGCTGAATAACTCCCTCGGCAGCAGCCCTGGCGGGGTCGGCCTTCATGACGTAGCCTCCGATGTACCACATGGGAATGCAGCCAAGAGCAGAACCCCAAATGAGACCCTTCCTGCGGCCAACGCGCTCGGCGACCCAGAAGGTGAAGAGCACCATACCAAAGGTCTTGGCGATGCCGTAGAAGCCGGTGGAGAAGAGCTTGGTGGAAGTACCGGAAATACCCAGACTCTCGAAGATGCGGGGCGCGTAGTAGGTGATGATGTTGACGCCGGTGAAGGACTGGAGGAACATGAGGGCCATGCCGAGGCCCATGCGGTTGCGGATGCCCTTCTGGAAGAGCTTCTGGAACATCTGCTTCTTGGTCAGGCGGTTGTTGGTGCGCTGCTCGACCTGGGTGCGGATGTCGTTCATCTCGCGGCGGATGTACTCGTGGTCGGCGGGCAGGCCGCGCAGGCTGACGAGGATGCGCTCGGCGGCCTCGAAGTTGTCGCCGCGGGCGAGCCAGCGGGGGGACTCGGGGCACCAGAACATGCCGAGGGCGAGGCCGAGACCCGGGGCCAGCTGCAGGGCGAGGGGGACGATCCACTGGGCCTCCGATTTCACGTCGATGGTGCGGTCGGTGGCGTAGTTGATCCAGAAGCCCAGCATGCCGCCGCCCTGGGAGGCGATCTCGAAGATTCCCACAAGGCGGCCGCGGATGGAGGGCGGGGCGGTCTCGGCGATGTAGACGGGGACGGTGAGGGAGGAGGCGCCGATGCCGAGGCCGGCGATGGCGCGGCCGGCGTAGATGAGGTTGAGGTTGCCCGAGGCGCCGGTCATGAGGGCACCGCCAACGAGGAAGACGCACCCGGCCATCATGACGGTTTTCCTGCGGCCGAACTTTTCTGCGATGGGGAAGGTGAGTAGAGCTCCGAAGAAGCAGCCGGCCTGGATGAGATTATCTTGTCAGCCTTTTTCGGTATCTCATCGACAAATGAGACTGGAATGGGATGTTGTCAACGCACCTGGAAGGTAGAAACGATGTTGCCCTGGATGGTGTCGCGGGTCGCGGTGGCGACGCCGTCGAGTTTGAAGTCGCGTCGGAAAGAGTCGAGAGCCATGGTGCCGCCGATGACCGCAGTGTCGTAACCCACTGTTGAAGTTGAAAGTCAGCCATCAGCCGTCAAATTCTCCATCGTCAAATTCTGTATCGTCTATTTCCATCTTCCATCATGAAGTCGCTGCCAGCCGGCCGTCCGGCTCCGAGGGCTCCACTTTCCCCGCCAGTCGGCCGGGCACGAGCGCCGGGTGGCGTTCTCGGCGTGGCGTTGCCCGAGCCTTCTTTAGCTCAGGCCAAGACCGAGAGCTTATCCAGAATTTTGGGGCTCGAACACCGACGACAGAGCCCCCCAGAGGTATCGCACGCACACAGACACACATGTAGACCAGACACACAACAGAGAAATATGAAAAGCACGTACTGGCCAGAGCAGACATGCTGGCGACGAGGGCGATCAAGTGGATGCGCCAGTTTCGCACCTCGGGAGGGTCAAGCGTCCCGGACGCATGGGTGCTGAAGAAACCCATGGTGGGCGGTCCGTTGAAAAAACCACGAAATAGAAGCGAGGTTTTTTTGCGTGGAGAATGCTTGGGGACCTGGGGGCAAGACCACAAAAACCAGAAGAGAACCAGAAGAAGTTGGCAAGCCGCAAGAGAAAGAGGTCTGCGTAACTTGGACAAGAGAGGAACCCCTAGGGACAAAGGCCAGAAAGTGGCGGGGAGGAGAGGCAAGCTTTATCTAGGCCGGACATGACGTCCCACCCATAATAAGCTTGATGTGCGCTCCGTCGAATGGAAGGCCAGTCTTTTGGGGGGACGACATTTCGCGCCAGGATCTGCGTCGTTCTACCCCGCGATGACCCCCATGGGGAAGCGAAGAAGAAGGGGTGGTCATCGTCAAAACCTGCCGTTGGGTCACTTCTCGCCCCGCCGAAGAGGTCCCGGGACCAAACATATGTGTGTGTGCGCGCGTGTTGTGTTACCAACGGGGTCCAACCAGTCAAGAATGGATGGAAGATACTACGACGGGGTTGGATCGTGATGGGATCCAATCCAAAAGCACCTTTTTTTTCCCTCTTTTCCTTTCCCTTATGCCCCCTGTACATAGGTCGGGGGTTGCCAGCAGACACACACAAGACGGACTTGGCGTCAGCAGATGTGTGGATCAGCCAAGAATGACGGTAAGGAGGGGAAGTCGACGGTTTCCCCCTCCTACCCTGTCTCTGTTGTTTCTTCCGTTTCTTTGCGTTCGTTCTCTTTCGTCTGATTGAGCATTTCACCGCACACACACAGAGTTTGACGTTTCTTCTGTCAACTAAGCCTTTTCCCCGGCTGACGGGTTTCTCGCTTGGGCCGTGTGTGTGGCTGGTGCATCATCCGTCCACCCGCCGGCCGGAGTTCCTTTCTGCGCATCTTCATTCGCCCGTCACAAACAGATGAAGCGCCAAGTCTCGTTTTCCGTTACGAACTATCCGTGAAAACAAGCTGCACAGCCCATGTACCGTATCGTATGTTACCATACCATACCTTACCCTACCTTGGCTAGCTTGTCCGCCAGCCCTCGAGGCTCAACGGGACGGGAGAGGGAGCGAGGGGAAAACAACCGGGCCTGTCTTTGTACTCGCAAGGTGCGCGAGGAGGAAAGATGGTTTTACGGTGAAGCGTTTCGGTCTGATATCAAGAATCGTCGGCACCGTCGCCTCGAGAAATCCTCGACCGCCATCCGTCGTTGACAACCTCAGTAGTGACTGAGGACTCTTACCAAATCAATTCGCATCACACCGTCCAGCAGGTCTCTCATATAGCTCGGCGGAACGGAAAACCGCAGCGCCAGCAGGGGAAAAAAGTAGAAGCCGGCCGCGATCTCGACCCGGGGACGGAGACCAGATATAAAGCCCCGAAAGAGGCTTCACGGGTCCAGGATCGCACGCGCATGCGAACCAAAAGATCCACGCTAGTCGACGATGGAACGCCCAGACGAAAACCCACCGGAGGAGAACCTGGGTAGGGTGACCAAACGGGCCTGACGTGCATTTCAGGTCGATATCAGCGGCCGTCAAATCTGGCAATGTGATTACCGAAAGCGACCTTCGAGGCGAAAGCGGGCGCAAAGCCTGTCAGTCCGTCTCTTGGGTCCCGAGGACTCGGAAGACAGATTTCGGGGGCGGCGCGACGGACGGGAGGGCGGAGCGTTGTGCTTCCCACATCTGGGGATGGCGCCCTCCCGCCGACCTGAAGTCGGATCAAGGTCGCGAGCGAGCGGGCGAACGACGACGACGAACAATTGGATCCAGAAGTGCCAATATGCGGGCGTGCGTGAACCCCAACGGAAGCCAGGGGTGTGGGAGCGAGGCAAAGCCGGGGTTCACCCCGGTTGGCCTGGTTGGCCTGGATCTCTCCAGTGTAAAAGGTAATACCTACTCCGGGCAAAGGCAACGAACCAACCCCCCCCCCCCCCCCCCCCCCCCCCCCCCCCTTCCCCTCCCCTCGTCGGTAGTCAAGTTTGAGTTCCGAGGTGGGAGGAACGAACCCACGCGAGAGAGCCGCCGGGGTCAATGTCAAGAAAAGCGGCTCTCCACGCGCCTATCACAACCCCCGGAGGCTGCTTTCGGCGCGGGAGCCCAAAACTGGGCGACACTTGGCTTGGTCCTTGTCTTGGTGCTTTCTTGGCTGCTGCTTGTCCATCTCGTAAGTCCTTGGCCCTTTGGGGTTTTGCGTGCGGGCGGGCGGGCGCCTCCCAGATCTCGAGCTCCCGCCGGGCGCCATGCCATGTCATGTCGGCAGCGGGAGCCAGGGAGGCCAATGAGACTGGCGGTAAAGGGATTGCATCTGTTCAATAGTTTCGCCCATGTGATGCTGCGTCGTAGATGTAATGGGCGCAGGATTCCTCACCTTGGGTCCTTTCGCTCACCTCAGCTCTCAAAAGTCTCTTGCTCTCTTCTGGACCCCGAGCGACGAAACGACGTACCGCCCGTCATTAAAGTAGCAATCGGTTATTCCTGCCAGACTACCGGAAATATTACTTTGGGAGCTCATGTTACTTCGGCGCGCCCACAGTTTTAAGTATTGCTCAGCCACCCCCGGGCGCTCTGTTCCAGTCCGTTCCCCCCAGCGTGACTTTGGAAATAGTGGCTTGGCGCGGATTTCCTGCGGGTTTCGTGGGAGGGGAGGGGCGGTTATCGTTTTGTTTCGTCTTTGCTTTTCCGTTGCGTCGTTCCAGACCTCAGATCTTCTATTGTTCTGACGTTTTTGTTGCTTCTTCATCGCGCGATGGTTGTAGACAAACAGTACAACGAACACCTCTCAAGATGCCTTCCGCTGAACCGAGACTGCGCCGGCTATCGATGATCGAACGATTGTACGCCCAAACTGCGCAGTCGCAGAGGAAACGGAAGCAAAGACAGCAGCAGCAGCGGATGATGCCAGGAAGCGCTACGGCGCATGCGATGCATTAATCTCCATCCCCCGGTCGCCGAGCCGCTTCGGAGCCCAGAATTCGATCGGAGGCCAGATTCACGCCGGAAAGTGGGGCCTCCCTCCGGATGCCCCCCGCCGGCCCGGTTGCAAGCCGCGGTCCCCTTTGACCTGTGCAGCTGGCATGTCAACCGAGCCTGCCCCAAACCAGACTTCTTTTCCGAGGGAATACGCGCAGTTACCGCCGACAGCAACCATATGTTGGGAATGGTAGGTGTGAACTTCCGATCTCCTTTGGGAGAGACTCAGCTGCACCCTGCGCCCGGGCTCTCTCTGTCGCGGGAGAGAAAGCTGTCGTTTCGCCGCCTACGGCATCCTGAAAAGGTGTGGTTGCATGATCTGCAGATTCGCCTGCATAACGCCTCTTCGCTTTGCCGAGGACTTCGAATCCTTCGTCGGTCAACTTCCGTGAGCCTCTACTCCAAAAAACCTGTACGTGCCGTACACTAAAATACCCCAAATGCCACTGTCAACGTCGTTTCTTGGTTGCCGCCAAGGCTCTACTCCGCACTTGGACACCGGGACGGTCTGCAGGCTGCTGCGCCTCTAGGAAAACGGACTATGGCTGTGTTTGCCCGTTTCCTTGCCTCCGTATTTGTTTTCTTCACATTTTCCGCGGAAGTAATGGCAAATGTGTGATTGATCGTCGTAGAAATGTATGTGAACTTATTCGGTGTATTTCCCGGATCCTTGGTCCTGGTGCTGAGTGGCATTCAAATGGCAGCGGACCAAGTCTCCGGCGGGGTGGTATTCCGTCCATTTGGGACTGGCACTTGGGAAACGCAATTTGGCGAATGATTAGCTTTTCCAACTTGATCAGCTGAGTGGCGTTATGACCGGCGTGAAAGGCTGTCCTGCGGGAAGTACCAGACATGATGGCAAACACATGTTACTTCCAACTAACATGCCAGTAGTTGACGCAGGAGCGAGCGTGTCGTGTCGACTAAACCCAGTAACAGATGTAGCAACTTTGAAGGCCACCTCTTCTGATTCAGCAGGTACTCATGGGCTACGGCGTAGTTCTCCGATCAACTTGGCCGGTGTTCGTCTGATAGGTATCCTCAACTCTCAGGGTTGTGGCCGTGAAGCATCAAGGTCGCCAAGCCTTTGGGCACACGACACCCAACAGCGTATTTTAGCATCTCGAGCAGTTCGCCGTTCATTCTCCACAGGCGTTAGAGTTGGCATTAGTAACTTGTGACCGGGAACTGGCTGCCATCCTCCCAGCGAAGTCCACTCGCGAGTCAGGGGGGCCACATCACGGACGAAATCTGGAAACCCCCTGCCCTTACCCCGTCGAAAATTTTTACCCTCCGCAGGAATCCCCACATCGTGGAGTTCGGAGAGGAAGAGGGGCGAGGAGAGGGAGAGATGTCGAATAGGAGGCCCCTGACCAACCACCCCCGCGCACGCTCTCTTCCCCAGCTTTGGCAAAGACACGCGCTCATCCTCCACACATCACATTTGCCTTTTTTTTTGCCCAGCGAGCAGCCAGACCTAAAAGTTACTCCCAGCTCGTCCAGAGACTAGGCCCAGCAGATTCCAAAGACAGCGGCCGGGACCCTGAAAGAGGATGTCCCCCGTTGGCAACGAGCCCGCACGCGAAGTCCGCAACCGCAAGCATGCAGGAGACTAGTGGGCCTGGGCCGTCCTCGGCTCTGCCAAGTTACTCCCGACCGCCGAGGAGGTCGGTCAGGTCCAGGGAAGGGTGTCTGACCTGCAAGTGAGTACACACGCTTATTGTTGCTCCTGCTGTGCTACAGTGTTGGCGGCCAGTCCAGCATGCCGTAGTCGGCCGCCGATGGAGAAGGGTGTTCTTCGGACCGCATCCCTCACCCCCGAGTCCCGAGGAGGCGACCGGCACCCGCAGAGTGAAGACCGATGTTGCCGTTGCTAAGCTAACGTTGTGCCGCCCCTATCCAGACGTCGCAAGGTCAAATGCGACGAGTCGAGGCCCAGGTGCAGCCACTGCGAGCGCCTCAACCTCGAGTGTAAGTGGCGACCGCAGTCCAGCACCAGCGTCCACGCCGCGCTGGCCGCCGCGGCCCCCGCCTCCGGTGCCGATCGCAGCCCCGGGATGCGGTCCCATGCCGCCACCGAGGCCTCCGTGTCGCCGGCCGCGTCGTCGTCTATGTTCCAGCCCATGCAGGCCGTCGACGAGATATTCGACTACGCCAGCTTCATGTGGGACGCCGGGGATGTCTGGCAGCAGGTGAACGAGCCGGGCCAGCAGATGAGCCTCGACGGGCAAGTGTTGTTGGTAAGACTTCCTGGGCTTTGGCGTACCCCTTTTTTCAATATGACGTTGCCTACTGACAAACAGCTCAGCGAAACCACTTCACCGGACAGCCGCTAGGGGGCCGGCCGGCGCCTCTCATGAGCAGCCCCCCTAACCTCGCCTTCCCTGACCGGACAGCACTCGAGGACATGCCCGACCCGGCCCCTGTTCCCGACGCCGGGAGCCAGCCGGAGGGAGCCTTGCCACTGCAGGTGCCGACAGACGACGACAGACTCATGGACTATTTCAGCCGCGTCGTCGTGCCGCCCATTCTTGCCGAGGTGGAGACGCAGAAGAAGTGGCTTGCGATCCGGCAGGTCGTCGTCGAGATGGCGAGCGCGTCCCGAATGGTCAAGTGGGCCGTCCTGGCCTTCTCCAACCTCATGCTCTCCCGCCGCGAGGGCAGCTGGCTCGCCGACCCGGAGGACCACTACCGCAAGGCCGTCGCCGAGGTCGCCACCCACGGCGAGGAGTCGTCATCGTCGTCGCCGCTGGACGAGGCCCGGAGCTCCTGGAGGGAGCACCTGCTCGCGACGCTCTTCTTCCTCAGCTACGTGGACATCCTCCGCGGCCAGATCAAGGCCGCCGACTCGTTCCTGAAGCGCGCGTACGGCATCTTCCAGCAGGGGGACAAGGGCAGCTTCGCCGCCGTCGAGAAGCAGTTCCTGCAGTGGATGCGCCTCCTCGACGCGCGGGCCGTCTCGGCCGGCGGCCAGGGCCTTCTGCTGTCCAAGGACGACGAGCTGCTCCTCGTGGAGGCCTCTCCGGCGAGTTTCGACGGCGGCGGGTCGTCGGCCGACCCCTCGAGGGAGGACCACCACGCCGCAGCCGAGGGCGACATCGAGGACGTCCTATTCCAGGTGCTCTACCAGCCGGGCATCGTCTTCTTCCAGAAGGTGCAGAGCTTCATGGGCCGCATCTCCAAGATCGACCCCTGGCACCGCCCGCGCGGCACGGTCGAGGACGAGACCGAGGTGATGAACGTCGCGGCCGCGATCGCCGCGGACCTGCGCACGCTGCACGAGCAGCGCCCGCCGCTGATGGACTACGCCGTCGCGGGCAAGCTCGTGGAGCCGCACGTGTCGGCGCACCTTGCCTTCGTCATCACGCGCGCGTTCCGCACGTACCTGGCCAACTACCACGCCAGCAAGGTCCACCTGCACCGGGTCGCGTACAAGACGTTCCCGCTGACGGCGGAGGCGGCGGACGCGCTGCGACAGATACGCCGGCTGGCTGGGCTGCTTGTCGACTCGCTCGAAGCCGCCGCCGCTACCGGGGATGGTGGCGATGATGGCGGTGGCGGGGGTGCGGCGCTCCCGGTCAACATGCTCTGGCCGCTGCTCATGCTGGGCTCGGAGGAGCAAGACCCCCGGGAGCGGCTGTGGATCAAGGCGCAGATTCTCCGGATGGAGAGAGTTGCGGGCAACGCCCGGATTACGGCGCAGGTGTTGGAGGAGGTGCAGGCCCGTCAGGACGCCGAGAAGGCGCGGGTCGACATCCGGTCCGTCATGCACGCTATCTTCAACTCGTGCTTTGCCATCGTCTAGCATGAAGCTTCCCGCTTGTACTCACGAGCCATGGCATTCTCCTGTCCAGGACTACACGTAAACCAGAACGATACCGCATGAGAGCGGTACATATATCGTGGGCCGCTTCGAGCTGCCCGAACTACCTTAAGATGATAGATACCCCAGTACCTTAGCAGAGTGTTATTTGAATTCACACATCACTGAGATCAACAAAAAGTCCCCGAGCCTTCCCGCTCTCAATCTCTGAAAAAGTGACGTGTGCCGTGCTTGCATGAGTCGGTTGTAGTCTACCGTCGCCATGCCTGGGTCCGACGCTAGGAAAGGTACCCGAGCCGAGCCCGATCGGGAGACCCACCCTCGGGTCCGCGGGATGCCCCACACCGTCGGGAAGCCAGCTCAGTGGCCTTTCGCCCACAACACCGTAGCCGACGATTGGACCATTCTCAAAGCCTTCTGGTCGCATGATCCTTCATGCATGAACTCATAGGACGACAGAGGCACTCATCACGTTGCCCCCGGCTCTCTCCCGCATCTCCACGCTCCACATGCACATCCATTCTCTGGCTCTTGTCGGAACGAAACCCGCGGGGAGACGACGTCGGCTTGTCGGGAACCACGTCATGAAGCTCCGTGGTCCCCGCGTCAACACGACACCGCCAGGCGCGGGGTTGGAGGGTCAGTGTTGCGCGCTTTGGGGGATACTTGTATCGAGCGTCTCCGGCGTGGGCTCACATGCTTCTCTCATCTAAGACTACACTTCTCTCTGCCAAGTTTCCCATCTCCATTCCCCCACACAATCAGTCCACCGACCTCAAGTCTCTCACGATGGCCCCTACCAAGACCTTCCCCCCCGGCATCCACGTCCCCAGCTTGACCTGGTTCGCCGACGATGCCAGCCAGGAGATCGACTGGGCCGTCCAGACCAAGCACATTGAGTTCCTAGTGAAGTCTGGTCTGCACGGAGGTAAGTCGCCCCGTCGAAGTCATCAGAAACCTGTCACTAACCCATTGCCACAGTCGTTCTCGCCGGAACCAACGGCGAGGCCGTCACCCTCACGGCCGAGGAGAAGACCAGGCTCGTCAAGACGACGCGCGAGCTCGCCGTCGCCGCCGGCCGCCCCGACCTGGCCATCACCCTCGGCTGCGGCGGCCAGTCGACGCGCGACGTCATCGCCGAGACGAAGCTCGCGGCGGCCGCCGGTGCCGACTTCGCCCTCGTCCTCGTCCCGAGCTACTTCCACTTCGCCATGAACGAGGACGCCATCGTCGGCTTCTTCGAGGAGCTCGCCGACGCCAGCCCCGTGCCCGTCGTCATCTACAACTTCCCCGGCGTCGCCGCCGGCCTCGACGTCAACTCGGACATGCTCTCCCGCCTCGGCAAGCACCCCAACATCATCGGCGTCAAGCTCACGTGCGGCGGCATCGCAAAGGTCGCCCGCGTCCGCGCCGAGTTCGAGCCGTCCCAGTTCTTCGCCCTCGCGGGCCAGAGCGACTGGCTCGTCCCCGCCCTGGCCGTCGGCGGCACCGGAACCATCACCGGCGTCGCGAACTTGTACCCCAAGTACTGCATCGAGATCTTCGACCTCTACAACGCGGGCAAGCTGCAGGAGGCGTCCGCGGCCCAGCTCAAGCTCGCGCAGATGGAGTGGGCGTTCGGCAAGGGAGGCATCAACGGCACCAAGTGGGTGGTGGCCAAGTCGCTCGGATACCCCCTCGCCAGCTGCCACTGCAGGCGGCCGTACCCCCAGTACGGCGACGAGAAGAAGCAGGCCTGGATCTCGGGCCTGGTCGCGCCGCTGGCCGAGGAGGAGGCCAAGCTCAACCAGCGCGCTTAGACGGGTTTGATGGGGGTTTCGTTACGAGTCATGGGCATTCAAAAGGCGTTTTGGGATTTTAGAGATCTATTTGTCAATAGAGATATTTAGCACGACAGGTCTTGGATGAATACATGCTAGTGAAAGCGAAGTCGAGACCGTTGCACGCATCTCAAGTGACCATCAACACCATGTCTTCAACCTTGTAATCTGCCTAAGCTATTTGGCTTTGGGCCATCACTCATCCAGGTTTTGCATTGTCCCACATCGACTCCAACGCGTCGAATTGGAGAAACGACGCGGAATGTCATCGTCGTGTGTCGAAGCGCGACGTTCAGAAATGGAAAAGCCACAGTCTTGGTATTGAAGGCATCAATCCAATCACACCCTGGACCGAAGACACTTTAAGCAGGGATTGGCAACAACACCCGCCAAAAGGTCGAACATGCAGATGTTCGTCCTGTCAGGCACACACATGCTGCTCAGCCGCACGAGTCTAGCCAGATGTGGACGTCTCGCATGATAACAGGCGCTTAGTAGTCCCTAGATATGAAGCTGCGCCGCTTGGAAACTCGGGTTGACTCACGATCCATTAGTAACTATTCAACGAGCATATATGCAGTTGCGATCGAGGATAAGAAGAGTTCGAAGGCAGACAACAATCTGATATTGAGCTCCGAGATTCCGACCAATTTCACACCGGCTCTTATCAACTTCGCTCCGCTAAAAAGCATCTTGTTTCTCTTACGACGTCACCAAAACCCGTCCTTCCCTGTGAATAGGAATGCCCGATACACTTTTCAAGACGCGCCACGATGGGGGAATCACCGCAGAGCCCGACAGAGACCTCACCAGCAGAGGATCCCCGACCCAAGCCAAAGCTGCCCTGGGACTGGGAGATCGACCCCGAAGACGTCCAGGATGACGAGCCGCGCACCTGGCTGCCCTACATCCAAAACGCCCTGAGCGGCATCCGAACGAGCCTCGCCATCTTCGTCATCGACAGAGGGCTGCCCGCCGACCAGCGCTGGATCTACGGCACCCTCCTCCTGTACCACCAGTTTCACAAGGAGGTCATCGACTTCTCCTGGGGCAGGATGCTTCTGCTCTGGTGGCTTCCGGACGCCAGCGTCGGTTTGCACTGGGCTCTGGGCAACATCGAACTGAGCGACAACAAGCACCGAAGCTGGGACGACTTCCAGGACATGAAGCGGGCAGAGTCGGAGTCGGTCGAGATAGGCGCCCAGCTGCTCGTCGCGAACCTCGTTCTGGCGCCGTACTGCGACCTCGAAGGCTTCACTCCGGCTCTCGAGGCGCTGTTCGGGCCGTCGGCTTTCTGGCCGTGGGTCATTGTCCCCCTTTTCCCCGGCTTGCTCTGGAAGGCTCCAAGGAAATCCGAAGGTTCGCTGGTCCCGGAGGGCTACCGCGGCATCCCGGCGGCAGTTCTCGCCTGGGTGGGCGCGCGCTTGCTGCCTCCCGGCTGTGACGCCGTGGTGTACGCGTGGGCGACGGCGCCGAGCACGTATATCCTGGACTACAGCGACCCTTCGTGGTTCGAGTGGCTCATCTACTCGGCGGTCTGGTGGTGGTGCGGCGTGCCGGCCCAACTTGCGTACATCCTCCACACGTTTACCCAGAAGTTCCTCCATCAGGGGTTCTGGCTACGGCACAATAGAAGCAAACCCACGCTCATATTGCGGCGAGAGCGTGTTGGATGGGCTTGGTTCGTGATCACGACCTTTCATCTGAGGGCGCTCGAAGTTAACCGCCGGCATATCGTCGACCTCTTTCGACGTTACCCGGTCTCCTCCCGTAGTGTTTGGATACTTTGTTCGCTGGCCATAGCAACATTCTTCTGTATCGCGGTCTACCGCTATTCTCTTCGCGTGTCTGAGTTTCGACACCAACCCCTCGACAAGGGGCATGCCAGCATCCGGCTTTTGCGCCTCCGAGCACAGCCGTCCTTCGGCACTTACCCATTGCAATGCGACATCATACACACGACTCTCGACGCTGCCCCGAAGTACCGGGCCGTGTCCCACCGCTGGGGCTCTCCAGGAGAGACACCCCGGACCATCATGGTAAACGGAGCACCGTTTTCGGTGTCTCAGAGCATCTGCGAACTTCTGGAAAACTTGAGGAGCAGCCGCAGGTCTCATCTCTTATGGATCGACTCCGTCTGCATCGACCAGTCCAACAGTAAAGAGAAAAGCAAGCAGGTCGGCATGATGCGGCGGATCTACGAGGAAGCTGAAAGCACCATCGCGTGGCTCGGAAACTCCCCAGGGGCCGCCAAGGCGATGGACCTGGCCAAGAAGCTCGTTCTCGACGAGTCCATGGACGCCGAGGGGTTTACCCAGCTGACGCAGGACCCGACCTCCGGCTGGGAGGAGCTCCGGACCCTCCTGTCCAACGACTGGTTCAACCGCATCTGGATCATCCAGGAGATCGCCGTCTCGCAGGAGACCGACGTCCTCTACGGCGGCTCGAGCCTGCAATGGCAGTCCCTCGCCACGGCCCTGGCGCGCCTGCACTCCTTCGCCCTCGCGCCGTCCGACGAGCTGGCCGGGGTCATGGACAGCCAGCAGCTCATGAACGCGCTGGTCATGGAGAACGTGCGGCTGCAGGTCGAAGACGTGGACCGCCTCGCGCTCAAGGACGTGCTGAAGCTCGGGTCGCGGTTCCGCGCGACGCTGCCGGTCGACAAGGTCTTCGGCCTCCTCGGCGTCGCCAAGGAGCGCCACGCGCCGCTCTTTCACCCCAGCTACGACCCGGACGACCGGTACACGGAGCGGACGTTCACGCGGGGCGCGTACTGGCTGGACATGATGGTCATGGTCGACGCCCTGAAGGACCTCCTCCTGCGCCCGGGCGACCGCGACCGCGGCCGCGGCAGGGCCGCTGTCGGGAAGAAGGACAGCAGGAACAGGCGGCGGCACGAGAAGGAGATCTTCGACGGCATCAGGCACATCTCGACGTGCCTCGACGACATGGAGGCGGTGACGCAGGGCGAGGGCAGCGCGGCGACGGCGGCCGCGTTCAAGATCCACCCGGACTACACGGGCAAGACGACGCCCGAGGTCGTCTACGCCACCGTCGCGCGGGACCTCGTGGGGAAGCGGGACGCGGCCGCGTTCCTGCGCCACGCGGGCGTGGGCTTCGCCCGGAACCCGGCGCTGAAGAACCTGCCGTCGTGGGCGCCGGACTGGTCCTCCGAGAGGGGCGTCTACGTCCTCCCGCACTACTCGTATCACGGTCTCCATACGGTGGCGCGGGCGATATCGAACCTGACAATCATTCAGACGCTGGGATTGGCGCAGGACGACGAAGAGGGGAAGCCGGAGGACGGACCGACGGAGGTCCGCGACGGCGGGCTGAGCATGCTCCATATCAAGGCCGCTGTCGTGGGGGAGATCGTCGACACGACGATGATGTGGGAGGGACTAGCAGACGAGACGGGAGACCCGATTAAGGACGCCAAGAGCGATTTGAGGACGTCGGGTAAGATATGGACAGAGGCGTACGCGATGGCGAGAGACGGGGCTCGTGGCTCGTACGCCTCAGAGGACGGATTCGCCGACGCCTTCTTCCGCGTCCTGGCCGCGGACAGGGACTCCAGCGGCATCTCCCCGGCGCCCGAGGCGTTCATGCGCGCCCGCAGGAAAGTCTTTGAGACGAAGGCGAAGTTCTGGGCGATGCTGGAGAAGTACACTCGCGTTCCGCCGTCGGATGACCGGAGTCCTCCTCCTCCTCCCGCGACTCCGACAGAGCCAAAGACGACGGCAGCCTCAAAGAAAGAGCAGATCATCCGGGGCTTCGAGCAGGTGTGCCGCAAGTACCTGCGCGCCCGGAGGGTCGAGTCGTCGCCAAACAGCAGGTTCGCGCACCTCGTGCGGGCGGACGTGCTGCCCAGCTTCAACCGGTACCGGTGGCAAGACTTGGACGGCGTCAAGGCGGGCTTCTTCCCAGAACATGCGCAGCTGTCCCGGACGCGGATGCTCCACATGCACCGCAACGCCTTCCTCAAGTCGTACCAGGAGTGCGTGGACTACGCGCTGGGGCGCCGGCTGGCCGTCACGGGGTCGGGCTTCATGGGGCTGGTGCCCCCCGGGTCCGAGCCCGGGGACGTGATTGTCTGGGTGGAGCGGGAGAGGCTCTGTCTCGTGCTGCGGCCCTGCCCTGTCTCGGAGGAGCTGCGGAGGGAGCTAGAGCGGGAGAGGCGGCGAGGGAAGGGAACAAGGGCAGAAGATACTGAAGAGGGGTGCCACGTTGCGGACGGTGAGGCTTTCAGACTAGTTGGAGATGCATACTTTCACCGAGTTGGTGTAAAGCCCCTTGCATCTCATACCGAAGGGGAGCCGGAAGCCGCGGAGGAGAAATCGGACGAACGATGGTTCGATGTTTGGTAAGCAGATCACGCAAGAGTCAAAGGCTAGGGACGATGGGTGTTGGATCTGGAATTTCCAGATGGTATTATTTGAAAATCGTATCAGAGGGGTAGGCGTGTGTTTTCATAGCTCCCGCCAGTTTTAGTATTAGTACAACGTCTACACATCCTCGGTGTGCTCGCTCCGCTTCGTCTTGTCACTGTCATCAAAGGCCATGTCGACAACCTTGGCAGAGGGCTCGGGGCGAGAGTCGTGAGCGTAGCCGCTGTAAGAGACATGAGGAGTCAGTATTTTCCTTCCGACCACAATGAAGAAGGGAGCAAACGGCGGAAGGGACATACAAGATGACATCCATCTGGTCCATGGTGAGACCCTTGGTCTCGGGCAGGAAGAAGAAGGCCCACAGCGTGGCGACGATCATCCAGGCCGCGAAGAAGAACCAGGTGCCGTAGCCGAAGGAGCTGAAGATGTACGGCATGGCCTTTGTGATGGCAAACTGTGTGGCCCTGGAGGAGGATCGTCAGTACTTGGTATCAGGAGAGCCAGAAGCCGGATGGATGACACGTACCAGACACACAGGGCGGCGAAGGTTCCAGTGAAGTTGCGGAGGGCGCCGGGGAAGATCTCTGCGGAGACGATCCAGGGGATGCCGTTGAGACCGAAAGACCAGCTGCGCTCGCGTTAGACACCATCATCTATAGTCCTGGAGGGAGAGAGGGCGTACCAGATGGAGTAGATCATAATCATGCCCGTAGCCGCCTTGCCACCAGCAGCCGTCGACGCAGAAAGCTCCTTCCCGGCGGCGATGATATCCGCAGGGTGTCCGATCTTGACGTAGCTGCCCACGACCCACAGGCACAGCGAGCACACGAAGGACGACGCGATGGCGGGCCAGCGCCTGCCGAGCAGGTCGATCAGGAAGACGAAGTAGACGATGGAGGCGATGGCCTTGATCAACCCATAAATGCCCGTGTAGAGGGCGACGTCGGTGATGCCGATGGACGCGAAGAGGGTCGGGCTGTAGTAGTTGATGGCGGCGGCGCCCGAGAGGTTGTTGAGGGCGAAGGCGCAGAAGACGAGCGCGAGGCGGTTGCGCATGCCCTTGCGGCAGAGCATGCTCGCGCCGCCGCGGAAGTAGGCCCACTGTCCCGTGCCGTAGTCGCTGGCGACGGCGGCCTCCTCGTCCATCTTCTTGCGCATCATATCGACCTCCTCCTGCATGTCTGCGGATCCGTCAGTAATCACGGGTCACTCTCCGAGGGCCGGGGAAGCTTACACTTATCGTCGATCGGCAAGTGGCGGATGGCCTCGAGGACCCTGTACGCCTGGTCGGTCTTGCCCTGGCGCAGCAGCCACAGGGGGCTCTCGTGGATGAAGAAGCAGCCGGCGAAGAGAATGCCTGCGGGCACGAGCTGGAAGGCCATGGGGATCCGCCAGCTGACGGCCAGGGTCGGGTCGATGTTCTGCGTGATGCCGTAGTTGATCCAGAAGCCGACGACGGAGCCGACCTGGTAGGCGACCTCGAAGAGACCGGTGAGGATGCCGCGGATCGAGGGGATCGAGAGCTCGCCGATGTACGAGGGGACGGTTGCCGTGATGCCACCGCACCCGATGCCCGTCAGCGCGCGTCCGGCGTCTGTTGGAGGTCGTCCGTGGTCAGCTATGTTGTTCTGCATCAAGAGCGCCGTCTTTTTCTTCCGGTAGACTTACAGATGTACGACAGCTGGTTCGTGGCGGCGGTCATGAGGATGGCGCCGACGAGGAAGATGACGACGTTGGCCTGCAGAGTCCACTTGCGCCCGAGTCGTTCGGTGACTATCACACATTCAAGAATCAGTCACTGGGGGGATAGAGTGTTACACTGAGGGGGCCGTACTGAAGAAGCAGAGCAGCGCGCCGCCGAGGGCGCCGGCCTGGAAGGCCGAGGTGATGTTGCTCGAGATGTTGTTTGAGTTCTCGGGCGTGATGCCAAAGTCCCTCTTGAAGCCATTGCGGGCGATGGTGGTGCCGATGAAGGCCGAGTCGTAGCCGAACCTATCGAGAGATGTCAGTCAAAGAAGAACACCAACCAGCAGTCTCTGGCCAGGGACGTACAGCAGGGATCCGGTCGCGATGATGGAGGCCTCGGCGTAGAGACGCCAGTTGTAGACCTCCTTGGGCGTCGGCCGGTCCTCGACGGCTTTGAAACCACCCATCTTGTCGTCGCTGTCTTTGGCGTCGTGGAAGGTTTGGCGTTTGGGCTGTCGACCGATTCAGGGGAGGGCGAGCGAGTACTTAGACACAGACACACACCGAGATCTCGGGTCACATTCTCGTCGGGTGGTTTGGTTGTTAAAGAGTATTTATCCTGCTTCCCTTTTTTTTCTCTTACTTCATGTCTACCTCGGAGCCAGTCGGATCGTATCCCCCACGGGGTACCGGGGTGGAGAAAACATGGAGGACTTGGAGTTCTCTCTCTCCTGTCAGTCGCGTAACCAAGGAGAGCGGATGCTTGCCAGATTGACTCGCGTCCGCGGCGCCGTGACCAAGAGAATCGGCCAGGCGACAGGGGTTCGCCCGTCGGAAGTCGTCCGTCAGGGGAAGCGTCACTAAAGTAGTGTCTGTTAGTGTCAATGGGGAGTTTGTGCAATTTCTCCTACCATAGTATACGAGAGAGAAGAGCCTTCTCGGGTCTCGTCAGGTGATCTTGGATCTTCCCGACACTCGATGATTCGATCAGTCAGGGCCAACCCCCACAACTTGAGTTGATGATGGTCCCGCGACGCATCCGACATGCGAGCCGAGAAGCGACCCGACGCGAACTACTAATGCCGGTGGGCCATAATCCACTCCACACGTGGGAAGCGCCGACAAGAGATGATGGCATGGGTTGTGGTTGATGCATGTGGCCCGAGTTTTCGGGATCGAGAAGAAGCGTTGCTTGGATGCGGCCAAGACATCATCAGATGAACCGAGGATGCAGCCAAGAGATACAGCCGGTTTCTACCGTGTTCTGTCCGGTCACTAGGCGGTCGAGAAGTTCGTGTTACCAAATCGCTGGAGGAAATGATAAGTTATGTCTAGTTGTGGGCGTCTCGGATTATCTTTGCGAGAGAAGGCATCGCGACGACGAACTGCTGTCAACTCTATCTCAGCCCACGTTACATCCCATCGCGGATGCTAACGTTCAGTAGCTTTCCGCGTTGTCACCGACCGGGGACGCTGCGGCAGATCGATATCAGATGCCTCTCCAGGCCCACATCGAGCACGCCTCCATGCACAAAGTGCAAGTGCGGGGTCTATCGAGAGTCTGGGGAGTCTGCCGGGCTCGCATACAAATACTGGCGCGAGGTCAGGTTCGTGTCGGGGTCTCAGGAGTTGTATAGGCGACTTAGCAACTTGCCCCGCCGGAGTTGTAAACATATTTTAACTCACTGTCAGGTTTCAAGTGTGTTTGTATCTTCGTGTTGAACGTTTTGTTATTATTGCACCAACATATCTTCCTGACCATGGCGTCTGTCTAAAATACTATCATATACAAGTTAAGTTGTTGAAAATATGTCTACGTTTGTTACAATCGCCGCCGGCGTATGGGGTATTAAAAAAGTTCAGTTGCGGAGAAAAAATGAAGGGAAGAGCAGGCGATGGGGACATCGGCGCTTATTCCCAGATCCAGCTCACGAAGCGGATGGGCCCGGTCTTCTTGACCTCGGGCTCCTCTGGGTACGCGTCGGCCTGCTCAAAGGCCTCGTGCAGCGGGATGCTGTCGAGGGAGACGACCTTTGTCTTCTTGACGAACTTGTAGATGAGGTAGGCGCCCAGGACCAGGGGGATGTCACTGAGAAGGATGTGTTAGCAGGGCGAGAAGGGACGAGTGGCGGGAACGGCGCTTACAGGTAGGAGGAGACGAAGCCGCTGGGGCTCCAGTTGCCCTTGGTGAAGACCTCGAAGCCGCTGGTGAGGAGGATGGTGATGCACATGAACAGGCCGGCGGAGGAGCTGTAGACTACAGGTTTCGAACGATGATTAGCGCGAGGAACGGACAAGAAGGGGGATCGTGGGCTACTTACCCGTCCAGGAGTTGTGCCAGGGCAGCCTCTCCGGGGAAATGCCCTGCTTCCTCATGGCGGACTTGAGGCGCAGGTGGTTCAGCAGGATGGCGGACCACGACACGAGCACGCCGGCGGCGGTCAGGTCGACCATCCACCAGAAGACGGTCAGGGCGCCGCTGGACAGGCTCATGAAGGAGAGGAACATGAAGGCGGTGAAGAACAGGACGCAGACGTAGGGGGTGCCCCACGAGGTGGTCTTCAGGAAGATGCGCGGGGCCTGGCCCTTGAGCGCGAGGCCGAAGAGCACACGGGTGCCGGCGAGCAGGCTCTGGTTGGAGGCGGACCAGGCCGAGGTGATGACGACGGCGTTGACGACGCTGGGGATGGCGGGGATGCCCGCGGCGGAGGCGGCGATGACGAAGGGGCTCTGGGCGGCGGTGCCGTAGGCGTCGTCGAGGCGGGTGTCGTTGGAGGCGACGAGCATGCCGACGACGAGGACGGCGAGCATGTAGAAGAGCACGATGCGGGCGAAGACGCGCTTGCAGGCGCGGGGGATGGCGCGGCGCGGGTTCCGGGTCTCGGCGGCGGCCATGGCGAGGGACTCGACGCCGGCGAAGGAGAAGACGGCGCTCGTCATGACGCCCCAGTAGCCGAGGAACTTGCCCCAGTTGCCCGTGGCGATGTGCTCGACGAAGGGACCGGGGTCCTGCCAGTAGCGGAAGCCGATGCGAGGGGTTCCGGGCACGCCGCCGAGGTCGATGACGAGGCCGAGGATGATGAGGAAGACGACGAGGAGGATCTTGAGGAGGGCGAAGACGAACTCGACCTCGCCGAAGACGCGGACGAAGGCGATGCCGACGACGAAGGTGAGGACGATGAAGACGATGATGAAGACGGTGGGGTTCAGGTCGGTCCAGAACTCGAACAGGACGCAGATGGCGGTGATCTCGCCCGGGATGGAGAGGATGTTGCCGTAGACGAGGTTCCAGCCGATGGCGAAGCCCAAGGCCGGGTCGACGAGGAACTCGGTGTGGCGGACGAAGGAACCGGTGACGGGCAGCAGGGCGGAGACCTCACCGAGGGCGAACTGGACGGCGCAGACGATGAGGCCGACGGTGGCGTAGCCGAGGAGGGCACCGAGGGGACCGCCGGTCTGGATGGCGCCGCCGAGGCCGAGGAAGAGACCGGTGCCGATTGCGCCGGCGATACCCAGCATGGACAGGTGGCGCTGCTCGAGGCCGCGCTTGAGGTCGCGGTCCTCGGTGGCCGTGACGAAGTTGGCATCGTTGTCGTCGCGGTGCTCGAAGGGGCCGCTGTGACGCGCGGACGCGGCCTCGGCCTCGACGTCGTCGGAGGTGATCCAGGCGTGCCGTGTGACCTCGGAGATGCCCGGGGACTTGGCGCCCGGGAACGGGATGGTCTCGGTGCTGCGGCTCATGTTGGGGATCTTGTGTCCGTGTCGATCACTCTCCTCTTGAGGCCTTGTCTTGCTGAGCGTTGCACCCTTTCACCGAGGTGTGTCGGAGCGGTGAGAGGAGAGAGGGGCGAACGAAGCAGAGAGATGGCCGCGATAAGGAAAAGAAGAGACCCGAGGTGGGTGGGAAAATCCGTGGGCAACCTCTGATGGATGCTTGCAGGGTTTGTCGAGGGTAGGGACCACAAACAATGGACGATGGGAGCAAGATTATGTAACGGGCCGAGTCGAGTCGAGACCAGGCGAGTCGTTGCAACTTGTTGTCGTTGTTATCGGTCGCAAACGGAAACGGACCACAAAGTTGCGAAGGTTTGTTTCACTTGGTCAAAAGACCTATGCCGGTTTCCTATTAGTTCTGAGCCATGGCTGGGCTGGAAGGCATTCAACAGAGGGAAGAGAGGAAGAGAGAGAAAGGAATAATACCAGACCAGACCAGACCAGACCAGACCCCAGTGAGACTGAGTGAGCGATTGTTGGTGAGAAAAGAAATTTCAGCGCCTTATCGCGGCATCCTTTGCCGAAAGGTGAGATTTCTCATTCGATGATGCCATCTGCGCCAAGCGGGGCCAGATCCACCTGCACTGCAAGCCCGTTTCTGCGGGTGATACATACGGTACGTACAGCCGCACGTTATCGTCCAATCTGCCCTTGTCAACTCCACGTGTAGCTCTCTGAAACGGAGGCTATTCCCGAGCGCAACTGACTCGCTGTTGTAGGTTTCCAGCTTCAGCGACAATCAACTACACAGCGTTGTCTTGAGGCTCTTAGAATGAGTGTGAAAGTAGCCGAAAGCTCAACTCAGTGAAAGATTGACGAGTGTGGAGTTGTGAGGGTTCCACTCTGCATGTTGGCGGCGTCCGAGTGGCATGGTTGGGGACTTTTGAAGGTGCTCAACCAGGCCGTTGTCGTGATTTACACTTTGCGGCCAGCCTTGGTTCGTTTATTGAACGCACACAACAAAAACCCACGGGCTCTTCGTTTTGATAAGGAGACTGCATGTTTTGGATAGCTTCAAAAATTGACACGGGCAGATTCCCGGCTTGATCAAACGGCCAAAACGCAGGCAACAAGAAAACCTCTCCAAAAAGGAAAGGAAGCAAAAGACAATGCTCAACAGATATTTCTATTCCGAAACCGAGAATCGAACTCGGGGCTATGCCTACCACTCAGTCATGAGAGGGCATCATGTTGGCCACTACACCATATCGGATGTGATTGTTGAAGACCTCGCCAAGATTTTGCACTATGATTCTGTGGGTGCCCGTCGGGTGGAGTCGACGAGGGCACGCCCGACTCCAGCCCCGTATCGACAACCATGATGAACCCTGCTACGTCAGTGGCGTTCTCTCTTTCGCTTGAAGAATACGAGAGAAACGAGAAGATAAGGCATTCCAAAGACTGACTGGACACTGGTGAACGGGGACGATTTTCGAATACCACGGGTGGTGGTGTTGGCACTCAAGATTCATTGCCCCGAACAGCCTCTTAGTGTAGACACGGAACGAAGAATGACTTAGGTAGTCACGGGAGGTAGGAGTTGTCACAGCTACGTGCAACCTTCCGCCTTGGACGTATGTGTAGCCCATGACGTGTCGTCACATAGTTCAGTTCCAGTTGACTGGATGGATGGTCACCAGGGCTAGCTGTCTCTTTGCCGTGAGACTGCGCTGGGTGGAAGAAGACGTGCTCTGAGGTTTTGATTTGTCTAACTTGAGCTGCATCTTCTGTCAAGCACATGTCGTTCCACTCATCGTGTTGAACAGCTTCAGTGACTGTCAGGAAGAGAATAGAAGCAAGTGTTCATGTATAGTGTGAAGGGAAAACTACGATCGGGCGTGATCGTTTGGGAATCGGGATTGAGTGCTTAAAAGTGTTTCGCCGCCTTCTAGTTAGTCCTTGGGCCTACGGAGATGCCATTATACGAGGTATTGGACGCATCACTGACTGACAGCTTCGCAAAGAAAAGAACAACAAGAAAGCAAGGCAAAAAGAGAAACAAACAGCAAAAGTTATGGAGCTGGATGGATTCGAACCACCGACCTCTCTGCCAGGATAGGTATACTATAATTATACTGCGGTCTTAGGATCTAGGAGAGAGAAACTGGCAGAGCACTCTAAACCACTGAGCTACAGCCCCCGGTGGCGCATTTGTTAGGAACGAAGGGGTCGTTTACAATGATAAGGGTATTATTCGACGGGAGGGACGGGAAACTCCGTTCGCGGTGGCGTCGCGATGCTCCACAGCTGACTGCTTCTCGACGAAGCAGACGACGAGCCGGCTCAGCCTCTTAGCTCAGTGGGAACTTCGAGAACGGCAGCGGGTCTGCCTTGGAGCCTGACAACCTGAGAAGCCCTCAGAGCTGGCGGGCGACCTTCCGGTGTTCCGCTGAGAAACATGTCGGCAGTCTCTTCATCACGAGAATGAACGACTGGAACTCATCTATACAAAACGGAAACTTTGAACGTCTGCTGCGAGAGACCGGTGAGGTATATCACAGAAACAGCACAGATCTTGGTCTTGTCTACACGAGTTCCTCGGACCCTGTCAGGCCTCAAGGTCACAACTCACATGGCCATGATCCACCACGGGGTATAAAGGCAAAGGAAGTAGAAACAACACCTTTTCTCACTTGGAAATAAACGATTCAAACCAATGTCACCGTATCTTGGCGCATACAGGCGTCTGGACAGGAATTCCAGCAACAAGTTGGTTCAAGACTGAGCGCCAGTATTTGTCGTATGCCAAACCCCGAGTCTGGAGGAACCTACCGACACGCAGATCGGGCCCGTCCGGCATCAAGATTCGGGGAAGAGAAAGAAAATGAATGATTTTTGCGAGGTATATCAGTCTCTGACTCTGAGTGTTACCTTGTTTTATTGACGTCTGTCGACTCGGATGATGACTGCCTTTCACCTGCTCGGGACGGCCAAATAAGCGCCTGCGTGGACCCCCCTTCCCCCTCGGCGCCGACACCGTAAATGCGACAGGTTTATAACGCAAGTAAAATGAAACTCCCATACGTGCTTCTCGAAGAGCGTGAAGTCTCAGGCGTACCCAGACACCATCACGGCCTAAGACGTACGTTTCGATTCACGGCCCAAGAGCTGGTGCGATGGGTTTGGTTGGTATTGTATCTATTGGAGAGAGAGAGAACCAAACCTGCCTCAACTTCCAAGCGGTTCTGTAAGGCAAAGGTCAGACTACGAGCCGGAACTTCTTTCCTGTCCGTCTGCCTTGCTGCATGGCAGTCGGCCCCGGGTCCTCCGGCGAAGTGGATCCAGAGATGCATCGCCGCCCCGCCCCCGGTCCCGCACCTGCCCGGAACCGCGGAAACGACCAAAAACACCAGTCGACCTGGCACGTGGGATAGCTGCAGGCTCGAGGAGGGGGCGGTACTGATCGACAATACATGAGATGGAAGTGGATCGCGATGAGACCGCCCGCACCGCCCCTCCTCTCGCGTTCTTCTCCAGTGACGTATTGGTGCATCACACGGGAAGCTTTCTTGGCTACGACTGTGCGGGCCGGAGAGTGTGCCTTTTCTCTCGTCGAATTCTTTGCCTTGTTTCCAAAATCACTTGCAGAGTCCGAGCCGGGCCGGAAAGCGGAAACAAAATCTTAAGACACCTCGAGCTAGCACATCAGACGAGGTGGCGACGGCAGCGGTGATGGGCAAGTAGCTTGGACGCGAGTGTAACTCGGACGTTTTCTTGGCCCGTTTGTTCCATCTTACGGGACGACAAGAAGGGCTGACCGTCAAACCCACATCACACCGCCTATCATTACCCTCCCCTTCGAGAATCTAGACTCTTGATATCGACCTTCGTTGTCGTGGTCGTCGTCGCCCGGGCCAGATGGGCATCCAGGAAGCGGACCATGGCGAAATATTTCTCGCCACCCGTCCCGGAATTCGAGGTCCGAACGGACGAACGAGAAAACGAGGGCACGCAGAGGATGTTTCAACAAGTCAAAACGTGGCCAAGACAAGGCGAGGAAAACACGAGCAGGCTGGGCGTCACGGCTGCGAGGGACGAGCGATGCACCCCTCCCTCGTGATCTTCGGATCCGGATGGAGACAGGCCAAAAAAAACACACACACGCTCACATGACGGCCGATCCTTTCAGCGTTCCTGCCCCCCTCTCCCCGCAGTCTTGTCTAGTACACATAGGTAGTCCTGGTCGTTGTATTATTGTCCATTTCTCCGCTGCTCCCGCATCTCCATGGAGACGCAACTCCCCGCGTGATCAGCCGCGGCGTGCAGGGCAAAAAGAGTCCGGGGGAAAATCCGCGCTAGTGACGCTGGACGGTTGCGGGGACTGCCGCTGTGCCGCCTGCGGCCAGCTGTTCCCCTTTTTTTTCGTCCCCTTTCTCAGAACAAACACCATGGTCTCTCTGATCAGTGTGTGTGTGATGCCATCCATGCCTGTCTGTCCGGGAGCGCGGAACGCCATTAGGTAACAGCAACGCACATGTTTGGCTTGACGGGGTCTGGCCTCTGGTAAACAGGAATTAAGCTCATGGAGAGAAGGGAGGCTCTTTGGGACGACAACGACATGTCTCTCCGAGAACGACATGTAGGTGAATAGTGAGACTTTTTGGGGAAGTGTCCCCCGGGTGCGGCTTGAACGCACAGTAGGTAGGTACCTAGGCAATTGGTACGGAGTATTCCAGCTGGAGAAAAGGGGGTGTGTGTTCGGAATGACAACATTTGCGGCGCGAATTGGCAAAGCAAACGCAAACACGCAGTAATTATTGAGACGTCGACATCTCCGAGGGGGCTAGCTTTCGCCCCTAATTCCAGCCGCCGGGCGTTGCCGTGTCCCTGTCTTACACAGGGGAGCAGGCCACTGTGAGAAGAATATTGTCCCATTCGTACCTCCCGGCGGATTCTGTCCTTTTGTGCAGGGGTTGTGGTGTCCAGTGCCCCTCATCCCAAAGAGCACACATCACACGGACAGCAAAACACCATGGCAGGTTTTACCAACCTTGGCGGACCACCTGATTATGACGACGTCCGCCCGGAGGCTTTTTATTTTCTGTCGTGTTCTGTTTGTCCGCTTGCCCTGTCGCTGTCCGTCTATTTTTTTTTTAATTAAACCTGGGGTAGAATGGCACGTCGCAAGGCCCCTGGCTGGGACAAAGTACTGTAGGGGAGACTGTAGTGTAGGTGCTCATGTGATGCCCGTAGCGTCTCATCCCGCGGAGATCCAGAGATCTCGCAGGTGTTTGTTGATCCTCTTCGTCACTCCCTTCCCCCCTCACTTTGCGCAACCCGCCCCCGTGTCCTGCAGTGATCTACGACACAGGCTAGACAGGCTGGCTAGTGTAGGTAGTATACACGGTAGGCGACGCCGCCTCGTTGTTGAGAATGCGGGGGTTGGTTCAGAGTCGCGAGCCCGCTTGGACGTGAAGTCTGGGGAAAGAAGGGGAAAACGACTACGAGGAACGGTTCCATTGCGATAGAGTAGCAAGGTTTCACAAGGCGGTCTTCGTTGCAAGCCAGCGCTGGGGAAGTCAGTAACAACAGGGAATTGAGGTTAGGCGTGAACTGACGTGCCATCGCACGCGCGCTCTCTCTCTCTCTCTCGCGCGCGCGCGCTCTGGCTCGGGCATCAGACATTCTGGAATGCTATCCGGCCTCGTCTCTCCCGTCTCTCAGACTCTGGGCAAGTGCCAAGAAAAAAGAGAAATACGTCCGTGGACAATTCAAGGCTGGACGAATGGCGGACTTGCCGAAGACGAACACACTCTAGCCATCTCCCTGCCCCGTCTCTCTCTCTCTCTCTCTCTCTCTCTCTCTCATACATACACACCAAGCTCGAGATGTGGCTCGCTGTCAGAGTCGCCAAGACGAGGGGGAGGCAAATGTCACAGGAAGTGGTGAAGTGCAAAGGCACGAAGAAAGCCCTCTTGGCAAAGAAGCAAAATCTCGTGATGGCAATGCTGCGTGCCTTGGCAGGCTGTCACGCTGGTGACTGAAGTGTCTGACAGAGCACGAGAGAGGGATGTTCCCGGTCAGTGGTTAAACTTGCCATGGCCGTTGGCAAGTTTGACGATGGGGCTTGGGCGAGGAAAAGTCAGTTCATTTAAGATTTTTTCTCCCGCCTGGCCCCTCCCCTCCACCATCCTCTGGCTGAAGTTCGGACAGCTGTTTCAACGCGCAAGCCCGTCCGCCCGGGATGGATGATGGGACGGAACGTTTTGTTCGGCTGGACGGACTCGGTCATTATTCGCGCTGTCCGCTTTCCAGGCACGCACACATTTCATTGGGAGTGAGTCACTGGGTTGGGAATACGGATCGACCAGGCCGGCTGCAGTACCTCCTCCTTCGGCGATGCAGATAGAACGCCGGTTCGGCCGACGAACGTTCGGCGTCGGTGACTCAGTGGTGGACTGCGAGGTCGGGCGGCCTTCGGCAGGAACGCCGGGCGGCGCTGGCTCGGGATGGTTCCCGGCTCACCGAGAATAGGGTACTTACACACCCACTGACAGCGACAAGATTGGAGGAGCTGGAAACCGTCGGCATCAGGCGGTCCGGGGCAACAATCAGTCATCCGCTGCTGGCCGTTCCGGCGGTGACACCAGTCGGCCCTGTCTGTACCCAAGGTACCCATCTACTTGGGTGCTCGTCTACCGGGCTGATGAGCGGAGCAACATCAACGAGGCATGAGAAGAGGGGATTTAGGGGTTCGATGTTGACATCATGCGGGCATGCAATGTATCCCTTCCAGCAAGGAGTCGTCGCACAAAGAAAGAAAGAGAGAAACAAAGAACAACGAACAACAAAAAAAAGTGTCCGTATACCCTGGTCGTTGCAGGGCTGCAGGAACTGTGGTCCGTTGCCCAGATTGGGGATAGCGGCGAGATCCAGGTCTTGGGTGCGACGGCCTGGATCGTGATGGAACGGTTGGATCTGAATCCCTCTTGGCCTCGAGTAGGCAGGTCCTCTCTGGAAATCCAGGTTCTGGACTTTCGTTAGTCACGATGACGGCCCAAACTGGCAAACAGAGAGACGGATGCGTCCCCCGGGGTTCGAGTCTCCAGTTGTGTCTCCATTGCTGCAGGTGTGGCAGTTGGCACATTGTGGAATCAAAAGAGGTCTTGAAACTTGTACTTAGCTACCCATGGGGTAAAAAAGAGCAGGGGGAAAAATTTTCAAAGTCTCCAGATGATGTTGGTTTTCCCGCATCTGAACTTCTGAAGTCTCTTTTGGGCGAGGGTTGACAAGTATCGCGAACAAAATGACTCCAACAACTCCAATTAACTCCAACACGGCTCCACCATCAAAAGCCTCACAAGCCCACAAACCCACCGTAAGCCGCGAAGGCGTGCTTGGTGAGGCTCCTCCTGGGTAGCTGTAAGCTCCAATTACAGTAAGGTCCAGCCGACCGTCAACTGAAAGTGCCCTGGAAAAAGAAAAACGAAAAAAAAAAGAGTCCGTCGAAAATGGACGAGCAGGTGACCCCGTCAGTACGTAAGAGAAACACCACGATTGGTCAGACGGCCTTGGAAGTGGGGTTCCCGTCCACCTTTTGTTTCCCGCCGTCCCGCTCTTTGGTCCCCGTTTTTCTCTAAATTTTTATTTTTGTTTCTGTGCAGGCACTGCAGTTGCTCTTCCCGGTTCACGATCCCGCCCCCTCTCCCCCGCCACCACGTTGCCCGTGCTTGGAGGGGCGGCGTCCAGACCTTTTGGCGGGAGTGAGCACGTTGGAAGAAATTTTTTGCAAAAGTTGAATGCGGCTCCATCGCGAAATGGAGGTCGTGGGCTTGGCGATGCGGAAAGTTGAACTTCGCTCGCTTATTACCACCCCGCTGTTGGGCAGGTACCTAAAGTAGGTACTACTACTGACGGACGTGCACCGGGAACGGGATGTCTGTCTCCGTTACAAACGCTTTGGTGGAGCTCAGCGACGGACGGACCGTCTGCAAAACGTCCAACTCGGGAAATGTTCTCGATCGTTCTTGGCCCCCAAAGGTGGTACGACGACGACGAAGCTTGGGACGGAAGGGGGAAAAAAAGAGGTGAGGAAAGGGATCTGAGATCTGATCTCGAGACCAAAACCAAACACGAGATTTGCCGTGCCTCGGCCCCCCGGGAGTAGTAGCGTAGGCAACACGGAGACGCCGTGGATACGGGGAGAGTGCGACGGGAATAGGATCTGTCTGTCAGCTTATACGCGATGAACTTCATGCGAGTCAACCGACGAGCGAAAGGAAACGACGGCCAGAGCTGGACGAACGACTGGACATGGCTCTGACAGTCTGACTGACTGGTGCCTCAAAGTCCGAGAGCGCGCATTGTTCTCGAAGACACGGTCGACGGAAAGGCTCGAGAAACAGAGACTGACTGAGTCGCCGGAAAATAAGGAAAAAGAAGAGGAATGAACAAGAAACAGGCGGGAGGGTTTATCATTTCATAGTCGTTCGTGGACAAGACGAGAAGCCGTCACGATGGTCACCTGGTCGGGCGGCCCCGGCGGTCATGTGCTCCTCGACAACCTGTTTCCCCAGTTTCTTGAAGCCTGATCTGCCTCCCCTCTTTATTTGCCCATGGGCAATAGTTCTCCTCCTCCGCCTTTTCGCCCAGGCATGCCGAGATGGCCTCACTGACACATCACAGTCACAGTGGTCTTGGAGGGGCCTTGGGTATTATGTAAGGTGGACAACAGGGCGGCTCCGCATCCCCTCGGCAAGGTCGATCACGGACGGGACGAGGACAAATCGTACCACCACATGGCAATGTGCGACGGAGCAAAAGACGGCCGTTTGCGTGCAAGCAGAAAGTCAGTGAGTGAGCCCCAACGGCTGGTTTCCCATCCATCTGATCTGCGCTACGCTACTGCTGCTGCTGCTGCCACGCAAACCCGCATGGCATCATCCCGACGGCGGCTACCGCAGCTGCAAGAACAACAACTCTGGGCGTTGCATTGGCAAGTGGGTGTCAAAAAGAATGTCCGCCCACGCCCGCCAATTTGTATGGTGTAGGCGGACATTTATTTTGACACCCACTTGATTGGCTACACTAATAGCTTTGCCATCATACGCATACGAGATTTTCGTGATGCTGGCATACGGAACACCGAGCCAGGCCTACCTACGTGGACCGGGGCCAAGCCGTCTCCGGTCAAGACGGACGGGGACTTGCTTCCGTAGCGTGTTGCCGTATACGCAGGGGAGAAGCATCGCCGGTGCGATGAGACGGTGATGATCTCAGAAGAGGATATCCGTACGGAGCTGATGAGAATGTACCTCTGGATGGCGGAGTGAGGACCTGGATGGACAGGATTGCGACCGGGGTGGTAGCAACAGCATGATGCCATCCGCGCTCATTCACTCCATTTCCACCCACCCACCCGTGGGAACATCGTGGAGCACTGCGGTCCAGTCAGTCGTCGCGGCTCCGTTCACGTTTCTGCTGCTGTCGCTGGTTTCGTTGCATCCAGTCAAGGCTGTGACTCCTGTGACTCTGGTATGCCCCTCCATTGCGACGCGGTGCCCCTGGCGTTGCGCAATTTGTGGGCGCTCGAAACCCCGGGCGATAGTTTCTAGTTTTTCTGCTGGAGGCGCAAATCCGCCGCTGAAGCTACCTGACCTCCAGTGGGAAAGCTGGTTGTTCCCTGGAGCGGTCAGGTACACCACGGGAGGTACCTAAAGTATAGGGGGGTTGAGGTTGAGAGTGAGACAAAGACCTGAGGTGTCTAGGTACAGTACCTACTTGCTGTAGATACGTACCAAAGGCCGCGACGGATCTCAGATTCAGCAGTCTGACCGCCGTTCCCTGAAGCCACGGTGCGATGATATCTTGGTTCCCCTCGAAATGAGGTAATGGCAGAGATCAGAATCTGGTGGGATGGGATCTGTCGATGCTACGCACATAGAGAGAAGAAGAGAGAACACTATAGCAACGGAACCTCAGACGAGAAAAACGGACAATGTGATGATGAGAACCAAGGCAAGGTCACCTGGGCTGTTGGACCCATGGAAAAGCTACTTTACCTTGGGCACCTACGGCCCATCATCCATGGACTCATAGAGGGGTCCCCGTCGCCTGGGCAAAGGTCCCTCAGTGGGACGGAGACTTCCTAAGTGACTTTTTGCCGCTCGGTCCATCCTCAGTCGAGGAAGGGGGGATGGAGTGCTGAGCTGTTGGCCGGGCGGGGAGCTAGGTCCAGTGTCACGCCCATGTGAGCACCAGACAGGTACAGTAAGTACAGTACATGGGCTCACCAAGGCACATCAAGTTCCCTGTAGTTGAGGATCCATCTGGCGGTGGATCTACTACACTACTTTTTTCACACTTTTTTCGCCCTCCCTCGTTCCTTCCACACGAACTCGTGGCTACAGGGCGTGCGCTGGCTCGCCGTCTCGGCTTGGCTTCCTATTCACTGCCTTCCTGAACCAGGCCGGGTAGGCACCTCCCTAGGTACCCTGGGTAGCTACGCGCCGTCACTCACAGACCATGGTGACTGACGGGCTGGACGCTGGCAGCGGAGCCGTACCTCGTTTCCTGTGACACATAATTACTCGATGAAAAGCTTGACCATCACGAGCTGGCGAGACATAATAACGCGACGGTCCTTGGGTTCTTTTTCAGTGTCAAGTCATATATAACAGCTTAGAGCAGTGACCTCCCCTTTTTTTATATTGCCTCCTCTTGTCTTTGCCATTGCAAACTCTACGATACCTTCATTGCCAAACTTTCTGGCACATTGTACATACCGCAACCACACCAACGCCAACCTGCATTAATACCAAGAAAGGGAACGCACGCACGCTGTACCCTGCCCTACCCTCCTCTACACGACTTACACAGAAGCCCATAGCCACAGCCGCAGGCTCTGTTCGCATCGAAAAAGGACAATTCTCGCCAACATCGGACTATCAGTTTCGTTTCGTCTGCCTCGAGAAAACGACCACGAGCCGCAGCGACATCATCGGCCCAAGCGAAAAAACCTTCTCGAAGACCAAAAAAGGAAGGAACGAACCCGAACAGAAAACGAGCTCTTTCCCAAAAACCAAGGGTTCGAGAACGACGTCGAAGGACACACACACAAAGGAGAGAAAAAGGTACAAAGAGACTGGGCGACCCCACCATCAACAAGTCAGTCAGTCATCGGTCCAGGGAAAGAACGCATCAGCAGACCTTCTTGCCCACCCCTGTTCTCTCGCCGTATTCCGCAATACTTGCAGCAACCAGCGCCATCAGCTCGGCTCAGCTCAGCCTACCTGGTACCTAAGGCTACTCCCCCCCGCATCAATCTCGCCCATCCTTCGGGATCCGGCGCATCGTGCCTTCTCTGCACTCGGTTTTTGTCCATTTCCCTTCCCACCCCTGGACGGTGAAGTCCATATTACAAGCCGGGCCCTCGCGCCCAAACGGACGTCACACCACTCCTCTACACACATCGTCACCGCCAACCACCATTCTACCGCCTCAAAGGTCCTTGTCCTGCCTTGCATTGCATTGCGTTGGTACGGATACCTTCCTTCACCAAGATTCCTCTCGGCCACATAACACCCTTGTTCCGAGTCGACTCTCTACCACCGCCAACGCATCTTAGGCGGCCAACACCCCTCACCAGGGAAATAATAAAAGAAGCACCAAAATCCGGGGAAAAGGCACACCACCTTTTCCAACACCACACATATCAGCCATGCCCCACAGAGTCGCCAACTTCCTGACGGAGAACTTCAACGTCTCCGCCCTCAAGGCCATTCGCCACCAGACACAAAGCCACAACAAGCAGCAACAACAGCAGCGCAAGCACAACGCCATCCAAGATCAGGGCCTCCTCCGCAGGCTACCCCTCGACCGCCACTCGTCATACTCCTCCGATGACGGCGAGAACATGCACATCCCCTACAACACCATGTTCGCCGAGCCCGCAGACCACGTCGCTCGCGAGAAGAAGCAGCACAACCACCACCACCACCGCCTCTCCCTCCCCTTCGGCCGCTCCAGCAAGGATGCCCACGAGAACCCCCACGCCGGCCTGGACCTGAAGATCGAGAGCCCGCCCATCGTCTTCTTTGGCGACGCCGAGTCCTCCACCGGCGCTCTCGTCTCCGGCCAGATGTTCCTCGACGTCCGCGACGAGCACCTCGAGGTCGAGTCCTTCGAGGCCAAGCTCAACATCCACGTCCACCAGAAGCGCCCCTTCCAGAACCACTGCACCGACTGCGCCAACCAGTACACCGAGCTCAAGCGCTGGACCTTCCTGGGCGGGCCGACCACCCTCAAGAGGGGACTGCACCCCTTCCCCTTCTCCATCCTCCTCGAGGGTCACCTCCCCGCCTCCATGGACACGCCGGTCATGTCCATCGCCTACGAGTTCCGCGCCGAGGCCGTCCTCGCCAAGCCCAGGGGCGCAACCCAGCCTCCCGCGCCCCTCCGCTTCGAGCACAACTTCGACGTCAAGCGCTCCCTCCACGCCCCCGAGTTCCCTCACCACTCCGTCCGCGTCTTCCCCCCGACCAACATCAAGGCCAGCGCCCACTACAACCAGGTCGTCCACCCGACCGGCACCCACAACGTCTCCTTCCGCCTCGACGGCCTCACCACCGCCAACCAGGCCAACAAGACGGTCGAGTTTTGGAAGCTCAAGAAGGTCACCTGGAAGCTCGAGGAGACGATCAAGACCGTCGCCCCCTCCTGCGAGCGCCACGCCCCCGCGGGAGCGCAGGCGGGACAGAAGGGCATCGCCCGGTCCGAGACCCGCGTCCTCGGCGAGAAGTACATGCACGACGGCTGGAAGTCGGACTACGGCAGCGCCGACGGCCACGTCGAGTTCGAGTTCGACTACGGCGTCCTGGCCACCTCGTCCAAGCACGGCCACCATGCGCCCCGCTACGCGTGCGACGGCAAGTCGAGCGACGGCACCGAGGTCTCGCACGCGCTCATGATCGAGATGGTCGTCTCCAAGGAGTGGGCGCCCGCCGGCAAGCCGCACCTCGCGACGCAGACCGGCACGGGCCGCATCCTCCGCATGCACTACCACGTCCTACTCACCGAGTGCCCCGGCCTCGGCGTCAGCTGGGACAACGAGGCGCCGCCCGTCTACCAGGACGTCCCGCCTAGCCCTCCCTCGTACCCGCGCGAGCTGCGGCTGCTGGCCGAGCAGGTCGAGGAGGCGCCCGAGTACGACAGCCTCGAGAGCCTCGACGGGCAGTCACACAGCACCGAGGGGTCCGTCTCGTCACGACGTGGATCGCAAGAAGGAGGAAGGAGCTGAGAGGATTGCATCGGGAAGAGAAGGGTTTAACGAAACATCATCACATGGGAAACAAACGGGAACAACAAAAGTTTTTGATTTTGGGTTATTTTTCTTTTTGCTTTACGCGCATTATACCCCCCACCTCAGGTCAGAGAACCGGGCGCAACAGACGCAACTTTTCTTGTTTATTCGATTTTTAAGGAACTATCACGAGACAAAGGAGGAAGACATGAAATGTCTCTCTAATACTTTTCTATTTTCTATTGTCACAAAGAGGGATCAACATGCATCTGTATGATCATGAAGGCGTTGTGTGTTTCTGAGCGGGTTTGAAGTACTTGAGACACAGCTCCCCCAGCTCCACTTTTGGATGTGTTGCAGCTTGCTTCTCAGCGGCTAGAGCTTTCACGTGAAAGACTACAGAGACAGATCGAAATAATATGACATCACGAACCAAATCAATGATTGCTTTTTGAACCTGTGAATTGAGTTTTGTATGCAGACTTGGCAAGATCCCAAGGTTGCGGGAAATCGGTCCGCTGTAGCTACAGACTTGAGTCGTGATGTGGGCGTGGGCGGATCGAGTGACATGTGAATGTGAACACGACGACGGCCCGAATTGCGGCTCAAAATCAAGGGCAAGGGTGGGTGTCGCGGGCAACGGAAGTCGTCTCAAGAAAAACGGGAACCGTTTCTGCAAGACTCAAAATGCAAGACGGTTTTGGGTTTCCCGCGGGGATGATGGCGGCGGGTTGAACGGTTGGGTTTCCGTGGACGGGTTTGGCGTGTTAATCTTAGCCAACGATTACACAACCGAAACTCGGCAAGAGAGAGGTCTAGACCGTCGTGACTCCCCGATGCCTGGGCGAGCAGAGCCCAACGGCGGGACGCGTCTGTGAGACCTGCTGGCGGGAGGCGGTCCAGGGGTGGGCATGAACGGGAGGTCACAGCTCGGTGGGCTGGCGATGTTTTGCTGGTGGAGAGGGAGGCTTTTTTGCTGGCAGAGTTACAGGTTGTTGTGCGGTGTGGACGGCGTTTTGATATGTGACGGAGTGAGTCAGAAAAAGGTATCGGATCGAGATGGTTTAGATCCGCTTGGGTGTATGTGGCTGTTCGCGAGCGAGTTTAGAATGGGGACGTTGCCTAGATACTACGGAGGTTGCGGTGACGAGCTGTTGGGCTGTTCGGAAGTCACGATAGTTCGGGGCGCAGCGTGAAAAGCTTCAAAAAAGCCCGCGCCGGCGTCGAAAGGGTGTGTGGTCTTGGCTTTCCGGTTCGGCACCGGGCCGGTTGGAAGGTAGGTTCAGACGTTTATTTCTTTCTCAGAGGTTGTCCCGCCTCTTCGGAAGGAATTTCGGTGGTCGTCTCCTTCGGACGAGGCGGCCGAGGGCGAGAGCACGATCGTGGGCTGTTTTTTGGCCCCGGTGCCGGCCGTTGGGAAAATCGCGATGAAGGGTGGTGAGTCTACCGGGGGTCGGGGGTACCCGGACAAGGGGGAGTGAGTTAAGTGAGTCGAGCCCACAGAAAGGCTGGAATCTTCGTGGATCCACGGGTTTTTTTTTCGAACATTCTCTTACGTCAGACCTTTTTTGGCTCGGGAAGAGTTCCGGATGTACTGTACCTACTCCGTACCTGATTGACATCTGGTCTGCCTTGTTGTTGGTGTAAGTCTATTTGTTGGTAACTTCCCGTAATAACGGCGTCTTCCCGAGATCATTTGGGCTTTTTTTGGCAGTGTGGCGCTCGGGGCAAGAGGGAAACGAAAAGGGTTTTTCTTCTAATTTTTTTTTTTCTCCGTTCCTCGTTTTCGCGGCTCACGTAACCATTTTCAACGACATTTGGACTTGCCGTTCTGAAGAAAGGCGGGAAGTGTTCCCGAGAAAAACCTCAAAAATGAATTGCAAGCTCCGCAACCAGCCCTGCTTTTCTTTCCCCTTGGGGACTTCCCGGGGAGAGAATTTTCCTGAAGAATTTTTCATGTTCCTTCCCAAGGCGCTTTCCCACATCGTTTGTTAGTCTGCCCCCCTGGCGTTGGATCGGTTCAGGCTTCCCGAGCGGATCGACGGGGAAGTACCCTTGGCGCGTCTCCATTCTTTCCAAGGAAATTTTTCTTCTCTTTTTTTTTTCTGTACCTTTTCACTCCCGATGTACCTTTTTCTGCTCCTGCAAGCTCTTTGGGACGTGTACTTCGTGAAGAAAAAACTACAAGATGATCTCCGCAACGGTCTCCATTCCCGCCAGGGCAGTTGCGGGTCGGCTGTCAACCCACAATACCCACGTCCGGTGACGCCCTGCTGGAGAAGTCACAATTCTCTGCGCGACAGAGAGAAATTCAGGTATGGATGGGTACGGTGAGTCAAGCGAGACTTCTGCAACCGCCGTACTACTCAAGCCCCCACTAGGTTACCGCACACAAAGTGACAAACGGGGCGAGCAAACAAGCAGAACCCACACACCGAGGAGACCCTCACAGATGAAAAAGAATATCCCAGAACACACAGTATCCGTCCCCCCACCACCAAGGCAACTTGAGCCACAATATGCCGCTCGGTGAACATCCACAAACAAGCATGGCCGACTGGCGCAATGGTAGCGCGTCAGACTTCTAATCCTGCTCGACCGTCCTCGGTTCGATCATGGGTCAGTTGCTCAATCTGAAGGCTGCGGGTTCGAGACCCGCGTTGGTCATTATCTTTTGCTCTGTTCGGTCCTATAATCTTTTTTTTCCAACTGCTAGTTTTGTGTTGTGTAATTGTTGGCTTTTTGATCTACTCGCAGGTGTTTTTGACCTAATTGACTGGTGTTCTTTTTCCTTGGAAACAGTGGTTAGCCACCTCCGATTTCTCCTTGTTCTGAATATTGATAGAACACCAGTGGCTTGTGCGTACGTACATGCAGTGTCTCTCTCCTTGGAGCAGTGTTGGAAAGGCTGGGGGGGTTTTTTTCCTTCTTTTTTTCTTTTTTCTTTTTTTGCCCTGATAAAGCTACTGCCATTCGATAACGCGAATGCCGGGCTCGGCGTAAGCGCCGGCGCGGTGAGGGGCGGTTGGTCCGCGGACTTCGGCTCTTGGCAGCGGCCTCTGCGGACCCCATGCCAACCAACACCGAACACCGCGGTGAGAGCCGCGATGCGGCAAGAGAGGCCGCGTCAACGGCCGACACAACGGGGAAATTGAGCAATAAAAGAATAAGATCCCATATAAATCAACGATTGGACGTTTTGTTTGCATCACTCAGAAACTGTCTGCACTTTGTATCATCGCCCATTGCAGTGGACGCCCATGTTCTATCTGGCGCTTTGTAACCCTTACTTCAGAAGTTTACAACTCCCAAGCCTCTCAGCAACAACCTCGACCTCACTTCAGGGCCCTAACACCAACATCACCGGAAATTGCGTAGACACCTCCGTTCAAGAGACACCATCATGCCGAGCCTCTCAGAAGACGGGCCCAACCTCGACTCCCGCCAAGACGACATCGGAGACCTCGCCCGGCAACTAACCCAAACCTCCGCTCACATCAGCGACGAGATCAAAGCCTACGACCCAGACCCGGGGTCCAACCTAGACCCCCAATCTCCCTCCTTCGACGCCCGCGCCTGGGTCAAGGCACTCATCAAGCTCGCGGAAGCAGACCCCGAGGCCGCGCCCGCCCGCTTCCTCGGCGTCGCCTTCCGGAACCTGAGCGCCTACGGCTGGTGCACCGGCACCGAGAGCCAGCCGACCGTTTCCAACGTCGTCGTAAGCGTAGTCTCGTCCCTGGCCCGCGCGGTGGGCGCCGTCCGCCGCGGCAGGCGCGTCGACATCCTGCGGGGTTTCGAGGGCGTCGTCGGGGAGGGTGAGCTGCTCCTCGTCCTGGGCCCGCCGGGGTCCGGGTGCTCGACGCTTCTGAAGACGTTGGCTGGCGAGACGTCCGGGTTCAAGGTCAGCGAGGACGCGTACCTGAACTATCGCGGTAAGCTTCACGATCCCATCACTCCTGCCCAGAGGACTTGCATGACTGACTGGCCCCCTTCAAGGCATCGACCGAAAACACATCAAGTCCTCCCTCAGGGGCGAGGTCCTCTATAACGCCGAGACCGACGCCCACCTCCCGCACCTCACCGTCGGCGAGACCCTGACCTTCGCCGCGCGGTGCCGCTCCGTCCGCCACGTGCCGGGCGGGTTCTCCCGGCAGCGGGCCGACGACGCGGTCCGCGACGTGATGATGGCGATCTTCGGCGTCGGCCATACTTTCGACACGCGCGTCGGCGACGAGTTCGTGCGCGGGGTCAGCGGCGGCGAGAGGAAGCGCGTGAGCATCTGCGAGGCCGCCCTCGGCGGCGCCAAGCTGCAGTGCTGGGACAACTCGACCCGCGGCCTGGACAGCGGAAACGCGGTCGCGTTCTGCGAGAATCTGAGGTTCCAGGCGGATGTTGTCGGCGTTGCTGCTGCTGTGGCTATTTATCAGGCCCCTCAGAAGGCTTATGATGTGAGCTAACCCGTTTCCTGACGTCTTGTCTGTCGAGAAGAAGCACTTGCTGACGGCTTTTCACGCTAGCAATTCGACCGGGTGACGGTGCTTTACGAAGGGCGGCAGATATTCTTTGGGAAGACCTCTGAGGCCAGGCCGTACTTTGAGAGCTTGGGGTTTGAGTGTAGGTGCCCCCTTGACAGCTTCGTCTATCCATGCTTTTCAGAGTAGCAGAACTGACCTTTCTCTGCCACCAAACCAGGCCCCGACCGCCAGACCGTCCCCGACTTCCTCACATCCATGACCAGTCCCGGCGAGCGCCGCGCGAGACCCGGCTTCGAGGACATCGTCCCCCGGAGCCCCGACGAGTTCGCCGCGAGGTGGCGCGGCAGCCAGGCCAGACAGGCACTCCTACAAGAGCTGGATGCCTACGAAGCAGAGCACTCTCCCTCCGCAGGCCGTCTCGACCGCTTCGAGGAGTCTCGCCGCGCGGAGCAGGCAAAGCTCCAGCGCCCCGCGTCGCCGTACACCATCTCGTACCCGCAGCAGGTCAGCCTGGCCCTGTGGCGGGCGTACCGGCGGCTTCTCGCGGACCCGGGCTTCACCATCGCTTCCCTGCTCTACAATCTTATTGTCGCGCTGTTGCTGGGGAGCATGTACTACGACCTCGCGCCGGATACGTCTTCGCTGTATTACCGCGGGGGTATCATCTTCTTTGCGATCCTGTTCAACGCGTTTGCCAGTCTGACGGAGGTAAGTGAAGCTGCATACAAATATTCTCGTGCGTATTGAACGCAATGAATGTTGACCACATACAGGTCCTGACGGTCTACGCCGAGCGCCCCGTCGTCGAGAAGCACAACAGATACGCCTTCTACCACCAGTCCGCCCAGGCCATCGCCAGCTTCGCCGTCGACCTGCCCTACAAGACGGTCAACATGGTCGTCTTCAACCTCGTCATCTACTTCATGGCCGGCCTCCGCCGCGACGGGGCCGGGCCGTTCTTCTTCTTCTGCCTGACGACATTCACGCTCACCCTCGTCGTGTCGTGCCTGTTCCGCTGCCTCGCCTGCGCGACGCGCACCGCATACCAGGCCATGGTGCCCAGCGCGATCCTGAGCCTGGGGCTGATGATCTACACGGGGTACACGATCCCCGTGGGGTACCTGCCGGGCTGGTCGCGCTGGATGAACTACGTCAACCCGTTCGCGTACGCGTTCGAGGCGCTGATGGCGAACGAGTTCCACGGCGTCGAGTTTCCGTGTGCCGAGGTCGTGCCGCGCG
Source organism: Colletotrichum musae (assembly GCA_027406025.1). Classification (NCBI taxonomy): domain Eukaryota; kingdom Fungi; phylum Ascomycota; class Sordariomycetes; order Glomerellales; family Glomerellaceae; genus Colletotrichum; species Colletotrichum musae. Next base: position 4,939,766 of record JANVYC010000005.1, on the reverse strand, counting down.
GGCCTGGGTACGAGGACCTGCCGGCGGCGTCGCGGGTCTGCGCTGTTGTTGGCGCGGTCGCCGGGTCGGCCGTCCTCGACGGGGACCGGTATATCAACATGACCTTTCAGTACTACGAGGAACACAGGTGGAGGTGAGTGACTGTTGCACCCCTCTCCGGTCTTGATGCTGACTACAGGACAGAAATGTCGGGATCCTCTTCGGGTTTTTGGCCTTCCTCTTCGCGCTGTACCTCCTTACCGCCGAGTTCGCCCGGCCGCCCAGGAGCAAAGGTGAGGTGCTCGTCTTCCCCTCGGGAAAGGTGCCGCGACAGCATGGCGCCGAAGACGTTGAGCTCCAGACCTGCGCCCGAGGGGACGCTGCGATGGTCGAAAAGGACGAGACGGACAGCTCTTCTCCGGGTTCTGGCGCGCCGCCGACTGACGGGGCTGTGTTTCACTGGGAAGATTTGTGCTACGACATCAAGGCCAAGGGCGAAGAGCGCCGCCTTCTGAACTGCATCGACGGCTGGGTCAAGCCAGGAACCTCGACCGCCCTCATGGTTAGTTCGCTTCCTTCATGATACAGCCGCCCGCTGACACGTAAGCAGGGCGTATCCGGCGCCGGAAAGACGACCCTTCTCGACGTCCTCGCGAGCCGCGCGACCTCGGGCTCGGTCTCCGGCGACACTCTCATCGACGGGTCCCCGACCGACGCCTCCTTCCAGCACCGCGTCGGGTACGTGCAGCAGCAGGACCTGCACCTCGACACGGCGACCGTCCGCGAGGCGCTCGAGTTCAGCGCCCTGCTGCGGCAGTCGGCCGAGATCCCGCGGGCTGAGAAGCTGGCGCACGTCGAGCGCGTCCTGGACATGCTCGACATGCGAGGCTATGCCGATGCCGTCGTGGGCACGCCCGGGGAGGGGCTCAACGTCGAGCAGAGGAAGAGGCTGTCCATAGGCGTGGAGTTGGCAGCGCGACCGCGGCTGTTGTTGTTTCTTGATGAGCCTACTTCCGGGCTGGACTCGCAGACGTCGTGGTCTATCAGTCAGCTTATCAAGAAGCTCACGGGGCGGGGCCAGGCGGTGTTGTGTACCATCCACCAGCCCTCGGCTCTGTTGTTTGGGCAGTTTGATCGCTTGCTTTTGCTTGCGCCGGGCGGGAAGACGGTCTACTTTGGAGGTGCGTTACCCATCCAAGAAGTGTGTTGTATGCCACTGACGACGCTGTTTCTTTTATAGAACTTGGACCAGGGTCCGAGACGCTCATCGACTACTTTGAGCGCAACGGTGCCCCGAGGTGTCCGGACGGCGCCAACCAGGCCGAGTGGATGCTCGATGTGGTCAAGCCCAAGACCGACGACCCGGCCGGGATCGACTGGCACCAGGTTTGGAGGAGCTCTACCGAGTTCCAAAAGGTCAAGGGCGAACTGAATAGGCTCCGCGGTCTGTCCGAAGAGACGACAGTCGACTCTGCCAGGGCGGAGAGCGAGCCCTCCCAGCATCGCGAGTTCGTCGCCTCCTCCTGGACCCAGTTCGTGCTGGTGCTCGACCGGACGTGGAGGCACTTTTGGCGGTCGCCGAGCTACATCTGGTCCAAGGTGGTGCTGATCGTTCTGTCGGTAAGTCTTGAATGGCCCCTTTGGCGGCATAGATGTGAGAGCTGACCGATGTCATCTTCGCAGTCCATCTACATCGGCTTCAGCTTCAAGGCGACCAACACCATCCAGGGCCTGCAGAACCAGCTCTATGCCATCTTCATGTTCCTCGTCATGTTCACCAACATCAACGAGCAGATCATGCCCATGTTCGTCCCGCAGCGGTCGCTCTACGAGGCCCGCGAGAGACCTTCGAAGATTTACGAGTGGACCAGTTGAGTGTCCCAACCCCCTTTTCGGGATGTAACTTTCTTCTAACGATGTCTCAAAGCCTTCGTCCTCTCCAACATCCTCGTCGAGGCCGCCTGGAACACGCTGATGGCCGTCCTCGTCCACGCCTGCTGGTACTACCCCGTCGGCTTCCTCGCCAACACGACGCCCGGCGACCGGGACGTCCGCGGCCTGCTCGTGTTCCTCTTCCTGTGGATGTTCATGCTCTTCACGAGCACCTTCTCCCACCTCGCCGTCACGTGGGCGCCCAACGCCGAGATTGGCGGCGTGGTGGCGAGCATGGCGTGGATGTTCTGCCTCGTCTTCTGCGGGTACGTCTTCCCTTACTGACGCATTCATGTGTTTACTCTCACCGACACTCGTATCCATACAGTGTGGCGATTCCCAAGGTGGACTTTCCCGCCTTCTGGAGGTTCATGCACCCCGTCTCCCCGGGCACGTACCTCGTCGGCGGCGTCATGTCCGCGGCCATGACTGGCTCGCGGGTGTCCTGCTCAGAGCCCGAGCTCCTCAACATTCCCCTGCCGCCAACGAACGCGTCGACGACGTGCATGGAATGGTTGGGACCTTTCGCCGACGCAGCAGGCGGTCACCTCGTCGACTCTCTGGGCACCGCGGCGGACGTCTGTCGGTACTGTCCCGTCTCGGACGCGGACCAGTTCCTCGCCCGCTTCGACATCCGCTACGCCGACGCGTGGAGGAACTTTGGCATCCTCTGGGCGTACGTGCTGTTCAACGCCGGCGCCGCCATGGGCGCGTACTGGCTGGCCAGGATGCCCAAGGGGAGAAGCCTCAGGAGACGATCTACGAGGGAGTGATGCTGCCAGGGGCGGCTCGGGCGGCTCTGGCGTTTAGGAGTTTCAGGACCTTTGAATTCGGGAATAGACATGCTTCGATTCACACGCGCGCGATGACTTGTTTGAAGCTAGCCGCCGTTTATCGTTTTTTCCTTCTTTCCAGGTCTTCGGACTTAAAAGAAAAGGGGGGCTGCTGGAGCCTAAAGTGTAAAAGGTCGTATGGAAGCCGTGGAATATTGCTGACAACGTTTGAGGCGTTTGTTTGGCGTAACCTTGCGGCTCGGTTGGAAGAACTCCTTCCCAACTGAGAGGCTTCGATCAGCCTCTTCTCCGCTTCGGTGTCTACGAGCGACAGGAAAGATCACGGCTTACGACCAACCCTACCAATCACAATACTGATCCCCCCAGCCCCTCTCACTCTTCTGATGAAGTCGCTGGTAAGTTATGGGATACACAGTGTAGCACACGGCGGTCGAGATGATGGCGAGGCAAAAATATCAAAACCTTCAGTAAGCCAAGCGAAAGGCGAATCACCTCGCTCGCCGGAAGCTTCCAACCCGGATGATATACATCTAGTCACGTGGGTACCGTTCCTCTTTCGCGTGATAAGGAATACCCGAAGGAAAACTATGCTGTGAGATGGGTGCCCTGATGACCCCGTCCCCTCCCCCCCCCCCCCCCCCCCTCCCTCACCTTTCTGGTTCACACGCTGCGGTGTCCCCGTCTATCGTCTATCCAGTACACTCTCGTCCATCTAACCAGTATTCCCTCGTCCATCACTCCCAACCACTCCAACGACAACGAGAGAAAAGCCATCACCAGGAAAGGAAAACTTCTTTTGACTCACAAACCCGCCCATCATGTCGTCTCCCCAACGAGATAGATTCGACGGAAGGCCGACACGCTCGGCGTACCCGGTGTACCCGGAGATCCTCAGCCCGTCGCCCGCTCGTCATAACGCCTTCGAGGGATACCCATCAACGCCCACGCTGTCACAGTCCTCGCCGAGCCATCAGTACTCTTCAGATGACCAGTATTCCGCACAGCAACCAGGGCCGTCCGCGCCGCGTCGCCTTTCATATGCTCCTGTCTCGCAGCCGGCGGTTTCTCGACACCACGTCAACTCGCCAGACGCCGCCTCGCGACCACCCGCCCGGCTCCCATCCGTCTCGCGCCTGGCCGAGGCTCATCGCCCAGCTGTCTCGCAGCCCGTCGTCTCGCAGCAGCCCATCTTCCAACCGGAGGTCCTCCCAAGGAGCCCTGTTGCGGCCCGGTCACCTCCCAACCAACAGCCAGCACTTCACATCGACCAGCCCGCCGCCGTGCCCTACCCACCCTCCCCTCCCGCCCCAGCGGAGGAGGACCTTCTGAGGCATCACCGCATGCAAGCGGGCGACCTGGCGCGCCGCCACGCCTCCTACCTCGACCTGCACCACCACAGGCCGCCGCAGGGCCCGAACGGCGAGCTCCCTCGAATCCGCCGCGGGGCCGCCTCGCGCGGCGGCGGGGAGCGCCTCGCCGGTCTCCGCGTGAGCGTCCCGTTCGCCACGCAGTGCAGCGCGTGCAACGAGTACATCGAACGGAACGCGGAGCTGTTCGGCAGGTCGATGATGCTGTTCAACGACGAGGCGTACCTGCGCGATTGCCGGGTGCTGCGGTGCTTCTTGCATTGTCCGCGATGCGTAAGTCCTTCCCCTGTCCTCCCCCAAAATGCATGTCTGTTCTTTTCCCCCATCGCAAGCCCGGAACCTAACCCCCCCGCTCGAAACAGTACGGCAAGATGTACCTCACAATCGACTCGACGACCGGCGAGTACAGGTTCGGCGTCGACGAGAAGCGGGACGAGGAGGCGGCCCGGCGACGGGGCGAGTGGGCCACGGAGCAGGCGGGGACGACGCTCTCCTGGCTGGAGGGGGACGGGCTAGTGCCTCTCCGGCGGGACCCGCCCAGGACCACGGCCGAGGACCTCCTGGACCGCATGGTGATGGGCCACGCGGTTCTTCCGCCTGCTGCCGGAGCTCCATCGCCCGCCGCCGCCCTTGTGCACCGGTAGGCCGCGACTGAGAGCGCTCAAGCAACGGCGGTTTCTCTGTGTGCGGTATTGTTGTCTTTTTAGTTAAGGGAGGGTTCAAGGAAACGAGTATGGGGGAAACGTTGTGATGGGGGTTATGATATTGGGTTGACCCTGGGCTTGGATAACGGTACGCGGACGTGGCTGTAACATTCGCACCGTAGTATACCATCAGGATAAACGAACGGGAGGGGTTTTGATATGACACGCGCAAGGGAGGAGGAGCGGTCAGTCCTTTGGAGATGTTTGTCCAGGATTAGTATGATTTTACTTCCATTTTCGGAGTTTTTTGTTACGGAGTCACAGTGAAACGTTACGCATAATATACACATGATGCCAAGCCCGTGATGAGAACGCAGACAGCAGCAAGGTGGAGATCACATGATCATACGACTGGCGCGCTCTGTGACAGAAAGTAGACAACAGCCACGCAGGAGGTCGTCAGCCAAACGGTCGGGGACAAGTTCCCATCTCTTACCAACATAAACACCGCCATGCAGAAGCCCAGCTCAACAAACGTGTGGGTCACGTGCCGGAGAGGAAGTAAAGTTAGTGGCTGCCCGCCAGACTGCCATGGCCCTTCTTCTCAACCCAAACAGCCACGCAAAAGGCCATTCATAGACAACATTAGACTATTGTATCCTGGGGACAAGTAGAGTCCGACCACTGGGCCGTTTGGTCTGGTGGTCGTAAGACTCCTTGTCCCCTTCGCAGAAAAATTAAACCTCATGGGTTCGAGTACTAAAAAAGAAAGAAATAAAAAAAATGCATTCCTAAAGACAAGTAGAGACCGACCACTTGTGGTTGTGAGACTCCTTGGTAAAAGCATCAAACAAACCTCATGAGTTAAGAAAAAATAAAAACAAAAACAAAAACAAAAACAAACAAAACAAAACAAAAGAAACCTACACTCTAACTACATACTGACATACTGACACACTAACATACTACCATCTATTCGCGATATGCCTGATCATTTTGCTATTTTGTCTAACTTGTTTTATTTTTCCTTTGCCTTTCTCCTATAAACCTGCGTCTTTTACCCCTTCACATTGGCGGCTATTAGAAATCCATCACATCTAAATCCATCTCACCACCCGTACTCTCAAACCCGCCGACACCCGCCGCGCCCGCGTACCAGTCTGGAAGCGCCCACCCAAAGACTGATCTAAAGTCTGCCGCGTCACCCGCATGGAAGTCCGAGGTGCCTTCAAACTCCAGAGGCGTCGGGTAGTCAAGGTAATCCGAGCCCCTCGGCGTGGTATCGTGAGGCGCCTCCGCCGATACCGCGGAATCTCTCGGTTCTGGAGGCAGCCTGTCCCCCACAGGCACTTGCGCAGGCTCGAGCGAAGTCGCTGCGTCGGTCGGCTTTAATGGCGGCCCTCCCAAGGCTTTCTTCTGCTTCTGGGCCTTCCAATAGAACTCCCTGGCAATCTGCGCAAACTCGGGCAGAATCTTGCCCGGGAGCGCTTCGTTGGAGGCCAATTCAATCAGACTACAGTACCCTGCTGCCGTGTCCAGGAGCGACAGGTTCGTCCGCGACTCGCGGTGGAAGGGGTTGTGGATGACGAGGTCGAAGAGGATGAACACTGCCGACACGGGCAGCACGGCTAGAATGCTGTTCGCAGACCCGAGTCAGCCTGGCTCGTGGGCGCGTCTGGGGAAGCGTGGTAGCACTTACAAGATCGGGACATGAGGTTGTATGTCAATGTGCTTCGTCATCTCGACGATCGTTCTCGCGGTGGCCATCAGCCTCTGCCTGCTCGCCTGGCCAGCGTCCGCGTCGTGGCGATTGACGTACAGGGCAATGCGCTCGAGCGCGATGATGAGGTGGTAGTAGCTGAAGTGTAGCTGTAGAACCGCCAAGCGGACGCTCGGCGACGCGGAGAGGGGGAAGTGAGCCGAGTCGCCGGGCCTGAGGTCTTCGGGAATGGATTGCCGCCAGTCCTCGAGCAAGCGATTTGCACGGTCCAGGCTCGACCTTCGAAGCTCCGCAGACCTTAGTGACGCGCTGAGGGTGAACAGAGATTCGTAGACGATGGAGGTGATGCGTGAGATCTTGATGTACGCGATAAACATGTTGAAGGCTCCGCGTTGTGCTTCGGGGAATGGTGGGATCACGCAACCAATGTCTCCGTCCGGTATGATCTATGGTGTCGCGTCAGAGGCGAAAAGGAGGGCTGGAATCTTTCAATGATTTGTCTTACGGAGCATGCATTGCTGTGTATGGAGTTCTGCTTTTCCAGTGCATATATCACCCAGAAAACCCTGAGGTGCCTGGTCTCCGAGTAGACGTTCCTGTGGTAATGCAGGCCGACGGCCATACGGGCAGCGTGGCTGATGAAATACTCGTCAAATTCGAGAGCACTAGAGCTCATCGAGTAGATGGACTGAGAGAGCGAGAAGTTAGTTCCGATACCGTCAGAGTAGTCCCTATGATTTTCGGCCTACCATTGCAGCGAGAGCCTAATGGGCATCAAGGGGTAATGCTCGGTCAGCCTACGAACTCCGCGTCAACTTGAGGGACACGCAGACCTGGACGCTTTCGATGGATTCATGAGGGAGGATGATGTCCGTCATGTGGCTCTGAGCCACCTGGAAGAGCTCCCAGGATCTCCCCTCTCCGGCCTGGAACGAACCGCCTTGAAGCAGATGGCTTCCCAGCGCCAGAATGCTGTGGTACAGTGCCGAAAACGCAGGATTCTGCGACAGAGCATCTTCTAGATCGGGGCTCGATGCTTCGGTTTCAAACTCATCGCGGTCGAGAAAGGGGTATACGGGGTGAAGGTCAGTGAAGTATGCTATCAGCATGTTAGAAAAGCACAGCTCTCCCGAGAAACGCGTGAATCCCACCTTGGATATAGGAATCGGCCTCCTCGCGCGTAACTGGCTTCATCTTGCTGGACTTTTCGAAGCTGACGGGCGGCCAAGGGGACCCACGGGGCATGCCCAGTCGGTTCAGGATGAAGTCATCGAGTCTCTTGACGACGTCCCGGAGGCGCGAGTCGCCGATGATGCGATCCAGAGACGCAAACTTTTGCTCGGAGAAGAAGGCCAGGCCGGAACTTGGGACTGTCGCCTGTGCATCAGTGACTCGACCGCGCGTGATGGTTATAGCAGCAAGCCCTCGCACCTTGTTCACCAGGGGCCTGGAGAATTCAGAGACGTTAGTTGAAACAGCGTACGAGAAGTCTTTCGCAGGATGCTGGGCTCGTACTGTAAAGATGGTCAAGTCATCGGGAAGGCGTATTTCTTGCGGACCGTGCTGCAAAATGCGGTCGATGAAGAGCTCGCCGAGGTCGGCGTCTCCTGAGGGGCGAGAACTTGCCGAGACTAACTCGGGAGCGGGCACTTGCGGACGTCAAGTGTCAGGTTGATACACAAGTATGACAACGGGCGAGGGTGGTCGCCTTACATCTCATTCTGGCCTTCGGTCGAAAGACGCTAAAATGACATGGCTGTTCTCGTTTCTACGCGATGGGCGTCAGCAACGCTCGTGAACGGTGGTGATGAACATGTTCCCATGTGAAGCTGAGTGCTCCTCATGAAGGGGACAGAAGCTCACCGCGCAGTAGACACAGGTTGGCGGCGAGCCTGACGGGACTTCAGTCACTACCAGCAAGAGGCAATTGGCGATGGTTAGCAAAGCTAGACAGCTTGCCGCGGCGCACTCAGGGGATACGGAACGAGAGGCAGCCCACACCGATGCAGCGGATCTTGCGTTGCCTGCACTGGTCACAGGTCTTGTTGATCCTGACACCCTGTCGACCCCGGACAGAAGCCATTGTCGTGGACCTTGGTCACCGTGCGTGGATATGGAACGTATCGGGCGCGTCGTTGTCACAATGAACTTTTGGTGCTGTGAGGCTTTTCGTAGTTTGAATCGGATGACATTTGTTCCCCTCAGGCAAGACTTGGCTAGATGAGTGGCACAGCGCGCATCACCAGCCGAGAGAATGCTAATTGGCTGGCCCAGCCGCGCCTATGTAGCGCATTCGGGGCGTCTCGGCGGCTATTGACGAATTGGCGAGTGAATGCTGAGGCATTCTCGCCATCATTGAAGATGGCAAACCAGACACCCGACTGTCAGAGTCAGACTTGTTGCTAGCCTGCCGATGGGCGGTCGGTATCCCCGGATTTTATCGGCGCGTGTGTGCCTCCGCACCGATGCAACGACGGATCGGACCCGGGGCGAGTCACGGATGTGCAGGCGATGTGGCCCTGTGCTCGTATTTTTCCGAGTTGTCACCAATGGGCGCTGATCGATATCTCCCCGAGGACCAACACGACGTGCGGGGCCGTCCAAGACCCGGGGCCTGACTCGCCGCCATCTTCTGCGCTGTCTAGCGCGAGGTTCTAACCCCCATGATTGCCATCAAGGCGCGTGCTGTTGTTGGACGAGCAGGGCTTCTCGAAGGCGTCTCGCTCGGTCGAGAGGAACGAGGTGGCTCATGCGACGTGTTGGTTGCCTGCACTTCTCGAGGTGTCAGTTATTTTGGGCGACTTGCGAGCGTTGCCTGCTCAGCCTTACGCCGTGAAGGCGTTGTAGGAAGTAAATTGAGGGTTTTGGCGAACGGACAGTCGGCAACAGGCGACGGGAGGGGATTCCGAAAAAAGAACCGGGGGGGATGCAGGGCGGCGCTATTATTAACAGCGAATGCCTGACTGGTCAGTGCGCGCTGGCCATTCTGCCCTTCCGTCGCGGCGTCGCCCTCTCAGGCCGCGCTGTGTGTGGTCGCTGTGATGCCGCGCTGTCCGGGATTGAGTGGACCGCAACTCAGGGGAAATGAGAGGCGAAGAGGGCAGGCGGCCCCTCGGCCTGGACATGCGCCCGGGACTCCGGGATGACCCATGCTGCCAGAATGTCACGAGAGGGTTTCTGTTCGCTTGCTCGGTGAGTTTGGGCGGTTAGATTGCGTTGATTTCCTGCGTGGCGTGGAGGGGATTCGGCGGACAAAGACTGGGAGACAAGCAAACCAACGAAGGTGCTGTTTGCTGCTGTTGAGAATTTTGTTGTCGATGTATTGACGGCGCGGCCGAGTCGCGCATGAACTCTCGGCCGATTAGAAGCTGGAATAGGTAGGTATGTACAGCGGCCACTGTAGGTTGAGAGTTTTTCGCTCTCGCGTGCGAGACGAACACCCGTCAATCAGCAGGTCAGCAGACGGAACGGAAACCCAGCGGCGCAGTCAGTGAGAGAGGTGTTCGGGAGGTGAAACACACCAGACAAGCATTTCCCCGCAAGACCAACTCTGGCAGTCGCTGGACCGCTAAAACTGCGGACTTTCCAGCGTGTCTCTCTCGCCTCACCCTGCGCTGCGATGTGGTCCATACGGGGTCCAGAGACATTCCGTGAGGGATCGTCGTTTTGACCCATTGTTGTGTCGTGACTGCCTCTGTTCGACTCGGACGACTTTCTTTCTGGCGAGCTCGGTCGATTGGGGGAAAGCCTTCCGTGGACGGCAGTGTTGGGGACCAATCACGAGGGCCAATTCCGGCTTGGGCGGCATGAGGAAACGAGTGAAACACAGCCACATTCCCTCCGTGTTCTGTGTCTCGAGACGTTCCTGCCTGCGATGCCTGTTGAGTGGTTAAAATCCTGACTTGGCAGGTACTGAGCGCTGTAGTCCGTCCCTTGGACCTGCCCAGTGACAGTGAGGACCGAAGTTGCAGGGTGCAAGGCAGATGCGAATGCAGGAACAGCAGGAGCATAGGCAGGACCCTGACTGCCTGAGACGACCGTCCCTCCCCTGAATAGATTGCCTCACCTTTTAGGCCCTTCACCATGCTTCCTTCCCGGGCGCCTCCTTCCCTTCCCCATGTTTTCAACGCCACGCACCTCCCGTACCTTGCATGCTAGGAAGGTACGGATGTCCAGGGTACCTCGGTGGGCAAGCTGTTGGTATGCATGACCTCAAGGCAGGTACCTGGTTCTGTCTCTCTTTCCCACAATTCCACTCCTTCCATTCTCGTTCCATTTCCCTCGCTCCTTCCCGCCATCTCAACTCTTCCTCCCATCCCATCCCATCCCCTCCCACCTTCCTTCCTCTAAACTCAAACCTTCGCCGTCGCTCATTCATTCAACAATTTTCCTGTTTCGCACGCGCTCTCTCTTTTCCCCTTGGCACTTGCCACTTTTTGTTTCTCGCCTTCATTCCGCCGCTTTTTTTTCACTTCATCGTCGCTCCTTGTACGAACCGTTTGACGCTCGAGAATGCGATAGCAGGGGCCCGGAATCCGTTTCACCGCAATCGAACCGAATCCAGGGGGGAATCCACTCGCTGCACCAGAACCCAGTACGCCGTCGTTGCCGATCCGAGGAATTTGAGAGGGACGAAGATACGCTCGCGACACCAAACCGGCTGCGACGAAAAGGGACGGGTTAGGGAACCGAACGAGTAGAGGAGGCCATCGTCTTTGCGCGACACGACTCGACTTCATACAAACGGCCAAAGACCTCTGAGAAGGATCGCCATCTGCGTAATCAACGCCTCGGCCCGTCACTCGTTGCATCGCATCACCGCACACATCACACCACCACCCTCTAATCTTCAACACCATGAGTCCTATATCCAACACCATCGCGGCCCGCGCCGACAGCCTCCTGGCCCCCCTCGCCCACGCCGTCCGCCACCTCGCCGCGCGCGAGAGCAGCTGCGAGGAAGGCGACACCAGCGCCCGCTGCGAGAAGCCCTTCAACTCTTCCAAGATCATCATCATCACCGTGAGCATCACAGCGTACGTCTCCCTCCTACCTGGCAGCCGCCGTGACGTATTGCGCACCAACTGCCGTCCCCTTTCCCTGCACTGCAACCCTTCCCATCTTGTTCGTCCGAAGTCGCGAAAGCTAATAATGACGTGACAGCGCCGTGCTCATCCTCGGCACCGCGACCGTGCTCATGTTCCTTCACATGCGCAGGGAGCGCCTCGAGCGCAAGGAGGACGCCCTCGACAACTTCGAGCTCGACGGCGAAGTCGACGACCACCCGACCATGGGCAAGCCGCCGGCCTCGTGGCAGCGCCAGGGCCAGCAGAGGCAACAGAACCCCTTCGAGCCCGGACAGCAGCAGCAACAGCAGCCTCAGGAGAACCCGTTCGAGCCGGGCCGCCGGTAGTAGGCGGTACGAGCTGACCAGGATAATGAAATTTTGTGTGGGCAACACCCCTTGGCGGCAATTATGAGGGAGCCGTCCGGCGGCCGCGGGGCCCTGGCACCTGCGGCTGGGATGGGCGGAACCTCTGTCTGGCTCACCTTTTGAGCACGAAAAAAACCATTCGCCTGACGATTTCGATTTGATCACGCATTTCTGCGAGCATGGCGTTGCGACCTTTGGTACCATTCTGTTTCGCCGCTGTCGGGAGGGAAGTTTAGGGATATCACGAGTCTACGGTCTTGCCGGTCGGTCGCGAGCTCGACCTCCCTTCCGGCCTCAAGCTTGGAGACGGGTTATTCAGGATCACGAGATGAGGGGAGTGAGTAGGGGGGAACACTGAAAGGGGCCAGTAACAGCATCTGCGTGCGCCACGTTCCACCGCGCGCGACCGTTTGCTCGTGCAACCCCGGCGAAAGCGAGGCCGGCGTGGGGAGGACACGAAGTGAGGTGCTGGCGAGGGCTCGTGCCGCCCGAGGGAGGATTTTTATCTTTTCTTTTCCCCTGAGAGATGGCCGCGAGGCATCTGTGATGCTGGCCTACCAGCATAATTTAAAGCATTGACGATGCCTCGTGTTTCCCATCGTGTCTGCACCACAACCCAAGCCGCGAAGTCCCAGCAAGGGCCAAGAGCCAAGCTTCGCCGGCCGATTTCCAAGCGAAACATTGGTGAGTGCTTGACTGACAAGCTCAAAACTCAATTCGAAGCTCTACCCTCGGGGCCTTTTTAAACCAGAAACACCCGTGAGCCTCGGCGATCCGCAATGGAGGGCCCGTCCCGGTCGCGAAAGACAAGACTGACGCCACTCGCACGTATTAGTGATCACTGATCGGAACGATCAAGGGAACCGGCCCGCTGCGCAGCGCCACGACAGCAGCCACCGCGAGTGCAACCATTCCCCCGCCTTTCTCTCCCCTCGGGCCCGCCCGGTAGAAGATCGGCGCGGAATTGCATTTGAAATCAAAGAGCTGGGTGACCCGGGACCCGGGTGTGGGTACGCCGAGAGAAACCCGCAGACAGACGGCTTAGAAATGCTGGGTCGACTGACTAATGCGTCGCTCCCTCAGTGGCTCGTTCCGTGGTGATGCAATCGCCGCGGTGTCTCGGCCCGCTCTGAACGACACTGTTAAATAGCAGAGCCCGAGACCCCCATCGGCTCGTTACTCTCTCTTCCCCGCAGTAACTCTCCGACGAAGATCTTGACTTCTCACCACACAGCACTGCGATTTGCACGAGTCTTTATTGTCTGCGATTGGCAGCGTAGCATGAGCACGACGATCCTGCGCCGAGCACAGATCCTATCCCACAGCTTCAAAGCCGCAACAACTCGCATCGCCCCCAAAACACATCACCACCCCAGGACCGTCGCGACCATGACGACCGGCGTCTTCCGCTACCTCGACCCGGCGACCCTCACGTCCGGCTCCAAGCCCTGGAGCAAGGTCGACACGGACGTCACCTCCTTCCGCCGCACCGAGCGCCGCCGCTCCGTGTCCGACATCCGCGCCGCGTCCGAGGTCTTCGGCACTGACGTCTCCGGCTTCGCGGTGTACGCCTCGCCCGCCCGGGAAAAAGAGTTCACCGACGACGCGGCCGTGCGGGACGGGTACTACGCCGAGGTCGAGGCGCTGCTGCGCGAGAAGCTCCCCGGGATCAAAAAGGTCGTCATCTTCGACCACACGATCCGCCGGCGCGACCCGTCGTCGCCGCGGCAGCCCGTGCAGCAGGTGCACGTCGACCAGACCCCCGGGGCCGCCGAGGCGAGGGTGCGGAGGCACGTGCCTGAGGAGGAGGCGGAGGAGCTGCTGAAGGGGCGGTACCAGATTATTAATGTCTGGCGGCCCATCGGGCACGCCGCGAGCGATTTTCCGCTGGCGGTGATCGACTGGCGGACGACGGCGCCGGAGGACCTGGTTGCTGTGGACCTGCTGTACCCGAAGCGGACGGACAAGGACGACGACGATCGCGGGAAGGAGGTTCTGCCGGACCCGAAGGCGGCGATGTCGACGGAGGGGTACGAGGTCAAGGGTGAGTTTTGCCGCCAGATGCAACGAATTTCGTGTTTGATACAGAGGTAACTGACGAACTGCTACAGGCGAGACGTACGCCATCGCGCCCAGCGACAGGCACAAGCTGTACTACGCCAAGGACATGACGCCCGACGAGGCCATGTTCATCAAGTGCTTCGACTCGAGGAGCCAGGGCTTCCCCGGCGGCGTGGAGGGGCGGGCGGGCCTGACGCCGCACACGGCGTTCGTGGACCCGGCGACGCCGGCTGATGCCAAGGGGAGGCAGAGCATCGAGGTCAGGTGCTTGGTGTTTTACGAGTAGGGGAGAGCGGGGAGGTAGACTAGAGACACATGTGACGAGCCACGATGAATGAACAAGACGTTTCCAAGGCAGCTGTTCTTGAGCAGTCTGAATGTGCAGCAAGGTCAAAGGCAAGATATTGCTCGATTATTGTGATCATCAGAGAGCGTAGAGTGCTTGTAAGCGGAGTAAACAAAGGGGTATCTAAGCATGCTGGGTAGGGCATCTATGTACAGCGAGCGGCGTGGTCGCAGGAGCAGCAACAGGGTTGACGTATAAGCATTCGTCCAACATCGAACGAAGGCGCATCTCAACGAGATGAGGGCCGTAAGTAACACACCCCCACCCCCGGATCTACGACTGGTAGACGGCGACGTAGGCCGTCTCCATCATGCTCCCGTAGCCCCCGAGCGTCGCGCCGTCGGGGTATCCAGGCTACATCACGTCAGTCAGCACAGCAACATCCTTCAACTGGAGAAAACGAATCGAGAAAACTCACCCAGTTCCCCCCGACGGCGACGTTGAGGATGAAAAACACCGGCGCCCTGGCCAGCGAGCTCCACACCCCCTCGCTCCCGACCCTCGCGCCGCTGACCTGGTGGAACGGCACCCCGTCCCGGAACCACGTGATGGTCTCGTCGCGCCAGCCCCCAGGTCTGCGGTCCCACTGCACCCGCCACGCGTGCCAGCCCTGGTCGGGGATCCCCGTCGCGCCGCCGATGCCGTTGGGCTCGTTGCACGCGCCGCCCGGGTTGGTGTCGCAGTGCACCGTGCCGTACCCGGTGAGCTGCCCGTTGACGGTCTCCAGGACGTCGACCTCGCCGCAGCGCGGCCAGTCGACGCCGCGGCGGATGGCGTCGCCGAGGAGCCAGAAGGCGGGCCAGATGCCGCGCTTGTTCGCGACGGGGTTGTCGCCGAAGCGGATCAGGGCCTCGGCGACGGTGAGGCGGCCCGCGGCGGGCGTGAAGGTGTACTTGGACTCGACGCGGGCGGAGGTCCAGCGGCCCGTGGCGGCGTCCCGCCAGGGGACGATCTGGAGGGTGTTGCCGCCCGAGAGCTGCAGGTTGGCGCGGGAGGTGGTGTAGTCCTGCAGCTCGTTGTTGACGCGGAGGTTGGTGATGATGGACCAGGTGGCCTCGTTGACGCCGGAGCCTCCCGGGCCGGAGAAGGTGTCCTGCCAGATGCGGTTGAGGCCCGGGTAGGAGGGGGCGTCCCAGGCGGAGGCGAGGGGGAGGAGGGGGAGGAGGAGGGGGAGGAGATGCATTGCTGGTGCTGGTGCTCGAGTGTTGCAAGTCGAATAGGTACTCGAAGGAGTGGGTTGCGCTTAGTATTTGCTCTGAGTGATGCGGAAAGGACAGTGAGAGGTGGGTGTTTTATAAGAGAAGGGACGTGATTCAGTGTTGCGAATGAGTGAATGACATGTCTTGAGTTCAAGATCACGATGGTTGACCGAGTCGCAGGTTAGCACGAGGGAAGGACTTGGGGCGGGCCATGAGAACAGTACGGGGAGATTCCATCATGGGACTCGGTCTGTTTTATACAGGAGAGCCAACATCCGAGGGATAGTATGGTGACGACAACGCCGAGCGGGCCAAGGGTCCTCGTCGGGCCCCCTTGCGACTTGACGACCGTGGCATCACCTGCAGGACCAAGGTCCAGACCATACGTCAAATGCAAGGTGCCTGATTACCAAGAGAAAAGATGCCGTTGCCCCTCCTTTCCATCCTCTCCGCCTTTGGTGTGACCAAAGAGACAGCGTCTCAGAGCTTCGCTCAATATTTGGAGGCGAAGATGCTTCGGAAGGAAGGCGATGGTAGCTTGGAGTCGAAATAGATGCCCAGGATGCTCCGCTTGGATGATCGGGTACGGTGTAGCACAGGCTGTCGGGTATGGGAGCCCAGGATCACCAGACGGGCAGGTCGGCCAGCAGCCCCACGCACGAGAATGAGGGCAGCACGCGGCCGGCGCGGCGGGAGGGGGTCGAGTTTGCGGGTTGAGACAGGTTGCTAGAGGATTAGAAAACCAACCGGTAGGCTGGGAGCGTTTGATCCATCATCTCCCTGCACGGAGGTGATGGCCGAGACACATGGTAGAGAGTGATGATGGCCGGATTTGACTCCTAGAGGTCAAGATCGATGCCGTCTTGATGGATCCTTTCGCTTGACATGAGTGCATGGCGTGAGGTGGGGGAAATAGGAAAAGATTCAAGGAGATTTCGGGTAACCAATGAAGAGCCACAATAAGCATCTCTCATCCTTGGGGCTGGAAGCCACCTTGAGGGCGGGAGGATGTGATGCGCCGGCAGAGGCGTCCGTCTCATCTGCGCATCTGCCCAATCGCCAACAAAGAAGAGACGGAAGAAAAACAACCTTGTGTCCCTCGCTACCGACTTGCCGTTCCGCGGATCTGGTTGGTGGGAGATCCCAACCGTGCCAAATCCTTGGACTGCCACGCGGGAAGTGGCATCTGCCTCCAAGGGGCATCCCTAAATGCAGTCAAAAGAGATTCCTTGTATCCCAAGCTATAGTTATCGCCAAGAGAGACTTGTGTTCTCGTCCGTGTGCCAGTCATATGTCGATGCGTCGCGGGTTGGCCTTATGGGCAAGACGTCAGGCGCGGGGTTCTGGGTCCCCCTTTTGAGGTGAGGAGAAAAGAAGAAGGAAAAACATTCATTGCTGACTTGTGCGACGTAGCCAGTAAGAAAACAAGAAACGGTACCTGAACGCCACCCATGGCGCTAGCGGCAGTTGTGTAATTTCTGTTAGCCTAAGACGCTGCGAGATCTAGACAACCAACACGGTGTGCTTTGGGTCTGGGCGGCTTACCTTGGCCAGCCTAGGTGTCAGTTCTCCCCTTCTTTCCTCTCCTCTGACTTGAGTCTTGGGGGTGTTTCGCATGAATCACGAAGCGTAGACAACCTGCACGAGGAGGCGAAACGTGGCCAGCTGTAGTGTCTTCGACTGGTTATAAGGCGAGGGAGGTTATAAGTTGCACCCCAAATCTCAATAAGCGGGTACTTGGCAGGTGATGTTACCCAAGCAGTCTTTCTGCCCAAAAGGGGCCAGACCGTTTCTGAGAGGAGAGGGCATGTGAAGAAAGACTTTGATGCAACCACTCAGGACGGGATTAGGGCGGGCGAAGAAGAGCGGCTAATCCGCACCTCCCTGGGTAAGCGCTGCTTCGAGCCGTGATTGGTTGAATGTTTGAGTGCAAGGGGCTCTAGGTCTATGTGATTCCCAAAGAGGGAACTTGAGTGTTGGGGTGCGTGGCCGAGGGTTGCACTCGAACCACTGAGCTGGTTGTCAAAAGGGAGCATTTCCTCCATCGAGTTGAAGGGGAGAAGAAATCAGGGGATGCAGTAACCGGACGTCGTTTGCGTCATGAGAAGAAAAAGACACGACTCACGCAGCCAACTCCAGACGCGCAGCTGCGTCCGTGCCATGACGGTGCAGGAGGGAAAAGTCACCAGCTCCGCGTCACTGGGCCGGCGCCAGATGGCCCTCCTTTTTCTGTCTTGGGGGTTGGTGGGGGGCGGGGCCGACCGGGCGTGCCGGCGCTAGGTTCCCCACACCACGGTCCGGATGCTGTCGGTACTTGCGGTACCACTTCGGAGAGATCGTCGCATCGTGTCAGACGACGCGGTCACGATTTGTGCCGGCTTTCGGCAGATGTTACCCTGCGACATTTGGTGCTGTGCGGATAATGCCGATGGAAGCCTTTTTTTCCGATAGTTTGTCGAGATACTTCCTGGACCGGAGGGTTTACTGGTAGTAAACTCTTTTGGTCGGTAAATTGCCGGGCGTTTAAGCGCGAAGAGCACTATAATTCCATAATGGCGATCATGTTCCGCCGTAATTTCGTTCCACTTGTGCCGTGTGGCGATGGGGTCAGGGAGCTTGGATTTGTGACAGCGAAGAAGGAAAAGAGGCGTGCATGTTCCTCCAAACTGAAGCAAACTGAAGCTCAGGCGCATGTGGGTCCTAGCTCGCCAATTCTACAGTCCGTTGCATCGGCGGCTTCCAAAACCTCAAGTGGGGCACTGCTCTCTTCGTGTGATCAGGAGTGAAATTGTCAGATTACGTGGATTTGAGCCCACCGCTCCAAACAGCGTGGGAGCGGATTTCGGCCACCCGTACAAGCCAATAGCCGAGGGCCGGCCCGGATCAATAGAAGGTCCAGTAGCTAAGCCCCTGATAGCTAGTACGGAGTGTAATAGGGGCAAAAATTGCGTATAGTAGTATATAGATATATACTTTAATATATATACTAATTAACGCGTAATTTAATAATTAAGAGTCTTATACTATAACCCCTCTACTATATATAATTAATTAATTACTATAAGTCTATTTAAATAAATATATTACTATAATAACTAATTTAGTTACTAGTAAAATCTTCCTTATAGGCCTTAAAAATTAAATCCCCTAGTAAAACACTATTTAGGTTTAGGGGGTCTTTTTTAACCTCTAGAATACTATTAACCTAAATATAAACTATTAACTACTAATTAGTACTATAGTACTATCTCTAAAGCTACTTTTAAGTAACTACCTAAAGAGCTTTACTTACTACGGACCTAAGCTACTAAGCCTTTACTCCTTAATACCTACAGAATTTAGCTCTTTAGTAGCTATCCCTAAGAACGTTTTTCTTTTATATAGTATTAATAACTTTTACTATACTATAAGTATTATAGACCTTTCGGCTAAGTACCTTAAGCTTTATAATAATACTTAGACTATATAAAAAGCTATTAGTTACTACTATAAAGACTATAAAAAGAATAAAAATAACTTAGTTATATAAATATAAAAAACTATATCTTTTAAACTTTAGTACTAGTACTATAATATAAATAAAAAACTAGTTAATTAACTATTACGTTTTAAAAGCTGTTTTAATATAACTATATCTCTCTACTATAACTACGCAGAGTAGGCACTCTAAAACTACTTTATAATCCCTTATAGCTGTTACTTTATATTAAAAATAACTACTACTAAGTAATTTAACTTATAAATTACTAAAATATATAAAAGATAAATTATTTTACTTAAAGCCTTTTTAAAAAATAAATTTTAACTACCTAATATATACTAAACTTTTAAGTACTTATTAATTTAGAGTTTTATTTAAAACTTTAAATTAAAGTACTCTAGAGTATAGTATATAGCTATACTTAAAGAAATAATTTTATTAATTACTAAAGTAATTAATAACTTACTAAAGTTAACTAAAAGATCTTAGTATACCCCTAGAGTATTTAGTATTAATTAATTAAATAGTCTAGAGTTAAATAAGTAATATAGAGATTACTTATAAAGTACTTACTTAAAATAAAGTAATTACTAAGGCTTTTTATAATATAATATTTACTCTACTTATAACCTTACTTACCTACTTAATTTATATTATTATATTTTTTTTAAAAAAGTATTTAAGGAATAGTATTATAATATAGTTTATTAAGAGTATACTAATAAGTACTTAAAAACTAATAATTAACTAATTAAACTTATTAAAAATCTTTATAGTAAATAACTCTATAGTTAATATATTAAAAGTCTTAAGTAGTTATTAATAGTATTTTAAACCGCTCTTTATAAAGGCCTATAAGCTTACCCTCTTAGAGACTCCTACCTCTTTAACTCTAGCGCGTTAATCTACGTATTCTATAATAAGTAGCTATTTATAAGACTTTAAGTAACTAGTATAAGTAACTATTTATAAGTAGGCTCTAAGTTGCCTATAATTAAAGTATATAGAAATATAAGTATTAGGGTTATTTAAACTAATAAAAAAAGATCTATAATACGCCTTTATAACGTAGTACTTTATACGTCTATAGTAATAAATCTCGTTTCCTACTAGTAGCTATATAAATAAAGATACTAGTAGAATAAGTGCTTTGGGTATTAATTAATACTATATAAATTTAATTATAGCTTATTTAGTATTGTTAAAGTTAAATATAATTAATACGTACTTAAGTATAATAAACTTACTCCTAAAATAGTATATAGTAACTATAGCTTTATATAGGCTATTTAGTATATTTATACTTTATAGTAGTAAAATAAGTACGACTTTATAAAGTAATAGCTTTTTAAAAGTAGTAAAGAAATATAGTACTAGTAGCTTAGCTACTCTAGCCCTAAGCCACTTTACTACTTAATAAGCTTTATAAAAAGAGTCTATATTACGGTTGGTACTTTTAAATTTAATAATAATAAGGCCCTTTGCCCTTACTATGATATGTATAGTATTAGTAAAGTAAAGAAAATAATCCGTTATAAGTTATAAAAGAGTAACGTATATATCCGCCCTAGTAAGTGTATTACGTTTAACTTTTACTTATATATAAAAGAATATAATAGGTTTATATTTATACTAGTATTTATTAACTATATTACCTAGTACTTATAAAACTATTACTTCTTTAACTACTTTATTAATACCCTTACTAAGACTTTTAATAAGTTTATCTTTATAATAAAACTCTAATACAACGTAGATATACTAGTATTTAAATATAATAAAAAGCTTACTAAATATAAGAGACTAATAACTGCTTTTTAAGTACAAGGCTATCTCATTAAGCTATTTACTCTAAATACTTAAAATTAAAATAGTAGTACTAAGTGTATTAGTACTATAGTTAAAGTTAAAGTAAAGACTATAAAAAAAGGTAGTAAACTTCTTTATAAAATATAGCTTAATATATATAAGTCTATAGTATATCTCTATAACTATATACTATAAGTGGCCCTTAGTTAAAAGACTTTATATAAAGTACTTTACTAGTAGCTTAGAAATAACAATACTATAAAGCCAAGTTTTATGTACTTATAAGTATATAGTTATAAAGTATATACCCTTATAGCCACTACCTAACTTAAAAAAAAGCACCTTAACTACCTTACTAATTACACCTTCCTAGGGTTCCTTGTAGAATATACCTTAATAAATTAATACTATATATAGATCCCCTTAACTAAGAAGGTTATTACTATAAGAAACGTAACGTTTAATAAAACCTAATAATTTAATAGTAACCTAGAGGCCTTTACTAAAGACACTTTAAACTTTAACCTTAATACTATTACTATATAGGTTTATAACTACTTTACTAATAATAAAGAAAGTAACTATTAAGTACTATATAAACCCCTTCTACTAAGTAAAAAGGATAATAAAGTTATACTTTTTATAAAGGCCCCTAGTAAGATTTTTAAAAATCCTAATTCTAAAGACTCTACTATAAAGTAAGTTCCCCCTAGTAAATATTCCTACTTAACGGCCCACTTTAAACCAATATTAATACTACCTAACTTACTTACTACTTTTTTTTAAGTACTTATTTATAAAAAAGAGTATTTAAGAAGGTATATAGGAGTAGTACTAAGTTATAATAATTTAAAAGACCCTAAGTAGACCTATTATAATATACCTATTAAGCCCCGTTAAAAGTAAAGTTTTTATAAAGCCGCCTTTTTAATAGGGACCTTATTATTATATTAAAATACTCTATAGTATTACCGCTTTTAAACTAGCCCCCTAGCTACTTATAAACTATTAAAGGAAATCCCTAGTATCTAATATACTCTAGGAGTATCTTAAATAGTAAATATTAAATACTTTAATAGTAATCTTTAGTTATAAAAAAAGGATATAGGTACTTAGAAAAACAAAACCTCCTTACTAAGCGGGTATAAAAAGCTATATAAAGTGCGTAGTAATTTACTAGTACTAAGTACTCCTTAAAAAGATCTCTAACTTCTACCTATATCTTATATAGAAGTATTAACTTACCTATATACTATAGCTATATAAGTAGTTAAAGCGACCTATTTTAAAAGCTACTTAAAAATAAACTTTTAAAAAAAGGTACTTATAAGTACTATAAAAAGCACTTAAATCCTTAGTTACTACTAAGTTTATATATATAAACTAAATAAATACAGTAGACTTTTAAAAATTAAAGCTTAGCTTATTATATATAGTAATTAGTAGCGTTAAAATAATTAAGAAACGTATACTTTAATACTTACTAATATATCCTTTTAAATACTAATAATTATTATTAATTACTTTAATCTTAAACTCTTATAATATAATACTATAAATGCGTTTATATATATAAAGCTTAATAAAGATATTTATATATAAATACCCCCTAGTTACTAAAAAAAGGGCACTATCCTTAAGCTTATTAAAGCACTCTATAAATTACATTACTTACTACTCCTTTAATAGTACTATTTTAAAGCGGGTTTATAAAAACTTAAACTAAAGTAAGTTACTAGTAAAAACTACTATTAAATATATAGCTATATAATTTTTTTTTTTATATAAATAACTACGTACTCTACTTTCCCTTAGAGTACTATAATAAAGCTATAAAGCTTATTAAAGCTTTTTAAAAGTAGTATTATCTTAAAGGTAGTTAAAATTTATAGTAGTTCCTAGGAATTAAAGTTATTTATAACTATACTATAAAGTAACTATAGCTTTTATAATTTATATATATTAATAAGCTTACTAAACAACTTTAGTAACGCGCGACAAAATTAAAGAAAGTATATACCTTACTACTCTAGCTAAGTAAGTTCCTTCTGTATAAAGAAATAGCTACGTATACTAAAACTAACTAGTACTAAAGCAATATTAGCTCTGTAATATATCCAGTAATAATAGCCCAGCCTAATATTACCCTTCTAACTAGTTATCTTACCTACTTTAACTATAACCCTAGTTTAAAGTATACTAAAGAAGCTAAAAGGGCTATAGCCTACCTTATTTACTAGCGCGCCTTATACCTTAAATATAGTTATAAAGAAGAAAAACTTAATAATAGCCTTATAGTTACTATAAATATAAGCTTTACTAATAATATAGTAAACCATAAAAGCTCTTAAGCCTTTATAATTAAACTTTTTAGTAAATTAATTAAGTAGTAAGTTAATAAGTAAAATATAGTTACTATATTAACTATAAAAGTTAAACTATTTATATTCTCTTAAGTAGCGAAAGAAGTAATCTTTATAAGCTAATTAATAATAGCCTTTTACGTAGACCTTAAAAAAAAAACTTTTAAAGCCACTCTAGTAGCTCTATTACTAAGTATATGGATTTAATATAATAATTAATAAACAATTTACTTTATTAATAAAGAAACGGTTTAATTATAAATAAAGCTATACTATATTAATATCTATAACTATTAGTTATATTAAAAGGCTTAAAAAGGCTATATTATTATTAAGTATACCCCTATAATACAACTAATAGCTAATAGGTTTATAAAGCTACTTACTAGCACCTACTTTAAAGCGTTCCTTAAGTAGTTAAATCTTATTAATTAAACTAAGTAACTTAAAGCACTTTGTAAAGCTAAACTTAAAAATAAACAGCTTAAAGAACTTAACTTTATTAATAAAGAATAAAATAAAGGATTATAAACTTTAAATACTTTAAAAACAGCACTACTCTTTCTACTATAGAAGTAGAAGTTTAATAAGGGTAACGGAACTACTTAAAAACTAAATAAAGTAAAGAAACACTACTTTAGGGAAGTATTTAAGAAGTACTAATTACTAAGTAATTATAGAGTAATTAAAGGAGTAATTAAGCTATAAATTATATACTAAAAGGAGTAAATAAAATAATATATTTAAAAGGCCTTTTAGCTATTAATATAGTAGCAAAAGCCTTATAAAGGCCCTTACTAAGGAAGTATATTAAATTACGTAGATTTAAGCCTACTACTCTAAATAGTATAGGAGTAGATTTCAGCTACCCGTACAAGCTAATAGCTAAGGGCCGGTCTGGATTAATAGAAGGTCTGGCGGCCGAGCCCCTAATAGCTAGCACGGGGTGTAATAGGGGCAAAAATCGCGTATAGTAGCACATAGATATATACTTTAATATACGTACTAATTAACGCGTAATTTAATAAAAATTAAAAATTAACTAGATTTTTAGCTATTAATACCTCAATACACAGGGCATACGCTATTATAAAAATTATATTATTAAATACGCCTAATTAAAGCAATTACAGTAATATCTTTTTTCCCTAAGTACACATACTACGCATTAAAGGATCTATATATAAAGATTCATTAATTTTAGGCTATAATCTATTAATATTTTTTTCTAAATTAACTAATAGGGGGTGTTTTTTCTTTTAGTTTTTTCCTAAAACCACTTAAACCACCATATCAATAGTCAAATAGATATTTATACAAATACCTTAGTACATAAAGCATGCGCGTAAGTAAAAAAGATATTACTATATTCACCTTAATTAGGCGCATTTAATGATATAAATTTTATAATGGCGTATGCCCTGCGCATTAAGGTATTAATGGCTGAATTCCTGCTTGATTTTACTGCTGGTCACGCTGAAAACACACAGGTAAGCAGTGCCCCACTTGAGGTTTTGGAAGCCGCCGATGCAACGGACTGTAACGCGCCAAGCGCCGACTCGCGAGTCGCGATGTGGGACCGACTCTCGCGTCAACTTCAAGAATCCGAAACCGCAACCATTACCCCCTACCACCATCTTTATCCGACTCTGGACTGTTCCAACATTGGCTTCAACAATGGCCCGAGTAAAGAAGCGTCCTGCCTCCGAGGACGGCACCGACGCGCGCCTGTCTTCGCCCACGAAATTGGCGAGGAACATCCTGGTGTTCCCCCAGTCGGAAATCGGCAAGCCGATCGACGTGGACGAGACGATCGACGGCTTCGGCGATCTCATCCTCCCGGTCGGGACGCCTCCAAGGAGCTACCTGGTATGCTCCAGGGCCCTCGCCCGCGCGTCGCCGGTATTCGAGGCGGCGCTGTTCGGGCCTTGCAAGGAGCCGCGGTCGCCGTCGGATCGCTGGGTCGCCAGTCAACTGGATGACGGGCACGAAGAGATGCGCCTCTTCCTGAACATATGCCACGGCCTCCCCGTCCCCTCCACCCTGGGCTACTCGGACTTCGCGGGGCTTGTGCTTCTCCTGGAGAAGTACGCTGCCGTCCACGTCATACGGCCGTGGGTCGAATGTTGGACGAAGTCTTTGGTCAAGCAGGCGGACAAGGGTCTACTTCCGTGGGTGGCGTGGAAGCTGGGGGACTCGAAAATGTTGCGAGAATCACTGGTCGCAATTGCGGAATGTCTGGAAATCGACGAGGACGGCCACTTGATCATCGACGAGGATACTGAAAAGGTGTTCTCTTCGTTCAAAAGGAAGGATTCGAACAGCCCCTCCGATAACCTGACGGAGGACGAGCTCCGCAGTAAGTCTAACCGAAGACGCTTTGCTAGATCCGATGTGTGACCTCCGGCGCGGGCCGTGCTGACTCCCGTGGTGGCAAAACAGACGCCATCTTCGACGCCCGCTCGGCCTTGCTCAACGCGGAGTTTTATAGGTACTGGGATCTCATAGGAGAGCTCGAAGATGTGGAATTCCTACAGGATATGTGCGTCGCCGGCATGACCGGCAAAGTGTTCCTCGGCCTCAAACTGTGCGGCATAGGAATGACGGGCGGCATCGAGACTGCTGCTAGCAGATACTGCGACACGGCGAAGAGCCTCAGGGATATGATGGCGACAAAGATGTCTTTCGAGAAAATCCAGCACTGCAACAGGTGTACCGACTGGCTGGAGAGGAATCTGTCCGACAAGGTCGACGACGTCCACGTTCAAGACGGCCTCATTGCCCAGAGCCGGCGTATTTGGCTCGACTTCAGGGCGGTGCAGACCGGTCTTCCTCGGGTAGATGAAATATTCTGGTCTAGGTTGGAGGTGAAAGAACGATTCCGGCGTTGAGAACGAGGTACGGTGGGTGGGAGTACTCCCGCAGGCCAGGTTGGCTCTTCGAGCGCGCGGTGATTTGAGTGCGATTTCCAGCGAGGCATGGTAGATCTCCAAAATCCAAGTCTGAAACTTCGATGTTGTCCCACTACCGGGTCTCTCGCTCCGGGGCAATCGCGCTCTTTGTGTAAGATACTTGCCACGTGTTCCCTGGATAATGCCGACGAAAGCCTCTTTTCCGACTGCGCCAAGATGGGTTCTGGATCTGAAGAGAGACTCTCAGGATAGCCTGGAGTTATGAATTTGAAAAGATGGAGAGAAGCAGTACGGGCGTCAGCAGCTGGCATGATTTACTTTATATCTATGGCACGAGAAGGTAGTCTCGTATCCGCAGAGTGCATTCTAAAAGAAATTGGGTTGATAGAGCCGGCCGGTCCTGCCTATCTGGGTATGAGATGGTAGATAGGTAGACAGGACTCAATGGCACAACTACCAACCCAACCTAGGTAGGTACTTAGGTGCATGGGCAAAGACAGACATGCCCGTCCGCAGAAGAAAGGCGAGACAAGTGACTGAGTCACTGCCTTGATTCCTGGCTCCAACAAGCCTCACAAGTTCTCAACCGTCAAAAGAGTGTCTGAAAATAGAAGAGTTTTGCTATTTGGGCGACCCCTACATTTTGGACTGATTAGTTCTTTACACTAGTAGTACTTTAAGCACTACTCTATATCGTACTATATATAGTACTTAAGGAAGGGCTTAATTACTTAATTACTCTAGCTTTCGTAATGGCTTTACTAATGGTAATGACTTTAATTAATAGTGATAGTGATAGTGATAGTGACGGCGACGGGGATAGCAACGGTGAGGGACAGCGAGGGCGACAGGGACAGCGACAGCTCAGGGGTCGCCCGGATAGCCAAAAGGGGTCGTCCTAATAGCAAAACTCTTTCTTTTAGTAACATTCCTTGCCCTTTACCTTTTACACGCGAATTAGGTAAAGATGACGGTAGGAGCTGGGTGGGTGTTGCAGTCAAAATTTGGATTTGTAGGTTTGACAAAGGAATGAGCCCTACGGCTAGATACCTGGGTGTTTAGCCGAAAAGCAACCTATGTACCTAGGTACCAAGGCAGAAGCAGGAGGCGACAAAGAGGAAAGAAGGCAACTTACCGACCAAGCTAGATAGGTAGGTGCCTTCCCTACTAGGGTTCAGGGCTAGAAACGTCCGGTTTTCGTTACCACCCCGCTTCGTGTATTCATCATTATTGTGACATTTCATTTGATCTTTACTGGATGATTACTTTCTACCTTTCCATCAAGATCCAAAGCCAGATCCTTTGAACGTCGCCTTTCTTTTCTTCAAAGGATGGCTCGCACGAAACGTACGAACAAACGGCCTGCCACCTCCGAAATGGGAGCGGATGCTTCCCGGCGCAAGACTTCGCCAACGACTCCCTCAGCCTCGCCGCAGCAAACCCCAGAGATCAAGTCGGAGCCCGACGAGTCTGTCCTTGCCTGTGAGTCTCTTGACAAGTACGGGGATTTAATACTCCGCTTCGGACCGGACCGCACAAGCTACAGGGTTTGCTCCCGAGCGCTTGCCCGTGCCTCTTCGGTACTCGATGAGATGCTATACGGGCCTGACTCGAGATCACGAGCGTCATCGGCCCAATGGACTCTCAATTTTCGCAGGTGTGAGAACCCACAGGTGGGCCTCTTTCTACGCATTGCTCACGGTCATTCCGCGTCCGTTCCTCACATCCTATCCATGCCGGATTTCTGTCAACTTCTCCGTTGCCTAGAGAGCTTCAAAGCCATCTCGATTATTCAGCCATGGGTTCAGGGCTGGATCAGCAACTTGAGCGAAGACACTGGAGATACTCGGCTTCTTTGGATATCATGGACGGTGGGAGACTCGAAGCTGTTCCGAAAGGTCTTGAGAAAGATCGCAGAAGGCCGATCGATCGACGAAGACGGCAAACTAGAGCACGACGACTCGTGGAACGGGTCAGACGAAGCCCTGCTCGGCTGCTTTAACTCGTGGACGGCCACTGAAATTACTGGTAAGCCCCAGCAACAGTCCTACCAAGAAACGAAGATGTTCGGCGTCGGTTGTGCTGACTGTCGGGTGAAAACAGAGACCATTCTCGAGACACGCAAGGCCTTGATCGACGCGCAACTTCAACCGTACTGGAGACTTTTTGAACAGCTCAAGGGTACAAACGTCGCACCGGAGAGCTGCCTCGCCGGCGTGATAGGCAAACTGGTCTTGGCTTTCGAAAGAAGTGGCCTGGGAGCGATCACCGCTCTCAAGGCTAGTGCCAGCTCGTACCGAGGCACAGTGGATGATCTCAAGGTCATACTAAGGTCCAGTTTGTCGTCCGAGGCCCTTCGACATTGTCACTCGTGTCCTAGCTGGATTGCTCCTGGCTGCCCCCTCCCCGTCCATGTCGAAGGCGGAATTATCAATGAGAATCGACAGGATTGGCTCAACGCGAGGGCAGAAGAGGCCGGTTTGGCCCGCACAGAACGAGACTTCTGGTCTGAATGGGAAGCAGCAGCGTGAGGTCAAGTTGGATGGAGTGTGAGGCACAGGGGCCGGATGTATTCGCAGGCCAGGTTGACTATTTGGGAGCGGATGATTCGCGCAAGCTTGGCGAGGGGTGGTGGTTTGTGACAGGCAAATCCGTGGGCTTTCTAGCAACGACCCTCAAGTTAGGGGAATCAAGTTCTTTGTAAGATATTTGATACGTGTACGCCAGGCTCGGCCTACGAAACTTCGTGGACTCAATTGAAACAGACTGGCGTTCTAACCCGCGCTTCAACGTACAAGCAGCCAATTTGCGTTCCTGAGTCTGGCGGCACGCGGTGGACTTCTCTTGCGAGTCTGCCTGTAGGCCGAAACGTTTCCGCCCGCAGCTGTTGGGGTTTGGCGTCCTAGAGTCGGAGTGAAAGAGAGGGGGTATTGATGGGAGCATTCTGCGGTGCATCGCCAGACACTTTCCAAACCTCATGCGACTCTCGGAATTGTGAATCGCCATGTTGTGCAACTCTGCAGTTGATAGTCCAATACAGTCAGAGACAAGAGGCATTGTCTTGTTGCTTGAACATTTGTCTTTAGGCGGGGTTGATTTCAAGGCCATATGGCCTTGAAATCGCTGAAGCCTCCTGCCGTTCAGGGGTCGCATTCATAACGGGTCGCTGAAGGACACCTATGAATGTTAAGCTAGCCCCCTATAAATGTGGACCTCGTCACCTATCTGGAGAAAATTTTCTGCACCAAACAACACTGAACGTAGCTTGTTCTTGTCAGCCACTGCCACAACTGCCCCCAACTTTCCCATCGTTTCTGATCAGTTGCAGGCTGCAGCCCCTGCGTGCGAGACTTCTCAGCCCCGGCGATGGACGAATCTGTTGTTTCTGTCAAGATGGAGACTCCGCCCCCAGCGGAAGTGTCCCCGCCTCAAGTGGAAGTGTCCAACGTCGACGAGCGGCCGGGATCGAACGAAGAGATTCCCGTAGACGTCACTTTCGACGAGTCTGGCAACCTTTACCTGCGGGTCGGCCCGGAGTCGGGCAGGGTGAACTACAAGGTCTGCTCCCGCGCGGTCGCGCGCGCATCGCCGGTGCTCAAGGCCAAGCTAGACGGGTCGTCCGGAGAGCCGGCCGCCCCGGCGGGTCTCTGGGTCGTTGATCTCGTCGAGGACCTTCCTGAAGAGGTGGAGAGGTTCCTGGCGATGGTGCACGCCGACTTTGCACGGGTCCAGTCGAGCCTGACCATTCCGCAGCTCTACCGATTCCTGACGTTCCTCATGAAGTACGACGCGATGCCGGCCATTCGGCCCTGGGCCCGGCAGTGGCTGGACGGCGTGAGCAAGCAGACGCACGAGCCGTGGCTGCTCTGGGTGGCGTGGACGATGGGTGGTTCTGAGGTCTTCCGGAAGATGCTCCTCAAGATTGCCGAGAACACGACCTTCGCCTTCACCTTCACGGAAAAAACCGTATACTACGGCGAGCCGGGCAGCCATTGGACCCCGGATGGCTACCGACGCCGGACAGATCGGCGCGTTCCGATCGACTCCCTCGATGGGCTGTCGGCAGCCGAGGTTATTCGTACGTCAACCGCAACCCCCGCCCAAGCTTCACTTCATCCATCCTAACCCGTTTTCGTGCCCGCAAGAACTTGTCCTAGACAGCCGCAAGAGCCTGGTCAGCTTCGAGCTCGAGCTGTATCGGAGGATGGTCCAGAGCATGCCGCGCAAAGAGTCCGGAGATGTCTGGACCTGCTCCGCCGCCATGATTGGCGAGATGGTCTTGTTTCTGGATAAAGCTGGCTTGGGTTTGATGAAAACTGTTTCCGAGGTGGTCGATCTTTACCAAGATCCCTTCATCTGGTCCGATCTCAAGCGCAAGCTGTTGAAAAAACGCGAGGTTGTTGGCTCATTATCTCACAGGGGCTGCGGTCACTGCCCTGTCAAGATGCAGTCCCTCATGAAGAAGGCACTGCAAGAAACAGAAGTCGCGAACGCCGAGGTTTGGCCGCTCAACGAAGCCCAGCAGGATCGGCTCAACGCGCGAGCTGGCCAAACCGGGTTGCCGATCGTGAAGGCCAAAGATGGGTATTTGATGCGGTCTGGCCTGTAACAGGCATGCTGGAGGATCTGGGTCGGTCGTGGAGAGAGTTGAGAGTCGAAGAAGAGTGAACAAAGTTCAAACGGCGGTTATTCAAATTTTTGCAAATCAGGTCTTTGACGGCTGTGACTATCTTGCTTACTGCTGTGACTATCTTGCTTACTAAGATACCCCGTGACATCGTACTTGCCGACCGCACAGCCATCTAGACGCTGTACTGTTGAAAGTTTATGAAAAAAAAAAAGACACTCTAACGACGGGCAATCGACTCCTCCGACGTGTTGCCTGCGGCTGCGACCTCAGCACTCGCAGCTTTCCCTGTGGCCGCGTCAACCTCGGCCGGGTTTCCGAAGCTCCCTTCGCGTTCGCTGTGGCTCTCGAGATGCGCGAGCTTTGCGTTCCTGTTACCGGTCAGTCACATCTGTCCTGTCCATCTTTCATCCCACAAGCGAAAATAAAAGACTCACTCTTTCCGCTTGATGTACAGGTTGAGGACGTGCGTGGCGATGATGAGCGAGATGGCGCACGCCAGGCAGAACGAGAAGCCCTTGGGGTACCTCGGCGACTCGACGGTGGAGAAGGTCAGCAGCGGCGTCCAGGCGGTCGACGACTGGGCGATGATGGTGATCATGACGAGCGTGAAGGAGCGCTGCTCGGGGGAGTCGCGCAGGATGGTGTTGACCCAGCCGTGCAGCACGCTCGAGAGCGCGTTGGACCAGTACATGGTGGAAAACGCGAACCACTTTGCGGCCTCGGGCGCGTCCCACTTGACGAGAATTATCAGGCCCGTGACGTTCCAGAGCGAGGAGAAGGTGATGGCCCACGCGGGGCCGAGCACGAGGTCCGACAGGAAGCACGCCACCAGGTTGTACAGGATGCCGAGGGCCGGGGCGATGGTGCCCATCTCGTTGACCTCGGCGGGCGTGTAGCGCCCCAGGCTCTTGATCCAGAGGAGGAAGCTCCCCGTGCTCTTGTGGATGCCGGCGTTCCAGAAGAGCACGTCGACGAGCACGACGGTCCAGAACTGCGGGCTGAGGAAGATGCGCTTCAGGTGGCCGAGCTTGAACTTGCCGCGCGTGACGTGCCCGCCGCGCTCGAGGCGGGCCTTGGCGAGCTTGATGTCGGCGTCGTTGAGCACCCAGCGGTTCGGCTGGTCGACGGTGCCCGGGAGGAGGAAGTACCCGAGCACGCCGACGGGGATGGTGATGATGGCGCAGATGATGTACATCCAGCGCCAGCCGGACATGCCGTGGACGCCCTCGAGCCGGCGGGAGGCGCCGGCGGCGATCAGTCCCGCTGTCAGGGTTCCGAGGTTGAGGCCCGTGTAGAAGAGGCCTCCCCTACGGGCGATCTCGTGCCCCCTGTACCAGGAGCCGAAGACGTAGTGCATGGCGGGGAAGAAGGCGGCCTCGAAGAAGCCGACCATGAAGCGGTAGGCGGCCATCTCGCCGAAGGTCTGGCCGCGGTACTGCAGCAGGGTGAAGAGCCCCCAGAGGACGTCCATGGCGGGGATGGTCCAGTACATGGGCACGTAGGTGAAGAGGAACATGAAGGGGACCATGCCGACGACGGCGCCGACGGTGTACATGGTCTGCAGCTCGACGAGCTCGTTGCCGTGGAAGCCGAGCTCCTCCTTCATGCCGCCGACGTAGGCGTTGTCTGGGATGGAAGGTTAGGATATGTGATGTTTGCGCGTGATGGGAGTTACTGTGGACGTACTGAGGTTCGCCTGGTCGATGTACTTGACCCAGTAGCTGAGGACGGCGTAGGGGACGACGATCAGGTCGAGCTTGTTGACGAGCTTGCGCTCCTCGGGGGTGTCGTCGTCAGAGTACCACTGGATCTTCCACCACGTCTTTCGGGGTACTGTGTCGGTCGTCGCCATCTTGGGCGCGTCAGGTGGGAACTAGACTCGGCGCTTCTGGAGTTTCGAAGTCGGGCAGCCAGAGGAGAAAGACGTCGAGATGGGCGCGGTCCAGATCAGCTTCATGACATTGGGAGCCGGGCCAGCGTGGTTGATATCTGCCCGCCCACGAACCCCTGCAACGTCGAAAAAGCCTGCCATTATCGATTGCGCCAGAGGCTCCCCAACTTGTGCCATGTCGAGCCGGTCCATTGAACAGGCCTGCAATTGTGGGAAGCAGTCCGCTCTCCGCTGCCCGGAAGTCGGATCATGCCCGACACCGCACCGCGCGGGGATCTTTTCTCGCGGCTGGCAAGCAGCGTGGCCAAGATGTATATAAACGCAGGGCCCTGCCGGGAGTTGTCCGACCTCTTGGCCTCCCAGCTTGCGTCGTGGAAGCAAGCAGCCATAGCCAGGGTGGTGGCTCTCAGCGGCGATCGACCGACCGGTTTTCTGACGGAAAGAAGCTTAAAGACGGGAATAAGAGCTCTAATCGGGGCGAAGGACCCGCTGCAGGTGTCGGAAGGGGATGTGTGGTTGGAGACTTTTTGGTGATGGTAATGACGTGCTTGACGCTCGTGATGGTGCCAGACCTGACGCCCATGTCGCCCAAAGACGAGGGCGATAACGGAGCTCTTTCCGCTCTTCGGGTCGGGTCTTTTTCCTCCCCGAAGGAGGGGAGTCCGCAGGCCTCTGATGAAAAGCGCCTGCCATCTTCCCACCTCGCTCCAAGTCTCTTGTGTCTCCGTGATGAAGCCAACCTACCTACCTAGGTAATAGGGTTGATCAACTTGTTGATAATAACTGCTTATCAGCTGTTTATCTGAATTGATTCAGCCCTTGGACTTTCTCTCCAGTGCCCCCCCCCCCACCTTGGTCCCGTCGGCGGTAGTGTTCACATTGTTACCCCGTTGATCACGTGGAATAGTGTAGGCGGGGCAGTGTAGGTAAGCTTAACGGGGCCAAGCCGGGCACTACCCAGGTACAAGGTGGTAGGTATACTACAAGGTACCTACACTAGCATTGCCAGTCTGTGCGAACACGCTGCCGAGTGACTGGAGCTATCAACCCTGGAGGCAGCCTCTTTGACTCTCTATCTAATACCTACCTAGGTAGGTGAAGAAGCGAAGAAGCTACACTACGGTCTAGAGTGTAGGTACTTACCCAGGTAGGTTTGGGGACGGACATCGAGGTACATGGGACCTACAGGCTACTTGGGCCCCGACTCTACCTAGGTTTGTACCTAGTGTACCTAGGTAGCCTCGCGGGGTTAGCACGGGCCGGCAATGTGCTAAGTCCCATCTTCTAAGAGCCCGAGACATGATATCCCTTCTACGAATAACCTAGGTAGCCAATGCGAGCTCGCCGGTGACATAGGTGGACAGCTGGCTCCGGTGCGGTCGTAGGGCGCCAGTGGCGATACTACCTAGTGTACCATGCAGTGGCGGTAGCACGGTACATGGAGTAAGATACCTGGCCCGGGGGCCGGTCGCTACCTAGGTAGGTAATAGAAGGGCCTAGGGTCAGGGTACCTGGCACCCTGAGAGATCCAGTGCACCCGACAGATGAAAAAGTATTAAAATGGTCCGTTGGGGACGGCATTTATTACTGATCCATCGTCACATGAAGCAGCCGGCCGCCCTCGAATGACCGATTCCCGAACGTCCGGGCCTGACGACGTCGGCGTATCTCCCTGTCCCTGTCCCTTTCCCATGGCCCCCTCAGCACCGCCGCCGCCGCCGCTAGAAAAGTCCAAGATACTCCGACGGGTTCGTACCTATCTCCTCCCCCGTAACCCCCGTCCACGTCTTTCATCCAATCCTCAGTCGCGACTAACACTCAGTCCCGTCCGGACCAGCAGATACAACACAACGCCAGGGAAATCCATGGCCTGTCGCGGGCATCACCCGACCGCAGTGCCGGAGCAAAAGATGAGCCCCAGCGCCAGGCGCCACCGATCGCCGGCGAGGTGCTGGTCGCCATGCGGAGCCTCTGCGAGCGCGTCGTCCGCGACGTCGGCAAGGTCCGGCGCGCCGTAGTGGTAGGGCCGGCACCGCACCCAAAGAGGAGACGAGCTCGCGGGGAGACGGCGAAGTGGGTCGCGGGAGGTGGGTCGGGGGACGGGGGCGGCCACTGTCTGCTCTGCGGCTGCGTGGACACGCCCTGCTGGCGCAGCGGCCCCGGAGGGCCCGCGACGCTCTGCAACGTGTGCGGCCTGCTCTACGCCCGGCGGAGGGTGGGGCGGCCGGCCGAGGATGCCGGTGCCGCTGCTGCCTGGGCCGGCACGTGATTATACGCTGCGCAAGTAGGTATGAACCCGAGGATGGGGAACCTATACTGCACTAAGAAGTGGGATCTAGTCAACTACCTACTAGGTACCTAGGTAGTGTCAGTTGAGGAGGGGTTCGACCGAGTGTACCGTGGCACATGGTTCGAGCGCATGGGAGCAGGGGACGGGGACGGGGAGTCGGGGACCTCTTGTAACGCAGAGTGTTACAATCGTAATTACTAAGCTGGTTCAGGTAGGGGTCGGAAATCAACATAGATTTTGGTTGAACCCCTGCTCCTAGGATCTAGGGGCCTATGGGCTCTATATGAATACAGGATAAATCCTTCCTATATAAATTAAGTTAGAATATATTTAAGCTATTTCCAGCCTTAGTAATACAAACGGCCCTTGTATTTATATAGGCTAATTATAGTATTCCTTACTATAAGCCTTTTGCGCTTAGATTACTTAATGTGTTGTTATACTCCCCTTTACTATAAAGCTGTTTAGATTTATAGTGCCCTAAGTTAATTAGTCTAAGTATATTCCGTAGTTTCTTAAATACTGGCTTTCTAAGTAGTTTAGTAAGTATATTTGCGATGTTGTTACTTAAGTAGATGTATTTAAAGTTAACTTTTCCGCGCTTTATAGTCTCTTAAGTATAGTAGTTATAAACTCTTATATACTTAGTCTAGTTATTACTACTTTTGCCTTTTATAAGTATAATTACTTCTGTATTATTGGCCTATATATAGACTAGTCCTAGGAGCTCTTTTTTTAGTTTTAAGAAAAAGCTCTGGATTTATATAGTTTTTAAAGTTACTACTAAGGCGGTATAGTATTCTACTTCTATAAAAGACTTTACTATAGTTTTTTGATAATAGGACCTTTATAATACTAGGCCGCTAGCTATAAAGAATACCTATTTAGTTATTAATTGCAAGGTTTTAAGATACTTAGTGTAATTACTATTATAGTAGCCTTTAAAGCTAAAATTATTAGTTTTATCTACTCCCTTCTGTGTAGTATACTGGATCTTAAGATTATAGTGACCCTTAGAGTAATATACTAAGTGTATAGCTCCTTTTTAATACTACTTAAAAGGCGCGTAGGAAAACCTCCCCTATAAGCTATATCTAAAGGCGATGTTTGGGTAGGTTATTTAAGTAGTAAATTACTCCTTACTAAGTATTTAATAATACTACTTTTAAAGGCTTTTATTAACTTTATTTTTAACTAGTATAGTAACTATAAGGGCTTTTATTTTAATAGGGGTATTAGTAGGGTGTATTTTTTAAGTAAATTCTTTTATAATATTTACTATATAAGTACTTTAGTAAATTATAGTTTCTATAGTTATAAATAATAGTTTAATACCTAGAAACAAATTAGAGACTCTTAAGTTAATAACTTTTACTTATTTACTTACTATAGTAAGTATATAGTTAATAGTTTTTTTAGGGTTAATAATAATAATATTATTAATATAAGTTACTATAGATACTTTATTTTTTATGTTATAGTATATAGTATTATTAGAGGCTAGTAGTTTAAAGCTATAATACTTAAGAACCTTTTATAGCTTTACTTATTACTATTAACTACTCTAGTAGAGTCTATATAATGCCTTTTATAATAGGATTATCTGGTTTTAACCTAGATTATAACTAACTTTTACTGTGTAGTATTTAAATTGGGTATTTAAAAAAAAGTCTTTTAGTATTTTAAATAGTAATATATAAATTTACTTATTAAGATCCTTATTAAGATATACTTTAATAAAGTTCTATTAGTATATAGTAAGCCCCTTTTAGTAAGTGTATATAAAAAGGATTTTTTAGAAAGTAAATTATAAAGTTAATATATATATTTTAATAAAGTTCTTTTTATATACTTATTAAAAGCCTTTTACTATAATCCTTACTTTTTTTTTAGTTATAATTCCTTAAGCCTTTTTGTATTTAAGTACCTATTTTATAGTAAGCCGCGCGCTCTTTAGTACTTTACTCTTTAGAATAAAAAAAAAAACTCTTTGTTTAATAAGGATTAGGATTTCTACGTATATAACTTCCTTTTACAGCTCCTAGTCTCTTACGGGCCTATTGTGTGCCTTTATAAGGGTTACTAGGTCTAGGTACAGCTAGATCTTTGCACTTAAAGCTATTAGGACAAAGTTACTTAATAGCTCCCTTTAAGTTATAAGTTTAATTTTTTAATTTAGTAGGCGGTTTTTGTTTATATTAAGTATAAGCTAAAGAGCTATAAGTTTATTATAAATAGTATACTAATATTTTTAAGATCCCGCCCCCTACTTTAGTAGTAGAGACTAATAAAAATCTACTTTTTTAAAGTTTATAGGTTTATAGAAAATAATAATTAATAAAGTTATTACCTCCTAGTACTTAGGGATCTATACTTAGTAAGTTTAATTGCCTATATAGTTTACAAGAATGCCTTTCTCGGCTTTAGAGTTTATTTTTTTACTTTTTACTTAGGTTTTAGAATTAATATTAGTAAAATAGTAGCTACTAATAACTCTTAAGTTGCTAATATTTAGGACGGAGTGTTTCCTAGGCTTTAAATCCTTTATAAGTACTTAGATTAGTGTTTCTCTTCTAACTGCTAAAGTAAAGCTTTTATTAACTATATATATAGCGGCTAATATAATCTATAGCTATAACTTAGCTAGAATATTTATATTAATATATATAGAATGTGCTTTATTTATAACTATTTAAATAGAGTGTTTTATAACACTATTCTACTTATAGATATATAGAAGAGACAACTTTATCCACATACTTATATTTCTTAGGGTAATATTTAAAAATAAAAATATAAACTCTCTAGTATTATCTATATAAATAACCTTAATAAGCTCCCCGAAATACTATTACTAGCCGCGCGCATAGTTAATAAGCTTATAAATAAGGTTTTTCTTTAAGTTTAATAATATTATATTTTAGTTATAAGATTAATTGTCTATAATAATAGTAAAGTAAGTATACTATATAGCTAACTTAATTTTTTTTATATTTATATAAACTATATCTCTTAAGTACCCTATACACTTACGTAGTATATAAGGCAAATACTATAAGCTCTTTAATAAATTGCACATTAAGTAAAGTTAAGGCATAATATCTTTTACTATTAAGGCACATTCTTTTATAAGCTTAATTAACTTAATTAACTTATAATACTCTAGGTAGTTAAATCTCTTATACTAAAGTTAAGTATTTTTTTACTACTCCTTTATTTATATAAAATAGAGTATAGTTAATGGGTTTGGGTTTATTAAGGATAAATAAAAACCCCTTTCTTTAATATTAAGTTTATTAAAGAGCTCTCTATTCTGCGCAATTAATACTTTATTAAATAAATAGTTTTTAGCTTTGTAAAGGCGCTCCTTACTAAATACGTTTATAGGGAGGATTAGTAAATACAATACGTTTTACAACTCTATAATATAACTATTATAGAAGTATAGGATAATAACTCCTATAAGCTTTAAGTAGATTAGTCCGTTACTAGTTATAACCTACTATTAGCTTATAATAGCTATATAGCTTTTATACTATACTATATTATTAATTATATATATACTTACTTTAGAATCCTAAAGTTAAGTATTTATTTTTTCTTTAGCTAACTAGAGAAGGGTATTTATAAGTATTATAGCCTACTTATTATTCATAAGCTCTTTTCTAGCTATTTTTACTTTACTTTTAACTACTTTTAAATTATTTTAAACGGTTTTAAAGTCTTTTTACAATATCCTTAAACCTAAAAAAGAGTTTAACTTTAATAAGTTAGTTTACTTAAATACCTTTAGCAGTATATTACTCTTTAGTAGTATTATAAAAGGCACTTTAAAAGTCTTTTCCCCTTTACTCTTATTGTCTTTTTTTTTTCCGCCTTATAAGTAGCCCTAACGTAACCTTTTTTACTATAATTCTAGTATTTATAATTTAAAAAGTCTCTTTTAAGGGCTCTCTTTAGCCCCGTAGTAGATTAATTATTATTTATTATTTATAAAACTATAACCTTTTATTTATTATATATATAGGCTTTATTAGTAAAGTTAGCGATAAGCTTATTAACTGTGATAGGTATACTACTTTACTAGAAGGATCTAAAACGCGTAGACTAATCCTTATACTATAAGTTTGTTCCTTAAAGGAACGCGTGAACCTTATTCTCTAGAGCTATTTAACTACTAACTACTTTTAAGCAGTATATAAGTTTATTAAATTTTATAATATAGTTTATAAAATCGCTTTTCTTAAGTATATACGTATAAAGTTAATTTTAAAACTATCCATATAGAACTACTCTATAGCCTATATAGTTCTAAACTAGTATATACTATATTTACTTCCCGTTTACAATGTATATAATAAGGGATATAGGGCTATTAAAAATAACGTTCTTAATTTTATTACTAATATATAAACTCTTAATATTGTTTAGGCCCTTTTTAAGCTTAAAACTACGGATTCTAAGAGCTATTAAAATTTAAGTTAACTAAGTAAGCTAGTTTAATATACTTTTTAGAAAGTGTTCTTTTAGTATCTTTAGCTTAAAGTCCTTAAAACAATCTTTCTATATGCTCTTTTTTTAATATTTACTTTTTTTTAGTGTTTTAATAAATACGCGTATAAGAAACATTATCTTTAGTACGTTCTATATTATTATATTTAACTTAAGTATAAAGAACTATAAGCTTAGTATTTATAGAAGGTTAAAAAGATATATTAGGAGTAATAGTAGCCCTTTCTAAGCTACGCTAAGTAGCTTATAAATAGGGGCTAGTGTGCTCCTCTGTAGGTTAAGAAGTATAGGGGATTGATTATTACGGGCCTTATTCTTTTTAGTAAGGTTTTAACGTAGTTATTTAATAATTTCTTTTTAGTTACTACTTATAGTTTTTAGGCCTTTAATTATCTCTATAAACTAAGCTATTAACAAAGAAGACTCCTCTTTTACGTTATTCTATAAGTACTTTTTTATACTTAATAATATATTAGGAATCTAGGCGATTTAAACATAAAGAATCCAGCGCTCTTTTTAGTAATAGATAGTTAATAAACTAAGTCTAAATAGCTTTATATAGGTTGTACTACTATGTAACGTAGAGTATTATAATTATAATTACTAAATTAGTTTAAGTAGGGGTTAAAAATTAATATAGATCTTAGTTAAACTCCCACTCCTAGAATCTAGGAGTCTATAGGTTCTATATAAATATAGAATAAATCCTTTTTATATAAATTAAGTTAAAATATATTTAAGCTATTTCTGGCCTTAGCGACGCAAACGGCCCTTATATTCGTATAGGCTAATTACGGTATTCCTCACTATAAGCTTCCTGCGCTTGGATTACCTGATGCGTCGTTACACCTCTTAACTCTTGTGCTTAGGCTGTGGGCGAGGCTGGGCGAGGCCGAGACTAGAAATCGCAACAGTCGCTTAGAACAATCCAGACCAGGCTGTATATAGGTACTATTTAGATACCCTCCGGGGTATTTGCCTTAGGGAAAGGTGTTTTAAAAGGTGTTACTTAAGATTATTAATAACTAATCCTACAAAGTCTTCCAGCTACTAATATTACTCTATATCCTTTTATACCTAATACTATTAGGCCTTATTTAACACACTTATTTACTATATTTTTATTTTATTAATTTCTAACTTATTTAATATTTATAAACTATTCTAGTTATTTTATTAAAGTAAGGCCTTAAGTTTATTTTAAAGTTATTTAATTAATACTTTAGTTAATATAGGGATATTTTAATACTTTTATAGAATTAAGTAACTTAGGTAGTTAATTTAAATTTATTAACATTAGTTTAAACTATTATATACTTTTAACTTATTAGGCCTGTTAAAGTAAATTCTTTTAATCTACTTCTATAACTAATAAGTATACTATTACGACCTATTAGTTAATAGACCTTTAATAACAACCCTATAGGGGGCTTAGTAGTTAAATAAGCACGTTAGCCTATATTAATATAATAACCCTATAGAACGGAAGAACTAAGATATAAGTTACGTAATAATAAAAAGGACTAATATATAATAAGTAGTTCTAGAGTAGGACCGATAATACTAAGGGCAGTCTATAGTAATAAACTAATATATTTAATATTAGTTTTAGAGATAAAGAGATATATTTATAGAAAACGGGACTTATATATAAATAGAACTTAAGTACCTTTAAGCCCTACTTTTTATAGTTTTTTAGTTATTAACTTTATATTAATTTTTAAATACTTTTAGTCTTTTAGTAGTAACTACTATAACCCTTTTATTAAATACTTAAATTAATTACTTAAGTACTTTAACCCTTAGGATCCCTTTAGTACTCTATAGTACTATTACTAGTATTAAACCTTAGCTTTTATTAATATAAACCTTACTATTAAAAGGCTGGCTATAATATTTTAATAGCTTTTATTTAGTAAGTTAACTTTTAATATTAACTAAATAGTATTTTATAATATCTTTAGTTAAAATACTTAAAGTAACTTTTACTTTATTTAAGTCCTTTAGTAAGTAGGTCTATAACTTTATTTAGGAGTTAAAAAAATAATATATAAAAAATAATAGAAATAAATTTAGTAATAACGATACTAATAAGCAGTTTAAACGGGCTTACTATAATATTAAGTAGCTCTAGAAGCTATTTAATAAAAATTCTAGTACTATAAAAAAACTTTAGTAAATCGTCCGATAAGTTAATAAATGTACTTAAGAGGTTGAAAATTAAAACAAAACCCTCTATACTACTACTAATATTATTAAAA
This sequence comes from Colletotrichum musae, assembly GCA_027406025.1. Classification (NCBI taxonomy): domain Eukaryota; kingdom Fungi; phylum Ascomycota; class Sordariomycetes; order Glomerellales; family Glomerellaceae; genus Colletotrichum; species Colletotrichum musae. The sequence goes on along the minus strand of JANVYC010000005.1, from coordinate 4,898,141 downwards.
TACTTATTTATAATAGTTATAAAAAACTTAAACTAAACTTACTTATTACCTATAATAGAACCCCTAGATAACTTAAAGGATTCTTAATTTAAGTTAAGAACTATTAGAGCTTTTACTATAATAGCTTTAAGAATAATACTAAATAAGTTATTTATACTACTATATTCCTTTATAAACGCGCCCTTTAGTAAATTAAACCTTTTTAAAAATAGTTTTTTAAAGCTAAAACCTTAAATAACTATACTTTTAAAGTTAGGGATATTTTTTTAACTTTTAAGGGATTTAAATATACTCTTTAAACTTTATTTTAAAACCCTAACTAAAAGAAATAAACTAAGTGCAATTTTACTATACTTTAATAAACTAAGTCTATAACCTACTATACTACTAAATTCTAATATATTAGTATATAACTAAACCTTACTAAGGAATTTAGAATTTTTATATTTTATTAAAGCTTAAAAAATAAAGTTAAGAATAAATTTATTAAAATTAACTACTCTAAAGACTTCTTTTAGTACGCTGAACTTATAATTAAGATTAATAACTGTTTTTAGGAAAGATACTATAAAAAAGGAAAATAACGACTTAATACTAACTCTAGTAAGAAATACTAATAGTAACTATAATAATTCTAGTACTATAATTAAAAACAGTAGCCTTAGTAGAGTAACTAATAAGGATAAAACAATAACTAGTAAAGTACTATTTATAAATACTATATAGGCCCTATAAACCTTAGTACTACTAAATAATAAAAAACTAATAAAGGACGTACTTTTAAGTACTATAATTATAATAAGTTAGAATATATAACTAAAAACTACTACTAACTTAAAAAGTAGTAATAGTAATTAGTACTAAAAAGTAAATAACTTAATACTATTTTTAAAAAAAACTATACTAAACTCTTATAAATAGTATATTATAGTAATAAATACACTATTTATAAAAGTAGTAAGGAGAATACTAAATAGTACCCTAAAGATACTAAACAGTTTAGCTATAATATAACGTACTTTAAGGAAAAAACCCTTATTATTACTTATTAAGCCCTATATAAAAAACTAACTAGGAAGGCTTAGAAATAGCTTAATAATATAAATCCACAACAAACGTACTACAACTTTATAATACTTAGTAATAAAGAAGTTAAGTATAAAAACAAGTAAATTATTTAAAAGCTTAATAAGTTAATTAAAGAACTATAATATACTACTAATATAAAACCTAAAAAGGATTATATAGAATATATTTAGATATTACTTACTTAATAGAATAAAAGAATATTAGTCTATACTAACTTATCCAAACTTAAACAACTAAATACAAAAAACGCTAAAAAAGTAAAAAGGATTATAGCCTATCCTAGAGTCTAGGAAATTAAATAAGAGTCTAATATACTCTATAATTTAAATAAACCTCGTAATATTACTTAATAATATACTTAAAACAAAATCACTAAAGGGGCCCGACTTAATACTTAAAACTTAAATTCTAAAAAGGGACCTCTAATACAAAAAAAAGCACAAAAATACCTACTATATATCCCCTTAAATAATAACTAATAATACATTATTTTTTATAAAACTAACTCTATTAAAAAAATAAAAAAATAGCTACTTAAGTATATACTAAAAAACTATAAATAACTAAATATACTATATAAAAAATACTATAACGTTTTTTAGTTATAATATTTTAAAAATAAATATTAAATATACTTTATAAAAAAGCTTAATTTATAATTCTTTTTTTAATAAAAAAAGGAAGTACTATATAAGAATATTTACTTTATAGAAGAACTCTATATATAGAGTATTTAGGAATTTAAGGGAACTAAAAAAGCGGTTTTTAAACTTAATTTTAACTTTTTAATAAAATACTTATATAATAATAATATAAATTAATAAAACTACTATATTAACTAGTACTAAGTCTACTATATTATAAAAGTAAGGACCCTTAAAAGGAAGTAACTCTAAAAAAAAAAGGGTACTAACTTTATACTACTAATTCTTAATATTAAAAATACCCTTAAAAAAGAAGGAGTAGTTAAGTACTTTAATAATAATAGAATATATATAGAATAAAAGCTAAAGTAGTTAAAAAACTAAACTTACTTATTATAGTAGAATTATAATAAGTAATTATAATAAAATCTATTAACTTAACTATAAAGGTAAGTAAAAATAATAAATACCTTTACTTTAACTTAATAGTAAATAGAATATAGGTTAAAGCTTTAATTAATAGTAGTACTTAAAATAACTTTATATTACTATAAGTTATAAATAACTTATAACTACTATAGAATAAAAAAAAAACCCCTATATACTTTATAACGTAAAAAGAAAAGGAGTATAGTATAGTAGAGGTATTATTAATAAAAAAACTATACCCCTTACTTTAAGTTACTATAACTAAAAGATATACTACTACTTTAATATTATAAATATAGGATACTAAAACGTTATTCTAAAACTACTATAACTATATAATAAAAACCTATAAATAAAATAAAAAAATCACTACTTCTATTAAAACTATAAAAAAAGTTTAGTTACTAAAAAATATAACTAACTACTAGTTTTAAATAAACCTTACTATAAAATACTAACAATACACATATTATAATATATTACTTACTTAAAAGTTAAAAAAGTAGTTACTTAGTTATTATATATAAAGGACCTTACTATAATACAAAAAAAACTAATTATAGATAAAAATTAACTTTTATCTATCCTAAAAAAATATAAAGTATATAAAAAGCTATTTACCCTAATACTAAAAATAGGCCTACTAAAGTATAGCACTTTTAACTATAAAATCCCTATTAAAGAGGAATAAATACTAGTATTTAATAGAATTTACTAGTTAAACTAATAAAAAATAAAAGTACTTAATAAATATATTAATAAATATTTAATTAAGGGCTATATTAAAGAATTAATATTACTAATAGGATACCTAATTCTATTTATACTAAAGAAGAACAGTAAACTATAACTCTATATTAATTACTAATAACTTAATAATATTACTATTAAGAACTAATACCTACTACTACTTATTTTAGAACTATAAAACCTATTTTATAGAGCTAACTAGTTTATAGCTCTAGACTTTAAAAAAGCTTATAACTTAATTAGGATTAAAAAAAGAGAAGAGTAAAAGACTATATTCTACTTTTATAGAGGATATTTTAAGTACTTTATAATGCTTTTTAGATTTACTAATACCCCTATAATATTCTAAAATATAATTAACTACGTTTTATAAAAAAAACTTAATATTTTTATAATTATATACTTTAATAATATCTTTATTTTTTTAAAGACCCTTAAAGAATATAAGTAATATATATACTAAGTACTATAAAAGCTTTAAAAAGCTAAACTTTTTATTAAACTAAAAAAAAGCAAATTCTATATATAAAAAGTAAACTACTTTAAATTTACTATTATACTTAGAATTATTAAGATATTAAATAAGAAAATCGCTATAGTTAAGAACTAACTAATACCCTAGAACGTTAAAGATATTTAATTTTTCTTTAAATTTATTAACTTTTATTAATAATTCTTTAAAGGATATTTAGAAAATATTAAAGCCCTAACTAACCTTACTAAAAAAAATACTAAATAGGTTTAGATAAATAAATAAAAAAACGTATTTTAAAAAATTAAAAACTAAGTCTTTAGTAAACCCGTACTTATAATACCTAACTCTAATTTACTATTTAAAGTAAAAACTAATGCCTTAAATTATACTATTAGTAAATAACTTAGTTAACGCAATAAAGAAGGATAACTATATCTATATACCTTTTACTTAAAGAAACTTAGTAGACTTAAACTTAACTACTAAATTTATAATAAAGAACTTATAGTAATTATTAAAGTATTTAAGGAATAGAGACTATACCTTTTAAGAACTAACTATAAAGTCACAGTATACATAGATTATAAGAATTTTATATACTTTACTATGTTTAAAGACTTTAATAAATAATAAATTAAATAGTTAGAATTCCTTTTAAAATTTAACTTTTATATTATATATAAAAAAGGATTAAAAAATAGAAGAGTAGATGCTCTTAGTAGATAACTAGACTTAAAAGTAATAGTTTTAAATAAGACTTAAGTAATTCTTAAAAAGGATTTAGATAGTAACTTTATACTAGCTATTTACTTCTTTATAATTACTAAATAGATTAGTACTAGTATACTTAGATAAATAACTAACGAGATAATTAAAATAATTTATAGTATAAAAGTATATAGATACTAAGGAGTTACTAAAACCTAAAAAAGAATTAAATAATATTATAGTAATAAGGTTACTAAAAAATAAGTTATAAAAGTTATTAAGTACTATAATATTTATAATAAAAGTAAGTTAGTACGTTATAAACTATATAGAAAACTATAACTACTCTTTATACTTAAAAAAGTATAGTAATTAATTTCCCTTAATTTTATTATTAAACTACTATAATTAAAAGAACTACTTACTAGAAAATAGTTTAATAGTATTTTAGTAATTATAAATAGACTTACTAAGTATACTTACTTTATTCTATAGATTAAAGTTAGTATAGCTAAAGAGCTTATTTATATTTTTAATAAGTATATTCTTAATTAATATAGTTTACTATTAGAAATAGTATTAAATAAAGAAATGTAGTTTACTTTAAAGTTTTAAAAATCTTTAATTTTATAGTTTAAATTTAAACTATAACTATTTACTATATTCTACTTTTAAACTAACGGATAAATAGAACGTATTAACTAAATTTTTAAAATATACTTAAAAAGTTATATTAACTACTAATAGAATAATTAGGTATTACTATTATTAACTACTTAATTTGTATATAATAGCGTAGTAGGAGAAAGTATATAGAACTTACTTTTTTACTTTAACTATAGATTTGTACTTACTATTTATAAAGAACTAAAAACTAAACTTTTAGTTATTAAAGTTAAAGCTTATATTAATAAAATTAAAAAAATCTATGAATAGTTTTAACTTAACTTTAAGTTTATTAAATAATGTATATATAAATATACTAATACTTTAAAGATAAAGGGACTATTTTTTAAAGAGGGAGATAGCGCGTACTTTATTTAATATAATATTAAAATAAAATAACTAAGTAATAAGTTGGACTTTAAGAAACTCGGACCCTTTAAAATTATTAAGAAAATCTTAAAAGTTAACTTTAAATTTATACTACTAAATATTATAAAGTATTATCTAGTCTTTTATATTTTACTTTTTAAATTAATACTAAAAGAATTATATACTATAAATTATATTAAAGTTAATTTAAAATAAAATTATAAAGTTAAAAGGATTATTAACTATATTAACTAGTAGGATAATACTAAAATTAAGTACTTAATTAAATAAAAAGACTATAAATATAAAGATAATATATAGGAACCTATATTAAACCTTACTAACGTATAAAATAAACTATAAAAATACTAGACTTAGTAGTAAAAACAATAATGTATACTAATTATAAAAACACTAGTAGACAAATCACACATTATTATACTTTAACCTAAAATCTAACTAATTAAAAAACCTAAAATAAAACAAATATTTCTTTACTTAAAAACGCCTAGTTTAGAATAAAACTAAGAACCCTTTATTAATATACTATTAACTAATAAACCTAGATTAACAAAGTTATTACTAAACCTAAACACTAACTAAGGTAGTTTATTTTCTAGACTTACTACTTAAAGATTACTTACTATAAACCCCTTATAAGTATTTAATACTAATAATAAATTACTATTAAAAAGGACCCTATCTTCCTAATTAACCTCCTATATACCCTACTTAAAGGCCTTAGTTTACCTTTTATAAACTTTCTTTTAAATTATATAAATACAACTTAAATAACTTACTACTTTTACTATCTAGAATTACAAGTACGCGAATTTATAATAAAGCACTAAAAGCTCCTTACTAGCCTTTTCCTCCTTTTTATCCTACTCCTTTTATTAAGAATTTAACCTCTATACTATATAAAGAATTAGTACTAAGAAATATAAGTATAAAAAAAAACACTTATAAATAAACGCTACTAAAACTCTATCACAGGGCTTCTTTATAGTAATATAAGTCTAATAATAAGTAAACTTCTTACTAAAATAATACAAAACCTTTATATAAAAATAATAAGTACAAAGTATATTACTATTAATTAATTAAGACTCTATATATTTAATAAGTACAGCTCTTTTATAATTTTTAATTATAGTTAAATATAATTTTAATTTTTAAATATAACTTAATATAGTATTAGTATTATAAAAAATAAAAAAGTATAATTATAGATCCTTAACTTAAAACTAATAACCTACTTATAATAAAGTCTTAAGGATAAGACCTTTTAAAAAAAAAGCTAATATTATAACTTATTAGTTAATAGACCTTTAATAATAACTCTATAAGGGGCTTAGTAGTTAAATAGGTACGTTAGTTTATATTAGTATAATGACTCTATAGAATAGAAGAACTAGGATATAAGTTATGTAATAATAAAAAGGACTAATATATAATAAGTGGTTTTAGAGTAGGATTAATAATACTAAGGGTAGTTTATAGTAATAGACTAATATACTTAACGTTAGTTTTAAAAATAAAGAAATATATTTATAGAAAATAGAATTTATATATAAATAAAACTTAAGTACCTTTAAGCTCTACTTTTTATAGTTCTTTAGCTATTAATTTTGTATTAATTTTTAAATACTTTTAGCTCTTTAGTAGTAACTACTACGACCCTTTTATTAGATACTTAAACTAATTACTTAAGTGCCTTGACCCCTAGGATCCCTTTAGTACCCTATAGTACTGTTACTAGCGTTAAACTTTAGCTTTTATTAATATAAACCTTACTATTAAAAGGCTAGCTATAATATATACTAACCTTTTAGTAAAAAAGGTTTATTTTTTTTTATAGTATTAAAAATTTTATTATTAATTAACGTAATATATTAACTAGTTAATTTAATCTTTTTTATTTTTTAGGTTATAGTGTAGAATATATAAGAAGGATAGTTTAATTTATAGTTATAACTCTTAGTTTAGTTTTTTTATTCCTTTTACTTAGAGTTTTGATTTAAGAAGGAGTTAGGGCTTAATATAAAAGGTGGAAGTTTTATAAAGAAGGTTTTTATTATTAGAGTATAAAAATATCTAAGGGGTTAAATGAAGTAGAGTTTTTTCTATGTTCTTTTATAAAGTACTATCTAGATACCTAGATACCTGGTAGATGCGGGTGGATAAAAGTACTACCGTCGAATCCGATACCTGCAGTGTACCTACCTAGGGCTCAGGTGGCTTCTACGGAGAAATCTCCGCAAGCCGCTAACCAGCCACATACCGAGTGTGCTTTAGATTTTGGACACTCCTTTGTCCCTACCTAGGTATGCATCGAACCTACCTACCTACTTAAGTACCTACCCAGCGAATCTATGCACAACCTGACATGTGTTCATGCCTTTAATGTACACACTTGCCTAGACAGGCACCAGAGGTAACCGAGATACCTAAGAAGATACCTAGTAGCGTAGGTAGACGCCACGTGGGATTGCAGTTAGTGTACACCACAGAGAAACTAGGTAGGTAGGACCCTTGGCCCCTATCTACGAAGCGGCTGACAGCAAAACAGGAACACTTTGAGCCTGAGTTTAGCTGATGATAGCTGTCTCAATCTAGTTATGCATAGTGAGGAAGGCATTTTGTTGTTAGTATTCTCGCGCGAGACGGGAACATATGCATGTCGCTTTTTCTGTCGCCCGCTTGCCTGCATGGCTAGCTGCTTACACTACCTACGCTAGGCACCTACCTATTACTGTGTCTACGCTAGTGTACCTACCTTGGTGGTCCCTGAATTCGCCACTCTAGGACCCTGACCCGCCACCCAACAGACACGGAGAGCAAAAGCCCAGACCCGGCGTTCTCCTCCCTACCTTAACCCTTTCCGGACTAGCTGCACCAGTAGCAACACTGAAGGCACACTCATTGGGAAAGGCAATCCCACTGGTAAGGTTGGGGGCGGCCTCTTCCCACCACGGTGCCAGGCACATAGCTCGAGGTACCTAGTGTACGCCACGCTACTTTGGCACTGAAGTACCTGGGAACAGAGTGCCCCAAGGACACCTAGGTGTAAGTAGGTACCTCAGCTACCGGACCAACCAAAAGTTGCATGTACATAGCAAGTATTGCCTGGGTGTTGGGTTGCCACTGGCTCAAACAGCTCTTTCCCTTTCTCTGGGTCGCGGATCGTGGCATTCCCTTCCCCTCAAATCTGGCGGTGCCTTTCTTTCCTCCCTCGCCATTGCTGTCCAAAGTGCCCAGTGGGCTTGACCCTTCCATACCCTTCTCTTTCACCAAAACATTGTTGTTGTCTGGTCCTGAAATTGTTATCGATGGCCTTTGGCCGCTAACCGCCTGTCATCCCGGCATTGGTCGATTCAGCATCCGTCCTCAGAGAAGAAGAGAGTCCCAGAGAGCGAGAGAGGGGGACGGACGGAGAGACGGTCAAGGATCGTCGCTTACCCACACGTTGACCCTTCGCGTCGGAGAAGACGATCATCTTTACCGGTTCCGCCGCCGTTATGTCCGCACCTCCCATCTTTCGCGCCGTTTCCGAAGGCCGTCGTGAACGAGAAACTCTCAAGTCAGCTTCTTCTTTTTCTCCGCATGCCTTCAAGGCCCTATTCTAACCAGATGCTGCAGATATGACCCTTCTCTCATCGCCCAGGCTGTTCAGAACGATTTGAACAACCTCATACCTTCGTCGCAGTTGCGCACCTCGCCAGACCCAGCACTGACGGCCTTCACCGAGCTTGCCGTCTTGCGCCTCAAGACGTCGCGCTCGTTGATTTCTCTCTTCGATAGAGATTACCAGTACATCGTTGCTGAGGCCACGCCGTCGCTTTCGCTGACGCCGACGGCGAAGCTCGACGACGATGAGGGGGGAGAGCATCTGACCCTCTGCGGAACCGCCGTACCGCGCACTGCTGGTTTCTGCGAGCTCGCTCTCGACGTCGCACAATCACCATCTGCCCGGACCTCCTTAGAAGCTCATGATCTTCCGGTCACAGTCATACCCCACCTCCCAACAGATCCCAGATCATCGCAGCGCACCTTCTGCCACCTGGCCCCCGAGAACCGATTCTATGCAGGCGTCCCGCTGCGTACCCCCAAGGGTATTGACATTGGTGTCCTGTGCGTGCTCGACACCCATCCCCGCGCCGACCTCGACGCGACATCAATCCGATTCTTACAAGACCTCTCCTTGGTCATTGTGGACTACTTGGATTCGAAACGTGAGAGGCAAAATCAGCGCCGCGCGGTCCGCATGGCTCGCGGGGTTGGCAGTTTCGTCGACGACAGGAGCACAATGTCGAAGCCGAAACCCGCCAGCAGCATCGAGGCCTTGCGTGATGGACCGCCCGAGGAAGAAGACGTTGAGGCATTGAGACGACGTGTCGAGCGGGATCTTGATCTCCAGCCGCCCACCACGCTGACGGGCACCTCCTCATCGCCTTCTCCACTTGAGGCTGGTAGTCTGGAAAATCAACTACCGTCTGATGCACTACCTCTGCGGCGGCCAGGTCCAAGCCCGCTGCCTAACCCCATGGCATCTGATGCATCTGCCACGATCGCAAGATCCATGTCCAGTTTCGCACGAACCCATCCGCAAGAGCCTCGGATTCGTCAGATATTCTTGAAAGCGGCCAATGTAATACACAATACCGTCGACGTGGACAGTGTATCGTTCTTGGACGCCAGTATCAGATCATTTGGCGGATTGACTGAATCGGTATCGCAAAGCCATACTGCTGAGTCAAGAGGAGGCGTTGATCCATACTCGTCTTCGTCGGAGAGCGAGACGGATTTTCAGCCGCCGTCGTTTTCAGCCAGAAGCCGAGGTCAAGGAAGAAGTCAGCCCAACTGTCGAATTCTCGGATCATCCAGCTCGTCCGCGTCAACATCCACTATTGACAGCGACCCGTCCTGCCGACTCTTTCCCTCCGTGTCAGAGAGGTTTCTCACAAAGCTTTTGCGACGTTATCCAAGAGGGAAAATATTCAACTTCGATGCACAGGGCAAGAGCCAGCCTGGTGACTACTCAGACGACGAAGACCTCTCTGGCTTGGCTGCGTTCGGGCACGAACAGGCGTCCGAGCAACCACAAGACGCCGAGTCGTCCGTCAATAGTCCGAGGAGCAAACGACTTTCGCGCTCGGACGACGCGCAAGCCGTGGCCGCCATATTCCCGAACTCCCGGAGCGTGGCTATGGTGCCCCTCTGGGACTCGCACAGACGGTGTTGGTATGCCGTTGGGTTCGTCTGTACCGCGACTGGGGGGCGGACGATGACCGTGGAGCACGACTTGAGCTACCTCCGGGTCTTTGGCATCGTCATGATGTCCGAGGTTGATCGCCTGAGGGCCCAGCTTGTTGAAAAGTCTAAAACCGACCTTCTTAGTTCTCTCTCGCACGAGTTGCGGTCTCCCCTGCACGGTATCATCCTTGGCACGGAGCTTCTCAACGACACTTCCTTAGATGCGTTCCAAGGCGATATGCTAGTCTCGATTGAGTCTTGCGGCAGGACTTTGCTCGAAACAATGGACCATCTGCTGGACTGGAGCAGAATCAACAACTTTATCGACCCTTCCCAGCTGCGTTCGGATACAGAAACCGCCGCCGCGGCCGCACCGAGTGGTAGGAGGGACCTCGCTGAGGGTGACATGGGGCACCATGTTCAGAAGCTGGGAATCGAGGCAGGCATGATGAGCATTGCCTCCGACTTCGAACTCGACGTGCTTGCCGAAGAGGTTGTCGAGAGCGTCTGCGCCGGGTTCAGCTACCAGCGGCTGTCCATCGCCCAAGTCGTCAATGAGCAACCAACGGAACGCGCCGAGGCCATGGACGTCGTCCGGAGACTCGACAGTATACAGGCGATAGAAGAGATGGGCTCTAGAGGAAAAAGGTATGGAGACTTGCAAGCGCTTGTCGCCGGCGTCACGGTAACGTTTGACATCAACCCGGCGGTTTCCTGGACATTTCATGCCCAGCCTGGAGCGATCCGCCGAATCATCATGAACTTACTGGGCAACTCGTTGAAGTTCACCACGAGGGGTGTTGTCAACGTCAACGTCCTCCAGATACCCCACGAGAAAAAGAAGGGCAACCCCTTTGCATTCACCACCGTAAAGATCATCGTCACAGACACAGGACGAGGGATGAGCCAACACTACATCGAAAACCACTTGTTCGCGCCTTTTTCCCAAGAAGATGATCTTACAGCTGGACTCGGTCTTGGCTTGAGCTTGGTAAAACAGATCGTTTCCCATATGGGCGGGTCTATTCAAGTTCTAAGCAAGCCTGGCCATGGGACAAAGGTGACAGTGGTTCTCCGGTTGCAAGAAGCGGCTGCGCCGACGCCAACGGGCAACCCGAACTCGGCGAGTTTCGACGAATTTACAGCACTCACCGCCCAGTTGAATGGCCTCAGGGTCCATCTTTTCGGGTTGCCGAAGGAGTACAGTGTCGACGGAGGCGAGCAACCCGAGTTGTTGAAGGGTACCCGTAGCGAAGATGCCTTGGTCGCAAACTTTTGCGCGGACTGGCTGCGAATGCAACTTGTCGAACCGTCTGAATCAGGCCAGCCTCTCGCGGATCTAATTCTCACCACAGAGGCCTCCATCGACGATGTGCTCGCCGAGCATCGCAATGATAGCATGTCAACACCCGTGGTGGTAATATGCCGCAACGCCTTGGCCGCGCGTCATCTAGCAACTTCGGCCAGGTTTAGCAACGAAAATACCGTTTTTGAGTTCGTTTCGCAACCGTAAGTCAAACCCTCGGTCAAAAATGGCTGCCAATGCTAACCCGCGGGCAAGAACCGGTCCCAGAAAACTCACCAAGGCCCTCCTGCTGAGCTTAAGACGGTGGATCAAGTTGCAAGCCGCTGGTATTTCTGCTACTACTCCCTCGTCGCTAGACACTCCGGAACCAACTCCTGATGAGCTGGCACCTGACGCTGGGATCCACCTGAAATCAGAGGTTGGGTACTTTTGCAAGCACAACAGCAAGTTGCCGGGTTCGGCTATTGCTGAAGACTCCGTCGCCCGAGGAAACCAGCAAGATGAAGACCCCAACAAGGGCATTTCGCAGGTCGATTCGAATGAAAGTAGGCGTTCGGAGCAACGACCAAACGAAAACGCCACGTCAAGACGTACGCCCTCGACTTCGTTAACGATGGGTCATGAGCTGAAACGCAATGGGCCGAGGTTCCTGCTTGTCGACGATAATCCGATCAACGTCAGGATCTTGATGTCATACGTCAAGAAACTCGGTCACAGATTTGCCTGCGCCACAAACGGGTTAGAAGCGTTCGAAGTCTTTGAACAAAGTGCCGGCCACGGCGCCGAAGAGTTTGACTTTGTCTTGATGGATATTTCGATGCCTGTCATGGATGGATTCGAGTCGACTCGCCGCATCCGTGCACTCGAAGCTGACCGCGGGCTGCCGCGATGCAACGTATTCGCCCTCACCGGCCTGGCCTCGGCCGGCGCCCAGCAAGAGGCGTTTGCTAGCGGCATCGACCTGTTCCTCACCAAACCGGTGCGACTCAAGGAGCTAAGTAAAATTCTGGAAAGCAAGGGCATTTCGTGACGGCCCTGGTTTTGATGACTGGCGGGACTATGGTCTACCTATTGTTGATGTATATATTCACAGGGCACGAGGCGCAGTTGGTTATTTATCGGCCACATATGCCAGCGTAGATGGGCTTCCAGCGGTGTTTCAAACAAAATCATTCAGAATCTGTGACAAAAAGTCGGCGTCTTCAATCTCCGTCACTGTCTTACACGAAGAGATGTGGTGGACAGACAAAAACAGTCAAAGTCAAAGAACAGGACATGTCGGCAAATACGGAGGCTTTGGGTTTCATTTCGAACCTTGTCACAACCACGAGAGACGTCTGCATTTGCTGCTTTAGCAGTTACGCCTGTATGCATCATGCAACATATGTTAGTTCCATCACCCAAACCCCAACCACCTAAAAGTATCGAGAGAGTATGTCTCATTGCGTGGTTGATGATTCCAGTCTCCAACGGCGAGGACCTGTAATAACGTCCAACAGAATCACGGTAGCTCTTTCCTGCGTCTACTCTACTATTGTCACCAGTCAGAGCACACAGCAAGCGATAGGGAGCATGAGATAAAGTGTCTTGAAGGTTACAAAAGAGAAAGCTCAGAAAGAGCTACTAGATATAGGCATAGGGTGTGCTGTATTACATAAGGGGCCCGTGGCTGACGGTGGCTCATGTGGCTGGTGGTCGAGCTTCCTTGTGACAACTATGCATCAAACCAGGCAGCACGTGCGATTCCCAACCTGGTTGGCTTTTTGGGTGTCGAAACTCCCCAACACCCGTGCTGTCGTCAGCCACGACCACGAGAAAGGAAAGCATCCATTAGAGTTGAAAGTCTACAAAGCCGTGTCGCAACCTGATTGTTGGGTGCAATACTACGGTCACTATGAGGGGCCGAGAAGGGCGGCCGCTGTCGCAACAGGAAAGAAAACGAAGAGAAGATGAGAGATTCCCGAGTTGAACGCTACCATCGCTGCCGGGAACCCAGAGCCGACATCATGAGGCCCTACAACGGGCGTCATCGGGAATAAACGGCCTCCCGGCGAGGACTCTGATGGATGTGCCGGGGGAAGACCCCCAAGCCCCGGAAAAGTGCGGATCGCGCGGATGTGACAGCACCAGGCCTTTTCGTCCCATCTCCCCCTCCCTTCGGACAAGAGTTCCGGTGGCCCGCCCTACACTCGCAACGATTGCTACAGACTACTCACTTTCGTGAGGAAGGGCAGTTGGCTACATAAACCTTGTCCCCCATGCAAACCGGACGACTCCAAGCAGTTCTCCGGTCCGCCCCGTCTCAACTCCTCGGTTGCCTCCGGTCTGACGCTGCTCGCCCGTCGTCCGAAAATGCTACGTGTAGCTCTACGAGAACCACGGCGCCCGCCTCAGGGTGGTTTCAAAGAATTGACTTGAGGCGAGTGGTTTCAAAGAATTGACTCCCTTGGCGGAACGTTTAAGCTCACAAACCTGGCTCCGCCCGTCGGTTGAGTTGGGGTTCTCCGGCGGGACTGGGAGGATGATGAGATGTGCGCCTCGCCGGTTTATAATGAAGATGTGCTGCTTTCCAACGCGTTGTTCTATCTACTCCAGGCGAAGTCACGAAATTCCTACGGCTGGCTGGACCTGTTGTTGACAACGTAACCAATATGGACTTCATCAAAACGAACCCCCTCTACCTCGGAGGCGCGCTATTATGCGTCGCCCTAGCCACGGTTCGTCATGGACAACAACAATAACACCCACACACCCCTGAACCACCAAAACTGACCAGAGCAAACACCGCAGTACATCTACGCCGGCCTCACGAACCCCCTCTCCGCGATCCCGGGGCCCTGGTACACGCGGTACACGACCCTGGTCTCGACCTACTTCGTCATCACGGCGCACCACCCGGACTGGGTGCACACCCTGCACGCCCGGTACGGCCCCGTCGTGCGCATCAGCCCGCACGAGGTCGACATCTCCGACCCGGCGACGTGCCAGCGCATCCACAGCGTCAAGGGCGGGTTCCTCAAGTCGCCGTTCTACTCGCTGCTCATCACCGACTCGTCGAGCGTGTTCAACGAGATACGCCCGGACGTGCACCGCAAGTACAAGCGGCTGCTGTCGAACCCCATGTCCGAGACGGGGCTGAAGACGTTCCTGCCGCGGATCGATGGGAAGGTGAGGTTGGCTATCGACCGGATCCGGCAGGAGGGAAAGACCAGAGGGGCGGCGGATATTGCCAAGTGGTTCATGTTTTTGTCGTTTGATGTCATTGGGGACTTGACCTTTGGGGAGGGGTTTGGTCAGCTCGAGAGCGGAGTTGTAAGTCTCGATCTTTCGTTTGCATTTGGTTGTCATTCTCTCTCGCAAGAACCAACTCAGCTGATACCACTATGCGTGTAGAAAAACCGCTCCGTCAACGACTTTGTCAGCCTCGGCTTCGTCGGCGGCCTGCGCTCCATGTTCCCGACGATCTCCTGGCTCTCCCTCTACCTGCCCATTCCCGTCTTCCGCGACGCGACCCAGATCCAGTACCGCACCTTCGACTACGCGCAGGGCGCGCTGGACCGGCACGCCAAGCGCGTCGAGGAGCTCGGCGCGGACCCGCAGCCGACCGTCTTCTCCAAGCTCTACACCGCGGGCGCCGAGGACGTCTGGACGCCCATCGAGATCCGGGACAACGCGCAGGTGTTCATCGTGGGCGGCAGCGACACGACGGCCAACTCGATGATCTACCTCATCTGGGCGGTGTGCAAGATCCCCGACGTCCGGAAGAAGTTGCTAAGGGAGCTGGAGGGGCTGGGGGAGGACTTTGGGTACGACGAGCTGAGGGAGATGCCGTACCTGAACTGCATCGTGAACGAGACGCTGCGGCTGTACACGGCGCTGCCGTGCGGGCTGCCGAGGATCGTGCCGGCGGGGGGCGCGGATCTCGCTGGGCATTTCATCCCCGAGGGCGCGACGGTCACGACGCAGGCGTATAGTCTGCACCGCGACGAGCACGCGTTCCCGGATCCGTATCGGTTCTACCCTGATCGGTGGGAGAAGACGACGCAGGAGATGAAGGACTGCACGATGCCTTTTGGCGGCGGGTCTAGGAGTGAGTTTCCATGATTTAACGACAGTTGAGAGTGCTAACAGAAGATCACAGCCTGCCTCGGTCGTCACCTCGCGCGGATTGAGCTCCGGCTGATCACGGCGCGCTTCTTCAAGAGCTTCCCGAACGCCACCGTCTCCGAGCTCGAGGGCATGTGCGACAAGGACATGGAGCCCGCGCTGCACTTCCTCATGGTCCCGAGCGGACACCGGTGCCTGATCAATCTCGACGGATGAGGCGGAGTCGAGGTCTTTGAGAGAACATAGACTCGGGGTGCTGGTCTGGACTGGGAGGTATGCCTGGGACATAGGCGGCTTTGTTGACCCAAAATAGTCATAAACCTACACGTCAACAATGGTACAGTTTCGTTGTTTCATCTCTTCTTTCATTCAACTTGTGTGTGTGATGCTACTTGGTGCCACAACAGTCTCATCCAATGGTATCATCCTCTGGTATCATCTCATCCTCACACCCTCGCGCCAGCCTCGGACTGAAAGAAAACTCTCCAAAAACAAAACGTCAACTGAATAACATCCCGAAATAACGAGGGCTTCGTGAGCGCTTAGTCGACGTCGATGACGACCTTCAGGGCGCCGTGCTCGGACGCCTCGCCGAACGTCTCGTACGCCTTTTCCATCTCGCTCAGCTTGAAGCCTGTGATCCACGTCAGCCTTGATTCTCGGGTGACCGAAACTCCAAAAAAATGGGAACCTACGGTGGGTGATGAGCTGCGAGGGCTGCAGCTTGCCGGACTGGACGAGCTTCAACAGCATGGGCGTCGTCGTCGCGTCGACGAGTCTGGTAGTGATGGCTGAGAAACAACTGTCAGTCTCTGAGATACCTTGTTCGCCATTCAAAGGGATAGAAGCAACACTCACCAACGTTCTTGTCCCACAGGTTCTGCAGGTGCAGGTCGACCTTGGTCCCGTGCACGCCGACGTTGGCCAGCACGCCGCCGGGCGCGAGCAGCTCCTGGCACAGGTCGAACGTGGCCGGGATGCCGACGGCCTCGATGACCGTGTCGCAGCCCTTGCCGTCGGTGAGCGCCTTGACCTGCGCGACCGTATCGGCGGAGCTCTCCACCACGTCGGTGGCGCCGAAGCTCCTGGCCACCTCGAGCCGCTTCGGGTCCGTGTCGACGGCGATGATCCTGGAGGGCGAGTACATCTGCGCGGTGATCACGGAGGCGAGCCCGACGGGCCCCGCGCCGACGACGACGACGGTGCCGCCCGGCTGGACCTTGCCGCAGAGCACGCCGCACTCGTAGCCCGTGGGGAAGATGTCGCTGAGCATGACGAGCGCGGCCTCGTCGGCGCCCTCGGGGACGGGGTGCAGGCTGGACTGGGCGTGCGGGACGCGGACGTACTCGGCCTGGGTGCCGTCGACGGTGTTGCCGAGGATCCAGCCGCCCGTGACGCAGTGGCTGCACATGCCGCGGCGGCAGTACTCGCAGGTGCCGCAGGACGAGATGCACGAGACGAGGACGCGGTCGCCCTCCTTGTAGCGCGTGACGGAGGCTCCCGCCTTGTGGATCACGCCGACCCCTTCGTGGCCGAGGACTCGGCCGGGCGTGCAGGTCGCGACGTCGCCCTTGCGGATGTGCAGGTCCGTGCCGCAGATTGTGGTCTTTGTGATCTTGACGACGGCGTCCGTCGGGGCGAGGATCTCCGGCAGGGGGCGGTCCTGGAGGGAGACGGTGTTTTGGCCGGTGTAGACGAGGGCTTTCATCGTGGAGAGGTAGCGGATGGTCAGGGGGCTGAGGTGGAGGGTCTTGTGGTTGAGGGGCAGCTTGGATGTGTTTGCGAGGGCTGGGAGGGTCGATCGCGAGGCGCGGAGGAGGAAGGACCGCGCTGCTCTTGAGGTCGCTGCCATCGTGAAGATATCGTGCGGGGGGGAAGAGCCTCGGTCGGGCGGATGTTTCGCGGGGGAGAGATTTGGGGAAAACAGGAAAGTTTCAAGTGTTTGGAGGTGGTCACTTGGAATATCAGACGATGAAGTGACGAGTTTGAGAGACGCTAATGGCTTTAGTCTGTGATGATTTCTGATGGGGAGAGTGGCAGCAGGGCAAGAAGCAGGATGATTGAAGATATAGCGTCGTTTCCAAGACCGAGAGCACGGTATTCCGGTATTTTCCCATTGGTTTTCATCAGATCATATTGAGCTCTCACCACCAACTGCGGCCGGGTTTCGTGGCCTGATGTTTTCCGTTTTCCCGCGTTGGTCCACGATGTGAAGAAGGCAATTTGTGGGGGTGTTCCTGCTTTGAAGGTGGGGAGTAAGCGGATTCCGTCCGGGGTTGAGTCCGTTGACAGGAGATCAAGCATGTTGGATGGGAATACCGGGCAATGCAATTGGCTGACTGTGGGTTTGCGATTGATCATGGGAGCGAATCCTTTGGAGGTGGCCGCGGAGGCCTGAGCAACGCCCGGCGAAGCGATTGAGCGGGCGGCTCCGTTGCTGGGGCTGACAACGAGTGATAACCCACATCTACGACGTCTCGTCACTTTCTTGAAGGTACAGAACAGTCGGTTGACCGTGATGTGAGAGATTCCGAGGAGATGCTCCGAAACTTGGCGAGGGGCCGACAGCTTGATCGAACGGTGCTGCGAGGAGGGGCATTTTGAGACTTTGTGAGTAGTGACATCGCGCCTATTCGCCTGCCATCGAATATCGGTATAGGTACGGTCTCTCCGCTCGCCGCTCGAACGGGGCGAGAACTGCCGGGCCCGAGGAACTGCTCGGGACGGGTGCTAACGGGGCCGGCCCCACACTAGCCGGAAGTAGAATGGATCCGGAGCCGCGCGGTACTTACCCAACTCAACTTCCCGGCCGTTCAGGTCTTCGGCACCAGCCACAGCTTATTTATCACGCTATCAACACGAGAGAAGAGGGGAGTCTTGGCACATTGATCCTATACGTTGACACGCCCTCGTTGATTCCGGCGGATGCACTGATAAACTCTGTCCGAGTCGTGTGCGAGGTACCGTTGAAGTGGGCCGAGCGGTAAGCTTGGTACCTGTGTAGATTGCTGCTTGCTGCGTCTACGTCGTCCCCGATATGCATAGCATTGGCGACTCGGGGCAAACGTTGTCAAATAGTTCGAGATATTGCTAGGTTCCTCAAACAATAGATACCGAGACAGTTCATCCCAGCGGTTTGGATACTTGAATACCCGGGAAGGGATCCGGCCCAGCCGCTCGTCATGATGCCGTGTCATCCCCGCCCTTCGGCTGCAGGCGCCCCGCTACCCCGCCGTGACCCCTGGCGCTAGAACGGCCCGGCAACGCCCTATGACTTCATGCTCAGCCTCCCGTCTTACCTGAGACTCAGAACAAGGTCGGCTTCTCCCGAGCCTCAGCTCACACCGCCATCTTTTATTCAACCCCTCATCCCCCGCATACCTCGTCTCTTCACCATCTCATTTCGATTCATCCACGCACGATCCCATTATCAGCACACAACACAATGGCCACTTGTCACAAGGCACTCTAGGGTATATAAGGCGTAATTGCTAGAGCAGCAATTACGGGTCCGTTTTTGTATGTGACAGTTATGAGCCCAGTAGCTCAATGAGTTAGTGTGTACGTCAGCGATTACGCGCCCCACTTTTCTAGGGGTCAGGGGTTCAATCCCCCTGTGCGACACCTGTTTTCAGTGTTTTCTACCCCCTACTGTTGGGTAGTGCACGGGCTGTATCCCCACCTATAGAGGCATATACGCCTAGAGAGGTCTTAAGCGGGGTCAGATTCCTACTACGTAAAAATCTGGGGGGTGTGTCACAAGGCACTCTAGGGTATATAAGGCGTAATTGCTAGAGCAGCAATTACGGGTCCGTTTTTGTATGTGACACCACTTCCCCGAGCGCAAAGCGTCAAAAGTCCTCCAAGGACGTGCCCTACGAGCTCATCTACTGGCCCGGCCTCCCCGGCCGCGGCGAGCACGTCCGCCTCGCCCTCGAGGAGGCCGGCGCCGAGTACGCCGACACGGCGCACGTCGAGGACGGCGTCAAGACGGTGCTCGCGCAGATCGCGGCGGAGAACCTCGGCGACGAGCGCAACCCGCCCCCGCTGGCGCCGCCCATCCTCAAGCACGGCGACCTCGTGATCAGCCAGACGCCCAACATCCTGCTGTACCTCGGCCCGCGCCTCGGCCTCGCGCCCAGGCCCGACGACGACGAGGACGGCGACGGCATTTATCGTATCAACGCCCTCGCGCTGACGGCGCTCGACGGGCTGAGCAACGAGGCGCACGACACGCACCACCCCATCGCCACGGGGCTGTACTACGAGGACCAGAAGGAGGAGAGCAAGCGCAGGGCCAAGGACTACGTCGAGAACCGGCTGCCCAAGTTCCTGGGGTACTTTGAGCGCGTGCTGAAGGGCAAGGCGAGCGGCGAGGGGCCGTGGCTGTATGGGGGGTCGCTGACCTACGCGGATCTGGTGTTGTTCCAGGTGAGTTTGTCTCTCTGTTCCTGTGGTGATTTATGCTTGGCATTTGGTTCCGGAAGCTGACATTTGCAGTGCGTCGACGGTCTCAAGTTCGCCTTCCCCAACGCAATGAAGCGCCTCGAGGGAAGCGACGACTACAAGGGCGTCTTCGAGCTGTACGACGCCGTCAAGGAGCGCCCCAAGATCAAGGAGTACCTCGCCAGCGAGCGAAGGCAGAAGTATGGCGACGGCATCTACCGCCACTACCCGGAGCTGGACGAGGAGGCCGCGGCGTAGAGGGGAGGAGGAGAGAATGCTGGCCAAGATATCTAAAAAGAAAGCACCAAAAATGCAAGTTATGATTCAAAAGCATTCTCCTGCCTTGCGTGACCAAATTCAAGCTGTTTACCATTGGACCTTATCCTGGGGACGGCGATAGAGCCTGGGGGCGACGACAGAGCCGGTGGGCGGCAACAGAGCCGGTGGGCGGCAACAGAGCCGGTGGGCGGCAACAGAGCCGGTGGACGGCAACAGAGCCGGTGGACGGCAACAGAGCCGGTGGACGGCAACAGAGCTTAGGGACAGCGAGTAACCGGCATTGGGGTCACGGGTGATTTGAATGCGAAAAGAAGACATGCTGATACAGTATACACTCCCACACAGCCGCTGGTTCCGGGCTCATACCGCTGCCCGCTTTGAATACTACATGGTTTTTGTCCATTTGTCCGTGACCTTGCCTTTTCCCTCCTGATTCGAAGAGCCCTCGTGGACGTTCCGGTCTATTCCCACTGTCTTGCTGGTGCCCACGCCCCTTCTCCCTTGATTCGGTAAACCCCTCTGGATGTCAAACTCAATCTTTATGCCCTTTCTCGCGTTCGTTCCCCCTTGGGCCTGCTCGCGGTCAGTCTGGTCGTATGGGATACTGTATTTAAGTCTTCGAATCAAGCACATGAACAGCTTGTAGTTGAGAATTCCACTCTTGCTCTTACCGGATAGCCTGACGGTTCTGGGGAGTGTGGCGGTCCCATACTGCCACCACACCTGTCCAGTCGCATCTCTTAGGCTCTCCAGGCTGTGCGTGAGCGGGATGAAGGACCCGGCGCCGTCCACAGGCGTATTTGATTCATTGTCCGTCTTCTCCAGGCCCTGTCCTGTATCGCTGTTTCTCTCGGCGTGGTTGCTCTCGGTGTTGTTGTCCTGTAGGTTTGTGGCGTTTTCCTCGATCTTGCGATCTAGCTCGTCGATCCGCTGCTTGTAAGACGCTGTGAATAGGCTGATGGAACGGTCGATTTTGTTACTCGTCGCCCTCATCGTCTGGATGACCTCTTGCATCTTTCTGTTCGTATCTTTGGCGCCCCTGAGGGCTTTTTCAAGGCTCTCAAGGGCCTCGTCCGACCTAGCGAGTGTGTCCCGGGCTGTCGTATTGCTGACAGGATCGGGCTCCACAATGTACTCGGCAAACGTCTTCGGATCTTCGTTTGGTGCTCCTGAGGTCTTTAGACTGTCCGTTCCTGTGCCTTGTATATTTGAGGGCGACGTGGTAATCCTTTCAACTGCACGACGCACTTCTGAAGGGTCCAGTCCTTGCTGTGTCGCAGCTATGTGTGCGTCCACAACTGTTTTGCAGGCAGCCACAGTTTCATCGTCCTATACCTCAATGTCAATCATGAACCTGGCTGACTTGACCAGTGATCACCCAGCTGTCTCTTTACTTACCACTACAAAAGGAGTCCTCAAAGGCTCGCCACTGTTGCTCATTGAAGGTGTGGTGGTGAGCCCCATACCACCAAGCTTGATTCTCATAGACTTGACGCTGCGTTGGACTTCCACTGGCTGCTGAATGTCCATTGGCAGCCACGGTTTCTGGGTGTCTACTGGCAGCTGGGGGTTTATAGGTTTCTGAATAACCCCGTTGTCCCGGACGTCCCCCGTGCTTTGGTCTTCGTTCTGCACAGTGGCTGGTGTCCTGCTGGCGTCATCCTACTCTCGCTATCAGTATGTACTGCTCTGGTGTCCCTACGGCTGAGGAATGAGGCAAGACGTGGGCAAGGAAGGTGTTTGTTGGAGAGGGTCAAGAGAAGCTCACCTGGATCTCCCTGGGGACTTCCTTCCTGCCTTTGTTCTTTGGCTTGTTTTTGTGCTTATTCTTGCGACCCATCTTGGAGGGAGGGAGGGGATTGTTGTTGATAAATGAATCAAGAGACTGAAAGTAATCAATGGACAAAGAATGAAAACCGCAGAGGAATGACGGAAGAGGATGGAGAATAGATGTTTTTCTTTTTTTCGCGGAGAGACGCGGAGCGTAAGTAGGTAGTGTTGGTTGTTGGTGGGAAGTTCTCAACCTGGAAGGCTGCGCTAGGTGGAGTGCCTTCCCAAACTACCTACCCAAGGCAGCCAGCCTGAGGCAGGCAAGTACCTATGTGGCACTTTCATCGTTGATATTGAAACCTCTGGGCGCCTTTTCGCCCCCAGGCTCTGTTGCCGTCCCTAGGCTCTATTGCCGTCCCTAGGCTCTGTTGCCGTCCCCAGGCTCTGTTGCTGTCCCTAGGCTGTGTCGTTGCCCTCAGGCTCTGTTGCCGTCGCTAGGTAGTTTCCGTTGCTGCTATTCGTTTCGCATACAGGGATTCAATTGACCTGGGTAATCAGCCTGAGCCTAAGGAGAGGCAGTGATTGCTAATTGATAAGACCGTGCTCAAGTCCTTTCGATGTCCGTCTGTGAGAGTCGGATGAATTGCTGGAGGCTCAATCAGTCCGGCTACTGCCTGGGGACCGGAACATCGGCCCGATCATGACCAGCTTGGCCAACTCATGAGAAGACTTCCAACGAACTGAAGAACCGAAAGGTTGGGAGCGAATCGTGTCTAATCCAAAAGATCTTGTCCTTTCCTCGGCTGTGGTTCCCCACCCCCGCCCATCTCGCTGCGCCTGGGAGCAGATGTGTCTGGGGGAGAAATCCAGGCTACCTAGGCCAGCCCATCCGGAAGGTCCGGCGAATCAGTTACATGCCACGGTGACTCTTTTGCGGTTCACCTGGGACTATTCTACGCATTGCAGGTTTCAGTAACGGAAAAGGAGGCTATTGGTAACTAAGGAGCAGCGGAGAGCGGACAGGGCAATTTGGTTTGGGAATCTCAGCAGTCGCAGCGGCGGCAGCGCAACGGCCGGGTCCGGGCTTGTAGCCAAATCGCTGGGCCTTTTCTAATCCGGACTTCATATTGGCTTCTCTGCAAACTCGAAGTTGAGAACAACAGCAGCACCGAGGCGGCGGGGGCGAAAGGCTGCTCTGTTTCCCGCTCCGTACTTGGGACTCGAAGGTGCTGGAGCGGAATGACGCGTACCGGAGGTTGGTCGAGGAGCGTGTTGCTGAAATCTGCGGGGTCTTCCAGGATTGATGTCGAGAAGGGGAGGGTGACGCGCTGAACTGGGATGTTTTGTATCAGCTCTGATTCGACAGTGAAAGAATGGCATGAGGTAAGGGAAGAAGGATTTGGAATGGAACGAGGTACCTCCATCTCATGTAGAAACAGCCTAACTCGGCGAAAGCCCCAGTCAGAGCATTTTGATGAGCCTCTGTTTTGGCATAGGTTCCCTCGAACAGACCGAGAACACAGAGCCGCATCCCCCATTCAATCGCCACCACTCAAAAGCAAGAACATGCCACTGTGACGGAACAATCACACGCTGGAAGTGAGCCCCCATCGACCGTGTCTCATCGGCCCCTCTCACTCTGGTCCTGTCTTGAGTGAGAGGAAGTACGTACAGGGCAACTGCCAAGGTGTGCTGTTGGTGTTGTTGGAGGTTGAGGCAGGTGGGCCACGACCCCCACACCACCCCCCCCACCCGTTCCTTCCTCAAAATCAACCTCACCTCACCTTTCACCTCACCTCACCTTTCACCTCACCTTTCACCTCACCTGCGAACTGGCTTCACCCAAGCAACCAGCTGTTTTGCGTCCCAAAGTAGTAATTTTTATAAATATTCAAGCACAGTAGAGAAATATAATTACAATGTCGCATTTAATTATTTCCTCTTTGGGACTTCTCAGAGCAGACAAGTACCTAAGTACCCTTTGCAATTAATTCCCTGCCCTTGCTGCTAGAAGAGGTGAAGAGGCGTAGCTCTCTCTTGGAAGTCTAGTTGCAGACGAGGTACCTTGGCCAGTCTTTCTGGGTACTTGTTACTCGTTAGTCCTGCCTTACTCCGCTTCTGGATGGAATCTGCGCGACGACACGGGTGTTGGAGGTTGCACTGGGGACTTTGATACTGAATGGCGCCAGAGATGCCCATCGAAGTAGTTCAACCGGCCGGCCTGATGTGGCTTGATAGAGACTAGGAAAGAAGATAGCACGATCTCAGGACTTTGGGGGTTACTCAAGAGACAAGCGCCTGGACAACTCACGAACGGATGACGAGGCATCTCACAAGCAAGCGGGATCACTTCGGGCCTCTGGACCGCGAGAAAGCCTAGGCTTCGTTTGCAATAGGAGTCCGTTGAATTATCTTGCAGCCCTGTCGAACGAATCTAAGACCTCCCAGAAGAGCCCCGTGTTGTTGAACAACTCTCACCAGTAGATTGTTCCCCGGCATCTTACCTGCCATAGAGTAAAGCAACTGCCTACTCAGGTGTTCAATAAGACGGTTCCCAACTGGGCCCGGTACTCAAGTCGCGTACCTTCCCATTTAGCTAAACAGTGAACCTCCCAGTGTACCTAGGTACCTGACCTGCCCAGCTACCCATACTGCCCTGAGATGGGAAGGAGCCCAAGGTGAGAGATTGTGGAGCTCCTCTCACCTCACCTTTACTGATCCAGGAGTGTTTACTGATCTGTGTCCCAGCTGGACTCAGCCCAGCAACGGATAAATAGACCCGTTTCCCCCCACCCCCGACACCCGCGTCTCTTCCTCTCTCAAACAACACACCACACCACACGCCACACACATACACACACACCACACTATTACCAATTGCCATCATACTTTTCTATCACGGAGTATCAACATCGCTCATCATCAACCAACGGTTTTCCATTCTTACCTGTCTCTACTACACTTACCTGTCTCCACGACGAACATTCTCAACCTATTCACAATGTATGGACACCCCGAAACCCCGAGACCTAATCCCGCGAGCCTAAAGGCTGACTTTATCAGGGTCTCTACCTCTGAAAACGAGAACTTGTGCTTCACTGTTCGTGGATGCGCACAGACCTTGAAGGTCCTCGACGACTTTGATGCGATGCCGGACACCTTCAACACCAACAGCCTTGTGAGTTCACACACACAAACATGGGCACCTTCCTGGCCACTGCTGACCGTTGCTTTTGCCTCAGACAAAGGACAAGCTTCAAATCCAGGCCATGGCTGTCAAGGAGCTCCTTTCGCAGCGAAAGGCCTTGCTTCCGATGGCGAAGACGCTGTACACGACAGTTGGCGAAGCGCTTGTTCATCTGGGAAGGGATCGTTACCCCCAGATAATTTATACCTCCTCGATGAGGGAGATCGGTCGGATCAAGGCTCATGTCTTGGCTTGGAAGATGCTCATGGAGGAAGTCCAGCAGCTTCGGGGAGGCGGCAAGGCCTAAAAGGGAATTGAAATGGCTAGAGACAGACTGAAGGACATACCTAGAGATATGAAGGATTGAGGCAACATGGATTATCCGCAGTGGCGGACAGATAGATGCCTCACGTCTAGAGACAGCAATGATTTGGCATCAATCAATTTTACAGAGCGTTCTGTGCAACTTACAAATATGCAGAGAGTGAAATCAAAACAAGCGTGGTACAACAGAGGCTTTCCCATTGTGCAGATCAAGACTCAACACCCATAATGACAAAGAAGATCGCTGTTCAGTGCCTTCCAGCTCAAGACTGGCGAGGGCTTGCCCTAGCCGCACACATTACGTTTGAATGGCAAACGGCTTAGATCGAGTGTTTTGGGAAATGCCAATTGCAGTGGGCAGAGTCAGCAGCATCACTGACTTGAGAGCGTGGGTGTTGACACTCAGAGTTGAGTGGCAGCTATCTAGGTCACAGTGGCTTCACGTGACGAAGGGCCGCAGTTTACCGATTAGATACACCCGGGGCGCCAAAATCGACCAATCCAATTCTCCGTTTTCTCCATCTCATCCTCCAGGTGTTGGAAGAGATTCTCAAACTCTTTGATCTTCCACTTTTGATCGTCTTGTTCCTCATGAGCGGAGGCAGCCGTCTGAGCGAGCGAGTCGATGGCGACGTTCCGACCAAGATCGATCTCACGGGTCTCGTGGTATCCGACCTGGGTGACGCAGGGCAAACTGATTAACATCATCATTGAGGAGTTCGTTTCCTTCATCTGATTATTCCCGTTGGAAAAGGCCGTGCTGGGATGTCGGAAACGCCCGCATTTCGAGGATAATAAACGGCAAGGCCCTCGTAAGGGACGGGACCATTGGCCATCTGGTGATTGGCAGTGAGGGCCTCATCGGTTCTCAAGCTCCGCAACGGTCCAGCCTTTCTCTCTGGCTGCTGCGCCGGGGCTGTCGGGGCAGGCTCGGGACGGAACATGAGGGCCCGTGGACACAGCATCAGCTTCGAATATCAGCAGCGGTGCAGCGGTGATGTAACCTAGTCTCCGCGAAAGTTCTTCCTTCCTCCGCGTCTCTCCTGACCAAAGACGATCGTTCCCACGAGGCGGCTCATTCGGCACGCCACCCTAGTCCGTTTCCCCCGGAACCCCTGTCGACCCGTTCGGGTATGTGCTCCATGAAGAGCCGGGGAGTGCCGAGCGAGGCCCATCGCGACTCCACGTCTAAGGCTTGCAAACCCACCGCCTTGACCATGATTGGGGCCAAGGAGAGGAAGTAGGCTCCCGTCGACAAAGCGAAGCCGCCAATGGGAGAGATTCATCGACCGTTTCTCCACGTTCGGCTGGAATCCTTCCAGGTAACCGTCACCGTCCTGGTTACCCACATGCCGAGAGGGGCCGGTAGAGCACCCGCGCGGCGCAGGTAACTCAATTGGCCTGCTCCGTCCCATCCTACACTACCAATATCCAAAGGCCTTCCTACCTGGCCAGGATGGCACCGTGGGGTTGCTTTTGAGCGGGCCTCGTTGCCTGTTGTTGACGAGATTTTCGGAGAGGTAGATAGTATGTCGAAAGCCTCGCCCTCACATCCTTGGGAAGGATCGGATGGGAGGTGGAGAGGTCAGACGAAGGATTCAAGTGGCCAGGCCCGGCAGTGGGACCGTGATATGACAGGTGGAGGGCCGGGAGATGCCGAAGGAAACACCTCGTCTATTCGCCTGGGTCCGTCAGGATGGGCTACAGCTTGCAAGTGGAGGCTTTCTCGTCTACTGAACAAGATAAGAGGGAGTACTGTGAATATATAACCACGCTGTTTCCGCCGCTCGATAATGGCTTCCTCACCCTCTTGAACAGATCGCCCTTCAGACATTCCTCGACAAGTCCATCTTCAATCCTCCCTCAGTCCAAAATGGTCAAGTTCGCCGCCTCCGTCCTCGCCCTGGCCATGGCCGCCGCCGTCACGGCCGCGCCGGCCCCCTCGTCCGAGACGACCTTCTCCTTCGTGCAGTGGGTCGACGACATCATCGCCAACCCCGACACCGCCCTCACCCCCGAGGAGGCCGTCGCGGCCGCCAACGCCGCCGACGTCGTCTCCTCCGCCGGCGGCCTCGTCAAGAGGGCCTGGTGCCCGGACTCGATGAGATCTGCTCCGGTACCGTACCCCCCAACATTCTCGTTGCCGTAGGGGACCTCTTTTGTGCTGACAAAGTTGCCTGCAGGCCGGAGATGCCGCGGCCTGCCTGAACGACCTCGCCCGCAAGGGCGGCCAGGGCACCCAGTGCGTCGTCCCGGCGTCGCCGTCGTCCATCCAGATGTGCCGGATCGGCGGCGCCGCCATCTGGGGCACCAAGGGCGTGTCCACCGCCCAGGGGGCAAACTGGTAAGCAGCCGGAACTTTTACTTTTTGCTCTTTTTGCCAGACTGCGGGAGACGGCTTCTTCCATCCCGTCCCCCCTGCTCCTTTTCCCTCCTCCGTGGAAGCTGTGGATTGACTAACATCTGGTCTCTGCTCTGTAGCAACGACATTGCTCGCGCCGGAGGTCTCATCTTCGACACCTGCTTCCGCGCCGACAACACCGTCAAGGGAAGCGAGTACTGCCCCACCAACAGGAACATCCAGGTCAACATCCAGGGTGCCTGAGGGTCGGGATCGGCTGCGACGGAGGTATGAAACATATATGGATAGGAGGGTTTTGAGACTCGAGAGACCAAGGCCCCTTTTGAAACTTTAATGTAAATATATGAATGTGACAAGAGAGATCTATCTTCAGCTTCAAAATGTTCACAAGTGACAGGTCTTCACTAGTAGAGACAGCACAATATTGGCGTGAGCCTCGTGGCTGATTCTATTTGGTCAATACCATCATACGGATTGTGGCGACCCAGAGTGTATCCGGGCACTATTTGAGCAGGGCACGAAGGAGACGCTCAACAAGAGACTGAGGAACAAAGAAAGACTCACTTTGTGTTACCAAAGCACACAATGCCAGGACAGTGAACGAGATCGAGGATGGTTGGTCGAGGTTAATGAGACAAAGGCCAGCGGAGATGCTGTTCAGCGATATCGATGGATTCCATATTCAGGAGGGCCTGAGCTACATAATGCTTAGATAACCGGCGGACGACATCCAACGGGTTTCAGGTCAGTGGGTCGAAAGACGTTCATGTCGACTCCCATAGCCGCCCCGATTCTGCGCCAAGACCTCGAAGAACACGATAGAGCTGGGCAAAACGCAGCAGTCTAAAGCAGTCGAACGCAGGAAGAGGCCAAAGAAAGAGGTTGAAAAGCACCAAAATCTCGCCCGCATGGCACCCGAGCCTCCGCTACCTAAACATCGAAGGCCCGAGCCAATTGTCAGGTCACGCGAGGGAAAGATGGCTGCTTGCCCCTGGGGTGGCAACGAGGCCTGGAAGCGTTTGGAACAATTCATAAATGATAAACATGTATGGGTTCTCACCTGAGCCAGACTCTTGGATCCGCCGTATTCCACAGACCGACTTTGTGGGGGCAATGCAAGCGCGTTATAGGCAACTGTCGTCGGTTTTGGGTTTTGATCGGAGCTTTCTTCGATCGGTGGCGCACACAGTGCATGCGTGTTGGTGCTGCTGACAGGGGTGGAGCTTCGTCTCATTGGGTGGCTCGGAACCCTTCCTCGGCCTGGGTAGGCTGTTAGTATTTAACTATTTTCGGAGCAATGAATGGATAAGCATCCTTGCTGTCTAGTCATATCTGGAAATCTGAAGCCAAAGTTGCTGAGTCCTGCTGGGAAGGGCGGTAGGGGAGGGCGCATGGTGTGTGAAGGACGCGCAATAGCTTCAACACAACGTTCATGTTTCCTCGTGCACAACTTGCGGAAACGCTGAGAATGGCTTCTAGTTGCGTTCCAAATGAGAGCGAGTGAACCATAACAGGCATGGGGGCGCAAAGCAAAAAAAAAAAAAAAAAAAACCTAGATAGAGAGTCTATTAGCTTCGTTTACCCACCCATCGAACAGCCTCCGCTGCCTAGCCTAGGCATCTTTCCTCTCTTATCAAAGACGCGATCGCCAGTGACACTCTTCTAGATTGATGGAGCCAGATAGAAGAAGACAAAGCCACGTGAAAGTCTAAAAAGCCTCTTTGGAAGTGCGTCGAGTTCAATGGTACCGGCGCGAACCCGTTTGGGCACCTTGGGGGCTCAAGTCCAAGAAACCACGGGTCGATGCGTATAAGACCCTTCTGGCCCGACATCTTTCGGGGGCAGGAGGGTTCTCTCCAGCCAGAAGCATCGCTTTCCCCACCGCAATTCGAGCCAACGGAGGAGCGATGAAAAAGACTCGTTCCCCCGACCAACACTACCTCTACAACCAACCCATCACCCAACACATCCTCGTCCACACCCGCAAAACCTCGTCTGATTCCCCCCCCTCGACAATCATCTACAATTTTCGACCCCAATCATCTGACGAAACCACAATCGCCTTATCCATCTCAAAACGTTAAGCGGAAAACCGGACAATGGCTTCATCAAAGAAGAACATGGGAAAGAAGCAACGCGACCGCCTCAAGAAGGCCCAGGCCAAGAGAAACGCCGCCGCCGCCGCTCCCACCGCCGCTCCCGCTCCCGTTCCCTTCTACGTCCCAGCCGCAGCAGTCCCCAACAACGGCCAGGCCTCCTCCTCCTCCTCCTCTTCCAGCACCATCAACAACAGCAACGACAGCTTGTTGGAACTGGACCCAAACGCCTACACCAGGGTGCACCGGATCTCCAATATGGTAGGCATGACTGCCTTCGTCAAGGAAGTGGTTGGTGTAGACTGCAAGGGACGCAAGTTCCGGGCCATGATGGGCAAAGAGTCTGTAAGTTGAGCCCTGCCTCCGACTCACACCTTTTATGAAAGGGATATTTTCTGGTGTTATACCCTGACAGGCACTGACCTTTGTTCTAGCACATGGACTTGTTGGCCCACCGTCTCTACGAGGAAAAGAACCTGCAGGAACGCCTCGACATGATCTCGGCGGAGTTTAACGCCCTGCAGGGCAGGATCCTCGGGATCGGCAGGGACCCGCGCACCATGACCGACCTGAAATCCCATCTCGAAGCTGTCCAGGAGATGGCTCTCGACATGGTTGTCCAGTCGCACGGTGGCATTACTAGCACCAGTGGGGGACAGCTGGCTGTGTATGATGGGAGCAGCTACCGGTCGGCGTTGAAGCTGGTAAGCAAACCTCTCGAAACCAAGAACGCGAAAGTCAACATGGCTGACATGAGAATTCCCATTTTAGGTACTGGCAAGAGAGAATGTTCACTACAACTTTGTCAATGTCCAGGGTGACCACACTCTCACTCAGCAGCTCAACAACATTGAGCAGGGCCTCCGCATGCTCTCTGAAAAGCTAGTCCAAGAGACTGGAGGCTATATGATGGAGGTGGATGTCCCAAGCAGCAACAGGGGCTATTTTTCTTAGATGCAGCTGTCTAGACGCAACAGTTTGGCTTTGTTTGTCCTTTGGAGTTTGGGAAATGGCCGGTGGCGGGCGGCTGGGCATGCTTGACTGTGTCTTTGTCCTATGTAAAAAGTTGATATCCGCCTGGTTCTATGCATTGATACCCTCAAATACATGCACCCTGTTGACACTGGTCTCTTGATGACACGGTACTCAGTACAGGCCTGAAAACAAAGCATGCTCTTTATTTGTTAGACACGGTCGAGGGGGGAGGATTAACCTTATCTCATGTCAATGTTGCTCTTCTCTCCAGGATGCCACGTATGACGCAAGGTCAGACCCAAAGTCACAGGACTACAGCCAGTCTTCCTATCCAAGTTACCCCAGACGTCTTTTTTAGAATCATAATACGCCTTCAATATACCTCAATGTATGCTACTGAAACAAGTCTAGTTGTGGAGAAGCCGGCCTTGAAGACGGCTGTCGCTGTTGCAAGCCAACTTACTTCGCTCATGCCATCCCTGGCCTGCTCCAAGAGTCCAAAACACAAGTGAACCCGCAGCTCTCGTAGATAATCAAGCCTTCCAGTACTTCGAAATCTCCAGCTGCTCCCTCAGCCCGGCGGTCAGCTTCTCCGCCGCCCACGACACGTCGTCAAAGTTCACCGCCGTGAGCATCTCCAGCCCGGGCAGGCGCTGCAGGTACTCCTCGACGACCTCGACGGACCTCGGGTACTCGGACCCCTCCCTGCCGACCGCGATCTCCCTCAGGGGCTCCATCTGCCTCCGCACCAGCACGGCCTCGAGCAGCAGCTTGTGCGTCATGCAGAGCACGGCGTCGTCGAGCAGCAGCGGGGCCGTCTTGTTCGCGGCGCGGAGGTGCGGCGGCGTCGCGGCCCAGGTGCGCTTCTGCTGCTCGTACTCCTCGCGCAGGCTGAAGGCGAAGCGATTCTCTTCGCGGAGCGCGTCGGCCTCGGCCTGCGACTTGACGAGCTGGCGCTTGACGAGGGCGAGCTCGGCTTTCGTGCGCTTCATGTCGGCCTTCATGCGCCGGAGCGTCGCTTGGTTGACGAGCACGGGCTTGAGGTGCGGGTTGGCGGCCATTACCGAGGCGACGTCCTCGTGGAGGGAGACGGAGGGGCCGGATGGGCCGTCTGCTTCGGGATTGGGTTCCTAACGAGGATCGTCGGTCAGTATTGATGACTTGGACATGAGTCTGTTGAAGGGCGATTCACCACGTTTGAGTCAGAGTCGTTTTCGGACATGGTGGTTGGAAACGACTTGGGGGAAACTTGGGATGTTGGGTATGGGAGCAGAAATTGGAGTCTTAAGACTGTCAAGCCAACAGCAGGTGAGGCTGGAGTCAACCTTTCCAGCTGGGAAGGTGCGACCGGCCATCTGCTTCCTGCCTCGTACGGTGTAAACCAACCTCATACCTATCTCAGGGGCGGTCAGGTAGTGAGGTACCCTACACAAGTACCTACCTACAAACTGGTTTCAAATGAGGAAGGTACATGCTCAGAAACTACAACCAGTCACTTCTACTATTTCCTTTTGGTGTGATTCATCACAATATCTCTGCTGACTTTTCCCCTTCACCACCCCTTCTCCACTAAGTATCCCTTCTTCACTCGCCCTCCTTTGTCAACTCTTTGCCAACCCTTTTCAGTACTTCCTCATTCATATATACCTGCTTCACTACCTTCTTCAACACACCTTTCTTTACTTCAAGAGCTCCTGGCATTCAACCAGAAGGAAGAACTATTGCGCGCTTCTTCTCCTTTCCTTGTCCCACTATTTACTCGACGCTCTGCTTTAGACGATCACCGACGATGCACAAAAGACATCCTTCACAACTGTCCAGCCCGGTGCTGCCCGTCCGCAAGAAGCAGTATCAGCAGATGACAGCTGCCCAGGCTGCACAAGCGAACATGGAGGCCTGCCTCGGGGCTCACAAAGACATGTGGTTCACCAAGGTCAATGCAATCACTCTGACCATGGAGATCAATGCTTTCAAGGAAGCATGCCAGAGGGAGACATACACCCCTCCTGGCAACGCGGTACGTCGTCATCGTTATCCTTCACACTTATCGTCCCTCCGCGCCCCTGTCCTTCATTATCTCCTTATTCCAAGCGGTAATTACTGACGACAGAAACATCCGGAAACAGTCCGACAGGGAGATTGAGATGGCCAACTTCCGCAGAAACCTCTTCCTCCGCACCCCCGAGGTCGAGCAGGCCATCCACAACACCTTCGACGACCCCCAGACTCGCGTCGACGAGCTCGGCGCGGGTCACCCCATCAACACCCTCCTGCGCCAGTACCAGACCGACCTCGCCGTCTCCAACGCCGACTGGGAGACGCACGTCCTCCCCCTGCACCGCCACCGCGAGGCAAAGCAGTCCTGGCGCGACCGCCGCTCTGACCTTGCCGACGACCGGTGGAAGGCCTCCCACGACGACGACGACGACGACGACGACGGCGAGACGCAGTACCTAGCCGACGACGAGGCCGACGGCGACGTCAGGGGCCGCCGCCGCGCGGCCGCCGGGAAGAAGGTGCGCGCCAGCTGGTACGCGCTCCGTAAGCAGGACAACCGGCGCCGCGGCATCCGCCTCACGCGCGACAACCCGGGTCCCATCAGGGAGTGGGAGCAGCCCGACCTCGTCCACGACGCGACCCCGCCGGGCGTCGGGGTGCGCAGCGACTGGGTCATCCCCGACCACGTCCAGACGCACGCCGACTTGGACGTTTACCTCAACCAGCTCGGCCTCCGGAAGACCGAGGTGCCCCAGAGTCTGCTCATGTGAGAGAAAGACAGCCGGAAGACGACGGATGAGAGAGAGGGGGGGGGGGGGGGGGGGGCGGACATGCATCACTGCGCGACGCGCGCGGGTTTTCTGGTTGACTCTCTCTCTACTCTCTACCTTGGTGGTTCTCGTTTGGTTGTTATTACGCCTTTTGATTGGTTGGATGGAGTTCAGGATGAGGGCACTGCGGATTGGCAGTTTATCCTTGGGTTTTGCTTTCACCGACGGCGTCTTGGGGGGCGAACTAGACACGGCCGCCTGCCGCGATTGTACATGAACGCAAGGAAAAGCTGAATCCGAAACGTGAGAGTTGCTGCCGCTCTTCACGGGGTCTTCGCTGTGACTACCTACATAGGTAACCTACCTGGCTATGATGCCTTCGTGCTGGAAGCCTCCGGGTGGAATACAGAGCAAGTCGCTTCTAAATAGGACCTCACATTGTCAAGTGCCTACGTTGTGCCATGTGGAATTGTGGTGCTGTTGATCTTGATTCGTAGCCATGATATGACACACTGTTCATGTTTCTTGCTAGAAACGGTATCCAATCACAAAGCCCATCCTCCCCTGTGCAACAATATCCTGATCCGAGTCTGCGCACAAAGAAGCAACAATGCTGCTTCAACCATATTCTCATACAACAATGGCAGGAACCTTCTCGTTCAGCTTTCCCTTATCAACTATGGCCGTTTCCGACTGTCCGTCCTCCTTAAGATCCTCCTCTAGGTTGGTGTCGTCGAGAATCTTGGGGTTGAAGCAGCGTGAGCCCTTGGGGATGAATGTCGCGGCTAGAACCACTGCGGCAATGACGGTGAACTGGACACCGGCAGTGTTTTGGAGGGCCTCGCGAACGTCGTCGGTGCGGTTGTATACGCTGTCGATGTAGCGCCCGAGGAAGGTGTTGGCGATGGCGTACGTGACAATGTAGAACGAGTACAAAAAGGCCATTACAGCACCGAGGGGCGACACCCTATGCTCCCTGCTCTCGAGACGCGCGAGGGATGCCTGGATGAAGGCCGCGAGTGACACGTCGCCGGCGGCCCAGCCAAAGCTTATGGGCAGGAACGTGGCGGCGACGATCCAGGCCTGGCCGACGTCGTTCCTCGGAGGGTACCAGTACGGCACGTACCAGACGATCAGCAGCATCAGCGCATCCAGCCGCAGCCAGGGAATGGGGGTCTTAACCACGTTGGTGAACAGAAAGACGAAGAGGGCGCCGAGGAGCTCGCCAAAGTTGGACCCTCCGACCATGATCTGCGACCAGGCCGAGTTGCCGAGGTATCGACGGGCGATCTGAGGAGCGATGCCGTTTTCGAGATATCGGTGGGCATACAGCGCAACACCATACGCCGGGACGAGCCAGACGAAACGGGTGGACGTGAACAGAATCTTCGCGCCGACCCATATGGACTCGAAGAAGGTGAGGAAGCCCTTGCCGATGGCGACGAAGTAGTTGTCCTTGCTGGCCTCGGCCCGCGCGATAGAGTTGCGCTCGTAGCTGCCGTCGACGACGAAGAACCACAAGATGGCCGAGAAGGCGAAGCAGATGGGGGTGATGACGAAGGAGCGGTTGTTGCCGAGGTTGGGGATCAGCACGAGGGCGGTGACGAAGGCGCCCGTCGTGCCAGCGATTTCGTAGAAGATGTGCACCAGGGCGTCCATCTGACGGAGCTTCTGGACGTTGCCGCCGACAATGTCCCTAGGGATGACGCGGCGGATGAGCTCGACCATGCCGTAGGCCACGCCGGTGACGGCGTAGATGGGGATAATGGCGTCGTTTGCGTAATTTCCGTAGTACGGCCAGAAGTCTTCCGGGTGTTTCTTGCGGAACTCGGTGGGCATGAAGGTGCCGCCGGTCGCGGCGTCGAGGATGAGCAAGATGGCCGTCATGAGGCCAAAGAGGAGAATGGCGGCGGAGAGAACGTTCTTCGTCGGAAAGTGCTTGATAAGCGGGGCGATGAGAATGGATCCGACGCACTGGGTGGCCTGGTTCAGACCCTGGATCAGGCCGAGGCGCTCAAAGGTGCGCGAGGGGGTGCCGTTCTGGATCATCTCCGCGTCATAACGGTTGGTGACCAGGGCGGTGATGGAGCCGTTGAAGGCCTCGAGGCCGAACTTGTAGAGCATGATGCCGCAGATGTAGAAGAAGATGGCCTTTCTCTCCTTGGGAGTAAAGGACTTGAGCCTCTCGGCGAAGTCTTGGAAGACCGCCATGGTAGCTGAACGACTAGCGGTAGACCGTTGGGATAACTGGATGCTGGTCAAAGAGATGAAATAATTGTGCTCTGTGTTTCTGGCCGAGAGATGAACGGTCGGACGAGCCGAAAAGATATACGCAGCATTGGAGGATCGGCTCGTCGAGTCCCATCGATCACAGATGTCGAATGGAAGTGGAAGCTGCATCCACGTGGATGGAAGAACCGCGGAAGGGAAGAACGTCCTCGACTAGGTACTCGACTCGAGGAAGCCCAGGTAGGATGTTCAGAGGAGGAAAGGACCGAAGATCGTGGCAACGGGTGCCTCTTGGCATTAGGTTTGGCGGCCGCACAGTTTAGCTTCCGCAGGGGAAGTAAGTCAAGGAACCCGGGGGAGCTTCCTACTTTCGGCTGAACTTGACGTCCTTACCAACAGGAGGATGGGCAGCTGCAATGGTGTGCAGGCTGCTCAGTGCCCTTTCCTCCTCATCTGACCCATCATCTAAAGTTGCGAGTGCAGCAAACTTTTGTCATCTGCCCTTCGCCACGCGAGGCATTGCGAATGGCAGACTGGCGAAGGATGTCGAGTTTCGAGACATTCAGCACGGTTCAACATCTTCACGGCGTTGATCGAAGTTTGCGGTCTTGTCTACGGTAACTCTCTTGAAGTTAGCGGCGTAATCCTCAAGCTGGGATAAACCACAGACATTGGTGATAGAAAGGGGCATGGGGTCGACCGTCCCTTCTAGCCTCTGGATCGTGACTCGAGGAATGATTGGCCGTAGAGGGAGGCTGTGCTCGGCGCTCCATCGCGGCAGATGGTCGATCGAGGATAGGCAATCTCTTCCGTTTCCCGCAGAATGACCACACTTCTTCTCGTTGTTGCGATTCTCGAAAATGTCTTGGCAGCAAGCGTGTTCTTGGCAGAGAGGGCGAGACTGCGCCTTCTTATGCTTCTGGCGCGGCTTGGCGGTGAACAAAATGGCGCACGAGTATTTCAGCCGTCGAGAGCCAACCATTTAAACACATGGTGACCCTTTCTTCTTTTCTTTGAATTATGGGGGTTGTTTGTGTCGACAAAGATGATGTTCTTTCGACGGTAGGTAGGTATCTGAGAGGGAAAGCGACGAGAAACGACTGCTTTCCTTGTTTGGACCTGATGCCGAGATACGTACCGTTCCGCCCCACACGACAAATCGCTGGAGACAGACGCGGGGCGCTGATAGGCACGCTGGAAGCCCCCCAAGCCACCGCCAAAGCTTATCTCCATCGCCCGCTGGAGGACCTCTGAATCTCTTGGATGCTCTTGGAACACTGCAACAAGCACCTCGCGCATCTGGGCATCCGTCTCGTCAACGCCGGCACTCGGCCCCTACCACACAACCTCCCGAATGGGCCATCGGTGAGAAGAAGTCGATATTCTTGGCTCTGCTGCCGCCAAGGCGTCTGTCTCGGTCACAGATTCTGTAAATCCCCTCATTCCGCCAAGACTTGGGCGGCCTCCGTACTAAGAAAGGAACCAGGGAACATCATCGAGTACGAGCAATCTCCAGCTGGCGACCTCATCTCCTTCTTCGAGCTCTGAGCTTTCAGCCATCCACTCGAGGCTTTGATGTCAGGAACGTGCAACATGGATGGAGAAAATATAGCATCGTCTTCGCAAGCGCTTCGCAAGCCCGTTGCCACGGCCAAGACGCACCAATGACCATCCACGATTCGAGTACCAGAGGACCCTGTTGCACAGCCTCTCTGCCCCGAGCTTCCAGCATCTTTTAGGAGATCTTATTCATCACCCCCTCTTCTAGTATTCAACACCCCCCTATGTGGCTTGGCTCTCTGATTATCCGCCTCCCTTGGGCCCCCGGTACTATACGACGATGATGGACGACAACAACAACAACAACAACGACAACAACGACGACAACGACAACAACGACGATAACAACAACAACGACGATAACGACGATAACGACGATAACGACGATAACGACGATAACGACGATAATGATTAAAAATTGACTTGGCGATGCCTAGCCACATAGTTGTGGCTGGAGGGGGTGTCGGATACTAGAGGAAGGGGTGACGAATAAGATATCCCCATCTTTTCAGACGACAACTCTAGTGAAGAAGGGGGCAAACTTCTTCCTCAAAGCTGCCTGACGGCTGGGTTCCCAGTAGCTTCGTCTCACCTGCAGGCCACGTTACTGCCAAGGCTCCGCGGTGTGATCCTCAAGCCGTCTGAACTGACCATCCAGATTGAGACTTCTGGACAGCCAAGAGTGCATCCGATTCGAGGGGGCTTGCGACCTTCCTGAAAGACTGCACATACCGTGGTATCCTTTGTCACGGGGTCACGAGGCACTCAGAGGCATACAGGCGTAATGCCTGAGCAGCAATTACACATGTCTGTTTCGGTTGTGACGTCCTTTTGCTAAAGAGTTGTCTGCTGCAAAAGCATGGAGGACGAGCTAGCCCTCGACAAGGCCGTCGAGCCGGGCGATTCGGGCCTCATCTACGCAGTCCTCCTCCAGATCAAGCGCAAGCTGCCCCTAGCTGCTTTCTTTCGCGTCATTAGCGCCCGCCCCGCGGCAGCGGATGTCGCTTGCCATGGCACAGATATGCTGTGTGAAGTTGAGTATTGAAAATGATGACCCGGCACGGGTCCCGCCAGATATGGGAAACCCTTCCCGCGGTATGAATCTGTGACCTGTCGAAGGAGCGGTTCAGCGTCGGCAAGTCGCCCTTGGGCTAGCGCACCTGTCGGCGGCGTGATACAGAGCACTTCCTCCTCCGTTCCCAACTGGCATTTTTAGTTTTTTTTCAAGGAGGGCTAACAACCCTGGAAAGCTAGAAGTGGATGAAGTTGTCTATGTTGTGACTTGTCAAATATTAACGGCTCAACAGCTTCGCGGCTCGCGGCAGCAGGCCCTTTCTTGCTACAGGCCCGGCGCGGTCTATGTTCAGCACCCACGCGATCACCGCCTCACTCCTTCTTCTCGTCGGCCACGGGCTCCTCGGGGGTGATGAGCCTGATCAGCCGCATGTACAAGCTCGCTCCGAGGGCGGTGAAGATGTGCCACCAGCCGTGCAGCTCGAGGATCCAGGCCTTGGGCATGCCCAGCGCCTTCCTCGCCTCCCTCAGCTCGGCGCAGTACTCGAGGTCGACGTGCCACAGCGCGAACCCGAGGAGGAGCACGACGATGGCCTTCCAGAAGTGCCAGATGAGCCTGCTCCTCTCGGCCTTGGAGTGGGCGCCCGTGCCGTAGATGAGGAACAGCGTGCGCGGCCAGACGAGCGTCAGCAGGCCAGCGAAGGTCTTGACGTGGATGGCGATGTCGGCGGAGCGCACGTAGATGAAGGCCATGGTGCCGATGCCCAGCCACAGCGCCGCGGTGACGATGCGGCCCACGAGGGCGGACTGGCGGTGCACGTAGAGCGGCTGGACGAGGGCGCCGCCGAGGACGAGCATGGAGAGGTCGTCGAGGAGTTGGGTCTCCTGGAGCATCGACCCGTGGAAGATGCCCGAGAAGACGCCGACCGACAGGAGGCCGATGGACTGGATGTCGAGGGTGCGGTACCAGGGCACGGCCTTTTGCGGGTTGCTGCGCGGGTACTTGAAGGCGAGGTAGACTGGTGACGAGGTCAGCGCGATGAGCCTGGGGAATTTAGAGAGGGAGTTTGGGACTGACTGTAGGCGACATTGGAGAGGCAGTTGATGAACTCTGCGATGTACTTCGTGACGAGGTAGTCCTCCTCGCAGAAGCTGCGGTTCTCACGTCAGCGATCTCGTCGTCGACCGGTGGAGGGCCGCTCACTTGGCCTTGCTCGAGGGGTAGCCCCAGATGCCGTTCCCGGCGGTCGCGTCATCCACGAAGCGGATGTCCTGGTGCTTGTGGCTCATCGTGGAGGACTTGGCGCGCGACCCGGACTGTTGAGGTTACTGGTTGGTCAGGCAGACGCGTGGGTGAACGCGACTCGAGGATGAGGAATTTTTGTGCCGAGTCAGCGGGCCAATCGGGATGATTCAACCGGTGCCAGGGGTATGTGCGCGGTCCGGTGCGGGAAGATGTGGTCGTCAATCGAAATGCCTTGAATCAACGCAGAAAACACCAAGAATTCAGCGGTTCGTCTCGACGCTGGTTTTTAAAATGACGATGAGGAAAAGGGTGAAAGATGACACGTGAGAGAAGCAGGGGGGGTCACTGAGTGGATTCGCGCTGCAGCGCAGCCTGCAGCCTCGCTAAGAACAGAGACATGGCGAAGGAAGGGATCCGCAGGGTGGGTCCGGTATCCGCGGGAAGGCGGCCGGGGGCTCCGGGTCCGATACGGTGGCGGACCCGTTTTATTACCAGCTCCTGTGCCGAGGCATCCTGCACGGTGGGTCGGAGGGCCTGCCGGGTTACTTGTCCGATGGATCCGGGGACAAGTTGCAGGCCGTCTTCTATCATCATCAATATGAAGAGACGAGCTCATACAGATGAGATTAAGAAAACTACGGGTTTTAATGCCGAAGCCACGACACTCACGGTCTGGACCTCAATCTCGTCAGCGTCAATTCATCCACATCAAATCCCGTCAAGCTCACCCTAACATCGACCTCCGCCCCAATCCTCTCACAAACCCACACGAATAAAAACATCACGCATCCCCCCTCGTCTCGCAAACCTCGGAAACCTTCAAGACCCTGACCCTCTCCCAGTCCAAAAACTGCTCGTTGTCCTTACGCAGCCGCTCGGCGGCCTCGCCGGCGTTGGTCGCCGCGAAGAAGGCCTGCGCGGCCTTCTCGTCCCTGAACGCGACCTCGACGACGGCGTCGGCCTCGCTTCCCTTCTTGTCGCTGCCGCTGCCGGGCATGAGCGCGGCGGAGGCGGCCTGGTCGACGTACCGCCGCGCGTGCAGCGCAGGGAACGAGGAGCCCGTGAGCTCGCGCGTCAGCGGGATGTGGACGCGCTCGTAGTGGTCGCGGAACTCGGCGTGCGTGGTGCCGGGCTTGCGGTGGAGGAAGATTAGGAGGCGGTAGGTCATCCTTTTTTGGGGAGCTGGGTTTGTTTGTGGGAGGGTGAAGGTGGTCTTGTCGCGGTGATATGATGTGAGAACGGTGATGAGGGCGATGTGGGGGGTGATGAGATGCCGGTATCACCTGGAAAAAGTCTAAAAATCCGAACGTCGAACCTCACGGGAATGTGACGGTCGTTCGTAAACTTCGGACCGAGCAGTTCGGACCCGGGGCCGGCCCCGCTACGCTACGTTACATACAGTGTCGTATCAGCGCAGACTCCGCCATCACCAGATATTCCTCTTAAATGGCTCCGAGATTTAGGCGGGCCGGCTCACCTGCTCGGGGCGACCCCCCGGACGGCTGATGTTATGTAACGATACCTGCTGATGACTGTGGTGTTTTGAGAATAGAGGGCCGAGTAAAGAAGCTTTCCGGGGATTCCGGAAAGGAGTGTGTACAGACACAAGGAAAATTTGATATTATGCGACGATGTATCCGTCCGGAGAGTTTGTACACAATTACCAAGGCCACACAACTTGCCGACCCAGCATCCCCGTCTCAAAAGTCCTCAGTCCGATATGTACACGCCAGCCCACTGCTGTCCGTAAAAATTCTCTGTCCAATATTTCAAGATATTTCCACGAAACGAAAGGAGCCAGACCCAAAAGCCCCGGCTCTAGTTGCGGTTGCGGTTGTTGTTCTGCGGGACCTCGACGCTGACGGGGTCGCCGTTCTCGATGTCCTGGGAGACCTTCTTGGCGGCGCCCTTGTTGCCGACGCTGTTGAGCCACTTGTCGAGCTTGTACTGGTCGAGGATGCGGTAGCCCTTGACTTCGGGGGGCAGGACCTTGGTGCACTCGACCAGCTGGTTGATGTTGTCGACGCCGAGGAGGGAGAGGCGGATGTACTCGCGGGCGTAGTCCTGTTTGGTGTTGTGTTAGTGAAGCCGTCCAAGTAGAATTCTCCTCCCCCCCCCCAAAGACGTACCTCGTTCCAGTGCTTCTGCCCGCCGATGCCGGCAAAGTCCTTAAACTCCTTCTTGGTGACGGGGTGCTGCGCGATGGCCACGTCGCTGGGGAACTTGAACACGCGCGGCGGCGAGCGGTCGCTCAGCGTCTCCTTGTAGTACAGCACGTCCCAGACGCCCGGGGTGCTGTCCTGCGGGTCGCCCGCGCGCGCCGGGTCGACGAAGCTCTGCTGGCTCGTCGTGTGGGCGCCGAGCAGCGCGACCAGGCCGTGCGGGCCGATGGTCTTGTCCTTGAACAGCTGGATCAGCTGGTCGGCCGGCTGGAACGGGCTCGGGAGGAGGCCGCCGGGCGCGGGCTCGGAGCTGTCCTTGCGGCCGACGTAGGTCTTGATGCGCGGGCCGAGGGGGCACACGACGGTGGCGACGTTGGCGCCCATCTGGATCAGGTCGCCCATGCCGATGTCCCAGCCCATGGCCTTGTACTTGGCGTGCAGCTCGGCGAAGCGGGCGGCGATCTCCTGCAGGCCGCGGTTCTCGAAGCGGTCGATCTCGGAGCCGGAGAGGATGATGCTGCCGTCGGCGCCGCCGCCCTGGGAGGCCGTGGCCTTGGACCAGGTGCCCGCGTCGTGGAAGCCGAGGCGCACGGCGGCGCGGGCCCACTTCGTGC
The DNA here is from genome assembly GCA_027406025.1 of Colletotrichum musae. Taxonomy (NCBI): domain Eukaryota; kingdom Fungi; phylum Ascomycota; class Sordariomycetes; order Glomerellales; family Glomerellaceae; genus Colletotrichum; species Colletotrichum musae. The sequence goes on along the minus strand of JANVYC010000005.1, from coordinate 4,855,310 downwards.
AGCGTCCCGAGGAGCCGGCCATGAACTGGTACATGTCGTCGGCGACGTAGCGCCAGACGCAGCACGTGTCCTTGCGGCACCTGTCCGAGTTGAGGTCCGGGACGGACTTGTACTTCTCGTCCGACTCCGGGTCGCCCTTGCCCTGGAGGAGCTTCTTGACGTCCTTGCCGACGGGGGTGAGGTCGCGGTCCTTGAGGTAGAGGAGGTCGCCCAGGAGCTCGGTGGAGTCGCCGCGGTCGTTGCTGTTGCTCTTGCCGATGTTCCAGAAGGTGCGGGCCTTGATCTCGGAGATCTGCTCGCCCATGCCCGGGTAGGCGAGGGCGCCCGGCACGGCGGCCAGGGTGAGGGACCCGGCGATGACGGAGGTGAGCTGCATGTTTGCTGCTGCTGGTGGTCCTAGACAGAACGGTAAAAAAGAATGGAAAGGATGCTTCGGCGAGGAAAGCGGCGAGTGAACGACGTCGACCCAATGGTCTATGAGGGAAGAAGGGAAAGGGAGAAGGAGGCTTGACCCGATGAGGAGAGGAGAGAAGAAGGATGAGGGAAGGATGGCGACGACGATGGCTTATATCGTCGTCCGTCCTTGTCTGGCCGAGATTGTAATCGTCCATCGCGACCTGATCTCCGGGTTCAGGCCGTCGGACACGAACCCACGCGAGAAGAGAACAGCGCGTCGCGGGACGTGCATGGCTCCTCCGGGACGAGCCTCTTAGCCTCTGGCGTACCTGAGCCTAAGCCGACGCCAACAACAGCTCATGGACGCTGGTCAGATCTCCCAAGCTGGACAGGCGAGTCAGAAGGAGGGACAGAGATGGTATGGTAGGTATGGCCCGGCCTGCGGTGTGCGTGTGAGTGAAAATAGCGGCTTAGCCTCAGCCGTTTCTCGAAAAAGGGGTGAACCTAATGGGAGGGAAGATGTGTGTAAGAACAAGATAGTCTAACTTGCGAGGAAACAAAAGATGACAACCACCGAACGGCTCTGAATCCTGAATGCCAAGAATAGAGAAGTGCCAGACGGGCGCCTAGCGGCGGTCGATGTTTAGCCTCACGCGGACGCCATCACCGCCTCGACAGATCAGCATCAGCAGATATTGCCTCGTTGGGATTCGTCCAGGTTTGAAGAGAGCAAGATACAACAACAGATGTGTCTTTACCAAGAGCCTGGCACGCTGTACTGTAATGCAAAGCGACAACGGCCGAGAAGAAGCAAGAAGCCCATGCGCGCTGCAGGTGTAACAATGCGCGTCAACCCAGGGGGTCTAACAATAGACTTATATTTCCATGCATACGCGAGCTGCAATACCGGGGAGTAGGGGCATTTCCCTTCTCATCCTTACCCTTTCGGCGCATAGTCCGTGACCCGCAGTTACGTTCACCGGCCGGTTCCTCCCCCCCTTCTCGTATAGACAGGCACGTTGAGAAGCGCCGCGCTAAAACGACGACGGCGCCGTATAAGGTGGGGAAACTTGGGCTTTGTGCGATGAAGCGTTTAAGCTTCTTCCTGAAAGTCCGGCGCCACAATCCCAAAGGGACTAGGGGCAAGGGTCAGAAAGGGTAAAGGGGCGCTTGTGCCTGGGACGAAGGCGCACGCCGTCTGCACCGTCAGACCACCACAGGGCCGAGCAGGTAAGCCGTCAGACTGCAAGACTCGGCTTCGAAAAAACCAAAGGGGACGAGGAGAGAGAGCCCTTAAGCAAATAACAAACGGCGCCGGCGCAATTCGGTGGTGGTGATTGGGCCAACGACCGACACGACATTTGCGGTGCGGTGCTCGCTCTCAGTTCCCACGGTCGTCCGTCCGCCTTCCCGCCTGACGCTATCGAACGCCTCCGGTGCGCTGGCAGGTGCGTTTCGTTTCTCCTGACCATCTCGTGTCTTCTGATTGGGAGGGGGAGAGCCAGGAGGGAATCCGGGGAGGGGGAGAGGCTGGGATAATGTGGTGATGCTCCTGGTAAGCCCCGCGCAAGATATCCGATATTCGATCGGTTCCATGCCGGCCGGTCGTACCTCACCCCGCTGCCGGGGGGCGGTGGTCAAGGGACCGGGAAGTCGTCCACCCGCTCGGGATGGCGAGATTTGTCAGTTGTCCGTACATATACGAGCACTGCCTGCAGGTGCTCGTCGTTTATGTGCTCAATATCGCGCAGCCGCAATCCAGGGTCTCTATGCGGGGTTTACCTTGTAAGGCAGAGGAATTGGAAAAGGCAGAAGGGAAAAAAAAAAAAAAAAAGGAAGAAGGACATAGACACGGGCCTTCCGCGGCTGGCATGCATCGACGGGGACGTCTTTTCAGCTTCGCAGGGTCAGTGTTGATGCTTTGGCATCACGTAAAAACATCGGACGAGCGCATTCTGCTGCTGTGCTGTGTTGTTGTTATTGTAACGACGACGACGCAGGTACCGCTTTTGACGGGCGATCAGTGATACCCCAAGGGTTGAGCTAAGGATTGTTCCATCCCTTCCGATTGTACGACGTTCGGACGGGGTGCTTTCCGTCCCTCGGCCGACCGAGAACAGATGCGAGTCTATTTGCGAAGACTGGTTAGTAGAGAGACGCTCGTCCCGAAGGATCACCATGATGAAGTTTTGCCGCCGCAGAGCAGGCGAGCGCTGGGGAGGTGGCAGTGTACCCTATGCGAGAAGGATTCTGATCATTTGGGAATTTCGATCGTCATGCGAGCAGGGGTGGTGCTTCAATGTAATGATTGTGAAATGTTCATCGGATTAAAAAAGCATAATGGCGAACAAATTCCAAAGACTCGAATTAGCAGGGCCGAAAGATGGGCTGAAAACACGTGTGATGTGTTCTGCCTAGGTCGCTGGCACTGTCCTATTTCCAGCCGTGGCGCAAGGTAATCCCGGGACTCGGCACGGGGAATGGAAGAAGTCGGGGTCCATTGCTCGCATCATGTTCACCGCCGGAATCTCTCCTGACGCGGGGGATTTGTTATGGGCTTGGCTGTGAAATGTCAAGACCGAGGGATGCATCTGTCGTGAGAGCGCCCCTTCGGTGCTGACCATCTGGCAACTTTCACCGTTGGGTTGCTAATTATGCTGCAGGACTAACTCACTCACCCTCAAAACTCACTCATAGCATGTGAAGGCGCCTCACGCCCAGCAAGGCGAGAAGTCTTCAAGAGGCGATGGGCCAAGTAGGTGAGAGACCTCAGCGCACCATCTCACCTCATCCTCCCCCAAGCCTCCCTAGGCCATCGGGGATAAACAACAATAGCAGCAATATGAATCCCAGCGTCGATCCGGACATTCACATCTCGCCATCTCACCCAACCCACGACGCTAGCCTGCATCTGGGAGTCGGATGTGACCCTTTCCACCGTTGCTTGACTGCAGTGTGCAGTGTGCAGGTGGGTAATCTCTCCACCGTTGCATTGCATCTCAGCTGAGATGGACAGGAAAGGCTATCGATTTCACCTGCAGATGCAATATCAATGCCTTGTCATGCCGTTGGAAATCTTTCGACTGAAATATTTTGGAAAACATAAAAATAACATGACAAAAAAGAAAAATAAGACGGACTCGGTATACATCGAGCGACAAAAGACGAGGGGGGGTTAGCTGGTCAGCGCCCCCCATGCAAGGTTCAGGTTCCATTACCTCCCAAAACTTTTCCAGGTGCCTGTTTCTTTTGTTTTTCCCTTTCTTCCTCCGTCCCCATATTCACGAAATCGCGAAATCACCCCTCACTCATCGTCCTCCGCCTCCTCCTCCGCAGCCTTCGCCGCGGAAGCGGCCTTCTTCGCGGCGACCCACTCCTTCGCCCTGGCCATGACCCTCTCGCGGCCCTTGGGGTCGCTCTTGGCCTCCCACTCGGCCCACCGCTGGAACCACTTCATGGCCCTCTTGGGCTTGAGGCCCTTGGCCCTGGTCGCCCTCTCGAACACGTCCCGGATGGCCTTGGCGTCCGGCTCGGCCGCCGACGTCTCCAGGTCCGCCAGCTGGCTCCAGAAGTCGAAGCGCCGGGGCCACGTCGCGAGGATCGTCTCGAACGTCGTGCGGCCGCGCTCCGCGTCGCCGTTGGGCGACTTGAACTCGAGCGCGCCGAAGCTGGCCATGAGCTGCGCCGTGTGCCGCTCCTCGAGCGCCTGCGTGGCGCGGGGCAGGAGCGCGCGCGCCCGGTCGGGTTCGTTGCGCGTCACGTGGAGGAAGTGCGCGTAGTTGGTCCAGACCTTGGGGGACTTGGACTTGAACTTGTTGACGAGGGACTGGAACACGTCGTCCGCCTCCTGCGAGAGTTGCGTGTTAGCGAATGCTGTGACATCGTCCTTCTTGGAATATCTTCTTACCTTGAGCTTGCCCGACTGGATGTAGATGCTGGCCAGCCTCTCGTGCACCTCCTGCTCGTCGTTGTACTGGCACGCGCGCTTGAACACCTCCTCGGTCGACGCCTTGGTGCCGTACGCGACCTCGAGGTTGAGGTACGCGATCCACACGTTGAGCTTCTCCGTCTGCTCGCGGATGTTGATCGTCTGGATCGCCCGCTCCGCCACCTCGCGCGCCTTGGACAGCTCGCTGACCTTCATCTGCAGCGCCATGTACTCGATCCACAGCTGCGACGAGTCGGGCTGGCCCATCAGGAGGCGCTCGTAGTCGGTCGCCGTCTGCGGGCCGTTCGCGTCCAGGTCCGCCGTGCGGTCCACCTGGATCTCGCCGCCCTTCTTCTTCTTGTCCTTCTTGTCGGCCGACGACGACTTCTTCTTGGCCTTGCCGGACTCCTTGTCCGAGTCGTCGAACGCGTCGCCCGCCCAGTCGTACTTGCCGCCGCTGAGGCCCTTGCCGCCGGCGGGCTCGTCCATCTCGACGTCGCTGTCTTCAGCCTCGTCCTCGTCCTCCTCGTCTTCGTCAGAGTCGTCCACGTTGTCGGTCCCGCTGATCGTGAACTGCACCCCGCCCTCGCCCATCTCCACGTCCGAGTCGTCGTCGCTGTCGAGCTCCGCTCCGCCGTCGACGTCGTCCATGTCGCTGTCCTCGTCGAAGTGGCTCGGCTTCAGGCTGAAGGTGACGCGCCTCTTCTCGGCGTCGATGGCGACCACCTTGGCCTTGACGACGTCGCCCTCGCTGTAGAGCTTGCGCGCGTCGGCGACCGGCTTCTCGGCCATTTCGCTGCGGTGGCAGAGGCCGCTGACGTTGTGCGAGTTGTCGACGACGATGAAGGCGCCGAACTCCTCCACCTTGCGCACCTTGCCCGTGACGATCTGCCCCTCCTTGACGTCCTTATACGTCACGAGCGGGGTGTAGTCGTTCTCGACGACCGACGCCTTGAGGCTGAGCTCGACCTGGTTGATGGCCGTGTCGACGTTGATCACGCGGCCCTTGACCAGCTGGTCGATCTGGAAGCTGTCCTTCCACTCCTTGATGTAGCGGTCCGAGAGGTTGGAGATCTTGACCAGGGCGGAGATGCTGCCGCCGAGCTGGACGAAGACGCCCTTGTCGGCGACGTTCTTGACGAATCCCCTGACGATGTCGCCAGAGGAAAGCTGGGTGAGGGAGGTGATCTCGCGGTCGGCGACGGGGGACGTGGAGCTCAGAATGCGGGAAGGACGGGTGGACAGTCTCAGCCTCTTGTTGCTCTTGTCGACCTCGACGACGGAGACTCTGATGATCTCTCCCTTGCTGTACTTCAGGGTGTTCGCCTCGTCGTACTTGTCGCAGAGGTCTATCAGGTGGACGGGGCCGGAGACGGCGTCGCTGAGCTTGACCATGACCTGGCGGTCGTTGACCTTGGTGACTCTTCCGGGGAGGACGGCGTTCTTCCTGAGGGAATCCCACGTAACCTCGCTGGCGGCGTTGGGAGAGCGGGCTGACAGATCCAGGTGGCCCTTCTCAGCATCAACGGACAGGACGCGGACCTTCAGGGCCGAGCCGACGGGGAAGTGCTTCTCGAGGTTGCCGGCGTAGGCCAGGTCGTCCGAGACCTCCATGATGTTGACTCTTCCGCGGACGGTGGGGGACAGGTTGACCCACAGGCAGTTGCCTCCGTGGTTGTTGACGAACGCCGGGTAGTAGGAGCCGACCTTGATCTTGTCGTACGACAGGAGCTCGACCTCCTTGGCCTCCAGGTCGCTCTTCTTGGCGGTGAGCTCGATGACCGAGTGGGTCGAGCGGTGGGAGAAGGGCAGGAAGCGGTGGTTCTTGGAGTCGTGGATTCCGATGGCGCGGACGCGGATGACCTCGTTGGCCTGGATCGCCTTGAAGGGCGTCTTGCGGTTGGTGATGTCCTCGAACTTGTCGAAGTACTGGGAGACGTCGATGCGGGCCTGGATGTTGTCGGCCACCTTGACGTTCAGTTGCGTGTTCTTGACCGAGATGACCTTGGCATTCATGATGGTGCCAAGCGCGACGTCGCCGACGCTGCGGATGTTCTCGTCGACGGGGTTGAGAGCAGCGGCGGTCGGGGTGGGCTTCGCCTCCTCAGACGACGCCGGGGCGACGATGATGCGGTTCTGCTCAGGGTTGGACGACACGATCCGGACTTCGATCGACTGGTGCTTGCGCATGCCGAATGCCTCCTTCTCTTGAGATTCCTGGTCGAGCTTGGACTTGGGCAGGATACCCGTGAGGTTGCCACCGAACTGGACGTAGACGGCATAGGGACCGATCTCCCTGACGTAGGCCGGGGCGACGGTGCCGGGGGCGGCGTCTTCAGCGGTCATCAGGAGCTTTCCGTTCTTGCTGGCCTCGATGAAGCTGGGCTTGTGGGTAAGAATGATGGCACGGCGGCGCTCGTTCTTGTCCAGCACCATGAGGTCTGTGAGGGTTTGGCCAACAAAGATGCGCTTGAGGGCGGACTGGGTCTTGCTTGCCGACTTGTCGGACAGATGGCCGGTGCGGATGATGGCCTTGAGGCCGCTCTCCTCGAGGTCGACAAAGACCTCGTCTTCGGTCTTCTGGGAGACCTTGGCGGAGACGAGATCGCCGATCTTGAGAGCCTTGAGGGCCGCCTGCTTGTCGAGGCCGAAGGCGGAGGGGTCCTTGCAGGAGACCACCAGCCTGCGCTCCTCGGGGTTGACGCTCAGGACGTGAACACCGACGACCTGGCCAGCGCGGAAGTGCTCCCGCGGGTCCTTGATGTAGGCCTCGCTCATCTGCGACACGGGCAGGAAGCCGCGAACGTCGCCAAAGAACTCGAGACGAGCGCCGTCTGCGCTGACGGAGGTGATGGTACCAGGGGTCTTCATGGCGACTTCAACATCGTCGTAGTTCTTGATGATTTCCGATTCCGAGTTGACGAGAGTCTTCTTCAGCGTCAGGCGGAGCTGGTGCTTCCTCAGCCTCACCGACAGGACTCGTGCCTTGACAGTTTGTCCCTCCCTGAACTTCTTCTCCGGGTGCTGCAGCTTGACGTCCGCAAGGTGAGACTCGTGCACGTAACCGCTGATGCCCTCGGCCAGCTTAACGATCAGGCCGCTGACACCGTCCGCGCCGACGATCATCTTCTCGATCTTGCCCGAGACGATTGCGCCGACGGGGACGTCCTCGAGGCGGATGAAGGGCTGGTCCAGGACCTGCTGCTCGAACGAAAGCAGGAACATGCCGTCCAGGGCGCTGTAGCCAACGACCCTACCCTTGTGAGTGGTGCCGACCTTGAAGGGGCCGCTGGACTCGTAGAGGGCGTCGACCTTGCCGTCCTTGACCCGGGAAATGTGGACGAAGCCAGAGACGCCGGGGACGCCGGTGTCGACGTAGAGACCGATCTCCGGCTCGACCTGGCGCACCGTGCACTTCTCGGCAAACGCGGCGATGGGGAGCAGGTCGAGGGGAGCCTTGGCCCTGCTGCCCTTGCCGGATGACTTGACCTGCAGCGAGGTGATGTGCGACAGCAGGGAGATACCGAGCTTTGGCTCCTTCGCAGCCGGGAAGTTGCAGATGATTCGTGCTTTGACCCTGGAGCCGACCTTGTACTTCTCCTCGAGGTCGACGCCGTCAGGGCCGATGCCCGAGTGAATCAGATCGGCGGTGACGGGCAGGTGGCCGAGGAGCTTTCCCTGGAGACCTCGCTTGGTCACCTCGGTAAGCAGAACATCGGCCAGAGTACCGGGCAGATACGAGTTGATTGTGGGGGCGTTGGATGCAACTTCGGTCTTGTTGCCGAGCTTCTGGGGGTCGGTGGAGAGCTGGACGACAATGCCGGTGACGCTCTTCACGACGCAGAGGCAGACAGCGCCGGGGCGAAGGCTGGCCTCGTCCATGTCCGGCGCGACCTCCTTCTTGGACAGGAACCCCTTGAGGTCACCGTTGATTCCAAGGTCCATCTCGTAACCGTGGTCCTGGACGCTGGCGATGGAGGCCATGAGGGTGATGTTCGCGACGACGTCGTCGCTCGTGATCCCGGTGTTGGTCTCGGCGGGTCGCAGGGACAGCTCGATGCGTCGCTTGGCCTTGCCGCCAGTCGACTCGTCGGCGGTCGACAGGACGTGGGCGCGGACGTACTGGCCGACCTTGAACATGGACGGCAGGTCGACGTCGTTCTCCTCGTCCTCGTCCTCATCCTCGTTGTCGGAAGTGTCCATGGCGCTGTCCAGCTTCGAGTTGATCGTGTCCGAGATCGAGGCGATGGAGACGGTTCCTGTGAGGTTGTTCGGGAGCGCGAGCGTAAGTTGGACGGGGTCGATGTGGCTGATTTGGCCGAGGACCAGAGAGCCCTTGACCAGTCGCTGTTTATGGTGTTAATCGCATGCTCCAACCGCCATCATGCCACGACAATGAAGCCCGTCTTACCTTGTAGTTCAAACTCTCAATCTTGACCGCATCTTCGTCGCGGGGCGGACCAGGGAGGTCTTTGGTCTCCTTGGCCTTGCGCCTCTTCTCCTTCTTGGCCTTGCTCTTCTCGTTGACGTCGAACTCGGCATCCTCCTTGGCTGCGTCTGCCCTCGCCTCCATGGTGATCTGCTTCTGCTCGAGAGGCGTCAAGATGCTGCCGCCGCCACGAGGGAACAAAGGTTCTTCGTCCTTGAGGAGTCGGGAGACCGCCGGCGCCCTGGGTGCGGGAGCGGGAGCATCTTCGGCGGCGGGCTTCTTGTCGTGCTTGCGGTCCTTGGTGGGCGTGTCGCGCTTCGAGGGCCTTGATGTCTTGGTCGACTTCGCGGACTTTGATGGAGGAGTGCCACCGGGGGCATCCTTCCGCTTGAGCGAGCTCATGATGTGTGTGGTGAAGTTGTGTTGCGCCCAAACCCAGATGCAATCGCTTGCAACTGTTTTAGACTCGATGTTTTGGCAGAGGCGGACAGAAAAAAAGTTCCAGCACCAGGGGACCTTTCTCTGCGATTGTGCTCCACTCTTGAATTTTTTCGTCTGCGGGATGGGATGCAGGGCGATAAGCGATAGCGATAACATGTGTTATCGGGAGACGAAGAGTGGGCCCCGCCTCGGCTTAGCGTTCAATGTTCAGGTCAGTCACCGGCCTACGGTCCAGCATTCCCATGGAAGCTCACAGGCGACCTGCCTTATCTAATCAGAAGGGCGGATGAGCGCGCGTGGGTGCCTACAGTGTCATTTTTGGAGGGGTTGGTCGCCCGCCCTCCCCTCTCTCCAGCGGTCGCACCCAGATCCCAGCACTGTACCTACCTAGGTAGGGGCGCACGTCTCTTTCTCTCCTCTAGGCGGCAACCTAAAAGGTACATCCCGCTCCCAACAATAACATTGGAATAATTAAACTGCCAGCCCCGGATGACGACCTGAACTCTTAAAACAAACATGCGGCAGATTGACTTCCACATCGCCGTCCTGACTCTCTCCCACGTCTGAAAAGCTGCCCTCCGCCATGTCTCCTCGAAAGCGCCAGAGACCCAACCCATCTGAGCCGAGCTCGTCCAACCCACCCGCGGCAATCGCCCCTGCGGTCGCAACGTCGGCTACGTCACAGGTCACGGCCGTTTCTGAACCCGTGCGGACGCCGGCGCGGGCGATGCCTCTGTCGAGGGACAGGAGTGGCAGCGAAACGAAAAACACCACATCTCAGGATATTACAGCACAGAAACAGGTATTGTCGCGGGAATCCGACCGGCCTTCGAGGTTCGGTTTTCTTTTGCAGGGAACGCGGATGTCTAAACGCTTCTTGACGATGCAGGTCCGCAAATCGAGGAGCTGGTACGGCTCCTGGCCGCGCGCCCCCAAATCCTCCGCCTCGACGCAACTTGCGAGGGAGACGATCTTCGGAGGCACCCTGAAACCTTCCAGCACTCCCGATTTCCGACGATTCGATACGAGAAAGAGCGTCGACTCTGCGAGTTTCGACGGTCCCGCCGACTCGTCAACCTCGCTACCCCAGATACCCGAAAACGGCGCGGCGTTATCAGAAGAGGACACCACCGCCACGAGTAAGACAGATAGCGGCACCGTCGACGAGCAGGCCAAAACAGCGGACACAGTAACGACAACCGAATCACCAAAGGCCGACGACGCAGTCAACCCGATAGAGGAGCAACAGAGCCTTCCACGGCCCGCGACAGCATCGGGCTGGTTTGGGTGGCTAGGGCGCGCCCCGCTGACAGACACTCAGGCGTTTGCGCCGACAGAAGAGCCCGCAAAAGAGACGGAACCCCCTAAAGAAGTCGAGCCTCCCAAAGAGCCTGGGGTACAGGAAGCACCGCCCGCCGAACCGCAAGCACCCGAGGCCCCAGTGCCACCTGCCGAGGCTTCACAAGCGCCGGCGACATCGTGGTTTGGGTTCTGGTATTCTGCACCGACAGAGCCAACAATGGCTGGTGATGCGACAAAGCCCCCCGAACCTCCAGCTGCTGATACCGCAGCGAAGCCACCCGTTAGGGAGCCTGAAGACGTGGTGATGGAGGACGCATCACCCCCGAAACCAGATGCACCCAAGCAAGATGCCCCAAAGCAACCATCGGCCGGCTCAACGTGGGCATTTTGGTCCAGAGACACGCGAAAAAAGCCGGAGGGTGTGAAGACGGCCACCACTCAGCCAGAATCGGGAGAGTTGGCGGTAATTGGACAGGGCTCAGAAGCGCATCCAGAGCATACGATTGATATGAACGTGGACCAGAGTCAGCAGGACCGCGCAAAGGACGACAAGGACCCGAAGGCTGCAAAAGACACGAAGTCTACCAAAAGCTTCAAGTCTGGCATCGTGTCCGCTCCGTCAACTTTTGGGAGGAAAAGTAAGAGAGTTCGGCCACAGTCGATGGATCTTGACGTGCAGTCGCGACCGGAAACGCCAACTCGACCCGAGTCAGTTGCATCCTCGAAGGCGTCCATCGCAGAAACGATTCCGAAAGAGCAGCCTCTGAAGCCGGGAACACCAAAGTCGACCAGCCAAGAGACGCCCGTAAAGTCGGCACCGCCCAATCTACTGCTCCCGTCCTTCGGAAGCACATACCGCATGAAAGAAAACCCGTCGATCATCAAACAGATCACCTCTCTGCTGCTACGGACCCAAGGATCCGCCACGAACCACGTCTACAGAGCCAAAGAGACGCCCAAAATCAGAAAGGCCCTCGCCATCGGCGTGCACGGCCTGTTCCCGGCGACGTACCTCCGGCCGATGGTCGGGCAGCCTACGGGCACCTCGCTCCGCTTCGCCAGCCTTTGCGCCGAAGCCATCGGGAAGTGGGCAGACGCCCACGGCTCGCCCGACTGCGAGATTCAGAAGATTGCGCTGGAGGGCGAGGGCAAGATCGCAGACAGGGTGGACAATTTGTGGAAGCTGCTTCTTAACTGGATAGAGCAAATCCGCAACGCCGACCTCATCATCTTGGCCTGCCACTCCCAGGGCGTGCCGGTTGGGGTGATGCTGTTGGCGAAGCTGATTGACCTTGGCATCATCACGAACGCCAAGATTGGCGTCTGCGCAATGGGTGAGTAGCAAGATCCTCCCGACCTCAAGTAAGTGGCTGACATCGGTGTAGCTGGAGTCTCGTTAGGCCCGTTCCCGGACTACAAGTCCAGCATGGGCATTCTGATGGGCTCCGCCAACGAGCTTTGGGAGTTTTCCAACCCCGACAGCGAGATTTCGAAGAAATACGAGCACGCCCTCAAGGAGGTGCTCCAGTACGGCGTCAGGATGACATACATTGGCAGCATCGACGACCAGCTCGTACCGATGGAGTCCGCAATATACTCGCCGGCGTCACATCCCTACATCTACCGCGCCGTCTTCATCGATGGCCGCATCCACGCTCCGGACTTGTGAGTCTCACCCCTAGCTCCTCAACCAACGGGACACAACTAACATTCTCTTCCTGCAGCATCGCACACCTCGTCGGCTTCGCCCTCAAGCTCCGCAACCTCGGCGTCTCGGACCACGGCCTCGTCAGGGAGCTCTCCACCCCGCTCGCCGGCAGCCTGTACTCGGGCGAGGGCCACTCGCGCCTCTACTACGACGACCAGGTCTACGACCTCGCCGTCGCCCACGCCCTCGAGACGTCCGACGTGAAGCCCAACCCGCCCGCGACCGTCTCCCACCGCCACCGCGGCGCCGCGGCCGCGTCCTCGCTCGCGAACCCGAACCCGTACCACCTGCCCTGGATCATGCGCGGCCTGCTCGAGGAGGACTACGTCCGCACCGAGCTGTCGTCCGAGACGGAGGAGCTGCTGCGCCAGTTCGACGACTGGAAGCCCGCCACCAAGGCGCTCAAGGACGTCAAGTACCGCCTCGAGGCCATCCGGTCGAAGCTCTAGACTATCGCATGCACTTCCTCATGGTGGAGAGTGGGAGTAACGGGATCGATGGCCTGAACCGTGGATATTTCTTTTGTTTCTTTGTCGCCTTTCTTGAACGTGTATTAAGACTTTCAAACTTTACATCGTCGGGTAGACGAGGTTATGGATGGAAACGGGGTTTGGTTCTTGAAGAAGCGTGGGGTGGGCGGGCGTTACTGTTGTCTCTTCTTAGATCTTTCCATTTTGGCATGACAAAACACACTCGGAAGCCAAGACGCATGCGGATGGTGTTTTTGCGTGTTTTTTGATGATTTCAGAAATGGAAACGTTAGAACTCAAACGAAATAAGACGATAAACATATACCAAGACCTTTCTTTAGTGCACATCAGCCGGGAGAGAAAAAAGGGGTCAGTGTGCTCCGTCAAGACTTCTAGTGCAGACGGGAGGAGAACCAGAGAGCCCCTCGGCCCCCTGTGTTTGGTTTCGTTTCTCACTTTCCAAGATTCGGAGAATGGAGATGCATAGTCTTGGATTCATGTTTACTGGGTCATAAACTCTTGAGTGAATATATAAACCCACTACCCTTCTCTAACATGTTATTTCGTTTCTTCCCCCCCTCTCCCCCCTCAAGGCTTTTTTGAAACAATTGTTGCCTGCCGCCTGCGAGTCATTACTTTTACACGGAACGTTTTCTCTTTTTTCTCCCATGTCTTTCTTCCCAGTCGTCCCTCTTGCTCGTAAGGTGATGACGTTGTATAATACACTGGGCCTACTTGCCACCTTTCGTTCTCTCTTGGGCTTTTCGCTCCATGTCTGCGCCGCGTCTAGGTCTAAACGAGACGAGCAAACGCCGGTGGAGCTAGCCATACATCACAGTCTGCTTCATGTCAAAAACACCCCTCACCTCCGGCCGAGCTGCCAGTCGTAGATGGTGTTCTGGATCGCCTCCCACTCGAGCGCGTGCGTGCTGACGCCGTGCGCCTGCGCCTCCTGCAGCACCACCGTCGGCGCGCCGCTGCCCCTCCCCTCGTTCTTCACCATGCCGCCCACGACGATGCGCGCCACGCGGCGGAGGTCCTGGACCGTGAGCGCCTCGATGCGGCGGCACATGTCGGTGACGGGGATCTTGCGCCCGTGGACCTGGACCTGCCTCCCGAGGTCCTCGAGCTCGACCATGCGGCTCTCGAGGTTCATGAGCAGGCTGGAGCGGAGCTGGTTCTTGGCGCGGTTGACCTCCTGGGGCTTCAGCGCCGAGAACCCCTGGTCGAGGGTGAGGGCGCGGAGCTCGCGGCACATGACGTCGAGCATGCTGGCCGTCCTTCCGGGGATGCAGCTGGCGGAGATGCCGAAGAGGCCCGAGTCGGTGTACGAGTGGTTGAAGGCGACGCAGGACTCGACCCAGCCGTGCTGGTTGAGGACGTTGGTGTACAGGCGCGAGTACATGCCCTTGCCGGGCCCGCCGGCGGAGAAGGAGCCGCCGCCGCCGAGGAGGGTCTGCAGCGTCGCGAGGGCGTAGATGTCGTCCGAGGAGATGGGGAGACCCTCGAAGGCGAGGTGGATGTGCGTGAAGGTCGGCATGTTGGGGTTCAGCGAGGGCGGCTGCGGCGGGAGGGCGAGGAAGCCGCCCGTGTAGTGGGCGGGCGAGTTGATGTCGTAGGTCCGTTCGGGGGTGGACTGCTGGACGGCGGCGTTCTTGGGGGCCGACGTCGAGAGGTTCTTGAAGAAGGGGACCTTGGAGAGGAGCTTGGAGGGCTGTTGGACGGGGGACGGCGCGGACGAGGCGGAGGATGCTTCAGAGGCAGATTCCGAGGCCTGCGAGCCGAGGGACGTCTCTGAGCCCGTCCTCGACAGCGTCGGCGCGGACGCCTTCATGTCGCCAAAGTACTTCGTCGCCAGGTCCACGGCCTCGGCGTGCTCGACGCCAGAAAAGGCCACCACGATGCGCTCCGGGCGGTAGAACATGTCCCTGTACTTCTGGATCGTGTCGCGCGTGATGCTGCCGAGCCGGTCCTCCGGGCACAGCAGCGGGTTGCCGAGGGTGTTGTCCTTGAACGCGGCGGTGTGCACGAGCTCGGGCAGGATGAGCTCGGGCTTGCTCCAGATCTCCTTGATCTCGTACTCGGCCGTGGCCAGCTGCTCCGTCACCTCGTCCTCCGTCAGCTTCGGGTCGCGGATCGTCTCGGCCAGCAGGCCGATCGTCGTCGGCACGGCGCCGTTGAACGTCGCCGCCTGGTACATCATGCTCTCGCGCGAGCTCGCGCACTGGATGTTGCCGCCGAGCGCCTCGACCCGCTCGATCATATCGTCCGCGCTGCGCAGCCCGGTAGACTTGAACGCCAGGCGGTCCATGATGTGGCTGACTCCCCTGAGCCCGGCGTCCTCGTACCGCGAGCCGGCGTCGACGTAGACTCCCACGCCGGAGAAGGAGCCCGGCAGCGCCTCGGAGGCGATTCGCAGGCCGTTGGGGAGCGTCGTGATGGCGTCGAGCTCTGTCGGCTCTTTCGGGATCGGGTCGATGACTGTTGCGAGCGTGCGGCGGGAGGACGGGACTGTGGGGCGAAGGGACGTGGCTAGGCGGGCGGGCGTCGCGGCGCGCCTTGGGAGGCGCGTCGCTAATGATCGAAGCATCGTGTGGTTTTTGTGAGAAAGGGACAATCGCCGGCCAAGAAAGTATCGCTGTCGAGATGGATATTGGTGGTGCTGGCGGTGGATTCCAGAATGGCGAGTCTTTTGGGGGGGAAAAGTTCGCTGTTCACGGAAAGTTACTACCGCCAATTCTTGCCGCTGCTTATCGGCTTATCGCCGACGGAAGTATCGGGGTCTGTGCTGCCGCGTGGGCCAATCAAGGGTGAGACGACGCATCCAGCAGGAAGACGTCATCCAGACCCTTGAACCTGGGCTCAGGAATGAGGCTCGGGAGGAGGTGAGAATGGTGATTTGGCAGGAGATTCATCTCAGAGCAGTTACATCAAAGTACGGACTGGGACAGGGTAGTACTGTAATAATGACAGTTCCCGCATAAAGGGAAGGATGCCGTCTTGATTTGTATTAACGTAATGCTATGGTTGACCTCAAGGGGCAAACGCTCCATTCTCATGTTAAATCTGCCGTCGCAATTGGAATCAACAATGCTAGGCCTCCCGGCTCTTCCGTCCCATAACCCAGTAATCGTGAATGAACATTGCTCTGTATCAAAGTGGCGAGCACCGCGTGCAGCACCATGCAATCAAACGCCAGACGCCACCCAGCGCGGCGCTCATGCAATCCATCTCCCCACCAGACTCCGTTGATAAAGCCAACTCGGTATCCTATGACATCAAACTTGGACCTCTCTTCCGGCTTCTAATCTGCCGGTCGCGAGACGGGGAAGGCGTAGGCTCCGAGTCCAAGGCCCGGGGCCGGTGCCGGCTCTACCGGTCGACGTCCATCTCCGCGGCCTCGTCCAGGCTTCTCATGCCGTTGGGTGCCTCTGCAGCACGGCGACCCGCGCTGCCATCAAAGACCCATGGCCCAGCGTCGTTACGCGGGGTGATCGGCCCTTCATTGCCATTGACCAGGTGGTTCCCGATGGGAGAGGGCGTACGAGTGTCACGCCCGTTGCGGAGGTTGGCCGCTTGCGACCCTGCGACGGCGGGTATCGGGACGGGTTCGGTGGTGGCATGGGGCGCGACCGTTTGCGGCGGGGGCATCTCGGCCATGGTGCGAGCCCGATCGAGGGCGACAGTGAAGTCCATAGCATCGCTGTCCATGCCTATCTCGGGCAGTTGAGGTCGTGAGCTCTCCGCGGCAACTGCAACGGGAGCAGGTAGGGGATCGCTCGGAGCCACTGCCTTATCCTTGGACTCTGGCTTCTGCTCAGCCTCCTCCTCTTCGTCCATCTGTTCCCAGTCCTCCTCGGGATCTTCGATATCCGCCTCGAGGTCGGCCGCCATGCGGCAGTTCGGGCAGACAAAAATCGGGTACTGCGGTGAATTCAATAGGGAGCGGATACACTTGAAATGCCACGTGTGCGAGCAGGGCGCCACGAAGAGGCACTGGCACGGCTGCGCGATCATTAGCTTTCTGTTGGCACGCGATGTGGGGAAACACTGGATGCACGCCGGCTACATACCGCGATCGAGTTGAGACATATGGAACAATCCTGCGTCGACGAGGAATTCGCAGCGTTGGCTGCCGTCATGTTGCGCAAACGCTTGTGCGTCGCCATGCTACATCATGTCAGCGAATTGAAAAGAGTACCATTCGAGAGGAGTGCATACTTGAAGGTGTTGAGCTTGTTCTGCCAGCCACGGTTCAGTTCCAACCTCATCTTGACGCAGCGGAAGATCATTTCCTCGCCGCCCTTGAAGTCGATGCCCAATTGCACGATGTCGCCATCGTTGATCGGAAACGGCTTGGACTCGGTACCGGGAGGGCTGAGGCGTATGTGGTTGAGGAAGGTGCCCGAAGAACTTTTCACGTCCTTGATGTACCACTTGCCGTCGTCGTACCAAAATTCACAGTGGCGGCGACTGACGACTTTGCTCTTGAATCCCACAGGGGCTGCGGAGGGAGTGTTGTTGGGCACGTTGGGCTGGTTGTCCCGCTCCGAATAGCGGCCAACCCTAATAATCTCGCCGCCGGTCGGCAGAGTCCTCGAGACGGGAGGGAAGGTCAGGCTCGGACGCGTCGCGCGAGGGTCGTAGTAGGCGGAGAAGCGGATCGAGGGCAGGTTCTCGGGAGCCGGCGAGGGAGCGGCAGGCACGGCGTCGCCCGTCGTAGAAGCACGTGCTCGTGTCATGTTCGCGGCGTCGGTGTCGTCGTGAGGCTGTGATGATTGCCCGGGCTGTTGGAGAGGCTGGCTGGTACTGCTGCGGGCGCTGCTACTGGCGTTGGCGTCGTCCAATATCGACGGGAGGGCATCCACTGCTTGACGCTCAACGGCAGGGGAGGATGGCGTGGTGGAGGCCTTGTTCGCGGCTGAAGCCGACGTTGGAGGATCCTGCAGCGAGGCTACAAGGGAGAGGGGATTCAAACTGGAGTCGGTGTCGGTGCGACGAGGGGTTGAAGTGGGCGGCGTGTAGCTGAATGATCGCCGCAGGCTCTGGGTTGGACGAGCGGTGCCGCCCCGAGGGTTCTGGGTCTGGTTCTGGGTTTGAGTTTGGGTTTGAGTTTGGGTCTGAGAGTGCGGGTTGAAGATATTGCTGTTGTGGTGGTGAAGGTGGGAGTGAGAGTGGGCGTGGGAGTTTGACGTCGGAGAACTCGAACCCTGGCTGCTGCTGTGCTCCCTAGAGAGCAGGTGATTTTGGGTGTAGTTGCGGAGGTAGCTGAGGCCGCGCAGGCGACTGGACCGCGTCGAGGGCGAAGCGGGATTAGTGACAGACGTCGGCACGGGGCCCACGGTTGGTGGCGATGAGACTGGTTGTGTAAACATTTGCGCCTCGTGAAGGGGGGAGAAGGAGGGGAGGGGGTTTAGAGAAGTGGGCGTGCGGGCGGGCTGTCTCGTAAGAGTAATTAACGGTAATCGTACTCCGTAATCACCCACTCAGGGAGGAAGTATTAGTCGATGGTTTTGGCGGTTGGCAGAAGGACCGGGCCTGAAAATGGCAGGCAGGTAAGCACCTAAAGCAAAGCAAACCAGCAGGTGGTGCTGCACTGGCGCCGCGACTCGACTCGTGGGTTTCGAACGGGCTGGCTGACTAGGGACGTCGGGCTGAGCCAGTGGACTTTTGGACTGCTCCAGCAGTGGACCGGGGCGAGCTCCAAGGTTGCGGTAATACCTAGCGACGGCAACTGCCAACAGCGGACCACCTCTTTCAAGATCCAACACCGTGGACTCCTCGACCGGCTTTGCGTGAGGTAGAAACCTTGGGCAGGGGCCCTTTCTTCCTTTCTTTTATTCCTTGTCGGAATTCGGTAGGTAGTGGACGAGTATCCGTACCCAAGGGTAAGGTCGGTATCGAAAAAAAAGAAACAACCCAGGGGGGAAGGAGCCGAAGGTTGCTGCTAGCTGCCGGGGGACGGGAGCGGGAGGGAGGCTGCGGCGAGGGAGTGGGCGAAGAAGGAGACGACGCCGGGTGTTTGGAATGTCGCGGACGGGGCTCCAGAAGCAAAGCGAGGTGGCCAAGATGAGGCGAGCACCTTAATTCGAAGGCGCCAGATGTTAGCTGGATTTGGCGCAGGGTAACACGGCCGCAGGCGAGACGGGAGAGGTTGGATGAAGGGACGAAAAGAGTAACCGTCGAGAGATGAGAGGGAGGGAGGGAGGGAGGTCCGAGAGACTTTTTTTTCTTTGCGGAAAAAGAGAAGGAGAGAAGGGGGGAGCTTTTTGAGTAGTGCCGGGCGGAACGATCAATACCTTAAGACGAAGTGTCCGTAGAGAGAGGAGGAAAAGGACCAGAGGCAGAAAGTGCGTCCGGGGATTGGGGACGATGGGCTGGGGAAGAAGGTGGTTTTCTAGTCTGCACCTGCCGGCGCACTCCGTGCCTCTTGAGGTGTTCTCACAGCGCTGGGTAGGCTTGTGCTTATGCAGCAGCAACAACAGCAACAGCAGCAGCAGCAGCAGCGTCAGTCAGTACCAGCGGCGACTGCAAGTACAAAGTGCAAATGTGCACTGGTAACGACGTGGGGACGTTTGTCTGGCAGGGTACGGATGGACGAGGGAGGATGGACAGAGACAAGAGCCAAGCAGACAGGTAGGTAGACAAGTAGGTAGACAGACAAGCTGAAGAAGCAGCAGGCACAGACAGATAGAGTTGGTTTGGCGCACTCTAGAACCGTCCTGGGAATGGGAAAGATGGAAAGTGAAGGGTGCTGGATGTCTGTGGTCTCGACTGAATTGGGGTAAGGGCCAGTATTTCGGTCGGTGGCCAAGACGACGGGCGTCCAGTCTTTCTCCCCCCTCGGTCTGCTCGTCGCAGTCGTCAGTGTCATTCCCAGATGGGTCAAGTGCGCAGTGTTGGAGGGAAGGGCCCCCCTGGACGGTACAAGACGGACTGCGCGCGGATAGATCACAGAAGAACAGGAGCAGGACGGGAGGTGGTTACTTAGGTTGACACAAGTGACTTTTGCTGCTCACCTACCTACGTAGGCAAAGTACCGAAAGGTAAGTCGAGGTGAGGAAAGGTACGTGAACCTCGCCTTGCTTACTCTGTACGGATTGTAGGAAGCAAGAAACTACTAGCAACAGGAGCACAAACCAGAGACCATCGAATGCGAGTCGTGGGTTCGCACTTGGCGACAGAAAGACGGAGGCACAGACAGGTACGGGAACAAGGGAACAGGCACAGGCACAGATAGATACGCCTTCCCGGGCAACGACGCAGTTTGCGGGAAGCAAAAAGTGACAGAATCCATCCACCCATCATCGCCCATCCAGAGAGGCTCTCGGACGTCCATCTCTTGCCGTTCCTGAGTCCTGACGCCCACATATTACGGTAGTGTAGGCAGTAATACTTGCCGCCAGTAGCTTTCCAAAAACACGAGTGACCACCGGCTTGACCAGGTTGGGTCCAGCCCAGTCGGTCAGGTTTTCTCTTGGGCGCGTGCCACTCTCTTGCTTGCTGCCCCCGGTGGTAGCGTGAGGGGCCGCCTATGGAGAATGACGACGTTCGAACCAGGCAAGCCAACGCTGAGGGGCCCAGGGTATGCCGGTCGTAGGGGTCTGCTGCAGGGAACGCCAGCCGACCTCACTTGTTTTTTTACCCCCTCTCTTTGCCTTGGGTTTAGCCCGGTAAACGAGTAGCCGGGGCTAACATCAATTGGAGTTCGACGGACAAGGGTGGGCGGTCGAGCTCTGAGGCGGGCGTGGGCGTGGGATTGGACGCTGTCGGCGAGGTGGTGGGTGGGCTGCTGGGAGAGGTGACCTCGATGCTTCCTGCGTCTTCAATGCCGCGAGTGAGGACATCCGTGGGCGTGATCGTGAACGTGAGGGGGGGGGGAAGTGTGATGTCGAGGCCGATGATGCTTGGACGATGACCTTCTTGTCTCTCAAGGCGGCGATCGCTGACGAAACACCAACGCCAGGCGCGCGCGAGGGACCCCTGGAACCGAGGGGCTGGACTGGCTGCCATTTGCGGTAGGTATCGAGGGGAGGTTCTGCTGCCATCAACGTCAGTCTGTGCAGAATATCGGTACGTAGGCAATTGAAGAAGCAACGGGCGGCCATTTGCGTCGAGAGGTCTCAGTATCAGCCGCCGCCTGGATGTTGGAGGACAAGAAAAGTAAGCAAGGGCCGCATGCATCCGAGTTGAATGTGTGGAATTGCCTGTGTTGACATCTAGGAACCTAATTACCTAGGGACGCACCGAGCAAAGCATCGGAGATGCACCGGCGGATCGGCCTAGGGCAGTAGGCATGACGGATATCTGCACAAGAGACGATGTACCTCTTGCCTGGGAAGATCTCAAATACCACGCTGAAGTTGTGCAGGTAATGAGATACTTGGTACCAGACCATTGTCATTGTACTTGGCACCTTTCCATCTCTAAAACACTTGAGAAAAAAAGGTTTCGATGCTCCCTTCTTTGGGCGCGATTTGACGGGAAAGCACGGGGCTGCGACACGAGACGAGAAACATCCGGTGCGGGTGCAGGGCAGGTGCGCTCATGGCTTTAGCAGGTGCAATCAAGATCATGATGTGGTCTATGCGCACCTCACTTTCCTCGGGAACGATGGAACGAATCTGTACTGTTGATGCAAGACTTTGATACCTGAGGTGCATGCAAAACGTGGAACCTCAGGCAGTAGGTAGGTATCTTGCGACAAGAGCAAAGAGCTGGAGGTGGAACTGGAACTGGAACTGAAGCTTGCTCCTTCCTGGGACAACCTAGGTACCTATCCCACGATCTGTGGAATGCGGCAGTTTCCGACGCTGTCGCTGATTTGACCTCACCACCAGTGACCAACACCGCCGTCTACCCTCAAATGCCGCACATTGACTCCATCGTGCAACGGGCCTGCCCTGTTTTAGATCTCTTCCAGATGCAGGAATCGGCAGAGCCTAGCAGATATGCATCGCACTTTGAGGTCACCAAGGTATTCCATAATCATTACCACCTGGTACTCTCAGCCCACATTGCGGTGGCCGTTATTTCCGGCGCTCCCGTCATCAACTCCATCGAATTCGGCCGACAGACCCCCAACCATCTCCACCCGCCTATTCGACGTCAGATATTCAAATCGTCAGCTCACTCTTCAATCTTCGCCGCCCTACGCTTATGATTACACGAGACACCACGCACCAAAATGTGTTGAAGAGCAGGCCTCCAACCCAAATATCGTCCACTCACGTTCACCCCTCGCCGCCCCCCGCTTGCCCACCGCACCGCTGTCACGGACGGGAATGATTTGACATGCAGCCGACCACCGTCACCGGCCGATTCGCTGGATCTGCACCTGCGCATGTTCCCACCTGCACCTGCATGTCCGAGGACCACCTGGGCAGAGTGGCACTGGCAGTTTGGCACTGACATTGTCAGGGTGACTCCGTCGTCCTGGACGCTTCCTCGACCTCGTGATCCTGCCCTCCCCTCAGGCATCTTGGGCACGCGAGGGAAGATGGCATGGGAACCAACTCTTCAGGGGGGTGTTCGCGCTAACGCAGACCCTTCCCTAGTGTCCTCCCGTCGGCCTAGCTCCCTGGAATGCCTGATGGCCATCTCTTGTCCAGGCCCGCCTAGATGTCCGATGCTACACCGCTGCTCGCTCGCCGCGTCCCGTTCTCCGACCAGACGAGCCGACAATCTCGTTAGCCTCCCTCCCCCTCGTCCCTCGTTCGGGGCGACGCCTCGAACGGCCAGAAGTCCAGCGAAAGGCTGGGAGCAGCCAGGAATTCAGCCGTCTCTTCCCTTCTCTCCGCCATGACTCGCCCGGCCCGTCCTCCGGTCTTCCGAGGCACCGTCCCGGCCACGACGGCGATTGTTGTCCGCACAAAAGACCAGCAAACTCTGGAACGCCCTTGACATTGACATCCATAGAGCCGGCTTGGCAAAACAGGGCCATAGTAAAGAAAAAATCTAGAAATCGTGGAGCTCGTTAGAAACGCGGCTTGCCCCCAGGTACGCGGACCCTGAGTCCCTGACAACTCGTGTTCCTGGCTGACTCCAGCCCTCCTCCTGTCTCTTCATCGAGCTGACCTGCTGAACAGAGTGTCCACCTCGTCTTGATTCTCGCCACTCCGCCCTCTCCAGCCAGTCGCCACGAGCAAAAGCTCTGCCAAGACTCTTCCACAACACACCCTTCATGCGCTCTCCGATCGTTCTCCGGGGTCGAGCCCGCCATGGGCCGACCCTACAACCCATTTGTCTGCGCGCCACGCTCCCATTCTTCCTAAGCCTGTCGTTCTGCGGCATGCCCAGACGCCTTCATCTCACCTTACCCAATGCATCCTCGTTCTGATGCCAAGATTCAGTTGCAGATGTACCTTTCTTTTTTTTGCGGTCCCAACACACCGGTTTGAGTTGCCATTTCGTCTCTGGCAACTTCTTTAGCAACCCTATTATCTTTGCTCCGGCCGCGGGCTCTCTACGGTTTTGCATCCGGAGCCCCTGGGACGAGAGCTCCCTACAGCGCCGCTGCCGGTATCTTGGTTCCGGTCGAGCCCGTTTTGGTCGTGCCCGTCTTACTTTCCTCGAATTCGGTGTTAGGGCGTAACAGACCTGAACCTTCTGCAGTGTCCGCAACCATTCAGGGAAAGTATATTGTCGACAAGACGAACTTGCTGCGACTGATTTTGCCCTCTGGTGTACCGTAGCAAACATGTTCAGAGGCCATGCGGCCGTCAACCCCTCGGGGCTTTCCCCAGGACTTGCCTGATTCATGACGTCCTCCCGCCAGAGCCGTCCTGGGTCCAACCCGGCCGGCCATACAATGCGTTCTTGGAGTGGTCTGATATCCTGCACACTACAAGTGCCAAATAAGAGATCATCGTCCTGGGGCCGCCGTATCTGTTCGCTTGTCGTATCGCTGGAAGGATGGCAGTATCAAACGATCCATCCCGTTGGCTTGCGTGTCCTACATTGAGCTGCAGGCGCTGCAACGTGCTCCCCCGTACCACCCGCGCACGTGTCTTCTTTGTCTCTCGGCGCGAGTTGCCTTTGACGCTTGCAGACGGAACCGCAGACGGAGCCGCAAGCGGTAGCGAAACCGGGGTCGAAGTGCGTCCCGAGCAGGTACCTATCAACTTGGAACGATGTTCCCAGAGTGTTGCCAAACAGCGATCCGGATGGCAAGGTTGGCGGTTCCTTCCAATTCTCAAGTGGTGCTGGCTTCGTGGTAAGGCATGGAAATGGACAGCACACGACGCATCGAAAGTTATCTGAACTCTGCAGCGTCGAAACCTACCCGGTGCATTCTAGCAGAATCGACTCGAGGCGGGAGAGTTCGCGATGAGCGAACCACGACGTCGGAGACGCCACGGCCGGGGAAGAACCCGGTACGCGGCGTATAACGTCCATGTGTGCAAATCTTATCCAGCGTAACCCCGGATCTGCCACCCGCAATGCAACAGCAACACACACGCACACCTCCTTTTTGACTTTTCTCTCTCTCTTTGAGACAGGCAGGCATGTAGTTTTCTGTCAAATAAAGAAGATTACGTATATAAAAGTAGATCGAGATTAGCAGCGGTCCATCAATCTCCGAAAGGCGCGGCGGGCGGCATCGCCGCCGTCTTTCATATTCTCCGGACCCCTCTCTCCACCGAGCCTTTTCCGTGATTAAGCAAACCAAAAGCCGCTTCGCTTCGTCCGTCGATTCGTCCCTCTCCTCATCCCCCCTGGTATTACCTTCAGGAAGATCTTAAGGGTCATCAAACCCCCCTCCCTCCTTTAGTATCCAACGCCTCCTTTCCAGCCACACCTGCGTGGCTAGGAACCCCTTGGTGTTCCCTGGGGTTGATACTGTTAGGGGCTACGTGGGCTTATTGCCGTTGTTATCGCCGTTGTCATCTTCGTCCGTCGTTGTCGTTATTGTTGTTGGTCGTCGTCGTTGTTGGCTATCGTCGTTACTTGTCGTCGTCGTCGTCGTCGTCACTGCCCTTCATCGTCCGCCACCGTCCGTCGTTGCCATTGTATTTATATTGTTAGGAGGGAGGCCGACGATTGGAGAGTCAAGTTAAGGCACTTAAGAGGGGGAGGGGCTTGATGGATCATATTTCGCATGTTTTATGGTGCTTGTAATCTGCGCAGCTGTCTCCTTCTCTCCTCCTAAACACGGTGCTCCCGAGGGTTCTACCTCTTGAACACAGTGCTCCCGAGCTTCTCAATCTCCCGCCCCTCCTGCGTGCCGCGCCCCGCGGCCTCGAGCAGCCTGCCCCACGCCTCGGCGTCCTTGAGCTTGACCGCCTCCTCTGCCGCCTTGACCCGCATCCCGCACTTCTCGTACATGGTGATGGTCGTGCCGGGCTCCAAACCGGTGCACTTGGACACGAAGACGGACGCCACGCGAGGATTGCCCGCCTGCAGGGTGAGGTTGTAAAAGGGCTGCGTAAAAGGGGATGTTAGTAGGGTTGTTCGTTTACGACGACATGACCATGAGGACAGGGAAATAGGAGGGATAGAAGAAGAGAATGAACGCTTACCTCCCATCCGATCGGACTCTTCCTCGTCTTGGCGAGCTCTTCGATCTCGGCCCAGTCGCGTTTTGCGACCAGGGCACGAAGTCTGAATTAGACGCGGTTAGCTTACTGACCCTCAATGGGGGAAAGCATGGGAAAATCTAACCTGATCCACCACGCGACCTTTTCGGGCACCTTGAACTCGCTTTGAATATTCTTGGCGCGCTTGTGGTAGCCGAGACGGATGAGCTTGAACATAGTCTCGTTGACGCTGAGACCCGTGAAGGTGTCGGTAAGGTCCCGGTCAAAGGCCTCCTGCATCTTGAGCAGGGTCTGGGCCTCACGCAGGGCGTGAACCTCGAATGAGGCCTCGCGCGAATCTGAGAGCAGCTTGCCGGCGAGGGCAAGCTTGTCAGAGGCGGTGCGGGCGTCGGGCTGGCGGAGGGACTCGCGGATGAAGACGGACGCGCCATCAACGCGGCGGTCATCCTGGTAGTAGAGGTCCTTGAGAAGGGCGTTATCACCCTCGCGGGCCGCGGCGGACTCGACGAGCGCAGTTGCCGCAGGGCGGGTATTGATGACGCGGAAGAAGGCCGCTAGGGGCAGCTTGCGCTTGAGCTGAAGGAGGACCGTGTAGATGAGGTCCGAGTCGCCCGACTCCACGGCCTTATCAAGGGCAAGCTCGTCCTCCTCCATGCTGAGTAGCAGTGGGACCTGACGGCCGGCGCGGGGCTCGTGGTTGAGAAGCTCAGTGGCGAGGCGGCCGCGGCCTTCGTCATAGGCGGCGCGGGCGATCTCTTCGAAGGAGATGCCAGGCTTGCCCGAGAGACGCTCAACGATGAGGCGGCAGATGGTGTCATCGTCTTCGGTTCCCGAACGGACTTTGGCCGAGGCCCAGTGGACGTAGATGCGGTCGGTGGGCAAGCGGAGGTAGCCGGCGATCTTGAGGGCGAGAAGGTATTCGTGGCGGCTGATGAGCCGTTTGATAAGCCCCTCAGGGGTGAGGCGCTGGTACTGTTCAAAGGAGAGGGGAAGGCCGACCTCGAAGAAACGGACAGCGTTGAGGACGCGGAGGGCCTCGCACATGTCGACGAAGTCGTCGCTATTGTAGATGTCGAGGACGGACTTGCCGAAGGAGGCGGCCTTGAGGAGCTGCTTTTGCCAGTGGACGCTGAACTCGCGGCCTGCGGCGTTGACACACGTGTCGACGGCCTCGGTAAGGTTGGCGCGGATGAGCTGAATGTAGTCATCCGCCTTGGGGGACTGGATCTCCAGCTGGCCGACGGCGTCTAGGAGGATTGAAGCCGGGGACGACTCGGCGCGAGTGCCGAACACCTCCTCTGTAGCATGGGGAACACGCTCGAGGAAATCGCAGACGTCGTTTGTGATGAGTCTCGCGCCGTCATGTTCTGCATCGTATTAATATTACTACCATCTCGTCAAGAGACTCTGGCGGTGCCGTACCTGATATTACGTGAACGCGGCCGTCATAAAAGAACTCGGCCGAGGCATTATCGGGCCCGATAACGTGCACCTCGTCCTCCCAAGCGATGAGGGCGTCGGAGCCACACCACT
This sequence comes from Colletotrichum musae, assembly GCA_027406025.1. Classification (NCBI taxonomy): domain Eukaryota; kingdom Fungi; phylum Ascomycota; class Sordariomycetes; order Glomerellales; family Glomerellaceae; genus Colletotrichum; species Colletotrichum musae. The sequence continues at coordinate 4,828,564 of JANVYC010000005.1, read as the reverse complement.
CGACGTACTTTGGCGGGATCTTGGACTGCGAGTCGTGCTCAACGAGACGCTCTTGGAAGTCGCTGGCGATGACGTGGGCGATGCCCGTCTTGGTGTAGAGTGCGACGAGCCTTCCGTCGGGCGAGACGCTGATGTGGCTAAAGGGCCCGATGTCGAGGAACCTGTCTTCGCACTCGACGGCGTCAACAACGTAGACGGTCTCGCCGATGCTAAGCAGCACCTCGACAGAGCGCGAGAGGGTGTGGTCCGGTGAGACAACGGCCCAGCTGTGGATCTCGCCCTGGTCGTCGGGAGTGCGGGCGAGCAACCGTGGGCGGGGATCGGCGTAGTTGGAGACGGAGACGAGGGCGTTCCCGCCAAGCAGGGCGACCATGCCCGAGTCGTAGAAGCGGCACGAGACAACGCCGGAGTCGTCGGCGCCGTTGCCGAGTGAGAACTGGGTGAAGTCGCCCTGCAGGTCGTAGACCCTCACGACGCCATCGGCGGTGACGACGAGCAGCCTCTCCTCGCCGCCGGCAACGGAGGCCCAGCCGAGGCCCCGGACGGCGCCTGAGGCCTGGTCCCAGGGTATACTGCGCAGGAGCTTCCCAGCGTACGAGTAGATGTCGATGCTGGGTTTGGCGGTGGATGGCTTGTTGGCGCGGTAGGCCTGAATTTTGGTGTCATCGCGGAACAGAGCGAGGGCGCCGGCGTAGGGGGCGCCGGCGATGATGTAGTTGTCGAGGTCGAGGTCCTGGTCGAAGACCTCGGTGTAGAGTTGGATCTTGCGATACCACTTATCGCCGACATTCTCCCATCCGGCCGAGGGATGTGACGCTTCCATCATGTCATCTTCTTCGGCCTCTCTGCGCTGCCTGTTTGAGGAGTCTTCCTTCCGTCCGTCTACCTCGCCGGGCGGAATGTTTTGATGTTGAGTTGAGTGTGGATGAGGCAGGTGGGTGTGGGTGGGAGCTTCCCAAGCTTCGATAGGTGTACTGAGGCAGGGGCTACGCAGTACGCACCTGCCACACGGAGCTTGCGCCACAAATCAAGGTCAGGCGTCATAAGCACCCGCATAGGTACCTAGGTACCTTCCAGGTTGCAGTCCGTTGCTGATAAGATAAGCCACTGAAGAGGTACAAAGTGACTACCCCATCTCCGTCCCCCACTGTCGTCTCTGTCCCTCACTGTCTCTGTCCTTCCCTGTCGTCCTTTACCTGTCCCTCCCTGCTGCAAATCCCCCTAGGACATTAGGCCGCTCAACCGAGGAAGGCTGGAATGCAGCGCACCGCATGCGCCCGTCACTGACTTGAAGTGCGCATTTCTTATTCTTGTCCTTGCTTCTTCTGCGGTTTTCATCTCAAAGACTGCAAAGATCCCAAGTCGCAACCAGCCGCAAGCAGGCTCTTTTTTTCTTCCTCTCTTTCCTACTTTCAATACATGCGGCTGCAGGCCACCCGCCCCCACAGATTCATCTTTGTCGTCACCACCGCACCTACCCAACCCTTCATCCCCGCCGTGACGGACTGACATACTCGACATCAACCAGCCATGTCTGACTGGCGCTCCGAGTACCTGGCCGCCTTCCGGGAGCAAGAGAAGAACAACCCGGTCAACCTCGAGATCGTCCAGCACTGTAAGCCTATCTTCTTTCGCTCTCTCCCTGCCCAGCATCCTCTCCTCCCCCTCACAACCACCAGTCGACTGACCAATCTTCCCCTCTACAGGCTCCGAACTCGCCGACCGCGTCGCAGCCCTCGAGGCCGAGAAAGAACTCCTCAAATCCAAGATCGCACCCGACTCGAAGACCGGAAAACAACCACCCGCCGCCGCCGCCGCGATAGACACCATCAGCTCCGACCCGAACGTGACGCAGCTGCAGCTCAGCCTCGCCGAGGCGCTGCGCTCCAATGGCACGCTGCAGACGCGCGCGAGGACGGCCGAGGACGAGCTCCAGGCGCTGCGGAGGAAGAGCAAGGAGGACGCGAGGCAGATCAAGCAGCTCACCGCCGAGAGGACGACTCTGTCGACGAAGCTTAGGGACCGCGAGCACGAGTTGCGCGAGAAGCGGAAGCTGGTCGAGGTGAATATGGGAAACCCCTGCCTCCCGCACATCATTCTTCGGGGAGGACTGTCGTTAGGAGGGCTGATGCTGACTCTTTTGCCAGAACGTCCAGGACGAAATGATTACGCTGAACCTTCAGGTCGCCATGGCCGAGAAGGAACGAGACAAGGTCAAGAAGGAGAATAAGGAGCTCGTCGACCGCTGGATGAAGAGAATGGCCCAGGAGGCCGAAGCCATGAACCTCGCAAACGAGCGCTGAGCGGGCTTGCGGTCTATTCGCCTATATATACTTACACATCCGGCAACTCCCAAACTCGCGCCTCCTCCACCGCCATATTCGTCCTCTCGCTCTATGGGAGTATCAAGAAAGAAAGACAAAAAAAGAACAAGGAAAAAGAATTCTACAGGTACCAAACCCAACGCTGTTTCCTCACCATATATGCCGCTGAGCAATGTTTCTCTTTTTTTATTTTTCCCCAACCGCACATTCACACACGGGCACGCATGTACAGGTCTCCACGCCGCATGCTTGCTTTCGCAAACGAGAATGCCGCCGTCCCCTTCTATCAAGTCCCGCAGGACATCATACGGCGCTAATAGATGCTGATACGGATGCGTAGTATTCTACTTCTTGGTCGAAATGCAGTAGCTGCCGCCCGTGTCGGTCCAGCTGACGTAGCCGCCGCCGGGATACGTCAGCTGCTCGACGTCGAGGATGTTGTTGGCGACGTCATTCATATTGCGCGAGCCCTGGTCGTTGACGAAGGACTTGAGGGACACGACCTTGCATCCCTTCTTCAGGTCGAGGAACATGTTGACGAGCTCACCGTTGAGCTGGGGGGTGAAGGCTTGGTTGTTCACCAGCACGACGTCGGCGCGCTTGAGGACGTCGTGTATCCTGGTGCTCTTGGTGAAGTCGCCCCGCTCGAGATTGACGCGACCCGGGAGGAGGCCCCACATCTTGCAGCGGGCGCCAAACTCCTTCTCCTGGGCCTCGGCGAAGTCGCAGGGGTTGTCCATCATCTCGCAGCCCCAGCTCTCGCAGCCGATCTCCAGGGCGGCCTGGAACACGACGTTGCCGACGCCGGAGCCGAGGTCGACGAAGACCTGGTCCGACGTCATGCGGGTCCTTTCCTGTAGGATCTCGGTGATGAACAGATAGCCCAACTCGCCGTACACGTTATCCGTGCCGTTCTTGTACTGCCTCAGCTTCTCCACGTCTGGCGAGACGGTGCGGTCGTAGACCTGGGTGAGGATGAACTCGACCAGGTCGCGCGGCAGGCCGTGCATCTTGTCCAGGTTGCCACGTATCGTGCCGTCGGCGGCCAGGGCGCGGATCCGCTTGTTGGCGTCCTTCAGCGCCGTCGTGAAACCCTGCAGGTCGCCCGTGTTCTTGGCCTTGGTGAGCCGTCGGATGATGCCGGTGTTCGGGTCGTGAAACTCCTTTGCCTGCTCCCTCGTCAGGTAGACGTCCGCGACGAACCGCACCACCTCCATGATGTCCTTAATCGCATCGATCTTGCCGTCCTCGTACAGGAGCTCGTAGCTAGACGTTGTTAGCACGATGTGTCAAGCGCGCATGAATAAACTTTTTTTTTTCCGCGACTCACTTTTCGGCCCCGTACATGCTGGGGTACTGCAGCCGTACCCGGATGTCATCCTGCTCCGTCGCGCCGAGCACGCGCTTCGCCTTGGGACACGACTTGACGTTGGTGATGTCGGCGGCGTGGATCAGGCGGCTCAGGTCGCGCAGCCCCTCCTTGAAGGCGCTCGCGCGGGTGAGGACGCGCTTGGTGTCGACGAGCTGCCCGTCCGACAGGCGCTGCCTCTTGCGGACCTCGAGCTTCCGGACGAAGTCGTCGTCGTCGTCCCCGTCGCTGTCCGAGTCGTTGTCGAACTTGGGCTGGGAGGGGCCCGCGCTGGCGGCCTTGCGCTTGGCGGCGCGCCTCTCGTCCGACGAGGAGGTGGGGTAGGGCGAGGCGCTCTTCTTGCGGGATGAGGAGACGGACTTGCTTCTATTGCTGCTTCCGTTGACGCCGGCGGCGGCGGGGTTCGGCGAGGCGCGAGGGGAGTTCCTGGCGGAGGAGGCGTTGGAGGAGGTCGCGTGCGGGAGCCTCGGGCGCGGCTTCGGGGCGGGGGCGGCGACCTTCTCGACGCGGATCACGGGGGGTTTGGAGTTGAACTTGTTCTTGCCGCCGAGGATTGGCATGGCGAGCGGGCTTGCGACGGCCGTCGACTTTGAGGAGCGCAAGGGGTGGATTTGGTAGAGAGCGTAGGAGGGGTTGGCCGTTGCGCGCGTGACGTCGGTTCACGGATTTTCTTTTCGGGGGTTCGTAGGTCGCGAGCTAGGTGGGCGGGCGGGCCAGGTGCAGGTTGTAGTATAGTTTAATCTTAGTAGGTCGAGAGAATGAAGAGAATTAGAAAGAAGTGAATGGCGGGAACGTCATGAGCCTCGAGGCATGACCGTCGGGGGGGGTTGCGGGTTGGTGGTAGCGCTGGGCAAGCAAAAGCCGGTGGAGGGATCGGGACGGAGGAGGAAGAGAGGTGTGAGGTTGGGTGAGACGAGAGTTTGGAACGGGGGAACACGAGGCGATTTTTCGGCAGAGGATGTGGACCTGAGCCCGGGACGTGACTGCGATAAAAGAGTGGAGCCACGGACGACCTGGCCTGGGGAGAGGGGCCCTTTCTGAGTCCTGACCCAGGACCCCGAAAAGATACCTGGCTTGGTAGGTACACAGCAGGAGGAATTCCCCGGGGCTGACCGGCTACCACCACCACCACCGCTGTTAGATTGGCGGACTCCTTTGGTTGGATTAGAAAAATATTGGCAAGGAATGGGGAGGCGAGACGGAAAGGCGAGTCCAGTGCCCACCTCGCCTGCACCTGCGCCGATTTCGCCTCGATGCAGCCTTGAAGCCTCGCATTAGCAGGTACTCGCCTAGGTAGCTGTTCCGGGAGGTACCTACCCAGCTACCTAGGTACGCTACAACGCTACCTACCTAAGTACCTACGGCAGCCAACCACAGCAGGTGCCCAGCGGCGCGCGTTCCAGTGGTCCGCCGCGGCCTGGCGGCCTGCGTCTGCCCTCCGAGCCGCCGGTGCAGCCTTAGAGGGGCCCTTTTTCCCCGCTTATCAGACCCGCTGTGGATGCCGCGTCAGCCGACCTCGACGGCGTCGAGCTGGCGATCTGATTGGCTTGTTGGCCGTGAAACATCCGTGGCCACCATCCCGCCGCTGTCATCCTGTCACTGATGTTTGCTGCCGTTATCTTTGCTGGCAGCTGTTGACAGCGTTTGGGTGCGATTTAAGCTTGTCTATATCTGGACCAACCAGTGAATAGCAGAAACCAGAAGGATGTCGTCGCTGTTGCTGTATAAGAAGCCATCCATCAGCAGCCAAGTCTCAATTGCTGTTCTCCTTGATCTCCAAATGTGTGTCCATCACGAGGTTAATCACTTACACTTGTAAAGAGTCGATACGACGATGCTACGGAAAGAATACAGAGAAGAATCTTCATCATGGCTTCTATCTGAACAGACTTGAGTTTTACTGCAAGGACATGAATGCGTAGTTTCATCCCGTTGCAAATAGACATGTTGTGATTGGATCGTGGGATTGATGCAGGCTCGCAGAATGATTACTATATTGGGGAAATAATGGGGAAGCAAAGACAAAAAGAAATATGAGTAAGTAATCCAACAGCATTCCAACGACTTCGTAGCCTGTATATCATCAAACAAATGCACCAAAAGCCACGAATGCCCTCGCCACGAAATGCATACAGAGCAGAGCACACACCCAAGAAACCAACCGACCGTTAAAAGCCCGCCCTCTCGTGTGGCAGTAACCGCCAGTGCCAGATGACATACCGCCCGTCAAACATGGGGAACTCGGAAGGATACGCCAGTATCTCCTCCGTCTCAATCTTCACGTCCTCATAGTCCTCGCTCCGAAACGCCGCGTCAAACACCCCAACATCCCCGGGATCCTGCGGGTGGTTCGGCAGCGACGTGTCGTCGGCGTGCAGGAACTCCACCACCACGTTCGTCGCCGCCATGTGCCTCTCGAACTCGGCCCGCACGCGCGTGATGGCGAAGGGACTCACCGGCCGGCCCCAGAGCACCCGGAACCACAGCGAGTGCCGCCCGTGGTGGCCCGCGTGGTGCTGCACCACGTCGTAGAGCGCGCCCATCCGCAGGCCGCCAGCCGCCGGGACGATCGTCGCGCTCTGCACGACCTGCCCGTCCGCCGGGAGGTCCGAGATGTCGCACCGCACGTACCCCAGCGACGGCGGCGGCGGCTGGGCGACGAGCATGCGCCGCCAGCTCGCGCCGCTCCTGGTGAAGCGCCCGCGGGACGATTCCTCGGCGCGGGTCTCTTCGGGGCTCAGGGCGGCCGGGCGGAGTTGGCTGTATCCGCCCCACGACTCCTGCTGCGTCTTGACCGGCCGCGGCGACCACGGCAGCTCGTAAAACGAGTTCGCCCGGCGGTGGAACGAGTACGTCGGCCCGAAGTCGAAGAAGCACTGGCCGAACTTGGCGGCCAGTAGCGGGTTGACCGTCACTGGCTGCGTCCTTTCCTGCTCATCGACTTTCTCGTTCTCTTTGCTTGCCGGGGGGCGGTGGATCGGGCCGGGCGAGGCAATGCCCACTGGCTTGAAGAATAACGCCTGCTGTACAGCTGGCGACTCGTCCATCGTTGCCTTCCATGCTTTGCACACACGCGGCGCCGAGACAAGGAGAGTCGTCATGTCAAGGTGTACCAAGATGGACTCCAGAAGCTCCGGAATGGCGAGCACGACATCCATCGCATGTTCGGACGGTTCTGCGGACATGGCTTTCTGATTTCTTCCGCGCAAGCTTTGCAAGCGTCACACAAAGATTCAAATGCGTACTATTAGTGAGATGAAGATGAGGAGATGTCTCTTGGCTCTGCTATCCGGCTCGCGCGGGGTTCATAGTCACTCAGACCTCCCCCTCACCCGCGGCTAAGAAGAGCCGTGTAAGGTGCATACATCATCGAATGCTCGATGACTAAGCTAACACGACCGCGTACATTAATGTGATGTTCTCTTAGGACGTGGAGGCAGTTGATGACCTTGTCTGAGTACTTGCCGTTGACCAAGAAAGATATACATTCACTGTTTGTGGTGCCCGCCATTAATCCTGTGAAGCTGCTTCCTGTAAGTTGGGATTGAACCAAAAGAATAGGAAATAGCCACCAAGACCACGTTAGTGGAGTTAGCATGTCAACGTCCGACTGCAAGTCTTGTGAGAACACAAATTATCATATACTTGTCTCAACTGCGTCATTGTCTACTACACAGACTTCCCAGTCCCAAGCATTCTCACTACGAGAAAGAATATCCAACTTTCTAACCGGCCCATCCAGACCGAGTACCGTCTGGGCCACCTCCTTTACAACCTTCTCAGCCCCGGCAACGATTTAATCTTCTTCCACGAATCGCTGAGCGACTTTCGACGAGATCCCTTTGCCACCTCTAGTTGAGAAGCCTCAACATCCTTGGAACTTTCATCAAGCGTCTTGATAGGAGCATTCGAGTGCGGTTGGTTCTCCGTACTTGTCGACGTCGGAGGCGTATTGTACTCGCCAATGTCGTGATCTTGTATCAGTATCGAAGGGTTATGTGGCGTCGAACCTCCCAACTCCGACGGAGAGCGCGATCGGTACGGCGGTAACTGAGGGACGACGCTATCGTCATCATCATCACTGTGCTCAGGGCCCTTGATAGAGGGTGCGACTGCACCTCTCGAAAGCAACAGATCAGCCGTAGCCGGGTTTCCGTACCGTCGGGAGAGGTCGAGCGGCGACTGCGCGAACTGGTCGCGCAGCGCGCAGTTGGCGCCGGCGTCCAGCAGCTGCTCCATTAGCTCCGTATGGCCCATGGCCGCGATAACGTGCGCGATGGTCCGGCCGTTTGCCAGTCCAGCATCCAGCGTCGCACCCGCCCGCAGAAGGATCCCGAACACCTCGAACATGATACCCAGACTGCTGTACTGGAGGCAGAACTCGAGCGCCGTCAAGCCCCGCGATGTGCGAGCGTTGACGTCAGCCCCCGCCTTGATGAGCTGCTCGACGACCTCGGGGCCGCTGCCTGTGTGCATCGCGATGTGGAGGATAGGATACGTCTCGCCCTCGTAAAGAAACGGGCTCTGGACCGCCATACGGCCGGAATCATCGCGAATATGGAAGCCTAGCGCCGTGGCTGGCCTACGGCCGTCCGCCAAGTCAGCCGCGGCACGGGCAACGGGCCGAGAGTAGTCGTTGAGAACCATCTGGTTCGGGTCGGCGCCGCAGTCAAGCAGCCTCTGGACCATTTTAGGGTTCGCCCGCTTCACGGCGAGCCAAAGTGCCGTCTCACCGGTCCCAAGAGGTGTGTCGACGGAGAAACCGAGGTCGTGCACTAGGGTCACGATGTCCCGGCGATCGAGGATCACGGCTATCAACACGCAGCTCTTCCCGTAGTACAAATCCATGGCCTCGCATCCTTCATAAGTCAGATGTGTAGTCAAATGCGGAATATTCACGGGATTGAAGAGGTCGTCTCGCGACGGGCGCAACTCCGATACTATGTTGGCCAGCCCCATAGCACAAGCAGCCGCGAGCGGTGTCACGCCAACCATGGTCTCCTGGCATTGGTGTGCTGAGTCTGCACCATACGTGAAGAGCAAGCGTCCCTTGACGAAATCGCCTAGTCTTCTCCTCCATTTCTGAAAAAGGTCTGACGGCACAGGATGGAGCGCCCCTTGGGGCGTCGATAGGAGCAAGAGCGTTTCGAGCCAGCTACGGAGCGGAAGACGGTCCTCGGCGCTCGTAGCGGACAGATGCCTTCCGAGGTAGAAGGTTGAGTAACAAAAGTTTCTCGAAACGATGCTTCCCGGCGCGCGGATGTGGTGCAGACACATCTCGGCGGCCTTGGCGTTCGAGACGCCCGGTGCGAACTCCGGGCGGGTCCAGAGGTACTCCCGGACTGAGTGATGGACAAGCCGGGGGTGCTCTCCCGTGCCGTCATCGGCGATGAAGTTGCAGGTGATATCGAGGAGCTGCTCCCGAGATATGCCATGCCTCACGGCCGGGTGGGACACCTGGAGGAGATGCTGGATCTCAGCCCACGAGATGGGCCTGATGGCCACGAGCATCAGTTGCAGCGTGCTTACGGCGACCTGATAGCTCGATGGCGAGAGCTGCGAGATCTGGCCGAAGCTGATGGCGTAGAGGTCCGACAGAGACTGAGGGAGCTGTCGGAGCTCCAGGAGGACGTCCTCCTCGAGTCTCATACGCCTGTTGTCGCAGAGATTCTGAATTTGCAAACTGACCCAGCGGAACCTACTCCCAGACAGTTATTTATCGTTCTCGAAAATAGACGACAACTCGCGGTTAGAGTGGGATTTGTGGACTTACATCCCCTGCGACCCCTGGTTGAGGGCCGTGATGATCTTCCATCGAAGCTGCTCTGACACGCAGCCGCGGAGCAGCCTCTTGCGCGTCACTGCGGCATCTACCTCCTGCTCGGTGAACCGCTCGATATCGGACCGGTTGTCTTGCACGCTGACATATATATTGGGCGTGGAAATCAGCCGGCAGACGATGTCGCCATCGTCGCGACTGGTCAGGAACACTTTGACGACGTTGGGCGAGTCCCTGACGATGTTGTCGAGGCAGTCCCACAGCTCGTGCCGGTCTTCCGGGCGGAGCTCGTCGAGCGCGTCGATGACCAGGGTGGCCGGGTTCTGCCCAAGCGCTCTGAGAACCAGTGCCGCGGCTGCCTCGATGCTCAGCCGGCTCTGACCGATCTGCGGGTTTCCGGCCTCCTGGTAAGCGTGCTGCAGGTCCTCGTTGATGGGCGCGTCAGGGTCGTCGCCGCAAAGCTGCCGCGCGATGCACCGGAGGACCTCGGCCGGCTGGGAGCGCTCGGCGTCGCCGCCATTGCAGTAGAAGTAGGCGATTGGCGCTCCGATACCGGTCTGCCTTTTGGCCCTCGCCCGGTCAAAGTCGATGACGGCTGACCTATCATCGTTGATGTCAATATTTGGAACGTCCGAGGGGAGTGACATGGGGGATATAAAGACAGCCAGTCCGGACACTCACGCCAGTTTCGTCTTGCCGCAACCCGGAGGACCGTGGAGCCATAGGGTGCCAGAAATACTCGAGTCCGTCCAGGACAGAAACTCGGGCCGCTGGAAGAGCCATTGCCCAGATTCCGGCATCCGGTTCTGGGCCTCCGTCTGGTGGTTAGATTGGTATCGGACAGACGAGAGCCATTCGAACCGGATGACCCTCGTCTCGACGTTGAGGTCGTCCTTGCGGCCCGACACCTTCAACATGCGCTGCTTGGGCCCCATAATGGACGTGATGGCCGCGGTCACGGACGCCCTGCGCTGCAACGAGTCTTCCTCCGCCGCCGCCTCGTCGTGGCCGTTGAGCCTTGAGAGCTTGGTGTTGGCCGCCTCTAGCTGGATCGCGAGGCTGCTGACCATGGACGTGAGATCGACCATGCGCGTCGAAGTGCTCGTCAGGATCTCCATGCTCATGATCTGCGCCGTTCGCTCCACCTCGGTCTGCCGCGCCTCGACGAGCTTCATCGCGTCCTCGATCTCCTTGGCCGGGTCCGCGACGGCCTTGAAGATGCGCTTGCCCGTGCCCGTGGCGAAGTACTTGAAGCAAGTCCCGAGAAAGGTCAAGACGGCCCCGTAAAGCGAGACGAGGGAGCTCTCGAGATGGGAAGTGGCCGAGGTTAACTGCGGCAGGTACACGCCCTCGAGGATGGCGCACCTCGCGACGATGCTGGTGCTCACCTCGAGCCCGTCCACCATGGCGGCGAATGCAGTGGTGTCGTTGATACCTGTCTTTCCGAATCGTTAGACGACGAGTTTGGCCCCTCAACGCAGGGTGGACCTCGAGCCTTACCTGGAGCAAGATCGTGATGGCCGCCCAAGGCAGGGCCGCGTACTCTGGCGTGATCTGGGCCACGGCCTTGCCCAGCTCCTTGAACTTGTTGACGCACTGAACGATCTTCTCGAACACGTCGCGCAGGATGATGATGTCGCCGTTCCGCTTCTTGATCCGCCACTGCTTCCGGATGCACAGCTCCCGCTGCTGCTCGGCCGCGTACAGGATGATCTCTAGGGCCGCGCGCTTGTTCGACTGGGCCCCGTCGACCAGCTCGCGCAGCTCCGGGTTGATCCGTCCCAGGGCCTTTGCCCACAGGGCATCGGATTGCCTAGAAAACACGGTCAGCTATAGTGTCTTGAGGGTGGAGAAGGATATCGTGCTCCGCTGGGGTTCTTGCCTGCTGAAAGCATCGCTCAACTCCATCGGCGAGAGCGAATTTTGGGCCGACGTCGGGACTTCTTGGCGATGTTCGAAGAATGAAGCCTGTTTGGAATATCACGCGGCCTGATCATGACCTACCGTCTTCTCGGAGATATGCACGTGATGTCAGCTGCAGCACAGCCGCAAGCGCAGCCGGCGAACGCGGATTGGTGCGGGTCGTCGACCCCAAGTACCTGGATGCCTGTATTGTTATGATGTCTTTTTACAGTGTTTCAAGGACAGAAACTCCAACTGGCATACGCTTGAAAGGTCCTGTTATAACTAACAGTTTGTCCGAGTATCTAAATGTGCAAGGGAACTGTTGTATTTGCATGTTCACCCGTTTTCGGGGATGTCAAGACTAACATATCGGTTAGTGAACGAGGCTGGGGAGAATTGCTGCAGCAGAGTCTAAATGACTGGCGACAACTTCTTAAAACTCATTCTTTCTTATATTAGTCAACTGGGTGTTATGGAGGTAGCCTACGCGGAGACTGACGGTACAACGTAGTGGGTTGCAGCCTCTAACAAGCGAGTCTCTCACACACACACCTGACCACTCGGCCGGCGCGGAAGGTATCTTAGGTTGATAGAAATTGTAATCGCTTATTAGAACAGGGATCGGGGCCGGCTGAAACCGTGGCCACTCTAAACTGCCGGCGTGGTAGGCGAATCTATGGATCCCAGCGAGACGTCCTGGGAAACCGTCTTCCGCTTGGGCGAAGGAACGACAAAAGCAGAAGACCGGGATCCTGCTTGCGTCGACGAGCTCGAGCTGAGGCTCTTGATCTGCGTGCTTGCGCTCCGCCATACCTGGCTCGCGCTCGGCATGCAGGCAACGGCAACACCGACGCAGAACTCAATGTGCGACCAGACGTAAACCCAGAGCGTCTCGGCTGAAGACGAGGGTTAGCGAAGTTTCGATACCATTGAGAGAGTAGCTTGAGCTGGACTGACATGTTATGTTGTTCGTCGCGGCAAAGTTGATCAGCGTCTGGATCCGAATCACGCTGACAGCGGTGAGGCTAGCGGGCGTAGTTAGCACCGTACAGCGTCTGAAATCACTCGAGTCACTTACAATATGCCGACGCTGAACATGACCATCACCCCGACCTTCTTCCTCAGCCGCAGGTTCAGCTTGTACAGCTGGGTCAGCGGGAGCGCCAGCATCCAGACGTCGAGGGCGATGTTCAGGCCCGTGTGGCTCAGCACGAGCTTGTTGAAGTCCCGGCAGGCGCCGGCCTGCTGTCCGTCCCAGCCGGTCCAGTAAAGATGAAGCGGTTCGCACTGGGTGAAGGTGAGAACGAAGTATAAGACTGCGATGAGAATGTTGATCCCCTGGGTCGCCCACAGGACCCGTCGGAAACGCACGGAGGGAAATATCCGGAGATAGAAGAAGATGATGGACGCCTTGATGAGGAATAGGCCTGATATGTAGAATATCTGCGTGACGAACACGATCTGATGCGATGTTAGTGCCTGGGTCTGGAAAGCTTCAGATTGTCGGATGTCGTTTGCGATTGTAGTTGCTAAAGAACTTACCTTGAGAAACTCGGTAATATCGTCCGGTTGAAGAGTCCAAATGTCTCTTCCCATTCCCAAGCCCAACACTAAAAACCGTTTAGTTCATCATCCTCGATGATAAAAAGTAGTCAAAAGATAAAACGGCATCAGGGAAGGAGGGCAGGGGACTTCCTACATCGATAAATGATGGGAACCAAAGCAATCGCACAACCCTATATCGAGTAGAACGTGATCAGCCACACGTAACACCGAAATCACTTACGTAGCCAACCAGAATCGATGTGTCATCAGCGCCCCAGGGGGATGGATTGACGAACTTGTTCACCATACGAAGAACGATGAACACGGTTGGCAAGACGAAGAGGGTCCCTGTCAGAATGCGAGGCAGGTTGGTGTTGTCGGTCAGAGGGAACCCGCAGTTTGACCATGTTAAATTGGCAGCACCTGCAACTAGGTTAGCATAAAACCAGTGTTGATTCAAAAGGTTTGACATACTCAGCTGCTCCTTGACTGTGCACCCCGTCTTGAGGCAGCCCTCCACGCTATTGCTGAACACAGGATCTGCGCAAAGACACGTCTGGTTCATGCCAGTGCATGGCGACTCGGGCAGAGCCTTGATGATGCAGCCCACCTACGTACGCGTCGTACTGTCAGTCTTGGAGAAGAAGCGTTGCAGGGCTGACGGATGGGGACTCACGGCGCATGGTGGGTACAAGGAGATGTCTGGGGTCGTCGCGGCGGCGACGATGCTGGCACCGTGTGCGAGGGCCAGAAACAGCCCGATGCGTGGCTTCATTGTCGTGAGCGGCCTTGATACCAATGTTGTCGGAGTGAAAGTCCGCTGTCACTCAGTCAAGATCCCTAGTTGGGTAAAAAGAGAAACAGATAACCGAGATGTCCTAGGAAGCATGTAGCCAAGGGAACATACATAAATGCGGCCGTAGGTAAAGTGGTGAAATCAAGCACGCCACCCCCCGGAATAGATCGACATTCTACCGACAGTGCCTGCGAACAGTCGAAAATGTGTTATCCATTAGCTTGAGACACAAATGCCGCGGGCCATGCCGAGCGGCCAGGTACCTAGGTAGCTGGCTGACGGCCTCGATTTAGCAAGCCCAGCCTGGACCCGTCGAACAATAGTGATGCTGGAAGCGGACAGAGTCTGGAAGGAGACTAGCCAAACTATGTGAGTGATCTGCATATTGGACGAAATATCGATAAAAACAACAAAGGTAGGTTTTGATATTGGGGCGAAAGTCGCGTCACTCCACGCTTATCCCGAAGCCCAGCGCGGAGTAGGCCCTTTGTCCGCAGCAGCAACGTGTCTCTCGGCAAAAAGAAGAATCAACTAAAGAAATAAGATAAAGACGAGGAGAAATGGCACGCGGCGTCTCCATCCCCTTCGCAGCATGGCGGACACGAAATCTCGGACCTTTTTGCCCTGGACAAGGTTGGCTGGCAGCAGATTGAACGACTGACTGCAAGAAGTCCCATATATCACTGTCGAGAAAATCAGAAGTCGGCAAGACCTGGGTTGAATTACCTAGTTGCCTAGGTATGGCGTTCTTAGTGGTACCAATGCTAGAGGAACGTTGCTGATCAGTACCAATAGGGGTCCATTTGGTTCCTCCCTTTCAGTGTAGCCGACTTCTGAATCTTCCCAGAGCCACGGCAGGCCGTCCTTCTCAACGGGCTTCTCGATGGCAGGCCGTCCTTCTCAACGGCCTTCTCGATGGCAGGCTTGGCAGGACTCGAGAAACAAGAGTGACAAGTACAGTGTACGGGCAGGGATTCAGATCGTACATACATACATGTCGAAGAAGCACCTGGAAGCAGTTCACACGGTTCATAGGTTTACAGTAGGGGTTCTAGTAGGGATATCTTATTCGTCGCCCCCTCCTCTGGTATCCGACACCCCCTCTAGCCACAACTATGTGGCTATGCGTCACTAAATCAAATTTCTATCGTTGTCGTCGTCTTCGTCGTCGTTGTTGTCCGTTATTGTTGTTGTCGTTGCTGTCGTCGTTGTCTGTTATTGCTATCCGTCGTTATTTATACTAGAGGGGCCTAAGGGAGGCCGATAGTTAGAGAGCTATCACACAGGGGGTGTTAAATACTAGAAGAGGGGGTGATGAATAAGATCTCTCTTCTAGTATGAAGGGCAGTGAGGGGTGAAGGGGGACCGGCCGGGGTGGGTCAGCCGAACGAGACCCACAACCATGCAGCCGCCGTAAATATTCCTCCGTAAATTCGGGCGGACAGGGGTCGGACAGTGAGCCACATGTAGCCACGCGCCTCTCCGCCCCGCGCCCACGGCATCCCGCGTCCGGACCCCTTGGAAAGGGACGAGGACAAACATCCGTGGGTCTTGTCATTGGGCCCCTCATCCTCGGGAATATGCACTCAGTCAAGTTCACTCAGCTCGACAGGGGATGGGGCAAACTTGCATAAGACGACTGTCTGGACATCGCATCGCGACGCAACAGATCGATGGGACTTTGGGGGATACGTAAGCTTTTCCGACATCGTCTTGCTGTCTCTCCCAAAGGCACGTTGGTATGACCAACGTGAAATGAGGCTATGCCCGCTCTGGGGTTCGTGACGCGACATCACGGCCGCAGCGGTTGCCTTGCACTTGAGAGATAATGTTGGCAGATGTCTCGTTTGAAGTCGCACTCGGGAAGCAGCAGAGAAATTCTGGGAAACCGGCATTTGACTTGTTGTGTCTTGGTCTCTGCCAGCAATAGAAGAACGAAACCATCTGCTGGTTTACTCTGGCTGTCTTCCTCTCTACTGCTTCCTATATCAACCTTCCTCGTCTATCATCTTTCAATAGAAATAGAACCCCACCAGAGCGTATCATAAGCTCGCCCACCATGGTCGTCGACGACGGCAAATACGGTACGCAACGATGTCTTCGTGGACGACCTCTCTTCAAGGCAGAAAGGCATACCAAGCTGACAATGTACTTGAACTTGAACAGTTGATTGGAGCGTCTGGTTCTTTGAGCCTAACAAGACTGCCCCCATCGTCCTCGCCGCCATGTTTGGAGTCTCGGGACTCGTCCACGCCTGGCAATGTTAGTAAGTAAAACCTCATGGCAACCTCTGGCCTCAGGCTCGGACATGTCCCTTCACTAACACTGCAAAAACTCCAAAGCCGGTACAAGTGCTGGAAACTCACAGGCTGGGCCGTCGCCGGCGCCCTAGGCTACTCGGCCAGCTTGACAGCCCGCGTCATCGGCGCTGGAGATTACAAGAACCTAACTATCTACGTCGTGCACTTCAACCTCGCCCACGCGGCGCCGTAAGCATCCTCTATCCCCTTTCGAAGCCTACACAAACCAGCAGCCTAATCTTCATAAAAGCCCCCTATTCGCGCGCGTCAACTTCGACATCCTCGCCCGCGTGGCCTACTACGTCCCCTACCACAGCCCCATCCACCCGGGCCGCCTCAAGACGACGCTCACATCCCTCGCGACGATCATCGAGATCCTGGCCGGCTACGGCGCCTACTACACCGCCAAGCGCGACGAGCCCCGGGTTGAACAGGAAATCGGCCGAGGCGTCCTCGCCGCCTCGCTGTTTCTGCAGGTCGTCGTCACGTTGCTGTGTCTTGCCCTCGCCGTGCTCCTCCACGTCCGTTCCCGTAGGTCCCGAGGCCGTAGCTCGCGGGCCAGTCCTGTCCTCTGGACGATGTACGTCAGTTCGCTGCTCATCCTCGCGCGCACCGTCTTCCGAATTATAGAGGTCTTCGGCCTCGACAGCTTCCGGCCCTTCGACAACGACGGCAACGCAATCACCGTCTCCGATCCGTCGTCGGTGTCCGGAATCGTGCGATTCGAGTGGCCGTTCTACGCCTTCGACGCGGGCGTGCTACTGCTCAACCTCATCCTGCTACACGTCTCACATCCGCGCCGGTACCTGCCGCAGAGCCGCTCCGTGTACCTCGCCCAGAACGGCGTCACGGAGCTCAAGGGGCCTGGGTTCAAGGACAACCGGAACATCTGCGTCATCCTCATGGACCCGCTGGATCTGGTTGGTCTCATCAAGGGCACCAACAAGGCGACGCGCCTTTGGGAGGTCAACGGCTTCGGCGAGCTCAGGGGCGAGCACGCTATGGTGGACGAACCTACCATGATCGACCGCGAGGGGAGGGGCAAGCGCTGATTTGAGGTCGGGGAGAAAGAAAGAGAAAGATGTTCCGGGAGGGCTTTGTCTATCTGTGCTGTTCAACATCCATTGGAGGTAAGGGGATGGATACCTGAGTTCGAAGGTGTTGTGTGTCGGGACATGCATGAAATGTTTGTCTCTGAGAGTGTAGTTACCGTATCTCCCCTCATCTATATCATTGCTTGTACTTTTTTCCGTGCCACCATAACCCGAAGATTGCTGGTCGTTCTGTGACCTCTGTTCGCTTTTATCTCATGTAATTTGTCAAGAACACTTCGAGTACGTTGATGTTGATCATCGACCCACTGCTATCAACTGGCTGGTTCTGGTTAAAATTAAGATCTAATCTTCAGTTCTTCTATTCTCGAAGAGTGGGACGGCGCAATATGGTACATGCATCATCAAGTACATCGTGCGTAACAGAAGAGAGATGACGCTTCTCGGGTATCCAAACACAAACACAAAGCCTGCAGACCGCCGCTATGCTAGTCCACCGTGATGCCCAACACCACGGCCAGCGTGTCTTTGAGCTCCCGCGCCGCCCTGTCCTCCTCCTCCTTCAGCTCCTCCTCGAATCCGCCGCCGTACCCAAGGTACTGCCTCACTCTGCTCAGATAAAAGGCAAAGTCCAGCATGAACAGCGAGAACCGCGCCCGCGCAGTCCTCCACAGGGGCTCGTGCCCGCCAGACTCGACGGAGCGCATGGCCGCGACGCCGATGAGCTTCACGCGGTTGACCGGCGAGCCGAGGAAGCGGTTGCTGCCCTGCACGAGGCCGAGGTTGCGCTCGAGGAAGACGAGCTCGGGCGGCCACATGCCTTCCTTGCCGACGTAGCCCGCGGCCTCGGCAATCATGCGCTCCTCGCGCTCCTCGGGGGTCTCGTCGCTGCGCGCCTTTTGGAGCTTCTTGGACTTCATGGTGAAGGCGTCGGCCCACGGCTCCGGGTCCTCCATGCCCCAGGCGTTCGACACCTCAGTTAGGGCCTTGACGTCCTGAGTCAGCAGACCCCTCCAGAAGAGGGCGTACTGCTGGCGCAAGCGGTCGGACAGGGTGATGTAGAGGCCGTGGTCGAGGAGGACGATCTCGGGCTTGCCCGAGGGCATGCGCCGCACGAAGATGTTTCCAGGGTGAGGGTCACAATGGACGAAGCCGTAGCGGAACATCTGGGCAGAGAAGAGCTCGATGACGGTCTCCATGACATCGCCGAGGTTGAGGCCCAGACCGCCGCCCACTGCCGTGGGTGGGGCTGCGATGCCGTCCTTGTCCCGCAGGTTGCGGCCGTGGATCCACTCGGTCGTCAAAACCCGCTTCGAGCTCAGATCGCCATAGACCACGGGGATGTGAACGCGATCGTGGAGAAGAGGGTCTTCTCGGATGAAACCCGCGAGCCGCTCTGCGTTGGACCTTTCGCGTTCGAAATCGGTCTCCTGCATGACGTGGTTCACGAGGTACTCGCCTAGAGATTCCATGGGGATCTTGGTTACCTCGGCGGCGAGCTCAATCATGCGCCTGCAGTGAGCAGTTAGTCGATGAACATAGAGATCTGTCGCAGGAATAAGAGAGCAACTTACTTGAGTGTCGACAGATCGGACGACACCTGAGTCGCAATCTGCCGGCCTTGGACCTTGATTGCGACCTCGCGGCCGTCCGACAAGCGGGCGTAGTGGACCTGGGCGATGGACGCGGCGGCGCGAGGGTCGCGCTCGAAGCCCGGGCCGAAGATGTCATCGACGGAGCGGCCAAAGTCCTCACGAACGACGGCCTGGACGTCCGACCACGATGAGGGCGTGGCGTCGTCGAACAGCTCAGACAGCGCAAGCTGCCAGCGTTCGGGCAAGACGTTGCCCTGCATGGCCATCGCCTGACCGGCCTTGAGGTATAGACCACCGTTGGCCTTCAGCATGTCGCAGATGCGGCGGGAGTTGCGCTTGTGCAGGACGTCTATGGGGACGCCGGCAATGTAGGGCTCACTCCCGAGATGTAGCTTGTAGTCGAGGCCAACGAGGGCGATGGTCCCGTAGGCCCTGGCGGAGCGCATGCCGACGCTGCCATAGTAGAAGCGGTCGGCGGCGTACCCTGCAAGACTCACACCTCCGAGGAGATACAGGACCTTTCGGAATATGCGTCTTGGTTTCCGTGGAGCCTGCGGGATAGCAGCTGGCAATGCAGGCCCTGGGAGTGTGACGCTGCCAATAGCTCTGACCTGATGAAGGGGTACTGCGAGGGGCCTTACCGCGAGTGAAGGGAGGCGAACGAGGGCGCGAAAGAGCAATGGTTGTTGGCTCCGAAGAACCTGTGATAATCGAGGAAGCGAGGAACTGGTATGACGAACGGCTGCTTTCGCTGCCATCGGCCCCAACCGGCGAAGAATTGGCTGGTACATGGTCGAGGCCGTCCGGCTGAGCTCAGAGCAGCGCGTTGAGGCAGTGGAAGAACAGAAGAAAACGAAAGAAAGACAACGAACGAGTTGACTTGTTGATGTTGTGAGGAGGAACGAGCTGAATTGATACAGAACGAAGAGGTGCAGATCGCCCGGTACCTATACTTAGGGGACTTTGGGGTAACGAATGCTCCATCGTGGTCGCCAAGGAACGTACCTTCTCGTAGGTTCTCTGCGTTTGCTCCAGTACCTTGGAATTTGATTTCTTACCACCTTGAACAAAGTACTTTGTTCGTAGGGCGCCCTGCCGCCGAGACAGTAATAAGCACGATTCCGCCAGATAGCGACGCGCATCACATTTCTTGGGGGTGGCTCAGCACCAACAGAGAAATCCGGGTTGCTTCAATAGGGAAATATAACAGTGTAGGTACTTAGGTCCATGCGCCAACGGGCGGCAGGGGTGGGGCGTGGGGGAGGGGCGTCTGGACAGAACCACTTCCCAACAGGGCAATAGCGTACCACCCGAGTAGTGGGCTTATAGAACCCGCAATCCGTCCCAGGTACTTCTACACCATGTTTGTAGTGTCGACAGTATCGGCATTGCGTGGAGAAGTGAGTTTTCTCTCTTGCCGGTAGGTACCTATGTTACTTAGTATGAAGCTATCACCAGAGTCCTCACGTGCCAAGGGAAACGACTTGATAACTCTCACCCTGTGGCCGTGCAAGATTGAGGTGAAGCTACGCGACCATGGTTCACAGCAACCATTGAAGAATTTTCACTGAGTCATGACGAGAAAAGAGCACGAGAGTATGCATCTACCGTCCTGGTAACTACCGTCCTTGTATCTAGCCCAATGGATCTACCTACCCATAGCTAAGCAACTACATGCAGCCACGCCGTTGTTTCCTCGTCTTGGGGCATCGTTTCCAAACAACGTCCTTACACTGCTTTACTTACAAGCACATTTCCAACGGCTCCACCCTCAGAGACAAGCATCAACCCAGCGATCTCAAGTGTCTCCTCTCGAAACCCGCGCCGCGCCTGGCCACCGATACGCATCCGACACCACGCGCGGTAGCCGGCGGTTCCGGCTGAGACGCCGCCTGTTGACCAGCGGGGAGAACTCGTTCACCTGCATCGCTATAGCGCGCCATCGCCAGCTCATCGAAGCCGGCGAACCCGCCGGCCTCTGCCTACTGTGCCGTCAAGCACGCCAGGGTGCCCGAGGCAAGCGGGATGTCGCTGCTTTCTTCGATCCTCGAGAAGCTCTCATCGTCGTACATGATGGACGTGTAGAAGCTAGCCTCGCCGATGTGTTGCGGAAGCATCTGGTACGGTACCGGTGTCCCGTCCACCAGCGGGCATAGGTGCGGCCGCGGCTGGTGCGACTCGGCCGCGGACATCATCTCAGTGGAAGGGTAGAAAAGAGACGATGGTATTACACCGGCGGTGGTGGTTGGGGTTATAGAGTTGTTTGGCATTGGCACCGATGTCTCGCGGCGCCGGGTCTCCTGGTACTCGAGTTTCTCTTGCAGTATCTTGATCCGCTCCTTCATGCGGTGGCCTGCTGCAAGTTAGCCGACGAAGATGGTACATTCTGCGGGCGTGCTGAGACTACTGACGATACAACCGCTGAGCAACTCTGTTTTGCAGCTTCTTCTTCTCTTTGGGGTCTTTGATGCCGGTCCAGTCGTCCTCCGGCGGCAGCTGGTTGACATTGGGCAGGGCGTACGGCCGTGCGTACATTGCGGAGGATGGTTCAGGGACCTTCTTCTTGCTGTTGTTGTATTGGTGGTCGCCGGACGGAGCCGTTGTCATGGTTCTATACATGGCGGTTATCGTGCTTGTAGCCGCCGACGGGACCGGATCCGTGTCCAGAATCAGGATGGCTAGTAATATATGCAGACAAAACTTGTAGCCATTCTTACAAAAGACCGATTCTCGTTTGGATTAGTGCTATTTCGGCGGAGGCAGAGCCGCCAGACTTGGGGGCAGCACAAGGCACATTACGCGCGCACACACTATCTCTGTCTCACAATGTCCAAGGCGAGAAGTGTGAGTGGCCCATTCAGGTGCACTACCAGCCCATTGCGCTGTGAGGCTGAGAAGCAGGATTCATCGATCGGACCCTAACAGTCTGGAGAGAGGGGCGGACCGACGTCGGGGACGGCAGTCGAAATGTGCGATTTGCTCGGTGAGATTACCGTCGAATGGGGAGTAACTGTGTCTCAGACCGATGGAAGAGACGGCGGATCGACCAAGTAACCACATGCACAGTGTTCTGCCGCTCCTAGTCGGTACGAAAAGGATCAAGCGGCTTGGGGGAGAGACACAGAAGAGGCCGATGCTTCGTTTAGGGCATGTCGTACAAAATGCGCCCAGCTCCGTCGGCTCAAGAGAGAAAAGCAATCGGGCCCGATCATGTCTGCCTTCCATGGGCAAAGCAGCCGTCAGTCGACGACTTGGCGGTTACAGCCCAATCAAAAACTCGATTTTAGAGACTGTGTGTGTAGAGAGACATTATTAGAACACGCAGAGACTATTGCTCGCAGACGAAATACTTAGATGTATGCAGACCTGCATTACCTCCGCTTGCCAAAGTTACAGAGCAGGACCCTGTGTGATTATGGTCTTTTCGTACCAAACAGTGTTCTCCAGAGAAAGAGCACGTGGATCACATCGAGAACCATCAATTGCCGTTTTGGGATCATCTACCTCCCCGAAGGACGACATACGGCACATTCTGGCAGTCTGACATCATCTCGCGATTACGGCTTTCACGTCTTACCTTTCAGCATCCTTTCAAGCGTACATTTTGGTCTCTATCTCTAATAAAAGTGGACGATCTTCTCTCCAGTCGATGTGGCATGCCTCCCTTCTGGTGAGCATAACTAGGAGAGACAGGTGAGGGTTAGAGGGATAGCATTCTGCATTCTTCATTCCGCATTCTGGAAGTTACATGGTATCTTACGCAGTCATGTCTTCTCATCGAGTGAGAGGTCAGGCAGATACCACATGCCTAGTAGCCACCGACATGTAAAAGGTTTCGTGCCAATGTTGCGTTGATCAAGTCTTGAGTTTGAGCAACCAAAAAAGCAGCTCTCATTTTCTCTCATCTCATGAAACAGAAAGAAGTAGCACTACCCTCGCAAGTGGGTGTCAAAATAAATGTCCGCCTACACCATACAAATTGGCGGGCGTGTGCGGACATTCTTTGTGACACCCACTTGCCTCGTTCACAGTATCGACACTGACATTGAATAGCACGCCATAAGTTCCCTTGTCAGTGAGTTACACGCAAAACACCTAAAATAGGCAATTCCAAGTCATGGTGTCTCGCCAGCAATTGCCCGAACAGGCGGTAGTATCTGGACTAACCCTCTCTTGAGCGCCTCGGACTTGGTCTGCCTCGGGATCGAGGCGGCCCGCATCGTTAGCGGGAACCAGGTGAGCCGGGAGCATCCCAACTTCCCTCCACCCTCGCATTCCTCCCATGTTCCTATCTCCCTTCCCATCTGCATCTCATACATGCCACGTAAATCTACCCTGACTCATACGCACCGCATCGCCGCCCTATCAACTCTCCTGGGCTCTTGACCCGCTCAAAAATCCGCTGGCAAATGTGTAGTGTGGCGAGCAGGGGAGCAGCAAGTCCACGACGGAGAGGTGCTGCGAGCGGGGGCTTCGCCTTGGATCTTCAACCACGCCAACCCCCACGCCATGTAGGCAATTATGTACGTGCCATTATGCAAGGCGAGGTTGACAGGGACAAATAAGTACTTCTTGGGCTCATCTGATGCAAGAAACCGCTATTCCCGCGTGGCGTGAGACATTTCTGCTCGGCGGCAGCGTCAGCCACCCGCATGTGCAGGATTTGCTGATGTTGGTATTGCAGTCTTGAGGCTTGTAGTTGCAACCTAGCTCGACCCAAGACACAGAGCCTGAGTGATCCTGTGTAACGCACTGCCTGCACGGCTACTCTAGTCCTGACTAGGAACTCGACTTCATGTCGATAGCTTCCGTGACAATCTTGAACGATAAACATTGGTGCTGTTTTCCCCATCACCACAAGAAAAAGACAACCAGGTCTGGGAAGACCGTAGATGACGACACCCTTCCACCGCCGTCTAGAAACGTGAAGGATGATAACACTGCGGCGTGAGATACGACGTAATGACCAGCTTCCCCTTCTTGTAAGCACACGAGATGTAAGTCTGCACGCCGGCCGACCCGCTCGCGCCGTCCCCGGTAGCCAACATCTCAATCATCTCGAGATACTGCCTCGCGTAACCCGCCCGAGCCTGGCCCTCGAGATACGCGACCAGCCCCTCGGCGACCGCTCTGTCACTCCTCGCGTAGTGCCGCACGGGAATGTAGACCTTGACGTCCGGCAGCGCCGCCCTGGCCGCGACGTCGAAGTAGAACAGCACGCCCGCCGTCTCGTGCGCGTCGTTGCCCTCGAGCTCCGCGTCCGCGGCGAAGCCCTCCCCCAGGCCGAGGACGAGCCCCCACAGCCGGCGGAGCTCCTCCTCGGCCTCGGCGACGCCCCCGCGCAGCCCGCCGACGGACATGACGCGCCGCACTAGCTCGAACGAGGTCGCCCGCGAGCGCGAGTAGATCTTGATGCGCGACTCTGCGGGGCTGACGCAGTCGATGCCCAGCATGAAGGGTTTGACCGTACGGCCGTAAGGATCGCTGCGCAGGAAGTCGTGCAGCCGGCTCATGGCCGCCAGGCTCGGGCAACCTGCCGACGCGACGGCGCCGGAGATCTGGTTCATCGCGCTGTTTCCGGGGGCTTCTACGGGGATGAAGTAGGCCTTGACGCCGACGGGGCCCGGGCCGACCTCGAACGCGAGGAACAGGGTCGACTGGCTGGCGGCAGCGGCTTTTGAGGCAGGCGTCCCGGTGCCTAGTAGTCCTCGCTTGAAGTGTTCGAACCACTCGAGGTCGAGACCGGGCAGTTTGCCGCCGCGGAGGCGAGCGAGTAGATCGCAGGTTGCGTCCTGATTGAGGGGGTCCGCGGACGAACCCGCGCGGCGGCCGATGGGCTCGATGCTGTACCTGATCTCCGGCGCGGCGCCGCCGCCGGAGCCCCATTTCCACGAGTACTCGACCGGCGAGTGGTCGTCGGTCATGAAGCTCTTCCATCCGGCTTCGGGGCCTCCAGGTTTGGTGCCTAGACTAGGCGCCACCAAGTTGTAGAAGAATTGGAGGGCGTCGAATCGGTCGGCGAGTGGGTATTCGGCGGCGGAGAAGAGGGCCTCGAGGTGACCGCCCACGATGTTCCACCACCACTCGCTGTCCTCGGCCCGCGGAAAGGATTGAGAGGCGAGGTATGCGATGGCGGCTTTCATGGATGGCTCTGACGGTATTTGAGCCAGCAGAGATTGGAGCTCTGCCGCAACGCTCGCGGGGGTTTGGGTGACGGTGGACGTCATGGTGTGAAGGTGAACAAGAGGCCGTGATATGAGGGTAAGACGCGAGCAGTAATTAGCGCTTCAGCAACGAGATCAAGATGAAAGAGAGAACAAGTGATTTTTCTTTCCCGCAGTATGATCGTTGGAACGATATGAAGACGCAATCACCTGCGTTATCGTCTTGTCTTCGCTATGCGCCTTCGTGACATGATTGAATTGGCCCCGGTGTCGACTGGAATATATGGGCTTCTAATATCGATCAAGCACGACAACAAAGGATCTTCTTCGTCGTTTCGGAGTGGTTCAACGAGCTCAAGAGGCTTACTCGGCACAATACACACATGGTGCCAGCGAGGGCTTGGCCGTGCATGACAAGACCGGTTCCACACTGAGGAGACAACATGGCGATGTCAATGCCGGCGTAGACTTACTACAACCCAAATGAGTAATTGCAAGTCTGCGCGAGCGCCTGTTTTTCCATCTTGAGTTAACTCTCGTCAAGCGAGTACAACGTGCTTGCATGAGGTCAAGTGGACTTCCACCCTAACAATGCTTCGACTAATATCTGACTGCATGCCAAGGGTCTAAGTCCGCGGGAATCGGGGTTAGCTCTACCGACAGCAATACCTACGGACGTAAGACTTGACATATGTAGGTCTGAATGGCACCATTGGTTGTAACATCCCGACAAAGGAATTTCGGTAGCCGCCATCGAGTTTATCAAATGTAAGGGCTTCTGCCCTCTGATTGTATTGTATGCAAAGAGAAGCATGCCATCTAACAATGTTGCACGCGGGCGTACCGAAAGTTTGCCGTGGATATCTTCATGGTTTCGATGTCCGAAAATCCGAAGTTCTGGGCTGGCGGGAGACTCCACACAATGCTTTTCTTTCAGTATCAACCCCTCTTGGTTCGTGTATAGGCACATATGGTCCAGGAGTGTATTCGTTTATCCCCCAATCACAACGTCTCTCATGCGTGGTGACTGTACCTCCGCCGTTGGGAGGGTCTTATACCCTTGTCGGCCCGGTTTTGAGGGCTGGGGTTCAGTAATGCAGACGGGAGACCTTCCTAAAGTAGGTGTTCAACTCACCACTGCCTTCTGAGTTGCTCAGGGACGAGAGCTACCTTGACTGTAGCTATTAAATGTGTTAAAACTTGACATTGAAATATCATATTGCTATGGCACATCGTTACCAGCAAGCTCAAACCGCGGTTGCTCCGCAGACACCTCCGTATGCGAGTTGCCCTCCATCGTTGATAATGTGCCCTTCCTCTCCAACCGCCCTCCTCGGACGCCCCTCCTCTTTCTCCTTTGTCCCCTCTTGTACAGGAACAAACCAAACACACCCGCGACCAACAGCATGGTGCCGACGCTGCCGCCAACAGCACTCCCTATCACCGCAGGCAGGTTGTCCGACTGCTCCACGGCCGGGGCTTCACTGCTGCTCGCCGGTGGGGAGCTAACTGGTGTCGCCGAGGCAGGCTCTGCCACCGAAGCCGAGGTTATCGATGTCGTTGAGGCCGTCGATGTCGTCGCAGCCAGAGTTGCCGTAGCAGCCAGACTTGTCGCCGCAGCCGGAGCGGATGTCGAGGATCCGGACGAGAAGGTGGATGTCGCGGACTTAGAGACAGACTTGACGACCTGTCCGTCGACGACATTGAGGCCCTGGCCCGCTTCGCAGCACTTCCTCGCCGACGGACCGTTGCCGCAGCAAAACGACCCGTCCGAGCACTCCGTCACCAGGACGTCGGCCTGGTTCATGCTCAACCCCATAGCCCCCGGCGAGTCCGCATCTGCGGGAACCACGGTCAGCAAAACAGTTCGTTCCATCTCGGGATGAGAGATTCAACACTCCATACCCTTGCCGCTGTCGATGCACAGCTTGAGGCACTTGGGCGACTGCCACGTCGGGTCGGTGCAGCTCTCGCGCCAGTACACCTTGCCGATGGGGTTCCAGCAGAGCCCGTCCTGGCACGTGTCGCCCGAGAAGGTGTTGCAGCACATGCCGTGCCCGCTGCTGCCGCACGGCTTCCACGAGTTCTTGCCCACGCCCTCGACGCCGTTCTGCTCGGTGCCGTTCGGCAGGAAGCACTGCGCGGACGCGACCGCGGCGAGGCATGCCAGCGCGAGGGCGCGGAGAAGTACTGGTAGTGATAGTGCGGCGACGACGGCCATCGTGGATGTTGGTGCTGCTTGTGGCCGTGCTGTCAAGCGCGGGTGAGGCGATGTCGTGGCGCGGGTTGACTCGGGGCGGAGAGGAGAGGAATCAGGCAGCATCGAATCGAAGTAGGGATGAAGGGGAGAGATGCTATTTAGGGAGGGCGCAAAGGGATTTCGAATCCATCACTGGATCCATGCGGCTTGGTGGTCATTTCCCTTCCGCGGTTCCTCGAGGGGCTGGGACTGATGGAAATTAGCCCCAGAGGCAAATTGAAGGGGACCGACACCAGATTTAAGCAACATTGGCCCAAGTATTCTCGGTCCATAGCAGAGCTAGATCACGGTTTAATGGTAGATAAGTGCGCGTGGCGGTCTTAGGTCGCGATCGCGCGGCACTTGGGAAACCGTCGCGTTTGGGACGTGAGCTCTGTGCGCCTTAGTCCATGGCGATCCGTCTCAAAAGGGGATTATTTACTACGACCGATGAACGAACGAGACCTGAAAGTATGTTTCCCTCCGCAGACTTTCTTCACTCGTATCAAAGCTGGGCCGAGTTGGCTGGCTCTATTCGAGCCCGGTACAAGAGAGGTCCGAGTTGTCCATCTCTCTAGCCTCAGTCGACAACCCAAAGCACGTTTGAGCTACCCGCGGCTGATGATTTGTTGGCACCAGGAAGTCGCCGCTAGAAAACCTCTGCCCGTTCAGGTCTTTTACGTCCGTTTCTGTGCCGATTGAAATACGCCCAAAGATTGATTCGAAATGTCCTTACAACCACGGCAAAAGTCCTACTCTTCCAATGCCGAAGCTACCGGCATGCACTGAGTGCCGTTCTGTTAGGTCACACCGTAACGGGTAGAACCAGATATGAGAAAGAAAATATGGTATCATCAGCGCTCAAACTCGACCTCACGTACAACCCTCCCTAGGCCTGCTTCTTGAACTCGCTCTCCGTCCTCAGCCACGTCTCGAAGCTCTTCAGCCCCGGATGCCTCCTCCTCAGCTCCGGCACGTCCGCCGCATGTCCCACGTCGTGTAGCCACCTGAACAAGTGCCCGACGTCCTTGACCATCTTCATGAAGATCCACGCCAGGATCCTGTAACTCCCAGCGGCTCGCCTCCCCACGACCTTCTCGAACGCCGCCTGCATCTGGTCGTACGTCAGCTCGTCGCCCGCCAGCGACGTGCCCCGCCCGCTGAACTCTTCGGGGTGCAGGAACGCGCGCGCGCCGAAGAAGCCGACGTCGCTCGTCGCGACGAGCTGCAGCGGCCTGTTCCCGAGCGCCATCTGCCACCACGTCGCGAACAGCCGGCCCGGGAAGCCGTCCTCCAGGTTTTCCATGAACGTCACGGGGCGGAGGACGGCCCACTCCATGCCGGTGCCCTTGCAGCTTGCCGCCAGGTGCTGCTCGATCTTGTGCTTGTGCACGAAGTGCGGGACGTCGGTCGGGTTGCTCGGCGAGTCGTCGCCGTGCCGGTCGACGGAGGTGTAGACGAAAAACTTGACGCCGGCCTTGATGGAGGCGTCGATC